>AYKW01000045.1:1147292-2384392 GCA_002760635.1 Ganoderma sinense ZZ0214-1
CCCGCCCGTCCCAGCCTCTCCTCCTGCGCGCGAGAGCGCGCCTCTGCGGTTGCCTGTCGCGATGGGCTCTCCGTGCGGCGCGACCGCCTCTCTTCGTGAGCACCTTTTATTTTGGAATTGCCTCTGAAAATTTCAGCTCAAATTTCCTTTTTTCTCTCCTTTTCCGTGCACTCTGCCTTGGGCTTCCCGAACACCTCCATTAACTGATCCTGTGAGAGCGGGTACCTGTAAAGCGCGGGAGCAAGGCCTCAGTATGGCACGCGGGGAAGCGGAGTGCAAGACTGAGGGCAGCGAGAGTCCGAGAGCTGGTATAAGTGACGAGCGCGAGTGAGGAACGAAATGAAACGCGATCGGCACGGCAGTGCAAACTGGTACTAAAAAGGGAAGTATACTGGACGCCACGGCACAGGCGCTGGCGGATGGGGACAGATGTAGCGACGTGATGCAGGCACCAGCACGGACAGAGTGGAAACGAAAGAAAAACACATGCAATACATATGGGGAGAACCGGGAACACGGAACAACGGGAGTCCGAACGAGACAGCGGAACACGGGTATAGTACGGTGAACAGCCGGACGCAGACGCGCCGGGCTGCTTCGGGTTGGATGCTCCAACAGATCCACGCTCCAGCATGTGCTCCAGAGGCTCGGACTTATGTAAAAAATCTTTGGTTTTATTGTTTCTGGAGATGTGGGGGCATTGGCGGGACTTCGCGTCCCCCCCGCGCCCCAACCTGGCCTCACGCGCCCCTCGCGCCTCTCGCACCCCTCGCGCGGGCGCCCGTCACGGCGTCACGGCGCCTGACCCGCTGACATAAGCCGGTGCGCAACCGTGAATCTCCTCGAATTCAACGCAACTTCCCCAGTGCCCCTTCGTCGACATCTCAGACGTCCTGCAACCTTTTCGCGGGGGGAGCCTCAGGATGCACCCCTATTTGATCGATGTGAGCGAGCCTGCATGTACATCCTATCCGACGGCTAACATTCTGTACCTCAGGCGTACTAGTTGGCTTGGCTTCTCTGTGCATTACGAATTTCACTGTCTATTGCGAGGCGCTATTCGACTTGCACCCCACCGGCAGTTCAAAAGTTCGACAAGATGCTCAGAGCCTAGTCAATGTTGGAGAGCGTTCATCTCCACAGCAGCTTCTGGGAAAGGCGGCTGATTTAGCGTGACCACTTACTCCATGTTTCATTCGGAGGTACGGTCGTATTTGACCTTCATACCCTTTGCCGCCCTTGGTGGAAACGCAGTAGACTCTGCATTACAGCGTTTCGCTAACCCACCAGATCCATTTTTGGAAATTGTCCGGGAGCTCGTCGCTGCGTGTGCACGTTGGCGAGCACTGGTCGAAACGCATCGTAGAACGCGCCGAGCATGATGGATGTCGCAATAGGTGGCCTGGCAAAATCCCCGACGTACCACGGAGTGGGGCCTACTCCGTCAAGGCCGTACTGTTAGTACAACTGTGTTGGGGAGTCAAGCGACACCGCGATGCAGCAGAGTATAAGAGGGGAGTAGGGGGCAAGCAAACTCAGTGGTGTACGCAATTTCGTTCATATTCTCTTCTCGTTGTCCTCGTTCGCCATCTAATCACCTTCTAAACAAAATGCGCGTCTTCGCTCTCGTCGGCTACGGTGAGTCACCACATCCGCCAT
This sequence comes from Ganoderma sinense ZZ0214-1, assembly GCA_002760635.1. NCBI lineage: Eukaryota > Fungi > Basidiomycota > Agaricomycetes > Polyporales > Polyporaceae > Ganoderma > Ganoderma sinense. The sequence goes on from AYKW01000045.1 coordinate 1,148,952, forward strand.
CGAAGCTCGGAATCGTCCTTGACTGCCGAACAACTTACGCCGCACGCCGTCTTCTGGCAGGCTCCGCTGCTCCCGTCGCGACCCCTACCCCAGACGAAAGTGCCACAGTCCTTGTGACCACCGTCAGCAAACCTACTACCTGCTCGAGCACCCAGAGCGGACACACCACCGGTCTCCCCACTCATAACAGCAAGAGCACCGTCACTCCCGCCTCGTCGAACTGGGGTGCTCCCACCATCACCGTCATCACCGACACCTCGCCTCTTGGGGATGCGGTGACCTTCAGCTCTGATTGGCCATTCCCTGGTGGCCCGAGCCCGGTCAGCATTACGGGCACACTGTCCGTTCCTCCTGGGAGCGGCTGGCAGCCCGGGGGACCGATTTCGTCGGTTGGCCCGAGCCCGAGCAGGAGCTCCAGCCACACCATCTTGCGACCCATAACGCTGATGTGAACGCTAATACGTCCTACGAGAGCTTTGTCTCTGGATCGTGTAATCGGCATGCGGAAGACATTTGTATCGTGGGTAGCTGTGTTTCGTGTTGGCTTGAGGAGGTATTTCTGACTGCGAGAAGCCAATGCGAGGGCTAGAGTTACTTGCCTCCTCCCTGCTCGCACTTTTTTCGAGTCGCATTCTAGGCCTACTTAGGTTCGAATGCTTCCTCGATAAAATCACAGGATGCTCCTGTGTAAAGGCTCCCGTGGACCCTCTTTCTACCATGTTACAAGGGCCAAGGACCATTAGACCATGAGTAAGTACATTCGACGTGACGAAGATCATTTTTGCTCCCGGGCCCTCCAACGGACTTCGACTCTTGTGAGCGCTCGTACTATTTGTCCCAATTAACGCACAAGGTCATCATCATGCGAATCAGATCATTTCGTACCCCAATCAAAGAACCCTGCAAGCCCCAAGCCCAACGGGTCCCCAATCCTAATCCTAACTGGCTGAGAAGATCCGTAAGTGCCACTCCGTGCATACCAGAGCCAAATTGTAGAGAATTCACCCTCGATTCGACTTCTCGGAGAAGCCTGCTGATTCGATGGCGCGAACTCCCGCTCCGAGTCACCATCGGAGGTAGCGGCGGTTTGACATGCTCCACGTTTCAGCCGGAGGGGAGATGATTGACGCTTCGCAGAAGTGCTATGCCTAACCACTCAGATCCACTTTTGGCAGTTGTCGGGAGCGGCCTTCCTGAACTGTGGAAATGGCGGAATGGAAGGACATGAAGATGTCAGATGTCGAAGACACCACAAATATGAGCGAAGCCAAGACCCGGGCGAAGTCCGGTCGTGTCACCGAGAGTGGGGCTTACTCCGAGTCCTTCAGGTTTCCTGCACGTTCATCGTGCTGAGTCGTGCCAGGTGCCCTGCAGATGTGTATAAGAAGCTAAGGATATGGGAGGGAAAGCTGCAGTGTCGGGCCCGTGCTGCAAGCCTCCTCATCCTCATCTCTGTTGTTCACCCAACGACATCTTCGCGCTACTTCCAACCTACTCACAATGATGCACAAGCTCGCCTTCGCTGTCCTCACCGCCGCCCTCGCCACTCTCGGTGCGTGTCCACATCTGCTCATGCTCGCTGACTGCTCACCCTTCGCGTTCGCAGGCGCTGCTGCTGGTCCGCTCAGGCTGCCGCCGCGCCAGGAACCCAGCGGGTCCGGAGGCGTCACTGAGACGGTCACGACCACCTTGACCCTCACCATACCCCCCGTTGGGCCGAGCACGCCGCTCCCGATTCCCTCCAGCACTGACACCGGGATGCCGTCTGGCACCGACACCGGGATGCTCTCCAGCACCGACACTGGAATGCCCACAGGCTCCGCTACTGATACCGGGAGCAGCCTGCCCTCGGGCTCGTCGGGCTCGTCGACTGGCGGCAGTGCCAGTGGGAGCGCGAGCGCGACTCCCGTTGGGTCCTCCTCGATGGTGTGAACTTGGCTGTCGCACATGAAGAAGCTGGTTCGTCTCCTCGAAAAATTGGTGAGTTGTCCGCAGGGAATTGAAGTCGAATCCCCTGTAATGTTGCGACATCGATGACAGATCTTCACTGCGTCAAGCGCAAGAAGTTGCTTTGTGTACCTTCGTTACTGCCAGAAAAGAGGAAACCTCCGGGGGTTTAGAATAGAATTTAGTAGATATCAATTCGCTGTATTTCTTGACATGCTCATTCGTTCAAAATTGTACACAAACCCTGACCATGTACATTGGGCACGACTCGCACTGTGGATCACGTTTCGAAGGACCACAACTATATATGTGCATAGCTCCGTGCGTAGAGCTAAGCATAAGCGTATATAATGTCATTCAGATACAGGCGCGGTATGTACGTGCGTGCAGTATCCGTAGAACTGAGTGGAGGAATGCCCGTAGGCCAATTACATATCCTACAATCCACCCCAGCTTACCAACTTGAATTTGTCCCAAATCTATACAGTATTATGTATGTAGCGTCCACAGACATGAGGGCAGTAAAGCCTAACGCTTTAACCAATGCAAACGCGTCCTCCATCCATCCCCCATCTCCCCGTGTGGCGTGACCTAGAGCCTGCTCTCCATCACGAGCACGTTCCGCCGCCAGTTGAGGACGCCCTTGCCGAACGCGGCCTCGAGCACCTCCTCCATGGTGCGCACGAACACGAACTGCAAGTCCGCGCGCACCTCGAGCGGCACGTCGTGCTCGACGTCTTTGCGGTTCGCCCACGGGAGGATCACCTTCGTGATCTGCGCGCGGTGCGCGCCGAGCACCTTCTCCTTGATCCCGCCCACGGGGCCGACGCGCCCGCGCAGCGTCACTTCGCCCGTCATCGCAATGTTTGTGGGTACGCACGCGCCCGTGAGGAGGGAGACGAACGCACAGGTCTGGAGAGCATCACGAAGATAAGCGAGCAATAACGGGGAGGACAATCTGCAGCCAAACGTACCATGGCAATACCGGCCGAAGGCCCGTCCTTCTTCACCGCGCCCGACGGCAAGTGCAAGTGGATGTCGATCGGGTCCGGGTGCTTCAAGGGGTCCTGTGCGCGCAACTTCGTGATGTACAGGTCGTACGCGTGGCTCTTGACCCAACTGAGCGCAAGCTCCCCGCTCTCCTTGATCACGTCGCCCAAGCTTCCAGTGAGCTTCAGCTGCCCGCTACCCGGGACGACCGTCGTCTCGATCGGCAGAAGTCCTCCCTCGCCCATCCCTGTCACGACGAGCCCATATACGAGCCCGCGCCTCTCCTCTCGGTGCAACTCCTCTTCGTCCCACCGCGCAATGCCGAGGATCTTCTCGAGCTCGTGCTCCTCCACCACCTTCTTGTATGTCCGCCCCTTCGTCTTCGCCTTCTCGGCCTCACTCTGCTGGACTTCAATCGCGGGGAGCTGGTTGGCATTCTGAATGCCTGCGCCGTCCGCGTACTCGGCCCACTCAACCGCCTTGTACCGGACAACCGCGCCGATCGCGCGCTCGAGTGACCGGACGCCCGCTTCGCGTGTGTAGTGCGTCGCGATGTGCAGAAGCGTAGGTTGGGTAAGCGTGACGTGCTCGGCGGTGAGGCCGTTCGCTTTGAGCTGCTTGGGCAGGAGGAACTTGCGCGCGATGTGCATCTTCTCGTCGTATGTGTAGCCTGTAGCCCGTTTAGATTTCGTTCAGCGATAGAAATTAGAAGCGCACATACCTGACAGCTGCACAATCTCGCAACGGTCGAGAAGCGGCGCAGACATCGTCTCTAACGAGTTGGACGTGCAGATGAAGAGCACTTGGCTGAGGTCAATCGGGACATTGATGTAGTGGTCCTACACAACCATTAGTACGGCTCTATGATGCTATATCTCTGCAGACTCACATTGAACGAGTGATTCTGCTCCGGGTCGAGCACCTCCAGCAACGCCGCCGCAGGGTCGCCATGGAAGTTGCTCTGGCCGATCTTGTCCACCTCGTCCCTTCACATCACACACTGCCGTCAGTATCTTATCTTCGTTCGCTCGCAGGAGCCACGGTGTCAAGCGACTTACAGCAGGATGACAGGGTCTGGCCGGCCAGCCTTCCTGAGCGCCTGGACGATAGACCCAGGGCCGCTGGCGACGTACGTACGCCGGTGGCCCCGTATCTCCGCCTCGTCCCGCACGCCACCCAGCGAGATGCGCTGGAACGGCCTGTCGAGTGCGCGCGCGATCGACTGCCCGAGCGATGTCTTCCCAGTGCCGGGCGGGCCAACAAACCTACCGAGTCCATTCAGCTCAGCATTGATCGTTACCAGTCAGGTCGTTCCGCTTACAAGAGGATGGGCCCCTTGACGGCCTTGGAACCAGCACCCCGTTTCGCCTTGCCCGAGCCCGAACGCTTCGGCACCAGCGCCAGCTGAGACTGTGAGGAGGGGACGGCGGCGTCAGGCTTCGCCTTTGGCTCTGCAGAAGTGCCAAGTTTCAGCGCCTTGGATATCAGCGCCAGCGCGCGGGCGGTCGCGTCACCTTCTGAGCGTTGTCCAGCAGAAGCTGCTGCATCCCCACTTCCTCCCTCGCCGTTCACGCTGGGTGAGGCAGGGAGCAGTGGGGGGAGGTCCGCGACCAAGGGGGCCTCCGCCTGGAGCTGCTTGAGGCGCACGACGGCTAGGTACTCGATGAGGCGCCTCTTGATCTTCTCGAGCCCGTAGTGGTCCACGTCGAGCTGCTTGCGGGCGTCAGCGAGGAAGCCCCGATCCCGGAGCTTGTCAGACGAGGTTGCGTTCGCGAAGGCTGCGGACGACGGCCATGGGATCGAGGTGACCCACTCGAGCTACGAGACGGTTTTCAGCAAGTTGGTTACCATCTAGAGAAAGAGGACATGGACACTTACGTAGCTTCGGATGACACCATGCTCGACGCTACCAGAGGGTATGCGTTGCAGCCTCTTCCATTCCCTCACGGCCATCTTGCGCTCTTCGCTGTCCTTGGCCATAGCCTCGATCTTGCTCCGGATTTCGGCCATGTCTTCGGCCTCCGACTGCTCGTTGTCGTCCAACTCCGATCCCGGCTTCGGGAAGCCATTGGGTACCTCAGGGCCTGACCCACCGGACGGTGCGCGGTTGAGGTTGCTGAGTTCGCGCTGGATAGCCGCGAGCTGCTGACGGAGGAAGAACTCTTTCTGCTGCTTCGAGAGCGACTCATCGATGGATTGCGCAATCTTCTTTGTGACCTCTGAGATGGAAGCCTGTTTGACGAAGAGCTCGGTCGCCCGTCGGAGGCGGTCGTCTGAGCCGGCGGCCGACAGGAAATCTGAATAAAATCGATGTGTTTGTTAGCACATGATGCTCGTGAGGTGTGTAAGTGGTTCCGAGACACGCCACTCTGAATCTCATGCGTGCCGCAGGTTGCGAGCTGGAGAGAAATATATCCCACAGAATCGGCTACTCGAAGCTCCGAGTCCCGGTCGCATTCCATTGGGCGAGCTTGAGCCTCGCGTCGACTATGCACCCTCTGCATGCATCCATACGGCAGAGCGAACAATGTCGGCAGACGCGGAGTCCTGGCGCGTTAATAATTGGGTGGACGATAACCTCATCATTCCTGCCCTCCGCGTCGGTATCGCAAATTGGGTGTCGGCGCTATTCCGATGTCTTCACAATGTCAAGAAGCTCGGAAGGACCGCAGTCTTCTGTAGAACATATGCCGTATGGGATAGGATGACAGCTGCCCTCGTGACCCCAGTCAGATAGCAGAGCCGCAGTGGGCAGCACTACGGGGGAACACATGTCATCGACCCCGCGTTACCCGTCTTCTGGATAAGTAGAAGAGAGAAGATGACAAGCGAGCCGCGGGTCGGGTCGGGTTTCGGTGAAGCGTGGACGGACACTTGGTCCACTCAAAGGCCGCATGGTGGGGTGGAGGAACATGGAGCGGGCTCGGACGAGGACCGGAATAGACTGAAGACTCACCAAGCTTGTCGTCGTACTCAACCTTGTTGATGCCTGCGACGATGACGTCGGCCATCCAGGGTGTGCGGTCATCCGAGACCTCCTCCATCATCTGTGAGATCTTGGCGTAAGCGTCCTTTCGGGACTGCTGAGTCGCGTTCTGCGCGAGGCTTTCGAGGAGCTTGGTTGCCGCGGCGCGGAAGGGAGCGACAGTCTCCGGGGATGGGGCGTCATCGGCCTTAGGGTACTCGGCCTTGAGCTGGATGAGATCACTGGGAGCAAAGGGCGCGTCGGACTTTGTGTCAGGGAAGTATATTCGGGAGAGGCCCTGGAGAGTAACGTGGTAGAGCCTCTGGGGAGACTTTGAGAGCGGCCGGACGATGCGCACAACGCGAGCAGTGGTACCCCATGGGTGGAGGGTAGAGGAGGAGGAACAGGGAACGGTGGCGATAACGAGCTGGGTTTCCGAGCGCTGAACCAATTCGATGAGTCTGGAGCCGGTGGCATCATGAAGCGGAAGTTGGACGCGAGCAGTGGGGAGGAGGACGAGGGGGTGGGGGAGGGTGAGGACGGGGAGAGTAGCCAAGGTAGGCATGGTTGTGAGCAAGCGAGGGATGGAGACTGCTTCAGACCAAGGTTACTAGTAATATACTGCGGCGCGGAATGCGGGGATCGGCGTCTAGAGAGAATCACACGCACCCGCCGCCGCGCCGACCGCATCTGAGACTCTGTTAAGGCAACGTACCATGGAGACTCATGCCAATGGAGATCATCTATGTCCAAGCTGGGTCGTTCGCCAACTTTGTTGGCACTCATTTCTGGAACACACAGCAAGGCTACTTCACGTACGAAGACGGCGATGATCCACTCGTGCAACACGACAGGTCCTTCAGAGAAGGCCTGAACAACAAGGTCAATTTTACTTCCCTTGCCTCCTCCCGAGACCCAGCCTTCGAGTCGTCTCATTAGATCGATTCATTGACGGTTGCAGGGAGAAGCGACATACTGTCCAAGGCTACTACTGTTTGACAGGTCGTGTGCGTCCTTCCCCGCACTCATTCTGACTAACGCTCATCCTGCACATATAGCCAACTTCGGTGCCCTCTCCAACGATCTCTACCCCGATAACTTAAACGGGGCCCCCGCAGCGGACTGGTGCGTCACGCATCCTGACAACGCTGTCCACGGCTCATCACACGACCCTCTGTTTCCAATTTCCAGGGATGGAGAGGTGGTTGAATACCGCCAAGATCCAATCCCCGAGAGCGAGTATCACGCACGCTTGGAGACAGGCGAACTCGACGACGACGCAGCAGGCGAAGAACCGTCGCCATCGACAACAGGTTTAACGCGCGTCCGTTTTTGGTCAGACTATAGCCGCGCCTTTCTCCATCCACGGACCCCGCAGAGGCTCCCTGACCTCGCGGATTGGGATGGCGTCGACGGCGACTGGAATAAGAGCAAAGAATATTTCCAAAAATATGATTCCGTGCGTGGTATGAGTGACCCAGAAAATCTTAATCTTAACGTAGGTCGCATTTTCAGGATCATGACTTGATGGAAAACGAGTTGCGGGCTTTTGTCGAGGAGTGCGATGGGCTTCAGGTTGGTCTAACCGATATATCCATCGATTGTTTTTCAACTTGATTATTTCTTCTCGTATTAAGGGTCTACAACTCATGAGCGACTGTGTAACCTTCGGAGGGTTCACAGATGCCTTCCTCACAGCGTTTCGGGATGAGTTCCCTAAGCTCCCGTCGCTCGCGTTCTCGTTCTTATCCGACGCGTCAAACGCCCTTGTCACCACTGAAGAGGTATGGCAAATTGAATATAAATGCACTCGTCCCCTACTTGCGTTTCTTACCGACGCCCAAAAACAGCCGAGGGCCGCGAATGCGCTCAACGACGCGCTTTGCATACGCAGCTTCGAGAACCTGTCCACCCTGAACGTTCCTATTCAAGATCCATCTACGTGGAAGCGAAGTGGTTGGCTACAAGACCTGTCGCTGGACGTACGTCTCGTCCCCTCGTGCCTGATATGATCCTCTGTTCGTTAACGACTCGATGTATGCAGCTCCGAAGTCCGTACCAGACGTCGGCTCTTGTCTCTACCTACATCGAGAGCGCGACGCTGCCGCTCAGGTAAGATCCTCGACCACCTGTCCGAGGTTAACGTGGCTTGACTTACTGTTAAACGGGCTGTAGACTGAAGGCTTCCGACCATGACCTCGCTTCCATGGGTACGCTGCTAAACATGTCTGGCACGACGCGAACCGCACACCTAGCGGGCATCTACCCGCTACATGCGTCGATCTCGGCATCAAACGTACCGGTGAAGCTGTACGACCTCTCCGCGGTGACTGAGTCCCGTGGCCAACCCGTTGCGGTAATTGCCCTCCCCGCTGCATTACTAGCAGTCACTCTGTCCGTTCACACACTCACGAGCGTCGCAGGCCTCCGCGAGTGAATACGGACGCCTACAAGTCCTCCGCGGAAACTTCTCGGCCTCGCAGTGGACGAAGCTCGACGGGATCTTCTCGCCTCGCATCCCCACATCCGTTAGGTGCGCCCGTCACCCCCCCCTGCCCAGGCATTAGCTATATAACACTGTCACTGACGAGGAGCTGCGCAACAGCATCCACGCGCCGGCATACCCCACCCCGACATCTTTCCCGCGCATCGTCAGCCCCGCTTCGCCGCTCCCACTCGGCTCCCGCTCGGACGCGGCGGCGGCGCTTAGGCAGAACGTCTACTCGGCACTCACGACGTCGAGCGCCCCAGCGAAGCTGTTCGCGGGGTACGCGCGCCTCGCGCAGGAGTGCGTGGACCGGCGCGCGGAGGTCGTCACGAAGATGGGGCTCGAGTTCGACGAGGTGCGCGAGCTCAAGGACGAGATGTGGGCGCTTTGCGACCGATACGCCGCCGCGGACGAGGAAGGGGGAGGGATGGAGGACGAGGAGGTGGAGATGGGCGAAGATGAAGAGTAGATGATGATGTCGGCGCATGTGTTGTATCACTGGCAAAGTACTGGAGAAGGAAGATCTCGAAATCGGTCCTATTGGCGCTGTTCGCAGGTGTACAGGTAACAATGTCTTCATGCTTCGTATCATCCCCCTTCTATCTAGTCCGCGCGGGGCTGGAACAACACCAACGCATACCTGGATGGCATTCAGTACGGCTATTCGTACGCGTACGGGGCGATGGAGGACGAAGATGCATGCACGTACTTCCCGTTGTACCGCCACTTCTCGCCGCTCTGGTCCAGCTTCTCCGCGACGTCCTTGTCGACGGCGACGATGACGTCTGCCTTGTTCGTCCGCAGGCTCAGGATAGGGAACGACCCCGAGAGTGGTCCTGTCAGGGTTCTGGTGTTAGAAATGAACGTCATGGGTCAGGAGGTACATGGAGACGTTACCAATGGCAGTCTCGAATGAGGTGGAAGGGGGCCATTGCACATCGCCAGTCAACCTGCGCCAATGTCAGCATTGCGACAACGAGGACCTCTAGGGTTGTAGTGAGAGCCTCACTTGCGGAAGCTGTTGGAGGCCATGCGTTCGCTTGTCAGCAACACGAGACAAGAAAATGTCGAGCACATACTTCAGGTCGCCCTACCCCAATGTGTCAGAGAACACGGCATGACCAGAGGAGTTGCGCCTTACCTTGAAAATGACAAGGTTACTTTCACACAGGTGGGCATGAAGCTCAGGGGCGAGCTCTTTCATGTTCCAATATGGGAATGGCGAAGTCCAGAAGTTCGCCTGGGTGCCCACGGTACATCGCGTGCATACTTGATGTCGACAACAACACGCGAGCCCCAAACAGCTAGCGGAGACGCACCTTGGCATCTGATGCACCCAACGGGTATTCTCTGGGCACCGACAACGAAAACACACCAGACTCTATGTACGACTCCCAGCGCTTCACCATCGCGTACAGATGCTCGCGCGATTCTTGGGACACAGTGGCTCCTGGACCGCCGTCTGGGGTGGCCTCCTCCGGGAAGAACGTCGGAGACAGGAGAGATGCGGTTGTTGACTTGAAATCTGGCGGCGTCACATCCGAAACGAACCACGGGATCAATTTGGGGCTATCGGTGTTGTCCAGTGGCCAAGTCAGCCGCGACGATAGATAGAATCTTGTAGCACAGCAACGTACTGGAAAATGACCTTAGAGACGTAGGGCGTGTACGTGACTAGGAAGTCTGCGAATACGAAATCCGTGAAAAGCTGGCGTGGATTTTAGTCTCGTTTCAGCGTGTATCCGAGCATAGCCCTACCTCAAAACCACCTGGTACGTAAGTTTGTGAGTCAATGTCTGCTGACAAGAAACTGGATGCTACTGACCGTTGTCCAACACAAAGTCGATGCGGGAATCTGTTTTTCCAGTTAGACTGGTTAGTTGTTGCCAGACCTTCTCCTGGTCATCGTGCAGGATGAATTCCGCCCGAGCAGCTTGAGCGTCACGTCCAACTGATTGCAGGTGCTGAATGTCATCATGAGACAGATGGGTAAGCATAGACAAGTCCTGCAAGGGGGTTAAGAAGGGATCCCGCAATGTAATGCTCAAAGCCGAAGGCGGACCGTTGCGTTGCCCCTAGGTAACCAAACAGATACATTAGCGTCGCGTTGGGTAGACCGCAGAAGGAAAAAAACTTCTACATACCACAAGCACATCTGAATCATCTCCTTGAATATGACCTTCAAGTTGTCAGGGTTTGAAGTAAGAGTTGCTTGATCCCGCTCAAGTTCATGCATCGTCGTTGCCAACGCTAATGGGTTGTCAACTGTCAAGAATGCTTGGTGGTTTATCCTACCCCATTCGACGCACCATAGATCGCTCTCGAGCTCTTCTGGAACGTCGCTTCCTTCTGTTGCAGGAAGGGGTCGTAGCCCTTCCAGTACTTCGTTTGCACAAAGAACGAACGGATCAGACGATAGCTAGTCCCGGTTTCTGTCAGATGGGGCTCGCAACCAGGTGCAACAATATGAACAAACAGGTAGCATCTAGACGAGTAGTTAGAATCATTATTATCCCAAGGACGACAGAAATAACGTACTCGGAATAGAGCCAAGGCACAGTAAGCCAGGTGCCTTTATTCTTCTCGACAAGTTTGTCTAATTCGGCATTATAAACGTCTGAGAGGGGTTCGCCGTCGTCTGGAATCCGTCTAATTCATATGGACTGCAGGTCAGTTCTCGACTGTCTTAGCGGGACGATGAACGAGATAGGTATCGTACGGGAGAGCGCGGTCCCGCGCCATATCGTATTTGATTTCTCCGATCTGGCTGATGACCTTCTTGCCCTCGGAGATCTGTTCCTCTACGACAGCTGCCTCCTCGGCGGTCTTCTTGTCTAACGACAGGCCAAGGTCATGGTTGCGGCAGTAGATGTTGTCGATAATCCCGGTGAGGATGACCGGCCACCGCTTGAGGACGGTTTCGAACCTATGGTGTCCGTGAGGTGATTAGTCGAGAAGAAGTGGTTAAGCTGAAATGAGGTTATCATCTCGGCTCGATCGAAGGTACGTACGCAAAGCTAGATCGACCGAGATCCTACTAGTTAGTCCGTGTCCGACATGTAGGTCCAGGTATTCCTTTCCCACCTGTTCCTGTCGGTAAAGTCCCAAGGGGGTACCGGTGCCTCAAACATTGCCTAGATGCTGTTTGGAGGAGTGGATGAATGGGTAGATCGGAGAAGACGGTCGGAGAGTTGCCGCACTGCGACAGTAGTACTCCTGCTTGAACTACCCCAGTGACCGGTCCGGTGTTCCGGCGACCCCACCTGAAGCATCGAAACAGTACTTTGTGTAACGTGGACGTTCAACTGGCGCAATAAAATTACTGGTGTACTTGTTGATCCTCTAATTACCTATGTCCAGACATGCATGATCACACTGTAAGCTCATCCTCATCGCCAGCGCCGAAAAACATCGTTCCTCTCGAGCGCGATGAACGGCACCTTCGCACGGGCGAGCAACGATCCGACGATCCAGCCAAAGTACACATAACAACGCCCCTCCCCAAACGGCATATAAGTATGGTAAGTATGTAACACAACATGGCATCACGAAGACGAAATAAACCCCCTCCCCTACCGTAGAGCACGGAGACCCATAACACGCTTACACACATAATGAGAAGACGTCCTCTACGCGTCGTCACTGTCACTAGTACTGTTAGTGCACCCCGGCGACGACCGCCGCCGCCGCCAGGCGTCCCTCGCGGATGCGCTGCTCCGTCCGCTCCGCAGCTGCGTCGTACACGTAGTGCACCGGGCGGTGCCACGGGTTCTTCGCGTGCCCGTCGTCCGAGTCCGAGTCGTCTGACGTCCGTATCGACTCGTTGACGCTCTGGTCGTAGAACAGGTCGTCTGGGTCGAATGGGCCTGTACACCATACCATTCAATGATCAGCGATCTGCTCTACCAAAAACAATGCGAACAGAAAGCCAGTTAGACTCACGGTCGCCTTCTGCGGGCTCGATAACCTTGCGCTTCCCGAGGGCCTTCGCGCTGGGGCGCACGGGCGTCTTGCACTCCTCGTCGTCGCCGAGCTCGGACCACTCCGAACTGCTGTTCTGTCGGAGCCTGCTCGGCGTTGGTACGGCCACGGCGGACCCCTGTGTGCTGTCGATGGATGTGCGCCCGGGACCAGAGTCAGGGCCAGGATCAGGACCGGGGCCACGGCTGAGCGAGCGGCGCTCTGGCGAGGGTGTGTTCGACCGTTGTATAGGCAGACGCGGGCCGTGAGGGGCCGGGGGTGGCGGGGCGAGCGACTGGACGGAGCCTTGCGAGCCGGCATGTTGGGTGTGCTGCGGATTGCGGTCGGTGTGGGTGTGGTTGCTGCTAGGTTGTGGTCGGGTGGGTATCGGTTGGCTAATGTTGTTCTGCATGTTGGACGGTGTGACGACGAGCGACGGAGCAGGGGAAGGAGATGGTGAAGGAGATGGTGACGGACTCCGAGATGATGACGCCCCACCGGGGTTTGCATTTCCAGGCTCCAGATAATGCGCCTCATTATTGTCGTCGTAGACGAGGCGCTGCACCACGAATCAGGAAGGGAGTCAGAAAGAACCCGGGAAGGACTCACCGAACGATCCATTCGGATTTCGCGCTTACTGCGCTCCTCCGCGTCCCGCTCTATGCCTACACGCTCAAGGTCGTCGTACTGTCGGAGCGCCTCGAGGAGGTCCTCATTCGATGCCAAGATCGCCGCAAGGAGTTTCTCCTCAGTTGTGAGATGTTCGTCCTTCTCCTTCTTCGGACTTAACGGAGGACGATCTCGATCCCTATCGACAGACACACGAGTGTCTCTCGTAGGATCCAAAGGTATGCCTGCAGCCTCGCGCGAGCGTTCGGCCTGAGCAAACGCCCACGGGATTTGTGCGGAGATGAGTTCCTGAGAGGCGCGACAACGAGCGTAAAACTCCTGAAAGATAACCAAGTGTTAGTTAATTGGTCGTGATGGATAACAGGTATGGCTGCGCACCTTGATGATATCCTTGCTCTTGAGATCCTCGGGCTTCGCGTAGGTAAGCGCCTCGGACAAAAGGCTCGCGTTCCCTTTTCCGACTTTGCATTCCTGGAACAAACGTCGGATGTCCTCCTCCGGTGGAATCACACGATGGCGCGAAGAATGTGACTTGACTCTTCCAGGGGTGGTCTGAGTATAAGCAACTATCAACGAAGATTGGCCGGCTGTTTCGAAACATGAAACCTACCGTCAGCGGAGGACGCTGAAGAGGTGATTGAGAATGTGGCGGTTGTTGAGGATATTGCGGCTGCGATGACGAACGGTGCTGTACAGGCGGCTGACCTGGAGTGAGGGACTGTGGGTGGAGTGGCTGCGGTTGTAGTGGCTGTGGTTGGAACGGCTGCTCGAGGACAGGGGGTGTCAGACTATTTGGCCCAATTGAATGTCGGGGGGTCGCAGGGTAGAACATTGCGTCGTCCGTGTCAAAGGGAACCCCCTAAAGTACGAAGTCAGAATCTGACCATGGTTCTCCTTCAATCACTTACCTCATCTGGCTGGTCTTCCCGCTTGTACTTTCGCCATAGATGTCGGAAGTTTGATTCTTGGGATTGTAAAATTGGTTTGGGATACATCGACCGGAGTACGTCCGAGACTCACCGTGATCGCTTGCATACGACGCCGCGGCAAGAACTTGAAGCAGTCTCTCTCGAACTACAGGCGGTGTTGTTTTGGCCTTCAGTACCTCGTCGAGGGTTTCGATGAACTTCCGCGATGCACAGTGCTTCACGAACAGGATGGAGCAGTTGCGAAGCATGATTGCCCATAATCTAGCGGCCGCAAGCTGGGTCGAAGGTTCTCCGCTCCTGATTAAGAGACATATGAATACGAAACATAACGACGTGAACGGGGCAGACGTACTTGAACTCCTTCCGTAGGGCTTTTGCTGCTTCCTTAGCATTCTCCTCGTTCGCCGAAGCCTTATCACAAACATCCAAAACCAACGTCCAATCTTCTGACGAGGTTGCGAAAAGAAAACCTGCACGACATGCGACGTCGAGTCCAGTACTTTTGGGAGAGGTGCAATGGACAGACGAACCTAACATTCGAGTGATCTCCATGGGGGTACCTTCTTCTCGCCGTGTGCTCTCTCTCTCCCTCTCTCGCATGACCTCCCTCTCATGCTCCCGTTCTCGTTCCCTTTCCCTTTCCCGATCCCTCTCCCGCTCCTTTTCTCTTTCTCTTGCACGCTCCTTTTCCTTTTCCTTCTCCTTCTCCTTGTGCCCTGATCGATCCCAGAACGGCCGCTTCTCCTTCTTCTCCTTCTCTTCTTTCCAGGACGCGTCCGTGTAGCCATCCTCTGACGTCTCACGCGAGTTGACGGGCTCTAGATGGTGGGTGGGGTTGAGAGAGTTGAGAATACCGACCGCTGCAAAGGCGTTCACCGGCGCTGGTGGCTTCTTGCGGAGGACAGCCCCGTCGCGCTCTTTACTTGACTTCATGCTTGGTGGAGGCATGGAAGTGTTTACGCTGAAGGGAGATGTCGAGCGAGGCAAAGGGGCAGAGACAGGCACATTCGAATGATTGATTGAGCCGAAGGAGGACGTCTGCGAGAGGCCAAGATTTGGAGGGCGGAGGGGCTGTAAAGGGGGATCTGTTTCTGAGATGAGGTCCCATTGGTCTTCGGGGCCAGGATGGATGTCGCCGTTTCTACGGGGTGCGTATGCATGGGGCTAGGGATAAATGACGGGTCAGTGCACGCGCGGGGTCGGGGCGGTAAGCGAAGAGATCGTACTTCTCCGAGAGCGGAGCCATCGTCGCGACCGCCCGGGGTGACCTTGACGGGCTTGGGCTTGTCTCTTCCAAAGAGCTTCTTCATCGAGTCGGACGGACGGACGGGCGGGAGAGAGTGGAGGGGTTCGTGGTGTACGATGAACAGATGCAGAGGCTGTGTGAGCGAGCTGGTGCGCCCCCACGTGGCCGGCGGCGTCGGCACCAGCGCTCTCCATGAAACGTCGGCGTCTCCCACCGCGCGAAGGCCCCGACGGCTCTCACCCCCGCCTCCTCCCATCCCCCGCCAAGCGTCGCCAGCGACACAGATCGCCCCTCCTCCCTATCAGCGGAGCCCCAGTCTAGGCTCCACCTCTCCCGAACCGTCCCACAGCGCACTCAAGTTCTGCTTCCTCCGCTCGGGCTCCCGTTCGGCCGCATACCACATGATGGAAGGCCTGTGGAAGGCACTCCAACCCTGATTGAACCCAGCAACTCTATGCACTAAGCTCCGGGACCCCCAGCCGGACGGCCGACAGCGCTCCTCCGCCCACCACGTCTTCATCCAATAGCTTGTGTCCAAAACAACGCTAGTCATCTCTGCAAACACCTCCCAGAAGCTCAAGGTCAGTAAACCATATGTTAAACCGCGCCGCAGTGCATTCAAATTGGTTATATGCATGCGCATCATCTTGCAATCAAACTGATGCATGGCCGATACCAACCGTCATCGCTTAGAAACAACTCGTCATGGCCACACTAACGGAGGCACAGAAACGCGAAATTGGCCAGGTGCCGTACCTTACGCTAACTCTCTTCTCGGAATGCATTTCAGCCACTCACATGAAATTCGCCGTCGTTTGTGTAGCACTTCGTCTTCGGATTTCATGGCCATGAAGCCAGCGATGACATTAAAACACTCATCAAAGATTACTACCTCGGGTATGTCTCCCTGTGCTTTGCATCGCCCGTCGTGACCAGAAACTGACGGGATATCCTCGGTTAACATGTACAGCAATGTTATACTCTTCAAGAGAAACGTTCGGAGTGAGTCCTGGTATGCACCCACCAGATGTATCATCAGCAACTGAGTCAACACAACAGGTACTGCACAGGTACATCGCATCACTACCGAACTGCAATCGCTTGCCAAAGAGGCTGGACATGCCCGGCCACTTCTGATTGGGATTGATCAAGAGAACGGTGGGTTTGGTTCCATTCCGCGGACTGTATCCTCGATATCTCCGCCGGAGGTCTCTCCCTTGGCACGGCTTTGACTGAGCAAGGCACTTCCCTGTCTTGCAGGTTTGGTATCCGCTTTCACCCTTCCCGATGCTGGAACCCAATTGTATGCTATTCGTTCGGTCCTGATAGTCAATTCGGCTACTGAAACGGGCGTACAGTCCTGGTGCCATGGCGTTGGCTGCGTCCGGTTCCCCCGAACTGGCTACCGAAGTGTCTACAGCTACCGCAAAGGAGCTGAAGGCGGTTGGCATCAATTGGGTGTAAGCCAGACTTTCTATTTCTTTTTAGGATTATGACAATGTTTAGATTATTTTCCATAGATACAGCCCCGTTGCGGACATCAATTCCGACCCCAGGAACCCGGTAATTGGTACGTGAATTTCATGCATATCCCTTACATAGATCATAACCGCACTATGGTTTACAGGGGTTCGTTCATACAGCGATGGTGAGTTGACAGAGCCACACTGCTGCGCCGAACTTACAAACAGCGTTCAAAGATCCCGAGACGGCCTCACGCTACGTGACTGCCGTGAGCAGTGCATTCACTGCACAGAATGTAGCACCCTCGGCAAAGCACTTCCCCGGGCACGGTAACACCCACGTCGATTCGCACCTCAGTCTTCCTCGGATCCTCGTTGACAAGGCGTCGTTATCGTCTACGGAGCTCATCCCGTTCAACGCTCTCATACGCGACAATATTGGGAGTATCATGACTGGGCACATGGCGCTTCCCAACATTACGGGCGACGACACCCCCTGTTCCCTCTCGCGTGCGATCACCACGGACCTCCTGCGGGGCGAGTTAGGCTACAACGGCGTCGTTGTCACCGACTGTTTGGAGATGGAGGCCGTAGCTGAAACTTACGGCTCGGAGGGTGGTGCTGTGCGTTCGCTCCAGGCCGGCGCAGACATAGTCATGATCTGCCACACATACTCGCGCCATGTTGGAGCAATCGAGGCGACGTACGCTGCAGTGACAAAGGGAGAACTCTCGTTTGGACACCTAGCGGCTAGTGGGGAGCGCATCGCCGCGCTCAAGGAGAAGGTGGCGGGTACCTGGGATGCCGTCCTCGCCCCTTTCCAGAACGAGCAAGTCGCGACACTCAAGAAGGAACACCAGCTCCTCAGTCGCCGCGCATACGCCGCGTCCATCTCGCACATCCCGAACTCGAAGCCTTTTGCCCCTTTGTCGACAGCCGGCCCGGCGGTGCTGCTCACCCCGCGGATGGAGTCACTGAACCGTGCGGTCGACGACGCCGAGTCGCAGTTGCGGGACGCTGCAGGACGCATCAGGAATACTGCAGGACCCGCCTACTCGGCCTTCGCGAAGTCTATCGCTGCGCGTGTCCCCGCCGTCGAGCACGTCGTCTACGCCCCCGACCACGAAGTTCCCCCCGAGCTGGCAGAGAAGCTGGGTGCGGCCGGCTCGATTGTCTTCGCGACGCGGAATGGGTTCGACAAGGGCGCGTGGCAGATCGCCGTCCTTGAGAAGGTGTTGCGGTCTGCAAGCTCGGCCGGGCGGGGCGTCAATGGCAGGTTCATCGCGGTGTCGACGTGTGGCCCGTACGACCTCCTTGCGCTCAAGGGGGTTGTAGTGCCTGCGATCGCGACGTTCGAATACACCGTGCCGGCCCTGGAGGCAGCTGCGGCTGCAATCTACGGCGAGAGCGCGATCACTGGCAACGTCCCGGTGAAGATGATGGCGTCAGGGAATGCCGCTTGAGATAGTCGATGTGGGTCCGCTTACACAGGGATAGCGAGGAGTTTAGGTTGACGCCTGTTGTCCTTCCACTAGCATGTTTATAGAATTGAATTGTTGCCTATCTTCGGTCCAGCAGTGATGCATCATCTGTAAATGGACTATTCGCGGAGTTACTTACTGTCTTTACAATAAACTATCGGCATCTACGGGTGTTGATGGTTAGAGGCATGTCGACGTACGACCCTGAACCCTGATCATGAGTGGTTAGTTACCAGTAGAAGGAGCATCTTTCGATCAGCGACCGCAAGACGTTTCCTACTTGCGCAAGTTGTGTGTCCACTCAAGCTATGGTACGTAAGACCAACCAGTTACTCGCGAAGGTCCTCCCCCCCACCCCCCCGCAAGCGCGTGGCGAGTGCAACTCCGAGGGCGGTTGGGCAAACCTTACCGACCACAAGTGATTATTGGCTTTCAACATGGTACGAATACAATATAGCGTAATACCTCCAGACCGTGGAAGGTTATATCAGAATACAGGGACTTCTGGACCTGGCAGGGTACCTTCGTTGTAAAGCTCGTTCGCCGGCACGTCTGAAGGTAAATAGAGAGAGACACCAGGATCATTCGAATTCGTCAGCCAACTAGAAGCCTTGGGAGCATTGTGATCCTACTCACATTCGCTCTTTGATGGTTTGGCACCCTCTGGGATTGGGAAAGGGTTCAAACGGGAGCCCGGACGTTTATTGTTGACAAGTTTAATCATGGTGTGGGCGAACCGAGCGTAGAGGAACTGGTCGGATACGCGTGGAGAAATCGTAACTAGTCTTCGGTGGAACGGATCGACGTAGTCAATGCTCCACCGACAGATGTAAGTCATGAACTTGTGCGTTTTCGGGGATGGGTCAAAGACGAGCGCGTGCTGTTCGAGGCAGCAACCCAGGTCACGGCGTAAAGTAAGGCCATTGGTGGTATCATCGATGCCGTCGCCATCGCGAACCAACGTGTACCGGTCCATTCGGTTCCTCACGAACCAATCATGGTGATCCCGAGGTACGAGATGAAAGACCCCCAAAGCTGGAACCGTAATAAGCGACCTAAGTCATGACTGCAAGAGGAGGTGCGTACAGGTCTGGCATCGGGTGACTACGCAGCCGCCGTCGTTCGCCGTCACTCCATCCCACATAACATGATCTTTGGGCGGACATTGACGATAACCGATGGGTCGAATGACTACAGAATCCAATGATGAGGAATTTCGTCGGGAATTGGGTAGTTTATCTCGGTCACAGTCGAAGGTCTGCCGGCGTGGTACACCGCCAATTTTCGACCGGCTGTCGTCGAGATTTTGGCGCCAGCGCCTCTCCGGCCGTCGTCGTGGCTGTCCTCCAGCCGCTGCTACCGAGCCCCCAGGCGATTCATTCAGCCAGCTCCTACCCACTTTCCAGCCTCCTCCGACATCTTGTATACCTGATCTCCATCCCGTTTCCTCAATCGCATCCAGTCCACGGTACCCGCTCGCTTCTCAGCGGAGTCCTAAATGGTTGCCAGCACATATAACACCCCATCGTTCTTCCTCCCGTTCCGTCGCCTCCCCTTCTCTCATCGACTTCCACCTCGCCTGTCCACCTGCGGCACAGCGCTCCTCCCAAGGTAAGTCATCCTTTACTTATGAGCGCATGAAGTCTTCTAGGTCCGGTAAGTCCTCGCGCTCTTTGTAAGACCATTACTACGGAGTCCTTGACGGTACGTCGTTGTAAGACCATTACGGAATCACCCTTGACGGTACGTCGTTTCGTGTGCTACGTCTGCTGTGTGCTCTCCTGCTTCGTCTCGTAGCTCCCAGTAAGTCATTTCATCTTTTGTGGTCGTGTATATCGTATTATCGGTGTATTTCCCGAGTGTAGTAGTAGAACATATGTTCGTACGTGGCATAGTATAGCGTCGCAATGAATGGAAATTACGCATTTGATGATTTGGAACATTCAAGCTTGCCCGGATGGTCTCGGCGTCGCGCCAAGCCTGCCTGCCTTTCGGGCCGCGTGCGACCTATTTCCGCGATCCTGCCGACCCGAATGGCAGGCCAACACCAGCTCAAGTCTCCAGCCGGAAAGCAGCTGGAGCTGGGCCCAGAGTGGTACCATTTTTGGTTTTTCCTGGAATCTACATTGCCACCGCAGCCGCGCCAGCTGATGCGGTCAGCCCGCCCAGGTCTGATTTCCATCTTCCCTCCAGCCCTCAGAAAATTGGCAGTGTAGTAGGTTTATGGGACGACACGAACGAGAGCAGTGCATGCGAGTGAGCGCGGGAGGCCGACGGGCGGCAAGAGGTGGCGGTATGGGCCATAGATGGATAGGCTGCGTTACATAAGCGGGCGAGGACTGGGACTGGCGAGGGCCAAGCAGCCAACAGAGCCTGAGTCAACGCTTTCCTTCGACGACGGCCAACATCAAGACATGCCCGGCTCTCTCGACAGTGACCTCTACGACGGTGAGTTCTTCATCTTCCCGCTCTCATCCTGTCCTCAACACTTCACCCAGACCTCTACGGCGACAACGATGACACTCGCGAGGACCCTCAACATACCGCAGAACCCGCCCCGGAACAGAAGCCCTCCGCCTTTGAGGTGAAGCGTGAGGACAAGCCCGTCTTGCCCAAGGAATCCTCCCTCCCCCCAAAACCCTCACCAGAGCTGTCATACTCGGCGCAGGTCGCAAAGCAGTTCTCCGCATACAAGCAGACTCCCGCTCAAGAGCGCCAGCAATATCAGGTTTCGCCCGCCACCAAGTCCAACGGCGACCTAGCATCCCACGACGACAGCGTCCGCAGAGCAGTTCGTCCCTCGGAGATGAAGGATGAAGGGTGAGTGCGTTCGCCTCATAGTCACAAACTCTCTTGCACGCGCATCCATCCCTCGCCTCGCGCCATCACACCTACCGGGTCCGTGGCACTGTCCCGGCGTGAGCGTGCTACGTACGACTCTGTCGATCGTCCGTCTCCGTACTCTTGACATAGACGCTTCGTCGCTCGATACAGACAGACAGACCGTACCTGCCACACATGTCGTCTTCGTGCTACTCTCTCGCCCTCTTCTCCTTGCCCTCTACGATTCCCATCTGCCTAGCCTCTTACGTTACGGACGCTAATCTTCTTCCACGCCTCCCGCCCTCTCCCTCGGTACTCCTCAAACTCTGTCCTACATCTCTCTCTGTCTCTCCTTACCCCACTGGCTCTCCTGGACCTCTCCTCTCTGCTCCTACGCCCATCTTACGCCTGTCACCGCCTGCGCCTTGGACTGCGGCACGCGCTGCTGCTCCTACGACACGTTACACGACATGCCGATGCCTCGCATACCTCGAATACGTCGGATATCTCGGATACCACCACCATAACGCGAATATAGCAAGATGTTTGTTGGCGGTCTCAGCTGGGACACCACAGACGGTATACGTCCACCCATGTTTGGAGCTCGAATCGAAAACTAATCGCTCGCGGGCAGACGGCTTAAGAAAGTATTTTACTGAGTTCGGCGAGGTCGAGGACTGCACCATCCTGCGCGACCAGGACGGCCGGTCCCGCGGCTTCGCGTTCCTCACCTTTAAGGACCCCGCGTCCGTGAACGCCGTCATGTGCCGCGAGCACATTCTCGACGGCAAGACTGTGCGCACCGATATCCTCCTCTTCCGTGAACGACCGTCAGCTCACACACGACGCTTGGGTGCATGTCCGTACAGATCGACCCGAAGCGCGCGATCCCGCGCGAGGAGCACCTCCGCAACACGCGCTACTTCGTCGGCGGCTTGTCGCACGCGACGACGTCGGACTCTATGCGCGCCTTCTTCGCGCAGTACGGCAAGGTCGTCGACTGCACCGTCATGGTCGACCGCGAGTCCGGCCGCTCCAAGGGCTTCGGCTTCGTCACCTTCGAGGACGCGAGCAACACCGACCAGCTCGTCGGCCAGCCGAACCTCGTCCTCGACGACAAGCAGGTGCGTCCGCCGCCCTTCCGTGCTCGGTACGTAGGTGGTTCTGCGCGCTGATGCTCGTGAACCCTTTCTCCCTTTCCCCCCTTTCCCTTCGCGCCACGCAGATCGAGGTGAAGGTCGCCCAGCCGCGCAGCCAGCGCGACGCCGCACGCTCCACCGGCACCGCCGGCGGGGGCGGAGGCGGAGGCGGAAGCGGCAACGTCCGCGCCGACCGCAGCGGCGCGTACATGGGCGGCACGGACCTCACCACCGCCGCCCCCACCGCCGCCGCGATGAACTTCGCGGGTGCCGCGCCGACCAACGTCGGGCCCCAGCAGATGTCCATGCTCTACCAGCGCATGATGGGCCAGGCGTCGCCCATGATGGGCATGGGCATGATGGGCATGGGCATGGGCGGCATGGGGGCTGGCGCAGGCACAGGCTCGGGCATGGGCATGGGCGGCATGCCCGGCATGATGCCCATGGGCACCGCGGCCACCCCGATGGCAGGCGGCGACTTTGGCGTTGGCGGGATGGGTGCGGGCATGGGTGGCGGGATGGGCGCGGGGATGAACCCGTCGATGGGCATGGGCGCCGTCGGGATGAATCCCGGTATGGGTGGCGGCATGAACCCTGGCATGGGAGGCGGTATGGGTGGCGGTATGGGCGGCATGGGCGCCGCCATGGGTGGTGGCATGGGCCGTGGCATGGCGGGCGGTATGGGGAACATGGGTGCGGGTATGGGTGGCATGACTGGTGCCGGGATGCGTATGGGTATGGGTCCGATGGCGATGGGCATGAACATGCAGCCGTTCATGAACAACGCGGCGGGGATGATGGGCCGGGGCATGGGCATGATGGGCGGCGGCGCCATGCATGCCATGGGTCGCGCGAGGGGGATGATGAATGCAGGTGTGGGCCCCGCCAGAAACATGGCCCGTGGACAACACGGGTACCACCCTTACGCGCGATAGCATTCGATTAGGGGTTCGAGGACTCGTTTCGTTCCTGCTCTACTCTACTTTAAATATTCATGCTGATACGTATTCCCTATGTCGTTGTAATATACGCGAACATGATATGCCCGTCTTTATACGATAACCAATTGATTGCTACACTACTACAGACACTAGCTTACACGCACTAGTCCTAAGTACACTCGAACATCGGCATCTTACCTGTACCACCCAACACGGCTAGGTAGTCTAGGGCTCTAGAAGGAACGGAGAGAAATCTGTGGCCTCGCAGGCTCGGCTGATTGTGCCTTGTTTCCGAGAGCTTGTCTAACAGACGTCTCCAGTGTATCCTTCATGGTCTGTTCCAGTCGGCCGGTGGCGTCCTTGAAGGCAGCAGGTGAAGCAGCAGCTAGTGACAATAGCTGAGTGACGCCTTGCGTGTGTAATGGCGTTGGCGGTTGACGAGAAGGATCGAGTAGCAAGATGAGGACCGGCATCACGACGCCCAAGGCACGAGGACCTGACGAATTCCAAATAAGTAGCGATGTTCCGAGACAGGAGGGGGTACGTACGGAGATCCTCTGGTAATGAGAGGAAAAGAGCAGAGAATGCCTTATTAATCTCGCCAACTGTAGCCATAACCCGTTCTGGCGGCGAGGTTTCGTCACTGGACGTGGCCGCCTTCGCTAGGCATTCCACAAGACCGGGCAGTAACAACCGAGTGCACTGCCGAAGAATGGGGTTGCCCGAAGTTGAAGCCATAATGAGAGTTTTCGCGCAGTGAGCGGCGGTCAACGACAGCTGTAGATGGGTTGCAATGAATCAGTATCGTAACGTATTACTCGCAATAATCGTCTTACCTCGCTTCCCTCCACCAGCTTTTGTGAGATTATAAAACAACAATGCTCGATGATTGGTCTGCCGATAACAACCGTTGGTGGAAGTACCGTGAGGATGAGCACCGTCGCAAGAAGGTTGCACTTGATCTTCTTGTTGCACATCGGTCCCTCACGGCCGCTAGAATCTACATCAGCATGACTATAGGAGGTTTAAGGTGGAAAATCGAAATCGCCCACCTCATTTCGTCCATGTTCACCAAGCACGCAGACAGCAACCCGTGGACCAATCGTCCATATTTGCTGTCCGGATCGGGGATGTTAGCTGGCCGGTCAAGGAGAGACTTCAATGCCTGCAGAGTCGGCCCAACAAGGTCAAGCTCAGACGTCTCGTCCTTCAAAAGCTCTGCACCATTATGAGTGCCTTTGAATTTTTAAGTTGGAGTTGAGAGCCTACCGCAGTACAAGGTGATCGCCAACGCTCTGAAATCTTCTCTCTGTGAGGGACCAAATGACGCCGCGACAGTCGAGAATGCCTCGAATGCTGCAATGATAAGTTTAACCTTCTCCGCCGGAGAAGCCGCATCATCTATCACGTTGTCAAATTCAACGCTGAGGTCGCGGTTGATACACACTTACGAACTGCACCCGATTTAGGGCCAGTGATCACTCTCCGCAGGATATATGCGCATATCCGTAGGCAGTGCGCTTGCGGTGACGAGAAAACATCCTCTCCAGTATGACCATTCCTACAAGATATGAGTAGATGAAGATAGAAGGGAGGAGTAATGCTGACACTCACGTAGTATTGGTAGACTTAATACTGTCCGCAAGACTCGCGATCGCCTCCACAAGATGAATTTGGACGCCAGAAGGCTCCGTAAGGGCCATTCTGTAGAACAGATTCAAGAGCTCTTCGAAGAGCGGTGGATCGTTGAACACCCTTCCACAATATTTCCGGCGGACAAGGCATTTCAACGCTTGGAGGGAGACTATTGAAGTGCGTTGAGCCTCAGGGCCGGAATCGGGGGTAGATGTAGCCAGCGCCTCGTAGACCAACCCGAACACCACGAAGAAGAATACAGTGGGCTCTTCCCGCGTTTCTGGTGTCGCCTTGGGATCAGGCTGCGTTGGGGGTGCATCCTGCCCATCCATGGCAGCAAGAATGCTGGGATCATCGTTCTGCATGGCAATCGCCACAGCATTCAAGATGACTGGCCATGCCTTCACGTAGTACTGTAAAAGTGTGAGCAGAATGTAGAGGTCCACATAAGTCACGACGAACCGGAAGCAGAACCTCTCGCCCGAGGCTAGAGTAAGAAGAGTCCAAAGCGCCTGCAGGGGTATCATCCAAGGCCTCGGCGTCGATGCGGATACTGGCGTAGTCCCGTAGCGAAGACACCCAAAGAGGGGTCAGGGCAGCACGGTACGGTTTGACGACCTCGACAAGGTATGCTTGGTGCGTACTAGCGACTTCAAGCTCAGCCCAAGCCGACAGAGTTGCGATTCGCAACATAACAGATGCGTTGGGACTTAATTCGGCGGCGTCTCCAAGAGTCAACATACCAGCCCCTGAGAAAGCATTCATCATCGTTGCAAATCCGAAGAAAATGGCAGTTACCTTTCGATTGTTCAAGTGCCGACGTCAGGAGTTTCAGAATGCGACCCATTCGACCAACGTCCTTGACCACCCCACACCCCACGAAGATAGCACATGTTCCAATAGCCGAAGCCAAGATCTCGGGCGTGGAATCGGAAGAGAAAGCAGGTGTTAGCGCTGCGGTGATAGGAGCTTGGTGTTGTTCCAATAGCAGATTCTCTTCGTAATCTGGGTCGGGAGTCTTGGCGAAGATCTACCGGTACCTAATCAACCTTCCTACCGCTATAAATTCAGGATAATCAACGCACCTCGATGACGTCTGTCAGCACTGTCAAACCTTCTAAACGGATCTCAGTGACATGAGCCGCAGATGCTGTGAAGGCGATTTTGATTAAGTCGGGGACGCGAGAGACAAGGAGGCCATGGATAGGAATGCCTTGACTACGGGCGAAGGCAAGGTCAAGATGTTCTCTCCTACCAGACCTCCCAACAACAGTGCAAATGCTATGCAGACACTGCAGCGCGAAGAGCTGCGTCCTCCACCGCGACGTTTGACGACCAGCAGAGGAGCTCGTGCCGACGCTGAGTGACTGCCCTTCGTCATCGGCCATTGCAGCATCCGCAGCTTGTTGAGATGCAGTCGTCCGGGACATGATGCGTTGGCAAAGGTCAATCCATGCGGAAGGGTTGTAAACGACGGTCTGCTGGAGCCAGCTCGCGATGACGTTCCGGACGCCATCGACAGACGAGTCGTCGTCGAGCATAGCAAAAAGCTCTTCTACGAGCTTATCGCCGCCGAGCTTGGACATACTCAGCGCATCCCGTTGCACAAGCTGGTATAGCGCGTTGATAGACGCGAGCTTGAGTGGGCGGCGCGAGGATGCAAGATAGCCGCGGAACCTCGCGACCAGCTCCGGAACGTTGACATGATCGGGAGCGAACATGAGGAAGTGTTGGATGCATTTGATAGCCTCGACGCAGATCCCATCGTCTTCTTCGTCGATGAACTGATGGACAAGATCGAGGACAAGCGTCCGTGTACGAGTCGACTCTTGAATATCGGGACCGAGCACGGTGATGACGGCATCAATATTCTGACACACAACTTGGTACGCAGGTAGGTCGCCGCTGATGTTGGCATGGTTGAGCGATCCTCCGTCTGGTTCATGGGACTCCATCATGTAGACCTTGAAGAGCAGCCCGAGGGTGCTAGACACGAACGGGGCGTACGCAAGACTGGCAGCATCAATGACACGAGCAAGCGCACTGAGCGCCCAGAAGTGCACGACCGGATGGGGGTCGTTGATCAGCGACATTAATACGTGGACAGTCGTTTTGAGGAGAGGACCCGCCGCCAGCCCTCCGACATGCGCGTGAATCGCACCGAATGCCAACGCGCACCCGGCTCGTCCATGAGGATCACGGTTGCTGACTACCTGGTCTACCAAGGTCTTCACCTGACTGGTCAGGAAGTTCGTCCCAGCGACGCTAGCGAGACGACCGATGGCCTCACTGCTGGCTTTGCGGAGAACCGGGTCACTGTCGACAACAACATCTTTCAGGAAGGTCGAGAGCGGTGAGGAGACCTGGGAGTTCCCGAGAACCTGCCGTGCACTGTTCGTTGTTGTTTGTCGAAGAGTGAGGACAACCGCGAATGTAGCGTTGACGAGAGCGGCCGCCTTGCGTCCTGTATTCTTCTCAAGCTTCGCTGAACCTACAGATCCCAGCAACTGTGTAACAACACGAGTTGTCTGCGTGACGTCCTGGAGAGGGAGTAGCTGGGCAAATAGGTGGATCGCAGCATCCACTGCGGCTGTAGCAGCCGGAGGTGGCTGGGGAGCCCGACGGCTAGTATCCGCTGCAAGCGCTTGGCACAGATACAGGGGATCGTGTTCCAGCCCAGAAATGATTGGTTTTTGGATCTGTGTGCAGAGTCAACAAGGGGCACTTAGAAGACTTGCATTGAGACCCACCATCTCGTCAAAAGCGATTTCAATGCCGTCCCTGTTCATCCAATCCTTCGGACTTTCGTCAACCTGGAGACTCGTCAAGCCATACGCATACCCGTCCACGCTCTGCCAGACCGTGGTGAACGTCCCTGCAGATGAAGCAATCGCAGCCTGAACGGACGATCCAGTGTAGCCGTCAGGACTAGCGAAGAGAGTGATGACAGACTGCAGGAGGGAAC
Organism: Ganoderma sinense ZZ0214-1; assembly: GCA_002760635.1. Classification (NCBI taxonomy): domain Eukaryota; kingdom Fungi; phylum Basidiomycota; class Agaricomycetes; order Polyporales; family Polyporaceae; genus Ganoderma; species Ganoderma sinense. Next base: position 1,176,554 of record AYKW01000045.1, read on the forward strand.
TCTGGACGGACTCCGTGACACCTCCAAAGCCGAGTAGCGAGAAGCACTGGAAGATGCGAGACCGGAGGAGAGCTTCACGCCCGTCAGTGCCGAGGCCCTTGCCATCTGCTACGAGCTCCTCTTGATTCAGGGTGGCCCGGCTGGTCAAGAACGTGTTGGCGAAAGCGAGACCGTTACTGAGCAGGGAGGATATACGCCTCGTGACATCCGCGGACACGAGCGTTGGCGAGTTGTGTTTAAGGAAACAATGGATTGCACCCACGGTGCTCTCGCGTACGTGCAGCAAGAACGCCCACTCCGCGACGCTCCTGTTTGCAGCACCATCTTTCGTGGTTGGCTTCGGGAGCGCATTGCGCCAGAGAACGAGGAGTTGCGGGAGATGTGGACGAACAAAGTTTGGGCCAAGGGTCATGAGGGACGCGATGCAAGTCCACGCAATCTCGATTTCGACTTGGGCCACTTTGACGTCATGCTCGCCCGCGCGTTTGAGGATCTGAACCGCCATGTCGAACACCTTCGCGCTGATGTCGTACGAGACATACAGCGGGCGATCAGGGAGGACGGCAAGAAGCGCCGCGAGACCATAAGCATGTCCAAGGGCGCGAAGGTGGATATCGGAAGGTGCGGCTGGGGTAGTCAGGGAGGAGATATCGCGCTGCAACTTCTCCACTACACTAAGAAGAACTTTGGGAAGACGGAGCGGTGTCGAGTAGCAGAAACAACGCAGCGCCCATGCGGTATTGATGCGGACACTGTGGCTGGGGTGGGAGAGAAGGTTGAGCAATGGATCCAGGAGGGCGTCCTACCATTGAGTTCAGCCTGGTGAGTGCAAATCTGGATAGGGCCATAAGCGTACCTGAACGGGGTTAGGCGCGTTTCCGAGCTGTTGGACGAGCCCACTGACTTCCCTCAGAGCAATCACCAGACACAGTGGACTGGGGGCCGAAGATCCTGGCATCAATGCAGGCCAACGTTTGAGGTATGCGCTAGACAACTCTTGAATCGCAGCGATCTGCGCTTGTTCTCCAAGCAACCGCACGCCAATTAGGTCGCGGAGGATAATCTCGATCAGTGAGCGCACAAACATAACCTCGTAGCGACTGCCAGAGTTTCTTGGGTTGGAGACAATCTCAGTCATCAGGTGCGTGACTACCAGGGCATAGTTGCTCTCGACAAAGCTAGATCCCAGTAGCGAAAGCAGTGCTGAGTAGAAGTCGAAGATCCCCACACGCGTCTTACGGGATGCTTGCGGTTTGTTGAAATGGGCCGATAATTGCTGAAGCATCTCAGCAGGAGTCATGACTGGTTTCGACTCCTCCGCAGCAACATGAATGCCAGGTGCCGGATCCTCGTCCTCGTCCTCCTTTGGGGTCTTCTTACCCTTCTTGTTAGTGTCAACCACGGGAACAACCTTCTCGACTTGTGTAGATGCGAGCATATGTGCAGCAAGCTTGGCGAGAGCACTGCGAGTCAATTGATCTGCGCCGTCCAGACTCTTCACGCAAATATTGAGGACGCTCTCCACATCGGCCACGGACCGGGTACCGTCTCCAGATGGGTACATGAGGATAAGGACCTGTAGCACGGTCAGGCCGTAAGAGACAATTGTCCGGTGAAAGAACGCACCTCACACGCCGCTCTCTGGACTGGGAGTGCCTTGTCGCTGAGGGCGTACTTGCTGTACTTAATGATGTCCTTCGCAACGGAATCTGTTACCGCTCGCTTTGCAGTACTCAACGCCTTGGAGAGCGCATGAAGCGAGTATGCACGTAGAAGGATAGGCTGTAGTGGGATATTTGAGCTGTCTTCAGATGAAGTTCAGTTTACGGGTATATGCTCACGTACACTTGAAGAGCGATATAGCTTGATGGTTACAGTCGCGACTTCAGCCATGAGAGACATGACCTATATAAGGTGAGAACAGACGTATTCAGTCAAAAAGACTGACTACGCACCTGAGACCCAAATGCGCCCATCAGCTCCCCAATACAGTACATGGCGGCGCTGACTCCAGGTCAGCCAAGAAAGATATAGAAGTGGACGAACCTACGTCCTACTTGAATCCTTCGCAGGAGGCTTGGCTTCCGCAAGAAGCTTGAGAAACGCCTGAATTGTATCGAAGAGCGATTTTGTCTCTCCGCGCATGTAGAGGGCCTTCAGGCAGCCTGCGACGAGTCTCCGGACAGGTCTTCCGGGGAGTGGAAACGGCTCTGGGGCAGTAATTATCTTGATCATGTCCGACTCTAGATCAGTCTGCACCGTCTTGAGCTGCTCCTGCACACAAAATGAGCGATGGGCCGCAAATACAGAACCGCCGGACGCACCGTGGTCGCCTTCATGACCAACTTCTCCGTCGAGGACAGCCATTGGAACAGGTATATTTCACCGTTGTCCCCTGAAACTTGGGACTAGACAGTAAAGTAAGAATCTAAAAAGGCCGGACGAGCTAATGAACTCGCACCTCATCTAGCAACTCTATGACGGACTCACTTGCCGCCATGGCGTCCTCCGAACCTCCGTAACTTCAAACAGATTAGAATCGCTGATCGCCTTGCACAATATGGATAGACCCAATATCTTCCGTGAGATTGTGGGGCTTGAAAGCTTGAGACAGAAGACAGAGGAGTCAAGTGTATGCAAGCCAAGGTCAGAAGGTTGTTGCCGGTTGCTGTCGACTCGCAGACCAGAGCAAGCGCGCAGGCTAGTCCGAGATTCAGCACGTGGCTTCCATGAGCGCTAGGTCAAGGCTTCAGCCACCCTCTCCGACTCTCAGTCTCTGGACTCTCTCCTCCGAGACATCTTGCGCTTTCCAGATACACATCCCTGCTTCTATGTCTTAAAGTCACTCGTTCAGAACACCCGCAATGGACTATGGCAGAACAGCAGCAACCAGCGGCCGTCGCCGCTTATGATGTAAGTTACATGTTAATGTGTCCCAGTCATCCAAAACTGAATGTCATTGTCGCCACTGTTCAGAGGGCTTCCCCCGCAAAGAAACGCAAGCTAATGCATGCACCTGAGGGCTTTGAAGTCATCAAATCGTGCAGTGCGAAAGCCCCGGCTCGCAAATTCGCATCGGCCTTTAATGATCCCAAGCGGTCGAAGATGACACCGAAGGATTCTGCCCTACGGCTCAAAGGACCTTCCAAGCCGGCAGCGTTTCAGTCCCCCTCAGCAGGACCTTCAAAGAGACCTTCTTTGCGCGTTCTGTATCCACCAACTCTTCTTCCGGACCCACCACAGGCCGGGCCCTCGAAGGTGCCTCCGGCCCCTCCGCCCCCCGGAAAGTCAGTCGCGGTGAGACCGATGAAACCTCCCTCGTTCCCTTCAACATCTTCCTCCGCATCAAAGTTCACCTTGAAGAATCATATTCCTGTTCTTGCACCAAAGAAGTCTTTGGTCGCGAAACCCAAGGCGAGCATACAAGAGTTCCGACCACCGCCCCCACCACCAGCAGTGCCTCCCAAAACAGGGCGCAGCATTAGCGCAATCCAACCTTTGCCGCCTCCGCTGCCCAGGAAGGGCCCGCCTCTGCCCGATGCTAGTAAGCTCAAGACCATCTCGACCACGCGTGTGGCTCTCGCTACGGATCCGCGAACGGAAAGCGGAACAAGCGAGATCCTAGCGCTCCAACTCGGACAGGCTGTATCATCATACATCCCTCCGGCTCAGCGAGAACTCAACCGCGGGCTGGGACAGAGTCCGGAGAAGGCATCGAAGGCCAAGTCGGCGAAGTACATCAGGTATGTATGCACAGCGACGTCGTTGGAAGTGACCCTACTGACCAAGTTCAGGGGTGGGCTGGCGGATCGGACGCAGCGTCTCTTCGCGCAGCAGAATACTAGACTCGCCCTCTGGTACAAGGATATGGAATTGCAAGTGCAACGCCCAGAAGCTCACACCCCCGTCGCGCCGGATCTCTGCTTGCGCATATTCGAGGTCGCACATGTGACGTCCATTGCTAGTTTGCAGCGTTCCCAGAATGTTCCTCGACTGTCTATCGTTAAGTGCGCGAAGATCGTGGGAGGTAGGACGACTGGCGATCTGACTGTTCTTCTGGACTTCGGTTTTCCCGGCTCGGCGTCCGCAAAGGCGCATACATTGGACGAAGTCAAGGAGGGTAGAGACCTGCAGATATGGGCTCCCTGGAATAGTTCAGATTCAGGTGCAGAGGAGTTGAGACGATTTGGAGCACTGCCCAGGGATGGTACCACATTGTTCTGTACCCGCTTTCGGATAGTATAACATCCAGGTTTATATAACGTTGGCATAGATTATCACATGTTCAAAAGTCGGGCTTGGACATGTGTGTTGGAAGAATTAGTGGTCTGCAGCATTGACGATGGGATTGCATATGGCGGATGCTCTATCAGTAGCTCCTTCTATGCTTCACCTAGGCCCTTTTCCGCATGTGCCGGGGTCACCGTGACCCCTTTCCTAGGATAGAGAGTATCCAAAGTCAATGCGGTTTAGTACAAGCATTCCCTGCATGTCACTTGCGAGTAATTGTTATGTCCAACAGTGGAGTAACTTGGTAATCAAAGGACCTGGAAGCCACCTACGAATGCTCGGGCAGAGAAGCTAGGCAGACTCCAAGTAAGTAACACCGTAACCAGACCACATCCTTTGCGGAAACGAACAGTGTGCAGTGCCAGAGATTAGGGCTTCTCCTTGCGCTTTGGGCTCAATCACTAACCCATACGGTACAGGTCTGGCAGTGAATTCAACGTCTCCGGATCCCATAGAGAAGTATTTCCGGTTCGCGACTTGTTGAACCTGAGCGGTCGGATCGAGTCGCCTAGACACAGGGAAGGTTGCCAAAAACTGGACAGTTATCAAGGATCTGCATTGATACATCTGTGTCCAGCCAGTACTTATGTAGCAATTCGTACTTACACCACAACGCATCCCACGTAGAGGGATGATATAATTGTGATCCAACATCAACGAAGCGTGATCGTCGGGAATCCTTCCTTCCGGAATCCTACGCCGTTCAACGTGGGTCATGTTAAGGATATCAGATGAGGGATACGTACTTCATTATGAGCACGGTGATGATACCGAGGCTGGTGCGGCCGAGACATCCTGAAAGGGCGCGAAGTTGTCGCCGTGCGAAGGATTCAAGGAACCAGGAAGACAGCGAAATCACAGTAGACGTGGGACACTGGTATCCGCGACCGGTTGGGAAAATCCTGGCCTTCTTGGAGTGGAACACTAGGTACTTTCTCACCGGACTTAGGACTCGGGGCGGGAGGCCTGGAGGATGACTCCCATGACGTATCCATGTTAGGCACTTGGCTGACGCCGCGACTCGGCGGAGGGATGGAAGACAAGCCGCAACCAGGCCGAGGGGCAACGACCCTGCACAACCATTGTGGTACCCATAAACACGAGGCGGCGTGTCGCCCATCCTTCATGAACGCTGGCCCCAGGCTGAGGTTGACACACGATGGTGACGCCTAGGGTATCGCCCCGAGCTCGGTCGCGAGGGTGTCGATGTGGCCGCCCACTGCATGATTGACGGACAGCCCCGGATCAACCTGTGACTGAACTCTCAGCACTGTGGTGGATTCTCCATTGTGGGCCCAAACGGGGGCGGTATGATGCACATACCGGCGGATTGGTAATGACAGAGTTAGGACAGCTCTCCGAGCCTATTTCCAGGATATCTTTGGCTGCGCTGCGCTCTCCCACTGTCGCGGACGAGGCTGCAGCATACTATCGGGCTCTGAGCCAGGGCGGGCGAGGTGGAGAGACAATAAGATGGGTTGCGGGGGTTGGCGGGGGAAGGAAAGAAGTGGAGTGGGCTGAAGGGAGAGAGGGCATTGGCAAGCGGGGCGGGATGACGAGGCGCCGAGGATAGCCGAGTGGATGGAGAGGGACATGAGGCCTGTTCCATAACAGGCTCAACAACACCTGAGCGCAGGACAAGGCCCGTCTCTCACCTCTGCCATCCTCCCCATCCTTCCTCCTCCCGCAGGCCTTCAACGACGACCCAAGCAACCCACGCCCACCGGTCTATCGTTCACGACTCCTCCTCTCTCCACAGTCTGCTGGTCGGATCGTCCACTGCACTCTACGCAGTGTCCTCACCTATGGCAACGACCTTCGCCCCATCCCCGCTTACCTCCACCCAATCCACTTCTCGTCAGCCATTCCTCACTCCCAATTCGCCTTCACAGCAACAACGGAGACTCGTTTCGCGCCAACGTTTCGTCCAAGACTTCTCACAATGCCTCTTCGAGTTCGTCGTCCAGCTGCTCCCAACCACCGAGGAGATGGCTGTCAAGGAGGACGTCCGCAAGCTCCTCGAACGTCTCATCCGCACAATCGAGCCCGATAGCAGGCTCCTCTCCTTTGGCAGCTCCGCCAATGGCTTCAGCCTCAAGAACTCTGGTGCGTCCGACTCTCCGCCCTCTCGGATCCAACGCGACGCTACCGCTGATCAACCTGTAAAGACATGGATTTATGCTGTCTCATTGACTCCGGGGAGCGTCTTAACGCGGCTGATCTCGTCACCATGGTTGGGGATCTTCTCGAACGAGGTTTGTGCTTTCCTCAACCAGGACGATCGCCATGCCCATCAACCACACCTGCACAGAAACGAAGTTTCATGTCAAGCCGCTCCCGCACGCGCGAATACCGATCGTCAAGCTCAGCCTCGACCCCTCATCTGCCCTGCCTTTTGGAATTGCCTGCGACATTGGATTCGAGAATAGGCTCGCGTTGGAGAACACACGATTATTGATGTGCTATGCATCGGTCGACCCTGCCCGAGTGCGGACCATGGTACTGTTCTGTAAGTTGGCCCGCAGTTAGACTTTGATCCACGCTGCATGCTCATGTACGCGTCTTCCGTTCCTTAGTGAAAGTCTGGAGTAAGCGACGGTGAGTGCTTACTCCTTCATTACGTAGAGACCGATCACTGAGGTGGTTTGTAGAAAAATCAACTCGCCATATAAGGGCACTTTGTCTTCCTATGGCTATGTGCTCCTTGTAATCTACTTCCTTGTGCATGTCAAGAACCCGCCAGTACTCCCTAACTTACAGCAAATGCCGCCTCTGCGGCCTATATCCGAAGTGAGTTTTACTCGCATTGCTTCTGGATATTAAGCTGAATCAAGGTTGGATTCTTTGCAGGAAGAGTCTCATCTAAATGGATATAACATCTGGTGAATGACGCGCTTCTTGATGCACGATCATGGTACTGACTATATGCAGGTTCTTTGATGACATAGAACTCCTCCGCCAACGATGGAAGTCGTCAAATACTGATACAGTAGCGGAATTGTGAGTCATTTTTTGAGATGTCGAGCCGTCACTGAACGGTCTCTCTAGGTTGATTGATTTCTTCAAGTTCTACTCCCGTGATTTTGCATATAACACCGGAGTAGCCTCTATTAGAGCGGGCCTCCTCAAGAAGGAAGAGAAGGGATGGCAGACTGAGGTGCGTCCCACGTCCTGCCGATCTCGCATTCGCTAGTTGTTTACCAGCAACTAGCAATCCGACTTCGGCACCTCGCGGGAACGGAATCGCCTATGTATAGAGGTACGTTCACATTGTTCCTGCTCGGCATTAGCTTACTAACTTCCTCCAGGATCCGTTTGAGACCAATTTCAATGTTGCACGATGTGTGACGAAGGACGGTCTCTACACCGTGAGTGATGAATGCTGATGGGCGTTGTTGTTGGTCTCATCCGTAGGATACCCAGATTCGAGGAGAATTCATGCGCGCGTCGCGGATTCTGCAGATGCGACCTGACCGCGCGATTCTCGCTCTTGCGCAGCTGTGCGAAGAACGCAAGGATGAGACGCTCGGTCCTCCTCCACCTCAGGCTCGGTCCTCATTTGCGCCTCCGCGTCTCAATTCTATACCTCCTCAGACCCCGTATACTGTTGGGAGTAGCCCCATGCGTTCCAACGAAGTACCGGTCCCTGTCCCTGAAGACGTCACATCCCGAAAGCTCTCACAAACATCGTCGCCTGTCTCGCCCGTTGCTTCTTCCCCAAATGACTCCCCTTGTGGTCTGTTTGCAAGCGCGAAGGGCCTCCCTCTCCGCCTACCAGCGGACAAACTCGACCACATGGCCCCAATCCGGAGCAAATGGACTAGCCCACCGCCCCCAGAAGCACCGGAGGAAGACCGTTCCGCGTTCGATGACCGCCTCGACCAGGGCCTGGCTCTCGCAACAGCTTCTGCGCGGCCACACTTACGCGACCATTCCTATGCGTCGTCAAACAATAGCGAGACTCACACAGATGACGAGCGGCAATCGATCGCGGAGTCAGACGACTTACGCTCGGTGAGGTCGTTCACTGAGGAAGGTGCGATCCACTATAGTCGGGAGTACCGCGAGCGCGAGAGGCAGCTCGCCAGCTTGCAGGCACAACAGCAGGCCCTTCAACAGCGACTACAGCAACAGTACGGGATCGATCCTTCGCTGTCTGGTTTGACCGGTGTCTTGCCCTTGAACTCGCGCATGGAAGGCGGCGTTGACGTGAAGATGATCTCCAGGCTGCGGGGCCGTCCAGCAGCTCGGGCTGGCCAGCAACCGGCGAGCCCGAGCCAAGCAAGCTCGGGGGGACATGCGACGGCTGGTGACAGAACGGAAGGGTTCACCCCGCCGCCCCGCATGGATACGCCACGACGATCCATGTCATTCCCGGTGCGGAACCCTAACCGCTTCTCGCTACCCACGATCCCAGTGGTCATCCCAAACCATCGGGCGGCGTACCAGACACATCTGTCGCCTACCATCGGTCAGACTGCACCGCGCTACATCCTGCAAGCCGCTGCCGAGGCGCAGGCACAAGCACAGGTGAATGTGTTTTACGAGGCCATGCCTGCACACGAACGCAATCTTCATCGCGCGATGGCTGGGCAAAGTCCGCAGATGTCGTTTGGGTCGCCACAAACGCTGTACGACCATCTCAACACCTATGCCGGAGAGTCCAGCGGAAGCCAAAGTCGGAGCGAGAGCAGGAGCGGGAGTCCGAGTAGATCACGCCCCGATCTTCAGCGTGACTCGCCTGTCATGGTCCGTCGCGGAACCTCAACGTCAACGCATGAGGTCGAACAGCCCGTCGCGGGCCCTTCGCGGCTACTCATGGATGTGCCTGCGGCCCCGTCGCAGCTGACAGAGCACGCGCGGAGCGAGCGGACATATTCGCATCATCACACACACTCAAACGCCACGGTCACTGCGCCGACGCCGCCTGCGAACGTGCATACCTTCCCCTCCTCAGTCTCCGCGACCGTGCCGATCACCTTGCCCGTGTCAATGGGTAGCACCCTCGGTCCACGGCATTCGCATTCGCATTCAAGGTCTCGCTCGCCACCATATCTCCCGACTCAGCGGAATCCGCCATACCCTTATCAGACGACGTATCCCAGCCCCCGGATGGGCGCCACCAACTTGCCACCACGGTTGCGTGCCGACCGTGAGCGCAACCTCGGCGGGCAAGTCAACCACGCCGGGCTTTCCCCTCTTCTCAGCCAGCCAGCACTCCTGGACACGTGCACGCTGTCCACGCCCGTGGATATGGGACACCTTCGGACTGAGTCACAAGTACACGTTCCGGTGCCACTGCGCTCGACCTCTCCGTTCGCCTCGCATTCGTCAGGGAGCGGGTCACCACCCATGTCGTGCGCGAGCTCACAATACGCCCCGTCATCATCCCCGCTCTCGACGTCACCGCCGTCTCCCGCACAAAGCGACTTGAAGGGCCGGCGAGAAGGCGAAGGCGTGGGCGTCGTGAGCCCCCTGAGATCACCAATACCGCTGTTGGACGAGCCGACGTCCTTGGCCGTGGCAATACCCGTGCCGGAGGACCATGCTATGGATGCGTTTGGGAAGGAGAAGGGGCCGACAACGCCCGTGCCTGTCCGCACCACTCCTTCCCCTGCACCCCCCGCGCCCGTTGGTCTTGTTCCTGCGCCGGAGCTCCCGGTTGAAGCTAGGTCAGTGGAGGCAGTGGCGTTCGCCGAGACGAAACATGTCGCCGAATCTTTCGGGGCGCCTCACACGCAGATGAACAACCTTCCTGAGGACGTTGCCGGAGAGGTCAAGGAGTCGACCTATGTTTCACCTCCCGAGGTTCTCGTCACCGAGGGCAGTCCCATCGTTGAACGTACGTCAGAGACGACCATCGAGACGCCAGGAGAAGCGGTCATCTCTACTATCGCGGAGCAAACTCGAGCATCATCTGCGGGCTCGTGACTATTTGCGATGATGATATCCTTCCTCCCTGCTTGGTTCACTTCTCAGATATACCGGAGCCTCAGGTGAATAGACATTACTGCCAACCAAGCAATCATGCGCGCGCCAATGGAGCCAATGGAACCTGCAACTACACGCCGTCCGCGTTTTCACTGGAATTTTCGCAACTCTTGGGCCATAGCCTCAACACTTGCGCACTATCAGCGCCACATTGGAATTTTGCATATGCAACAGGCACTCGACCATTCTGTTTCCGTCCCTCTTCTCTTCCTCTCTCTCGCGTTTCAACAACAAATCAAGGCCAATAGTTTTCCGCCTTTGATACATTATTTCATCTGGATCGCACACTCTCAATTGCTTGCACCATCCGCATAATCCCACCATTCGTCACAGTAGCCACCAATCACCGTCAGCACGGACCCGGCATCCATCGCATCGTCATCTGTTTACCTTGATTCATTCAATATCCCAAACTCTAACATCCTGCCTCAATTCGCTTCCAATCCCCTTGTACGTCGAATTGCTATTCGCTGCTGCTGTTTACTGCCGTTCGCATTCGTACATACCAACCCCCGCCGCACATACCATATACTCCTTCGCTTCATAATCCTCCCGCCTTCCCCATGCATCCTTGCGTGGGACCACCCTTAGTCCTGGAATCTGCGCCTTGGGATCCCTTTCCTGTGAGCCTGAGGCTGACATACCTTCTGTTGGACCCCTTCATTCTGGACTTGGTATGCTACCCCGCTACCCCCCCCCCCCCTTACGCTTCCTTGTCTCCAGATTGATCATCCGAGCGGGCGCGCAAGTTCAGGCAGAGGGTAGAGTACCGTTGGCCTTCTTCCTGGGCTGCCTGCCTCGCTACCCCTCCCGCCTCCCCACCTCCCTCTTTGCGCGCATGGTGCGATTGTGGGTTGCTCCCGTTCATTGGACCATGATCGTTTGCCGTCCAAGTCTTGCATACCGTGTATCAGTGTAGTATACTTATTGCGTATGCACCAAGTATATGCTCGACCGCCTGTTGCTTGTGCGTGATTCCTGGCCTGTCCAATAAACCACCGCCATAATCAAGGTCCCTGGATTCAAGTGTTCAATGCGCAGTGAGTCACTTTCAGGTACAAGCCAACATCCATGGGTAAACTTTAGATGGAAGAGAGACATCAAGGCCTTGCGTTCCAATCTTCATTGCACAAACGATTAGTCTAATGTACACAAGTAACATAGGAGTCTACTTCGTAGAAGTCCCTGGTGCGACGTAGTCGCGCGACAAATCCACAACCCCTTTCAAGTGAGTGTTCGTGATGCGGACCTGCCGCTGTCGAGGCGCAGCCTTCTTTCCTTTCTTCTTCTGTGCGCCTGCCTTTAGTACAGGGGCGGCTGCGGCAGTAGCCTGAAGACCCTCGGATGCGAGAGCCTTGAGCAGGTCGACGTCGTTTGGCACTTCAAGCCCGTGCCAAAGGTCATGGAACTCTAAAAGGACATGAGGATTTGCCTATTTATCGAGATGGAAATTCACAGACCTTTCTCGACTGGCATACCACCCTGCTCCTCAGTTGGCTTCACCTCATTCCAGAACACCATTCGCATCTGACCATCTTTCAACGTCCGTGTGACATACACCTCGCCCTCCTTCTCCAGCTCCTCAATGGCCTGCGGTGCCTCCTTCCAGCTCTCCTTGACTACGCGAATCGAGAGCCCGCTTCCGTTGCGAGTCTGGCGTTGGATCGTTGTTAACAGTGCCGCCTTGCTCCGTACGTTGTAGTCATGCTACGAGGTTACGCCTTCTCAATACCCGAGGAGGAGCGGCAGGACTAGCTCGAGACACGCACCCGGTAGGAGTACAAATCTGTCTTCGGATCGTGAATCACCCGGTCATGGCCCTTGAACTTCTCCAAGAGTGTCTTATCTGTATCGACCGGTGTGTTTGTAATGATGGCAAGGTCTTGGAGGCGCATGGGGTTCCCGGTGGCCTTGAGGTGGTTGACGAGGTAGACGAGCTGTGTGTTCACATTTGTGCCCGTCCCCGTGTCCGCGGGTTGCGAGAAGACGACATCTGCATCGGCAGGTCAGCCATGGCTCACACCGAGGGCGGGCGAGCCGAGCAGAGGAGACGTGCTTGACTTTGGCCGCTTCTTCTTCTTTGGGTCGCCGTCCGCGGCGGAGGAGTCGGCGGGTTGAGGAGGGGTTGGCTGAGTACGCCACGAGTACTCCTGCCGTTTCAAGGCAGTCTGGAAGGATGCGGCGTCGCGGGCGAGGCTGGCCATGGGGGAGAGGAGGGTGGCGGTCGAGAGAGAGGAAGGCGGGGAAAGCGGTGTGCACTGTGGGCGTATGTTGTGGCCGGGTTTGGCGGGCGGCTGATGGGCTGACTCAGAGATGGGGGCATCCAAGCGCGATGATGGACAGGAGTTGGATCTTTGGACGACGCCGTCGACCTCCCCGTCGACCTCCGCCTGGTCCACCATGGCTCATGGCGACATGTCCTTCTTTTCTCGCCCCTCTTCGTCTGCCGTCAAGATCACGGCCCCCACCGCCGACGAACCGGACAGTCCGAAGCCTTCCAGGACATTGAAGGGTCCGTTCCATCTCCTCGCCTCCGTCCCCATCCGTTCCAACCCCCTTCCCAGATACCCCCCAGAGACAGTGTAGGAATATTCTCATTTATGGGTATGCCAATCCTTTGCATACTCGCTCGCATTCTAACTCTGTCCAGGTCGTGTAAGTTCCAAGACAAGGGCTGTATCTACTATCATCCTTCGGTGGGTCCTCCCGGCCCCCATGCCCTGATCGGTGGCACTCATATTTCTTCAAGCGCGACGACCCATCCCCAGTGTACGTAGCGTCTCGCCACATGTGCCATGCCGACATTTAACATCTGACATCTTCCAAAGGCCTCCTGAGTCTCCTACCCCGGCACCGGCTCTCCCTGCTCAGGCAGTGAACGCGCCCATCTTTGTCCCAAAAGGCCAAGCCGGAAGCCCTTCCCTTCCGGCTGCAGTACCAGCTTCCATCCAGCAGCAAGCATCTGTATCATCGTACGTCCCTCTGTCTCGGCGACCCGCCGCTTCCGCGCACCGCTCTTCTGTGTTGACCGAAGTGGTCCCCCGCGCGCTCCCGGCACTCACACCATTCTGAACTGTCCATCAGCGATTCCTCCTCCGAACGCCCTCCTTCCGTTGCCTCAGAGCACGAGCAACAACTAGAGCAAGCAGAGGCCGAGCTCGACCAGTACGATCCTTACGACCCTTACGCATATGCAGGCCATAATGGCCACTCATCTGAGGATGGAGGGCTGGTGGTGAATCGTATGCCTATCTTATCTCCTTGATTTATTCTGAGGCCATTTGGTGCCGTAGCCCTCCGCAAATCCTTACGAACTATCCGCGGAACATATGTTGGGCTATGACGCCGCGGCTATGGACCCGTACTATCCGACCCCCATGACTTACACCCGCCAGCCGGTACACCATATTTCATTCGTCTTTCTCACCTTTTGTTAACCTTGCGCTCAGCTTAACTACCACCTCTACACACTCCCTCGCCCTGAGACTCTTGCGCACAAGTTCTTCATCGCGGACGACATCCGCGAGGAGCTGCAGAAGCGTTCTGACACTATCCATACTACTGCACCGCCCAACATTGGACTTCCGGAAGAACTACAGGGCTATCATACGCTAGTTCCTTTGGAGCCTATCGGAGCCGACCGTCGCAAATTCGGCAACTGGTATTCTTGGGTATATCGCGGGACAAGCTCCACTGATGGGGGTACCTATGTCCTGCGCCGTGTGGAGAGTGAGTGCTCCGACAAAAATACTGTTGACCTGGTCTAAGAGAGCCTGTACTCGAAGATTTTCGTCTCATGAACCAGTCTGCGTTCGGTGCCATTGAAGCATGGTCCCGCCTCAGGCATCCGAACATTGTCTCCGTTCATGAAGCTTTCACTACCCGGGCATTCAATGACTCTTGTAAGCTACCTCTACTAGACGATGCGCACACATCTTTCTCACCAGTAATTTAGCCCTTGTGGTTGTGTATGACGACCATCCGAATGCCCAGACGTTGTACGAGGCCCACATCAAGCCCAAGGCGCCGCAGTTCCAGAATGGCCGGCTTCAAGCACAGTCCAACCGCATCGCGGAACGCACGATCTGGTCGTATGTCATTCAGATCGCGAATGCCATCAAGGCCGTCCACGATGCTGGGCTCGCCGTGCGCCTCATTGACCCGACCAAGATCCTTATCACCGGAAAGAACAGGCAAGCACCGGCCTCTCTTTACAAGCAGTTTCCGTCCTTATCTTGTTGAACAGGATCCGGATCGGGTCGTGTGGGATCGTCGATGTGTTGATGCACGACGTCCATTCGGACGTGTCCTTCATGCAACAGGACGATCTGACCATGTTCGGCGCACTCGTCTTCATGCTCTGCTGCGCCAACCTCGGCGCCATGAACAACTTGCAGAAAGCGATCGACCATGTTGGCCGAAACTATTCTGTAGACCTAAAGAGCGTCGCGCTGTTCCTCATCTCCAAGGGCGGCCCTCATAAGGTAACTGCTTTCAGGACTGGTAGGGTTCCTTCGTGGGCGCCTGACTGATGCGGGTCAATAGAATATTGGGCAGCTGTTCGACATGATCGGGAGTCGCCTGCTCACCGAGCTGGACGAAGCCCAGAGGTAAGTTTACAACACTTTATTGACTCCACAGCACATTGTTCATCGGCGAGTTATAGTGGCGTCGACCGTCTCGAGAATGAGCTCATGAGCGAGCTTGAGAACGGCCGCCTCGTCCGTCTCTTGTGCAAATTCGGGTTCATCAATGAGCGTCCCGAGTGAGTTCGCCTCGCGCTGTTCTTTTATCATTTTCTCATCCCTGCTTCATCGTGCAATATATACGTGAAGATACAACCATGAGGCGCGATGGTCCGAGACCGGCGACCGGTACATCATCAAGCTCTTCCGGGACTACGTCTTCCACCAGGTCGACGAGCTCGGGCGACCCGTGGTCAACCTCACGCATGTCCTTGCGTGTCTCAACAAGCTCGATGCAGGCACCGAGGAGCGTATCATGCTTGTCTCGCGCGATGAGCAAAGCTGTCTAGTCGTCAGCTATCGCGAGGTGAAGGCGTGCGTGGAAACGGCGTTCAGGTTTGTCTCGTTTCCAGTCCCCTGATCTTACGTCCTTGGTCTACTGTGCGATGCTGATCAGAGTGCTGCGTCATATAGTGAACTAACGCGGGGCTGAACTTTTTCTGCGGTCTTGTTTGGATGGTGCATTCGGGATGGACACTTCATAACGGATTTCGATCGATTCGAATAGCACAGAAAATGTAGAATCGAAAAAGACGCAGAAAATAGACAAAACTTGACTCGTCCAATTACTTCTTGGAGGACTGCTTTCGGCTGTTGAACCCATGTTCAGAGTCGTACCATATCGCCCGACATATCTTTGTAATGAAATTATCAAAGGAAACGCCTAGTACTGTACTCCGGACTACATTCTACACTCTCCCACCTCATTTCCTCTGGTTAAGGTCTACGCAAAACAGAGAATCGCTCTACCAAACAATTACAGGATTCTAGGGATACATATGGTGGTCAAAGTACAGATCAATTGCAACGTGGATCGACAGCAACAAGCGAAAGAACAAGAAGCAAGAAGACAGCAAAACATCAAAAGCTCACAAAGCAGACTCGAAAGCACTCGGACACAAATCTAATAACGATAGTTTCACGAAAGCTTTACCCTCTTCCTAGGGCCGCGCGCCTCCTCTTCATCGGAAGCGGCTCCATTCCGCACTTGAGGGCTCGAAGACCGGTGTAGTTCCGCCAGCATCTCCTTCATATGTGCTACCCAACGTTTCTCCCGCTGCTTGAGTTCCTGAATGCGTTCGGTCTGATCCTGGGAAAGAGCAGCCTGCCTGTCCACGGCAGCGGCCTGCTCCTGGACACGCGCCGTCAGTGCGCTCACGCTCTCCTCGAGGTGGCCTATCCGTGCATCCTTCTGTTTCATTGCCTCGGCGTTGGCTGCGAGCGCAGCCTCGCTCTCCAGCTTGTACGCCGCAAAGGCGGCGTCGAGCGCAGTACGGCGGACCCGCTCCTCCGCGAGCTCTTCTCGCACAGCTGCGGACTCCTTCTGCCACTGCACCATGTAGGGTTTCGAGGCCTGCGCCATGCCCATCATTCCTTGAGCAGCCTTTTCGAACATACGGAATAAGTCCGTCATGTCTTTGGGAGCCTTCTCCTGCTCTCGGTTCTCCGATGGTCCTTGCGCTCCCGACCCGGTGGCAGTTGTGTTAGGTTGTGCAGGACTTTGTTGCAGTTGCAGCCTGGATTTTTCATTCGCCGAGGTGAGTTACATCTGGCACGTGTGAGCACCAGACAACAGCGACTTACTGGGCGGCACGCCTTATTACCTGTCTTCGAGGTAAGGGTGGAGACGAACCGGGAGATGGGTACGGGACAGTGGTGCTTCCCCTGGTGCTGCTAGCGAGGGGAGGTGTAGGTTTCGCAGCTGGGGTTTCACCAGAAGCCCTCGGGGAGTCTCTACTAGCCTGCGACGTCCTGCCCTCCGATCGGGGCGGAGTGCTACTACAGTAGCTCAGGACGTCATCCTCTTCTACGCTAGGCGGCTCTAGCCCACCTCTGCCTTGCGATCCAGCAGCGAGCCCCGAAGTGCGAAGCGCAGGAAAGGCGGTTTGGTAGCAATCCAACAAGATATGGAAAAACTCTTCGTCAAAGCCTGGGCGAGAACGCCGGCCGCTGTTCTTTGCTTGCCAGCTCGAGGCTGCCGCTTGGAGCGCGAGGCCGATCCAACACAAGCACTGACTCGAGGACTCTTTTTCGCGAGCCTGTAGCTCCCCGCTCTCTGGTATGTGGTCCGCCCCGATGTCCTTGTGCACCGAGCATCGGCGAGCCCCGAGCGACGAGGCCATGACGAACACTCGGGTGTCTGGGTCCCAGACGACACGGGGGTAGGAGTGGGTGTACTGGCGTACAGAGAGCGGGTCCGCGGCGAGGTCGGCATCGGGGAGCAGCTTCGGCAGCGCAGCCTTGAGGATGTCCACTCCAGTGGGAAGATGCGCAGCGCCGACCGCCGACAACAGGAGGGTCTCAGCGTGGTCCTTGACCAGGGGGTATGCGCCGCACATCGCGAGCAGCAGTCTGACACGGAGATCCACCGGAATCGGGTGCATTCCCAGGTCCAGAATGAGAGCCTTCTCCTCGTCAGCCAAGATGAGGCTCTGTACGTATGGATAGAGACCTCCTTCGTGGCTCGCGAGGTTCGGGTCGAGGCGCCGCCATGCTGCTTCGAACGCCGTTCGGTAGGCGTGTTTCACCTCCGTGTCGCTGCCTACGAAAGAGGGTATCGGTCCACAGTCATCGGGTAGTGCGGAGGCATTAGTGAGGATGTCGATGGCAAGCTCTACAGCGAGTTCTGGAAGCCTACGGATCCCCATGTCAACTGCCCGG
Organism: Ganoderma sinense ZZ0214-1; assembly: GCA_002760635.1. Taxonomy (NCBI): domain Eukaryota; kingdom Fungi; phylum Basidiomycota; class Agaricomycetes; order Polyporales; family Polyporaceae; genus Ganoderma; species Ganoderma sinense. The sequence continues at coordinate 1,194,241 of AYKW01000045.1, forward strand.
AAAAGATATTGCTGAAACTCTTGGAGGGATTTCCCCGTCACTTGAGGGTCGAACTCGCTCTCAGAAGTATCGAGGCTGCCGGAGTAGTTGACACCGACCCTACAAAACCCGGCAGGGTTGGTGGCGATGAGGCGATCTCTGAAGTAGAACTGCCCTATCGACGATGGTTGCTCTTGAGCGGTATCGCCAGTGGAAGAGTTGCAGTTGGCCCCAGTGCTACCCTCCGAGTCGGGCATGAAGAAGGACACAACTGGGGAGGCGCAAGACGAGAATAAGATCGACCATTCCTTCTTCGGAGGAAAAATGGTGTATATGCCGGAGAACAGGTACTCCACGGTGAGGACGCCGCTGAAGCCACGGATCGTGACGACCTCCTCGTCTGCCTTTGCAAAAGCACGTTCCTGTGTTGGCTCGGTGAACGTGACGGCCGTCTCGCCACTCTCCTTCTCGGACATCTTGTACTGGAAGCGACGCCAGTAGATTGCTTGGACGCGAGTGACCTTTTCCGGGCTGAGGGTCCGACTGGCGTCCGTGGCGTAAGGAAAGGTGAACCCTGAAAGATGCAATGTATGCAGTCTGGTCATTTACTACTGACGGCAAACGTACCTGGCCGAGCTTCCAAGTTTTTGAGGCTGTAAGGTGTGAGATCCTCCTCCTTCAGGATAAGACGATCAGAATGTCCAGCCTCAGAGCCGGCCTGCCAGTGGAATTCGCCCACTGTGTGCCCGATCCGTAGAGCCATGCCAAAGGCCTTCAGACTGTCCGATTCGTCCGAAGCTAATGACGTAGCCTCTTTGCGGAGTGCTTCCATCAGACAATGACTTGCGTGGATGATACGCACCCCTTTCTGACCAACAAGCAACCTCGAGAGGTGGTGGTTCGGCGACGAGTGGGCTGTGGGGGTGGGGTGGAGGGAGGGACTGGGAGAGGGAGAGGGATCGATATGATTGGTATAGAGCGTAAGGGCGAGAGGTCCCTTTGAAGTTTTGAATTGCCAGATGACATTGCAGACTTGGAGATCTGTGGCAAGGTTGGACGGGGAACGGTTGAGGTGGGCATGAGGGATGGAAGCTGAGAGGATGTAGATTGGGGTCCAATCGTCTGCCTGAAGATCCACAGCTTGAGGACCCGAAAGCAGGCCGGGGTGCTGCTGAAGGAGGGACTTCTTGCGGAGTCTGCGAGACTTCAACAAACGTGGCTTGCGGTGATCCTCATGATTCCAGTCTAAGAAACGCGCGAGATGGGGTATCCGGATCTGGAGGATACGATCCACCTGGTTCTGGACTAATGCGGCGATCGCGAGGTGGATTCCTATCTGTTGAGGGTGTGAGGAGTTGAACGTATTTTGGGAGTGAATGGGGATGTGTATTGTCGGAATGGCAGACATCACTTGGTCGGATGGGGGAACGGGCATATGAGCATGGAGAGCGATGAAATGGAAAGCAAGAAAGGAGAGCCAGCGTACCTCCTCACAAGCGCACCCGCAGGGAGGTGTTTGAAAGTTTCTGTTAATGTCTCGCTCAAGGCGCAGATCAGAGATCAGAGTCGCGGTGCAGCCTCTTGGGGCAGCCGGGTGACGACCTCGGCTGAAGCCGCAGCATGCTTCCTTCTTCTTCAAGTTCACGCACGTACCCCAGGTCCTCTAGCATGCTATGGCCAGCTTTTGAGACACCAAGGCGGCGCCTGTGCGTAAAGTGGTTTAGAAACGTCTACGAAGCGCATATGGCTCCAAGACCAGTGTGAGGTGTTGACTTGGCATTGCCCTGAGTGAGCGAGGCGACTCCGGCGACGGCGACTGGGACTCGGAGCGTTGCTTTCGATATTCAACCTGCCCGATCGGGATGCCACCCCCCGATCTCAAATCTAAGATCTCCTTCCGCGACCCTTTCCTCCTCCGCAGCGCCCATAAATCGTCGTCCTCGGACCGGAGCCGACTTCCGGAGGACCCACCTCAGGCTTTCCATCCTCCTCTCCCCTCCCAATCCCTAAACTGCACCCTACCAACGCAGCACCACAACATGAATCCACGCAGACGTGATCATGTGCGAGTCATCACATGTCCGTCTCCTCACCAATGTCCCTCACACTTCCAAACCCCAGCATACCACTGCCACATTCTCCGGTGGTGATGAAACAGGGTGACTTTCCATTAAATCTCGTGGGGTGGCTGCAGTGAACTGTGTAACGATAGCCTCATGACTGCAGTGGCAACCCAAATGCAAAGTGAGCGCATATATCTAACTTCAATAAGATACAAACTCACCCTAGAACCCCCTTAGCTTCATGGGAAAAGAAGCGAAGGGAGAAAGAAGCCAGGTTCATACATAATGCTAAGCAGGACCTTGATAAATGCGTCAGTCCTAGTAAATCAAACGCATTCAGATGCAACGAACCTAACCATACCACAGCTCTCCGAGAGAATTGAAGAATACGCTGCCGCGACGGCCGAATTGTCAGTGACCATCAAACACCAGCGAGTCTTTCAGTATGCCATGCGCAAACTGAATGCTGTGTACATACAGAAATAGCGCATATGAAAAGTTTGTCTTGGACTACGCCCAAGCAGAAGACCGCATACGCAAATTATGGCTGCAATTGGCCCACGACCAGCAGAAGCTCTTAGCACGTATCGTTGTATGCTACACGTTGAACAGCCTAACCCTCTTTGTTCTCGTTGTACAGGACATATCGAAGAAGAGGCAAAAGGCAAACGAGATCAATGATAGCGAACGAGAGAAGGGACAAGTTAAAGGTTTGGCCATCGCCAAGAAAGCAGTCGAGGGTAAGATATCCTAGAAATATTCCTCAAATGAAACATTCATTTTCTCCCAAAGATTTCTCCGCCGTCATATCCTCTTTGGAACTCTAGACATCTGGTTGGAGGATCGTCGCGAGGTTCAATACGCGTGGCCATTACCAGCGATCTCAAGAAGCGTGCACGGAACGGATGGTACTCACTGATTAACCCATTGGTGCATCGAAAACATATTCGTGGTCGATCAAGACTGTGTCAAAAGACCACTCGATGAGTATATACGCAGACATGCTCGGACACCAGTGTCGTGTGCACGAATGAGTTGGATATCGTGCTGTCTATCCGATGTTTCCCCGACACGTGCACGGTGCCGGGCTCGTACGGACATGAGGCTTTGGGCCATGAGAGAACTAGGACAATCCCTTGCGGCGAATCACCAGGAACAGAGAAGAACGGTCCATAGTTCCGCGGACGAAGTGTCTGGGCCATGGTCGTCGGCGTCGAGAGCCAAGGAATTGGGGGTCGGCAGGCGCCGAACGATACGGTAACGTAAGGGCGATCGCCGATGCGCGCTCGCTTATGGGCAACGACGGTCTCGGTCCTCATCCTGTCCTTGACGGCGACGACCTACATGCTCCCTCCGACCTGCCCTTCTCCACTCGGCCAACTGCTGCCTAAAATTTCCCATCTCCTGTATCCTTTCTCCCCGTTCTGACCTACTCGTGTCGGCTGCTCTGTCGCACGAGGTCTCCTTGGCACGATAGTGAGCCCTTTGTGTTATATTTTCTCTGTCTGCCATTCCGACAGTCTGAGTGCAGACATATCGCCCCGCTGAATGCCTCCGCCGACTGAAGATGCACAGAAACCCGCAAGGCAGAGAGCAAATACCACTTTCACATTCCCTCCCTGGCGTCGAGGCAGGACAGAGACCGTCGCTGCTCCTGCACCACCCGCCGTTTCCCCTCCCCTCCAAATCGACGCGTTAATCGAAGCCCTCACTCCGCCCGCCGTCCCCTCATTGAGCTATGCCAAGTCTCTCGCTAGCGCCCTCGGTTCCCTCGGCGCCGATTCCCCTCCTCCTCGTCTTCCTATCCTTCAACCCATCCTCGCAACTCTGTGTTCGCTCGAGTCCCCCATCCCATTACAGACGGCCGGATTCGACGTCCTCTCTGCGTTCCTGAGCGGCTCCAGCGCATCTCTAGTCTCCACCGCCGATCGTCTTTCTTGTCTCTCGCTCTTCGTGGATGTGCAATGGTCGCAGGAGCTCTGGGAGTCTCGGACAAAAGCGCTCAGCGCACTCACCCTCTCGGGCTCGCAAACGGTCGGCATGGAGAGTCAGATACTGCGCTTAGTTGGAGCCTGGATCGAACGCGCCTTCGACGGGTTTGCGCAGACGAGAGCGGACACCAACTCGCACGAGGATAGGCTCGCCCGTCAGCATAGCGTCGAGTCTCTCACCGCGCTTCTCAACAGCCTCCTCAGCAAGTCCGAATTCGTCTCGCGAATCACCGACGAAGATACTCAGATGATACTAGGGCTGTGGGAGAGGCTGTTGGACAAGGCACTATCTATGTCCCCCGATTTCACGCGCGGTTCTCCCCCCGGATCCCCTCTTGCCGAGCCCCAGTCTTCCAAAACAGCCACCCCACCCAAGCTCTCTCTCTCGCACAGACGGCATCAATCTTCGACGTCTCTCCCAAAACTTTCGCTCCTGAAACAGCCTGCCGACATTATCGTGGATTCTTACCTCACATACCTTGATACACGACTCGACGCGCTCGGACCCACATACCTATCTACGCTTCTACCCCTTCTCTTCCGCGCGCTAGCCTTTTACTTATCACCACTACCTCGCATCTCTATACAGTTCGATCCGCCGCATCAGCATCCGCTCGAGGAGAAGATATGGGACCGCCTGAACCAGCTCGTCACTGGACCCTACGCCTCGTCGTGTCGCCAGCTGTTGAAGCGCCAGCTCTACCCGTCGCGCGACCTCCAGTTCCACGCGTCCGCGCAGGTCTCCGTCGGCGCGCTCCGTACCCTCCGCAACTCCATGCGCGAAGCACTGCTGAGCCGCCTGGCGCGCGCACTCATCACGCTCAGCACGTCGGTGGACTACTCGCCTGCAGGCGGGCCGGCGCACCTCGCGGTCGCCGACACGATCATGGAGCGCGCGTGGGGCAAGGACGACACCGAGTCCTGGGAACTCATTCGGTTCGCGCATGTGCTCTCCCGCGCTGCGCGCCAGTGGATCGAGCTGCCCGAAGCGAGTGCCAGTTCCGTGGAGGCCGGACCGCCGAAGGAAGCGGTGCTGCATGAAATCGCTGCGATCGTCAAGGATGTGATTCAAACCATTGCGCTGCACCAGGAACAGGACGAGCGTGGCGGAGGGATCGAGGTCGATGACGAGGAGGTCCAGGCGGTGGGCAGGATCACCAAGGAGCTGGTTGTGTATGTGCGGTCGCTCAAGTATGTACATTTTGCTTCCTTGTACCCACTGGTGGAAGGCAAATTGACTGTCTGCGCAAGGCAGCTGGATGGGTCCCCCGCACACATCTCGCTTGACAATCCCGACGGGTCGATATCCTTCCTTTCTACGATGTCCGCCATTCTCTCGCAGGACCTCAAGACCACACTGTTGTTCCCCGTCCTCCCCTCGATCATCTTGTCGATCGCCGACCACCTCCCGGACCGTGACCTCTCCCAACTGCTCGTTACAATGGCAGACCGCCAAAGTCTGTCTCCCACTTCGCTGACATGGCTTGAACACTGGCGGAGCATCCTCACGATGCCCGACCTCTTCTCCCCTGCGCGGTCGTCAACGCGGCGGCACGCCATGGAGCACCTCCAGTCCGTGTGGGAATTCGTCAAAGACGGTCCCGCATATCGGAAGCCACTCGCAGCGCTGGTTTTCGAGGTGTGGAAACAGCACCCTGGCGAAGAGCTTGAGGACAACCTCGTGCTGGTCGTCTGGAATTTGCTTGCAGACGAGGCAGTTCTGCGCTTAGCGGAGAAACATGCGGCCGACCCTGACACCGAAGCGTGCGACCGAGAAGATGGATTCTGCGAGGAGATCATGAACTTCTTGCTTGAGATGGCGCACGAGCAAAGGTCCGAGGATGATGACGACGCGGCATCGGTGTTGACAATTGACTCGTCTGTGGTATCGCCGATGTCGTTGATCACCCCAGCGAACCCGGCGATCGCATCGCCCATGAGGATAACCACCGATTTCCCCAGTCCATCCCGGGAGAAGGAACCCCCCTCTCTTCCGTCTATCACTACTCTGCTGTCCCAGTTCACGTCGGGGATGCCCACCCGGTCGCAGTCGAAGCCCCGCCGATCGACGAACGACATGCCTATCCAGATTGAGTCCCCAGTCCTCAATCCCATCGTTCCTCCTGTCACCACACCGAGGTCCGTAGGTGCGGTCATCGGTCTCATTTCGGCCTTCAGTCAGCTCGTCTTTACCCCACTCGCGCTTGAGACGTGCAACATCTGGCACGCAAGGCGCGTCTTCAAGCACCTCGTCGAGCTCGTCACCGGGGCAGGCTGCGTGCGCGCACGCCTCGCCGTGCTTCAGTTCCTCATGCGCCTCCGCGTGGATCGCGGCCATAGGGTGTATTTTGGCAAGGACGAGTACGACAAGGATGGGAACATCGCCACTCTCGCTGCCCTAATCGGCCGCACTGAGGCAGGGGCCCCAACGGGACCCGGGACGGTAGAGGAATTGTTGCGTGACGATGAGCTCAAGCGAACCCGTGCTCGCACTGTGCCGCAGGAGCGAGATGGGCGTCGCGCTTCAAGAGGCCGTGGTGGACACCCTCGTATGGACGCCAGCAGGAGCCGTTCGCGGGTGCCGGGCCGCACGATGCCGAGCGGGATGCAGAAGGCGAAGGCCCGCGATCGGCTGTGGATGATACCAGAAACGCTATCGTTGTCGGTGGCCGCCTCGGACGTCGCTAGTGAAGGCCTCATGTCCTATGATCCTGCCCGGCCCAGTCACACGGATTCCATCTTACAGTCGTCCCTTTACCTGACGAAACTCGTGGAGGTCATCGAAACCGAGAAGGACTGGGAGATCTTGTCCTACGTTCTCTGCCACCTCCCCACTCAGCTTGCCAACAAGCATCTCTTCTGCGGCCCACGGTCGAAGAAAGTCATAGGGAGGCTCCTGACCTGTCTATTTCTTGGCATCTCCGACGGTTCTCTTGCGAAGCAGATCGAGCGTTGGCCTGATGGGATTATCTCTCGCGACGCACAGGGGCTCGCATTCCACACACTCACCGTACTCATCAGTTATCGACGATGTTTCGAGTCATCCCAGCCTCTTCACCAGCTTGTCGAGATCTTCCTTTTTGGGCTTAGCGGCCAGCCGTCTACGCAGAAGTGCTGTCTGCATGCGCTCTCGCTCTCTGCGTTCGAACTGGAGTCGTCGATAACGAAGTATCTGTCGCGAATCATGGAGAAGCTGTCGCAGATCATGTCCAATCCAGCCATGGCAGTGCACATCATCGACTTCCTCGCCATCGTCGGCTCACGGCCCTCACTGTTCGTCAACTTCACTGAGAATGACTATAAAATGGTGTTCGCCGTGGCCCTCAAGTACCTTGAACATCACAATCGCCGAGATGGGTCCCTCGCGATTTCATGGGCGCTGTCGCAGCATGTCCGGATCATGTCGTACTACATTATGTACGTCTGGTTCCTTGCCGTCGACATGCCTAGCAGGAAGCGACACGTCGAGTACATCATCAGGCAGCTGCTCCTCTCTAACGGTGGGAAAGGCGAAGTCGATGCGCCGACAGAGATTGCATTCGATTGGCTGGCGAGGTACACCTACGCTAGTGCAGACCCACGGCCAGCGAAGTCCACTCTAGATGAGATCGTGATGAATGCAAGCGTTCAGTCTCAACGCCCCGAATCTGCTATCAGCGAGAAGACGTGGATCCTTGGGAACTCCGTCGTCACTATCCGTGCCCTTGAGAGGCGTGGGTGGATCGAGGTCCTGTCTCGGCGAGCTTCTGGCCTCACAAAGTTTCTGGTCCGGGCGGAGAATGTCCCGATGGTCCCTCTGGGCGATGTTGACCCCGACATCATCTCTGTTTCCGCCATGCTCATGATGGATAGGGAGAACGACGGGGACAACTCAGCCGATGACGGATCCCAAGACACCAGTGGTCATGCGTACCCAAACCTGGTGCGTTGTTCTGAACAGTCTGTCAGGATCTCGTTTGATATCTGGATTCTTCTATAGGATGACGTGAAGCTTATGTTGAGCGAAACAGCAGGGAGTTCGAGTAACATCCCATTGCCAGACCCAATAACAGGTTACGTCTGGAGTCGTAGTGCCCCTTCCCAGAGGCGGAAAGATGTGTCGATCGATCCCAGCTATCTAGCTCTCCAACTTTCGGCATACCCGGACAACAGACCAACTAATCGAGGGTACCTAGTGACGGATCGGTCAAAGCTTGCCACCTTCTTCCGTACGTTCGACAGGATGCCTGTGATCGACACGCATAAGGTCGGCGTGATGTACGTTGCACCCGGTCAAGAACATGAGACAGAGATCCTGAGGAACACTCACGGTTCTCCGGCATACACGCGTTTCCTCAAGGGTCTCGGTCGGCTCATCAATTTGCGCGGTCAGGTTGATGTCTACGATGGTGGGCTGGATCCTGACACCGACGGCGAGTACGCGTATGCCTGGTGGGACGACATTGGCCAGATCCTTTTTCACACCGCAACTCTCATGCCCAACGGAGACGACCCGAACTGCACGAGCAAAAAGGCGCACATTGGGAACGATTACGTTCGAATCGTCTGGAACGACTCGGGCAAGCCCTACAGATTCGACACCCTCGCAACGCAGTTTCAGTTTGTCAACATCGTCATCGAGCCGCACTCGCGCGGTGCGATCGCGGCCTTCTCCAACAATCTTCACGAGCATGAGTACTTCAAAGTCACCGTGCAGCGAGCACCGAACATGGTCGAGTTCACGCCGATTGGCGACTTCAAGCTCATCTCCGCGGCGAACCTTCCGCTACTTGTTCGACAACTCAGCCTCCTTTCCGATTGGTTCGTCGAAGTCTGGCGGAGCACCGACGGCGACACCCGGCCCAACGAGGTGGTCACAAACTGGGGTTCGCGTCTCGCTGCCATTCAGCGATTCCGAAACCAGGTCGTCACTGTCGATAACACTCCTGAACCCGAAGACGGTCTAGCAGCTCAGCAACGGCTGCGCGACTTCACCACAGCTTACTAGTCATCTTGCACGATATTTCGTCATGACCGTACGACTGTACGACAAGATGGACGCCTTCACGCCATAACGTTCTTGTACCCTCCTTCGTCTGTGTCATTTACGGCCCCCACCTCTGCATCTCCTTCGTTTTCAGTCTCTGTATCCACACAATTGTAGCAATCAACAGCGGCTTCTCTGTTCTCGCCATGTTTCCATCATCACTAGTTAGTCAGTGCACTTCGCGGACTGTTGGATAGTAGCACAACACTGTATTCAAAATACAACATGTCCGTGTAATCAGTCTAGTCAGGTCAGATCAATGACGTCCTCTGGGTTGTACGCCCTCCGCGGAGGTTTATTGCCCGTACTTGCCAATCCGAGTCTCGCTCGGGCGAGCTCTAGCGGGGCAACCTTCGTCGTGGGTTTCGGCGGCGGTAGGTCGTCATCTGGTTCGGAGCCGCTTGAGATAGAAATGATAGTCATGTTTCCAGGTAGCGGTGCAGGCGGTTTAGGTTTCCGCGCGGCCGTCGGGCGCGCCGATGCCTTACTAGATGCGGGCAGAGGCACAAGCTTCTTTGGGCGCGCCGAAGACGATGGAGGGTGGTCTGACTCTTCTTCCTCCTGCCTTCGTGCGTGTGTGAATCCGTATGCTCTCGTCCCAAGGGTGGTCGGGAGCCGTATTTGGCCCTTGATTGGGGACGGCGACGACGGCCTCCGCCCCAGCGCAGGGTCCGAATCGGACTCGGACGACTCTTCCTCCTCTTCCTTGCGTGGAGTCCGCTGCGTCTCCCTGCCCCTTGCCTTACGAGGAGAGTTCCTCGGAGAAGAATGCTTCTCCGATCGCCGGGGAGACTTGTGGGCCCGAGCAGATGCTGACGGACGGGTATCGGAGGAGGATGACTCGGAAGACAGGGTGGAGCGCGTGCGCGTGTGCGCGCGGCTGGACGACTGGGAGGACGGACCGGCACCCGGGGTGAACAGGTCCTCGTCGAGGTCGCTCGCCAGGGACGTCGACGGCTTGTTGAGGGGGTATGCGTCGAAGTCCATTGGGAACGGCTGCGGTGTGCGTGCCTTGGATGGCGAGACGGAGGCTTTGGACGGGCCAGTAGGGCGGTGTTGAGGCCGAGAGTCCAGGAAGCTCAGGAAGCGACTTGAGCTTGATGCAGTGGTTAGTGACGGGCGGGTGTTGGAGGATATCTTCTGCAACGCTGGAGGTGGCCGCTTGGAGGTACTGGGTTCCTCATCGCTGTCTGATGAGAGGTCCTTGAATAGCGCAGGTACCTTGGAAGTGCTGGACTTCGCCACAGCCTTGGCCGGTTTGCCAGTGGTAACCTTGTTCATGGTCTTCTTCGCCGCGAAGAACTCATCGATCTTCGAACCTCCAATAGCTGATGGTTTGTTGGTGGTACCCCTCTTGGTCGTAGGCTTGTCCGCCCCTGTGCTCGTGCTCGCCTTCGCTTTCCCACCCTTGGGCTTGGGAGGTAGCGGCGGCTCTGAATCCTCTCCGGAAGACTCCTCTTCCTCCTCAGGTACTGCCGCGACTGGCGGAGCCTTAGCCTTCGTCTTCTTGGCAGCAGTGGCAGTGGCAGCCGTCGCCTTTCCCGACCCGGCCGCCTTCTTGCCCTTCGCAGCCTTCTTCTCCGCCTTCCACTTCTGCACGCCCTCAAACTCGTCGACCATCTCCGGCTCGACCATCGCGACCATACACGCCGGTAACCACAGTCTCAGATGGCTGTCGGGGTCCGGGGGCGGCTTCTTGCCCTTCTTACCCTTCTTCTTGCCGCCACCCTCGTCGTCGCCGTCGTCATCTTCGTCGTCATCGTCGTCGGACAAATCAGGCGGCAGGGCCGTGCGGAGTCCCTTGATGCCCGCTTCGCAGAGGCGGACGAGCTGCGCGGGCGCAATCTCGAGGCGGTACTCGAGGATCTGGTCCGTAGACGCATGCTGGCGCGACGAGTGGATCTTCACGATCAGCGGGTCGTCCTCGTCCTCGTCGTCTGCATCGTCGTCGGTCGCCTCGTCCGCGCCGCGACGCTGGGGACTGTTGAGAGCCATGCCCGAGAAGTGCTTCGCGATCATGCTCGACGGCGTTCCTGGCGGCGCCCGCCGCTCCTTCCCGTTCTTCCGCGGGGTCATTGGGGGCAGCTGCTTCTGCCCCTCTGCCCGTGTACCCTCCTTCCTGTCCTTGAGAATCGCCGCGCGGCGCAGGATGCGCAGGACGGCTGCCGGCCACAGAACGGTCCTGAAGCGCTTGATGATGATGTGCCTTACGCCCCACTCGAAGTACATCTCGCACACGCCGGCGATGCGGCCCAGGTCCGGCTCCTTGTCCCAGTCGACGACGGCGTTGCGGTGCGCGCGGCCCTTCGCTTCGGACGTGACGGGGTTGGTATACGCGAGCAGGACGTCGATGTCGGGGAAGTCCTCGGGGATCGTCTTGGAGAGCGCGGCGCACTTGCGCGGGAGGCACCCCTTCGCGTTCGTCCGGAGTTCGGTACGAAGCTCGGCGCGCCAGCCGACGAGGAACGCGTCAAGGGCGTCACGCGAGAGGGTGCGTGCGGCGTGGAGGAGGGTGTCGCCGAAGCCGGCCTTGGCGAGCCCGTGCGCGATCTGCACGCCGCAGCCGCGAAGGCCGTCCGAGTAGTCGCCGCCGCTGAGGACGCCGACGAGGACGAACCCGCCTTGGGTGAGCTGGATGTTGGGGTGGGCGAGGAGGTCGGCGGAGGAGTAGGTCATGACGTGGTTCCCGTCGTCCCTGCCGGCGGAGTTCTTGAGAGAGTGGGCGCGGTTCCCGGAGAGGTTCGTGCTCGGGCTGGGGACGTCGTCAATGGTGGGAAAGGCGATGGCGGACGGCAGAGACTTACTTGCGGACGACCATCTTGGCGCCGAAGAGAAAGGTGTCGACGTCGTCGGAGAGGACGGCGTCGATGACGCCGATACGGTTGAGGTAGGCGAGTTCGGCTTCGGCCTCTCCGGGGGCCTTCAAGGGAGGAAGAGAGCCAAGTTAGGAGCGGTACGAAGTCAAGCGGTATATGCAGGATGAGGGACTTGCCATACGCCACTCGAAGCCGAAGGCGGTGATGATCTCTTGCATGCCTTGGATCATCCAGTGGTTCTTGCCACTAATGCGCTTTCCACGTTTGATCTCGGGGCGGTTTGGGCCGTCGAAAACGAAGAGAGGGAGAAAGGGCATTGTCATGAGAGTTTTGCAGCGGAAGAAGAGAGTGCGGAGCTCTGGGTTCTCGCCCTCGCGGCCATAGGTAGCATGGTAGAACCATATGCTGGCGTCGATGCCGATGCGAAAGCCACGCTTTCCATGGGGGTTGGCTTCGAAGCCGTCTTTGACGGAGAGGTGAGTGAGAGACCGCATTTTTCCGGCGGGGCGCAGGACCTATACGAGGATGGAGGGAAGAATGTTTCAGATTACGAGCTCGAGTGGAGAGGGTAGGAAAGACGGACATCCCAAAGTCCTGGAACACCCATCGTAGTGCGGTCTGGAGGGAGACGAGGAGCGGCGAGGCAACCAAGAAACTGAGAGCTGGAAGCTTAAGCTGAGAGTCTCTGGCCACCGGCGCAGCTCGAGACAAGATCCGACTCCGAGTCAAGCGTCGCTTCTTGCCACTGGTCAATGGGCGCCTGTCCGTCGCGTCGCGTTTGGTTCGCGTCGGTTCACGTTCCATTACGCGCGTCAACACGCGTCATGCCGTAATCGGGCCGAGATCCTGTTGTGGCAGTGAGGGAGGCCACGTGCGCCAACGTGGCAAACGGCATGGGCGTCTGTTGCAGTGGTGTCAAGTTGAGAACGAGACTGAGAGAGATCGGTTTGCGTTAACCAACGGCCCCCGGCCACGATGAGCACAAACAACAAAGGCGGCCACCCTCCTCCGCCCAGGCCATCTTTTCGGGGCGATAACTCGGGAAACAAGCAAATTGTGTATACTCTTTTTGCTTCCGCCGCCGCAGGAATCGCCACCTGGTACTACTCATTCATCCACACTCCCACCTCCTTCACCGTCCTCCCGGCTTCATATGCACTCTGCGCAGATGCGGGTAAAATATACACAGCTGATCCATCAAACCCCACTGTCGACTGCATCATAGTTGACAAACAGACAATTCTCACCACCGGCACGCTGCGTACGTCACTTCCAACGCTATCCCCTCCACCAGACAGCTAATAACCAACACCAGCCCAGGTCCAGACTTGGTGGGACGATTACCAGAACGACCTCGTCAACAAGTGGTACGGCGGTGAACCTTCAGCAAAGAAACCTTTGCCCGTCATCAATGTCCGCCCTCACTCCATCGTCGTTCCTGGCCTCGCAGGTACTTCCCTTTCTAAGTACCACCTATGGCCTCTGGACGCTGACACGGACTTCAGACGCACATGCCCATATCCTCCAATATGGTTTCAAAATGCAACTGCCCTTAGACAAAGCTCGCTCCCTTTCCCAGCTCCTCGATACCCTAGAGGACTACGTTCACAGGCACCCATCCGGATCTAACACCTGGATCGAGGCCATGGGATGGGATCATACCCGTTGGTCTGATACTACCGGCGCCTTCCCCACGGCTGTGCGTTCTTGTTTCCCGCCGGATTTTACTTCTTCGTTTAATGTATATGCAGGCGGATATTGCGTCTCGTCCGGCCTTGGCCACCTTACCGATCGTCCTCCATCGCGTTGATGGGCACGCCATATGGATCTCACCCCGTGCTCTCGAACTCACGAAAGCCCATCTTGGCGCAAGCTTCCCCGAGACTGTCCCTGGAGGTGAAATCCTTCGTGATTCGTCCGGAGAACCCACAGGCATCTTTCTCGATGCCGCACAAAGCCTTGTCCCGGTGCCGAAGTGGTCGAGCCACCAAATGCGCGAGTACGCCGAGCTTGCCATCAAAGATGCGCTTGCCGTCGGCTTGACTAGCGTCCACGATGCTATGACGAGCGTTGCGGAGCTGGAGCTCTTTAACCAGTGAGCTGTTTTCCCTGCTCAACTTCGGCTTGAACTAATCAAAAACAGACTCGAGTCAGAGAACAAGCTCCCCGTAGGTTGCGCACGTTCGCCCAAAGCATTGGCTTCACTGACGACTTGACCTAGATCAGGGTGTACGCCATGGCAGATACTGATCGCCTAACCTCAGCGGACGTGAAGGAGCTCGAAATCTATGACAGAGGTCCCACGGCTCGTGTACGCATGCGCAGCGTGAAGGTGTTCACCGACGGTGCCCTTGGCTCGTGGGGAGCCGCCCTTCTCTCTCCCTATTCGGACAAGCCCGAGGCCCGGGGTATTATGCGTTATTCGGAAGAGGAGCTCTCGACGATTGTACGTGGATGGTGGGAGAAAGGCTGGGGCGTGGTAAGTCCGGTTTCGTGCTGCACCTTATTCTATGCGCTCGATATTGACGCATGGAATGATAGAGTATTCATGCAATCGGTGACCGCGCAAACAAGGCAGTCCTCGACACCTTCGAAAGTATCGGAAAGGGCCTAAGGGACGCAGAAGAAGTAGCAAACAGGAGGCCTCGCATTGAGCACGCTCAGATCATGCGTGTAGAGGATCTGGAGCGAGCCGGTACATTGGGAGGTATGGTTTGAAGTTTCGAGAGAGAGATCGGACTCTATCAGGCGCTCACCTATGCTCGACTAGTGATCACTAGCGTGCAGCCAACCCATGCGTGAGTGCTCCGTTCTCGTAATGGGATATGTATGTAGTGACGTTGCGGCAGGACGAGCGATATGAATTATGCAGAAACGCGCCTGGTAAGTCATATTTCTGTTCAAGGCATGCTGGAACCGATGCTCATAATTATTGAAGGGCCCTGAGCGTATCAAGGGTGCTTATGCATACCAGACGTTGCTGAAGTCTTCACGACACGGTATCCTCCCTCTTGGCTCCGATTTCCCAGTAGAGAGCATCAATCCGCTCTACGGATTCTACGCTGCCGTATCACGACTCGACAGGGAGGGCAACAGCCCACATGGCAAGGGCGGATGGTGGATCATCCTTCCTCTATCTCTTCGTCTGCCGGGACTTACGTGACTGGCAGGTACCCCGCGGAACGCCTCACACGCGCCCAGGCGCTGAAGGGCATGACCCTCGACGCCGCGTACGCTGCCTTTGCGGAAGATGTGCTCGGCTCGTTGTCTGCAGGAAAACGCGCGGACTATGTCATCCTTGACAGGGACATCATGGATGAGACACAACCTGTTGGCGAGATCCTCAAAGCCCAGGTCAAAGCGACCATCGTCGACGGCAAGGTCGTGTACGGTGGCGTCTGAAACATAGCATTTCTATAGTCATTGCCCTTGCTGTCCAAGTCTATGGAAATGGAAATCGTTCATGAGGACGGTATCTTCAGCGTTAGTTCAACCTCACCCCACACATCCATGTTCTACCATGATCTCCATTAGCTTGTATCGATGGAGTCTGTGTATACGATTACGACTAGGTTTATGTATGCAAGATCCTGGATTAGACTTCAGCATCACGACAACTATAAGAATACGGTGCATACTCCTTGAAGCCGAGTCATTGATAAAAGGTATGAAAAGATGGCAAGTGGGAGCGCTCGGCTAGGAGGGCAACAAGTGTGGACAGCAAGGAGACAGCGAGCTCGCACGGAGAGAGGATGAGATTGATGATTCAGAAAAAGACCCAGGGATACAAGGTGTGCGCGCCGACAGCGACAAACAGATCAACGGTACGATATAGACGGCCAGTTCGGGAAGACGGAGCTACGAAAGATGGAGAGGGAGGGAACTGGCAAAGGCACTATGGTCCTATAGACCTCAAGACGTGGTACGACGACAGGGAAAAGGAACGGCTGTGGCGGCTTCATTCTACTACATATGCGATGCGACATGCGGTGTGATCATAACGATTGCGTAAGATGCGACGTTGTCCTCCTTCAGAGGCGAGAATTGCTGGGTGTAGTACCGGTAACATGAGTGAGTAGACGTAGACATATATGAATTGTAAGAGACAGTAAGCTTCGTGGAAAAGAAAACACAAGAGAAATGGTATTCGGCTGTAAGGACCTTGAGGACTTGAACAAGCTTTACGCTGTGGCCCGCTTGACCATCTGGGAAACACGAGGTCAAGAAAGGACTAGGAACTAGACGGTCATCACGCACCTCCCGGGCCCACCGCAGAGTCTTCTTCGTTTCCGGCGCCATGCGACCCTTCATGCGAAGCTCGTTTGCCAACCAGTCGGCGAGGAGAAGGTGCTTGATCTGGCCGTTGGAGAACGTGTCCGCGAGGTCGCCGACCAAGCCGACAGCCAACTTGATCGTACTCTCTGATCTCTCTGACTCACCCAGACACCGCTGCACGAGCTCCAGAATAGAGGGAATGTAGGGCACAAGAAGCTCTGTTTGCGGCGTGTTCTTGAAACCCGCGACGATGCCAGTGTACGCCTCGAGTATTCCTTCGCGCAGGAGGCCGACGTAATCAACGAGGTCGATATCGAGCTGCATGGCGTCAGGCTATCCAAGATAGCGGGATGGATACAGATATTACTCACAGGGTTTGGCTGGACCGCTCCAGCTTGTCTGAGAACGCCCATCGTAGCTTGGAGGTACGGCTCGAAAGCAGGACCGATCGCGATCGCGAGGTCACCAAAGCATGACAGAATAGAAATCTTGACATTGCGGTTCAAAACATCGCTCTGGAGGTTCTCGAGTAGAACACCCATGAAAGCGCTGCAGTATTGCGCAGTCTGGTCGCCAAGAGCGCGGGAGATATCGCCAATGATACCGACAGCGACCGTGCAGAGCTGAGTATCCTCGTGCGCCTTGAGCGCGGGGTAGAGGTGAGGAAGGAAGGCCGGAATATAGGGAGCAAAGCCCTGCTCGAGGGCGGCAGAGAGTGCGCCAACAACGAGGAATGCGTCCTCAAGAAGTGTCGAGGTCTTGCTCGCCGCATTGATGAGCTGAAGAATGAGGGTCATGATACGGTCCGCAAGAGGCTGGATGCCTTCGTTGAGTTTGCGGATGACGCTCTACGAGGATATCGGTTACAGTCCTAAGCATATTACAGGGCAGGTTTAAAAGAACTCACAGTGATAACACCGCAGAAGTTGGTCATCAAATCATTCCAGTTGTTGCGATCATCGACCCCGACGATTTGGTTCTGTCGGCCCTTGTTAACCTAGGGCATTGGAGAGCATGAGTAGTTACTCACCTGCATACCAAGGAGTTGCTCCATTCTCATGAGAATCGTGACTGCAGTGTTCTGAACCACAGGGATAGTATCGGCAGTAGCGTGCGTCACGAATGATGTGATTGCCTCATATGCCGCTGTCCTCTGGATCCCCTCGTTGGTAGCCCTAGGCGGTGTCTGTGAGCGTGTATAACGAAAACACCGAGGGGCACTTACGTCTCTGTGACACGGAGAAGCGCCTGAACGACACCGTCGTAGTAGGGCGAGAGCGGGCTCGGGTTAGCAAACGTTGCTTCATCATCACCCTCCAAGAAACCAAGCTGGTCTGCAAGGTTCATCAGTGCCCAACAGCAGTTCGCGACAATGCGCGCATTGTCCTGAAGACCATTAACGAGGGCAGACACAAGTGGATGCAAGTGCACATCGGGACGAATCGTCGAGATTAGCAAGTCGCAGATACGTCCGAGCGTCCAGGCAACGGTGTCCTTGACGTGCGTGTTTTGGTCACCCATCATGTCAATCAGGATCGGTAGAGCTTGGTTTACGAGGGGCGTCAGTACTGCCGGATCGGGGCCGTCGAGGATCGAGCCAAACGCCATCACAGCCGCTTCGCGCAAGTGCCAGTCGGATGCACGGATGTTGGCCTCGATGAACGGGATCACCGCTGGAACGATCGTGTCTTGAACAGCAGTTGAGAGATAACCGAAGCACGTCGCCGCGGCCTTCGCAACATTCCACTCGTCCTCGTCTTCGTCTTCATCTTGATGTGTGAGAAGATCAAGGAGCACAGGAACAATCTCGGGAAGAGCAACCTTTGCGAAGAACTTGCTCTCGTTCTCTGGCACTTCACCATACTCATTGGCCTAACACAACCGTCAATCCCATGTTGCACAGCGCAAAGCTGTATCCATACCTCCGATGCTTCCCACGCGAGTTCAGTTTCGAGCTCACACACAGTCGACCAAAACTCGATGGCCTGGAGCGCGATCTTTTCCTCGCTGTGCTTCATGCCCATAACGGTAAGCTGTACGGAGAAAATGAGATCGGCTATCACACTATTTGAGAACGCTGGTACCCACCCCAAACAGCGCGCGCTCCATATAGTAGCTCATCTTGTCGTAGTACAACGACATGATCTTCACCAAGCACTCAAAGGCGCCGACCTGAACAGAAGGATTGGGGTTCTGTGTAGCTTCGCAAACGACTTGCATGATGTAGTTGCGCTCTCCCTGGAATATCACGTGTGACTCCCTGAACCCTGACACAAGGTGAAAAGGCGAGAATGCTCACCTCACGCTCGAAGTTGTCGCGGACGAACTCTAGTGAGTTGAGGAGAGCCTGGATGGCTGCGAGCTGGACGTCCTGGGAAGGCTCTTCCTTACGCGCACCGTGGATGACAGCAGTCAGGATCTCGTTTGAACGCATTGAAAGGATTTCCGGTTTCTGCAGCAGGGTAAGATAATAGCCCCTCGGAGATGTCGGGCACAGTACGCACGCTTTGCAGGGATTCGCAGATGAAGCCGATAGCTTGAAGGGTAGCCACCCTGAGATTCACATTTGAGGGGTCACTCACGAAACCCAACAAGAGCCCGACGACGTCCATCCACTGGCCATTAGGGAGCTCTACGGACGCAATGGCGGAGACGAACTGCGCGGCAACGGTCCCGATCTTGGTGCTCGGAGAGGCAAGGGCCATGATCGCATCCTGCTTGACCTTATTCTTGGTGTTATCGTCAAGGGCGAGCCAGCGGTTGGCGTAGTCGGTTTGCCGCGCGATTTCCTAGGAACAAAGGAGAGAGGAATGTGGCGCGTGGTTGGAGAAAGTCACGGAGAGACGTACTCGTGCCGATAGGGTGTTCTTGAGGGCAAGACCAGCAGCATTGCGAACGTGAACAGGCGATGATTCATTGACAAGCTCAGATGAGAGCATCAACATGTACGCGGGCTAGTGGTACGGACTGTGAGTGGCCGGCGGCGGATGAAGCGGAAATTGCATGGGCTCACGTAGTTCTCCCTAGATGCGCTCTCGAGCTTTTGGGTGGCATCATCACGCGTATGTGCATCTGGAGACGCGATGAAAAGTAGATATGAGGATAAGTGGTCGGGGAGGACGCGCCATCTGGGGCGGGGTGCCGGGGTAAAAGAAAAAGGACGCACCGGGCGAGAGGGTATTTGCGAGAAGTTCAGTAGCATTCATGGTCGTGACTCAAGGGACAGTGGGGGATTTTGACGGTGGAAAGGAGATGAGAGAGCAAGCGGAGTGGTGGACGTCGTCGACGGAGGAGGACGCGAGTGGCGGATGGGGGCAGAAACGAAGGGAGCTGAAGCAGGGTCAAGGGACTCGCTCGACCGGCGTTTGTTTTCTGCCTTCAAGTTCCAGGTTCCGCCCATCCTCCTCCTGGCCTCTTTTGTCTCCTCGGCCCATCCTCATCCTTGTCTGCGCTCCTGCGTATCCTGGAGACCATCCCCACAGCTCTTCGGCCAACTTGATCGCAAGCCCCTCCATCCTAGACGCGCAAGCTCATGTCTGACAGAGTGCGTCTGTTCCCTCTCATCCTCCGTTCACCAATGACCTTCAATGCTGAAGGGTCGTGGTGGTAGCAGAGGAGGCTTCAGGGGTGCTGCCCCCGCCGCACGAGGCGGTAGAAATGGCCCGTACGTCTTCCGTATCTCAAGCCCCCGCATCCCCACATAATCTGACCACATTCTCCCATGCAGCCCTCAGCCGACTATGGACAAGCCGAAGCGCGAGGCCATCCTCGACCTCGCCAAGTACGTCAACGAACGCATCCGAGTCAAGTTCACCGGTGGGCGCGAAGGTCAGCCAATCCCGCATTGGCCACACGTTAACATGACGCTCAATTCCGAGTCAGTGACCGGCGTACTCAAGGGTTATGATCAGCTCCTCAACCTCGTGCTTGATGAGGTCCAGGAAAATTTGCAAGGCGGTGGGTGTCTGTCCCGAAGACGTAACTTGACAACGCGCGCTCATTTGTTACCGCAGTTCCCGAGGGTCAACCGACCGTTCGCAACCTCGGTCTTGTCGTCCTTCGCGGCCCAACAATTACTCTTTTGAGCCCAGTAGATGGCTACGAGGAGATCGCGAACCCTTTCGCTGCCCAAGAGTAAACACAATTCGACAAGACGTGTTGTGGGCATGCCTCCGTGTATTTCTAGTGGATGGTCTGAGTGGTCAACAAGTCGATAGCTGCAACATGGCGTTGCCACTTCTGCTAAATGGAACCGTGACCATTTCTGCTTTGGAACGCCCTCGCAGTCCAAATATTCATGCCCGGTGAATGGGCACGCCTGAAATAGATCACCTTCCAAGATTGGCTTGCCTTGGTTCATTGAGTTCAACATCAATGTTAGCCAGTTGGACCCCGCAATACCTTCAGGTTTGTACCTGAGATCCGACTGGGTATCCGTTGGTGACCTTTAGCGAACAGATGTGATTCTGAGGTATAGTATGCATGCCGTGATATATACATGGTGGTGGTAGTGCAGCAGACGAGGTCACAATATGCGCAGAGCTAGCATCCGATATACATGCAACATGTGAGAGAGATTGGGTGTTCAAGCTAACTTCCAGCGAGAGATGGGTCACAAGCCGCAAGGAAAATAGGATGAGAAAATGATGCATCGACAATGAACGTGAACGGATTAACAATACCGTGAACCAAACCAGGCTAACAGGGCGTGCAACACCGTACACAGGAAAGAAACAAATAGTAAGGGGCGTCATATGCGACTCAACAGGAGTGCCCAAAAGTAACCCAGGGGCACCTGTAAATACGGCGCAGGTCCTCGACCATCATCAACGGCAGAATCGTGGACCGCCGCCAATGGGGCCGCCACTGGAGGGTGTCATACATACACTGCACTCTCCAATCCTGCTTTGCTGACGCGGCGCATGGGCTGAAGGGTAGCCTCGTCGACAGGCGCACGCCGTGCATGACGATACCTCCCAGTGGCATCTTTGATCTCCGTTTCCTGGCCAGAATCGCCGATCTGTGCCGCATCCATGACCGGAGGACCGGTGATACCAGCGAACGAATTGGGAAGAGAGAACAGCGGTGGCAGACTCTCGCGAATGTGCTGTGGCCGGCGGCCGCCTAGCGCAACCTGGTAGTTGGTGCCGCTTCCTTGACCACTGCTCTCTCCCTCGGCAGCTGTGCCCTCCCCGTCGCCTGACATCTTGACGACCCCGACCGACTTCCCGCCAAGCTCTTGTTCTTCGAAGGTCATTAGCTCTGAGACGAAGCCAATATTCGGTGAGATGCCTTTACGGCGCTCGAGAACGAAGGCATAGGCTCGCGATAGCGTCCAATGATTGGCGTGGATAAGGTATGCCATCACCGCAGTGACCGAACGTGACTTGCCGGCCTTGCAGTGAACATAGGTAGGCGAGGAGTGGAGGCGTGCATCATCTACGAATGAAGGTATGATAAGTGGACAGCTGAGCGTACAAGAGACTTTTCACTTACCAAGGATTTCGCAAACCTCCCGAACACCGCGCGTGATATTATCTTCTTCGACCGTGTCGCGCATCGGAATGCGGATGTAGCGGTCAAAACGCTCACGGAGGTGCAGGCCATGATCGTCGTCACATTCTGCAGCAATGTTCAGAATACGCTTGACCCCCACCGATAAAAGCTCCTCGACATGCTCCTCTGTCGTGAGCTCAGGGCCAAGGAATAGGAAGTTTGGTAGAATGGTAGACACGGTGAAAACCGGGAATGGCTCCTCCGTTGTCGGCGGCTGCGACGAATCTGGACGGGCAGTAGATGGAGACCGTGACATCGGTGTGGATGGCGAATGTAGCAGACGAGGCGTGCCGGGTGGAGCCCATGATGGTGACGGTGGGGGCAGGAATTCAGAACTATAGCTGGGAGATGCGGAGAGGAGGCGGGCGGATCCTGGAGGTGATAATGGTGGGAGGTCAAGGCGGAGATGCGACGGGGAGCGGGATCTGGAACGAAGACCGCCCTCAGCCGGGGGCGCTGCGAGTGTGGCAGACTTGTGAGGCATCTGCAACTTGGGAAGGTTGGCGTTCAGCCGTTCGGCAGACTTTGTGTCGAGTTTGCGCAATGTGGGAACGCTTGGGCGACGAGGGGGTGGCTGCCGTGAGAAGCTAAGTTGGGAAGGTGCAGGAGATGGTGCTGTGTGGTCTGACGCCTCTTGCCAGTGTGTTATTGCTGCAGGCATCATCGGCTTCGGTGACACCGCAGATCGCTCGAGCTCGGGAAGGTCACGGGGACGAGTGGCAACGGAGATATCCAGATGGAAAAGGCCTCCCAGCTTGCTATTGACCTTCTGCGCCTTGGTGGGTTGATGATCCTCCTTGACACGGTCCGAGACAATGCGTTGTTTGAGGTAGGGGTGTCGTTGCGCGGCAGAGAAGCCACCTTGGAGGTAATCAGCCGTGCCGTGTTCGAGGAGGGGATCCACTAGGTTCAGGAGGATCCAGGAGGTAGCTTGGGGGTTGGTCCTGTCACGGTCATCCATGTGGTCATCGTACACAAGGACATCACCATCCCAGTCTCCATTGTTCATAATATCATCCCATAAACGTTTCCCCTCGTCTGTGGTGATCCACTGGCGCAGAGCGGAGATGTCGTGCAAGCCACCATTAGGCTTTCTTGAGCGTTTAAGGATGAGGGAAGGGATGGTGTGAATATTAACGCTGTGTTCGAGATGGTTCGCGAGGTATGCGGCCGTGGGACGGGTATCTATGAGGAGCGGACGTGTGGGTGCGGACAGGCGTGCGACAAGGATGGCAGCGTCGAGGCCACGAGATACTGACGATTCGGAGGACGAGGAGGTCCAGTCGTCGGCATCACTGTAGAGGGCGGAAGTGGGGGTGTAGTAGATACTTGCGGGACTCGCACTGGAACTCGGGCTGGGTGATCGGTTGTCCCGAGCTTCCTGCCAGGACGACGTGAAGGGGGAAGACTCTCTGGCCTGTGCGCGGAGGCTGGAGGTGGCAGAGCGGATGGGCCGCAGCTTGAGGTTCTTCTGAACACTTTTCCGGAGTTGCTCTAGGAGAGCAAGATCCTTGGAGATGTCGTCTGAGTTTGGGTCGGAGTCGGTCTCAAGGGTGGACTGGACGGGAGAATCGGAGGAAGCGGTGGAGGGAGAGGAAAGCTGGAGGAGGTCATCGTCGTCTAGCTGGTCGATTGGAGTCTCGAGCTCGATGATGGTATTGGAGCGGGGAGGGTGCTTTACGGCGTTTGTCTCTAAGCGAAGATTTGGCGGGCGGCCCTTGGAGGGAGGCATGCCTGGGGTGCGTCAAGGAGTGGGCAGGTCGAGCAGCGGGGTCTGAGACGGGCTCGCGAGGTCGCTGTGGGTGGAAGCCTGAAGGGGAGCTGATGCGACTGCGACCGACGCCCGACCCCAGCTGAGGCACAGCACTAAGCACTCGTCCTGCATTTTGGTGCCGACAACCCCCGGATAAGCCCAGAGAGGCGCCGGATAAGCCCCGGATAAGCCGCGACGGGCGGCGATAAGTCACGAAAATGGAGCGAGGCGCGGGTAACTAGCGCACGCACCCTCGCCGCGCTCCTTGCTCCTCACCTCTCCCTCTCGTTGCAGAAAAAAAGCGTTCCCGCCGACGTCTGCTCCGCCCACCATGTACAAGTCCTCAAACTTCCGCAAGCCCCAGGCCCAGGCAGACACGCCCGCAGACAAATACCATTCGCAAGCAAAACAACTCCAAGAAGCATTTCCCGCATGGTCATACGACGGTGCGTCACGTCCATCTCCCATCCTCCAGCATCGCTCATCCTATCCCTTCAGATCTCCACTCGCTCCTGTTGGAAGTCGGAGGTGATGCGGAGCTTGCGTCCACAAGGATCATCGACGGTGCGTCTACTTTCGCGCGTTTCTGCCCTCGTCTCGTCTGACGCGTTTCCCGCCCCCCCTCCATCCAGGCCGCGCGGAGCAGTGGGGCTCAGTGACTCGCAAGAAGGACAAAAAGCCTACGTCTTCTCCTTCCTACTTGAAGGATTCTGCTGGGAGGGAGCGTGGTGAACACCGTGGCGGTCGTGGCGGGCGCGCTGCCAGGGGCGGTCCCCGCGGCGGCGCCGCACGCGGTGCTGGTGCTCGTGGCGCACACCACGAGGTCAATGGTCATCGTACCAAACCTTCTGTCTCTGGCCAGGCCCCCAAGGAGTCTACTGCTGCCGAGCTTGCGACTCCCGCCTCCATAAACGGAGAGACTCCCGACCCTGATGCTGAAGTCTCGGCCTGGTCCTCCAGTACGCCTACTACGTGGGGTGGTGACACCGCTGCCATCAACGGTACTTCCGCCGCCACGCCTACTCCCGCTCAGGCGCCTACCCCCGGACCAGCCAAGGTCGTGAGCACTCCAGCCACTTCGAAGCTTTCGTGGGCGCAAATTGCACGGTAAGCTTTGGCAATGCCCTGCCGAACGAGCATCCAATTAACATCACAAACTTAGGAAACAAGAGAAGCCGGCTCCTCCTCCAGTCCCTGCCCCCCCTCCTGCGCCTGTAGCTGTCTTCACTCCACCGGCACCTGTACAGTACCTTGACCCGACGCCACCTCCAGAAGTCACAGAACCCGTTGCAGACACGACTGGTTGGGAGGAGCCAACAACTGTCCAGGCCCCGACGTGGGATGATGAACCTCGCACTCTGCAACAAGCTGAGTCTATTTCCACGCCTGCTGTGGCGGAGGAAGTCAAACCTGCCCAGCCTGAACCCATCGCTTCGGAGGAGCCTGCACCGGAGCATGTACCAGCTGCAGTTCCTCCTGGCGTCGCCGCCGCCCAGCCACCTGCACCTGAGTCGCCTGTCGCTCTTCCTCCCAAACCTCTCACGCCCTCGGTATCAACGAGGCCGGCGCCTGCCCCTCATCGGACGACCGCGAAATTCAAGACCACAGACCAACCCGTTGTTCTTCCCGCAAGTTTTGGATCTGGTGTCGAGAAGATCGGCATGCAGTTCGGAAGTCTCAGCCTTGGTGGCGAGGACTTCGATGGACCCATGTACGTTTGTTACTTTGTGATCGTCCACCGGTACTTACACCTATACTGTAGTCAAGAACCCACTGCATTGGAGCAGAGCGTCGCTCAACCCGCTGTTGCTGAGCCTTCCCCTGCACCTGTCGTTCAACCACAGGAGCCAGCTGCTCCGATCACATCGCCACCCTCGCAACCTTCCCTTCCCTCCGCACCTCTCTTTCAGTCGTCTATCTCTCAACCGTCTCAGCAGCCATCTCAACCCCAACAGCCGCCGCAGCTGCCCACTGTGTCTCAGCAGACCCAGCAATCTGCTCTTCCCACGTCTCTTACCCAACCCTCTCTTTCCAGCCAAACGACACTTCCCTCGAGCTCCGCTGCCTCTATCTCTCCCTACTCCCAACAATCACAACCGTCGCTTGCCAGCCACCAAACTCAACAAAGTCAAGGCCAAACCCACCATTCTTATGGCCAACACGGGCTGCCCACCCACCTCGACCAGGTTCAGTCTCAGCAGCAGCAGTCGCAGCAACAGCAGCACACCGCTCCTTCCACTTCGCAGCAGCAGCAACCTGCATCTGTTGGCCAAGGTCCCAACCTCGGCGGGCCTTCCTCATATTTCCGCCAGCCCGAAGCGCCGTACTTCCATGCTCCCACCCCTCCCGCTGGTCAGAACCAGGACAGCCCGTATGGCGCATTCGGCCAACTCGGTCAACATCAAGGGCAGGGGTCTCATCTTGGCAACTTCGGGGGCGCGGACTACGGATATGGGGAGTCGCAGCGTAACTTCTACGACTCCTACTCAGGACCTACTGGGTTCAGCAACCGTAACGCGCTGGGTCATGATGACCTGGGCAAGACGCTTCCTGGCTCACAACAGCCGCACGCCGCGCCTGGCCTCCCTCCAACAAGCGCTCAGAGCTCGCAGCAACACCCTGGTGGACCCTCGTCCCAAACAAGCTCCCAGGGGCAGCCGAATGCTGGCCAAGGCCCCCAGCAAGGGTACCCTCCTCCGCTCCCCTACTACTACCCGCCGTATCCTCAGAGCCAGTACTATGGGTCTCCGTACAACTCTGGATACTCCGTTCCTCAGCCGTTTGTCAAGTACCCGACCGTCTTCCAAGGTCCTCCGGGCCCGCAGTCGGCCCCCAGCCCGGCCGCCAAGCAGGTGCAAGGTCCCAGCTCCGTCCAGCCCCAGAGCCCGTACGGCCAGAGTCTGTATGGCCAGCACCAGCAGCATCCGAGCAATGCCTACGACGACCTCGGCGGGTACCAGCCACACCACACGCAGCACCAGCACTCGGTTGGCCAGAACGTCGGCTCTGGCCTGCCGTCGAGCGAGTACGGCAAGCACCAGGGCTTATACGGGGCGGGCTCGCAGGGCATGCAGGGCTTCATGGGCCTTAGCCAGTCGTCCGCGCCGTCCGGCGGGCCGCCGGGTGGGCTCGGCCAGCGCGCAGCCGCCGGCTCCCCGGAGAACGCGTACAAACCGTACGGTGGTAATGTCGGCGTGAAGGACGTCGCCGGGGGCGTTGGCGTGGGCCAGGGCGTCGGGCAGGGCCCGCAGGGCGGCCGCGGGGTGCAGCAGCCCGGCCAGGGCGGGTTCTATGCAGCGAGGTTCGCGGCCAGCCAGGGCGCGGGGCCGCAGGGCCAACAGGGCCAGCAGCCCCAAGGTCAGGGCCCGCAGGGCCATCTTGGATACCCGCAAGGCGGCTCGGATGGGAGCACGTTCTACTCGTACCCGGCTAGGCAGCAGCAGGGGTATTGGCAGTAAACCGCTCTTCGTTGTGAGCGTCTGAAAGTGTTGGGTAGTCAACTAGTCAACTGCAGCTAAGGAGGTGGTGGTGGATCATCGCGTTGACTACGATTTCGATGCGTTGCGTTGCATTTCGCATACTTCCGCTTGCTAGTGCGCTCGGTCTTACTCATCAGGCTGTTGTTTCGTCCCCCATCCCCCTGCCCGCATGTGGCGTCGTCTTTTTTGTCCGCTGTACATGTTCGTCTGTTTCGTCTGCCTGTCCCGTATCGGCCTGCCTCATCTCTCCTCTCACTGTCTCATTGTTTCACGTGTCTCTGTCCAATCACTCTCATCTCAGTTTCTTCCGCTTACTGCTACTAGTACCGTGTACGATCTAGTCGGCTCGCCACTGCGAGCTTGAGCCCGAGTCCCGGGTCCCGACGACGATTCGGGAGGTGATGATACACGCGCCGCGAAAACCATGCTCTTTCTGGTGCTTTCCGGATGAGCAAGACGGATTGGAACAACTGAGCAGGTGTGTTGGTTGTACTTATGAGCGCCCCCGAGAGACCCAAGGGAGCTAGCTGGTTACTCCCGAGAGAACGGAGAGATCGGGGCGTCAAGTGCATCCCGTGTTATTTGTAGTAAGTACTGGTGTAGATTCACGGCCAGCCTCTGGAGTATGAGAAGAGGTGGACGACAACGGTATAAAGCAAATTTTGGGCCACGGGAGCGGGACTCGGACATGCTGCAGTAGAACTTCAAAGAACCTATGTATGACAAGGTAAGTATGTGTTTAAACTTAGAGGACCGAGGAGGACGGGGGATGTATATGTTTGAGACGACGTCAGTGGGGAGCGTCGGATAAGGAACGGAGTGGTTCAATGTGTGAACCCTTTATCCGACTAGGCCATAAGCACGTAAGTGGGTGGTGTTTCAGTTCCAAGATGCACGTCGGCGTTATTGGTAACCAGGCACTAGCAGTGACACTGACAGACTCGATACTTGTCTGGACGTCCGGCATGCTCGAGCTCCAGGGAGGAAGATGACGTTGTTATTGCGGAGGGAACAGAAACTGGAATTGCTGGACATTTATTGAGGTGAGATGTTCTGGCCATTTTCTGTGGATTGATCCAATGGAACGGCGAGGTTCCAACGGGCGTGGGCGTGAATGTTTGACTGAGTATGTTTGAACGGTCGAATTTTAGCGGTCGCAGGACCGGAGATTGAATAAGGAATATTTATGTAAATTATGGTGGGAGAGGGCAAAGGCCAAGTGTATTAGGTAGTTACTACGGTGGCGAGGGGCTTGAAACAGATTCCGGTTCGTCGGGTGGAGGAGAGGTCACAGTCAGACTCGGCGAGGAAGCGATCAATTGATCAAGGATGGCTGAGAGACGGAAAGAGAAGCACGCGCGCAGGACTCGGTCTCGGATGAGCAAAGCACAGACACGCCCACGTGAGGCGCTCAGCCTGGCGGAACTGGCGCGGGCGTCGGGATCCGCGATCCGACATCCTCCCTGACAGTGACTCGCCCTGACAGTAAGTATTAGTTATTAGTGATCGCCAACGACCACCCAATATGCGTATTATATGCGTTCCGAAACAATCGGTGTCCAACCCCGCATTAATATTGGAGCAACGCCGTCGACGCGGGGGTCGGGAATCGGGATGGTCCGCGGGGAGCTGAGAACGGCTAGGGCGAGGTGTGGCAGGCGTCGGGGGCGGTGAAGACGACGACGACGGATCTGGGGGTGATCTGGGAGTGATTTTCGAGATCGAGGGGCGTGGGGGATGATTTGGAAGGACAGGTCTGGGTGGCCGAGGAGCGTGCTCCCCGGAGAAATTTACAAGCCTCCATTTTTGCAGCTCGATTTTCAGATTCGGTCGGGGCGGGCAGAGTCTGAGCTGGGCAGAGGGGCACTGGCCACCATCACCCGCCTCTCCGTCCTCCTTCGGCCCTCAACGCGACGACGATCCCCCCGCCGACCTCTTCTCCTTCGTTTCACTTCCACTACGGCCCTCCACGACCACACACGACCAGCCTTTTCCCTCCTTCCTTTATACCTTATGCTCTTTTAACCAACCCCGCTCTCTCTCTCCTTCCCCACCTTCTCCCCCCCCGCCCCACCTCTGCGTAATACCGATATCCCCTCAACATGCCACCCCACCACCCCCACCACCAACCCACCGGCACAGTCGCCGACCACCATGCCCACAACCGTCGCGAAAGCGCGCCCAGCCGCCCTCTTCCGCCCCCCCATCGCGCTCTTTTGTCACTCCCCGCGTCTCCCAGCCAGGCTACACGCGAAATTTTACCCCAGACCCCGTTAGCCGTCGTCCGAGTATGTTGTCTACCCGCTCCCCGAAGAATCACGTCGCTCACCACGCGTCGGCGTCCCTGTCTGCAGCTGTCCAATCTCCGGTCCACACCCAACGATCTTCTCTGGAATTTGTTTTCGCACGGCTGCTCCCAGGTCTGTCCATCTGATCCCTATCCCCCATCCCCGTTTTCCAAACACACAACTGAACTCTATCCCAGCTCGACCTCCAAACGCCCACCCCCGTTTTCCCCCACTCTGACCCCGACGACAGCACCTTATGGGCCATTTTCTCCTCCTCCTCCGATGTACGTATTTTTTTTTTCAGATTCCATCTGGCGTTTTCGGTGCTGAACGCCACACAGGCGCGCGCTGCCCAGAGTCTATCCTGCGACATTTTTTCAGTCTCCCCCGCTGAGACCGACCTTGCCTTCCTTTCCGCGGCGAGGCGGCCTCCTTCGAACCCACCCGTAGGTTCTTCCTTGGCCCCCTTCATGGACCTCCTTCTTACCCCTCGCTCTCCGTCTCAGGCACTCGACCTTCCTCATCCATCGACACGCATGCTCTCCACCCCACATTCTGCCGAGATCCGCCTGTCCCGTCCGTCCCATCCCGCCAGTCGGAATGCATTTCACGATTCTGGCGGCGATAGCCTGTCGTCCTACACCATATCCAGCAACCCGCCCAACCCGAAGACCAGCTTCCGACTCGGTGATTGGATGTAAGTTACTCGTGTCTGCCACTTTCGACTCCATTCTTAATTGTCTTCTGCCCAAGGTGTTCCGCCCCCAATTGCAGCGCTCACAATTTCCAGTTAGTAACTTCCCACTCCTCGCCGAACATTGACTGAACATTTGCGGCAGGCGGAACACTGTGTGTATCGCTTGTGGTCGTCCCCGTACTGGGTCCACACCCGCACTCCCGGGCGACCCCTCCTTGTCGCCCACATTCCCTCTCGCAGGCCCCTCCCCACGCTTCGCTGGGCGTTTCATTACCTCACAGGGAAACTCAACCGTCGCTTCGGGTCCCACTGGCCCTCCGGCCCCAGGATATCCGTCTCACCCTGCTGCTAGCGCGCTCGCCGCAGCGCATGCCCAGATGTCGTCCAAGCCTCCTCCTCCGCAGTATCCACCTCTCACACCGTCGGGTCGCGCTCTCAGTGTCGGCGGCAGAGTGCGCAACATATCACGCGACCCACTCTCCCCTTGCGTCATGTATTGGCCTGATAACGAGCCGCTCCCGGAGCCGTGTCAGATCCGTCCTATCGACTCCGCCCTCATGACGGTGCGTCTCTCTCTAATATTCCTGTCTCTCAGCGTCCTTACAGAAGCTCGCCGTTTTTTTCTAGTACCCGCCTATCATCAACACAGGCAACAAGGGTGCTGCAGAGAAACAACCCGGTGATTGGTTGTGTGGGAAGTGCAATTATCACAACTGGCGCCGCCGCAAGGTCTGCCAGACCTGTTTTCCCTGTATGTCTTGACCCTGGCCCGCAGTTATCATCTTACCGGAGGACTGACGTGACGGAACAGATGCGGAGGGCAACGGCGACTCTATATCTGCGGCCGTTCAAGCGGAACGCATCGCTCTCCTCGCGAATGTACTCGTTACCCAGTTCAACGCTCTCGACCTCGACGGTGTCCCCTCGGAGCCAGGACAATCGCCGTCCGGCGCACCCCCTCAACAGGCTCGCTTCCCCGATGGACGCAGTCTGAGCTTGGGCAACAGTCGGCCCGTGTCGCCCTCGCCCCTCCTCCCGCCCCTCCCTCTCGGTGACCCCGTCACGTCCCCGATTTACCAGACATCTGGGGCACCCAAACAGGTGATAGGATCCGAGCGCGCCTTGCGTACTGCGCCGCCGCATGGCACCATCTTCATGCCCAGTCCGGCCGATTCGCACAACCTTCTCCCATCGTTCCTCCAGGAGATCGTCCACTCCCCTTCGCAGTCGTCGTCTCCCGCCTCGTCTTCCTCCGCCGATCTCTCCTACGACGGTTCCTCTGAGGATGCACACTACGTCCTCACCCCTGGAACGTCTTCCGCGTCCTTCTTGCCCTCCCCTTACCGGCGCGGATTATCTAGTCCCGAGGTGCGCAAGGGGAGCTCTTCGTCGTTCAGCTCCCTCGGCCGCGGCAGTGTTAGCTCGATCTGGAAGCTCGACGGTGAGGAGAGCAAGACGTACTCCTCCTCCTCGTCGACGCGCACCTCGCCGACCGCGCATCATGCTCAGGCCGCCCCCGTGCGCCGCAACGGCCACGCCAACTCGAATAACTCTGCCGCAGCCGTTGGCTTCGTCGACGGTGAAAGCGGTATCACGCCAAAAGGTACCGCTAGTCTCTGGCAGGCCCAAGCTCGGTACGCCTAACCCTCTATCTATATTATTTAATCTGGACCGGTGTGTCATTTCGCCCCCTCACGCGAGTTTCATAAATTTCCTGACACTTTTTCGTCAGGACCGTAGTCGCAAGGAAGGAAGAAACGCCACTCTCTGTGTGTATCTAGTATCCCCACTCTGCTGAGGCCACTGCCGCTGGACGTACGTATAGACGTCTGCTGTATCTATCGTCTTGTCCCATCTGCTTGCCGTCGCCGTCGTATACGGACGGACACACGCCCTTCAGTCTCTCTTTGGTTTTTCCCGTATTAATGTCGGTATCCGTATCTGTCTATTACTTACAGTCCCCCCCCCTTCTTCTTTCCTACCACGTACCGGTATCTTTGGTGGGATAACGTAGACGTCTGGCTTCGGAGTAGGCGGAGATCCTGCGGATGGAAGGTCCAACTTGAAGGACGCTGAGGTCGTTGTATTCATGGGAAAGAGGACTCTTGTGATCCAAGCAACTGCTAGATATCCTATATGCATACCTAGACGTATGGCACATCTAGTGTACAGCAAATGCTGTTGGATAAGTTAAGGAACGGAATATCAGTTACTCTTCGTACCATGTCCCATAAGGTGTGTTTGTGCACCTCAACCTTTCTGACTTGTTCCTCTAGAGCGGCTTCGGGATCAATAACTTCGAGCACACTTTCTGCGCTCAGTGGACGCCGGCAAGAATACATACTTGCCCTCATCCTCCGTTTATAGGCAAGAGTTTGAAACATCTTGAATGTGTGTGTTTGGCTGCGCCAAAAACTCCACTGAAGTGTCGGGTGCGATTCATAGAAGATCTCGCTCGCGCGGCTCCTTCTAAGTTGTCAATGTCATGTTGCAGATCTCGTTCCTAGTTCTACAATACATTTGCAAACAGCCAAACATCTTCGCATCACGGCCCGACACTCCGACACCTCTCTTCATCACCGACACACAATTCTAACTACGACTGATTTGCGCCCCATCGCGCCTCGGCCCCTGCACACACAGATCAGATCTGACGTAAATCTACGCGGAGGTGCCATTGAGCGCCGGCTTGGCCAGGCCCTGCTCAAGAAGCTTCTCCCGCCGCCTGGCGACGGCGGCGTTGAGCTCGTCGAGCATGGTTACGGTCGTGATCCAGTCGACGCACGCGTCCGTGATCGACACGCCGTGCTTGAGCGCGGCGGGGCCCTCGGGCGGGACGTCCTGGCGGCCCTCGTTGATGTGCGACTCAATCATGACGCCAGTGATGTGGCGCTCGCCCGCCGCGAGCTGTGTACAGATGTCCGCGAGGACCTTCGGCTGGTTCATGTGGTTCTTTTGCGAGTTCCCGTCTGGAGTGGGGCGGATGAGCGACGCAACCGTTGCGACGGTGGGGCGGCCAGGCACGCACGACAGGGTGAACGGTCGTGGGTCGGCGGTGAAACATGTCGAGGGAGAGAACAAGTGAGCGGAGGAGCGGCTCGGACGGCAAAATCAATAATCGAGCGATGCAAATGAGGACGTACGGGAGCAGTCGATCATAATGGACGGGTGGTACTGGGGACGCGCTTTTTCGATCGAGGACGCGGCGGCCTTGATGTGCTCCGCTGCGAAGTTGGGCCCTCTGGTACCACCACGAAGAATGACATGGACGTCCTTGAGAGTTGGGTCAGAACAGAAATTAAGAGTCGAGGTACGCGGTGGCCGGTGAAGACGGACCTGATTTCCACGCGTCTTGACGATGGCAGCGAGACCTTGCTCGGTGACGCCCATAAACGCGTGTGGGTTCTCGGCCGAGCGCATCGCATCGACGGCGACGGTCATCTGCAATTCAATACATGTTACATGTTCATGGATGATGGGCGGAGGCGTCAGGACCGGCGGGCCGAGATGAAGTCAGCGCAAGTATAAAGTTAAAGTTGGGCGGTGAACAAGCGGGCTTGGCACGCACGCTTCCATCCGTGCCGTTTTTGAAGCCGATGGGGAACGACACGCCGCTGGCGAGCTCGCGATGGAGCTGGGACTCGGTCGTGCGCGCGCCGATGGCCCCCCACGAAATGAGGTCGGCGATGTACTGGGGGGAGATGGTGTCGAGTAGCTCTGAACCGACGGGGACGCCGAGCTCGGTCAAGTCGCAGAGCAGCTGGCGAGCGAGACGAAGACCCTTGTTTATTTTGAAGGAGCCGTCGATGTCGGGGTCGTTGATGAGGCCTTTCCAGCCAACGGTTGTGCGCGGTTTCTGGATGTGAGGCGGGCATGAGGACGGCACTGCAGGGGCGCGAACAAAGGGAGAGAGATCACCTCGCTGAGGAAGATACGGGCGGTGGTGAGTGAGATGAAATGAAAAAGGGCAAGAGGAAGACGCGTACAAGTAAGCGCGCATGACGATGAGGAGGTTGTTCCACTCTGGGATTTTGGACCTGAGAAGGTTTGCGTACTCGATGGCCTGTGCGGGAGAGTGGATGGAGCACGGGCCGACGACGACGAGAAGACGGTCATCTTGGCCTGCGAGGATCCTGGCAGCAGCAAAGCGGGCGGAAGCGATGGTGGCAAGGGAGCGCTGGGAGGAGACGATCTCGTGGCGGAGGAGGGCGGGTTGGACGAGGGGATCGTACTGGAGGGGTGGGAAGGGAAAGACGATGAGGGCAGGGAGAGGGAGATAAGATGTGAGGGGAGCGGCAAAGAAAGGTGGCAAGGGGAAGACGCACGCCAATGACCCTGCGGTCCTGGATGTAAGCCTGCATCTTCTGCTCATCGTCGGGGACGGGGGTGACAGTGTCGCTGGTGGGGAGCATGTCTCGCTCTGGGAGGGCTAGAGGGGGCGAAAGATGGGGGAGTTAGTGGGTGCATGGGGGGTATTTTGAGGGAGAGGAGGACAGAGGCATACGGAAACGGAAGGGGGTTTTCTGGACCAGGGATGGGGAGGGGGTCGCCATGATGGACAGCAAAGGAGTGAAGCTTTGGAGGGCCGATCTGCAGGACGAGGTTTTGAGGTCGCGATGTGAGTCAGAGCCCGAGAAGCTCTTCTTCCAGAGAGCCCTCTTCTCTACTCCTGACTCGAACGTGCACTCGCGCACACCAGCTACTTAGTGTTACTTATTTCGATCGAGATAGAATCAAACGGTGGGGACTACAGTAACAATGTTACTAACAACAAAGCAAGGCGCATCACAGCCACATCAACCATGTCCATGCCCGAGGCCTGAGGCCTGCCTGAGGCCTGAGCCACCGCCCACTCTCCGCTCTCTCTCCTCTGCCCACGACGACCGTGGCCATGGCTGCCACGACCCGTGTCTCCCTCTCGCCCTCGCCTGGCTTCTGCGTCAAGTCCACCGCACTCTCCGCACCTCTCTCCGAGCCCGATTCCCCTCCTACCTCTCACTCTCTTATCAACATCCCCGTAGGCTTGAAGATATTTGTCAACATTGCTTGGGATTCCAATGTTCCTCCTCCACCTGATGCAAGCGACGCCGCTATAGACCGTGCTGTCACACACTCCTCCACTAACCTTTCCGAGCACGACACCCGGTGGTTCATTCCCCTCATAGTCTCAGATCCCCGAACAGATTCGGACAAAGGTCTCGTCCTTTTCCAACCCGAACCCATACCCGCCATCGATGACCCACTCCTTTCGCACCCGTAGCCGGAAAGCCCTCTGTCGTTTTCGACTGCGTCTTCAACTCCACCCTCAAGTCCCGCGCACTGCGATCGAACGAGTTCAAAACTTTCCTCATAGGTCTGTTCCCCCCATGATCCGCCCTTGCCGCCATCTAGTGTCATCCTTCTCCTCGCGAGACCATCTTCGCTCCTTGTTGTTCGCTTCTCATCCAGCTCGCCCCAATTTCACCCAACTTATTTTTGCTCTTGTCTTGCCAGAGCTGGCTTTCCAGCGGATCGAGGCACAACACTCGCTTCTTCTTTCCCGCCAAATCGGGACACCCAATATCGCCTCCAAGGGCAAACTCCAACCCCGTTCCGTTCTCGTGCCCACGTCCCTCTTTTCAAGCGCCCCCTCCACCACCACACACGCCGGCGCGCCGCTGATAGAAGAGCTGCCCCCCTCGCTCCCCTCTCCACCCGCTGCACGTTCCCAGCCATCCAAAGGTATCCTTAAGTCCGGTCCCAAGACCTCCCAAGTAGCCACACAACCAAAGTCGTCCACAACTCCGACCGCAAGTCTTCCGCAGCTCAGCTGGTCACCAACAGATGACGGCCATCTTCGCATCGCGTTATCTGTCCCTCACCTCGTGCGTACCAATGTCCACTTCTCTCTATCCATTTTCTGGTTACGGCTCACCACTTCCTCGGGCTATTTCGACCCCCCCTGGCCGACCCGGTCTCTCAAATATCGCCACCGCACTCTCCCCGCATCCCGTGCTCTTTGCTCGGGACATGTCACCGATGTCGTCAAACTTGACGTGCCCGCCTCATCTACCATGGGGTTCAACTCTCCATCCTGGCCGTGCTTACCTCGGTGTTTTACAGACTCGAGCGTCCATCCCGAATGCCACCCTCGATCTCGAACCTCGTCGACTCATCTTCATCGTGCCTGTCCCAACTCCATATGCTCTCGACCTAGACCTCTCGCAGCCCGATGATGTCATTCAGAAACTCTTCGGTGGTACTGAAATCGGGGATAGCGCGATGTCCGCGATGAGCCTTAAACGTGAAAGTCCTCTAGACGTTGACGGAGCGCGCGCGGAGTGGCACGTTGCACAACGACAACTGATTATCTATGCCTGAACATGGAGAAGGTGCTGGCATAGTATGTCGTACGTTAAACGTAAACGTCCGTCGTTGAGCTCTTCGTTGCTAATGAATACCTTCGAGGCTACCCGAACTTACGCAACTCTGATATAAGGGCTAGCTAGCGTGGCGTTGAAGTAACCTCCTAGCATAGGCTTGGGGTCACCGTTTCGAGATGAGAGTAATATTAGTATTATGCATCTTCAGGAGGGTGTTGTCGCATGTGTCAAATACTGGAGGGAAACGAGAGATACATGGGGAGAAAGAGTCGTAAAGTAGACAAGTCAAAGCAAAACGTCGTAAGTTAACATAGCACTGAACGCCAGTTGCTCGTAGTCGCTCAGCCACCAGGTTTACCGAGCAAGGCGTACCCGCTTCCTTGAGGTCCAAATTTCTGCAAACGAGACGGTCAGCAGAAAGGCAACGGTAACAGATGGCGTCCAGGTGAACGCACCTTCCCGTAACACCGTCGGCAGAACGGCTCGTTGTCCTTGTCTACCAGCTGACCGCTGTCCAACGTCTTCCCACATTCCATGCATCTCAAACAAGCCTTGTGCCACGTTTTGCCGACGGCCTTGACCTGCTCCGCAAAGAACACCGACTTACCACACCGCGGGCACTTTGGCGTACCAGCCCCCCACTGTCGGCCGGTCATCGCCGGGACGAGAGGGGTCGCGGCAGGGCCCCCGAGCGCTGCGCCGTAACGTGTGCCGGTCATGGTGGAGGCAAGAGGGACGGGGATCGTCCTCGGTGACGTCGTCCTGGGGTAGCCATTCAAGGGCAGGACTACCGCTCTTGCGCCCCCTGCACCATTGGTCTCATTCCCCCGAACATCCCTATTCTGCAGGATCAGCCCTGCAGCGTTCGTGGTTCCCCCGTCTTGTCCCTCCATATGCGATGCGACCTCTGCTGCTTCGAACTCCTCGACAAGGTCATCCAAAGCCTGGAGGGAAGACATGCCCTTGGCAGGACTGACTGTCCTGTTGGGTCTGAGGAGGGGAGGCGGGGATTTGCTGGAACCGCCGCTAACGGACGCGCCTCCAGTTTGATGGGCGCGGAGAGGCTGCGGTTGAGTAAGTCCTGTAGTGGAGACAAGGCGGGTAGGAGAGGGGGGGGGAGAGGCAGCGCGACCAACGCTGTCCCCAGTGGAATGTGAATGAATCATGTCATCGCGGTGAGGCAGGTTGCCGTGGCGGAGGTCGCGAGTGCCGAAGAGCTTGACGTGACAGATCTTGCTGGGGGAGGGGGGAAGGGGAGGTCAGGGAAGTGAGAAGGGACTGGTGGACGGGTGGGCGTGTGCGGGACTTACCAATAAGGCTGGAAACAGCACGTTGGTCGAGGGAGATGGAGATTCGAATAAGACACAAGATTGTTCCGGAGAAGATATGCGCGCACCTGCTCGTCATGCTCAACCAAACTTAAGGAGTCGAGACGTTTATCACAAGAGGTGCACCTGAGGCAGGACTAAACTGGCAAATTGAGCGGAGTGAGTGGGGGCCGAGATGGTGGCGAACATGCCTTATGATATAGCTGACGAGGAATGAGTGGGGGAGAGGGAGGGAAGGGGATACAAGGACCATACCTTGCGTCCGGGACCCATGATCTAGCCGAAGCTGGGGTGAGCAAGCGGACGGATGGAAAGGGCAGAGAAGACGGACCTGCTCTGCAGCGTAGACAGACTTTGTACACTTGGGGCACTTGGGGGTGCCTCCGAAGGGATACATGATGGGGAGAGAAGGAGGAGGACGGCGCGGAGGGAGTCGAGAGAGACTCAGAGTGGCTTGGACTCGGTAAGCTCATAGCAGCACTGCTTTTCGCTGTGCCGACGGCGGGCCCGGAGCCAGTTGGGAATGGGAGGGGTCGGCCGGGGGAGGACTAGATAAGGGATGTCGGGCGGGGAGATCGGGGATGTCCGGATAGCGGCGGGGGCGATGCGGAGATGGAAAATTGATGATTGAGTGCGCGTAATATTTTGGCGAGGGGAGGAGAGCAAGCCGTCGTCCCGTCTCTCCTTCTCCTGCTCTAGACGTTCTCTCCCCATCGCTTCTCCTTCTCCCCACTCCACCCCTCCACGACCCACCACCATGTCTGACGACGAGCAGCACAACCACAACTTCGAGCAGGTCCGTCTCCTCTTATCTCCATCTTTCGCCTAGATCTCCTCGCGTTCCAATCCTCACACAATCCATCCCCCCTCAGGCCAATGCTGGGGCCTCGGCCACCTTCCCCATGCAGTGCTCGGCCCTTCGCAAGAACGGCCACGTCGTCATCAAGGGTATGCGCCGTTCTTCTCTCCCGTCCCCTCGCCCTAATCATTCTCTTGACCTCACAGGCCGGCCCTGCAAGATCGTCGACATGTCCACCTCCAAGACGGGCAAGCACGGTCACGCTAAGGTCCACTTGGTTGGCATCGATGTACGCGCGACTTTCTTCTCTGCACAGACCTTTTCGCTCATCTTTGCTGCAGATCTTCACCGGCAAAAAACTGGTTTGTGTCCTCGAATGAAGCGCCCATTAATCGATTACTCACCACCTTGTTGTCCCGTCCTACAGGAGGATATCTCCCCCTCCACCCACAACATGGACGTTCCCAATGTCTTCCGTAACGAATACCAGCTCGTATGCTCCTTCTCTCTCCCGTTGTTCCCCCTACGGCCTCTGATCTTTCCGCGTGTAGGTCAACATTGACGACGGTTTCCTTAACCTCATGACCCAGGACGGTACTCCCAAGGATGATGTCAAGGTACCCGATGGTGACATCGGCAAGGAAATCCAATCCGGCTTCGATGACGGCAAAGATCTCCTTGTCACTATTGTCTCCGCCATGGGTGAGGAGCAGGCCATCTCCTACAAGGAGGCCCCCAAGGGCGCCTAGGTGCCCTCTGACAGTGGTCAGTTCCCTATTCCCATCCCTACTATCTGGGACACTGTATACTGTGTCTCTTGCCGTCTCGGATGAATTCAAACTAACTTCTGTGGTTGCATGCAGCAGGTCATCATTTTTCCTGGTCTCTCGTCGTCGTTGTGTTTGTGTCGTTCACACGCTCACCGTTGTGTTGTTAAGCATCAGTATCCCGTAGCAGTAGCCTCATCACTGTGCATCTGTACACTCCCTTCGCCCTTTGGGCGCCCTTGTATTGCTCCCCGCCTTCTGTGTTGTGTGTCATGCAATGGATAGTCGCATCGTCCATTCTACCTCGATTACCTTGACGTCGAAATCTGTCCGATTTTCCCCCGTTTCTAAGCATCGAAACGAAGAAGTTGATGAGCACTTTCGTTTACCTTGTCAAAACCTAACAGGCCTAACCTATTGTAGGCTCAACTGCTAACGCCAATGTGCCTCAATAGCCAATCTCGTCGAGCGGATGACGTATGCTTGTAACACAGCCGTGTTGCCTGGGACATGCGATGCATTGTGTAGAGATGGAAGGGCGCTATCGGATTCCTACACCATACACTCCACCGTGTCTACTTTACAGCAAACGTATCAAGCACCAGCGCTGTGCATTGCGCGGCACGACAGG
Organism: Ganoderma sinense ZZ0214-1; assembly: GCA_002760635.1. Classification (NCBI taxonomy): domain Eukaryota; kingdom Fungi; phylum Basidiomycota; class Agaricomycetes; order Polyporales; family Polyporaceae; genus Ganoderma; species Ganoderma sinense. The sequence goes on from AYKW01000045.1 coordinate 1,234,051, forward strand.
AAGAACCTCTACCACCTATCCTACGACGATCCGCCATCCATAACCCACAGTGGTATTACATACTGTTCACTATGCCAATAGAGAACACGCCAATGATGAATGCAGAGCCAACAGCGATGACGGTGGTACCTATGGTGAGACCCTGGCCGAACGGACCGTCCCATCCATCGGGAAGGACGAGTGTGAGAGGGGTAGAGACCGTTTCGTTGGCATCGGAGCAAGCGGTCGTATACGCTGTCGCGGAAGGAGAGATGTTTGTTTGGAACGAAAGGAGTAAATTGAAGGAGATCTTACCGGTCAAGGAAGAGGTTTGACCAGCAAGATCGTCGGTAGGCCGCCTGTTGAGCGCGATGAGCTGGCTGAACATACACTGCTCGCAGCCCAAGATGGGACTCGACGCATTCTTGCAGAGGCAGGTGTTATTGCCGTTGCAGGTCTGTCGTTAGGGAAGGACCACCCCGAGTAGATTGTGTGAGAACCACATTGGAATGAGGGGGCGGCATGTAACGTACGATGATCGTGCTCTGCGCATCATTGCACAGTTGGTTGCACTAGAAAAGGTGGACTTTCAGAAGGGAAGGCGAGTGTAAGACAAGAAAACATACCTGAGAACTGGTACGAACGCTGTCAGTGGAGTTCAAGAACACGGCGGCAGTAATGTTTCTGCCATCGATAGTGATGTTCAGCTCCGCAAGGACTGCATCATCATAAGGCACGCCGTCAGCACCGTTTTCAGAGAGCAGGGTATCCACGAGGAGAACAGACCATGGCCTGCAAGGAAGGCGAAGATAGCAAGGAGGAGGGCGAACGGAGACCGGATCATACTGAGTCGAGGCTGTGGTGAACGAGCGAGAGACGGCTAGCGACTGAAACGCAGAAGCACAAGGAGCTGGCCTGCCAGAGGCTGGAGAAGAGAACGGAGAAGGTGGGGGAAGAGGATGAACGCGCGGGAGAGGCAAGGGCGGCGGGGACAAGGATAATGAAGGGCAGGTGGCGCCCGGTGTCAGTGCCATAGCAATCGGCGTCGCCGGCTCGGCGCTCCGGGGCAGTTACCAGTGAGCCCGCCCGAGCTCACATCACTCCGAGACCCCCGCCGGCTTCCGAATCTACCTCCTCCGACTGGTCTCGGTGCCTGGCGTCCTACAGCCTTGCTCCAGTCCTCGCCCCTCCATTACGCACCAGAAGCAAACAACGTATGTAAGTATATTCTGTAAAAATACACGGTCCGCAGCATCGTCCGCTGTCCTTCCTACAACGCTCGCAAGCACTTGCGAGCACGGTGAGCAGCGACCCAAACATAGCCTGCCAGTGCGCTCAAACCCAACCCGACCTGGTGATGCAAATGTCCAGCATCCGTCCGGTATCCAACCCTGCCAGGCAATCCCATCATCCCATCCAGCCGACCAGCTCGAGATCGGGCGCCGACGGAGATGTGGCCGTGCGACGTCCAGTTAGCCATCTCTGGCCATCCAACGCAACTTGAGCACAACTTGTCGTCCTTGACATTCAAACATTCATGCTTTCGCTCCTCGTCCTTCCCATTGGCACCCCTCCAATCCCTCCCGCAACGCCCCCCATTCGTCTCCGCATGATTAGTGGCTCGTCAAACCGCTTCTGCTCGTAGTTCCACGTCGCGTACAACCGTGCATCTGGCAAAGGTCGAGTTGCCTCTTGCTCCTTTTCTTTCTCCTTTCCGTTCGTTAGTCCGTTTGTCTCCTTGCCCTTCCCAGGCGCCGCCGTCGTGGGTGGCGCCGGCGAGAAGCTCGCATTCCACGACGCGTAGACTCCAGAACCGTACGTGAGCTTCTGCGTCCCGCGCGAGAGGACAGGAGGGTGCCCAATGCGCACCGTGCGCGTGTACACAGGGCCCTGCGCGATGAACACAATGTCAGCGAGAGCCTCACTCAGCGGCTTCGACATACCGAAAGCACATGCCGTGCTAGCTTCGGGATCCTTGACCCTTGTCTGCTGATGCTCGGGACGATCCTCTCAGAAGGCGCGATAGTCCTCGCAGGCGCCCCCGGTAACGGCCGCTTCTCCTCCTCCTTTCCACCCTTGTCCTTCCCGTCGCCCTCCGGAGTGCCCGACCCACTCCCCGTCCCTGGTCCTTTTCCAATGGCCATCGCATAGCTCGGTGGCATGGGGGCGACACGTGGGGGGTTCGCCGCTGTACTCCCGAACAGTGTTGTTGGCGCGTCCCACCTGTTATGTTTCTCGCTCTGCTCCACAAGCGCGAGCGCCACGCGATATCTCGCCGGGTTGACCGTACCAACTTTGGAAGATGGAGGATTGGTGAGAAGGTGATGATATGCCGTCAGGAGTGCAGGCTGTATCTGGGGAAGGTTAGGCTGAGCGTGTGACTTTGTCGAGAGTCCAAGTGCGCCATCAGGAGGGTGGGCGGGGAGATGCCATGCTGGCATGGACGCGAGAGATGATTGCTCATATGGTATTACAGTAAGATAGTCGGCAGACGACGACGCTGTCGAGACCTGGGCTTGGAGAGGTGGGGTTGTCGGCCGTTCAGCTTTGACGGAACCATTGTTGTTGGCAAACTCAGTGGGGTCATTGGGCACGATGGGATGTGGACTGCCAACGCGCTGCGGCTCGCCATCCGCAGGGAAGGGTGGTAAGAAGTCCGGTATGTGGTCTGGGGGGTTCCAACTGCCGGTTCGTTTGCGTTTTCGAGGGGGGATGGTGACCTCGATACGGGAGAGGGAGGTAAAGGGGGGGTTGGTAGGCGGCGTGGCGATGGTGAAGGCTCTTTGAGGGGCACAGCCGGCTGGTCGGGCATGGCAATGTCTGAGCTTTGAGTAGGCACGGCATCGACATTCATGACATCTGCGTCCGCGGTGTCGGTGGGTGGGGATTTGACGTCGACCTGGGCCTCGACTTCGTCTTCACTCTCCTCGTCTTCTGAAGGTAGAGAGACTGGCACAGGACCCCATATGAGGGGAATGAGATCATCCTTGTCATGACTGAGCCCCAGAGAGAGTTGAGCTGCTCGCAGAGAGTAAGGAGACGTGTAGGGACGGAGAAAGGAGGGAACGCACCCCTGAAGTCATGGAGATTGTTGGAATGAGTGGCATAACGGGCCATATCCCTGCACTCGGTCGCGCAATAGTCCTTGAGCTCGTCTACGCTAGTTCCTAGATCGTCTATGGCCTGTAGGGCATCTCTGGGGGATATGGTATGGCGGCCAGCGTGTTCTGCGTGGTTTGCAACGGTCTGTGCGAGGTTGGCGAGGTAGCGAGAGGCGATGTCGGCGAGTAGGGTGTTTGCGTGGTTGGAGGATTTTGAGAAACCATGAGCGTGTAGAGTCTTGATAGAAACTGCCTCGAAGATCTTCTTCGCGCTCGTGTCCATCTAAAGCCAGGGGAGGAAGCAGGAGCGAGGCGAGAATGCAGTCGAGACTCGGGAGCAAGACTACAAGCTACGACCACGGCTGGCCGCGGCGGAGCAGCAGAGCCCATTTCAGTCTCCGCTTCAATGTGCCACTCTCGGGGATCAACTGGTTCGGTCGGAGAACAGGGATTCACCGGCGCTCCGCCAGCGCCACGCGGCGTGGAACCCGAGGGCCCGGAGGATACTTACTAGATGTACATAAGTACAAGTCGAGCGAGAGGCGGGCTGGTGTGGGCGTGCAGGATTACTGTCGCGAGTCGCCGCATGAGGGGATGTGCCTGGGAAAGGAGAAGGAGGAACGTTGGTGGGTGAACATTGAGGGATGGGATCAGGATGGGATGGTGGCCCGGGTGAGGCCAGGAATCAGATTCGGATTCGGATTCGGATTCGGAGAATGCGATCGCCTCTGTTTGTTTGCCCCGCCCATGGACCCAAGCCCAAGCCCAAGCCCAAGCCCGTGCGAGTGCCACACCAGCCAAAAGTACGGTCGGCCGTCTGTCCCAGTTCTCAATCTGCTCATCGCTCGCCCACCAGTCCCTGACCCATCCTAACCTCCCCTCCGCCTCGAGCTCCCCGCCTCTCCACTCCAGCTCCTGCTGTTCCTTGCCCAATGGATCCCTCCGCGGCCACCTCAACCTCTCCCCCCATCCCCTCTTCTGCAACCGTGGCCGGTCTCCCTACCGTCTCCACCGCCCCTGCTCCCCGTAAAGTCCTGCATTCCAAGCGATCCTTTGGCACCAAGCATTCTCTTGCTCACAATCGACCTGTCCTCGACTCTCCCGCCTACGATGCTTCCGAAGAGGACAACGATCCTCTCACAGATGATGCCGCCTCCGCCATCTCTGTCCATCTCTCCCACGCCCGCCCCTCTCCCTCCTCTCGTGCCTCTCTCAACCCCAAAGCAGCAGCAGCCCGTCCCCGCCATGCCCTCGCCGCGACTGTCGTCTCTTCCGACGATGGTGGCATCGATTCTCCCACCTATGATGGCGACGTCGAGAGCATCATTACCACACGCGGCGGCCCCCCGGTCGCGAGACCCCCCGGTACGCATCCAGCATCGCCTCCACCTTAACCTCACCCCTCCTTTCCTCCTCCGTCCTCCACGAGAGCGATGATCCACTCGACACCACAAGTGCCGAAAATCATCCTAGCGAGGAGATTAATCATCTCCCGACACCCTCCATCTCCCAAGACCACAATCCGTCTCCAAATCCTCCATCAGCTCCCGTCCTCGCCCTCAGCGAGCCAGTCCCCGCGCCCATTTCAGTCCAAGCCTTTAATCCTGCCAACCTCACCCCAAGCGACATTCAAGAATTCGCTCGTGCATGCATCGCCGGCACGGATCCTTTAGGCTCTCAGCGCAAATATCGCATCAATCCTCCCCCCACCGACCGTCCTGTGCGCATATACGCTGACGGAGTCTACGATCTATTCCATTTTGGACACGCCCTCCAGCTTAGGCAAGCCAAGCTCGCGTTTCCTGCTAGAGAGGGGGACTCCAAGGATAGAGTTTCGGGCGTGCATTTGCTCGTCGGAGTGAACTCAGACGAGCAGTGCGCTGAACATAAGAGTATCACTATCATGCGGCACGCGGAGAGGTGCGCCAGTCAACCCTTCGTCCTCGGCACCGAGTCGTCGGATGACATGCTAGATCTACAGGTGCGAGGCGGTAAGACATTGCCGATGGGTAGATGAAGTCATTCCGGACGCACCATGGGTCATAGACCAAACGTTCATCGAAAAGGTGCGCATACTCTAGGTTGTGCCGGGCATGAGCGATGAACGCTTAGCATTTGCAATACCCACCTCGCTTCTGTTGGTGGGTGTATTAATAACGATTTCTTTTTATTCTAGGTGCACTCGATCTGCTCGTGTGGTTCTCGTATGCGCTAACCTTGTTACAGTATCAAATTGACTATATTGCGCATGATGAAGATCCATATGTGTCGAATGGTCATGACGACGTTTATGCGTTTGTGAAGAATCAAGGTGCGTACCGGTAGCTTGAGGATCACTGCCGAATCGCTGCTCGCCTGTATTCACGCTTACTCAGGTAAATTCCTTCCGACCCGCCGTACACCTGGCGTATCTACCTCCGAGTTATTGGAGCGGATCGTGAGTGGATACCGGCATCGGATCTTCGACAAAAAGCTCGCTCGAATGGGCCACGCAGAGCTCATGGCGGAGGGGAGCGACTACGATGACAGTGCGCCCCCGTCCGGCCGGGCCTCACCCTCAAGACGGTGATGATGTTTTCGTGGGGTGGTTGGAATGTTATCTAGGTGTCCCAGGCTTTCGCCTGTCTCAATCATAGGGCCTGATTTTGTACTACACGGCGGCATTCCACGACGGTTGTATGGGATTTGTATAGGAGATGAGCTTTTCACCGCCCAGCCTAGTGAGAAGGTTTAGACGTGCCTTCTACTTACAGTACGTAGTGCCACCTGCATGTAATATCACTCGCGCATTGACGACAAGTGCCCGTGAACCATTAATTGTTATGTTTCGCGAACAGTGACTGTCATGGCACAGTCAGGTAGTTACCTTACTACTGCTATCATATAGGCTTGCATTAAAAAGCAATCATTGAATTCCCAGATGGTTCATCGTCTTGACATGTCGGAGCTGAGAGGCATCCTACTGACCATGACATGTCCGTACTTGTTGCTTGTCTTCGTAGCGCTAGCGGTTTGCTAGTGGTAACGAGCTCAAGGTTGCCGACGATGCTAAGTATAAAGCCTCACAGAGAGGCTTAGCAGATCTGGATATGATGATGGCACTGTTACTATTAATAAATATTACATAAGTAGGAAGTACAGGGGTAAGTCATTACCACTTGATTGCCACGCCCACACCACTTCAGACTCTACTCTCACCATTCGAACGACTGTGCTTTTCGACAGCTCTGCCTCACCACTCTATTCCACACCGACGACCACAGTTAAGACCTCAACTCGCCGAGCTAGCATCCTACTACGCTACCCGAGTAATCGCAATGTGTGGACGGTTCGCTCTTGGGCTTCCTGTGAGACTTGAGTTGCCATTTTCACCACCAATTTGGCTTATGTTGAGTGACATAACGTATTTATCCCGGCTGATAACGAGGCAGCATGACGAGATTCAGCAAATGCACGGGTACAATGTCCAAGTGGGTGAATGGGTGGGCCAAGACCAGTTCGTTCCAAGGTCAGTTCCGTGTGTGAGATAACGAATTGATAACTCTGTCTCATCAACTCGGGTTTAGGTACAACGTAGCCCCTCGCTCACAGGCACCAGTTCTAAGGTTACGGGATGATGAAGGAAGTAGCTCCTCTGAAAGCTCATCGGGGCAGTGCGGACCCTCAGGCCGACCAAGAGGGGACCACAATGCTCAGGAGGACGCCAGTCACGCGCGTGGTGATGGCGAATCAACACGAAAGCAGCTTGGAAACAAGCTCGGGTCAGTGTTCATGCAAACTATGCGGTGGGGGCTGGTGCCGCACTGGAGCAAGCACGAGGATGGGTCGCTGAAGACAATTAATGCTCGATGCGAAGCGCTGATTGAGGGGTCCGGGGGGATGTGGGCCAGTATTAAGGGGAAGAAGCGATGTGCGGTCATTTGCCAAGGGTAAGTCAGAGAGGGACACGGTGCAGGCCTGCCTGCACTATGATAGTGTTGAAGCTGAGCTATTGAATAGATACTATGAGTGGCTGAAGAAAGGAAAGGAGCGTGTTCCGCATTTTACAAAGCCAACAGAGGATAGGGTGATGCTGTTGGCTGGCTTGTGGGATTGTGTGACGTTGGAGGGTATGGCATCCAATCTGCTGGCGTGGGTTGAACTGATGGTTGCAATTGAAAACAGGGAGCAATGAGCCCTTGTGGACATTCACAATTGTCACAACAGATGCAAGCAAAGGATTCAGCTGGCTGCATGATCGTCAGCCTGTCATCCTTGCTGATGAGCATGCGCTATCTGTGTGGCTAGACACTTCCCCTGGCAAGTGGACTCCGGAACTAAGCAAACTCTGTGCACCATATAGTTCTATGGAGCATCAGCTCACATGGTAAGTCTCTTCACCCCTAGACTGAGTACAACATGCACAACACCTTCCCTGCGCGGTTAATCATTGTACTAACTTGCAGTTGTAACAGTTATCAAGTGCCAATGGAAGTTGGCAAGGTTGGAACAGAGTCACCCACATTTGTGCAGCCAGTTGCTGAGCGCAAGGATGGAATTGCGGCCATGTTTTCGAAGCAGCTTGAAAGCAAAGCCTTGGCGGTATCTCAGTCAAAGGCAGGGAAGCGGAAAGGCCCAGCGATTGATCTTAGGCAGGAATTCAAGAAGGCAAAAGTAGACATCTTGGATGTTGATGCATGGCAGGATGACTCAGGCATTGAGCCCACAAAAAGGGCGACAAATGTACATTCTTATCTATATTTCTTGCACCTTACAAGCTAATTCATCCCTTTCAGGAGCCAAGCACTTCTAGTCTCAAACAGGGCCCTATGAGACAAACAGCCAAACAACAGTCCAAGGTAAATATTATTGTACTAATTTGTCTTATGACTCTTTATGGCTACACTTTTACCTTTTTTGCTATAATTAACAGACCTTGTCATCAACCTCTCAATCACTCAACTCAAGTGGCAAGATTACTTCATTTTTTTCCAAGAAATAAAATTTGTGTAATGATGTAAGGTCATTCTATATTAAGCTTTACTTTGCTATTTTCTTTACAATCAAACAGCGTGTTTGGAACACTGGCTCAGCTTGTAGACACATTCAATGTATATTGTTTGTAGTTTTGACTAGGCAAAAGCAGGGGTGTACCCCTGGGTATGTGAGGCTGACCCTACACCCTTACTCTTCAAAAACGCTTACCCTTGACAAGGATAAGGGCTTTTGCAAGGGTGTCAGTGTTCCAACCCTCTCCCTTAGTTTTCTATACCCTTACCCTTGACCCTTGGGGTTTTTTAGTATAAACAAGCTTATGTTACCTATAATTTGATGATATATGCTCTAAGACACTGTATTTAACTATATAAGAGAGCACAAAGCAATATTATACTCTGAAACTGCAACTTTTTACTCAATTATATGGATGCACTCTTATATTTTGACACCCTTGCAATACCCTTGCAATACCCTTCAACCCTTGGCAAGGGTAAGGGTTTAGCAAGGGTCAGACACAGCCGACCCCTACCCTTATTCTTAATTAAAACCCTCCTAACCCTTGGGGGTTTGGAATACCCTTGCTTTTGCCTAAGTTTGACTATTATTAACTTTTGCTACTTTGTTGCTAACCAAACATGTCCTTGCTTATTCTTGTCAGTCTGTATGGTTTTATTTTATTACTAGTTATAGCAAGTAGAAGGGGGTTTTGCTTTCAATTTTTGCACCATCTCAGAATAGAAAATATTGGAATTATATGGTGAGTGTATAAATAAGCTCTGAATAGTATTTAGTAGAGATAAAAACTGGTGCAAGGCCTTTGAAGATTGCTTTTGCAATACATCTTAAGTGTGTTATGACTGGCTGTCAAGTAAGATCAGGAGGCTTACAAAGATGAGCAAGGGCATCAATGAGCACTTGTGCAGCAAGAGCGGAGCAGGGCTCGACAGTCAGGCTGGAAACAAGATGTATTGAGCAAGTATGTATGAGTGAGAATACAGCATGGCTTACCTGGAGACAAGAGGTCAAAACTGAGGTCTCCAGGCAGCAAAGTATAGATCTTATATACATGGACAGAACAATGGGATCTAAGGACAATAGGTAACTATGGACACGGGAATGGAAGGGAGAACAATGGGATGTAGGACAAGAGCAACTGGAGAACAATAGGAACAATAGAAGCTATTGTACTATGAGACAAACAGATAGGTTACAATGCAACGAAGGACCATAGAGACGACATGAGAAGTAAACTGTCTAGAAAAGAAAACAGAGATGCCAAGGTAGGTATCAAATGGAATGTCCATGACATTAGCCTGAAACACCTACATAGAACCCACTATTACATATAAAACACTGGCATATATTTTGATGAACCCAGAGGCCCTAAGGTCCACAATGGGCAGCAACTCTGGAGGACACTCCACATACTCACCTGGATAGAGAAGTTGAGACTTTAGCTAGTTGAGCTTAGTGCAAGAGGGGAAAGGAGGTAAAAGAACAATAGATTAGGGCCTATCCTGGGCAAGTGTATATACAACTGTACCACCTTGCTTATCTAAGTACTGTCAGTTGCACAGGAGAGCTGTGCATACAGTGTGTCATGAACAGGTATTACGAGCTACATATATAGTACCAGCCAAGTGTCAAGCCTAAGCTTGACATTGCGCCCTTTTGGCATAGCTGGTTCAGTGGCTGGTCTGTTCCTAACACAGTAACTGTCAAGTATGCTGTGTGTATAGCTCTTGGAGACAATATATGTGATCACTGGCTATGCAGATAACCATTGCCTAATAGCTGTGCAGGCTATCTATGTAAGGCTATGCCTGTTCAACACATTTAAAACTTGTTTACAGTCAGACTCATTAATTAATCTACAATTAAAAAGAACAATCTTATTATTAGAAGCAACTTAAGGACATAAATAGAAAAATCACATAATATTCCACCTTGGTTCTACTGAATACATATATAGCGACAAGACCTACAACCACCCAAATCTTACTGGCCTTTGCTACTGCTGCCCCACCATCATTCTAAGTACTGCTTGTGACTGAAATGACCTCCACTGAGTTCAACAGTAAGGTCAGTATAATAGCTCATGGTGCTTCAGCTAGAGCATGCACAAAGAGGGTGAGGAAATGTTGAACGCGCATAGCCTAGCATAGCATGCATGGCATAGCTGCGTACATGGACATCAGCACAGCCCGATATCTCATCCATCTACACAGGCGCTGTATAGCCGCCCCACATGATCATCTCATGTGCCGCACTGCCCATCTATCCAGATGTTCCAGGCAGTGCATCCTTGTACTGTATAGCATTACTAATCCAGTACATCCTGTAGTATATATACGGCCCTCATTGGCCCTAATATATAGATCTCTTCTCGCTCTTCTCCTCACTCGATATACAAGCCTCTACCTCTCACTAGCCAGGTGAGTATGTGTGCACACTGCGTGTAGTGCGCCCCCCATAGTGGGCATCCCCCACTATGTTCAACAGGTTATGAGCCCTGGTCGACGTTGTGGATACTGCGCCGCTCGTTGCTGGCTGCGTTCCACTCCGCACCAGCTCACCTGGCCAACCTCTTGTCGCCGCGATGGCAGACACTCCGTGTATTGGATCTGGCGCGATCATACGCTGCCGACCATGCACGATGGTGGCTTGGATGTGGCGCGATCTTGTTGATCGCTGCCTGCCATGCCACAGAGGGGGAACCTATGCCGGTATACGCTTCCGGCATTCTCTCCTCATCATTGTCGCTGTGAATGGTGACTGACCAGCTCTTCTGGTCAGACTTCAATCACCTTATCGATCACCATGTCAAACGGCCTGACAAGCTTCGTCCCTGTCCTCACCGGCCCCAACTACCTTCAATGGGCACCGAAGATGCAGGCGTTCCTTCAGACCACAGGCCGCTGGATACAGCCTATGACGAAGACCTGCCCGACCCTGGTCGCTACCCCTTCGAACCAGGACAAGGTCGATGCATGGAACGAGGACGACACTGCTGCTCGCGGCAGCATTCGCCTCCGTGTCGATGACAGCATTGGCACTGCAATCGACTCCAAGACCACCGCTAAGCAGGTCTGGGACTACCTCAAGGACACCTACGGGAAGCCCGGCATTCCGGTCGTCTACCAGGACTTCCGCGCCGCCATGGGCATCTCTATCCCCAGCGACTCTAACCCCATTCCTGCAATGGACAAGCTCCGCGCTCACTTCCAGACCCTCGAGACCAATCAGTTCACCGTCGCTGAGCACATCAAGGGGATGATCCTCCTCTCGAAGCTCCCATCAGCGATGGACCCGATCATCCAGGTTTACACCTCGGGCCTCACGGCGACGCAGACTACCCCTGCCGTCCAACTGGTTACCTTCGACGAGGTGCGCAACCGCGTCATCATGTACTAGGAGCAGCGCCAGGGGCGCCACCAGCAGAAGCCGCGCGACAGCGCGAACAAGATCAGTGCGGTCAAGGACTAGTGTCGCAGGATCCTCTCATCGTGTAGATGTATCGCGCATACCTGTAGCTGCGCCTGTATTATCAGTAGCTACAGAAGATAATACATGTGTTCACCGCTCTACGTATGCAGCGTGCGCGAAGTGTAAGGGGAAAGCGAAATCAATTGTCAATCATGATGATAGTATCTGGATGCTCGACTCAGGAGCATCAATGCACTTCACCTATTCCATGGGTGACTTTGCTGATTTTCGCTATTACAAGGCCAAACGCCCGCTCAACACTGCAGATAGCATGACTTACATGACTGGCGAAGGCACTGTCTTTCTGCTATTGGAGACAGGCGGAACTTTAAGGCTGACAAATGTCGCTTTAGTCCCAAATCTCACCAACAAACTCATATCTATGGGTGCTCTTTTGCGAAGTGGGATGTCGGCGCGTGCTACTACCGCCAAGATCTCGCTCTACAGCAACCATGAACGTGTTGTTTCTTTTGAACCACGTGAAGTTGGTGACACTATCTATGTGATTTATGCGCAGCCTGTATGGGCGCAAAACATGGTTGCGCTCACAGGCGTAGATCATGAAACTCTCCACCGTCGCTTAGGTCATCCTTCGGACGATGTGTTGAGACATCTTCGGAAACACACTGAGAAGTGTCCGATCGTCGAGACTCCCAAAAAGGACTCGATTTGCCGTGGATGTGCTGAAGGCAAAATGCCATCGCAATCACACCCGATTGACTATCGGCGTGCATCCAAACCCTTTGAGCTGATCCATGTTGATCTGAAAAGTTTCCCTGTGCCGTCGTATCACAAGTACCAGCACAAAATCCTACTCTATGATGACTACTCGTCATATACGTGGTCGATTAGCCTTCGCACCAAAGACAATGCACTGCAGTCTACGCGACAATGGTTCTCATATGTCGAGACGCAGTATGGTGCGAAAGTAATCAAGTGGAAATCAGATTCTGGAGGCGAACTCAAATCGCACGCCTTCACCAACATGCTCAAAGACAAAGGCATCGAGATCATTCCTAGTGCGCCTCATATTCATCAACAGAATGGCCGCGCAGAGCGAATCATCCGTACGCTCATGGACAAGAGTGAGGCCATGCGGCATGATGCCTGCATCCCTCAATCTTGGTGGGAATTCTCCTTCGAACATGCAGTGCACCTGCACAACAGGACCCCCACGTGCCGCCTTCGAATGGCGGACGCCATACGAACTTTTGAATGGTACCAAGCCAGACATCAGTCACCTACGCGTTTCGGCTGTAGAGCATATGTCTTTTTGCCACCCGAAGTTCGCAAGAACAAATTATCGCCCAAGTCGGAGCTGATGATTTATCTTGGTGTCGGTGCCGGTAACCACAATCATAAGTTTATGCGCTTGCCAAACAATGTCGTCTTTACTGCTGCACAAGCATTATTTGACGAAAGTTTGTTTCCAAAATGCTCACATGAAAAGAAGCGACAAGGGCAGCAGAGTGCGCCCGAACCAGTTGAACCTGTGGACCAGGCAACTACTCCTTCTTTACTCCCTGATGACGGCGATGAGCCACGCCGTCCTCCCACAAAACCTTCCACAAAGGGCAAGGGTAAGGCGCGAGACGTCGCACCTGCACCAGCTCCGGCTGTACCCCCTGTACCTCCTCAACCTCGTGCACAGCACAGAGAGGACGTACCAGAAGTGCAACACCCTATGCCGCCGCAACCTCCTCCGGTTGACAGGCCAGGCGCGGAAGAACCGCGACGGTCTGCGAGAGAGCGGAAAGTACCAGTTCGCGAAGGCAATGTCTATGGTGAATCACGACACCCTACAGACATTTCTAAGGACATTGAGAAACGGGGATCGTGGAAGCAAATGGTTGGTGAGAAACCGAGTCGCTCTCGGACTGCACCTCCGTCAAGGGATGAACAGGTTCCCGGACCTAGTTATACCTGATCACTTCCACAATCACGCCAGAGATCTGCTGAACGCGATCCACCTGTTCCAATTCCACCTTCGATGCACACGCACAGGGAACCAACCCCTGTAATCTCGTCTAGTAGTAGCGATGATGAGGAAGAGGAGGACATGGGTTCAGACCCAATACCTGCATTTGTCCTACCTCAACCTGAGTCTCCCGCTCCTAGTCCTGATCGCTCAGACCCCGACGATGACGATGATGACGATGACGACGAGGAAGAAGAATCTGAAGAAGAGTCGTCAGGTCAATCGTCAGATGAAGTCGAAGGTGTCTTGCGTGCTGCTAGAACTGATGTGGCACAACTATGCCGGGAAGGGGAGCTAGTCTCATCCAATTCCTAATCGCGAAAAGCGAACCCACCAGATGAGGGGGAGAAAGTACCACCCGCCAATGTGCGTGAGTGGACTTACCGTGACATTGCCAGCCTACCAAATGCTGAGCGAAAGGAGTGGTTTACCGCTTGCCGCGAAGAACTAGAGGCCCTTCGCAGGCGCGACGTCTATGACTTGGTTGATCGTCCAAAAGGACGTAAGGTCGTGAAAAACCGCTGGGTATTCGACGTTAAAACTGACGGTCGTAAGAAAGCCAGACTTTTAGCGAAAGGCTTCTCCCAGGTCGAAGGTGAAGACTTCGACAAGATATTCTCTCCAGTCGTATGCTTTGAGACAGTCCGTCTCATCATGGCCCTTGCAGCACTCAAGGACTGGCACATCTCAGGACTCGATGTGCGCAGCGCCTACCTGTATGGCAAACTGGATGAGGAGATCTACCTGGAGCAGCCAGAAGGATTTCGCATCCCTGGCTCTGAGCACAAAGTCTTCAGATTGAAGCGTGCTCTATATGGGCTTAAGCAGGCAGGATTAGCGTGGTGGCGCACCTTGTCTGAGTCCATGAAGTTGATGGGTTACAAACGACTCACCAACGATGCAGGATTGTACATCTACAAACGCCACTCTGATGGTGAACTCGTAGTTGTAATCGTCTACGTTGACGATGCGCTTTTCTGTGGGCGTGACAAGAAGCTTGTAGCTCTACTCAAAGCTCGCTTCATGAAGAAGTGGGAATGCCGCGATCTTGGCGATGCCAAAGAGTTTCTGCGCATGCGCATTACTCGTATAGGTCGAAAGATCTTTTTAGATTAGCGCGCATATTTGGAGAAAGTATTGGACCGCTGCGGCATGACGAACGCGCGACCAGCTTTAACTCCACTCCCTGCAGGTTACATACCTGCACCCAACACAGGACAAGCTACACCGGAGCTTCGCTCTAGGTACCAGAAAGTCATTGGCTCTCTACTCTACCTCATGTTGGGTACGAGACCGGATTTGGCTTTCGCTGTGACCAAACTGGCACAGCATGCCGCGAACCCGACCGAGGATCACCTTAGCAAGGCACTTTACATCTGCCGCTACCTCGTCGGAACCAAGAACTATGCCTTGGTTTATAACGGCGATTCTCAGCTCGGCTTAATAGCTGGGACTGACAGTGATTGGGCTTCAGACCCATACACTCGACGCTCGCAAACCGGCTTTATGCTGAAGTTAGCGAACTGTGCATTCTCGTGGGTTTCACGTGCACAGAAGACCATTGCCCTCTCCTCCACCGAGGCTGAGTATATGGCAATGAGCGACTGTAGTCGCCAAGTAGTCTGGGTTCACAACTTACTTGCTGAACTCGGCTATTATATCGGTCGCGTACCACTGTCTGGAGACAATCAAGGCTCCATTCACATCGGACAAAACCCTGTCACGGAGTCAAGGTCTAAGCACATTGACATCCGCTACCATTATGTCCGTGAAGTGTACGATCGAGGCATTACCGACATATTCTATGTCGAAGGGACTAATAATCCTGCTGATATTTTTACCAAGAATTTGGGCACTGTGAAGTTCCACCACTTCCGTCCCTATCTTGGCTTGCATTTCCCTAAGGCTGCTTAGAGCGCCATGTCCGCTTGCGTACTTGCGAGTGCGTACTTAGCGAGGGGGAGTGTTGAACGCGCATAGCCTAGCATAGCATGCATGGCATAGCTGCGTACATGGACATCGGCACAGCCCGATATCTCATCCATCTACACAGGCGCTGTATAGCCGCCCCACATGATCATCTCATGTGCCGCACTGCCCATCTATCCAGATGTTCCAGGCAGTGCATCCTTGTACTGTATAGCATTACTAATCCAGTACATCCTGTAGTATATATACGGCCCTCATTGGCCCTAATATATAGATCTCTTCTCGCTCTTCTCCTCACTCGATATACAAGCCTCTACCTCTCACTAGCCAGGTGAGTATGTGTGCACACTGCATGTAGTGCGCCCCCCATAGTGGGCATCCCCCACTATGTTCAACAGGAAAAGACATACTGAGCATGACAGGATTGAAGAGACTCTGAGCAATAGAGAGTGTACACACCTTCCAACAGTCTGCAATTGCAAACTGTCTGACCAAATTCTACACTCACCAATATATAGAGTGCCATGCATCTGGCACAAGAGATTGCAGGAGACACAGACTCACCTTAATTACGATTGATGAGGAACAAAATCAATCGTTTATAATGAGGTGGGTTTCCTGCCACCGCAGCATAACACTTGTTGTTGATGTGGGAAAAAAAATTCAGACCCAGAAAAGCTGTGACTACAAAAAATTAGACGCTCAACTACAAATTTTGTTACTTTGGCAGCACAGCTTTAGGGTTAGGGTCAGGTTTTGAATGGTGGCTGTGCTTCATTTTGTTACCAGTGCTTAACTCACCTGTTATACCAGCTACTTACACCCACTGACCGAGCACTTGGCCACTGGGGGTGCTGTACCTAAGTACAACTTGTGTTTATACTATAAGTAGTAGTTGTTGTGGTGTACCCCATATGAAAGAGGGCTCTTGAGGCTTTCAAATGGTACTAGTTTCATGTTCTAAAAGTCAGTATTGACCGAGATATAAGCAAAATAAAAAAACGCACAAATGCCTCAATATGGGCGCTTATGTTAGAGTTAGGGCGCATTAGAAAGGCCTTCAAAAATGCGTTCTAATGGTACTAGTTTCATGCCATTTGACCCACTATTGACCGAGTTATAAGCCAAACAAAAAAGCACACAAAAGCCTCTTTCGACATTTGGGCGCTTATGTAGTGCTTACGCTGATAGTCCCATTGTATAGCCCTGATCAACAGCTTTCTAATGGTAGTACAATCATACTATTCGGACCAGTATTGGCCGAGATATAGGCCAAATACTATGTACCGGGCCTTCTTCCTTTTTGGGATGTGATTACATAATAGGGGGGACAGTGTTGAAAACCGTCCTCGTACGTCATGCCCGAGAGCACGACGACCGAATACGACACTGTTCGGCAATATCACATGACCAAAAGTAGTCAGCAGTCACATGATATGTAACATGTGACAGATGACGTGACTTTTAAAATCACGTGATTTTCTTAGATGACATTCCCATCACACAAGTCACATGACATTATAAGCCACGTGACTGGTCACATGCTTGTGACGTGTGACTTTGGTTGCAAACAGCCCATTTTGAATGTTTTATTCATAGCTCATCTAATATCCAACCAAATATAGACATATTATATATCACTGGAATCAGAATTTCAAGCTCTATTTAATGGTGGTACTCACAAAGTTATACACCCTCATTTGAAATCACATATTTGTTATCTTTGATGTAAATCAGCTGTAATGTTGAACTAGCTACTAGCATTAAGTAGTAGAGTAGAAAACCTTAGTGCATCTAGTATAAGTAGACACAATCTTATTCATATTAATGTTTTCTATAACTATACGCATATATTTAAATATATGATAGTTGTACTAGTACTAAGTTTGCTGTTCCTCATCAATCGTTATCTGCCAGCAATGGCCTACTTTGAACCAAGTAGGGGTATGGAGCATAACAGTGGTATGCACCCAGCATGAATGACATTGCAATATTGTTTGATATGCTCTGGAGCATGCTGGGAGAGGAGAAATGTGACCAGTACTAAGGGGAAGGAGTAGAGAGGAGGGAGGACCATCGGTAGGCATGATGTGGATAGAGGACACTGAAAGAGAGAGAGGATGATGTGATAATGTTGGTTTTGAGAACATCCAGGAGGGCTTTCCTATAGACCAGAGCAGGTGAGGATAGTAGTTAGTGCATTAGTAAAACCTGCACAGCTCTGGGAGGTCTGGACCAGACCCGCTCCAGACTTTTCAGACGGTGTTCAGACATTTCAGCTCTGATTGGCGCCCAGACGTTCAAGACCCACATTCAGAACATTCAGCACTTCACTCTTTCATCCACACTCCTGCTTCCTCCCCTCACTTTCTGAGCCCTCCCTTTGAGTCTCCCTTCCATATGCCATATATAGCTTCCTACTCAAGTCACTGATCTACTGGGATTACCTGGAACAACGTATAGAGGCTGGAACCTCTCTGGTGAGTCAATATTTGTGAGTATATCTGTAGTTATGCTGCAGCCCTCCATCCCCATCCTGTTCACCTGTTTTCCTTGTTTTCACCTCAAATACACCTATATTGTGTTACGGCCTGAGGCAACCGGCCTTAGGGAGGAGCGCGGTAGGGACTATCTTTTTCCTTCCAAGCATGTGTGACGTCACTGTACTATAAATAGCTCACGCTCAGTCCCGATGCTTCGGCACCGAGGACTCGGCTCCGCTCTCTCGGTACCGGACCTGTACTATAAATAACCCAATTCCGGAGCCGACGCCTCGGCTCCGCACTAGGTTCCCACGCCTCGTACAAGTATATAAAGGGCCGACCTCCCTGTAGGGGCACCCCAGCTTTTGGCCTCTTGTGGATATCGCTACGCTCATCCCCTGTACCACTATACGCTCAACCGTTGTACAACCCAATATACTGCTTCAACAGCATTATACCTGCGTACCCTCTACGTCCCCTAGGACTCCACGTCCTAGTATCTGTTCTCCAAGCACTGGTTAGTGAACAGACTCAACGTCGACCCTTAGAGCCGCACCTCTAAGCTCGGGACGTAACATTAGGCCAAAAGCTCTTCAGCTCCACCTACCTAGGTGTAGAGAACCCACTCAAGACCCGCAGAAGGGCTATCACCAGGAAGGGCGATATCAGAAGAACGACCCAAGAAGAGGGTCAAAAAGTGTATAAGGCAATAGTGCCTCAATAGGAGCAATAGGACAACACGGCGAACCATCCCACAGGTCAGTCCCTACAGTCGGGAGTTCCACGAGTAATCAACATCTGGGCAGACCACCCCAGGAGTGTTGCATGAGACATTGCTCCCCGAGTACCACCGAAGGATTCGGTAGCACCAGTAATACCGGTTGTAGTCAACCAGACAACCCCACCCCCGGTCATATCTCCAAGACCAGAGAGGTCCCCACACCGGGTACGAAAGGCTGATAGGCTACAAGTAAGCTTCTCAGACGAAGGAAGATTCCCTTTCAAGGAACACTCCAGCACCTCGCTAAAGCCACCTCACCAAACCACCAGGCAAATCTCTCCGAACTTCCTATCTGAGACGTCAAGCGGGCTATTAAGTAGCCTAGGAATACCACCTATCGGGAATACCCAACAGTTAGGCAACATCCCCAGGACCGTACCAGAACCCTACATCCCAGACATCCTCCCCGCCGGCCACGTGTGGCAGCAACATCGCTTGTCGGGAGAAGAGAAAGACATTCTGAGGAGATCACAAATCGAAGTCCCCTTGCCACCAGCCCTGTCAGGGAGTGCAAACACCTCGGAACCATCAACGACGGCTGACACCTACACTTCGTTATGAGGAGTACACCAGCCCTGACTACAAGTACCGGTTCACCTCGAGGACCTACTACAAGTGGTGACAGACAACCTACGAGAGGTGCAGAAGAACAGGGACATCTTACGAGGATTCTCGCCACAGGTGGTCGAAGAAACCCTCAACGAACTAATCTCGATCCGCATTACCTTAGGGATCTGGGGAACCAGGAGTAACATTCCGTACGTCACTCGGAGGGACCAATTTGAACAGTTCCTCGACAACTGCCTCATCGACGAACAGAATTTCGTCTACACCCCCAACAACTTCTTGGATCCGGCTTACCCACAAAGGGTAAAATGACTTCGAGGTCTCCTGTTCAGCAAGGAACTACACAAGCAATATCGCCGACGGCAGTAAACGAATGAGTACGGAGAGCATCCTTTGTCTGGGCCTACAACACGCTTACAACGTTACGCTTTCAAGAGATCAACACAGAGTTATTGACACCAGAAGAGCCGTCTGGAAGGACTGCACGCATCATCGGTGTACAGAAAGGTATCAACCGGTCCCTACACCAGTGGTTCTCGAAGGTCCGAGAGTCACTACCAATAAGACCCAAGAAAAACTCATCCAAGACAAGCACGGACTCCAAACCAGCAGAGTCAAGCCAGCACCCAAACCCACAACGCAAAGCCCTAGCATCTCCCATAGTCGGGTTCCATCCATTAGACCTCCTACACAACCGTTACCACCAGTGGAAATGACAGAGGAACCTGAGGAGGATCCGCAAGAAACTATTCGAGACGATCCCCCCGCTGACACCGATCAGCGACATACAGAACGATCTCGCACCCTTGCAATTTTCGAAACCAGGCCCCGCTCCCGCTCTCTCTCGAGATCTCCCTCCCTTGTCTACGAACGCAAGTGGGAATGATCTCTATCCCGAAGCCCCACACCAGTCGAACAACCAGTCATGCAATGAAATGAAGAGGAACGAGCCTTCGAGGAACGACTCTGTGAGGAGGGTGTTCTACTACCGACAACTGTGGGACACTTTCATGTGGAGCGCGCCGACACTACATGGTCGGGAGATTTCAATCCGAGGACAGACAGCCTCCTTCGTGTTATACGACGCGTCCACAACTCTGAGGACCTCGATGTTCTCCTTGCCTTTGCCAAAGACGTCATACGTGCCTTCAAGCCTGTGGACCACAAGGAAGGGTCCGGGGTGGACGAACCTGCGTGAATTAGAGCCATCAACCTCGATGTTACCCCGGCAGTTAGTGCAAGAGCTGGATATCGGTCTACTCTATTTGGAGGCACCGACTTCGGACGAGGTGGAGGAAATTTTGGCTGGGGCACAAAGCCAAGCTTTGGTACGGGTTATTCGGCATCATCGGCTGGAAATAATCCTTTTGGAGTGGTCGCTGGACAGTCCTCTGGAACGGCATTTGGACTGCCGCATGGTAACCCTGAAGATAAAGGCAAGCTGCCTGATAGACGCAATTCTCCTCCCCCCGGACCCCCTGGAGATGAGGATCCTAGAATGGGATCAGGAGGAGGAATGCCTGGAGACCCTCCTCCTGGAGGAGGAAATGGAGGAGGTGGAGGAGGAGGAGGAGGCGGCGGAGGCGGAGGAGATCCTGGAGGAGGCCTTCCGGGAGGAATACCTGGATGACACGGTGGTGGGATACCACTTCCGGGAGGCAAGGGGAAGGTACGACCACCCGATGTCTTCACAGGAGACCGTCACAAGTCCCAAGCCTTCATCGACTCACTATGGCTCCTCTTCACTGGAGACCCTACGAGGTTCACTTCCGACAACGTCAAGATCACCACCGCCTTATCCTACATCAGTGGTGAGAATGTCGACTATTGGGTCAGAAACAAGATTGAATCCGCCCAATACCTGGGATTAGGAACATGGTACGACTTCGTTCGCGACTTCACACTTGTCTTTGCCCCACTTAATGAGGCGGAAAATGCCATACTCGCCCTGGAACAGCTCAACCTCAAGAGTGACAGCACAATCCACGAATTCAATGGAAAATACAACGAACTCATCCGGAAGTCCCGAATCTTCGATGCCCAGGCAAGGCTGTCCTACTATAGGAATGCCCTTCCTGCCTGGCTTAGAACCAAGATCTCTACCTCTTACCCAGTACCCAAGACCATCGAACAATGGATTGAACGAGCCACAGATATCTATGAAGCTGATGCATATGACCAAGCAATCAACCGCCAAAGGAAAGGATTTGGAAGTTTCTGCCATACCCCGCAAAAGAAAGTACGACGAAACCAACTAGAGGAAGCAGAGGAGACAGAGGCGGAAGTTAACCGACTCAGTAAAGAAGAGCACCTACGCCACCTGGAGAAAGAATTGTGTTTCATCTGCCATAACCCCGGTCACGTTGCCCGAAATTGTCTGAAGAAGCCGAAGGGGAGGAAACCAGAACGGAAACCCAAACGAAGGATTAGGCAAGTCATAGAAGAAGGCTCGGAATCGTTGGCCGATGAGGCAGACAGAGGAAGAGACCGATGAACCGCTGCAAGCGATGATGTAAACGGTCCGGGGAACTATCAAAAATCAATAGAACCAGCTGACCGTGGTGAAGGAGGGAGTCGTCGGGTGCTCGAAAACCACTACACAACCAAAAGGGACTGATAAAAAAAACACCAAGAGAAGGAGGGGTGCGACGGCGATCGAAAGGCGAAGCCGAGCGAAAGGCGATGGGAAGAGTAATGGATCGGGGAAGCTCTCGGCGAGCGAACGTTGCAAACGAATAGGGTGTGACGGGCCCAGCGAAAGACGAGCGAAAGGCGACGAGTAGGACTCACAGCGAGTCGGCAACGAATACGACAATGAGCGAGCGAGCGAAGCGGGCGAATTTGAGAAGTCAAGCGGGGAGCCGGAAATCTGTATTGCCCGAACCTGGAACAACAACTATATAATACAAGGATGAAACCCTAAAAGCAAGAAATGAAATACACAGGAAAGGCGAAGCCGCGACCAGCGGCCAATGAGCAGAAGGGATGCGTGAATACAGAGGAGAAGTGGAGCGAAGCTGTCGGGGACTGTCGTACCAACGCGAACCCCATCGAGCGAACAGCCACAGCCACAAGCATACGGGGTACGCTCTCAGACAGAAAAGGGTGCAAGGTCGGGCGCACGTGCGCTACGAACGGGCCACGAACGGTCGGCAAGTGAAGCGACCAATCGCGACTCAATATAGGCGATCGAGGGAGAGGCCTAGAGCGAACGCGGTGGTGGATGAAGAATCAATGAAGGCCCGCACGCGGCGAACGAGCGTGAACCGGGCCGGAGCGAGCCAGGGAGGGGGTAACCGAAAGCCGAACGACGGGTGAAGTAGGGGAGCGCGCCTCGGCGCACGACCCGCGAAGCGCGAAATCGGGCTGGTGCGAATCTGAGCTCGGAACAGGGCATAGGCCCATCAGCGAATGCGATGCAAATGGACTTTGAGGACATGGATTTTTAGGAGGACGGTCAGCCCCAATGCCTGAACCGTCGTACTACACAGACCCCTGTATATCAATAATAACCAATACCATGAAGAGACGACATGCTCTTCTTATACCAGGTTATTTACAGGTGGGGGACAAAGCCATTGGAATCAAAGCCCTGTTCGACAGCGGAGCAGATGCGGTTATCGTCAATGCTAAACTGGTAGCGAAGTACAAACTGCCCACGATCAAACTACCTAGAGCAATGACGTTTTGCAATGCGGATGACACAGTTAACAGTCAAGGGCACATTACACATCGGGTTGAAGGGATGTTTCGGGTCGAGGGAAAATCACTACCCACACGTTTCTATGTGGCCAACATTGGGCGGGACGATGCCATCCTTGGTATGCCATGGATCCGAAAATACAACCCGGAAATAAATTGGCAAACGGGACAGCTGACGATCAACGACAAAATCATCGCCTAGCAACTAAAAATACAACAGTACCAAGATAAACATGAACCCCCAACAGGAACCCTATGGGGGCTTCCCCCACCACAAACACTGCAACATCTAGCGCTGTCCTTCATAGAAGCACAATACGACTACATAGAGGAAGAAAGACTCACCCACAACCCGATAAAAATTATCACACAACTGCTGGAAGCCAACCAGCAAGTCAACAGGATCGTACTTTCTTTTGCAGGGTACGGCGGAAACTTCCGAATCCTTTTCTTCATCGGTTGATTGCTTGGTCATACGCATCTGCTTCATAGATGTCTGTGGCTCATTCAATCCACTGTTCAATGGTCTTGGGTACTGGGTAAGAGGTAGAGATCTTAGTTCTAAGCCAGGCAGGAAGGGCATTCCTATAGTAGGACAGCCTTGCCTGGGCATCGAAGATTCGGGATTTCTGGATGAGTTCGTTGTATTTTCCATTGAATTCGTGGATTGTGCTGTCACTCTTGAGGTTGAGCTGTTCCAGGGCGAGTATAGCATTTTCCGCCTCGTTAAGTGGGGCAAAGACAAGTGTGAAGTCCCGAACAAAGTCGTACCATGTTTCTAATCCCAGGTATTGGGCGGATTCGATCTTGTTTTTGTTATCATCACCCCCCCTTCATGGTCTGACCTCCTGGACAGAGCGTCTGCTTGTATTAGTGTTTTGCCCGGGTTATGTTTTAGTATGTAGTTGAAACTGTCTAGAAAGATGTGCCATCTGGCTTGTCGACGGTTGAGTTTTTGAGCAGATTTGAAATATGTAAGGTTTTTGTGATCTGTTAGAATTTCCACTTGATGCAGGGAACCTTACAGGAAGTGTCGCCACGCTTCGAATGCGCGTACTATTGCAAGTAGTTCTCGATTGTAAATTTGGTAATTGTGTTCCGCTTCAGTGAATGACTTAGATAGGAAGGCGCAAGGGTGCCAGAAGTTGTCAGTCCCTTGTTGGCGTAGTACGGCTCCTGTTGCTACATTTGACGCATCACATTCTACCTGAAAGGGCTTTAGTGGGTCTGGAATGCGAAGAATGGGCTTGCTCGTAAAGTGTCCTTTGAGTTCTTGGAATGCCGTCTCACAAGCTTCTGTCCAGATGAAAGCTTGACCTTTCTTGGTTAACTCTGTGAGCGGGCGTACAATCTGGGAATAGTCCCGAATAAATTGTCTGTAGAAGTTTCCAAATCCTAGGAAGGCTTGTACTTGTTTCACTGTTTTCGGTGTTTGCCATTCAAGAATGGCTTTTAGCTTAACTAGATCCATCAGAACTTGTCCTGGTTTTAGGATTACTCCAAGGTACTCCACTTCTGTGACTTTGAACTCCGACTTTTCTGCTTTGAGGTATAGGTCATGTTCTTGGAGTCTCCTGAGTACCTTTTTGGTTCGAATTCTGTGGGTTTCCAGGTCGCTAGATATGATTAGCATGTCGTCCATGTAGATAATGAGCCATCCTTCTCTAATCATGTCCACAAAGATATGATTCATCATGCTCTGGAATGTTGCTGGCGCGTTGCATAGCCCAAAGAACATGACCATGGGTTCATATAGTCCTAGGGGTGTATTGAAGGCTGCCTTCCATTGGTCCCCATCTTTAATGCGGACATTATTGTATCCTGCCCGTATGTCGAATTTGGTGAATACAGTCGCACCTTGCACCTTATTGATTAGATCATCGATGAGTGGTAGCGGGTAGACATTTTTGACCGTGCCTTCGTTGAGTGCTCGGTAGTCTTGTACTGGTCAGAGCTATGGCCATAGAGCATCGTGACGCTAGGGCGATGAGTGCTGTTCGAGACTTGTGCGCAGCGGCTCTGGCCAGCACTTCGGTTTTTTGGACCGTGCGGTAGCCGAACGACGAAGGTGGGGGCCAATGGATATCGAAACCCGACGTTTTCTCTGCGGCACAATGCACATGTCTATCTAGGATGTTGATGACATAGTGCAACACCGATTCTAGCGTGTACCATGCTGCTTCTGTGTCCGGGTTTAGCTTCCACCCTGTCCTAGTCCATTGTTGGGCCTTGACGAGAGGCAGATCATTCACGTGACAGTTCAGCCGCTTGAGCAGGTCGCAGGTGAAACGGTGGTCGCGAGGTGCATAGGCCAATTCGGGACACTTCAGCAGAGCTAATGCTTTCCAGATGTCTGAGGCATCCAACATCTCGGGTTCCAGGAGTGGCATGCCAGGTAAGGATTCTAGCACGGACAGGTTGACGACTGTGTACAAGCTGTTCTCGTAGTAAAAAGTACGAACTTCATGGAGGACAAATCTGTGTCGTGGTTAGTTAAGACCATGCAGCATTGTATGCTGGTTCATGTTTCACGTACTCATTCGTGGTGGCCATGTTGATTGGATCTTTAGTGGCACAGATAGTCCTGGGTGTAGCTTGATGCTGAAGTTAGAGTGACCTTGGCCAGGACGTACCTTAAGAATACACATCAGTTGTATGCACAACAACCATATTGTCACCAATAAGGCCAAATCAATATCCCAGGCCACAAATGTCATTGATGTTTACAAATTGGTTTACTATCCGCAAACCTCCACTGTACATATGGAATCCATCCGTACGCGACAACCTATATATCATCAACCATTCTAATACTGTCATTTAGAAACAGCGTTGTTGTTTCTCTACGCTGGAAACATCTGCCTATGGGGCTGGCTGTCAAATGCTTATCAAAAAGTACTTACTTTGGCCAATTAGGTGTGCACGCTGTTTGAGTGGGAGCGGTTCTTGACTGTCTGTCTGGATACACTGATTAGCAGGCAATTACTCAAGCTGATAACATCCTTACCGAAGGTTAATGGTAATGCAAGAGGCCAGGTGCGTGTGACCGTGCGTAAGCAGTGGTGTGAGGGTTAAGGTGCGGATGGACAATTGGAGATATGGTAGGCGAGGAGTTGTGGGCGCGGACAGGATATGCGACGACGGTGGAGGGTAATCGGTGCAGGAACTTGGACTGCTGAGGACCAGAATATCGATTGCTACACTGGGTCAGAACCACGGAGAGCGGGAAGTGGATGAGGGGGAGGTTGGGAGAATGAATTCAGAGTACACAGCAAGGGCGAGGATGACCTTGGGCGAGCGAACAATGTAGAATGCAATAACTTGGGCTGCAGATCACGGAATCGTAGCTTATGTTCTAATGACGTACCTGTTTTTGATAGGGCTGCTTCTTCCACAGAACCTGGGGAAAGTCCCTTGTCAGAATTAGTCGCAACATGGCAGGGCGACAACATACCTAACCAATGTATTGATACTTCCTATACAATCCCGCGCCGCCTTCAATTTACCAATGCTGGAGCGGAGGGGTCGCAAGTCGTATAGGGTATAGAGGACCAGCGAGGCGGGAGTGGAGAGGGTTAACGGCGAGTGTTGAGGCGCGGGGACAGCAGTCGTCGAGGTCGAAGGTCGAGTATCGGTGCTGGTGTCGAGAGTCGAGCGAGAGACGGTGTGTGATGATAAGAATGGATGAACAAGTCCACAGAAATCGCAATCACGGCAAAACAGGGTAAGGTTGAAAAGTCACTGGAGGAACTACTACCGGACTAGGAAAAGCTTACGATGATTGAGAATCCCTGCTATTTGGGGTGCAGGTGTGCAAGAAGTTGATGTAGACTAATGTAATTCAAGAAGTTAGAAGCGGTCAGTGACAATCAAGGTCGCAAAGACACGTACTTTGCGAGAGAGGAAACAAAGCTGCGGTCAGAGCGAATGCCACGTGCGAGGATAGAACGAGTGGGAGACGGAGGCGATTATTGGGAGCTGCACTGGGTCAGAACCACAGCAAGCAGGATGATGAAACCAGCTAGAGGAAGCAGAGAAGACGGAGGCGGAAGTTAACCGACTCAGTAAAGAAGAGCACCTACGCCATCTGGAGAAAGAATTATGTTTCTGACCTAATAGTCGACATTCTCACCACTGATGTAGGATAAGGCGGTGGCGATCTTGACGTTGTCGGAAGTGAACCTCGTAGGGTCTCCAGTGAAGAGGGGCTCCGTATGGTGCGAGCCCTGCCCGTTCCCTCTCTTGACGATGTCTGTCCATGACGAGCATCTCGAGAACTCTGGGGCACAGTTCATCGGCGAACTCGTCATCTGGTACGAGGGTCATGGTCCCGTCTCGTTGGAGGATTATCAGCTGCCAAGGGAGGGGTGCTCGTGCGAGCCACATGGTGTCATTGAGGGCATAGAAGCGGAGTGGGGCTAGGAGGTCGTCATCATCGCTGCCCGCGGGGGAGGGGCTTCTCAGCGGTGAGTTACTAGTGCAGTCCAGTTCCCCTCCCATCAGGTTGTGGATGTAGTCATTCCACCGCTGCTCGGTGCTCTGCAAATCCTCCTGCGTAACTCCTTCCACGCTGTAGGTGTCCGACCCCGGGTCAGGTGCACTTTTCGAGGATGTCCTCTGCCGTCGAGACAACGTCGCAGCCACCTGGATCCCAGCGCACGCGCCAAACCGATACCATGACATATTCCTCTTGAACGTCGACCCGGAGCCCTGGCGTAGCATCCAGCGGGATCACTCCATCTACAGTCTCCTCCAGTATACCCTGGGGTGTATCTACGACAGCCGTGCTCACCCAGATCGTGGAAGAATGCATCCACAACGCATCCCCCTCACAGACAACATCATAGACATGCATTGGCTAGCCGAGGACCTCGACAATCACCCCGACGCTCCCACCAACAACTCCGGGTTGCTCTGCACACAGCTATTCCACGGGTGGTGGATCATCCGAGACTGCGATGGCAACTATCACCAGCTGCCAGAGGACTCCTACGACTTCAGGGCCCTAATCCTCCCTCTCCACCCGGGACAAGACAACGACTGCCTCGAAACCCTGTGGCGCCTCCACGCGGGATATCTCGGAGTCTGGCCACTGCAGGGCTGCGGTATTCAAGACTTCCAGGTGTACTGCGCCTGCTTCTATGAACTGGAGGGAGATGCCATGAACACGGATCGAGACAACCCTCAGGAGGGAGGGGGAGCTAATGTTACGGCCTGAGGCAACCGGCCTCAGGGAGGAGCGTGGTAGGGACTATCTTTTTCCTTCCAAGCATGTGTGACGTCACTGTACTATAAATAGCTCACGCTCAGTCCCGACGCTTCGGCACTGAGGACTCGGCTCCGCTCTCTCGGTACCGGACCCGTACTATAAATAATCCAATCCCGGAGCCGACGCCTCGGCTCCGCACTAGGTTCCCACGCCTCGTACGAGTATATAAAGGGCCGACCTCCCTGTAGGGGCACCCCAGCTTTTGGCCTCTTGTGGATATCACTATGCTCATCCCCTGTACCACTATACGCTCAACCGTTGTACAACCCAATATACTGCTTCAACAGCATTATACCTGCATACCCTCTACGTCTCCTAGGACTCCACATCCTAGTATCTGTTCTCAAAGCACTGGTTAGTGAACAGACTCAACGTCGACCCTTAGAGCTGCACCTCTAAGCTCGGGACGTAACATATTGGGGTCCACTGTACTTATACATAACGTGTAAAATGCATTGAGGAAAACTGTGGTGGTTTATTCCCCTCCCGGGCAGTGAGCTGAGTCCAGAGGTCTAGATGGTCTGGATGGGTGGCTGTCCAGTACATCCAGATCTTCAGAGATTGTCAGTTTTACTGATGTGGCAGGCAAAGCCAAATTAGAAGACAGCTGTCAAAAGTTTGAGAACAAGTCTAGTGTTGAACTAACAACTATATGAGGCTAAGGATGTGCTTAGGACAGTTAAAGAGCATGACAAAACTTAATGCTATTAGCCTATACAGGCATCTATTACAAGTCCAATACAAATTCTTCTAGTTATACACTACAATATAGTCCAATACAATTCTTACTAATCCAGATTGCTTTTAACTAGGTCAGTTACAATTGATGAGAAACAGAATTAATCATTTATAATGAGGTGGACTTCCTGTGAGCACCACATCATGCTTGTCAAACTCCATAGAAAAGAAATTTCAGACCCAGAAAAGCTGTGACTACAAAACTGTAGTCGGGTTAAAATGGGAGTTTTTGTAAGTTGAATCTCCCAGTGTGCACAATGGCTACCTAGAAGTCCAACTGCAAGCTGCTGAGATAAAGACTGTGTCCACATCTGGTCATCCGCTCATGCCCCTCCACATGACTCCTGTGGTCCAGGGTCTTTGTAGGCAGTGGGCCATCCTTGGAGACGCATCTCCTCCTTGCCTCTACACACTGCCTGCAGGTAAGATGTGTTCTGGTCCTACCTATTTGAGCCCTTGCTAACACTTGCACACTGCCTGCAGCACTTTTTTTTAATAACTTTTAGCTGATGAGCTATCTATTGAATCATGACTGATGCACTAGGCCATCTTGCTCCTCCCACAGTATCTCTTCAACTGTGCCCTTGGCACCATTCACAAGGCCATGGCTGAATGCTATATTCTTCTGTATCATCACTTTCATGCCCCGAAAGAGTGGTAAACATCCTAGTGAGTCTTCACTCTTCATAGAGGGCACGTCCCACAGTGGCTCCAGGAGCCTTTGGTGAACAGGTGCACAATTAATCCTGTCTTTCGAGTGGTACAGGTAACAAGTTTCATTGATAGCGGCAGCATGATGGAAAGCCTGTCTGGTGTTTATAGCATCCCTCAACACCTTGCTGCCCACAATCACAGGAGCGTCTGCGAATTTTCGAAGTTCATCTGGGTTCTGCTGTAGCACATGGTGTGTGATACGCCCGAAGAGTGTATTGACATCATTTTGCCGCGAAGGTTGATCAGGACGAGTGTCGCACTGCCCCATTCGTACCCTGGACAACAGCTCTGCATATGCAGGATTGTCTCGTTGTCTTTGGTTCTTCGTCAACTTTACAACGGTACATACCATCTACCATAGGTAGACTCCCTTCAGAGCATTTACCCCATCTGCAGTCTGACCCATCTGCAATGTGGGGTTTTTTTACCAAGCTATGGTCGTACAATGATTTAGCAGAGACTGGTCAAAGCTGTTCAAAGTTGCCAGTGAAAATGACATGCACTCCTCCAAACAGCCGTAGCGCAGAGTTGCCATCATTGCTTGCTGTAATCTAGAAGAAATCTTACTGAGAAACTTGGCCCCTATTATAGATACCTCATCGATGATGAAATATTTCACCGGTCTCCATAAATCCTGCAGTTTTGTGATATTTTGTTTTCCTTTCGACCTCATTATTGTTAACAAGTGGACAGTATAACCATCTATATTCTTCACCACAGCGCCAGTCGGTGCACCGATTAACATTTCCCCTGACCAATTCAAGAGCTTGAACAATTGCCTTATGGACTTCACTACGTGGGTCTTGCCGGTACCTCCCACACCCATGATATACATGAGAAGTTGGTTGTGCCCTTCCCGTACGTGCTCACCGACTATTTGAAAGGTGCGTTCTTGTTCTGGATTGGTATGCAACCCCATTTCCTCTACGACCTGCTCTATAGCCTCTCGGATATCGGTCGGGTTGTACAGCGGTCTGGGACTATGTCGTTCTGGGTCATTGGCACTCAATACATTATTCTCGACACTCTCTGTGATGTGGTCGAGGCAGAGATGTCTCCTTGGTCTTGGGTTTGGATCGTCAGTTTCTTGTGGACGATGTAGCCTCTTCAGTTGACGCATCGTACTAATTTGTGTTTCAAGTGTGTCATGATCACTTTCGGAGACTTAGTCAAGTCCTTTCCGAGCTCATTGCAATCGAAGCAATGGTCCAATGCAATCCGCGCAGTGGATCTAATCTTGGCATTTAGCACGTTCTCAGAACTCTGGACATTACCTCCAGTGTCACTATCCATCATGGTCCCTGTGTGCACCAGCTCAAATTCTTCGTCATCCATTCTGTTTTCATGGCAGTCGTCCTTTTGGATCCAATCATCCCGAGGAAGCCACTCATTCAACAAGGCGACAGCCTAAACATGTCTCATCGCTCTATGTGAATCGCGAGCATCTTGGCACTCTGTCAGTACGTTCATGTTCCTCATGATTATTCTATGATGCGTAGATATAGTTCTGGACTGACGCTCAAAGGCTTCTAGCCATGACTTGTTCTGTGCATGCAGATCAGAAGGCGTTCACCACAGGACAAACAGGATGAGCATTACACGTGCCCAGGCATTCTTTTTGTCCTCTCCTCTGTCCGGACGAGGCACACGATCCCCAAGCAGTATTGGTATACTAAATATGACTCATTGACGCAGTGTATGTGTGTGGAACTGAGTATGTGATTCAGAACTGAATTCACCCCTAGGCTGCGCTTTTCACCCCTTCCGTTTTGCAGGCGGTCTGTGGCCAATGGAGTCCATGTTGACACCGAGTCCTACCTCCAGCTGACACCTGTCCCATTTGTGGACCTTTTCAACACCACCGGTAAACTCGTACAAGCACATTCCATCAAAAAGCTGCTCTGTGCTATGATATATGTAGTCTTGCTGCTGGTTACTTGCTCCTATAGATCCCGGACCCAGGGTAAGCATGAAATCATCCTTGTTCTCCGGCAGGGAATCCTCCGCCACCCCTCTGCGACCTGCAATTGGTTCTGCATCGACTTCCATGCTTTCCGAGCTCCTGATGTATTCGTCATCTCTGCTATTTCCAGGTTCCTGCTGACCTTGCAGCATCACCACATCATCGTCAACACAGGGAGTGTTGTCCGACATCGAATCATCATAAAGCGATGTGCCCTCTTTGAAGTACTTCTTAAACAATCTGTCAAATGAATGCCAATGAAGAAACTTGAAGGTATGGCTGGTGTAATGGTCACCGCCCCCTATGAGGTAGCTCATGACCTGCTGGTGAGATGTTTCCTGTCATGACATCATCCTATTGACAGTCGCTGTCAACGCTGTCCACGCTAATTTCATAGTATCCCCCATGAGGTCATCCATGGCCTCATTTGTTTTCTTGATGGCATATGCCAAGGCCCCGAGACCTACATGTGCGGACAGTGAAGCTTTGGTAATGTAATCTGTGATGTAATACACTAGTGCCTCAGCAGCTTCCCCAGAACCTATGAACTTGATATCCATGTTGCCTCGCAGTACCTGCATGACCAAGTTGTTATAGTTTGCAATATGAGGGTGCAACCACCGTAGCAGGATGGAGCCAGTGTCCGCATCAATGCTGGTTTCCAGGCGAGTGGTTCCATCTATGTGCATCCTGCATAACTTGTCTTAGAGTTCTGGGTCTACAGGTACAGTCCCCTCGGATGTGGCATATTTGAAGCACATACTCTTGTGTTTGTGCCAGTTGTACGTCCTCACGAGTTTATTGACATACGTCTCACATGCTAGTTGATAGTCCTCCAATTCCTCGAATGTGTCTACAGATGGCATAGGCAAGGTTCCCAGGTGTGCGCTCTGTCTAGCTCTTGTTGGTTGGTTCAAAGGTTTACCCCTCTCCTTGGACACAACTTTGTTTGTTCCCAGTAATTCACACTTAATTATAGATTCCAACCACTCGAACGTTGACCGCTTGTAGCTCTCGGATGCTGCTATGAGATCCCAGAGCTTCTGCGGAGATGGATGCCCTTCAAGCTAGATTAGCATATGACAGTGCAGCGTATCTCTGCCTTGGGCCTCCACCATTCCAAAATACCCCACACACTTACCAAACAGTCCTCTTTCTCCCGTGTAGGGAAAAGCAAGGGTATGCTAAACCCCCAAGGGTTATCGAGGGTTTTTCTAAGGGTAAGGGTAAGGGTCAGCTTTGTCCAACCCTTGCAAAACCCTTACCCTTGCCGGTTGAAGGGTATTGCAAGGGTATTGCAAGGGTGTCATAATATAAGAGTACATCTCTAAAATACAGTACAAAGATGTAGTTTTAGAGTGTAACATTGCTTTGTGATCTTTAATATAGCTATATACAGTGTCTTAGAGTATATTATATCAGTATTATTGTTACGACTGGCTGTCGAGTAAGATCAGGGAGGCTTACGAAGACGAGCAAGGGCGTCAACGAGCACTTGTGCAGCGAGAGCGGAGCAGGGCTCGACAGTCAGGCTGGAGACAAGATGTATTGAGCGAGTATGTACAAGCGAGAATACAGAGTGGCTTACCTGGAGACAAGAGGTCAAAACTGAAGTCTCCAGGCAGCAAGGTACAGGTCTTATATACATGTACAGGACAATGGGGTCCAAGGACAATAGGTAACTATGGACGCGGGAGTGGAAGAGAGAACAATGGAATGTAGGACAATAGCGACTAGGGAACAACAGGGACAATAGGAGCTATTGTACTACGAGACAAGGAGACGGGTTACAATGCAACAAAGGACCATAGGGACGACATGGGAAGTAAACCATCCAGAAAAGGAAACAGAGACACCAAGGTAGGTGCCAAACGGAACGTTCGTGACAATACCCCCCTCCTAAGGGTCATGCCCTCACGACTTAGTCTTCTTGTTGAGGGGACTAGGCGCATCTGGGTGTGTGGAATGGAATTTTTGTACCACCTTGGGTGCATTCGCCAGATCCGTTGCATCCTCCCAACTGTCGTGCTCAGGGCCCCAACCCATCCAGTGCACAAGGTACTGCAGTTTCTTCCACCGCCCATACCGTCGTGACTCTAACACTTCCTCTCCTTCAACTTCAATTGATGCAGGCTCAGGAGGATGACGACCAGGGAGTTGACTCTCCTTGTGTGGCAGTAGGAGTGATATATGGAACACTGGGTGGAGTGCAAGATCTTTGGGGAGCTTGAGCTCGTAAGCCAAGTTGCCCACTTTGCGCTTAACCAGGTACGGGCCAGCATACCGGTCCACCAGTTTCCTAGAGACTCCTGGAACTCGGAAGTTCCTTGTGTCGAGCCACACCTTTTGACCGTCTTTAAACTCTGGGGCATCGCGGACATAACGATCGTAGTATTCCTTCATCCGTTCTGCCGCCAAAGTTAAAGCAGAGGTCGCATCCTCCCTTGCCTGACGCAACTCCTCTCTCCGTTCATCTGCAGAGGGTACCGCCGTAGACAGCATTGGAATGTGGAACTGGGGTTCAAAGCCGTACATGAGGTAAAACGGCGAGTACCCAGTAGCCGAATGGACATGCAAGTTACAGGCAAACTCTGCAATTGGCAGCCATTTGACCCAGTCATCGCGGTGCCGTGAGCAGTACATTCGGAGGTATGCCTCTATCTCCTGGTTCCTCCATTCCGATTGCCCATCTGTCTGAGGGTGGTAGGCTGTGGACATTGCGCTTTCTATGCCGAGGCCTTTAAGAACCGCGCGGAAGAGCTTGCTAGAGAACTGGGGCCCACGATCAGAGATGATCTTGCGTGGGAGCCCATGAAGACGGAACCATTCTCTAATGAAGTTGTCTGCAGTTCCTTCCGCATCGATCTCCTCGGTGCACGGAATGAGATGTATAATCTTTCCATGCCAGTCAGCAATGAGCTGAAGCGCATTGTACCCATCCACATCAGGCAGACCAGTGATGAAGTCGCAGGTTACTACTTGGCCCGGGCCATCAGGGACTTCGTTGGGTTGAAGCGGACCATGTGGCTTGGCATGTGAGGTCTTGCCACAGCGACAGGTGTCGCAGGTCTCAACGTAGTCCTTAATGAATTTAACCATGCCCGGCCACCAGTAGTTTCGCGTTACCAACTCCACTGTCTTTGCCTGCCCAGGGTGTCCTGCCGGCGGAAGGTCATGGTGGATGCGCACAATCTCAGCCCTTAATGCATCGTCTTTGGGGACATAAACTCGGCCGCGGTACAGTAGCAGGCCTTGTTCAGTGTTCCAGTCCACCAAGTCGTTCTGAAGACGTGCAGGGCCAAGCTTGTCAAGCTTGCTAAGTGCATCCGCCACCTCTTGCTCGTGTTCTCCGCATTCACAGATACGTCGAAGCAAGGCCTTCTCAGGCACTACCGACATGTGCCCTCTCTTGGCTGCCAGTACTCGGAAGCGATCGGGTTGCAACAAGACACGGTCGAGGTTGTCATCTGCATCATCTGTCTGGTGATCAGGCCTGCGCGATAGTGCATCCGCCCGGCCATTAGATGTGCCTGGTTTATGCAAGATGACAAACTCAAACCGCAACAAGTAAAGAGCCCATCGTGCCTGCCTGCGTGTGAGGTTCTGAGCGGTCTTCCAGTACTCGAGGTTCTTGTGGTCTGATTGGATTTCGAACACACTAGGAAGACCTTCAAGATAATGGCGCCAGGCCTGCAGGGCACGAATGATAGCGAGCATCTCCTTGTCGTAGATCTCATAGTTGCGTTCCGCATCGCTCATAGAATCGGAGTGAAAAGCAACAGGGTGCCATTTACCGTCCTCCCCCTCCTGAGACAGAACTGCACCGGTAGCATACCCGGACGCATCGACTTCAATGCGGGTTTTGCAGTCTGGATCGTACATGCTCAGGACAGGACTTTCGGTAAAGTGATGTTTGAGCTCGTCAAAGGCTTCCTGCTCTTCGGCTTCCCATTTCCATGGAGCATTGCCCGTGAGGTGATCTAAAGGTTTGCAGCCGGCACTAAAGTCCTTGATGAAACGCCGGTAGAAGTTCGCAAAGCCGCGGAACTTCCGTACGTCCGAGGCGTTCTGAGGGACAGGCCATGCTGCGATACCCTTAACCTTCACCGGGTCCATCTCTACACGGTTCTCCGATACGAGTACACCCAGGTATTCAACCTTGGGCTGTTCGAACTCACACTTCTCTGGTTTGCAGAACAAGTCGCACTCTGCTAGATGCTTCAAGACCTCACACACTAATGTGCGATGTTCCTCGATGTCGTTGGTGAATATGAGGATGTCATCGAGGTAGATAGTGACTTTGCCTAGTATGCTGAGGTCCTTGAAGATGTCGTTCATAAGCGCAGAGAATGTGCTGGGTGAATTGGCTAACCCAAAGAACATTACGTTCGGCTCGAACAGCCCTCGATTGGTAACAAAGGCAGCCTTCCACTCGTCACTGGTTTTAATCCGCACATTGTTGTACCCCCAACGAATGTCAAGCTTTGTGAAGTACTTGGCTTTCTTGAGTCGATCCATCAAGTCAGACACCAGCGGCAGCGGGTATCGGTTCTT
The DNA here is from genome assembly GCA_002760635.1 of Ganoderma sinense ZZ0214-1. NCBI lineage: Eukaryota > Fungi > Basidiomycota > Agaricomycetes > Polyporales > Polyporaceae > Ganoderma > Ganoderma sinense. The sequence goes on from AYKW01000045.1 coordinate 1,270,272, forward strand.
AATGGTGATGTCATTCAACTGCCGGTAGTCTTGTACAGGACGTAGGCTGCCATCCTTCTTTTTAACGAAGAAGAACGGTGAAGACATCGGTGACTTCGACTCCTGAATATAGCCTTTGGCCAAGTTCTCGTTAATGAACTTGTCAAGCTCGACCTGCTCGCTGGGCGACAGGGGGTACACCTTGGAATGGAACATCCTGGCATCTGGCACGAGTTCAATAGCATAGTCGTATGGTCCATGATCAGGTAGGCGTTCAGATGCCTCCTTCGAGAACACGCGCAGATACTCGTGGTACTGTTTAGGTACAATCTCTTCGACAGGGCGAATCTCCTTCTTCTGATACTCTTGCTCAGCGAGTTGTTGAGAGTATGTGTAGGTCGCTGAGACAAAGAGTTTAGGAGCATTGCAAAGGGTTTGCCCAGTAGCTAAAGCGTCGAGGAGAGATTCCTCAGTGCCATCCCATTCCGGCAGAAAACCTGGTGGTGGAGGTTTATCCTCCTCCTCCTCCTCGACCATCACGGCCACACATATCCTACCCACCATCTTTGCCTTCCTTACCCTACGAGGACCATTGCGCACCGTAAGCCGTACCTCCATATCATGCGCTTTGGTCTCGACAGGTTTGGATGCCTTCTGGTGAGCTGGACACACCTCTGGACATCTCGATAGGCGTAGTGAGCCACATTCCCAATCTACTTCAGGGTTGTGCTCGCGCAGCCAGTCCAGGCCAATGATCACATCCTCATCTCCTATATCTGTCACCACAAACACCACTCTCTCTCTGTGGTCTCCAATCGCCATATCCAACACAGCAACCTCCGTGATTGTCCCATCACGGTTCTCAGTACCATCTATGTTGTACAGAGGAATCGGCTTTGCCAACTTCCTCATTGTAACATGGTTCTGATCTATGAAACGTCTATGTAGAAACTTGGTAGTAGCTCCACTATCTACCATTGCTACAATATCCTTATGTCGCTGCTAGCCGATCAACTGTACTGGTATGTGAAAGTGTTGACTATTATGATTCACTTCATATACGAATGCAGAACTTAGTACAGAAAATCGACTACTACTACAAGAGCCGGCACGCGCAGCGTCCAGTGCGGCTCTGATCAGAAACCCTCCTTCGTCTCATTCACTGATATGGCACTGAGCCGTTCCTTTATTTCCTTGAGCTCAGCCCGGAGTGCAGCCAGATCCGTCATCTCGCCAGACGAGGAGGCTGCTTGCTGCTCCTTCTTGGGCAGCTTGCACTCAAAGGAACGGTGGCCTGGCTTGCCACAGTTGAAGCAGTTCCCTGTGAATGGCTTCTTACCAGTGGCAGCAGCCTTCTCGCCCTTCTTTCTCCACCCGCCACTGAACTGCTTGGGCCACTCTTCTTCGCGCACTAACAAGTTCTGATCCATGGTCAGTGTGACCACCTGGATCTTTGTGATCGATGAAGTGTTGTGGCCTGAGGTAGCGAGGATGTCCTTGATCTTGTAAGGCAGGCCGGTGCGGTACCGCTCGCGTTTGTCCTCGGCACTGAAGCTGGTATGAGCCGCGATTGCATTGAACTTCACTGTGTAGTCCTGCATGGTGCCGATCTTGTGCTGCGCTTTACAGAGCTTAATGAGCACTGTGATGGCTGCTTCTTTGTCATCTGCAGCACAGAAGTGGGCTTTGAAGGCAGTCTCAAAAGCTGTGAAGTCTGCCCACAGCTGAGTACCGCTTGTGAGCGTAACAATATGGGGGCCTGCCCACTCTGCCGCTCCCTCCGTAAGCTTATTGAGGAGGGTGATCCAGAGGATCGTCTCTGGAAAGCTTGGCGAAAAGGTGGTAATGTTCGAATGGTAGATGCTGGCCGCAGAAACGAAGCGGAGGCCATCCTGAGCCATCTTTCCATTGTATTCGCGAGGGGCGAGTTGGGTGACCAGCTTGGAGACATCGTAACCAGCCGGCAGTTGCAGAGGTGCGGGTGTGGTGCCAGCATTGCTCATAGTTGATGAGGGCATTGGTGATTGTGAGTGCGAGGAAGCTGCCGATGAGTGGTGTGATGAAGAGTGATGTGATGAGGGAGGAGTGGGAGTGTTGAGATTGACAGTGGTTCGGTTCGGGTCAACAGGGGGGGGTGATTGGTTGGAGACCTTGGAGTCGTTCTCGTACTAGTTCAATGGTTCGATCAAGGATTGGAGAACCTGTAGATCGAGGTGGAGTGGGAACACGGCTTGGAGCGTGGCTCCGAGGTCGGAAGGCAGGTCGGGATGAGGGGTTCCTGGCTGCAATGGCTGCTGCTTGATGAACAGGGGGTCGTTCTGGGTCTCGGGGAGGTGGCTCTGGAGGGTTGGCAAGGTGGTTGCGGATTACGTCTAGGTGTGCTGGTGTGGGATAGAGGCGAGGTGCAACCACACAGCAATTCTCCTCAGTATCCGCAAAGATCCAGTGCCAATTAGGACACGGTTGTTCTACACAGACAGCCCAGTCACCGAGCTCGTTAAGCAGGTGTTCGTGCTGAACTTCAGTCGGGTGAAAGACATGTGGTTTTCTTTCACAAGCCAGGGTAGATGGGGTAGGGATAGCTCGCTTCCTATCCCAGGAATGAAAACGGCAGGTGCACGATCCAACACTGTCTGCTCAGCCTCCTCGGCCTATTGCTGTGTCTTAGCCTCAAGGGACACGAGCCCAAGGGTGTTCTGCCTTGGCTTTGTTCGCCGCCTTTCTCTAGCCTCCACGCCATGAGGCGGACCACTTCTGTCAGTACCGGGGTCTCGGGTTAGGAGCTTTCCGCGTACTGTACCACTAAGTGGCAAGCCTCGGGTTGAACCAAGACCACGTCTGATGGTGTGACTAGAGCGCATACTACGCGAGGCCAACACAGAGGATCAAGTGCATACCATACGAGAGGAAAGGGAGTAAGGAGTACGCCGGTGCTCGTAAAGAAGTTTTGACCTAATGTTACAACTGGCTGTCGAGTAAGATTAGGGAGGCTTATGAAGACGAGCAAGGGCGTCGACGAGCACTTGTGCAGCGAGAGCACAGCAGGGCTCGACAGTCAGGCTGGAGACAAGAAGACGGGTTACAATGCAACAAAGGACCATAGGGACGACATAGGAAGTAAACCGTCCAGAAAAGGAAACCAAGATGCCGAGGTAGGCGCCAAACAGAACGTTCGTGACACTGGTCTTAGCCAGTATTGTATAATCATATACCTGGCCTAGGAGTATCATAATACCTCCCAGCCTCCATTGTGTTATAATCCTGCCTTTGTGGTTGTAATATAAGTACTCTATCATACTGTTGTCTTTCAGTCATAAAACAATGTCCAGAGCCATTGTAAAACTATGGCTATTCTTGTATTATTGTCAGCAACCTCTTGTAATACAATCTCTTTTGATTATAATACTTCTAATCTAATCTACTGACCGCTTTAGGGCGCTTTTTTGATCTTTTGGCTAATCAAGCTGTGCTGGGTTGATCTAATCTACTGTACCCTTAATCAGGTCGATCTAATGGGCGCTTTTGGGCGCTTTTTTGGCAATCCACCTTCCTCAAATGGTAGGTAGGTGCAGGGGGCAGGTAGGACACCAGGATAGGGTACCTCCTGGGCCCATTGTAGGCTCAATACTGCAGCTATTGACTTGATTCTTTTTGTGTACGTACATATAGATAGGGAGCATCCAATCTACCAAACAGCGTACAGATACACCTACTACAACTGTTTATATAGCCTATGCAGTGCTGTGGAGGAGAGGGTGCTATAGCTTGGGCATTTCTTGGGCTATTCCCTTCGTTGTTTTTGCCCATAGTAGATATTAGTAGTGGTATGAAGGGTGTATGGTTTGTTTGGGGCAGCAGGGCCTGGTACTATTTGGGGGTGGCCTGCACTATTCAGCCACTGGGCACTTGGCAGGTCAATATCTTGGGAACTAGTAGGGCTATTACCAAGCCCTTAGTACATTTGGAAAGGCATAATTAGGGCTTTCTAACGACGTATTATACACCCCAATCCATGCACTTTCACTTACCCCCTCCTCCCCCTCTACCCCATATTAATCCCCTTATGGCACAGCACCCTATGGTCGGATTACCTTAAAACTTTTCACACATCTTAAACCATATGTCTGATATTTATGTACCAATGTATAGCTTGTGAACAGCCATACTCCCTCCGATATTCTATTTTCTGCAGTAGCACATAATTACATACTGTTTCCTCCATATCTTCCTACCACCTTCGTCAAATGGCAGGATCTCTTTTGTTCTATATTTGTGCACTATAGCTCTACTCAGAATCACATAGCACCATTAGATAGGGATAGACTGGGGCGTTCCAACACACTCTAGATCATGAGGATTGGCCAGAAATTGAGGGAGATATGAGGGGAAGAGTGGTGGATGCACTGTTTGTAGTGCTCTACATAGGGGGTTGCCTCCGGAAATTGGTGCACAGCTCTGTTCCAGCCACTCCAAAGTACCCTCCAACCACTGTTGCCCCCATATCTCCCTCAATTCCTAGCCAATCCTCATGATCTAGAGTGTGTTGGAACGCCCCAGTCTATCCACACACTCTAGATCATGAGGATTGGCTAGGAATTGAGGGAGATATGGGGGCAACAGTGGTTGGAGGGTACTTTGGAGTGGCTGGAACAGAGCTGTGCACCAATTTCCGGAGGCAACCCCCTATGTAGAGCACTACAAACAGTGCATCCACCACTCTTCCCCTCATATCTCCCTCAATTCCTAGCCAATCCTCATGATCTAGAGTGTGTTGGAACGCCCCAGTCTATCCCTATCTAATGGTGCTATGTGATTCTGAGTAGAGCTATAGTGCACAAATATAGAACAAAAGAGATCCTGCCATTTGACGAAGGTGGTAGGAAGATATGGAGGAAACAGTATGTAATTATGTGCTACTGCAGAAAATAGAATATCGGAGGAGTATGGCTGTTCACAAGCTATACATTGGTACATAAATATCAGACATATGGTTTAAGATGTGTGAAAAGTTTTAAGGTAATCCGACCATAGGGTGCTGTGCTATAAGGGGATTAATATGGGGTAGAGGGGGAGGAGGGGGTAAGTGAAAGTGCATGGATTGGGGTGTATAATACGTCGTTAGAAAGCCCTAATTATGCCTTTCCAAATGTACTAAGGGCTTGGTAATAGCCCTACTAGTTCCCAAGATATTGACCTGCCAAGTGCCCAGTGGCTGAATAGTGCAGGCCACCCCCAAATAGTACCAGGCCCTGCTGCCCCAAACAAACCATACACCCTTCATACCACTACTAATATCTACTATGGGCAAAAACAACGAAGGGAATAGCCCAAGAAATGCCCAAGCTATAGCACCCTCTCCTCCACAGCACTGCATAGGCTATATAAACAGTTGTAGTAGGTGTATCTGTACGCTGTTTGGTAGATTGGATGCTCCCTATCTATATGTACGTACACAAAAAGAATCAAGTCAATAGCTGCAGTATTGAGCCTACAATGGGCCCAGGAGGTACCCTATCCTGGTGTCCTACCTGCCCCCTGCACCTACCTACCATTTGAGGAAGGTGGATTGCCAAAAAAGCGCCCAAAAGCGCCCATTAGATCGACCTGATTAAGGGTACAGTAGATTAGATCAACCCAGCACAGCTTGATTAGCCAAAAGATCAAAAAAGCGCCCTAAAGCGGATTGCAGATTAGATCAGTAAGAGAGATTACTGATAAGCCTAGAGATCAAAATGTCGTCCTTATCTAGGATTAGATTACCTCTCTAATCAGTTATCAGTGCCCCCAGATGTAACAACAACTGGCCACATTGTTATAAGTTACAATGGGCCACTGCTATAACAGCTTACAACATGGCCATCATAAGCATAGAGTTTGCACCACTGTAATAGTGTATTGTTGTATAATAGTAGAAACCAGATGTGGAGTCCGCCCATACATCTTGAACAGCATACTTGTGGGGATATGAGGATAGCACGTTGTAGCACTGGTGCGGGAGCGAAGGATGGGGAGGTCGTCCTCGGAGCATTGTAACTAGGGCCTCCGAGCTTCCTGTGACATCCGAAAGTAACGAGGGTGCCATGCTTCGACAGTGGAAAGCCCCTCAAGAGTATGAAAATAAAGGGTGCATGTTGGATTCCTCGTGTAGAGAGGCTTGAGGCCTATCACCGCGTGCAGCGCCTCCAAACTGGCCATGCCGAAGTCGCCGTTGGTGGTTCATCAGGAGGTGCCGAAGGACCCAATCGAGACGGTGCAGGTGCAGCAGGCAGGGGAGGGCGAAGTAGCAGGACAGGCAGGCCCGATGGCAGGCGCGGCAATGATAACTTGGTTCAAAGTAGGCCATTGCTGGCAGATAACGATTGATGAGGAACAGCAAACTTAGTACTAGTACAACTATCATATATTTAAATATATGCATATAGTTATAGAAAACATTAATATGAATAAGATTGTGTCTACTTATACTAGATGCACTAAGGTTTTCTACTCTACTACTTAATGCTAGTAGCTAGTTCAACATTACAGCAGATTTACATCAAAGATAATCAATATGTGGTTTCAAATGAGGGTGTATAACTTCGTGAGTACCACCATTGAATAGAGCTTGAAATTCCGATTCCGGTGATATATAATATGTCTATATTTGGTTGGATATTAGATAAGCTATGAATAAAACATTCAAAATGGGCTGTTTGCAACCAAAGTCACACGTCACAAGCATGTGACCAGTCACGTAGCTTATAATGTCATGTGACTTGTGTGATGGGAATGTCATCTAAGAAAATCACGTGATTTTAAAAGTCACGTCATCTGTCACATGTTACATATCATGTGACTACTTACTACATTCGGCCATGTGACATCCCCGTCCCATGTAGAAAAGTGTCGTCGTGGCCTCGGGCATGACGTACAACGACACTTTTCTACATGGTCCCCCTATTATGTAATCACATCCCAAAAAGGAAGAAGGCCCGGTACATAGTATTTGGCCTATATCTCGGCCAATACTGGTCCGAATGGTATGATTGTACCACCATTAGAAAGCTGTTGATCAGCTCTATCTGATGGGACTATCGGTGTAAGCATTAAATAAGCGCCCAAATGTCGAAAGAGGCTTTTGTGTGTTTTTTGTTTGGTTTATAACTCGGTCAATACTGGGTCAAATAGCATGAAACTAGTACGATTAGAACGCATTTTTGAAGGCCTTTCTAATGGTATATATAGCGCCCTAATTCTAAAATAAGCGCCCATATTGAGGCATTTGTGTGTGTTTTTATTTTGCTTATATCTCGGTTAATAGGGACTTTTAGAACATGAAACTAGTGTCATTTGAAAGCCTGAAGAAAGGGCTTTCATATGAGGTACACCACTACAACACTACTTATAGTATAAACACAACTTGTACTTAGGTACGGTACCCCCAGTGGCCAAGTGCTCAGTCAGTAGATGTAAGTAGAGGGCATAACAAGTGAGTTAAGCACTGGTAACAAAATAAAGCACAGCCACCATTCAAAACCTGACCCTAACCCTAAAGCTGTGCTGGCAAAGTAACAAAATTTGTAGTTGAGTGTCTACTTTTTTGTAGTCACAGCTTTTCTGGGTCTGAAAATTTTTTCCCACATCAACAACAAGCGTTACGCTGCGGTGGCAGGAAGTCCACCTCATTATAAACGATTGATTTTGTTCCTTATCAATTGTAATCAACGGGAACAAATTCCCGTGGATCTAGGTCGTACAATCAGTTGTCGATTATCAACGCAGAATAACACAGAGTAGAATGCCAACCTCTTCGACCACCATCCGTAGTGTACGCCCTGTAGCCCAGAGCACACTGATGGAGGTTCTACCCAATCTTCACCACCAGCACCCATAACAATATGGTGACACAGTCCTATCGCATCCTCGAGGACTTCCAAGTCATTCGAGGATTTTGGATCAAATGCAAAAGTTCGATGTGGTACTCTTACACACGAATGAACAATCCTGGGTGACACAGATGGTATTTGGATGGTGCAAACCAATCACAGAGTCCACACTTCATCAGGTTATATGCACTCTGAGTGTGGCAAACAATGTCAAATATCTCATGTAATCGTCATCCAAAGCAAAGCCGTGTACCTCCACGCCACCTCCCGCGCATCATCCCATCTGCCAGCCTCTTGCTCGTCTATGTAGTTGTTGAACTAATCGACTCGGCGACCACCTACCATGTCCAGGATGGCATTTCAAAAGCAAGATAGCCCCCAGGGAGACGATAGACAGTGAAGATGACACAGAACTAAACCACTGTGCAGCTCCAGGTGTGTCGCAGTCCTTTTTCCTGCTACCCGGGACTGTTATGATTGCTTACACCTGCATGAAGCTGGCATGCACCACATCCTACTCATTCTATGTCTACGAATCTTCGCCCGAGGAGGAAAGTACCACCCAATGTACCGCCGGCGCCATTGTGTCCTCGATAACATGATGTCCACAGCTCTTGTACTGGCCTTGTAAGCACATGGGGCTTGGCCGTATTCTCTGGATGATTTTTGGCTCATTCCACTGACTACATCAGCAAAAGTGCAAGACTCAGGTAATCGCCGGTGGTACCGAAATACACAGGTACTTCTGATAAGGTTAACACCTTATCTGGCTGGACGACGCCAGCCAGGTAAGGCAACGGTCAGTAACGGTGAACCTCGCCATCTCTGACCAGCACTCACCAGCACTGGCGATCGTCTGGCCGTCGTGATCCCTCTCTAGTACCTCTCAGGTTGCACTCACTGGCTCTGATGCAACTGCCTGGCGCTCCTGTACGCCTCCCATTCAAACTCCAACAGCACCCTCACAAATTCTTTGACCATTGCCATCAACCCTAGACTTGGGTTTCCCCCCATTGCACACAGCCTTCTCGCTCGCTACATATGTGCTGCATGCACGATGGGCATGGCACTATTTTCCTCTGGACAAAAGTCGATGAAAAGTCGAGACCTGTGAAAGACTTTTCTCTGCACGTGACAAAGTTGGTAAAAGTCGAGCGAAAGTTTCCGGAAAGGAAAGCTTTCTCCCTACTTTTACTCACCTTTGTGCCGCCCAGAGAAAAGTTAAACATGTGTATCGACTTTTCGTCAACTTTTCACCCGTGGAGAAAAGTGCCATGCCTGCTGTGATGCTCACATCAACCAGCATCGACCTAGCTGCGACAGCCCGTGACACATTGATCAAGGTCGTTAGGTTCATTCCGACGGTTCCTGGTTGCAGCGCGGCATAAGTTTGCCCCCTTGGCTGACTTCTCCTCTTTGCGCCTTTCTCTTCCTCCCAGTGCCTTGTCCCCCGGAGCCTGAGCGAGCAAGGTACATCATCCATAGGTGAGCTTCAACTCATCTCTGCACCATTCTCGTTCTACCCAAGGTAAGTTTATGCCCGTGAGATTTGAGACTACTCAGGTGCGTCATTCTTTGCAGACATTCAAAGTTTTCACTGTGCATGATTCAATGCCGGTGCTGTCAGTGTCTTGAGGCCCAGGTATGTCACTTCTCTTGTTTTCTTTCCCTTCCTTGCTTAACTACGTATTTCCTCTAACCCCTCGTACATTTATATGACTGCTCGTCCCTTTGCAACTCGAGTTGTCTCGCATCCAATGTATTGTACTGCCTCGAAATATATTTTGCAGTTTAGCCTATTTATCGTGCGAGAACCCCCAGGACCCCGGAAAACCAGCAATTACAGCAATCCATAGCAGAATTGGATCCATGGCAACGGTCGTTCAGGTCCGCGATCACCAGACTCACCAGAGATCACCAGCCTGGCCGGACATCACCTGTGCCGGGGATTCTTATAAGGTTGGGAGATCGTGGATATGCATGGGTCCGACGTGTCACCTGTGCAGGTAATTCTGGCAAGACTGGTGAGTCCGGTCTACATAGCTAAGTGGGCTGCCAGCCGGTTGCACTTTTGCTGATGTAAACACCTCATAGCCGACTCTGAGCATGGCAGATAGAGCTGCATATGTGCTATGCATGTGTGAGATGCCAAATCCCATCCCCTACCACACACTTCACCACTCCAACACCAGAAATCATGTCGAGCTGAATGACGGTGCATGGAGCTGACAAGACAAGCTACTCCGGGAACCCCCCCCTGCATTGCTTAAGCCTTCTCCAAGCATGGTGACTGACACCCACTCCAACAGCATTGGTTCCACCAACAGTATGCTGCTACTTTGATCACCTCTTTCCAGCACAATGTTTACTCTCTACGGTTTCCTGCCAGCAGAGTTGACCATATACTGCCCATCCACCCCTCAGACGATGGCATTTCAAGCTAGAGGACTGCTGAAGTCGTCGACTGCCTTGAAGGTTTGCCTCCTTTGACAAGCATTCCCTGTCAGCGTCAGGTACACTTCTAATAGTTTCCAATCCAAAGCTGGTGACCTCTGCACTGCTTTCCTCATACAATGCCATTGTAGTTTGCTAGCTTACACGTCATAAACGGCATGACACCTAGAAAGTCCACCCCCGACCTCGCCCCCAACCAGTGCATCGCACGATTCCTCTCTAGACAGTACCATTCCTGAAGGATCTCCGCACAAGCTACACTCAATGCATTATCTGGAAACAGTGACAGATAGAAGGAGACCTGCACACCGGAGGTAACATGATACTGACTGCCTCTTTTAAGCTTCAGTACATCCTGGTTGGATGTGGTTTGTTACGATTGATGAGGAACGAAATCAATCGTTTATAATGAGGTGGGTTTCCTGCCACTGTAGCGTAACACTTGTCGTTGACATGGGAAAATGTTTTCAGACCCAGAAAAGCTGTGACTACAAAAAAGTAGATGCTCAACTACAAAATTTGTTACTTTGGCAGCACAGCTTTAGGGTTAGGGTCAGGTTTTGAATGGTGGCTGTGCTTTATTTTGTTACCAGTGCTTAACTCACCTGTTATGCCCTCTACTTACATCTACTGACCGAGCACTTGGCTACTGGAGGTACCAGGTCCCATGTCTAAGTACAAGTTGTGTTTATACTATAAGTAGTGTTGTAGTGGTGTACCTCATATGAAAGCCCTCTCTTCCAGCTTTCAAATGGTACTAGTTTCATGTTCTAAAAGTCCCTATTAACCGAGATATAAGCAAAATAAAAAAATGCACAAATGCCTCGATATGGGCGCTTATTTCAGAGTTAGGGCCCTATGCATACCATTAGAAAGGCCTTCAAAAATGCGTCCTAATGGTCCTCGTTTCATGCTATTTGACCCAGTATTGACCGAGTTATAAGCCAAACAAAAACACACAAATGCCTCTTTAGAGGTTGGGGTGCTTAAGTGACGTTTACGCTGATAGTCCCATCAGATAGAGCTGATCAACAGCTTTATAATGGTAGTACAATCATGTGATTTGGCCTAGTATTGGCTGAGATATAGGCCAATTACTGTCTACTGGCCTTCTGCCTTTTTGGGATGTGATTATGTAACAGGGGGACTGTGTGGTTTTCTTAGTCTCCGTTGCTGACCATATTCCCGATAGTCGATCTATATCCATATGGTCTGCTCCTACACGCATCAAAAACCCGACCTTCAGGACGAAAGGACCGCCTTGGGCGTCAAGTAGGTTACTGAGCCAATCAGAGAGCTGCTCGACCAATCCTGATGACTCCTGCAACACGTCACGATGATGACAGTCATGACGCTGTCTTTGGAAAGCTAGAAAAGCGCTTGGGCGGCCAGGAGGCATTTTGACTTCGACGACGATCCACTCCGTACTCGAACCTCGTACTTCTTGAGCCTCATGTCGTCTCATAGAAACAATGAACTATTTTCTACTCTGCAGTCTTCTCGACTACGCCTCCCAGAGGGTTTGGAATTTGAACTGCAACCCTTGGCTTTCGTAACGCCATCCAGGCGTAAGGAGTCAGGAAGAGGTATGGTGGAGGAGAGCCCTTTCTCTAGGGCACCTGGGTGGAACATCCAAGAAGATGAAGAGCTACCATTTTTCGGTGCAGGCATGTCTGTTTTATATGGGACATAAGTATAGTTCTGAATTTAGATCCACAGCTCCCAAGCCTGAGCCACTGCCGGCAGTGGTAGTAGAGTCTGATGCTCCAATGACTTCCTCGGTCTCCATGGAGCCAGAGGCTACCACCTACGCCCCACAGGAGCCGCGACGCACCCCGGAGGAGAAGATTACATTCATGTTTGATGCGTTGAAGCAGATGAATTGGACCCTTGGCGACTTCTGCTATCATGTGTTTCGTCTTCCGGGCATGACAGATCCGGACAACCCATGTCACCTCATGCCACCGTGCTCGATCAGCCATGGAACCGTGGTTGGGAAGTTCCTGAGGGGCAATATGAAGCATGGAGTAGCTGAGTTGGTGGGGTTCTGGCTTGAGGACCCGAGTGGCCGTCCGGGACCGAGGCACAGTGAGTATTCATTGAAGCACTCACCTTCAGTGCCTTAGAGGGGCATGCGACATGCCCATACCACCCTCACCAGCATGGCGGTGCAGCTGTGTGAGGCCCACCTTGTCCGTGAGCAGCATGCTGCAGTTCGTGGGGTGGTCGGCCTCCATGGTAGTGCCCCTGCGCCACAGGGGCATCATCAAATCTCTTGGGAGGACATCAGCAGTGGGACATTCTCTCATGCATGCGAGATCTTCGAGAAGCACCAGCCATGCACAGTGCACGTCATAAAGCAACTTGCCACACCTGCCCCTCACAAAGATGAATTGGGAGATGTTATCCGACGTAAGAAACGTCCTCTGGAGATCGTAAGTGTTGCGGGTTCTAGCCTAGATTAAGTCGAACTAACTAAATTGTTTAGGTCGCTACGGAAGTGGTTAGCATCCTTAACTTCTCACATACGATATTTGCATGCCTTCTTCCCACCGCGCAGTCGATCCTTTGGTTTGGTTGCAAGGTCGAACGGCCTGTCTTCAACTTCATTAGTCATGTCGGCATCACGCAGGGGTGGGGCACAACCTACAATCTCCTCGCCCGGATGGCCAATGAAGCTTTCGAGGAACTAGCCAAGCTGGGACAGGACTGGTCAGTTTGGCTTGTCTGCCATGGGGACAACTCACAATGGGTGCACAAGCGGCGTGAGATGCGGATAGGCAGGGAGAACAGCATGAAGATTGGCTTCGCCGTCACTGCTTGCAATGCAATTGACTTTGATCCTTCTGCGGCAGATCTTGACGACCATCTCGGACAAGTGGCTCAGAATCTTCACGCCCAGTTGACAACTAATTCTCTCAGGGAGCTGGTCAACTTTGCACATGTTGAGACAACGCTCGAGCTCCAGTGGCTTCAGGTTTTAACGAACTACATTCCATGCCTTGCATGTTACAAAAGCCAGGTAGCGCGGCTGTTCAAAACGGAGGGAGCAAAGCTGTGTGTACCTCTGCACAAGACCCACATCCGTCCCATGGGCCCATCGGCAAAAAACAAGTCGATCATTACAGAGCTTCGTGATGCCGTTGTCGACATCCTTTCCCAGCTAGGACAAACTCCGGCCAACTTCTTGTGATGGCTCCATTTGATGGGAGGAGATGGTCTTACATTCGAAAAGCTCGTACTGCTGAAGTGCCTCATGCAGTTCCAGACAGATGAATTCAAATGCTTCGATATTATCTATCCATTTCTCGAAACATGGCATGCTCAGTGGACGTATCTGAGTCTCATCTACGAGACGCACTATGGCCCGATGCCACTCTCCGAAGATCCCTCTCACCTTGGACATAGTGCCGTGAAGATCAACCAGAAGCCTCTGGCTAAGCTGAGCAAGGTAGATTACTATCCAGCTCTGTATGGTGCATACACCGTCCTGGATGCTAGGATGCTCAACTGCTGGAGGTGTGTGAGATATGTGTCTAGTCTCTCCGAGGCCAATACAATAACAATTCCACCATCCAGGTTGAAACTGGTCAGCAATGGCGATGACCTCTTCGAGCACTTCGAGAAGCTTACTGAAGCTGATATTTCCACCCTCGACGCCCTCCGCCAACATGCGCACGAGCTTCATAACCAGTATTCGACTCAACGGGCTTGGGTTTTAGCGATGCAGGGCGGAGATGCAGCAGATAGAGCTGGGTGGGTTACAGGTGAGACCTGGGAACCACCAGTGGCACACTTGGAGCTATCGAAGAAGCAGCCTTCCGAACAGACTGTTGTTTCGGAGGGCGGTGGTCAGAGTGCAGCTGAGCAACAAGATCCGCCCATGCGCCGAGAACGGAGCACAAGCTCCGAGAAGTCTGAAGACTCCAGTGCCTCGTCTTCATCCAAGGCTGGCTCATCGACAGGTGAATCGGAGCAAGGTCCCTTCTGTGGGGACCGGAGTCTCGCTCAGTCCATTCTGTTTATGTGCGACACAATGGTCTCTCGCGATGCATCTCACGCTGTAGTGTCAGGTGATGTTGGTCGCCTCTGGGAGGATATGAAGGTTAGTATCATTGCTACACGGCAATAACATGTACCTGTCGTTCTCATGATCTTGTTTGTAGATGATGTTCAATTTTGCGGGTTCTAGTCATTCTAAATACACGACGTACATGCTTGAGATGATATGCCTCCTTGAGCTCGAGTCTAGTTCCATCCTTCGCGACATCTTCCTGCGGAACTGGCTGGTCAATCCATCTGGCAAACCAGGACGCACCATGGAGGGAGATCTGTTCCAGGAGCACCTCAACCGTGAGCTTGAAGAAGCAATTGGTTGAGGTGGATCGGAGTGGGACAGCAAGTTTATTCGCAAGGTGATCGTGCCCAACGTCCAGCAGTTCATTGACTTGAAGAATGAGTGGAGAACGGGGGTTGGGTTAGGCGAGCGTCGAAGCACGCATCCGGTGCCACATAGCCACCCAGAAATCCGCACGCTCCTCGTGACCTACAAGGGAGAGGGTCTGCATATCTTCCGGAGTGGACGCGCATATGCTGCAACCGAAAATGCGAACACATTCCGAGATGGCGCTGTGAGTTTGGAGAAGGACAAGCTGCAAAAGTTCATAATCAACATGACGCGCATGCGTGTACAATCGCAGAGTGCGGTGAGCGCTTCGGAGAGTGCGGCCTCTCAAGTTGGTGAACCAATTAACCTTCACCATTGCTGAGCTAACAATGATGAACCAGATATCAAGGCATTGCTTCGAGAGGCCGACGAGGATGATGAGGATGGTGATCTGGAGGACATCGAGGACCTTGGTGGTCCAACCCATGGGATGGTCGAGCTCTCGGAGCACGGAGAGATGATTATATCAATTGAAAGCACTCGGGGTCCAAACGACTGGATCATGGTAGGTGAGGCTGAGAACAATGAGGCAGAAGAATTATTTGATGAGAACACGGTTGTCGACGCCGACATTGATGACTACGAATATGCATGAAAACTACTACTAGTACATTATTCCAGGCTATTCTCCTTATCCTAGCAGTGTACAATGTATGAGTATCACGTTAGTATAAACAGAAACACAATGGATGTACCTCATAACGCAATCTCCGACGTGGGCGGTCATCAATAGATGCCGAAGTTGCACCTCATTTCCGCCCACGGCATGATGTCGATGTTGAGCCAGTAGCTCCCCTCAATTGTGTACCCAAACTCGCATCACTCATCAAGCTCCTTCGTACCCTTTGCGTGCATCTTTCTCGTGAGGTGCTTGCTGCGTGGGATCGGGTTCGTGTCCGGGGAGCAGGTCTTCACTTTAGCAGGAGGTGCGGGCTCAGGGATACAGCCGCTGCAATTGCAGCACAGTGGTGTTAGGAGTTCCATAGACAGCCTGAGGAGGGCCGAGAGATGAGACTGAGAAGCTTCAGGAGGGGTGCAGGTGGTGCAAGAGCAAGGAGGATCGAGAGGAGGGTTGTCGTAGAGGGTGTTCTGTTCAGAGAGAGCGCACGGAGCACACAAAAGTCGCGTCATACTAGGGTCCATGCGTGGTGCCACAGATTGCTTCGCACCGGTCTTCTTCGTCCCACGGGAGGCTACAGGCTGCTCACCGGCGCAGAGAGCACAGGCAACCTCAAATGACTTCAACGTGACGTATATAATACATCATGCATCTGCCACCATGCTCTTATCCCGTCCAGCCTGTCCCTGCCACAGCACGTGCTCGTCTGCGCTCTCCAGGGTGCCGAGAAGAACAATGTTGTGTATGTTGGGAAGGTCAATCCCGACCATGAAAGCCGCAGTGGCAATGACGATCTGGGCCTCAGGATCCTCCCGCATAAGCTGTCGGGTCTCAGCGTTGTACTCGGCCCAATTGAGTGCATAGTAAAGGCGAACACAGTGATTGCGGTTAACATGGGAAGGGAGAAGGCGCCAAAGATAGAGAGCCAACCAGAAGCCCAAGGCAATGGTGCGGCAGTGGATCACAGTCTTGTGCTTGCTCTCAATGATCCACTTGAGATCCGGGAATGACCAGCCACCGATCCCGTGTGTCAATGTCTGGAAGATTGTCTGCACGTTCTGGCGGAGGTTCGAGCGCTGGATGAGGTGGAACTTGCCTGCGTAGAGACCTAAAAATGCAAATATAGAACCCCTCGCATCTCCAGCGAGCACCGTGGCAGACATTCCAATGAACACATGTGGAGGCAGCCGAGTGCGAGCATGGCCGAGCTGGTGGAATGCCTGCCGGAAGGCAAGACTCCATGAGTGAGGTGGATTTCATCCACGCCGAATGCTCAAAAGCGTGACTGGAAAGGACGGTGCCGGATCAGGGCCTCGAAGCCCTGAGTGGAAAGTTGTTCTGGCGAGAGGAGGATCATTGTAACCTCTATGCATGCTGCAACCCAGATATCTTCACCATTGAGCCGAGCGGCTGACGAGGTCTTCCCATTGATAACAAGGGTCTTGAGTCCAACTCCGATAAATACGCGAGCCTGGGGCAATTAAGAGAGTGTTCAACAACTTGTCCAACTCGGACCCGGACTCTGACAGGAGGAACACTTACCTGTTCCTCTTCCAAACCGTTGGTCGGGTAGACCACGATCATGCATGGATCACGAGGAATAGATACGGGAGGGTCCGATAGTGAGGAATTGTGAGAGAGTTCGACGAGTACGAGCATGAACATAGTAAAGTAGCCCGTCTTGCCAGCCCCAGTCAGAAGGATAGTGACGAGGTCCACACCATCAAGCATCTTGCAGACACCTTCAAGCTGCCAGTCATGAGGTTAGTACGAAATGTGTTTAGAAAGAATTTCTCGGATGAGACGAAACCCCGCAGAGCTACTGAATAGAAACCGCGTGCCGGTGGAGGACGACATGGAGCTCGTGAGACCCAAGGACAATGCCAGGCGCTTGGTTGGGAAAACACGTTGTGTGGTCGTATTGATGCGTAGACATCTGCACGTGATGTGGCAATTTCATTGTCCTGATGGTGGGGCAATCGCTCCAGGTGAATCAAAACTATGGTTTTCTGTTGATGGGGCCTCAGGCATGACGTACATCGACAAAAAACCACACAGTCCCCCTGTTACACAATGCATTTATAAGCAGTTACATGACTAATAACATGTGATATGTCACGTGACCAATGGAATCATGTGATATTGCAAGTGTTGTGTGACTAAAAAGTCACGTGATAGACATAGTCACACGATCAATGAGAACATAAGTCATGTGACTTTTATGTTATGTCACATGTCATATAACTGGTCACATTGCATATGTGACCGGCTTTGGGCTACATTTTCAATGTTTTGTTCATACCTCTGTCAATATCTAACCAAATATAGACATGTTATATATCACCAGAATCAGAATTTCAAGCTCTATTCAATGGTAGTACATATGGAGCTATACAGCCTCATTTGAACTCGTATATTTGTTATCTTTGATATAGATCTTACTAATAGTAGTAATTATTAGAGTAGGCAATCATACTACTACATCTAGTATAAATAGAAACAATCTTAGTTATAAATATGTTCTAAGTATGACTGTATCTAGGTAATTAAATGTATGATAGTTATACTAGTAGTAAGTTTGTTGTTCCTCATCAATCGTAATCTGCCAGTAATGGCCTACTTTTAACCAAGTACAGCGCATGTTGGCAATGGGCTTGGTAAGAATAAATCAATAACCCATCTTTATTATGCAACTTACATCTATCTTGCAGAGTAAATATGCATTTGCCCTTGCATTCACTTCCTTGCCTATGGTGCATGTGTCCGTCGCCGGTGCTACAGTGCACGTATGGTTCTCTTACTTCACCAACCGGATTTATGCCTCAGAGCTCTTCTCCGTCCACTTGGGGGTCATGACATCAACGATCGGGTGGAGACTACAGCCCAGGCCGTCAAGTTCCAGATCCTGCACAATACTGTCAGGATGCTTGCTGAATACTATGGGAAGCTCTATGGGAGTGCAAAGCTGCCTATTCAGTCTCACCTCTTTCTCCAACCTCTATCCCTCTTGCGGCAACGTCCAGCTACTCTGCCTGGCTCCTTCGAAGAATATGCCGCCCTCGATCTTGTCCTCTATCAGCCGTGTTTCCATCCCAATTCTCCTGAGCGCTGCCTCTACATGGGTGTGATATGCGAAGGCACAATGAGGAAGACTGTTTATGTCAAGTTTGTGTCATTGGACTATGGTGAGGAGCCACACCACCTGCTTGCTGGCCAGGAACCACCCCTTGCGCCGGAGTTGGTCTGGTGCAGTCAAGTCATCGATGGGAAGACAATGGTTATCATGAAGGAGGTGTTCCGTGGCAGGCTTCCTGAGCACGGCAACCCCAGGCACCTGGAGCTGGTCAAGCAGGACATCAGCCACACCAAAGCCATTCTGCATCAACACAGTTTCGTTCACGGTGACTTCCGCCTGCCAAATTACGTGGTCACAGAGAATTCCGCCTACCTTATTGACTTTGACTGGGCGGGGGTAATAGATGAAGCAACGTATCCGGTGTATCTCAACAAGGACATTCAGTGGCCAGATTCCCTGGACAGACTGCAAAGGCTCTGTATCACAGTCGAGGACGATAACCAGATATTCGACGATTCAATTGAAGAGCTCTCTAAGCCCCCTGTGCCAGCTGCTGTTGTAAGATTGATGTATCATGTTACGACTAACACCCTAGAGTGTTTTACATCATGTTACGGCAAGGAATGTGATGTATCATGGGCCCTCCGGACCTTCCAACACAGCCGCCAGCCACCTGCTGCATTTGGCAGGTGCCCCGCTGGGGGCTCTGCTGGCGCTGTCTGTGATTACTCGAGCCTCGCTTGTTATCTCGGCTCTCCCACCTGCTCCCACCATCATCTTCCAATGCCCTGGACCTCCTCCCATCAATACGTGCCCCTCGGGTGCTCCCCGCCATCAAATATGAAGCTCCCGAGGTGTAGTGGCCCAATTAGGCAGGTGCCCGCCCCCTGGTAAGCCTGAATGCTCATTTCTTTCATATCTCGGTCAGTTCTTGACTGTTCCCCTTGCTGTTTTCAGTTTCTGGTTCGCATTTCGAGGATAGAAAAAACGCGCATACTGTGCCACTGCGAGGTATGTCGTAACATCCTCCACTAGCTCCCCTATGGTCGCACTAGGGGGGACTATTTGGTCTATAGCTCGGCCGTTCCTGGACGGACTGGCCTGAATGTGGGCTCGTTAGATTCGCATTTGTAATGCGCATCGAACGAGCCCTCATGCATGTCGATCTGTCCAGTGGTTGTTCCAAGACAGATACCCTGCCCTGCTAGAGGGCAGGTACCTATACCGGGACATCCACTGGACAGATTCCCTTCGTTCTTTCACTTGCTTGTAGCTACTAACTATCTTATTCAGGATATGCCATTTGTTTAGCAGTCAACCCATGGCTTGTGGTGTGGTAGAGGCATCAGTGCTCAGCTATAGCTAACTTCGACCACTTGTATCATGTTCGTCTCTGCACCTGACCCCATGTGCGATACCGTCCCAGAAATCCCTTGACCATGGCTTTTGAACAAGCCATCACGTGCCACGATCCAACCGCTAGAAACCCCAAAACAAGGTCCTTCCTCTCCTACCCTCTGGCATCACTTATTGGGCCATATCTCCACTAATTCTGAGTCAATTGTTGCGATTGTTTTTGTATTCTGTTTGTCTTGCATGTACCTACGTGCTCCTACCACTGTATGCTTATCGAGCCCTTGGATCCCATCCTAATCCCTTATCAGTTCAAACACAGTTACCCCCTCTTTCCCTTTTTTCCATCATCAAGTCAAACATTCTACTATACAGATACAAACTACATTTCTTACCCTACCCAACGCACTAAGAATTACGAAAAACAAGTAAAAACTCGCTGAGATATGGTCCAATGACTACTGGGACACTTGTCGGCAGCCAGTGTGCTTCTTGGACTTGAGTGTCTTGCACAGCGTCTTACGGCGTCTTACTGGGGTCTTGCCGGACTAATGAACCCATAGCTCAGTCACTTTGGGGCCGATTTCTACGTTTTTAGACTCATTTTGAAGCTGGAATCTATTGCTTTCCGATGGCATGAAGGATCTGCAGCCAACTTGAACAAATAAAACAGTAAAAGCGGCATAGTATGCCACACTGATAAGGATATATAAGTGACAAACATCGACTGATAAGTGTGCTGCTATTGTTCACAGATCTAGTACAGCGGGACATATATGTGTGAAAAAAATGAAAACAATCGGACCAGATGGGCCCGAGATATGAGCCAATCATTGCAGGAAGGGGGTAGGAGAAGGGAAGAGTGCTCCAGAATATCCAGTGGTCTGATCAGGCCATGTAATGGGTCGTTCGAAAGCTACAGACGATGGCTTTCTGGAGAGGTATCATACCTCCCAATACGTGCAGAAATGGCCGAGATTACGATTGATGAGGAATGAAATCAATCGTTTATAATGAGGTGGACTTCCTGCCACCGCAGTGTAACGCTTGTCGTTGACGTGGGAAAAAAATTCAGACCCAGAAAAGCTGTGACTACAAAAAAGTAGACGCTCAACTACAAATTTTGTTACTTTGGAAGCACAGCTTTAGGGTTAGGGTCAGGTTTTGATTGGTGGCTGTGCTTCTTTTTGTTATTAGTGCTTAACTCACTTGTTATGCCCTCTAGTTACATCTACTGACCAAGCGCTTGGCCACCGGAGGTACCATACCTAAGTGCAACTTGTGCTACTAGTACAAATGGTTGTTGTTGTGGTGTACCTCATATGAAAGCTGTCTCTTCAGGCTTTCAAATGACACTAGTTTCATGTTCTAAAAGTCACTATTAACCGAGATATAAGCAAAATAAAAAAACGCACAAATGCCTCGAAATGGGCGCTTATTTGAGAGTTAGGGCGCTATTTATACCATTAGAAAGCCCTTCAAAAATGCGTTCTAGTGGTACTAGTTGCATGCTATTTGACCCAGTATTGACCAAGTTATAAGCCAAACAAAAAAAACACACAAATTGCCTCTTTCGAGCTTTGTGTGCTTACATAATGCTTACGCCGATAGTCCCATTAGATAGAGATGATCAACAGCTTTCTAATGGTAGTACAATCATGTGATTTGGCCCAGTATCAGCCGAGATATAGGTCAATTACTGTCTACTGGCCTTCTTCCTTTTTGGGATGTGATTACATAATAGGAGGTACAGGGTTGAAAACCGTCGTCATACGTCATGCCCGAGGGCACGACGACGGAATACACACGATGGACATGGCGCTATTTTCCTCTGGACAAAAGTCGATGAAAAGTCGAGACTCGTGAAAGACTTTTCTCTGCACGTGACAAAGTTGGTAAAAGTCGAGCGAAAGTCTCCGGAAAGGAAGGCTTTCTCCCCACTTTTACTCACCTTTGTGCCACCCAGAGAAAAGTTAAACACGTGTATCAACTTTTCATCAACTTTTCACCCGTGGAGAATAGCGCCATGCCTGCCGTGACAACACTGTTCGGTGATGTCACATGACCAGAAGTAGTCAGCAGTCACATGATATATAACATGTGACTGGCCACGTGACATTGCAAGTCACGTGATTTTCTTAGATGACATTCCTGTGACTTAGGTCACATGACATCAAAGTCACGTGACACGTCACATGGCATGTCACGTGACTAGTCACATGCTTGTGACATGTGACTTTGGTCGCAAATAGCCCATTTTGAATGTTTTATTCATAGCTCATCTAATATCCAACCAAATATAGACATATTATACATCACCGGAATCAGAATTTCAAGCTCCATTCAATGGTGGTACTTGCAGAGTTATACAGCCTCATTTGAAATCACATATGTGTTATCTTTGATGTAAATCTGCTGGAATGTAGCTCTTCAACTGGTTACTAGCATTAATTAGTGTAGCAGAAAACCTTAGTGCATCTAGTATAAGTAGACACAATCTTAGTTACATCAATGTTTTATATGACTATATGTATATGTTTAAATATATAATAGTTCTACTAGTACTAAGTTTGCTGTTCCTCGTTATCTGCCAGCAATGGCCTACTTTGAACCAAGTGGGGCTGTTGCCGAGTGTCGGGCCATTGCAATTACAGCCTGTGCATGGGAAGCGATTGTGTTTTCTCGATCTCGTTGTAATTGCTCTAATTGTTCTTCCGTTGCTGGATGTTTGACCTTGGTTCGGACCGTCTCTACCCCTTCTGGCTGATATCCGTAGAGAAGTTCGAATGGGGATTTGCCTGTAGAGGAGTGGACTCGCTGGTTGTGTGCAAATTCCCATGCTGGCAGGAATTCTGCCCATTTCTCCGGATTGTTGGCGCAGTATATTTGAAGGTCTAGATCGACTTCTTGATTCACTCGCTTGGTCTGTCCATCTGTCTGAGGGTGGTAGGCGGTGCTAAGAGCTGTTTCGATTCCCAATGCCTGATGTAGTTCTCAGAATGCTTCTGCAGTGAATTGTGGTCCTCAGTCCGAGATCATTTTCTGTAGTAGTCCATATCGGCTGAAGGTGTCTTTCTATAAAAGGTTAGCTGCCCCTATCGCCGTGATTTGTTTGGTACATGGGCTGAGTACCACTGCCTTGGTAACGTCGTGGTCTACCACTACTTGAATGGCATCATACCCATCCGAGGTTGGGGGCAAGTCTGTGATATAGTCCATGATGATGACCTGGAAGGGGCGCATGTTCCCGCTATGTGGGATAGGCATGAGTGGTGCCTTGGTTGGGTGCGTTCGTACCTTTGTGGTCTGACAGATTGCACAGCCTCGTAAATATTGGGTTATGAATTGGTCCATTCCTTCCCAATAGTATTCCCGTTTTACCAGGTCCTTGGTTTTCTGGATGCCCGGGTGTGCCATATGGACTGGTTCGTGATACATTTGAATTATGTCCCGACGTAGATCATCGTCAGGTGGAACATAGACTTTGTCCTTGAATAGGAGGAGTCCTTCATTGTCTGTCCAGTCGGCCGGTCTTCCATAATCGGGCCTGTCTATGGACTGTCCTTCCTTACACCAATTGATGAATATCCCCAGAGAGCTTTGGAGCAAGGAAAAGCGGTCGAGCGTTACCTGGACTGCGCGAGTCGGGGCGCAAGTGGAGAGTGGACAGAGCAACGGTCCGTCTCCAATTTTGATGTGTGTTAGGAGGGCCAGCAAACGAGTCACAGAACGTCAAGAGGTTAGGGAGAGGGAGGACAGCAGTGACTCGGGGGACGAAGAGTAGAAGAATAGTTTGCATATTTGTCGTGCGAGGGATTAACAAGATGATGGGTCTACACCACGATCACCGCAGGATTATGCTTTCACCATCTTTGACGGTGTCGACGGCTAGGGGTTCATCTGTAATATTTGTGACATTCATCGCGCCGCTGGACGGCCCATAGGCCCCATCTTTTAGAAGGATAAACACCGCGTGTCACCCTCCAGCAACCCTGCAGCGGCTGTGAACACTTATGTGGGAACAAAGCCATGGAAGTTCCACTAATGTTCCCAGAGGTGACAGCAGCCATACAAGAGCAGGGAAGCAAAGACCACTCTGCGGTCGTCGTCTTACTGATGCCGATGAGCTTAAACTAAGCTCATTCGGCAAATTTTCTTGGGGACGCGTCTGAGGATAAGGGAAGGTTGGTTAGCTCTTTCGGTGACATCATACAGATGAGCATATCTGTTACGTATCAGTCCTCATTTTCCTAGCTTCTGTTCTATGATGCTTGGTCCACTGCCACTGTCGCAACACCCTCATTTCAGCACCTTCCGACATCCATCGCCTCACCGAAACCCCCCTCCTTTTACTCCTATAAACTGGCCCAATGGTTGCCTACGTCCCTCCGGAGCCTTTCAATCTTGACGTCGCCTGTGCCATCTTACTCCAGTTCGCCATGTTTATCACTGCCTACTTTGTACGGTTCATTCGCAAGCTCTTGGTAAGTGCGCCATTTGAGCATGATGATCTTCTTTCTCGCTGACGCTGACCCACCCAGTGCTATCGCGACGAGCCGGCCCCAGGTCTACCTCACTGGCCTGCTCGTTCAACCAAGCCTACTCACTCAACCAGTCCCAGCTTGAGCATCGCCAGCCAAACCTCCCGGACTATGATGATGACTCTCTGGAAGGCGTAGCCCCGCCCTAAGCCTGCGGGATCAGATTGTAAGCTGATTGACCTGTCATTGCAACCTATTAACTCAAGACAATTTTTGTTAACTCAAGAAAATTTTAGGTGAAGGCACATGGAGGATATTGGATGGGAAAGGGGAAAGCATTGTTCTATGTCTGTCGAGGACGTGAAGGTTCGATCTGCATGTTTGTCTCCGTGTCTCAGTTGCTCCCTTGTTGTAGGGCGGAATATCATTTAGACAGATGTACACATGAATTTAAAACCCTGATCGATTCCGAACCGTCAAATACAACGTTCAGCTGAATTCGGAACAAAGGAAGTGTTCAGTAAAGAATGACGCAAGTGCCCAGGTGGCTGTGTTGTCTCCATGTCTTTAGCGCCAGAACTTCTCCATCCTTGACTTCCGACCACCACGATCTCTGCTCTGCCCCTTCCCATTCTTGCCTGTCCCTTCTACGGCTCCCTGCCTGTCATTCTGCTGCTGTTGGTGTTGACCACAGTAGAGTTCCTGGCCTCTTCTGTTATTCCTCGCTTGTCCTGCTGTTGGTGTTGACCACAGTAGCTCCTCGTCGTCCGGACTCCCTTGCCGCCAACCATCATCTGCGCCTCTGTTCCTCGATGCCTGCGCGAGCAGAGACACGTGCGCATAGACAAGCTCGATATCCCATACAGGCAGAACCCGATGACGTGACCGATCGTCTCGCACAACAGGTTCTGGCCATGACCATCGCTGACGAGGGTCCTGACATCAACTCGCAGCCAAGTAGGCTCTGGATGCCTCGAGAGTGGTTTCAAAGACAAGAACACCCCCCGAGCCCACTTGCAATACCGCCATTTCGTCTGCTATCATAGATGCCTTCCAGTGGACGTCAGCAACTACTTTACCCCCCGCTGCTCCGGGTGCTGTCCCCTCTGCTTCATCCACCACTTCGTCCTTCGCTTTGCTGTTCACAGATACACTTCCCCCGCACTCGAGGGGTCGGATCCCTTTGCTTAGTATCCCGATTTTCCCGCCCAAACTTGGCGTATGGACGGAACAGATGCATTAGAGGAAGTTGACGTATCTTGGGTCTTTTGTCACTTTACTCAGTACAGCATCTTGGATAATAGTGTGGTTGTTTTGGCTTTGAGTCAGGTGAGTAGTACTTATTGTCATTCCACGTGAACTCCAACTTAAATCCCATAAGGTTTAACAGAAGCTTTGTTTACTGTAATAGTCCGTAACAATAAGATCTACTTCTCACATGTACCACATTGATTCGCAACTGATCGGCTATAAAGGTGCATAAGCAACTACACTGACCTTCGGCGCCGGTCGTCGGAACTCCATCATCCTTACACTGCTTCCACGACTCAATCGCATGTTGACGCAACTGAGGAGCTCTCCACTTTGCTACGTGTCTAACTCCATTGCGTGTTGACGTGATTGAGTGCTTTGCGTCATGGATTCAACTTACTTCACTGCGCAGGCGCAGGTGCTTTACCAGATCGGTGCGCATGCCCTAGGGATGGGCAGTGGCCAACCACCTCCATGATGGGAGATAACAACATCTGGTTCTTCTGAGGCCTCCAACTCCCTGGACCCTTCTGCCATGGATATTGAACTTGCAGGTAGTCCCATGGTGCGTCCTGGTATATTTAGAAGTTGTTGTTGTATTGACTATTCATAGGGGATGGGGATGCTAACGTCTGTGACGTTCTCAAGCACTTCAATGTCAGTGCAGGCACCGACTACGACTCCGATGGCCAACCTTCCTATGCCTAACCTTTCAATACCATCTATTCCTGGAGGATTTTCATTTCCTTCATCCCCCGCTCCAACCACTCTGACTCCGAACATGTATCCGATCAATATACCCTCCCTCTCTTCCTCGAACGACGTTCCGCAACCATCGCGTCCGACCTCTGATTCGTCTGCGAAGGTCCGTCTTAAGGAGACACCGTCCCTCCGAGTCCAAGGCTTAAAGCAACGCTTGCGCGCGACAGAGGCGAAGCTGTCGGCGGTATCCCAAAAGCATCAGCGAGACCGCCGGCGTCTTGCTATCGACACAGCCCACAAAGCCTCGGCAATGCAGCATGCACAAGACCTCGTAGCATGGGAGCAGAGAGCAGCAAGTTACGAGCAGCAGCTTCGAGCGCAGGAAGCTCGTCTCCTAGAAGTTACGACCAAGAACGCAGAGATTATGCGGGAGTTACGAGAGGTCTTGCATACGTGAGGGGAGCAACTGGCTTCTCTCCAATCTAGTCTGCATGGGAAAGATGTTGAGATAAACCAGGTACACGCGCAGTGTCGGGAGCTTAGTGCGAAGTTTGAAGCTGTTCAGCTCGAACTGCGCAAGGAGAAGGACACAGCCGAGACATTCCAAGCTGAGCTCCGTCGTGAGAGGGACACTGCCACCACTGAACGTGAGCGTGAAATGCTCGCGCTTGAGGAAAGAATGAATAGGAGAATCCAGGCGAGTCAATCAGCACAGGATCCTTGCGCTCATCCGCTCATCCACTCTTCATAGACCATGGTTGCGAATATTCCGGTCTGCCCTGATAGTGCCTCCAGCCCCGGACCTACCATTCGGGCGTCCGAGCCCGCTCCTCTCGAGTCCGATTCTGCACCTCCTTGAGCGGCTTTGACCCACCCTCATATATCCGTTCCGCCCCTACTTGTCCACCCCCCCAGTTCTGTTCCTCGTTCTCGGACGCCCTCGACTTCCTATATTCCATCCACCGTGGCCTCACACCGACTGCCACGCTCAGAGGACTGCAAAGAGCATCTCAGGCAGGTCCGAGCTGTCTTTGCAGAGTTTCTCGGCGCTCCTGAAGACGAGGACTTCATTAGTGGCCATACCCCTGCTCCCCGGGAGGTTGTCGAAGCTTATCTGAATGGCACGGGTCTTGGCCCCGATCAGAACGACCTGTGCTTTACAGACTTGAAACCTTACAACAATGCCTGGAATTGTGCAGTTACGTCCGAGCTAGGTGCCATTCTATTCACCAGGCAGAGGACTGGGAAATGGCAGTGTCCAGATGGTACTCGGGTGACTGTCGCATCCCAACCATATTGGGCGGATGCCGCTCTCAAGAAATTCAAACGACAGGCCGCAGACTGGCGGGACACGATCCGAGTAGTTACTGATATGACTGGTGTTCGCCGACAAGAGTCTCGAGTTGAGATGAATACTCGACGACTTCAGCAAGGAGAAGAACATTCCAAGGTCGCGAGGCAGAGGGAGCGAAGGGCCAAGGTAGACCCATGATATTGCGGACTGGACATTTACTAACAAAACCGAAAACAGTGTTGGGACAGGCGGCTCGCAATCTGCCAAGGAGCCAACTATGTTCGACCAGAATCAATGGAAGAAGTTTCTTCAAATCATTGATACACTTGGCAAGGAAGGTATGAGCTCCGACGACTCAGCAGAGGAGGAGGCCACGCACCGTTCATGCTACCAAGTCTCTATCCTTCCATGGAGACGCGACTTCGACGCGATCATGGACAAGATCGACGCCGAACGCTGGAATCCACGGAGTGGCTACAGTACAAGGGGTTCTCGCCCGACACCCCGCCATCGCCAGGATAAGGCACTCATCAGCCTCGAGGGCCCGGACAATATCCATGTCAGCCGTCCAGGGAAAACCAAGGGTATCAGAAACCCCCAAGGGTTTTAAAGGGTGTTAACCAAGGGTAAGGGTGGAGGGTCAGCTTTACCTGACCCCTGTTAAAACCCTTACCCTTGGCAAGGGTTGAAGGGTATTTGAAGGATACTACAAGGGTGTCAATATACAGGTATATGTACATATAATAGAGTGATAAGTGGTAGTTTTAGAGTGCAATACTGCTTGCTTTTATCTTATATAGTTGTAGATAGCAGCTTAAAGTGTATAAAATGAAGATTAGAGCTGACAAAGGCTTATTAGGACCAAAAACCCTCAAGGGTCAAGGGTAAGGGTATGTAAAAGTAAGGGTAGAGGGTCAGAAGGTTGACACCCTTGACAAAACCGTTACCCTTGTCAAGGGTCAAGAGTTTTTGAAGGGTAGGGTGGAGGGTCAGCCTCTCATACCCAAGGGTACACCCCTGCTTTTTACTGCAGCCGTCGTGAGGCTGTCTCCGGCCTACCGGCCTCCTATGATGCACAATGGCTCAAGGGGCAATCGAACGACTACATCAATCGAGTCCTCTGCGTTTCCGAAGAAGCGGCTGACTGGGTAGTAGAAATCGCCAATTTGTATGGCACAAGTAGCGCTTGATCCCCCTGCACTTACGAGGACAGTACGGACTTACGAGGACAGTACCTATATACTCAGAACAATGACGAACATACCATGTATTACAAGAGCGTGAATGCGAGGTTTGTCGGCTCACAGACTCACAGATCCTCCGCGGTCCACACTGCTGAGGGCGAAGACATAGTATAAGAAATAAGTGGCGGCCCCCTTGAGGTCAACACCTCAGGGTGGGGAGGGTAGTGGGTAGGACGGGGGACAAGAGTCGGACTTGGACTTGGAGGATCTGCTGGGTGAGTTGGTCGGTAATGTGGCGGTGTCGTTTAGGCGCCCAAAGTTCCATGTGTTCTGCACTTGTCGTCAGCAGTCGTCTTCCGCCCACCACCATCCATCCACCATCCGCCATCCATCCGCCATCCATCCATCCATCCATCCATCCATCATTAATATTTGCTGAGGCATTGACCTCTACGAATTCCTCCTGGCTACTCTTGCACACCACATTGCCGCAAAGTCTCTGTCAAAGTCCCTACTACCCCGCCGAAACTCACCTCTGTTCATCGTGGTATGTACGACCTCACAAACATGGTTCGCGTACAGACCTCTGATGATATTTCAAGAATCCCTCACTCTGCGTTTTTATACACGAGGGCCAGGTGTACACATCACCGACCAGAATTCCTGCCAGTCCTCCATCACACAACAGTCCTGATGCCCCAGGTATCCCTCGGTCGTCGAGTTGGTTACACTGTATGTGGTCGAAGAAGGATTTTCTGGAACTCGCCTTCTACTTCAAACTGGCTCATACGGTCAGCCTTCCGGTGCCTTGATTTCTATCGCCAAGACATGATCCCCATGCAAGTTCGTGAGCAACAGCTCAGCCCACCCGTGTATCGTACTGCCTTTGCCGACGAATGGGCGAAGCTCGAAGCAATATTAGTACAAGTTCGAAATCTTCTCCAGAGGCATTGCCGGGCTGTCCTCGTTATACTGGATAAGGAGCACGTTCGAGGACCATCATCTGAGGGGTACAAAGCTTGGTCGACCGATCGGGCGACTGCTCAGCGCAAGGCTTTCTTTGCGCGAAGGAAGTTTTTGTACCATATCGCTATCATCTCCTTCCATATCGCCTCCTTATGGCGCCTCACAAATGATCCACATCATTGGTATGACTACTTACTGGAGAATGGCATACAGGGCCATGTTTTGGACAGTCTCTTAGCAAGCGTCGTTGCGGACTTCACCCCCAACAATCCCCACACGGGTCTCTTCATCAAACCCAACGCATTTTCCTGGTCGACCTATCTCCCTGTCCTCATTCTTGCCAATGTGCCGATCTTCGTTTACTAGGGTCCTATACGCTCTCGAATTGCAGCCCCTGCGGGGTTGAAGGACCTCGAACCATCGAACAAGGCTGTTTCAGCTGCGCAACAGCTCTCGACGGATGTCTTTGACACAGAGGGACAACCTAGCTTTGGAACGACCGGCAGGGTGCCA
Source organism: Ganoderma sinense ZZ0214-1 (assembly GCA_002760635.1). Classification (NCBI taxonomy): domain Eukaryota; kingdom Fungi; phylum Basidiomycota; class Agaricomycetes; order Polyporales; family Polyporaceae; genus Ganoderma; species Ganoderma sinense. The sequence continues at coordinate 1,300,456 of AYKW01000045.1, forward strand.
GAGTTCTTATCCACCGACACTCCTGGGACATTCTTCGCTGCACGAGCAATATACCACGCTGCTTGCATCCGTATTGAGACCGAGGAACAGAGACAGAGACGGCTATCCCGGGAGAAACGTGCGACATTGTATCTTATCACAGCACAGGGCGAGGATAAAATCTTCGACTGGGACTTCGACTGGGAGTGCATGCGGTGGAAGCGGGACATGGTCTTATGGCACGACCGCCTGAGTGCTTGGTCTGGGTACGACAAAAAGTTTTCGAGAGCTCTGTCAGGGAGGCGCGCGATGGTGAGGAGCTGGACGAACAGGAGGCTAATGATCATTCTTCGAATCCCCTCTTCCACGAAGAGGACTGTAAACTTGCCTCTCCCCCTCCCCCTCCCCCTCCCCCTCCCCCCTCTCCTTAACCGTGATGATGTTCCCATGGAGGAGGTGCTGGACATTGGTGGAACCCCAGCCTCAGTGATCCAGACTCCAAGGCGGCCCGCCACAACACTTGTCACGCCATGTATTTCCACTGCACCTCCTGGCTTCCGGGTATACCCACCACATCCCATAGGGCCACTGCGCCCATGACATCCCATCCACAGGAGGACGGTGAGGTTCTCGATAAAGAATGGTGTCCGAATTTCCCAACTCTCAGTGCAGTGCTCATGTCTCGTCATCTCTTCCGTTGGACGACCTCCCGACTTTACCAGAGGGCAAGCTTCTAAACTGGACTGACGCATGCAAGGTGGTTGGCTTTCATCCAACCCCGGAAGTCAAGCGCGCTCTCGACGACGACAAACCACAGGGGACTGATGCCTTTGTGAAGTGGGTCTCGTGCATGGTCCAAAACATCCATCTTCCTGTGGACTGGTGGCTCTTGGCCCCAGCATCTCCTTTCAGACTTCGAGAGCTCCTGCGGACAACCGACCTCCGAATCTTCCACCTAGACGATCTCCACGAGGACCGGAATTTGCAGCTGTGGTGTCTAGATGACAGGAGTAATGGAAGATATAAGCGGATGTGGTTTGTGGCTGTGATGAACCCTTCGACGGCTCTGGCAGTTGCCATGAGCCAGAGGTCAGTTGATGAAGCTGTCAGATCGATGACAACATCAGGTATGAGTGAACACAATTACGATTGACATGTATTGCTAATGTGTGTTCAGGCGTTCAGTTCAGAACTCTCGTCTACTCACCGAGAGCTAGCCATGAAGTCAAACAAGGATGGAGGATGATGGATCCCCACCTCAATCATTGTCTCCTTAGGCGTCAGACAAATTACCTATTCAACGCTAAGGCTGAACATAGATCAGTGATTCATACAGGTTGACCTGGCTTGAACCTAGATATAAACCTGTAGGTTGTGACCTGTAGGTTACAGGTACCTGTGCCATGAATCAGATATGAATCTGAGTCAGCCATCTTGGAGAAAGTGACCTGGATTTGTAGGTTTGGATACAGGTTACCTACAGGTTGATTCACATTTCAACAGCCAAAAAAGGTATATATTGAGGGTTTTAGTAGGTAATATGTCTTTATATTGCTTAATACTGTATCTATCAGCACACTTCTAGCATGGATAATGCTAATAACACTAAATACTAGCCTAGAACCTTCAATAGAAGCTGAAAGACTACTATATTTGGTATCTAAATCAAGTCAATGATTTGACCTGTGATTTACTACAGGTTGCAGGTCAAAAGTTGATTTGATTTATACAGATCCCAATCAGACCTCTGGAAGAGGCCAAACCTACAGGTTTAGATCCCAATCACCTACAGGTCAACCTACGTTCAGCCTTATTCAACGCCGCTGATTTCCATGCATATGAAGAAGTCCGCAACCACTTCTTGCAAGCTAATCCCCACATCGGACGCGCTGCATTGTTAGCTGGCGGGATTCTCTGGCGATTGGTGATCGAGAGCGTTGAGCCGGATCTTGTTCTGGACGGTCCAAATACGCTCAGCACTGCTCTCGGGATCACGTTCGCTCTTTGTGACCATGCCAACGACATCTTCATTGATGATTGTCTTACTTCTCAGGAGATTCAAATCATCATCAGAACATACACTCGGGAGCCACACAATCAGAACAATGCGCAGGGGACAGGGTTCCCATCGTGGTGGCCAGATAACAACCACTTTGACAGATCAGCTCTTGACTATGGGTGGTAGTCTCCAGTTGCTGAGGCCTGGTATCGCGAGCTTCGTGCAGAGTACTGTAAAGGAAATGCCCAGCCAAAGACCAGCCCCCAATGGTGCAATGCTTTGAGGAACAGAGACAGACGTGCCCGCCTGTTTACGGAAAACAGCAAGACAGCTGCATCAGCGTTCCTTCGCGGTATCTCAACATGAAAGGTTGGTTTCTAGTGCCTGTAATCCTACAATTAGCGTTGACAACACTCTTTATCCACAAGGGGATGGTTTTATGGATATTCACATTTGCTATGAACTGCTCAGTGTTTGTTGTATTTTCCAAGCTTGTATTTGTGCAGACATAATCATGCAAATAAATAATCCTTGATGTCCATTTGAATTTCGATTCAGATACAAGTACAAGATATAAGTCCACAGAAGAATGTAAGAACAACAAATGAAGACATAACCGCCTCCAGCCTAATCTTTGCGCTGCCTCTTGGCCTTCTTGTGCCGCCCAACATCCACATCGTGGGGCTTTCTCTGCCGCTTGGAGCGGGCTGGAGGCAACGGAGGAGGCGATGGAGGAGGCGATGACAGCGACAACGATGATGCCACCAATAATGACAACAATGACGTCAATGGTGGCAGTGGCGACAGTGGCAGCACGGGCACCATATGTTGTAGTATTGATGTATCATGTTACGACTAAGTCCCTAGACTGTTTTACATCATGTTATGGCAAGGAACGTGATGTATCACGGACCCTCCGGACCTTCCGACACAGCCGCCAGCCACCTGCCGCATTTGGCAGGTGCCCCGCCAGGGGCTCTGCTGGCGCTGTCTGTGCTTACTCGAGCCTCGGCTGTCTCGCTTGTTCTCTCTCGGCTCTCACCACCCACTGCCGACTCCCAGGCACCTGTACCATCAATTCCGACCTCACCAGCGCCATTTTCCATCAAAATATGAGCCTTCCGAGGCGCAGTGTCTGAATTAGGCAAGTGTCTGCCTCTGTTTTGGATAATGAATATTATCCAGGGTCTAAGCAGCGCGACTCACACGATCACGCGCGACACGTACGTGGTACGCGCATCGCGTCGCGCCTCTCTTTGTCTGCATCCCGATTCAATGTGCTTTGTTCTGATTCAGTCCATATATTCTCCCGCTCCGCGCTTCTCTCCTCTTCCCATCTCCTTCCTCACCCGCGTGCTCGAAAGTCCCCGGACTTCGAGTATCATCTTATTTCACAGGACATGGCTCCGCGCCGTACCTTGCCAACTCGCGTCCCGACGGCCGCTTCCTTTCATCTCGCGCCACACCTCATCCCGATCCCCCCACCCAGTTCGATATGCCTTCCGATGGTCCGGCAGCCGATGGGTCTGGCCAAGCCCCCTCTGGCAGTGGCGCCGCCACTGGCGGTCAGGGCACGGGCTCCCAAGCACCCGCCACCAACAGCACACCCACCAACAACCCAAACAGCAGCCAGCCTAACTCCCAGGTGGAGCAACTGCTGATCCAGGCCTTCTTAGCCTTCATGGGCCGCAACATGCCAGCCCCCGTGCTGTCTGTGCAAGCTCCCGCCCCGGCGGCCCCGGTCAATGCAGCGGCTTTCCCGCCTTTCACGTTTACAGTGGCGCAGCCGGGCACTGCTGGTATGTCTCTTTTAGATCTCTTCCCCGCGATCGAGGGATCGGTTCTCTTGGAGATCGCGCAGCATTCATTTAAGCCGGGGGACCTGTCGAAGCTCGATCCTCGCTACAAGGATCGCACCCAGTGGCAGATCCTTGATGTGAGCGGCAGGATAGTCTCGGTGCATGATCAGGTGCCCCGGGACTATCCCACCTTCCATTCGCTTTACATCCCTCTGAGTACCTACTTTGACATGCTGGCTGGCTTTGCAGCCACTGGTGGGCAGTAAAAAGCAGGGGTGTACCCTTGGGTATGAGAGGCTGACCCTCCACCCTACCCTTCAAAAACTCTTGACCCTTGACAAGGGTAACGGTTTTGTCAAGGGTGTCAACCTTCTGACCCTCTACCCTTACTTTTACATACCCTTACCCTTGACCCTTGAGGGTTTTTGGTCCTGATAAGCCTTTGTCAGCTCTAATCTTCATTTTATACACTTTAAGCTGCTATCTACAACTATATAAGATAAAAGCAAGCAGTATTGCACTCTAAAACTACCACTTATCACTCTATTATATGTACATATACCTGTATATTGACACCCTTGTAGTATCCTTCAAATACCCTTCAACCTTTGCCAAGGGTAAGGGTTTTAACAGGGGTCAGGTAAAGCTGACCCTCCACCCTTACCCTTGGTTAACACCCTTTAAAACCCTTGGGGGTTTCTGATACCCTTGGTTTTCCCTGCTGGTGGGTCGAAGGAGGCACTCTATCAGGTGACCGTGAGCACCTCTGCATACCTCGCACGCCTCGTTCAATTCGCGCAGGACTACCAGTGGTCGGCGGTGGTAGCCTACCACTTCGCGTTCCACTTCAAATGACGCTGCGACATGATTCGCGGCGACTACTCGGGCTGGGCCACGATCGACACCACCCTCCAGGCCGAACACCTCATTGGCCGGGACCGATCGCGTGGCGCGGCCATGAACAAATCCGCCTCCGGAGGCACTGGCAAGCCCTGCGAGTCGGACATCTGCCGCAACTTCAACAAGGGGACGTGCTCCACCCCTTGTCAACACAACCGGATGCACAAGTGCGCAGGCTGCAGCTCTGCAGACCACGGCCAGTCTGCGTGCACACGCACTTGAAGGACAGGCAGGACGGGCGGCGAGCGCCCTTATCCCGCTCGTCCTCGCCCTCACCCAGCATCCCCGGCTCACCCTCCGTCACGGCCCAAATCACATGCACCTCCCTCTCTCGCTCCCCAGCCTGACACAGCCCCCGCTCCCACAGCTCCACCCCAGCACCCTGGACTCCCCCACTCACATCTCTTCTCCGCCGGTCCCCCGCCTCCAGCTAGGCCAAACACAGACCCCTGCGCCAACTCGGCTCACCTCCGCCCTCCAGCTGAGCCCCCTGTTCACTCGTCCCTGCACCGTGAGGCCTGGGCACATTATCTCTCCGACTACCCAGATCGCAATTACGTAGAATCCTTACTTCACATAATAGATTTTGGTGCAGCCCTCGGACACACTGGTCCCTCACACTCTCAGGAGTGCTGCAACCTGTCCACCGCCCTTGAGCATCCGGACACCGTCGCCGCCGACATTGACACCCTCTGCTCGCGCCACCGCATGCACGGCCCCTTCGCAGCCCCGCCGCTCACCCCCTTCCGATCCTCCCCGCTGGGGGTCGTCTCGTGTCCGCGCAATCCCGCCAAGCTCCGGGTAATCAATCACCTCTCATGGCCCCAGGGCACGTCCATCAATGACGGCATTCCGGACTCCGAGTCTAGCATCACCTACGAGTCATTTGACTCTGCGGTGGCTGAGATCTGCCGTCTCGGCCGCGGCGCTCTCTTAGCTAAGCTTGATCTCAAGGACGCCTTCCGCCACATCCCAGTGTGGCAGGCGGACTGGCATCTCCTCGGCTGCACCTGGGCAGGGCAGCTATACTACAGTGTTGTCCTTGTCTTCGGGGCAAAATCCGCACCTTACATCTTCAACCTCTTCGCAGAGGGCCTGCACTGGATCATCCAGCGTCACATCCCAGCATCGCTCCGGCACTACTTGGATGACTTTCTTCCCATCTTCCCACCCTCCACCGCACCGCCACTTGCTCAGACCGCTGTCGAATGGACCATGGCCCTCGGGGAGGAACTCGGCCTTGAGTTCCAGGGCAACAAGACCATCTTTCCCATGACATGTCTCGACTTCCTCGGTCTTGATCTCGATACGGACGCGATGGAGGCCCGGATGCCGGCAGACAAGCTCCGCTGGCTTGGCGAGCTTCTGTCTGCCTGGGAGGATAAGCGCACCTGCCGTCTCCGTGAGCTACAGGCCCTTATTGGGTTCCTGCAGTTCGCCGCACATGTCGTTCCCCATGCACGGGCTTTCATTCGCCGCCTCATTGAATTTTCGATGACGTTCCCCTCACCGCTCTCGGTCTGCCACATCCCGAATTACGCACGCGCTGACATCCGCTGGTGGCACGTCTTCCATTCCACATAGAACGGCATCCGGCTCATCGCCCCCACTCGCCCGACAGTCCACGTCTTCACTGACGCCAGCAGTTTGGAGCGCAAGGGTATTGGTGGCGTCTTCGGCAGCATGTGGTTTGCCAGCCGCGTGCCACACCGCTTCCATAAACGGGACATTCAGTTTAAGGAACTCTTCGCCGTCATTCAGGCAGTTCTCTGCTGGGGCTACCAATGGTCTGGTTGCCATGTGGTCTTCCACATCGACAACCCGGCTTCCAAGACAGACCCCTTCCGCAAGGGCGTTTCCGTGGTGATCGCTGCAGCCCCCGGATCAGTCACTTGCCCGGTCTCAGCCCTCCGTGGAATCATCAGAGCTACTCCTAGCGACGAGACATCCCCCCTGTTTGAGGGCCTCGAGACCAACTCCGCGCTCACGCGGGACCTGTTCATCTCGCGCCTCAAAGCTCTTCTCTCGGCGCATGGCTTCGACAGCGGCAAATACTCTGGGCACAGCTTCCGCCGTGGTGCGGCATCCTCGGCGGCTGCAGCTGGGTATGCGGATCATGAGATTCAGCTGCTCAGGCGCTGGCGTAGCAACGCATACAAGCTGTATATTGACGTTCCACAGGATCGGGTCCTCCACATGTCCAACCGTCTCCATTGGGTCGAGGCCGAGCCTCACGCTTAGCCTCCCGTGCCTCCGGCCCTCCACTTTGCTCTCTGTGTGGCTTGAGCTCGGCCCCTCCCAGTTGCGCGAGAGAGTGGTAGCGATGCGAGTCGGTTGGCACCGTCCGCGCAGCTCATAGCGCGCCCCAATGCCATCCTCCTTCGCCCTGCCCGAGTTCGCGCATGATTAGACTGGATGCGCGGAATCTTGTTTCTTTTATACCTCGGTCAATTCTTGACCGTTCTCCTTCATTCTTTCAGTTCCTGATTCGCATTTGGAGGGCGCACAAGACAGGCATATTGCGCCCTTGCAAGGTACGTCTGAACAGTGCTTACTAGCCTCCCTATGTCACACTATGGAGAGGCTATTTTATTAATAGCGTGGTCATTTCTGCACGTATTGGCATGAATATAGGCTCGTTCGATTCGCATTTTCAGCACCCATCGAACGAGCCCACATGTGTGTCCATCCGTTCAGCGGTTGTTCTAGGCCAGATACCCTGTCCTGCTGCAGGGCAGGTATCTGTCTCGGAACAACTACTGGGTGGATCGACTTCGCGCTTTCAGTTCCTAGTACCCACTGACCAGTATATGTAGGAAATACCATGCGTTTTTCAGTCTGCACAGTGACTGTGGTGTGGTGGGGCTATCAGTGCCTAGCCACTGTCGACCTCGACTGCCTGTACTTGGTTCAAAGTAGGCCATTGCTGGCAGATAACGATTGATGAGGAACAGCAAACTTAGTACTAGGATAACTATTATATATTTAAACATATGCATATAGTCATGTGAAACATTGATGTAACTAAGACTGTGCCTACTTATACTAGATGCACTAATGTTTTCTACTGTACTACTTAATGCTAGTAACCAGTTGAAGAGCTATATTACAGAAGATTTATATCAAAGATAACAAATATGTAATTTCAAATAAGGCTATATAGCTCCATAAGTACCGCCATTGAATAGAGCTTGAAATTCTGATTCCAGTGAAATATAATATGTCTATATTTGGTTGGATATTAGATGAGCTATGAATAAAACATTCAAAATGGGCTATTTGTGACCAAAGTCACATGTCGCGTGCCTTTGATGTCATGTGACTTGTGTGATGGGAATGTCATCTAAGAAAATCACGTGACTTGCAATGTCACGTGGCCAGTCACATGTTATATATCATGTGACTGCTGACTACTTCTGGTCATGTGACATCACCGAACAGTGTTGTATTCCGTCGTCGGGGTAGGGCGTGGAGCTAAGGGCGGGACCAACATTGGTCCTAGGCGCCCGAGGATCGGTCCTGATTGGTGCGCGCGGCGAGGCTAGGCGCTTAATTTGGTCGACCAATCCAGCGGCACGTGCTGTCTGGAGGGCTCGCCAGGGGGGCTTGAAGCTAGATGTGGCCTTTATGGACCCTCACAAAGATCCTCTCGAGAGGTGAAAAATATATACATTGCAGTGCACAAGAGCACAGGATAGAAATGGTGGTCCAGAAGTGGGAGGGATGAGACCTACAGGAGGATGAGACTACAAGGGAAAGAAATCAAAATTCTGAGGGATAAGGGACACCCGGAGAGACGATTTTGGGCTCGCCTGAAAGGTATAGTCCTCCACTTCAAAATGAGGCCAATATCAAGAGAATTGGCTCAGAACTGAGGTCGGAATCATCGACGCGAGACGATCATAAGCGCCCAAACAGGAGCACATGGACCCTGATTGCGAACATGGCAATAGACTCTCGTTGGAGGGGACAGAAATTATAGAAATATATTGATAAAAAGGGAAGGGTCAAAGCTGAATGACAGAGAAGCAAACGTAAAAAAGCAATCAAAAGTGAAGTAGATATTTTGCAAGCACCGGCAGACATGCGGCAGGGGCATGATAAGCTTCAAGGAGGTCCAGTACATACCTGACAGCAACACATAAGACCCCATATATTGAATCATGCTTTGATTCTTGGATCGCGCTAGTTTAGTGTGTCAAAAGCTCGGAATGGGAGGGAAAGCAGGAGGAGGGATGCTGAAATGTTGAATAAAGAAAAACCTATAGATAGAGACGCGGCGGCGCGCGCGCCGCCGCGAGAAGGAAAATCGGATTAGAAACCGTTAAATAGCTAAATAAGTCAGTTCAGTGGACACGACAGAGGGAGAGATATTGGTTGTGGAGGAGGAGGAGAGCGCGCCTTCGGCGCGCGCGCACCCTTGGCACCTTTTCGGCGCTTTTGCGCGGCTCCGCGGCCCCAGCCCACCCTTGGCATGACCAACTTGCCTGTCGTCGTGCCCTCGGGCATGACGTACGAGGACGGTTTTCAACCCTGTACCTCCTATTATGTAATCACATCCCAAAAAGGAAGAAGGCCAGTAGACAGTAATTGACCTATATCTCGGCCAATACAGGGCCAAATCACATGATTGTACTACCATTAGAAAGCTGTTGATCAGGGCTATCTGATGGAACTATCGGCGTAAGCATTACATAAACACTCAAGCCTCGAAAGAGGCATTTGTGTGCTTTTTTGTTTGGCTTATAACTTGGTCAATACTGGTCAAATGGCATGAAACTAGTACCATTAGAACGCATTTTTGAAGGGCTTTCTAATGGTACACATAGCGCCCTAGCTCCTAAATAAGCGCCCATATCGAGGCATTTGTGCGTTTTTTTATTTGCTTATATCTCGGTCAATATTGACTTTTAGAACATGAGACTAGTACCATTTGAAAGCCTGAAGAGAGGGCTTTCATATGAGGTACACCACTACCACACTACTTATAATAACTTGTAGTTAGGTCTAGTACTTCCAGTAGCCAAGTGCTTCGTCAATAGATGTGGTATAACAGGTGAGTAAAGCACTGGTAACAAAATGAAGCACAGCCACCATTCAAATCCTGACCCTAACCCTAAAGCTGTGCTGTCAAAGTAACAAAATTTGTAGTTGAGCGTCTACTTTTTTGTAGTCACAGCTTTTCTGGGTCTGAATTCTTTTCCCACGTCAACGACAAGTGTTACACTGCGGTGGCAGGAAGTCCACCTCATTATAAACGATTGATTTCGTTCCTCATCAATCGTAACTAACCTTCGAAAAAGGGGACAAAGTTTTGCTAAAAGCCACGAACCTGAGGCTTCCCTATCCGTACAGGAAACTAGCCCCCAAAAGGGAAGGGCCGTTCACCATTGCAGAAGTACTAGGCCCAGTCACCTTTCGGCTGAACCTGCCAAAGAAATGGAAGATCCACCCAGTGTTCCATGCAGCACTACTGACCCCCTATCGGACAACTAAGGAACATGGGCCAGATCTTCCTAGGCCCCCTCCAGAAGAAGTCGAAGGAGAGGAAGAACACGAGGTCGAGGCCATTATCAATCATTGGACTACTGGCCACAAAAGGAAGGTCCGACAATATCTAGTGGCCTGGAAAGGGTGGAAATCTTTTGAAAACTCGTGGGAACCAGAGTCGAACCTCAAACATGCCCCTGACATTTTAAAAGCATACAAAAGGAAACATCGCCTCAAGACGATCACCACCAAACAACTCCATACCCAACACCTACGACATGGTTGAAATACGCCTCTATACCTATACAGTCACAGTCACGACCTACTTGGAAGACATTGAGACCCCACCTAGCTTCACCTTTACCTCAGACTACAAGGCTAACGAACGCATCTTTCAGTTAATTCGCTCCAACTACAGCAGATGGGTGGATAGCCAAGTGCATGCAAAGCTAATGCAGGCATTCCCCGACGCATATGACTCTTACCTCAGCAGGGAGCCCTTCTTCCCATTCTGGGAGTATCCGGACCTTGCCGAGGTAGCCGACAAAGCGAGAGCCAAATGGGGCCACCCGGCCCTGCACAACCGGTCCTCCCACTAAAAAGACAGGGTGTCCACTCCGTTGCTCTAACGCCTCCCAAGACCACGCCACCATGATCGCCATCCTTATCACCATCCTCATCGCCTTCCTCGTCGCCCAGGCCATCGCCGCCGCCGCCCTCATCCTGGCGGTCAGGGAAGTCGCCAAGGCCCTCCCCCGTGAACCGCCAGCTAACAAACAAAAAAACACAGCAGTTGCAGATTGGGGATGGGGACAAGAGTAGGGGAGACGGCCGAGGAGCAGGAAGGGGCAGAGCAGGACGCAGAGCACAAGGAGGAGGACGACACCCAGCCCGACAATGCGCTGGGCCTGTACTGGGACGGAGGCTCCATGTACCCATACGACACCCTCTCGAGCCTCGGCGAAGATGACGCCAGCTTCACCGACCTCCAGCAACTCCCTACCGACATCCCCAACTACACCATACCCGACGACGATGACTATCCCCTACCCGACGACGAGTGACTCCCGCCGTCGTTCATCGGAGGTTCGCCTCAAAAGGCGCCCACATTCCGTTCCTGTATTATGCAATGAGCATGTACCATAAAGTCCGAAAACAACGACCAATAAGCATACAAGACCCATAACACCCAAACTAAGCTAACAAAAATAAAATTAAACAAAGAAACAAACCAACAATTATGAAACCAACAAAGCATCTAAAAAGGACCCAAACTAGGACATATGAGCGCTAAACCTGAAACAGATAAACCAACTTGACTCTAGAATGGCCTGGACAACAGGACCCTATGCTTTAACAAATCTGATGGAACGCTAAAAAAGACTAGACCACCACTGGACCCTGTGCCTAGTAAGGAAAGAGGCTAGGCCCACGGGGGCGAGGCCCTAGCCGTAGCAGAACCCTGTCCTAAGAAAGGACAAATGGCATTTAACCCTATATTGGCAAAGGACCCTGACTGCAGCAACAGGCCAGACATGACCCAAACAAGCCAACCACAGCATAAGGGACTTAAAAGCGGTGAGGAGTAGGAAGACACCCCCTCACCGCCTACCCACATTATCCACTCCCAACATTCGCCCACAGCTACTCCTCCTTAGTTGCTTGGTCCTGGGTGACCTGCTCCTACGCCACTTCACCCCTCACCATCATGCCCAAAGACACCGGTCCAAGCATCATGCTGCGGCGGAACCCACCACAGCAAGTTAGCAACCCCTATGCTAACCGACCGGTACAACAAACTCCCATCATTACCCAGTCCCTTCCGCCGGTCAACTACGATCACCTTCCATGCCCGCCAGTATCCCCCAACAATGACGGAACACGGTCAGACCGCATTGGCTGGGTCTTAACCCACCCGGACTTACAGGACCAGGTTCGTCACTGCACTATCGGAATACCCTACTTCTTTGTGTTCTCAGGCATCTACTGAGACTGCGCACGGCTGGGCACATATCTCGCGAACCTGCAAAGTCACTGTCGCCAAGCAGCGGCCCCAGCCATCGAAAAGGAAAGAGCTGAGACGATCGCGATCCAAGCCCAAGAGGCCTGTTACGACATCGCGGAACGAGCCATGAACCACATGGCAACTGACCGAGTCCACGATGCCTTATGGCCGCTACTGCCCAAGAGGTCGCAACATGCTGACCACGTTGTCGAACAGCCATTCAACCCCACCCTACGGGTCAGTCGACCCATCATCGAACGACATGATGGATTCTCTCTGACGGAGATTCGAGTACAGGACCACAAGGAGGAGAGCGCGCGACCTCTCCCCGCAGTACCGCGAACAGAAGTACTACATGCTCCTCCGCCCTCGCCGCTACTGCCTGTTACCACATCGCCATCCCCCGTGCTACCTAACCTCGTCCAACCAGAGCAACTGAGGGCAGAAGGACTCTTCAGGGGAGTGCAACGACGGGTTCGGGAGGAAGAAGCACTTCTGAACGGAGATCTCAGGCTAGCAATGATCCACAGTGTGGAAAGCGCACCTAATCTGGGAGAGGACACCTACAGCATGGAAGGAGTTATGCGGGAGGATCTGCAGAGCACCGAGCAGTGATGGAACGACTACATCCACAACCTGATGGAAGAAGAACCTGACCACACTGGAAACTCACTGCTGAGAAGCTCCTCCTCCGCGGGCAGTGACGATGATGACCTCCCGGCCCCGCTCCGCTTCTACGCCCTCAACAACACCATGTGGCTTGCACGGGCACCCCTCCCTTGGCGGCTGATGATCCTTCAACGAGACGGGACCATGACACTCATACCAGACAGCGAGTTCGCCGACGAGCTCTGCCCCAGAGTTCTCGAGATGTTCGTCATGGACAGGCATCATCAAGAAAGGGAAATGGCAGGACTCGCACCTTACGGAGCCCTGATCATGGAAACCCTAGGAGGAGATCTGTCCGAAGTGGAGCTCGAACACGAAATGTTACTTCTCAAGAATGTCCTCTGCCATTGGGACAACGTCGCAGCCACCTGGATCCTGGCACATACGCCAAACCGATATCATGACATATATCTCTTGAATGTCAACCCAGAGCCCTGGAGGACCATTCAGCAGGATCACTCTATCTACAGTCTTGTCCAGTACACCCTGGGGTGTATCTACGATACCCGCACTTACCCAGATCGCGGAAGAATGCATCCATGACACATCCCCCTCACAGACAACATCATAGATATGCATCAGCTAGCCGAAGACCTCAACAACCACCCCAACGCTCCCACCAACAACTCAGGGTTGCTCTGTGCACAGCTATTCTGCGGATGGTGGATCATCCGAGACTGTGACGGCAACTATCACCAGCTGCCGGAAGACTCCTACGACTTCAGGGCCCTAATCCTCCCTCTCCACCCAGAGCAAGACAATGACCGCCTCGAAACCCTGTGGCGCCTCCATGTAGGATATCTCGGAGTATGGCCACCACAGGGCTGTGACATTCAAGACTTCCAGGCATACTGCGCTCGCTTCTACGAATTGGAGGGAGAGGCCATGGATACGGGTCGAGACGACCCTCAGGAGAGAGGGGGAGCTAATGTTACGGTCTGAGGCAACCGGCCTCAGCAAGGAGCGTGGTAGAGACTGTCTTTTTTCTTCTAACATGTGTGACATCACGTTCCTCCTTTGCCCAGACCGCTATGACCTAGTTGTACTATAAATAGCTCATGCTCGGTCCCGATGCTTCAGCACCGAGGACTCGGCTCCACTTTCTCGGTACCGGACCCGTACTATAAATAACCCAATACCGGAGCCGATGCCTCGGCTCCGCACTAGGTTCCTACACCTCATACGAGTATATAAAGGGCCGACCTCCCTGTAGGGGCACCCCAGCTTTTGGCCTCTTGTGGATATCGCTACGCTCATCCCCTGTACCACTATACGCTCAACCATTGTACAACCCAATATACTGCTTCAACAGCATTATACTTGTGTACCCGCTACGTCCCCTAGGACACCACATCCTAGTATCTGTTCACCAAGCACCAGTTAGTGAGCAGACTCAACACCGTCCCTTAGAACAGCACTTCTAAGTCCGGGACGTAACAGGCGCGCTCAGTGTATGGTCGAGATAATTGCTGATATCAACATTGACTTTCTTCTTCAGTCTCCAGTAGGTGCGATCGTCCCAACCGAGGATCATCGGAAACAAATACCCCCACTTCTTACGACCGACCTCCCCGTCAGGTTTAGGAATAAGGCCATCAGCAGTTCATCCTCCCCACTACCCTCATCGTCAGACGCAAGCGGCTGAGACGGAAAGCGAACACGTTTTTGGGGGTGGGATGGCTCCGGAGTAGAGTGGCATGAACAAGATGTACCTGGAGTGCTGCGATGAGAACAAGACGGTCCCGGAGTGCTGTGACGAGGACGAGATGGTCCCGGAGTACCTTGACGGGGACAAGATGGTCCTGGAGTGAGGTGACAGGAAGGAGGGGTCGTTGAGCGCGGTGCACGACCAGCGTGGTATGGATGAGCATAGTCTCAAGCCCAGCGAGAAAATGGGCGCAGCTCTGTCTGGCAGAGAATGGGACGACGAGGTTGAAAGTAAGAAAGTGGGGTTTGTAGCAAGAGTAAGACGCATGGCCATAGAACCAGGTTCCACTCGAAGGGAGGAGATGGAAAACGAGAAGTTGGGGGCATGATCTGGGTGGTACAATGCTTGATTGACAATAGGATGACGCCCGGAGATGATGACGAGGATGACGGCGATGATAATGACGGCGGCACAAAGTAGATGACAACAACGAAGTGATATTGACAGTGGGATGACCGGGAGAAGTGTGGCATTGACAATAAGATGATGCTCGACAACGAAAACAAAAGAGCCATCCTCAACTCTCGGGACCTATCAGGGCCAACCCAAAGATAAAGATGACCATGGTTGACCGCCGATAGCGACACCCAAGTCTACGTCGATGTTTTCTTTGAGGCTGGTTCTCATTTCTTCCTACAGCTAGTCCCCTACATCGTGGCAGGGCCACCATCATACACCTCTATCGCGACATTCGCCTCCATGTTCCAAAGCATCGTGCAGGGCTTTCAAAGCTCCTGGAGCTCCAAAGTCTTATCAGATGATGATAGCAGCTCGTCGATATCCTACAGGCTCATAGGCCGCATTGTCGATGTCAGACAACCTATATATGCCATCGCAATTTCTCCTGATGGCCAGATGTTTGCCTACGGGGGTAACCTCATCTTATCGCAATCACCCATATTGATACTTATAAACTGGACAGGCAAACGGGGTCCTGAAGTCTGCACGCTCAAGACTACCACCCTCCTTAAGGTACCAGACTTCTATTCAGAGGTCTATGGGGCCATCACGATATTGCACTGGCTGGACGAAAATGAGCTCTTGATTGGGACTGCCTTGGAATTTCTGGTGATATGGTCTGAGAGTGACAAGGTGCGTGATGGTATAGTCATCACATCGCTTATGCTCAATAATCATTGTCAGAAATTTACTGTGCTGGCATGCATTCGGATGCAGGAAAGTGGCGAAATCATTAGTGCAGCTTCCTCCGTGCAAGGCGACAGCTTTCGCATCGTGGTGGGGATGCTGGATTGCACTGTCAGCTGCATTGACTGGTGTATGAGGTGGGGTTTAGTGTACATGTGGAATTCCTGGGGTCAACGCTCCCATGTGTTCATCCCGAGGGCGCTGTCAAAGTTATTTATATGAGCATATGATCGTAAGGCTTAGCAGAATAAACTCACTTGTTGATGATATCGAGCGCCGTGCGAGACCACCTTGAGCTACCCAGCAGTCCATGATGGTCAACACCACCGAGAACGAAGAGGAGTGTGGCATGCTATGGCAAGGAGATGTCAAGGCCAACACCGGTTGAAGGAAGAATTTGGAGGCAGGACTTGTTTGGTGCGGTCGGCGCAGCTTCGAGTTGTATCATGCTAGGAGGGTCCGAGGATAGCACCCCCGATGGTCAACACCACCGAGGGCAGAGAGCAGGTGAGTGCAGGAAGGTGGGTCAGATGCTGCGGTCAACACCACTACATCCAGTGAGGGGGACAAGGACGAGGATGATAAGGACGACGAGGACGAGGAGTGGCAGAGTTTGGGCCACAGAGGGTGGATGGGAGGTCAGGGAGGAGAAGCACTAGAGCAAGCGAAGAGAAGAGAGGGATTCAGCGGAAAGCGCCCGTCATGCTAACAAACTCCCATGAGGCACAGCCTCCTTGGGTGGCGCGGAGTCAAGACCCACCATCGACCACCTTCATCTCACCCACCTCATCACCACCTCCCACCCAGTGTGTCATAGTGTTGACCCGACACATTTCCCCAGGTCTCATCTCTCACCCCCCTTCATGCGTTGTGGTGTTGACCCAACGTATTATCCCAGCTAAGGCTGAACGTAGGTCAGTGATTCATACAGGTTGACCTGGCTTGAACCTGGATATTTACCTGTAGGTTGTGACCTGTAGGTTACAGGTACCTGTGCCATGAATCAGATATGAATCCGAATCAGTCATCTTAGAGAAAGTGACCTGGATTTGTAGGTTTAGGTACAGGTAACCTACAGGTTGATTCACATTTTAACAGCCAAAAAAGATATATGTTGAAGGTTTTAGTAGGTAATATGTCTTTATATTGCTTAATACTGTATCTATCAGCACACTTCTAGCATGGATAATGCTAATAACACTAAATACTAGCCTAGAACCTTCAATAGAAGCTGAAAGACTACTATATTTGGTATCTAAATCAAATTAATGATTTGACCTGTGATTTACAGGTTTACCACCTACAGGTTGCAGGTCAAAAGTTGATTTGATTTATACAGATCCCAATCAGACCTCTGAAAGGGGCCCAACCTACAGGTTCAGATCCCAATCACCTACAGGTCGACCTACGTTCAGCCTTAAGATTCCCAGCCAAATCCTTCAAGGACTCCAGGCATGCGCTCGGAAACCCGGAAGCTCTTGCTACACCCACGACAGTAAGCGCTACAGCCATGCTCGCGCGCCACAAGCTCACCCTGCTGCATGTCCAGAAGGGAGGAGCACACAGACGCAAACGGAAATACAGAAGGAGGCAGGGAGCCACACCGCCTGCGCGCTCACGCTGGAGAGCAGAGATGTGTCTGGTCGAGCTAGGCATGTACCGCGACGCTGCGGGCTCGGGTCTGAGGACATGTGTGGATGGACCCGACGTGGGGTTCCAGTCAGATAAAGCTCAACAGGACCATCCGGACATGGCTCGGCTTCGCGAGCCTCCTGTAGTTGCCATGGTCGTAAGCTCTGTCATGGGCGGGAACTACAGAAGCAATTAAAGACAACGGAGCGGCAAATCTTGTTCATTCCTTCTTGTGCATATCTTTCGCATTTTGGCTATGGAATGATCATGGCAAGGTATGCGAGCATGGCCCTTAGTATGTTCCTGCTCACAGCAGCGACCCTGACCTCGCTCTTCCTATTATGCAAGCTGCCCCACATCCCGCGCATCACACTGTGGATCTCCCACATCGCATACCTCCTCATACGTCTGCCTCTCTGTGCTGACCAGGCCCTCACTCACGTTTCCTCTCCAAAGTCCATGGGCAGGATCTACCGCATGACCGTCATCTCACACTCGACAACCTCGCTCTTCTCGGTCATGCCGGGGAGCCAGAGTTTCCCACGTGACAAGGCCATGCCCAAGTTCATCTGCACCACGCTCCTCGTTCAATGCAGCACCGATATGTACGGAGGCCTACAACCGTGTGATCCTAAGTCCAAGGCTGCACAGAGGGGGACAGCCAGAGCACACATAGGGAAGGGGCAGTATGTCCAACGCAATGACGGCTTGATTACGGCGGTCATTAATCATTTTGTGAGCTCCGCTGCCCTCTCCCGCTTTCCGAGCCCATTGTGTGCTCACGCACGTTCGCCACCCACGTTGATCTCATCATGTTTGCCAACCTACCCCTCGTCCCGGATTGAGCATATCTGCCTCCTACCTTCCCCTACTTACACCTCAAGGTTGGCCCGCGGCCCATTGTCATTTTCCCGTTTTTTCAGAATATAGTAGCACAGCTTGTGCACCCTGATTGCCGATCGATCAATGTGTCGATCAGTGCTGAGACATTGTGTCATCGGTAGGCTGCAAGCCTTAGCTTTAACAATGCCGCCGCTCAATCCTTCAGCATTGATGAATTGCAACTGTGCTGTTATCCTACAGTCGCTGCTACAATCCGTAGCATACCAAGTTCCATTAAGGCTGAACGTAGGTCGACCTGTAGGTGATTGGGATCTGAACCTGTAGGTTGGGCCCCTTTCAGAGGTCTGATTGGGATCTGTATAAATCAAATCAACTTTTGACCTGCAACCTATAGGTGGTAAACCTGTAAATCACAGGTCAAATCATTGATTTGATTTAGATACCAAATATAGTAGTCTTTCAGCTTCTATTGAAGGTTCTAGGCTAGTATTGAGTGTTATTAGTATTATCTATGCTAGAAGTGTGCTGATAGATACAGTATTAAGCTATATAGAGACATATTACCTACTAAAACCCTTAATACATACCTTTTTTGGCTGTTGAGATGTGAATTGACCTGTAGGTTACCTATTTTCAAACCTACAAATCCAGGTCACTTTCTCCAAGATGGCTGACTCAGATTCATATCTGATTCATAGCACAGGTACCTAGAACCTACAGGTTTATATCCAGGTTCAAGCCAGTCAACCTGTATGAATCACTGACCTACGTTCAGCCTTAAGTTCCATAAGAACTGTCTTCATCGTCACAATGTGATTCTAACTCTTCATCTGGGACTCTAGGTTTGTAATGATACGTATATACCATATTGAACACGATCAAGTATCGCCTAGCCCCCCTTGCCTCCTTCAGAACACAACATTTCATGCAGAACGTGGTTCAACAAGGGTACAGTGCTCCATTGAGTCAAGCGCCCTCTCTGACGCTCAACATTATGCATGTCTACGCTCATACCTCCCCTCTCACAATGACTGCATGGTCTCTTGTGCCATATCCCCATCCCCTGTGATTAAGCATGGTCGTGTCTCATTTTGCATGCCTCTCTCTGAGCCCTTTTCTTTGCCTCCCGTCCTGCTCATCCAACCTTAGTCACTTCTTCGCACCCACATTTTGTTCGAGCCCTATCCGAGCTACCCGTGCCTTTCGGACCACGCAGAACCCCCATCTCATCCTACGCTATGGCTCAATACCGACGCACTCGCTGCAAACACGTCAACATGTCTGAGACACAATGTACCACCCTCGTTCTGCTTGCGAACTCCCTCTGGTTTCCCAGGGGCGCCACTATGCCCTTTTACTGTGACATTTACCAGTCTGCCGTCCTATTGACCAAGACGGTCCCTGTGTCTTGCACGGGCAGCAGGTCCCTTGTTCTATACGGAAGTTGAATTCCGTTACGTGTCGGCCTCTTCGGATATCTAACTAGTCTATAGCCTTCATCAGCTCAAGCCTGGAAGCCCAAACCCAAGTGGCCCTCAGGACTCTAATGTCCCAGCTGCCTGACGATGGTGATGGTGCTGGGTACATATATACCCTCGAGTTGGTCGGTATGTACATCATATTGATCTGGTCACCATCCTCTCAGGCCATCTCGAGCAGCCCTTGGCGACCCCGACACTATCTACATAAAAGTTGGGCGTACGGATGATATCATTCGTCGCTTTTCAGAGCACCGGCGCTGATGCCCCTCCTCCTCGCCTAGGCTACTTGGCGTATACCCTGACAACTCCCTAGGAATGTCGCCTGTGCAGTACTGTGACAGACTTGAGCGCCTGGTTCATACAGAGCTTACGGACTGCGCCGCCAATTCCTGTCCTTCCAGGCGAAATGTCGTCTCCTCCCAATGCGTCGATTGTTAGCCACATCTCGTCACTTATTATTTTTGCCATATTCTGACCCCACACAGGCAGTAGGAACCATTGTGAGATCTTTTCTTTCAGGCGCCTCAGAGGTAGCAACTACAGTCGTGAGTGGGCTCTTCTCATTCGCCCAGTCATACAGAGGTGGGAGGGATACACAGCAGTGATGCCGTAAGGCACAGCACACCGGCCATTCATAGATCTTGGCATCCACGACCGTCCCGACGAGCAGCCACTGAGCGGCCGATGAGCGGCCACTTATTTTCCGACAATGGGAAAGCCAGATTAAATCTGAAATGTAGTCCCGGTTTACGCCGGAATCAATGTCTCAAATGTTTACTTACGTGTGGGCCTGGGCTCGGTTTCAAATGTTGTCCCCCCTCACAGATTTGTTGTTGTCTTTGCTGTTATTGCAGAGAACAGTTTGAATGTTGAACGAGATGTTGTGCCGGGCGACACAAGGGAGAACATTACGATTGATGAGGAACAAAATCAATCGTTTATAATGAGGTGGACTTTCTGCCACCGCAGCATAACACTTGTTGTTGACGTGGGAAAAAAAATTCAGACCCAGAAAAGCTGTGACTACAAAAAAGTAGATGCTCAACTACAAAATTTGTTACTTTGGCAGCACAGCTTTAGGGTTAGGGTCAGGTTTTGAATGGTGGCTGTGCTTTATTTTGTTACCAGTGCTTAACTCACCTGTTATGCCCTCTACTTACATCTACTGACCGAGCACTTGGCTACTGGAGGTACCAGGTCCCATGTCTAAGTACAAGTTGTGTTTATACTATAAGTAGTGTTGTAGTGGTGTACCCCATCTGAAAGCCCCCTCTTCAGGCTTTCAAATGGTACTAGTTTCATGTTCTAAAAGTCAATATTGACTGAGATATAAGCAAAATAAAAAACGCACAAATGCCTCAATATGGGCGCTTATTTTAGAGTTAGGGCGCTATGTATACCATTAGAAAGGCCTTCAAAAATGCGTCCTAATGGTCCTAGTTTCATGCTATTTGACCTAGTATTGACTGAGTTATAAGCCAAACAAAAACACACAAATGCCTCTTTCGACATTTGGGCGCTTATGTAATGTTTGTACTGATAGTCCCATTAGATAGAGCTGATAAACCTCTTTCTAATGGTAGTACAATCATGTGATTTGGCCCAGTATCAGCCGAGATATAGGTCAATTACTGTCTACTGGCCTTCTTCCTTTTTGGGATGTGATTACATAATAGGAGGTACAGTGTTGAAAACCGTCCTCGTACGTCATGCCCGAGGGCACGACGACGAAATACAACACTGTTCGGTGATGTCACATGACCAGAAGTAGTCAGCAGTCACATGATATATAACATGTGACTTGCCACGTGACATTGCAAGTCACGTGATTTTCTTAGATGACATTCCTGTGACTTAGGTCACATGACATCAAAGGCACGTGACATGTCACATGCTTGTGACATGTGACTTTGGTCGCAAATAGCCCATTTTGAATGTTTTATTCATAGCTCATCTAATATCTAACCAAATATAGACATATTATATATCACCGGAATCAGAATTTCAAGCTCTATTCAATGGTGGTACTCACGGAGTTATACACCCTCATTTGAAACTACATATTTGTTATCTTTGATGTAAATCTGCTGTAATGTTGAACTAGCTACTAGCATTAAGTAGTAGAGTAGAAAACCTTAGTGCATCTAGTATAAGACTTTAGGCCTGCAGGGTCCAGTCCTAAGACTGGAAAAGACTGGTCCTAGGACCAGGACTGGACTGCTCAAGGACAGGACCAGCACTGCAAATACTGTGGTCCGGTCCAGGGTCTGTCCTCGGTCCTCTTGTTTACTGCTCCTTGCAAGGACCGGTCAATACCGGTTCAGACCAGTCTTTTATACAAGGAAAAGACCGGTCAAGACCAGTCTTGGACTGGTCTTTCCGGCTCTAACCTGGGGCACAGCTCACAGAGGTTGATATTATGATGGGATCAATCGGACTTGTAAGCTACTGTATAGTACCTTGTGCAGCCACAAAATCATAATTCTAAGGATACTATGGAGAGTGCTCATACCCGGGGCCTGGCTCTAGTCTCCAACTACAACACAACATCCACTCTGCTTGAGATCTCGAAGCTCTAGACTATGGCAACAGGCACTCGAAGCAAGACAAAGCGCGGGCAAGGGGACCAATCAGCATCCGAGAGATTGCGGGCGACAGACTCAGACGTCGAAGAGAAGCACCTGAAGAAGCAAACTAAAAAGGCCGAGCAGAAGGGCAAGGCAAAGAGGAAGGACATGCCGAGTGAGTTGGACTCAGATTCGGACTCTGGGACGTCCAGTAGCGAGGAGGAAGAGTTGGGGGTTGATGAAGCTGCTTCCAATGATGAGAGGGCGAGCCGCCGAGCAGGCACGGGCGCCAGGAAGGACGTGCCAAAGAAGGTGAAGAAGAGGAAGAGAAAGGCAGAGGGAAAGGCCAAGAGTGGGATGGTTGAGGAGGGTGGAGACGTGAACGAGGGGACTGGGGCCAGGGATAATGTGATTGAGGTATGGAAGTGCTTGTTATTTACCGAGAACACAGCGTACACTGAGGACGAATGGGGGTGCGTACCTTAGATTGGCGATTCCAGCGAGGGGGAGATTGCAATTCCCTCTAAAGTCTAACAGAAGAAGGAGATGACGCAGGACTTGCGTATCATCTTCATAGATGTGACGACGAGAAAAGTGAAGGTCAATGGACGACGGCGGCCCATGCTCGGGCACTGGTGCACGATTTGCCAGTGAGTTTTCAATGCAGCAGTTTCGCGGAGGTGGGAGCGACTTACCACAGCCGAGACAATCAGCGACGACCCCAAGGTCATCAAGTCGAAGGGAAAATCGGAGGCTGGGTGGTACAAGGGTGGCAACTCATCAGACTGCCGGCACATCGCGAGTGCTCACTACGAGCTCTACTCCCAGAAGTGCAAAGAGTTGGGGCTTGAGGAGCAGAAGGAGGCCGTCCCAAAGGATATATGGGCTGCGTGGGAGGCGAAGAACGAGGCGGCTGAGGGGAAGAAGGGGGCGCAGACGATGTTGGATACAGTGGTTAAGATGGTGAAGCGGCCGCAAGAGTTCACGCCGGAGGCGCTGCTCCAGTCCATCACTGTCCTCATTGTGACTGGGAACCACGTAAGTGGCTTAAGGTTTAAGTTCAAGAGTGGCTGAACTCTAACCTTATGCACCATTATCTACGCCGGCGCAGGCCATGGCTCTCGCCAATGAGGTCGCCTTTCGCAATGTCCTCATAACGATGCGCCCAACAACAAGGTCCTCTGAGCTCCCCATTCGCTCTCTCGTCCGCACGAAAATCACCAACGAATTTGTCGACTTCCTCAACGGCCTCCGGGACAACATTTCCTGTGCACCCGGCGCGGTCTCGATCGCATGGGACAGCTGGACCGCTCCTCATATCTCCGACCCCTTCCTTGATATGCTCGCTCTGTGGATTCAAGTTAACGACGGTGTGTGGAGCATGCGGGACGAGGTGGGGGTGTTTCACAAGATTTTCGGCTCGCACACTGGCGTCAACCTCAGCCGCTACCTTCTCCTCTTTCTGGATCGTATTGCGGTGACTTTGAAGTCCCACAACAAGGTGAGCCCTCATTTTTCTTGTATTGGTGGCCTTCAGGTGGAGGGGGGGCATTTGGCATCCCCGGAGCATGTTCTTCAGGCCTATCTTTGTATGCCGCACATCACACAAAATATGCTCACACATCTTGCATTGTAGCTCGGACACATGACCAATGACAATGCATCAAATAACGGCACGGGGGCGGAGGTGATCGCAGCGCGTTTAGCCAGGCAGGGAGTTCTCGGAACGTGGAACAAGACTGAGGCACAGCTCGGGTAAGCAGTGCTATGCGGCAGAGCCCTGAGTCTCTCTTGGAGGCAGCTAATGTTCATCTTGCAGGTGCCTCAGGCACATAATTCAGCTTGGCATCGAAGATTTTATGGGCGTGGTGACCAAGAAGGCCGCCGCCGAGACGAAGCAGGCCATCTGGGACTACGACCCCCGCCTCGAAGAAAATTCGGTCATGCACGGAGTCCTGGATGTTATCGCGGTCATTCTGACACTTGCGGTTAAGGCGAGTGATCATTCCTCTTCACCATCCTTCCTCTCCATGCATTGGTCTGGTCACTGGTCGCCAGTTGTGCGATGCTCAAGTCGGTATGTCGAGCGAGTCCAAATCATCTCGTAGAAGTCTCGGGTTCCACGGGATTACACGCCCAGGCCCCGGATGTCAGACGAACTCTCCTGTGGAACGAGAGCTCTGTGTGAGTCGGCGTCATTCGAGAGTGACGCTGACTCACTCACGTACGAGGCGAGGCGACTCTCGGCTGCCTCCTAGTCTAGAGAATCCTCCCTGCGAGCAGGGCGCACACGGTGAGCCATTGTGGCAGAGTGTTCGGGATGCCAGGGCTACCAGCACGGCGAGATGTTCCACGGTGAGATGTTCGCTTCTGGTTGAGGCGCAACTCAGATGACTGCATGCTAATGAGTTCTGCGTGCAGATTCAAGCATCTGGGACGCACAAGCAAGAGTTCCAGCGACTCCAGCTTGCCAACCTCGCTGATGGGCAAACAAAGGCCCTTGTCATTCCGCTCCACAACAACATGCACTGGGGAAGCGCACTCAAGATGCTCAGCTGGATGCACTATCTCCAAGTGGTAAGCTCATCTGGACTCCGCATCGTGTCCCATGCCTGTGCTGACATCTGAGTTCGTCCTCTCAGCCTGTCAACCTTTTTGTCGAGTCAGCGGACCACCTGTTTGGACCCATTACGAAAGTACGGCACCAAGGGGAGGCCACCGTCTCGATCCCCTGGCACGCCTTCGAGATCAAATCTGAGGGGTGGAAGCGGGTCGCCTTATGCATCAAGATCCTGACTGTATGTTCCGTATAGAACTTTGCTGTGATTCGTGCTATTAACACTGTCTCTGTGGCTGTGTGATGTGCGTGACTCGTATAGGATGCCGACCGCTATCATCAGATGTGTTCTTCAAATAGAACTCCGACCCTTCACCAGGTCATCCCTGTTCTTGAGACACTCTGTTCAAAGTGGGAGAAGCGTCTTGAAGACCCTGACTTCGAGATCTTCCATGATGCTATTCGCCTCGGGCTTGAG
This sequence comes from Ganoderma sinense ZZ0214-1, assembly GCA_002760635.1. Lineage (NCBI taxonomy): Eukaryota > Fungi > Basidiomycota > Agaricomycetes > Polyporales > Polyporaceae > Ganoderma > Ganoderma sinense. The sequence continues at coordinate 1,325,709 of AYKW01000045.1, forward strand.
AAACTCAACAAGTACTACAAGCGGCTCAACAACACGGATGCATACATCCTTGCTATGTGTTTGTAATTCCTGTTACTGTCTGTGTGTCCGTGTTAACATTTTGTATACTGTATCTAGTGCTTCACCCTTATTATAAGCTGAACTACATTGAAGAGCAGTGGGGTGGTGCTGAGGAGTACACTGCAGATCTCGAGGCTGGAGATCCACATGCTCGGGACTGTCAGAAGTATGCAAGGGATGTTGTTGACAAGGCGGTGCATAACAATGCTTTTGTATGTGGGTTTGAACTCATGGTTTTATAGATGACCTTGTACTGGCCAAAACGTCTTGGGCAGGTGCCCGGGAAGGGCAACCAGCAGGTGGACAAGCCAGTGGCAGGCCCATCTAAGTCTAACTCTCTTCTCAGTGATGATGAGGATAACTATGACCGGGCTCGTTGGGAGCGGCTCCAAAAGAGCCAGTCTGCAGACGGCTGGAAGACTAAGCTGGTGCAGTATCTGACCAATCCCTGCTTGGATGTATCCAAGTATGAAGACACTGTTAACTGGTGGCAGGTAAGTCTCATCTAAGTTTTAATTCCCAAGTGCAGTCCCATCTTATGTTAATATCCATGTTACAGCGTCATGCAACTGTCTATCCCACTCTAGCTCGGATAGCACTTGACATTCTTCCTATTGCAGCTGCATCTGTGGGTGTTGAGTCCCTCTTTTCTCGTGCTAAGCATGTTGCTACCGACCATCGTGCCTCACTGGATCCAGACATCTTTGAGCAGATTGAGTGTCTCCATTATTACTGGAAAAGAAATATGGTGGACTTTGCTCAGCTCAATGAGGAAGATAGTGAGGAGATAGATGTTGCAGAATTTGCTGACTTGGAGAGCCAGGAGGAGCTCTTAGCTGAAATGTCTGATGATGACTCTGTGTAGTTTTATATGTATATGTCTGGCCAATATGAATTAATCTGTGTGTATCTGTGCATATTGCTGTATGTCTGTTATAAATATTTATAAGTATGTATGTATATATATATAGGACCAGTCCAAGACCAGTCCAGACTGGTCTGGACTGATAATCAGTCCAGGACTGGTATAGACTGGTCCAGGACCAACAGTCCTGTCCAGTCCTGACAGGACTGAACTTGTGGTTCTGTCCTGATGTTTTTGCATTGGTCCAGTCCTGGTCCAGTCCTCAGTCCTGTCTTCAGAGGGGCAAAAGACTGGACTGGACTGGACCCTGCAATGCTATTGCGGTGAACCAAGGCAAATGCCAGATTATGTACAACAATTCAAAAAGGTCTTCCAGAAACAAGCTGCAATGCGGTTTCCACCCACAAGACAATGGGATCATGCTATCAACTTTGACAATAGCAAAAACCCAGAGTAAATGATGGGGCAAGATCTATATGGGGCAAGATCTATCCACTAACCCTCACAGAGAAGGAAGCGCTACACAAGTTCATTGATCAAGGCTGGTTCACAGCCTTCCCTCCAATCACCATTGTTGCACTCCACATGCTCCTATAGACTGAGTTATAAGTCTAATAAGATACAGATGCCTTTTTCCAGGTTTGAAGACTTATATAATACATCCACTAATAGTCCTATTAGATAGCTCTAATTAACAGCTTTCTATTGGTACTAAAATCACTTGATTTGGCCTAGTATTGGCCAAGATAGAGGCCAAATATATATATTAGTAAATTAATTATATTTTAAATATCAACTAAAAGCTGCAGAAAGGCGAGTGCGGGTTTGAATTTAGCGGCGTGTATCGATAGTATGATCAATGCACGAGGTATGTGCGCCGCCGTCATATATCGCGGTTCAATCAGCTTGAAACATGCTGGGAACAGCGGAGGGTCCGTGATTTAGCTCCCTTGGCTAGCTGGGTCCTCAGACCTTTCTGCAGCTTTCAGTTAATATAAGCATAACAAATTGTATTATATCAATACTCAAACCTCGAAAGAGGCATTTGTGTATTTTTTGTTTAGCTAATAACTCAGTCAATACTGGGTCAAATAGCATGAAACTAGTATGGTTAGGAAGCATTTTAATGGACTATATAGCGTTCAAACTCCAAAATAAGCACCTATATCGAGGTATTTGTATGTTTTTTATTTTGCTTATATCTCGGCCAATAGTGACTTTTATAATATGAAACTAGTATCATTTGAAAGCCTGAAGAGTGCTCTTTTATATGGAGCATACCACTACAACAATTGCTTATCCTTAGAATACAAGTTGTACTTGGGCATAGTGGGCCAGTGGCTCAGCGCTAGAGCGTTTTATAGTGAGAAATAGTCATTGGTATTAATGGCATACAAATGAACCCTAGGATTTGTAGTGTGGCTGTGCTTTTAACCCTGGTCTAGGGTTGGAAAAGTAACTAACTTTTGTAGTGTATGATTACCTAATTGTATGCTTCAGATAATCGGAGTATGACATATATTCCCACGGGCTCATTAGAGCGTTACAGCTGCTGGCATGGAACGTAGCCTATAAGAACGATTAATTCGTACCTCATCAATTGTAATCAGAGAGCACCCTGGAGATGCTGGCTCACATGAAAACACATCTTCCATGGCAATACGAAACTAGCTGTAACCTGTAATGAGCTCTATTATGGCTGCTTCCTTGCCATTAGCCGCACAGAACTTAGAAGTGGGCCTTGAAGGCAGTTTGAAAGTTATAAAAGGCTCTAGTTAACAACTCTGTTTATCTGTAGATCATTGAGCTTTTAGCTATTATCTTGATCCAGTGCTGGGTTTTTGCAGATTGACCTGCAAAGTGAGCTAGATTTATACTTGGTCCTATCTGAGCCAAGCTAGTGCAGCTTGGCTACTAGGGCCTCAGAGTCATTTAGACACTCTGTAGGAGAAGTACTTTTAGTGATGTCAGTTGCTGCTAATACAAGAATATAAGTTGGCCCACCTTCAGAATCTACCCTATTAACAACACAGGAAGTTTTAGAAACCTGGGATCAGCCAACAACTTGCAAAGCTTATGTTTTATCTTGGAGTCTAGAAGGGAAATAAACATACCTAAGACTCAAGTTTAGGATAATGCATGCCACTTACTTCCTGAATTCACTCTTAGAAAGACCCTCACAGAATTGCAAATATGCAGTTAATACATGAGAAGATATGAGTTGCACAATTGTGTAAAAGAAGAAGTAGAGTGCAACAATAGTAGAGAACAAGAGCAAAAACAATTTAAACAGAGAAAATAAGGCAAGGTCATTATCTCAGTAGGCAACAGCCACAGGTACAGCATACGACATATCCGTCCTTGGAAGCACGTAAGAAAAAGTATATGAGCGCAGCGCATGATGATATACAAGGACAGAGGACAGGGTTCATTTCGGAGGCAATGGAGGCATGGGGGGAACTTCAGGGATCTCAGGAATAGGAGGGATTTGTGCCTGCTGGCGCGGGCGTGACAACTTGCGCTTCTCTATCTCCTTTGCGTGGGCCTCGCGCTCTGCCTGAAGACTGGTCATCGCCTGCAGTTGCTGCGCAATGAAGTCAGATGTGTTCACGCTGAAGCGGAGATGACAAATACATCAGTTCACATTCACAACCAAACAAATGGGAGTGACGTGTATGACACGTACCGCATGCGGAGGATCCGAAGAATGGTCTCGCCATTGCTTACATCCTTCTCCTTCTCCTGCTGCTTCTCCTTCTTGCGGTTCTTGATCGTCCCTAAGTTGCGTTGCTGATACACACTCTTGGCGCGCTTCTTGATAGAAGGTGCTGTGCGGAGACTATGCTGCATCATACGCACACACTCCTCCATGAGGGCATCACTGAGCCGAAGGGCCGTGAGCCATACCACTATGTGCGCAGAAAGTCGAGACTCACGTATGCCAGTCATAGTAGAGTCGGATGGACAAGATGTCTCGGTATTTCTGGTTTTGCAGCGCCTCGAGGGCGACTGGTCCTTCTCCGCCAGCGTAGAAGTAGTCCCTAAGGAACTAGAGAATATATGGAATAAATACGCTGAGTAGGTAATACTCGAAAATACGTCACCTTGAGCCATTTGAAGACGATATCGACTTCCTTGTCTGTCAGCGGTTTCATGTCGCTCTGCACTTCGGACAATGGTGGGATGAGCAACCCCTCGATCACGTTCAAGATCTCCTTCCAACTACGTGACATGACCATGTCCTTAGTCGACTCGCTCAGGTAAGTGTTCAACGTCGACAGATTAGCGTCAAAGAAGTCGAACAGTGGCACGATCGCTTGTTCGATCTCGACGTCCGTGAGACCTTCTGATTTGAAGCGGGGTTTCTCTGACTGCGGCAGGGGTATTTGTACCTCATCTTTACTCCCCAACGCGGAACCAAATAGAGCTGTGACGTTGCCAAACGCCTTGTTGTAGTCGATGCTACCGACCGTATTCTGCTTCATGAGCGATTTGAGCACAGGTCGTGATATGCTTTGTCGGATGAAAGGGGTCATCTGAACAGAGCTTGTTTGTCAATATCGATCAACTTCGGAGAGACGTGAATGCCTTCTCGCTCACCTTGTCGATGAAGATGCGGACCATATCGTTCTCCGCCCGCTTCAAGGAGCGGAAAGCGCGACCAAAGTAGAACTGTAGGTCGTCCTTCTCGCCCTCCATGCTCACACGAAGCAAAATGCGACCCTGGCTGTCGAGATCGAACCATAATTCGTGAGTCATAAAGTCCCCGAACCGTTTCGGATCGAGGCAGAGGTACGCGCGGCCGACGGTGTCGTGCTTGCCGACCAGAGCCCGATCGCGAACGCTGATCATGATCCAGAGGGGCTTCTCTACAGACAGATCAAAAGATTCATCCCCTGGAAATGCCTTCCGTTAGTCCAACTAGAAGACAACGTAGAGTGGGCTGATCAAATAGCCCCACTCACATCGGGGATTGAGGGTTTCGTATATTGTCCTCGTCTTGGCTAGACGATTGCCCTGCTCATCACTGAGGGTCACAAATGTGTCCAACTTCGCGGAAGGGCTGGTATCTAAAGGCACCAGCCCCTCTGCGATTGCAACCTTGACAGTGAACAAGAAACGGTCGCCACGCTCGACTTTCTCCGGCACTGGGGGCGCTGCGTGCTCGAGAATGTCCATCTTCTTGTCTGCCTCGATCTGCGCATACATGCCGTCGAGAAGCCTCCGCGCAGCCTCAATATTGTTGAGTTTGACGCATGACTCCGGCTGGAAGGTAAACGCTTCGGCCTTCTTCTCCCCACGGTCTGTTAGTTGTTTCGCTTTTTCCAGCCACGCGGACGACTTCTGGGGTTGCAAGAAGTCGGTAGGTCTCGGGAACATCTCGGACATGAACATCTCCTCGACAGTTGTGCAGTACTGGTTGATAGCCTTGCTGATAGTCTATGTTCCAAAACTGATAAGTAAGCATTGGCATCAGGCAGCTGGTTGGAGCTCCGGACCTTTGACAGACTAGTGAAGAACCTTGCTTCTTGGTACTCGTCAATCCACTCCAGGTCCTGCAAGAATTGTATCGGACTCTTCAATGAGTCGAAGAGATCGACGATTGATGAACTGTGGCCTTCCTCGCCCTCCGCTTGGAACTAAAAATTCGAGTTCAGCGAGGCCCATAACGGGAAACGCTGTGCCGGCCAAAAAAGTACAAACCTTATCAGCAGCAATAGCCTAGACATAGTACATGAGCCTCTATTCGGCGCCTGCGTAATGAATGATCAGACCAACGTACCGCTTGCACCCATTGCGTTGTCTTGTTGTCGGTGTTAACAAGCCACTGCCGAACGTAGGGCTCGAAGAAGCCTCCCAGATCGAAAGTGATCTCGCCGCTGGAAAGTCAAGTCAACGGGACAGTCTTCGGACCAAGGTGAGAGGTACCGCGCACTTCGGGCAGAACGCCTTGTACATGCCGAGCAAAGTCTTGGTCCTCCTATACAGAGCGAAAATATCTTGTATCGGCACATCCGGCGTAGGACCGTTCATAGAGTCCTCGAACAGCCTTCGTTTCGAGTCGTCGAGGTCCATCAGGAAGTGCGGTATCTGCACTTCCAGCATCAATGATACGATGTCGAGATGACTGCAACAACAAAACAGGTCAGGCAAGGACCCCAAAGGGCAATGCCATGGACATAGTACGTACCCGAGGAGAGGCTCTGGGAACCGTTTATCGAGAAGTTTCGCATTCTTTTCGATCTCGTCCGTCATCAACAGCAGAGGGAGCGCCCGGTTCACTCCGGGAGCCGATTGGAGCTCCTGCAGCTTCAGGCCGTAGAACCTAGCGGACACGTCCCGGACCTGGTTCTGGATCTCTGCGATACGCTGGCTGACGTCGACATCGTAGCGCTCAAGCAGTCCGCTGTCTCGCACAATCTCGAGGATAGACAAGTATGGCGCGAGATTAGAGGGCTTGATCTGCGGCAGACCGTCGAGAGTGTGGTAGAGATGGGAGAGGAATGTGCTGAACAAGTTTCCGTAGATGGTCGCGAGGTAGTCGACATCCTGCTTCGCCCACTTGTCGAGTTCGATCTCGTTCGTTACCCGGGTGATATTCTGCAGGGCCTCAGGCACACACTCGAGTGGGACCTCGTTCCGCTCGTAGAACTGTCGAACTATGTCTAGGAAGCACGCAACGCGATACGGCTGCCCAATCCGCCACCGGAGGGCGACCTCGTTGATGAGCTCTATGTGTGGTGGCGAAAGGATGCCCAGCGAGACCTCGTCATCGTCGCCAACTGCCGGGCTCAGCATCGCCTCCAGGTCTGCTGCGATGCAGTACTCGAGCAGGCGCTTGTAGTACTTGCGGGGGTTCGGCGGAATGAACGTGAAATGAAACCCAACCTGGATTTCATCGTCGCCTTCGAGTGCGTCCGGCACTCCGTCCGGATCACTCGGTCCGAAGCCTCCAACCGAGTGTACGGAATGGCGAGAGCTGATGGAAGAATGTCGTTGTGCTGATCCACTTGCGTAGAATGAGTCCGGTCTGTTGGAGGTATATTGCGAGTATATCGACCCTGGACGCCCGCCGTTGGAAGCTTGTGTCGCCGGAAGTGCTTCGGATGGTGTTGATTTAGCGAGTTCGGGGTTAAATTGAACCATAACGACCATGAGCTGCGAGAGGTGGGAGGTCTCAAGAGTTCGCCAGTACTGCCATGCAGCCTCGCTGTCGAAGTCTTCTCGTCGCATAGGGAAGGCGGCGCCAGCGTTGATGTTCTTGAGGCATGTCTACGGCTTCGTGAGCAACGAGTTCCACTTATAGCTCTACTATCCCGCACCTTCAAGTCATTAAGGGCAGCCTAACAGATAATTAAAACCGCGTACAGTGTCGGACAAGGATAGTTTAAACTCACTTTCTCTGTGCAATACTTGGACATGTCGTCGACTTCCTTCTGTACCATGCTGTCGGCCAGCTTGAATAATCGCGCGGCGGTGAGAACAAGCGGCATGTCGTTCACTTGAGTGCTGAACCGTCGAGTGGAGGTCACCGAGTCACGATTTGACGTAGATGCCGAATCGTATCCAGAGTCCGAGTACGCCTGCTGGGTAGGAGCGAGCTTGGTGGTGTACATGTCGAGCCTGGCGGTGAGCTCGGGAGAGACATGACTGATGTGGCGCAAACAGTCGCGGAGGAGACGTATGAATTGGGCAATGTGATTGTTGAGCTCAACCTTCCAGCCATCACCAGCTAGGGAAGGTTCCTTCCTGAGAACGTTTGTGGCGTTGGTAGCGAACATGAGGATGAGCTCCTCGATCTTGCGGTTCTCCTTCATCTGTTTGCGGAAGCTTTCGTCCTTGACCTGTCCATAAAAGACGGCCATAGTTCGTCGTATGAGCTGGTCAGAGTAACTGTATGGGGAGGTCAGTAGTGGACAAGGGGAGCAGAAGGGCGCGCATTATGCAGGTGAAATGTCTTATGGTCACAAATTTGGAGAAGTTACAGGTGTTTCACAAGGCCAAGCTCGATAGATAAATGTGCTTGCGGGCAACGGAGTTTAAGCAGCTCCTCGGTGGTGATTTATGCATCCCAAACTGAGTAGCATCCACGGCACAGAAGGACGGCCGGACGGAGGGAACTATGGGCTTGCCATCTCGCACTTGTACCAGATGTAGGCCTGGCAACGAGGAGAACAGGGTTGCACGGTGGTCCAGTTGAAGCAGGAAGGCGACAATGAAGGACGTACGCGGGATCCTTGCCCATGGCTATATCCTGAAGCTTCTGCTCGAGGCCCTTGATCAAATCCTTGGGAAAGCGGACGCCCTTCTGGCCATCACGGAAGAGCTCGCCGATGGAAAGGATCGAGTTAGAATAGCTAGAGATCGCGCCGTGTATGCGTGCAGAATAGTCTCTCTCGCGCTCGGGCTCGGGCTGGGTAGGTTCTACTGGCTTGGGCTGCATCTGGTAGCTGAGAAGACTAAGGGGAGTGTGAAATCAGTCTGAGAGGTGGGATGGAGTGGCAAGAAAAGACACGGACGCTACACGGAGGACAAAGCTTGGGAAGGCCAGCTATGAGCACAGAGAGGGGGGGAGAAAGAGATAGGGAGACGGACTTTATGAGTTCCTCCTCCGAGACTTGAAAGCGGGACATCCTGCGGTCGTGCATGGAACTAGCATAGCTGCGCCTTGACATGGGGTGCTGGAGATCGTGTGAGTGGGGGGGATGGAGGGGGGAGGTTGGAGAGACCGATTCAGTGTAGGTATACTGGTGAAAGGAGGATGAGAGGGACGAAGGCAAGGTGGTAGATGGGGTATGGGCTGGGTATGGGTCGCCGGAGCCTGAGCGAGTGGAGAGCGCTGGGGTGCAGTCAAGGTGCAGTAGCGACGATCGGCCTGCGCACAGAGCAGAGCCCAATCGCGCAGGTCAGCCAGAGCCAGTGCACGGGCGTCTCGACCCCCGCCCAGCACGAATAGGCGCCGCCTGCCTCTCTCGCTGGCCTGTCCCATCCGAGTCCCGCTCAGTCCTCGTCCTCGTCCCACTTTCACTTTCACGCCCTCCTTCCGCTTCAACTTCACCTCTTTCTTCCTCGGACATCTTCCAACCCCACCCTGGCTTCAATACTGAGCCTCCATGACTGGAGCACATGCCCTTCTCGACCTCTTGTTCACTCGCGCTTCTGCACGTATCGAGACTCTTCCCTCCTCGTGTCTCCGTCGTAATCCCTTCGCACTGCCAAACATAGCAAGAAGATATGCTCATCAGACTCTCTCTCTCGACAATTTGTCTCCTTCCGGTCATGTACCCTTGGACCAGGGAGGCGACCGTTCGTTCTATTCCAGGTATATGTCATTCCCTTCCTCCCCACTCCTCTCAACGTTGGTGAATTATCGATCCGCGAACTCTCCTTCTCCTTCATCCTTGGTCTTCTCTGGATGCTACAATCTGCGTCTCAGACTTCTTCTCCTCCCTCTACGTAGCGCCAAAGTTTAGCGGCAGGCCAAATGCACCAATACGATCAGTCGGGCGTGTGCATGTCTTTGCCTGCGGTACTCGTCCGGCATGGAATGGCCTAGGGTATGAGTATGATATTGTGAATTTGCGCGTACACCTAGTCACAGACCATGGGTGATTAGCGTAATCGTAGTGCGCTGCTCACACCGTTCGACACCCCGTATCGGCCCAGGCCGGCCCAGGGAGAAGGAGCGCAGAAGACATGGCCTCATCATAAACATATGTTGAACGTGTCATTGCAGTCCATCCGACATGAGATCATGGGGAAGCCCCTCTATTCCAATGTTATCCGTGATTAGACTCAGTGCATATGATTAGTTTCGTACTTACACTATGTTTTACCAGACAACAGGTCTCTCCACGAACGTTCTCCCCACTGGAATCGTCCACGTTGTTCATGCAAAATACACCAATGACAGCACTACAGAAGCGAATTGCAGAGCTCAAGGAAATTCCGATTGACGAGGTTCAGGTATTTATTCTTGCACTGTATTTCTAACTTCTCAATCTCATGACCTGATCTTTACACCCAGGAAGAAAGCCTACCTCCAGTTTCCGATGCAGACCTGATCTCCATGTACGAGGACCTGCTTGCAGTCCCTTCGCATACTCAATCGCACCAGAATGCTGCCGTAGACTTAGAAGCACAGAAACGGGCCGACGAAGCTACTCTCCGTGGCGCAGTACAATCCTTGTACGCATTAGAAGGCTCTCACAAGATCGCTACAGATGTGAAGTCTCAGTATACGGCAGCAATATCAAAACTACAGGAGGTCATAGAGGCACTCGAGTCAGCACAGGAAACTTCAAGCGGTCTCTCTGCGTCAGTATCCATATTGGCCCCAGAAGCTTGGATCTCCCTGGTTCGTATTTGCGCTGAAGAGCAAGATGGGCCAGCCGCCGAGACGATGGTCGACCTTATGAAGGTACGTGTACCAAACCATCGAGTTACTTGTTCTTACGCTCCCCGCAGCGCTCTGGCTCGTTCGTTCCTGACATCGCGTTGACAATGGTTGCGTCTCTATATGCAAACATTGGTGATGTCGGGAATACGGAACGTTTCCTTGCTACTTATGTTGGCCTATCGCCCCCAGAGCCTCTCCGCGACATTCACATCAAAGCACGTATACGTGCCCTCGAGCCCCGCACTTTTCCAACCCATGCCCTGACTCTCCTCCATGACTACGAAACACGCGGTCTCCCCGCTCCCCAGCAGAGCTATACGCGTCTGATCACCACCCTCCTCTCCTTACGCTCCTCGGTGGCCGAAGCGCAAGCTTGGGATCTTTTTTCGCACATGCGGTATGTCGCCCATCCCAACCCTGACGCCTACCTCTATGCTGTCATGATTACCGCATGTGCGTCCCGTGTGATGGCTCCCCAGCCCGCCCGTGCGCTCGATCTCTTCATGGAGATGACCGTCGACCAGCGCATCGTGCCCACCGCTGCGGCGTACACGGCGACAATCTACGCCTGTGCGCGCTCCGGAGAAAAGCTCTATGTCGGGGAGGCGTTCCGGCTGGCGAAAGAGATGCTCGATGGGAACCGCGACGCATACGGGAATCCGGCGTTCACACCTGACAGGAAGACGTTCCGCGCACTGCTGGAGGGCGCGAAGCGAATCGGGGACCTTGCCAAAGTGCGATGGATCCTCGCGGAAATTGTGGCGCTGGGGCTGCGCGTCGCCCGCGGTGATGTGCGGAACTCGGTCATCGTGGACGAGGAGATCATGATGCACGTGTTCCATGCGTACGCGGCGTATAGGACACCTTTCATTCGGGCTAGTGCTCCGTTGGTCGAGAAAAATGGAGAAGCCTCGTCGCACGTGGAGACTTCTGTATCCGCAGACTCAAACACGACCGCGACCGCGAACTCGGATGAAGCCGTAGAAGAAGAATCACATCTAAAGTTGCCCACAGAATACCAAACCGTACACTTCACCGCCATCCTCCCGCAAAGTCACGCTGAAGTTATGTACGAGACACGTGCATTATTCGCTCGGATTGTTCGCACTGCATCTCCGAACGAAGATCCGATGCTGCAGGCATTCAGCCGCGTCGAGCTCACTCCACGCTTGCTAAACGCGTTCCTCTCTGTCCACTACGCGCATGCGCTGTTCGGAGAGAGTACGCAGTTATACCGCACGCTCTTCGCCGAGCATAAAGTCGAGAAGAACGCGTGGACCCCCGTCGAGGCGCTCGAGCGCGCCGCGCATGCCAAACGGGGCCCAGAACGAGTAGATTCGATAAAGTTCGCGAGGGAGGTGTGGGCCGAGTGGCAGCCGATGGAGGAGGCATGGTGGCGGCGAGAAGGTCAAAACGAGGCTTGCGTGAACGCAAGGCTGGTCGAGCGGGTGTACGTCGCGATGATTCGTGTGCTCTCTCGGTGAGTCCATGCCTTGGCTCGTCTCCACAGTCTTCTGATGTTTGTCGCTCGCAGGTCGGGTTGCACTAAGGAGGCTATCCGGCTCGTTCGCACGTTCGTCGACAGATATCCGCCGAGCATGATCAAGACACCAAACGCGAAGCCCACCCTCCGCTCGACGCGTACGGTGCTGGTGGCCCCGCGACCAATTGTGCGCATGATGTCCCCAACGGAGGTACCTGACGACACGGTCCCGCCTTTGTTGACATTCCCTGACCTCGAGGTGCTGCACCACAACCTCGTAGTGATTGGCGACCGGGAAAGTATCGGGTATATCAAGTACGTTTGCATGTCTTACCAGAGTGCGCTCAAAAAGCGGAAGGAGGCTGCACTGCGCTGCAAGCCCGTCTTGAAGACTCCAGAAGACCAAGACACCGAAAAAAGTCAGGAGAGGACCTGAGTGATTAGGGGTGGTAATGCGTCACAATATATTAGCTAGGATTTATTGCTGTTATGCTAAGACTTTATAACGACTGCACTAACACGATATACAATTCTTCACTGCCTCGCTGGTAGATGGGTGGCTTTGCTCCTCGATCAGTGAGTTAAAACACAGAAGCCGCCTTACCCTTCGCCTCATTATGCACAACTACTCGCACCACCCTCTCATTGCTTCCGGTGGCACAGACTTGTGAAATGGCCGCTCGCAAAGTGTGAGCACCGTCATGACATAGTTGATTGATTGTATGTACTTCAAACGTTCTCGTCAAGAAAACAACTAAATAGCTTGAGCTAGCGTATACGTACTACGTACGGTAGCACAACAGACCAGACCACCAGTTCGGCGCAGCGGCGTCCTAAACTCGCAAAGCTCGACATGCTGCCCACCGTCATCACTGTAGCAATCACAAACCGTCCAAACGCGCAACCGGTGCCTGCTCAAGACCCATCCGATGCCAAACCGCAGCCTACTCAGTAGGGATGTGCGCGGTGATCTCTTCGAGCAGCTCTTCCGCAATCTTGGCATTCGAGACCTAAACGGGCGAGTCAAACTCATATTCACCGACAAATTAGCCTGAAAACAAACCCTGAGATTATAATGCGTTGTAGTGTTTCCTTCGAACACGCTAAATCGGATGTACCGAGGATCCTGGGCGGAGAAGCACCGCATACCCTTGAATAATGTTGCGTTCAGCAGCACAGTATACACTGCCTCCTTCCGCATGACTGTCGTCAGAAAAAAGAACATAAATCTCCAACCTCGAAGCACAAAGAAATAATGGAAATAGAAAAACGCACTGAGCCGCGCACCTCCCCCGTCCTCACTCCTCACATTCAGCCTCAACATCCCCGTTCCCCGTTCCTTCCACTGGTTCGCTTCGCTCAGTGCGAAGAGCTTCCCCCGCACCTGGTATACCGTATCCTCCTCCTCTTCCCCAGTATGCACTGCACGGCCGCGCGCCATCAGCCACCCTCCGGATCCATTCACGGAAAGAGTGAAGAGACGAGTGGACGCACCTTCCTGCTCTGTCAAATTCAGCCTCTTCTGCTCCTCGTCCTCATCTTCCTCCTCCCTGTCCTTCCCCGCCCGCAGCTGCTCCTTGAAGCTCGCGCCCTTCTTCTTGTCCTCCTTCCCGCTCTCGCTCTCCTCCCCTGACCCAGAGTCCTTGCCTCCGTCCAGCGCACTTCCCGCATGTCCGCTGCTGCTCCCGCCGAGGACGTTCGGCTCCCCCGAAGACGTCGCCTCACCAAGCGGTGGGGAGCGCTTCGGCGTTGGCGCTGCGAAGCCCTGTGCGCCTCCTGCTGCATACGCGGAAAACGCGTTGACAGACCGAGCCGGGGTGCCATGCCGTGATGGTGAGCGGCTCCGGAGCACGCTTGAGGGGGTTGGTGGGGGTGATTTAGGTCGCTTGGCTGCGCTCGCGAATGGGGAGGTCGAGGACGAAAACGCCTCAAATCCTGTGCGTTTGTGTGCCTGTGATAGAGATGCGGCGGAGGACGAGACGTCCCTGGCATCCTTGCCCACAAAATCTGATGCGCCGCTGAAGGGGGGAGTGGACGATGCAAATGAGGAGAAGGAGGAGGCCGTACCACCGCTGGAAAATGCACTAGTGGTAGGGCTGCCGCTGGTGCTGGCGGCGGCCCAGGGAGAGGTAGAAGGTTGCTTCGCGCCAAAGATCCGGGGCCCAGAGACATTAGAAAACGGAGAGGTCGTTGACGCATAAGCCATGAAACCGCCCTGCGACCGCCGTTTAGAGTCAGCACGCAAGCACAAACCGAAAACCGAGAAAGCGTGCACTCACAAACTTGGGAGTAACATCCGGCGGAGGTGTTGTTGAAGTGGTCTTCTCCTGTTTGTCATCTTCATCTGGCGGAGGGGTCGGCCGCTTCTTTTCCCTGGTATTAGGGTCGGCCTCTGGGTCGTCCCGTGGACGCTTCATTGCACCCACAGTCGCCGCGCCGTTGCCCCCCGGAATGTCTCCGGGAACCAGGGCCTCGCTGACGGTGCGGTCGCCGAGCTTGCGCTTGAGGCCTTTCTCTTGGTCGGAGTCTGAGTCACGCCGCTGGGTGGACGGAAATCGAGGCGCGTCGGGGATAGATTTCCTGGAGTCATTGACCGGAGTGGTTTCAATCGAGGGCCCAGGCGCTCCGGGTGCATGAGAGTCGGTTGGGTGCTCCGCACCAGCTGCGGCAACCGTATCCTCTTCAAGGCCGGCAGTATCGGACAAGATTGGAGGGTTCTCCCCACGCGCTAATGGAGGGACGATGGCCTCGCGTTGATGGTCCGATTCGGAGTTGGTATCTACTGACGGTGGGATCTTATCCTCTTGTGCGGATGGTAATTGGGGATCTGTGACGGTCTCCATGTTTGTCTCCAGGTCAGTGGGGGAGGTGGAGAGCTTGGAGGTGAGGTCGAGATCGGGGGGAGCATCCTTGTTGAGGTTTTGCCAGGTTAGGTCTTCAACACCCTGGCTGATTTGTCGTACCTTGGTTTCATGAGGCGGAGAGCCATTGAGCTTGTGGTCGTCTTCTGCCTGTTCTTGTGGGGCCTCAAGGAGGGAGTCGCTTGTGCGATTCTTCTTTGCAGGAGTACGGCGTTCTTTGGGGTCAAGTGTCTCGGAACCGATTTCCTGAACGATAGGATTGAGTTTGGGGAACGGGAGAGGAGGGCCGAGGGAAGAAATATAAGTTGATATCGGGTTGGGGGGGCAGAGGGTTAGTGGAAGGCGTGGCTGGAGGATCGAGGGAAGAATCGAAGAAGGCGGGAGAACGTGGTTGCGGAGGGATACTTGGAAATGGATTTAAGATCTCGTAGTGGGAAGAAGGGAAGGGGGGGAGAGGGATAGGATGAGGGAAAGCTTAAATGGACCTGGGACGTACGAGGGTGGTGGCCTGAGGAGTGGCGGGTTCGAGGGAGACCTCGCGCTCGCGCTTCCTGGAATTCTTGATGTCCGAACCTGGGGAACTGATCGTACGAGGACAGTGAAGGGGACGAAAAGTAAGGACAGACCATTGAGCTCGTCGGGAGGAGTTGATAACCCAGCGGATGGTGGTTGGTCGGGCAAGTCGGGAGAAAGACGAGATGTATGTGTTGGGGAGTCGGACGGGGAAGGGCCGCGCGACCGAGAGTGCGCGGACATGGCGGAGAGTGTCGGGGCTGGTGGGGTCGTTGGAGGCGGGGCGGAGGAAGGAGGAAGGAGGAAGGAGACGGGGGCGTGGGCGGACGCTGTTCGCACTCGCTTAGCGTCCAGCGCCCGACTCGACCCAAGCACCCCGACCGGCGTCTCCCACGGCGCCAGACGATGAGATAAGATAAAGCCTCCGAGTCGCGATCCCGTGACACGCCCCCAGCGATGCCAGCTCAGCGCTCAGCGCTCAGGTGCGCAGGCGGCCAACTCAAGTCTCAAGGCCCGCTCACCGCAGTGACCGCACCTTCTCGTCCGTCCTCCCGCACTTGGCCATGTCTCTCCTTGGAGGCTCCGTAGAGGCGAGCAGGGCCCAGCGCGTCGAACGCCAGCAGGCTCGATACAGAGACCGTGGCGGGTGCGTTCCTCCTCTCCAACCACTCTCCTCCCCTCACTTTCCTCATCTATCAAACACCCAGCATTTTCAAACCTGCAGACCACAACCCCCTCCTAGACCTTCTTCTCGCACGCGGCGTCAACGGTGAATCCCCCTCCCGCCCCAGCTCTCCCCGTCGCTCCCGAAGCCGATCTACCTCTCCCAGACGCAAACAGCCCTCCTCTCACTCTCAATACACACACTCCACCCAGCCTCCTCGTGCTCTCACAGCGCCACGGAATAAAAAGCGGACAGGCGGCAAGCTTACCCTTACCGATCCAGACGGGACCGTAGACCGCACTCACATTGAACTTGACCACTTGTCCGCTCCGGGTCCGTCAAACCATATCCTGCCTTCCTTGGCCTTCTCCATTTACCGCTCTCCAGGTCCATCCGTCGCCCCTGACCCGGCATCTTCGCGGATGAGCCGCGCCTCCAAATCTACCAACAAGTCATCCCGTACAAAGTCATGTGAGTGCCTTCACCATTGGCGCATCACTCCCTGTTCACACCAGCCATTCTGTCTTCTTCCACCAGTCCGTGCCGCACCATCACCGCATTCTTCCGAAGACGAGTCTCCTCCCGTAGGTCTGTACTCTCACCTCGCTTTCGCTCCCTCCACCCACAAACATCCCCGCAACCCCAGCCCGGTCCAGCAACGGTCGAGCTCCCGATAACACACCAAAATCCACCAAGGGTGCGCCAATCGCCTTGCTCGCTACTCCCTTCATTAAATCTTCCTTTGCCCGCACTTTTCGAATAACAAGAGAAACCGTCCAAACCCAAACAATCACGCAACCGCAAGGTTCCTCCCCAGAACTCGGTTCCAACCTCACACATTGATACCTCGACTGATCATGCTGCCCTTGGAACTACTTCTCGGAAAAGGGTTCAGAAGAAGGCAACGACGCCTAAATCAAAGGTTGCGATCGTAGCCAAGTTGCCCGCCAGCCACGAGGATGAGGGCGATGGAGACGCAAATCCTGCGCCAGCTAGATGTCCGTGCTTCCATTCTCCTCTAACCAATTCCTTTTCCTTATTGATATTGTAGCACATTCCAAACCGAGTGCTCGTACAGTGCAATCCCTTCAATCAGATAGCGAACAGCCTTGCGTTTTGAAGAAGTCTACCAAAGGAAAAGTCAAAGTTAAATCGCTGGAGGAAGTAAATCCCTCATCTCAAGGTACCTTCGACGACTTTCGACTGACATACCTGTCTCTAATGTTCCTTCCGGCCTCAGGTGGCAGAATAACTGCTAAGAAGACCACAAATCGGAAGACAAGAGGCGAGACAAACGCCCAGTCTGACCTTGACAAAGGGACGACCCTCGAAACAGATGCACAAGCGTCCACCTCTCTAGGTACCAAGAAGCGCAAGAAGCTTCCGGCCCCGTCAACGTCCAATAATCTTCGGGTGCATTTGGAATCGGATTCAGAGAAACACTCCCCCCGAAGTAGATCCTCCAGCCTGGAGCCACCAGCAAAGGAACCTGCAAGAAAACGTCATAAAGCCCGCCAAGCAGCCGACGACGACGGTGATAAGCTCCCGGAGGAGCAAGAGTCACAGATCCAAAATCGCCGGCCTTCGCGTAAATTGGGAAATGCTAAAGATCTTAAGGAAACGAGAGAGGTCTCTCGTTCGAAAGCTCCGTGAGTAACTCAAATTGGGCGACGAGTTGTTGGCTCATGCAACTTTGAAGGCCAATCCCAATGCCAAACGGGGTCAGGCTGAAACCAAAACCACGTGTAAGTCCACAGTCTTGTCGCCGAACCGTGTTTTGTTCCTCACTAGAGGTGCTTCGTGCAGCCACGTCTGTCAATGTTCCAGCCACCCCCAGATGACGACACCAGCGATCGTGATCCTATTGATTTTCTTTCCTAAGAACACGCCTTTCGGAGATATCAATATATCAATATCCCACGATGCTACATGGGTTTTTGAAATCGGACTTAGACCTCCAACGATAGTTACCTGTAGTCAGTGGCAGGCTGTAGAATAGTGCTCCCCGTAATAATACGGACACAAGGGATGCCTAAGCGGTCACAACACAAGCTGTTACCATCGTCCTTGAAACCGTAGTTTTGGTTTACGTATCGCTCCCAACTGAAGAGCGTTCAAGGGAAGAAACCCGACGCGACGATCGAGGTATGCGTATACTTATTTCTGTGGCACTGAAAACTACAGAGTCTTTGGATTGAGAATACCCGTCGCAGCAGGAAGCACGGCATCCTCATCCCTGCCTGCACAATCGTACTATAAGCTAACAACATCAAATGGCCCAAACGAAGACAACACGCACCTTCGTAGAATTTCTGCAAAAATGTCCTCGGGGGCCGCCCCTTTGGCTGGAGGAGTACGCCCATCACGTGGTCGAGCTGCTTCCAGCAGTTCATCGTCTCCTGGTACTCCTGCTGGCCCTTCTGGAGGAGGACGTCGATGACGCGGGTGTCAGAGACATAGCGGTTCTGCTCAAAGTGCTGGCGGATGCAGTGTCGGACGAATGCTGGAGAGACATTGAGGGCATAGATGGAGCAAATCTCGGGAGCCTGTGGTTGTATGCGGGCATGTTAGACGGGAGGCGGGGGTGGGGGCACGAGGGGCAGAACGTACACCGCGATACCAGTCACGGTACAGTTTGAGGACGCGCCTACGGGCCTCGTGGGGACTGGAGGAGATCTGTGCCGTGCGGGCGAGTCTAGCAGGGATGGTAGTCATCGTCTGGTGAGGAGTAGGGACAGCGGGAGGGAGGAAGTCGGTGGAGAACGGCGACGGCGAGCGACTGAACGGGGACACGTGATCCGCTCTGGCGTCACGAACTGGGAACTTGCAGTGGCACTGGGACGTGCGTCTGCGCTTGCGACTTATCTCTCCCAATCATCTCCTCAACAACTCCCCTCCCGCACCCGTTTCTGTGCCGCTCCATACCATGGCTCGTGGAACCTTCAAACAGCGACGCGGCGGAGGCAGAAAGTGCGCATATTCAATCATTCTGCCATCGCTCCTCAATCTAACCAACTATGCTTGCAATCCCATAGCTTTAGGTATGTGCATTGGCCCCACGCGTAGGCCCCTACGATCGTATCGGTTCCCACTTCATGTTATCTTTCTCCAGCAAGAACCTCATCTTGGACGAGAACGGTACCGCCGTAGCCAAGGATAAATGGTCCGCAGTGCTGTCCTACTAACCCTGCCCTTGTCATTGGCTCACGCGGCCCCGCCATCGTCCTCCTCCTTGTTTCCTTCCTACTCCCCCTGTTATTATTCAAAGGGCCGCCCGGGATCGCGAAGAAGATGGCGATGATGCGGAGGAGGAGGAAGAGGAGGAAGAGGAGGAAGAGTCCGAGGAGGAGGAGAGTGAAGACGATGACGCTGCCCCCAAGGCCGCCCAAGCCGAATTGTCTCGCACCGAGCGCAAAGAGATGAAGAAGAAGAAGGCACAGGCCGCACAGGCCAAGAAGCAGGCCAACGGCAACGGGGAAGACGAGGACGAGGATGAGGATGAGGACCCCGTACTTGTAAACCCCAATCATTCCGTAGGCAAGCGGATGAACCTCTCCGATCTCGGTGCGCCACGCGAGCTCTCGCGAAAGGAAAGGTAATTTCCGTATTTTAATCTCCTCCCTGTCTCATGTGCTCATATTTGTGCGATCAGGGAAGAGAAGGAGAAGAAGGAAGCGAAGGAGCGATACTGGAAGGTACAGACCTCCCTCGTTCCCTATTCGATCCGGTTTCTCAATCTACACTCTCCATTCAGCTTCATGCAGCTGGCAAGACCGACCAAGCGAAGGCAGACCTCGCTCGTCTTGCCAAGATCCGCGCCGATCGCGAGGCTGCTCAAGCCAAGCGCAAGGCAGAGGCGGAGAGTACGTCTGTTCTCCCATCCTCATGCCCCCCGGTGCTCATCTGTTTCACCTCCCTTCAGCCAAGGCCGCAGAAGCCGAACAGAAACGGAAGGAACAAATGGCGAAGAGACGTACTTGAGGACAGGATTTTAGTCATCCTGCAAGATGTATCACCGAGGTTTTGTACGAGATATGCATGTATCACTACACCAGTATTTATCCCGTCGACTCTCTGCAATGTTTACATCCATTTCACTTCGACCCAACCCCGAGCTTTGGCCCTTTGTCACATTTGGTACAAGGCAGACTTTCTCGCATTTACACGCAAGGGTCACACTGGAGTGGATACATGGAACAACCTGCGATGGCTAGAACCTACTCGTCCAGTCTCCCGTCGCATCTTTGCTCTTGACTTTGAATGAATCCAACTCTCTGAACCACTTGACTCTCATCAACGCTTTTTGCATCTCATCTCTTCTCGGCACCTTCCCCCACCCTACCCACTTCGTGATCCACTTTAGCAGCCTGACATATTGGCTCTCTCCACCCCTCAACCTCCGGATCCATGGCCCTTCGAACGTCACCTCGCCCCAGTATACAAGGGCAGTTGCGAGGGTATCCCGTGATGGATGCACTTTCAAGTAACGCATCCAGGTAAGGACCAGGGGAATCTGCGCCGCTCGGTCTTCCTCCGCCAGGAGATCAAATAGGGCGCGGAACATGGCATCCTCCGGGACAATCCCAAAGTACATGCTCCCCACATCTAGGGCCGGGCTCGTGTCGGCGTCGGCGTCATCTGTAGTAGCAGCATGCTCGCTTGGGTGGGATGTGAAGCTATGCAGGAGGTCGGACATGGGCGAGACGGCCTGCTCGCCAGCGCTCCTCCGGATGGCGTAGCATGGAGGATCAAATCCCCTCAGCTCCGGCCAGTTCATCGTCAACACCTCCCACGCAATCCGCAACGCGACCGCCCCAGCTCGCTCGCCCCTCCAGAACGCAGTGACCGGCCGCTTCCCATCTGCCACCAGAAGCGCCTCGAAAGCCTGGGAAGCCTCCTCTCTGCCCATCACGGTCCAGTCCGTGGAGGTTGGCCGGGTCTTGAGAGGGAGAACACGTCCCAAACCAAAGTCCGCGATGGCGACTTGCAACGCACCCTCCGTCTTCCGTGCGTACCGTGCTGCCTTAAGCACTATCGCGAGGGTTACGGAGTCTGGTTCAACACGGAAGACGGAACGCATTGTGTCCCAGATGAAAAACACCGCGTCCGGTCGTCCAATGCGGAGCAGAGAAACCATGTAGCTGTTAACAGCCTGAGTGTCGATGGTGCGTTCAACTCGAACGTAGGTCTTCGGGTTCAGCACAACATAGTCTCCTGCGAGGTGTTTGTCCACGCCTATGGGAGTATTAGATTCGGGGACTAGGGATGAAAGAAGGCGAAAAGCGGCATCAGGTCGACCGATCGTCGTTAAGGCTTCAACAGCAATGGTGACTTCGGGCGCACTGAACTTGTCTTTGTCGTCCCAAATCTCGCTGAGAAGCTTCGCTGCCTCGTCGTATTCGCTCCTCTTGAGCAGGCCCTTGGTAGTTACGAAGTAGCACCACAGCCGCTTCGTCCCGTCCCCGATGCTGTCCAGACCAGAGCGAAATACACCGAGCAGTC
Source organism: Ganoderma sinense ZZ0214-1 (assembly GCA_002760635.1). NCBI lineage: Eukaryota > Fungi > Basidiomycota > Agaricomycetes > Polyporales > Polyporaceae > Ganoderma > Ganoderma sinense. The sequence goes on from AYKW01000045.1 coordinate 1,347,057, forward strand.
GGTGCGCTGGAGTAACAGCATGATTTGCAGCAACGCGAAGCGCAAGCATGTACACCTTCTTCGGGATCCCCGTACGGCCAGGAAACGAAGGAACATGGCCGCTTTGTCGCATGTTGGGATCTGCGTCTGCACGGGCTGCAGTCTTGAGCAAGTACTTGACGTACTGCGTAACCTGCTTCGGCCGCTTCCCACCTCGCAATGTGTCTTCTAACATGAGAGCCTGATGACGGATTGCGGTGATGTATTCCGCCTTGGGGCCATAGTATTCGCCAATACGGATCCTTCGCCAATACGTCGAGGCAGCTTTGCGCTTTCCTGCTCTGCCGTATATGCGGACGAAAGAACGTGAATGAGAAAGATTGGGGGAATAACCACGGGCTTTCATGTGCTTTTCGACTGCGGTGGCGATGCGACCAGTGACAGCGCGGTTCTCGAGTATAGCACGATAAGTGCGGACGCCCAAGTCGAAGTGGTTACGGGTGGCGAGCTCGAGGAGGAGGGCGATCATGCGCTGAAGTTCGTTGGCTGGGTGGACTTGGGCAAGGATGCGAAGCATGAGGGCGATGTGAAAGTCGTGGAGGCCATGCTTGTAGTTGGTGAGTCGAATGACGACAGAGCGAAGGGGGGCATACATGCGGAAGTTAGCAAGCCAGTAGGCAGCAAGAAGAAGGACGAGGGGAGAGAGCTGGTGGGAAGCATGAGGGTGGTGAAGGGCAACTGTGGTTATGGCAAACGCTTCGGTAGAGGTAGCCGGGGGCTTGCAGAGGATGGCAAGGAGCAGCCAGGTGGGGAGGGGTGCGGGACGGGGTGCAGAAGAGGGTGTAACGGGGAGAAGGGAAAGGACATGATCGACATGGTCAAGTGCTGAGGCGAGGCTGGGAGCGTTGACGATGTGAGCCCATTGGCTGTACTCGGCGGAGTCGGGCTGGGAAGGGCCGAGGGTAAGAGAGCCTCCGGAAGGTGAAAAGGCGGGCACAGGGACGAATGTCAGGGAGGGGTCGCTGCATCGTTTGCGGTAAATTGCAAGGAGACTGCGTGGGGTGAGAATGTAGGGTTCCCTGCGAGGGCTGGCGGGGACGGTGGACGTGAGGGGAGGTGGCTTACGAGCATATTGGCGGATGAACAGGGAAGGAGCCTGAGGACGAAGACGGAGAGCACTCGGCCACATACATCTGGACAGGGTGCCGGAGAGAGGGACTAGGACAAGGAGGGCGTGGCAGGAGGCTGGACGACGCGTCTCCTGCGGTGCTGGAGGCCCTCGGAGGAGGTAGGGCAAAGAGCAGGGCCAGACACGTTTGACGGCGAGCGGGAGGGCGGAGTCGGGGGCGGGAGAATTGGGGCGGAGATGGAAGGGGGATCAAAGGGCGGCGGTGCCCGCCTCGGTTCCTGTTTTTCGCCACGTCCTTGCCGCCGCCCGTCGGGTACTCGTCTCCCATCTGTCTCTCATACTTACTCTGACCGACGGTGCGCCCTGACCAGCCGCTGACTCGACAGCATGCCCCGCATCCTCTTCGTCAGTGGTTTCCACCCCACCACCCGCGCTAGGGACCTCGCCTATGAGTTCGAAAGGTGAGCCACCGCCCCTCCCCTCTTCATTCCTTGTCCCGCTCATGCTCCCCCGTTCATTCACAGGTATGGTCCCCTTGTTCGCTGCGACGTTCCTGCTCCTCGCAACCCCCATGCAAACTCAAACCCGTAAGTCGTCCTTTGTTCTTTGTCCAACCTCCTCTCCTCTTGCAGTCGAGTCGTATCCCGTCGACCAAATTCCGCTTTCCGCGCAACCTCGCCCCGCCGTCGTTCGCGAGTCGTCCCTACCGTGCCCGAGTCGTCGAGTCGTTCGAGTCCCCGAGCCGCGTTGGACCCCGCGCCCGCCGTCCTCTCAATGTCGTCGCCCTAGCACGCGCTGCGCTCCCATTTCAAATCCGATTCGCATTCGCTTCCCCCTCGTCCCCCCGATCAATCCGAGCTCAACGTCCCCCTCTCCCCGCCATGCAGTTACGCTTTCGTCGAGTTCCGCTCCCAGCGCGATGCCGAAGATGCTTATTACGATATGTAAGTCCCCGACCCACGCGCGACTCTTCTCTGTCAATCGCCCGCCAATCCCCTGATGTCTGATACCACTCTCCTGCTCCACACAGGCACGGCCGTTACTTCGAAGGTTCCAGGTTGAGCATCCAGGTAAGTGCCACACCGCCTTTTCATTTTTGCCATCACAGCGCCCACAACACGACGTCTAATCCATCAATTCTCACCTTCTAGTGGGCCAAGAATCCTCCATCGTCCGTCTGGCGCTTCGACCGTCGCTCGCCTCCTCCCCGCCGGGACCGTGAGCGTTCTCGCAGCCCGCGTCGCCGGGGCGGTGACAGGGAGAGGGATAGGGGTTACGACCGCGATCGTGAGAGGGACCGGGGTGGGGAGGATAGGGACAAGGACCGTGAGGAGAGGCGCCGCCGGAGCAGGAGTCCCGACCGCAGGCGGAGCGCCAGCCCTGAAAGGCGGGGCAAGGAAGACCGGGCTAGGACGCCCCCCCCGCCTGAGGAGGGGGACAAGAAGAAGGATGAGCAGGAGGAGGAGCCGCGCGACCGTGCGCAGACGCCTCCGCGCGATTTTTGAGTTATATCGGTGAACGATTGCATTGGCGAACAATTGCTGAGCATCATCGTCATTGAGGTTCAGTTTTATGCTGAAGAATTTCGTTCGGGCTTGATTCTCTGTTTGATTCCTTTTACCTTACACGCAGTCTCCGTCCGGCGGCGCAGAATGAATTCGTGCGATTAAATGAAGCTACAGTAGCGTTGGTACCGACAGTCTTAGCCATGTAATAGAGACAGAGCAAATATGCAATCTGGTTCTATGCGGATCTCTCGGCCGGAGTCCAGTCCTTGCGAGTGGCTGTCGTCGCTCGGGAGGATGGCGGATGCAGCGAACTCGCAAGTGATGTCGTCACCCGTTGACCGCGCGCCGCGTTGCCTGCCTGCTGCAGCAAACGCCGCCGCTGCCGTTCTCTTCTTCCCCCTCGCTCGTCTTCCTTCCAGCTTCCATCACCTCTCCGACCAGCCTGACCCCCGCCCACCCCATGGCAGACCCGGAATGGGTGCCCACCGTGCAGGACCTTCGGGTGAGTACACACGACCCTCCATACCCACCCGCCGTGACACTTCGCGTCTCCCAGGTGAAGCTCTGCTATATATGCCGCGAAGAAGAGAGATACGACAGTGCGTCGCCACCCCATCTCCGTAACTCGTGCCGCTCGTGCTTATAACTCCTCGCCCCTGCCATTTACAGACCCGGAAGACCCTCCTCGACCGTGGACTCACCCTTGCTCCTGCACCCTCATCGCCCATGAGTCCTGTCTGCTAGAATGGATCAAGTCCGCTCAGCAGGATGCGTCCCGCGCTGGCAATGCACTCAAGTGTCCTCAATGTGGTGCAACCTACGAGCTTGAGAGCGATAATCCCCGGATTCTCCGCATTTTGAATGCCGTCAATTCAGCACTGTCGACCGCAGGAAAGATGACAACCGTGGTGGGTTTCGTAAGCTTGACGGCGAGCTTTGGATTCAGTGCGTCTATCTCGCTCTCGTTCCTTCGTTCACCACTCATACTTTATGTAAATCCCGACAATAACAGCCATATATGTGGTGTCTACTTCTTATGGAGCCTTTGCCGTCAAGGAGTTCCTAGGGGAGGATATGTACAATATCCTCCTCACCGACAACCCCTCCGTGTGGCCCTGGCATGCCTTCATCCACCTACCTATTATCCCCTTCTCCCTCATCCTCTCCCGAACCCGCCTTTTCGACACCTTCCCAATTGTCCCTCTCTTCCTCACCTGGTCATCTTCACCGCCAGCCCGCTCTTCGACCCCTTCCTCATCTCTATGGAACTTTACACGCCCTGGGACACCTTACTCCCCCCCTGCCCTCAGCTGGCCGCCGACACCACTGATGGGCATGATACTGTATCCATTCGTGAGGGTTATGTACCGCCGATTCTTCGACAGACTCACCAAGTTCGTCATGGGCGCACACACCGACGCTACCAACAGAGACGGCGGCCCCATTCGGCGAGTCGTTTGGGCATTGAACGAGGATGGTCCCGCACCCCTCCGGGTCCGCATCGGTGCAAACATCGACCCCGCTCCACCAGAGGGCGCCGCCCGCCCCGCCGGGCAGGGCGCCCCGAATGCTCAGGCTCAGGATGCTCAAGGTGCCGCAGAGAGACCGCCCGAAGGGGACGAGAACAACGCACCTGACGATCCAGCTGCCGTCGCGGAGCGCACTTTGCACGTCACAACCTCCTCGCTCGGCCGCTTTGTCGGCGGTGCATTGCTCATCCCCACCATCTCAAACCGCATGGGCAAATTCCTCTGCCACCTGTCGCAGTATTCGCCGTTCCTCCGTACCTTCCTTGCGATCCGCGAGCGACCGGCAACGCTACCTGCTCAGATCAGGCTGTTTGGTACCCCGCCTGGGGGCTCCAGCAATCTCATGCGGCAGATCGGAACGCATCTAGTAACCGGAATCAATATTATGTTTGGTGGTACGCCTACGTGGAATGGGCAAGATCCTGTGTGGTGGCGCAACGCCGTGGGGCTGGGCATCTTCGTCTTCGTGAGTCACAAGCCTCTCTGTGCAAAAATCTTTCTATAACCTATGTTCTCACAGGCCAAGGATTGCATCCGCCTCCTCCACCTTTACCTCACAAAACGTGAGCTGCAGTCGCGTACAGTGAAGAACCGCACATTTGCGGGCGTCGACATCAGGGAGCTCGACCTCATCAATCCGCCTCCGAACACTCGCGCTCCCGACCAGCTTGCGTCAGGACCAGACATGCCTAGTTGACCATTTCACTAGCCATTTCTTGTTTGTAAATCGCACTCCACTCTCGCTATCGTGTTGATCTTGTTCGCTATCGTTGTAATCAAATCCTAGACAGACACGATTGCGTACGGCAAGTGAATAGAGCAAGAATACAACAACGGAAACGGGATGACGATATATGGAACAACTCTAACGCTACAGGGTGTGGCAGTTCGAGTACAAGTTCTACAACAGAGCCGCCTAATCCACTTCCAGCACGGTGCCGCGCTGCACGCTCCCCCAACCTGTACATGATGTAATAAGCATCGCGCGCAGTGCCTGTCATCGCAGACAGAGGTACTCACCAACGAGTCGCCAATGCTTTTCAATACGTCTCGAGAGTGCGACCTTCTCGCCGACCTCCGTACATGCGGGAGAAGTGAGCTGGATCTTGGCAAGATCGCCCTTGACGGAGAGAACACGGCCGCCGGTGGACGTTGAACCGATGTTGATGAGGAGGAGCTCGTTTTTGACGAGCTTGGTGACTTTTGTCTGCTTCTTGTCCTCCGTCTTGACACCGAGCAGTCGGCGAAGCAAGAACAGACTAATTTCGAGTTCTACAACACATTACGGCCCGTTGGATCAGCATTGACATCGCGAGGACGTAAAACCCTCAGAGGGGACGCACCCGTGAAAATCTTCGGGAGCTTGCCCACCGCACCCAGCACCTGGCCGACCAGCCGGTCCGCACGACAGAGCGTCGGGTCGATCCTAGTACCCACACCGATCAGACCGCCCGGCACGGCGAACTGCAGGTGGTTGGTCTCGGCGTGCAGCGAGACAATGCGCGAGAAGATGGGCTTGCAGCGATTACGGCCCTGCGAGTCCTTGGTGACGATGCCTGGACGGATTTCAACCTCCTGGCCGAGGCGGAGGACACCGGTGAGGATGGAGCCACCGGCGACGCCGCCCTTGAGCTCGTCGACTTCCGCACCGGGTTTGTTGACGTCGAAGGAACGGATGACGATCAAGCGGGGGTCGGCGGAGAAGTTGCGGTCGGGGATGGGAATGCGCTTGACAATGTACTCGTTGACGGCGTCGATGTTATACTTGAGCTGGGCAGAAATAGGGACGATTGGCGAGGATTCCGCGACAGTGCCTGCACGAAAGGCATCAGCATTCATCTGGTTATCGGAAAGAAATGTCACAAAAATGCACCTTTGACGAACGCGACGATGCTCTTATGGTGTTCCAAAGCCTGCTCCTCCTTGATCAAGTCGACCTTGTTCTGGAGAATGATGATGTTCTCGAGCTTCATGATCTCGACAGCGGCCAAGTGCTCGCTCGTCTGGGGCTGTGGGCAAGTTTCGTTGCCGGCAATAAGGAGGAGGGCGGCGTCCATGACCGCGGCACCGTTAAGCATCGTAGCCATCAGAATGTCGTGACCGGGGCAATCGACGAAAGAGACATGGCGGACGAGCTTCATTCTGGAATTGCAGCCTGGTCGCTCGCAAGGGGGGTTGTCTTCCTTGTCGGATCGGTACGACCTATAACAGCCAGGTCGGGGACAGGCCTCATTTTCGCACTTGTAGATCTGCGAGATTTGCACACGAGTTGCCATAGATATGGAGTGCATAAGGAGCGGAGCGGATGACATGGTGAGTAATTGAAGGAGACAGGCAGCATATAAAATAAATGAAGAGAGAAGAGCAAGCAAGGAGGACGTACCTTGGCGTTGGCATATCCGAGCTTGATGGTAATGTTGCGAACGAGCTCATTCTTGAAACGGACGGTCATGACACCTGAGATTGCCTTGACCACAGTGGACTTGCCGTGAGCGACATGGCCAATGGTTCCTATCCGAGGTCCATTGATCTCAGCATTGGGCAGAGAGCAGGCCTGCCGAGGAGAACGCACCCAGGTTGATGGTAGCCTGAAGGGTGATGCGTTGAGAATAGATTTTAAGAAGAAGAATGAGGAGACACGGACTTGTTTTGAGATGACTTCGGGAGACAATGGAGTGAGTTTTGAAGGGTCGACATTGACCTTGACGATCTGCTCGGAATCGCTCTCGTCCTCCGAGTCACTGTCGTCGGCCAGTTTGCGGCGGGTCTCGTCTCCAGGCATATTTTCTGTGCCGAGCACTAGGTTTGGGTGAAGGCAGGGGTGGAAGGGTGGAAAGATGGGCTGGTGCAGGCTCAGACCGATCTTCATCCCTCTCCCAGTCACGCGTCACACACATGAGTCACATCTCGTCCCACCGTGACCAAGTGTAGTAACCGAGAGCCCCGCGTGAACCTCTGCAGCTCTAGAGTCTATGTCTGTGCCTTGGAACCAGCCTGTCAAGTTGGAGTGCAACTCCCTCTGCATCTACACGGTCTCCCTACTCTCCAATGCATTTCACTGGGCTCTCGTCCACGTTGATCAGGATGGTCACTAGCCACCGGTGGGCCCCAACGACCATCGCGATATCGCGTCCGAGTCTCTCTTATGCTCGACACAGCTAGCTCATTTGTGGATCTAGTCGTTGGGCGCGCGGGCGGATGTCCGATCAAAGACGTCAGTATCGTATGATGTCATTGTACCCAGCGCCGGATAAGGCCTACCGTCCTACCGTTCGCCGCCTCTCCAACCGCAAGCCCCAGCCCTCCGTATATCCTTACTCCGTACACATCCATGTCTCAAGCAGATGGTATGTAATCCCAAAGGCAAGTACGACATCGTTCACAGGCTTCTCCACCTAGACGACGCCAGGTTCCCTGGTCAGAGGCCCACTGGCCTCCCGCCATCACCTTCAAGGGAGAACCCAGGACAGGTATGTTAGCGGCTCGAATATTTCATGTACCACATCCTTTACCTCTTACAATCCACAGGTCTTCCCAAGATCCGACCCAAAAGGTAAGCAAACCCCATCTACTTTGATCTTACTGAATGGCTATCACATACAGCTGCTCCTGTGCACTCCGTACCAGGCACCACCGGTGAACACGAAAACCACGGCCTAGAGGCCCTAGGGAATCCCTACGTTCTCAGGGAATCTTTCACCAAACTCGACCATGCCCTCACAGCCGTCATCACTGCGATACAAGGCGAAGAGCGGAGCGTCGGCGCCGCCCCCAATGTAGAAGCACTCGTGCGCAAGTTCTCGAGCTGGAGGGACGAGCTGACCCAAATCAGGACCGGACACGGACAACGGGGTGCGGGGGCAGCCAAGAGGGAGGCGGTCGGGAGGTTAGACCAGCAGGAAGGCGGTCTTTTCGCAGATTAAGTCGCAGCGGGAGTTTTTGCTATGAAACCTCGTGAATGGGATAACATCGTACAAAGTGATCCCAGTAACACAATTGTACAGAACAGTTGGGATCGAGATTTTCTACGAGCAAGCTGGCGCAAGCGAATTCTAGTCTAGGACAGGCATGTCATCACGACCCTGGTGCTGCAGCACGTTCCCATCGTCTCCAAGGCTCCGTTCCGGGGACAAATCTCGCGCGCAAGAGGGTAAACACGTTCTTCTCGACAGCGTCTGCGAAGTGCAGCAGGCAAACGGCGAATGAGGTTAGGAGCCGAGGGCTGTTGCTGTCCAGTGGGTGTCGAGGAGTGATTGGTACCGCGGAAACGAAGCGGCGAGGGAGCAGGGAGGTGCGGAGCTGTTGGGTCCACGACACAGCGATGTCTGCTGGAGGAACAACAGAGAACATGCGCACGAACAGCTCATCGGAGCTCACGCGGAACAAGTCGTCCGTTCGCCTGAGCAAGAGTAGATGCTCCGCAGTGGGCGCAAGCAGTAGAGTAGTGAAGAAGCGCGGCGCGGTGTAGTGGATGATAAGCTCTTCCCTTGCAGCATCTTGATCGTCTGCGGTGGGGGGAGCCCAAGGAGAGAACGTTAGGTCGGGGACTGAAGGGTCACCAGAAACAAGCGTGATATCCATCCGGAGTTCCTCAGCCCGTCGAGCGAAGAAGTCCTCTGTAATCCTCCGAGCATATGCCTCCACTGGTCCCTCATCCTGCCACCCAATCCCCCCGTATACGCGCGGCACAATTTGTGCCTTCCTGTGCTCGCCTTGACCGGGTATCGAACGAGAAGTGAGCGATCCCCAATGGGGCGCGGCGGGCTTAGGGTCAGGACGAGGGAACACATCGAGCCCTTTGACGTAGTGGAGGAGATAGGCGTGGTACAAAATGCGCACGAAGGATAGGAAAAGCGCAAGGGGATACTTCATGAGTGCGTGCCCTAGATTCCTGGAAGTGAAAGGGACAGAGCTCCGTGCGAACTGCGTTGCAGTAAGCTTCAGGGGCCCTATAACATCCGTGCTCGCGGACGCAGTGTTTGAGGACTCGGCGGCGGCATGCAAATGTATGCGGATCTTTGGACGAGGAGGACTCGAGACCAGTGCGGGAGAACGAGGAGGGGGAGGGGCGGAAATAGAGATGGCATAGTGCCCCTGTCGGTCATTGAACGGGGAAACGTGGAAGTCGCGGGGCACTGTCCAGGAGTGATCAAAGCTACAACCAGCCCTCAGAACCACGATAGGATCATCCCAGGTGTAGCTTGGTAAGACGCACCCGTTCGGACAATTCTTGTCCTCGTTCACGCCAGGCACCAAGACATGAATATGTTTCTCCCCAAAGGTATTGTGTATCTATTCCGGGCAGGTTGAGCGATGCAACGCCGCAAGCAGAAGATGAGCGTACGCACCTCAAACACAACCCACGCCAGCCTCCCCTGGTCCTTCGTGTAACAGTAGTGCACACTGAGGGGATTGATGCCCTCGTAGCCCATGTAGCTCGGCATCGTCAGCATCCATGCGTCCCCGAGCTGGCTCCCATCATGGCCGTGTTCCACCAGCACCTCGCGAAGCTTCGCTTTAATCCCCCGGGTTTCCCGCTTATCCCCCCGGGTTTCAGGAAGGAGATACGCATTGCTCCGAAGGCCGGTCACCCTCCAGGATGTGCCACCATAGCCAAAGAGCCAGCCGCCACCGAGGTCTAGCGCGTGGGATTCGAGAGCATCGAGCGACAGGAAGAAAGCGAGGGTAGGATACGTGAACGCGTGTGTCGACGGTGCTGGAAGCAGTCGAGCGTGGGTGACCGAGTTTTCAAGGATGTACGCATTTTTCAAAGCGTCCCCCGGGTCTTCGCTGGATCGTTTCAGATACAGGACAGCGCTAGCAGCAAGAGCCACGACCGACGCGGCGGCAGCGGCGAACATGAGAGGGACAGGTCAAGTGTGAACGATGTGAATATACCACGTCAATATCCAGGCCGCCTTCGACAGACCTAGCAACAGCCTTTCCTCGCGTCACACGTATTCGTATTTAATGTCATGTCGTTTCGTTGTAGTCAATCACACAAAATAGAAAAACATTAGCGAGAATAAGGCGTGAGTAACATCCTACAGCGAGAACGAACGACCGGTAAGGTAGTGCGGCGCAGGGGGTAACGAATCGTCCAGATCGTCTACGCTTCCTCCCTTCTATCCACCCTATCCACCTCCAGGCCCCGAGGCGAGACCGTCAACTGCTTATGCCTTCTTGGCCTTGGCATTGGCAGCCATCTGCACGACAACGCGTCAGCGTCAAGTCTCTGAAGAAAGGACGAATTGACTCACGAGGTTAAGGGCAGAGCCAGCCTTGAACCACTCAATCTGGCCCTGATTGAATGAGTGCGCGAGCGAGATTTCCTCCTTCGACCCGTCCTCGTGCTTGAGAACGAGCGTGAGGTTCTTGCCAGGCGCGAATGACTCGAGGCCGAGGATGTCAACCTTGTCCGACGGGCGGACCTTGTCGTAGTCCTCGGGGTTGGCGAAGGTGAGGGCAAGCATGCCCTGCTTCTTCAGGTTCGTCTCGTGGATACGGGCGAACGAGCGGGTAATGATGGCCAGGCCACCGAGGAAGCGGGGCTCAAGCGCGGCGTGCTCACGCGACGAGCCCTCACCGTAGTTGTGGTCGCCGATCACGACCCACTTGATGCCGTGGTCGCGATAGTAGGCAGCGGTTTGTGGGACACCACCGAACTCGCCGGTGATCTGGTTCTTGACCTTGTTGGCCTCACCGTTCTCCGAGTTAATGGCACCAATCAGGCAGTTTTGGGATATATTCTCCAAGTGACCACGGTACTTCAACCAGGGACCACCGGCAGAGATGTGATCAGTCGTGCACTTGCCCTTGACCTTGATTAGGACGGGAAGGTCAGAGGGGGTCTTGCCATCCCAAGGCGTGAAGGGCTTGAGAAGCTGGAGACGCTCGGATTTGGGGTCGACGGCAACCTGAACAGCGAAACGATCCTCAGGAGGGGGCTGGAAGGTGTTCTCGCCAGGGTCGTAGCCGCGAGGGGGAAGCTCGTTGCCGTTAGGGGCCGAGAACTTAAAGGGCTTGCCATCAGAGCCAATGAGCGTGTCGGTGACGGGGTTGAAGCGAAGGTCACCGGCGAAAGTCATGGCGGTAACGATATCAGGGGAAGCGACGAAGGCGTGGGTGGCGGGGTTGGCGTCGTTACGGCCAGTGAAGTTCCGGTTGTACGAGGTGATAATAGAGTTCGCCTCGCCCTTCTTCACGTCACGACGATCCCACTGGCCAATGCAAGGACCGCATGCATTGGCAAGGACGATGCCGCCAACGCTTTCGAAAGTACCGATCACACCATCACGCTCGATGGTGGCGCGAACCTGCTCGGAACCAGGGGTGACCGTGAACTTGCTCTTGGTCGCAAGGCCGTGCGAGGCGGCCTCTTTCGCAATAGAGGCGGAGCGAGTCATGTCCTCATACGACGAGTTGGTGCAAGAACCGATAAGACCGACTTTAAGCTCAGATGGCCAGCCGTTCTTCTCCACCTCCGCCTTGAATTGTGAGAGAGGAGTCGCAAGGTCGGGGGTGAAGGGGCCGTTGATGTGGGGCTCAAGTTCGGACAAGTTCTGATGGCGTGAAAGTTAATAAGCAGAACCCGGCTATAAGCAGAACCCGGCTGTTCATATTTGACACGTACAATGTTGATGCTCTGGTCGTACTCGGCACCCTTATCAGCTTGGAGGTTGTGCGCAAAGCGCTTAGCGTAGTTGGCAATATCCGAACGGTTCGTCGCGTTGAGGTAGTCGGCCATGCGGTGGTTGAAGGGGAAGAGCGACGTGGTCGCGCCGATCTCTGCGCCCATGTTGCAGATCGTTGCCATACCCGTGCAGGAGAGGGATTCGACACCAGGACCGGTGTACTCAACGATAGCACCGGTACCACCCTTGACAGTCAAGATACCGGCAACCTTGAGAATAACGTCTGTGCGCCATGTATGGGTCTACGGCATCGGTGGATCAAGACCGATAAACTTACCCTTGGGCGTCGTCCAGCCGCCAATCTGGCCGGTGAGGTTGACCTGAATGACCTTGGGACACTTCAACTCCCAAGGAATGCCGGCCATGACATCTACAGCGTCGGCACCGCCAACACCACAGGCGACCATACCGAGACCGCCAGCGTTGGGGGTATGGGAGTCAGTGCCAATCATGAGACCGCCAGGGAAAGCGTAGTTTTCGAGGATGATCTGGTGGATGATACCAGAACCTGGCCGCCAGAATCCAAGGCCATACTACAGGAAAGGGCAAGGGCGTTCGCTGAACGAAAGAGCGAAAACCAGGCGTTTAAATCAGACGCACCTTGGCAGTTGCAGTTGCCAAGAAGTCATACACTTCCTTGTTGATGTTGACGGCACGCTCCAAGTCCTTGACACCACCGACCTGGGCTTCGATAAGGTGGTCACAGTGGACGGTGGTGGGGACGGCGGCGGTGTCCATGCCTGCCGACATGAACTGGAGAATGGCCATCTGAATGAATGGGAAGATGACGTCAAACATTTTCACGTGAACGCTGGCAGTTAGGAAACATACCTGAGCGGTAGCATCCTGGCAGGCAACACGCTGTGGAGGGAGGGAGATGTCGGAAATAAGATGGAGGTTGAAGGACAGCAAATGGAAAGAGCAGGGGTGCGTACGTCAGGGCGGAGCTTGAGGTAGCTGGTGCCACGCTCGATGTCCTGGTGGTGGGGGTCATCGAGGTGACCGTAGACAATCTTTTCGGACAAGGTGAGTGGACGCTTGAGCCTGAAATGGGGGTGAGGAATGAGAAATCGACAAACCGAGAAAGACAGACCTGTCGCGAACGACGGCAAGGTTATCCTCAATGCGCTGGTAGTTGATGTAGGCATTTGGCTCGAGGAGGGACATAGGGACCCTTGTTGCGCCAATGGGCTCTGCGGCGGTGGCCATTCCGGCGGCCAGCCGCTGGAGCGACCGCTTCGCCGCGCTCGTCTTTGTGGCGAGGTTGAACATGTCGGGCGGGAGGAGAAGTCGACGAACGACGGAGCCAGCGACGAGAAGAGGATCAAGTTGTGAGCGGCAAAAGCCGGGGCGGATTGACGAATTTATCGCAGGTGATTGGGAGCGGGTCTCGTCGGACGCCCCGTCCGAACTCGTCGGCTCCTCCGGCCAATCCTCTCGGCCTGTCCCAATCTCCGCCCTCTGATTCGTCCGCGCCAGTCTCCCATTCCGAACGTCCATGCCCGCGCCGTCGACCCCAGCAGAGAGCTCTGACCTAACAATGCCATCTTCTCCCCAAGTTTACGCTCAAAGGCCTTGGATGGACCACTGAGAGGCGTCCACGCAGCAACGGCGATCGGCTCGGAAACGGGCAGGAAAGGCGTGCATATCTGTGTGGCCGTGCCTCTTCGCGGATATCTCCTTTGCCCCCCTGCCGCCTTCCAGAATCACACCTCTCGCCCAATCGTTTTCAACATACGTCCGACGTTTCCTCCGAATCCCCAATATCGCCGACGGCCGTCCCCTTACACCCGCACAAGCCCGCGTGCGCGGTACGGCAACTGTCCTATCAGCCCCGGTCCTCCCCACATGCATTACACAATCTATCCTTGAAGCTTGAAGCTTGAGTACCTGACCTCGGGACTGCATATACCATTTCCCGTCCATCCGTTGATCCAAACACGTTCCAATGTCACTCGTTACTTGTGGACCCGGTCAATCAATCATCGTCACCGTCTTTATTCTAGCCTGGGAATGATGTCACAGTATTCAAGTATCCCACAAAACCACACTTCACCCGAAACCTCGCCAACCCCCAATACCAATACCCGGAAAAAGGCAAAAGGGGTGAACCTCAATCGAGATCCAAACTAGTTGCTCCATATGCATCCTAACCCTGGTGTGTAAAATCCGATTCCGAAAGCGAATATGTAATACCGAATACGAAGACTCGATCCAACAAACTTAACCACCCTCCTACTTCTACAAATCCCCCCTTCCTCCCTCGTATGCACGCCCTCACCCATACATTTACAATCACCCACGCATCCCCCCATTCCCCATCAAGCTCAGGACCTCGCCCAGCCTCCCATCGCTCCGCTCACTCAAAGAACACGAAATCGTAAAAAGTCTATATGCGTGAGACCGATCGACCGGGCGACCTACCTCTTCTCCCCGTACAGCGCCAGCGCCCGCTCCAGCGTGTCCCCGTCCAGCCCCCGCAACTTCAGGCACTTCTGGAAGATCTTCTTGTCCAGCGGGAACTGCACTTTCGACGCCAGGTGTTGGCCCGCCACCAGCGACTTCACCACCCCCGAGATCAGCCTCTGCTTGTGCACGTTGATCAGTGGCTCGAGCTGTATCGACGCCGGCAGCGGCGCAAGGGTCGAGAACACGTCCGGGTGGGCTGGCGCCTCGAATGTGTTCGTGACAGAGTCGATCCCGACGGGCTCGTGAGGCGAAGTAGGGTCGATGAGATCCGGCAAACTGCAGTACCGTTGCACTTGCGCAAGGTAAACGCCTGCACCACGACACATAAATCTCATTCAGTGTACGGAACCGGGCAACGGCGAAAACGGCTACGAACCGAAGAACGGAATGCAAGCCGGGTCTTGAGGCGGCTTGCTATCCGATGCCGCTCGGCTCCTCGTAGTCTGAGCCTGACCGTCCGCGCTTTTCACGGGGCCCTCTTGCGTACTCGACTTGGCCTCGACAAGAGAGTCTACCGTCTGGCGGATGTGCTTGAAGTCGCCCACGCTGCTCGTCCAGGCCGTCAGGTCCCGCAGCATGCGCGCCTCCCACGCCCCGATCTTGGCGAACGCCTGCTGCTTCGCCTTCGCGACCCAGTCACTCTTGAGCCCGGTGATGATTGCGACTAGAGCGTTGAAGTTCTTCAACAGGTATGCTTTCTGTTTCCCATTCGATCGTGTGGACACTGTCAGCCTTTGCACGAAAAGCGATCAAAACTGAATGACTGCAAGCAACACGCACCCAAGCCAGCCTGATGAACTTGTTGATCACGGCTGCACGCTCGCTCGGGTGCGTCAGCACAATCTCCGACAGTACGAAGTTTGCCAGCAAGTTGAATCGCCCCCGTACGACCATCAGCGCACTCGTCTTTGACCCACTGCGACCCTCCGCCTTGAGCCGTGCCCGCTCCCGGAGGAAATGAGACCAGTCGAGCACGTTGGCGTCCTCAGCTTCCCCAATCGAGTGCCACGTGATGAGTTCCTCAAAGCTGATGCTGATGAACAGCTCACGGTCGATCATAGATAGGTGCTGCATCAGTGTCTCAGCGCGGTAGTTGAGTACGAACGAGTGATGCCGGCGCAGCGACGACGGGATGCTCGGAGGTGGAGGTATGTTACCGAGCTGTTGGGCCACGCGCGAATCCTTGGAAGGCGACCCATGAGAAGTGGAGGGGCGGGACTCGACGCGACTCTGGAGAATTTCAATAGGCACTGCGTCCTCGACGAATGGCCGCGCCTCAGTGAGTGGTGTGAGCGCGTCTGCCTCGTCACCCTGATCGGATGGCGTCTGGAGGGTATCAATCGAAAGGTGCTCGGGGGAGGTCGCATTCGTCGAGGGCAGGACCGTAGTCGACTGGGACGCAGACGGGACTTGCGAAACGGAGGTGAACGAGCTTCTCCTCGACCCGGCCTGGGGTGACGTCGCAGACATACCAACCTTGATCTCCTGTACTGAGTCACCAGAGAACCGTCTCCGTTCGACCTCGCCGTAATCCTCGTCCGAGCCCGATCCTTCCGACTCGCGTCCGAAGCGACCGTCAGCCTGCCGCTGGTGCATGGATTGGATCCACTGGTCGACCTTGGTCTGCTTCTCCTTCACTTTGTCTTGGTTAATCTGGCCTTCGAGTCTGCGCAACGCTGTCTCGACGTCACCGCTCTCCTCCTCGTCGCTCAGGGAGTCGAGGATAGCATTGATCTGCCAGGCTTGGAGCGGGCCACCCTGCATGGCCGCGGAGTCTGCTGCGTCCGGGTCGACCTCTGAGGATGACGACACAACGGACGAGCCCCCTTGCGAGAGCATAGACTCGCGTGTCCGGATACCCATTGACGATACGCTCGACATCGATTGCCGGACGAACTCGAAATCACGTCGTGTCGGCAGCTTGCGTGTCGCCTTCTTCAGCCCTAGGCCAGGCGGAGGAGATAGTTCCATGTGCTCGTCAGACGACAAATCTGACAGGTCCAGGTCATCGATAGAAACAACGTCAAGGCCGTGACGTAGTTTGGGGGAGGCAGAAAAGTCGGCAGGAGTGACCGGCCCTTGGTAATCGGACTGGTCGCCGTAGACCGAATGAATCTCGGAATCGTAGGTCATAATGGAATCGCGGACGTGGAACGGGGCGGCCTCGTCATAGCTGGGAGGATCCGTAGGAGGAACCTTAGACTCGGGCTCTTCCTCGGGAATGGACGCCGGAGGCGGCGTCACGTTCTCGGGAGGAAGGACTCTGATCATACTCGAAGGCGACTTGGGGGACTGCGGGAGCGAGCCCACGTTCATCCGCGGAGACGACATCGATGCTGCAGCGGTCGACGGCCGTTCGATCATCGAGACGTTCATCTGGCTCTCGACCATCCTCAAATACTGCTCCACTCCACCTTTCACCAAAAGCAGGTCCCCGGTCTCGTTCGCCTCGACATCGAATGCTGAGACGTCGACGCCGGCAGTCATCGATGGCTGGACGTGCACCGTAGCGCGGGAGTTGAGCACGCGCTTCCACCGCCCCAGCCGGCCGATCGTGTTGACGAATACGCGTGAGATGGTATTGTGCGGGAACGGCGAGACCGGGGTGTTGGGATGTGGCCCCGTCGGGCCCACTGGGGAGGGATTTTGCTTGCCGTACTGCAGCACGGCCATGTGCAGCGGCTGTCGCATCATGACGAGATCGAGTGAGTTCGCGGACGTGCCATTGCTCGAAGTACCGCCGAACGGGCCGAAGTCCTGGCCGCGCTCGTCAAAATCGAAGTCAATATCGTAATCTTCGGGGTCGATGAACGAACGCGCCTGCGAGTCGACAGATGGACGGGGTACGTTGTTCGGGTCCAGGGACAGCCGGGGAGCCCCAGGAGCGGAGTGGAGATGGGAGTTGGCGTCGGACGACTTAAGCCTGTCCACGGACTTGCGCGCCGCGCGGTAGAGCTTGCGCATATGTGAGTCTTTGCAGTCCACGATCACCTTCCGCAGCTGATATACGATTTTCTGTCAAGCTGTAGTGAGCAAAACTGTCATACGTCAAGGGCCTGGAAGACAGTATTCACGCACCAACGCGTCCCTGTGCTTCTGCAAGATCGGATCCCTGCGAAGGGAATTAAGCCACTCCGCAAAGAGCAGTCTCAATTCACGATTCGGTACAAAGTCCACGTCGAAGAACGTCAAGAGCCAGTACCGGATCGCTGTGAACGTCCGCACGCGCACAATCTTCCTCACCATCTCGTCCCGGCTGTTGCTCGTCTCTCCGAGCGCCCAATGGAATCGGCAGATGAGCAGGTGCCCCAGATCCACAGCGGAGACGTAGGTGCGGTACGTAAGGAAGAATATGAGAAGCTCGTCGTAATCGAGCTCGGACGTGAGCTGCGCGATCCACCGCTCGATCGTCGCCGCGACGAGCATCTTCTTCGTCTCTTTCGTCCTCCCCGTTGAAGACGACGCGCCAAACTCGTTGGTATGCTGAGTTGCGTAGATGTGCGGCTTTTCTTTACCACCCATTCGGCTACGCCGCGAGTTGGCCGTGTTAGAGTGCCCCGAAGACAAATCGGTCCCACTGGACGTGGAAATGTCTTCATGGGCATCTCGCTCAGTGTCGACGTCACCCCAGATGACGAATCGGGGATCGTCTCGCGGAGCGACACTATCCTCTGCACGAAGGGACAACCGAATTGTGGGCTCGTGTGGAGTAGACACAATCTTGTCCAACGTAGGCAAGCCACGATACGTCTGCAACACGTCGAACAGTGCGGTGGTATATCGCGAGTGTAGGGTGGTCGCAGCGAGATTGATCGGAGCCACACTCGGCGTTTCCGGAGCCGGAAGCACAGAAGAGGCGGAAGAGGAGGCGGAAGAAGATGTAGGTGGTGTCGCCGAGTTAGAAGGGGGAGTCAAGTTTTGCGGGTCTTCGTCGGATAGGGAGGACGTGAGAGACAGTCGCGATATCCGCGCCACCTTCGGGAGGTAGTCGGCACGCGCAGTCAACCCAGACTCGAACGACTGCATCTCACGCAAGACAGGAGGTGAGGACAAGTGGGAGGGGGATCGCCAAGAGGGTGATTCGAACGCTACGCCTGCACCAAACGGGTGGGATATCTCCCCTCGTCCAAGAGTACTTGGCGGACTTGACGACGGGGGGTGGGTGCGAGATGGGAGTGAAGACGAACTGGACGCAAGGGGTGATGTTGGGATGTTTGTCCAGGCCATAGCTTCCGCGAAGAAGTCTCCCCCAGGCCCACTGGGTGCACGAGGAGCAGTCTGATTTGCGAGAGGAGCATGTTGGGGAACAGGAGGCGCGAATGCGTCCACGCTCGAGACGCTATGTGCGTGAGGTCGACCGATGGTTTGCGTGATGAGCTGTGGCGATACGCTTTCATTACTAGGTCCATTGGAGGAGAGACCATCTGGAATCGAGCGCGTTTTGCGCAGACGCCTTGGTGGGGGAGAGCGCACAGGGTCGACGACGGGATTTAGTGCCGCGACGGGCGTCACCCCGGTCTTGAATACCGGCAAGAATGAGTGCACTGACATGCGCGATCGACGCTTGCCATGTGCGGCGCCGCTGTTCGGAGAGGTGATATTGGAAGGTAGAAGAGAGGTAGTGGGAGGGCCTGTTGATTGACGGTCTGCAGCATCCTGTGTAGCAGCTGCGGGGGCGGACAATTCGCGGTGTCTGGTAGGAGAGATAGGCGAATGAAGGAAATATTGCCAAAGGGGGGCAGACGAGCGGGATCTCAGAAGGACGTAGGAGACAATGGGGTGACAGAAACTCACCCGAGGCGGTACATTTGCTTTCCGTGCTGGTTGACGAACGCGGTGATGGCATATGGAGATCGGACATCTTTGCCCACACCCCAATATTGGTCGTAGCGTCGCTTGAGCTCTCGAGCGGCAGCGCCTGAAGAGGTTTCGACGAAAGAACCATCCGCTAAAATAGAGTCATGGTTGGCGCGGATAAGTGATGGGGGATGGGATAGATTGGATACTCACGCGCAATCGAGATGTCTGCGTTCGCGATCTCCGGAGGTAAAGGCTCAAATACAGGGCCCTCTCCCGCATCAGGAGAGACGAATTTGAGCTGGGAGTTGGATGGGGAAACAGCAGGGCGCGGAAGCGGAGCGGGGGGAGAGGCCGGGGTGGCGGGAGGAGGGAGGTCTAAGTTGCGAGAGGGAGAGTCGTGAGGTTCGTTGGATGTCGTAGAAGACATGTCTCGGCGGTGGCTGTCGGCTCTTAAGGGCAGGTTTGTAGGAGACTAAGGGGGATACATGGTATGAGGAGAGTGGGCGGGGAGGAGGAGATGTGGGGAAAGACAAAGGACAGGAGAGAAACCGCGCGCTCGGTCAATGCTGTCCAAATCCGTGTCATCACCAACCTTGCTCCATACATTCATCTCACCTGGCTTGCCTCCAACCACTTATTTATCCCTCCAGATGTCTGCAAACCTCTTCTGTGTTGCACACCCTGACGTCTCCTCGTGCCCACAGGTCCCATGTACGCAGTCTATGTTCGAGTCACGCTCGTTCAAATCACGTTCGGATTCTGTTTCGCGAGTACGCCCAGGAAGACACCTTGTCCTCACGACCCGCGTAAATGCGCACGTTCCCCCATCAGCGGCTTGCGATGCTGAACGTGTCGAACTGCCGAAAATGGTCATCTCAACTGGTTCAACCTCACGCTAAGTTGAAGAACGTATTGTTAATCTTGGCGGCGAGTCGGGCGCTCGACTTAACCTCATGATCGGCTCAGCTCTCTTGTTGTGCGAAGGTAATGTAGTCTACATCCTTCCATTGCACTAAATGATCACGGACCATGGTGTACTAGTACACGAAGAACTAACAGGTCCGGTTCAGGTGATTGAGGCCTCTCCAGGGCTTAGACTGCCCTTGTCATGCTCTAAGACGCGTTCAACCCGTGCACCCTCGTTTGTGTCGCTTGGAATAGCAGTAGTTCTGGCTTTCCATTCTCACCCTCAAGGACGCTTCAGGCCAAACGACGAGCACTGTGTGTGATGATGACCGGTGACCTACTGTGTAAGCGATCGCGATGGACCCGATATATACAGAGGTGTTTGGTTTCGGACCGGGACTGGCAATGGCATAGATTCTCGTAGCAAGTCATTCGATCGGCCTCGGAAGCCGACACCGAAGACAGGATGAATGAACAGTATTTAGTGAGCGTGAATGAGAGATTCGACACTTGGAGGGTCTCGGCTCGCACGAGGGTTCGGGGATTACTCAAAGAAGGCGAGCGAAGACTGGGGGACGGAGTGTTGGAAAGGAGAACGTCGATGTTGGGCCACGGGAGCTTTAGAAGATGGCAGAAATTGGCCAAGAAGGATTGGTATCGATGGATGATGGTTGGGGAGCAGTGTGAGAATGAGACGAGGTGCGGCTCGGCACGACTGGGGGAAGCTGGGGACTGGGGAGACTCAGATGGACGAGCGGGATGGTTGGATTTGAGGAACCAATCCGGTCTCGGCGGATGTGATACCGTCTGACGATGCATATGCCACGATATGGCGAGACTCAGACAAGTCGCACGTTTGAAGAATGTGGATGTCGGCAGCGCACCGCAGGATTCCGTGTCCTGCTGCAGGGACTGAGGCTATGAGGAGGGTTTCGAGCGTGCTAGGTTGGTCTGGGTGTGCAGGGGAATTGGAAGAGAGGCAGGACGCGAAAGGCCAAGGCTAAGCCCAGGCTCAGACTCAGATCTCAGACCGGGGTAGCGCCCGCAGCGGGAGACCGCCCCAGTCCGGCAGGCGCCGAGTGACGGAGGGGTGACGCCAGGGAGTACACCCGATGGGATCTGCGATAACATCGGTCGGGGCAGTATATATGCTC
This sequence comes from Ganoderma sinense ZZ0214-1, assembly GCA_002760635.1. Classification (NCBI taxonomy): domain Eukaryota; kingdom Fungi; phylum Basidiomycota; class Agaricomycetes; order Polyporales; family Polyporaceae; genus Ganoderma; species Ganoderma sinense. The sequence continues at coordinate 1,368,225 of AYKW01000045.1, forward strand.
TCCACTCGTCGAATTCCTCCTCATCCAGCCTCATCTCCTTACGCACTCCTCGTCCCTCTCTCATCATGCCCGTTAGTCTTCTACATGCGTCTCTTATCCGCATTGTGCATAGCGTTGACCTCTCTCTTCCTCCTTGCAGGTCAAGGTCGGAATCAACGGGTGAGCTTTAGATCTAATCTGGTCTCTCACTCCGACCCGCCGTCCTCACCTTTCTCATCCCTTGTCTCTTTTAGTTTCGGTATGTCCATCTCTCGGTCTCCGTTTGGCAACTACTCACGTATTTCCCCTATCTCGTCCAGGTCGTATCGGCCGTATCGTCCTTCGTAATGCTCTCCTTCACGGAGACATTGACGTCGTGGCTGTCAACGAGTCTGTATCCTTTTCTCCTCGTCGTTTCCCCTTGGTTTCCTCAACGTCCCCTCTCTCTCACAGCCCTTTCATCTCCCTTGACTACATGGTCTACATGTTCAAGTACGATTCCGTCCACGGCCGCTTCAAGGGCACAATAGAGGCCAAGGACAACAAGCTCTACGTCGAGGGCAAGGCCATCTCTGTCTTCGGAGAGAAGGACCCTGCCAGCATCAACTGGGCTGGTGTCGGCGCCGAATACATCGTCGAGTCTACTGGTGTCTTCACCACTATCGACAAGTCCGCATATATTCCCTCTTTTCTTGGGCATACAGTCGTCTAACCCGTCTCTGGTCTCGGTAGGGCCTCGGCCCACTTGAAGGGCGGTGCCAAGAAGGTCATCATCTCCGCTCCCTCCGCCGACGCTCCCATGTTCGTCTGCGGTGTTAACCTCGATCAATATGACTCCAAGTACCAAGTCGTACGTAACCCCTCCCCCCGTTGAATTCGACTTCTCATCTAACCCGCCGTAACTCCACTCCCTTTCAGATCTCCAACGCGTCCTGCACTACCAACTGTCTGGCTCCCCTCGCCAAGGTTATCAACGACAACTTCGGTATCGTTGAGGGACTTATGACCACTGTCCACTCGACGACCGCTACCCAGCGCACCGTCGATGGCCCCTCGATGAAAGACTGGCGTGGTGGCCGTGCTGTCGCTGCCAACATCATCCCCTCGTCGACCGGTGCTGCCAAGGCCGTTGGCAAAGTCATCCCCAGCCTCAACGGCAAGCTCACCGGCATGGCGTTCCGTGTGCCCACGATCGACGTCTCTGTCGTCGACCTTGTCGTCCGCCTCGAGAAGGAGGCGTCGTACGACGAGATCAAGCAGGCCGTCAAGTCGGCGGCCACCGGCAACCTCAAGGGTATCATCGACTACACGGAGGACAAGGTTGTGTCGACCGACTTCACTGGTTCGGACGCGTCGTCGATCTTCGACGCGGAAGCGGGTATCGCTCTCAACAAGAACTTTGTGAAGCTTATCGCATGGTACGACAACGAGTGGGGCTACTCGCGCCGTGTCTGCGACCTACTCGTCTACGCCGCCAAGCAGGACGGCGCTCTCTGAGCGGGTGTTTGGGGGATTGCAAATCTGGAAGAAGTATCATACGACACTAGTTTGTTCTGTAACGGCACGATGTACTCATAAAATGCAATCCTAGATGTTGCGTTCTGTATATCGTTCGACGTGAGAACGTGAGTTACATGTGCCGGCCAATTAGAAGCCCTGTACCGGTTAATCGCAGTCGTCGTTGACTCGGAGCGCTTGTGAAGTTTCTGGTACAGGTGCGTCCATTTCAGCTCAAGGCACATGCAAGAGTTTGACTGGCTGTCCGCGGGTCTATGTCAAGTACCGGGCAATGGGACAGGATGCTGACGCTTTGAAGGGGCTTGAAGCTTGAAGTCTGGGTATGAGTGGAGAGAACCACGAGATCCTGAAGATCGAAGTTGAATCGGAGTCATAATCCCACCCAAGTTCTGTGCGCCGCGACAATTCATCTGAGTCTCGGAGTAGGATCGCCTCCAGTTATCTCTGGCTCCCTCAGCCTTTCGTCTTTGCCTCTTCCACGGTTGGTGTTCCAAAGTCGCCCACCGGGACTCAATCATTGTTGTTCGATGCCTTTGCGAAAGATTATGGAGCTAAGTGCCTTGATGGAAAACGACAGTAAGTGATATGTTTGCTTTGTCCCTAAAGTCTCATTTTCGATCGTTCTTCAGAAAAAGCTCAAGGTGATGGTCATCTCCAAGATGCGCATGCTAGCCGTCGTCCGGGGGTGTTTGAGATAGGAGCGTCTCGTCAGACGCTGTGGTCCAGGATCCCGCTTGCACTGTCCGATGACCTCCCCTTCTATCTTTCCGTTCTTACCTTGGTTTCTCTGTCTCATTTCCTCTTAGCCAACATGGTTCCCATGTCGGCCCCACAAGACTGCTCGAGTTTCTGTCAAGCAACAGCGGTCCCGAGGATAGCCTTGCCACTGCTGCTTTAACGATTTCATTCATGCTCGCCTCAGTCTTCGACCTGTCGTTTCGCACCGTTTCAACCACAGTCCTTGTCCTTACCCTCCCCAGCACCCGCGTTAACGCGTCGCTTATCTTTTGCGCTGTCTATTCCGTACTACTGTCAGTACACTCCCTGGTGCAAGACCTCTGCCTTGTCATCTCGTCTTCCTCTATATTGGAGGCGCTCGCACGCTATCTTGTGAAGGCGATAACCATATCACACCTCTCCATCCTCATCATCATGGCCACCCGGAGCACCTTGTTCGGTTTCTACCCTTGCGACAGTGTTGCAGAACCGACGGCTCCCTCGACTCCCCGCGGTCCGCCCCGCCGCTCCCCCATGTCTTTTCGCCGTGCCGGAGGCAGAATATCGCATTCCCCGCCTGGCCAGCTATGGCTATGGCCATGGCTGCGAAAAGGGATTCTCGCCATTTTCCCGAGAGTCCCGTTTCGGCAGCCGAGGGCGGCGCCTTTTCTTCCCCGCCATCCCTGGTAGCTACAAGTTTCCGCCCACTCCCCTTGCTCTTTGAGATTTGGCCAAAAGTCAACGAAACATATTATTAGAAACTTTCCTGGAAAATTTTGAGGACGTAGTGCAGGAGGGAGTGACCTTGCGCTCCCTGCTGCACTCTGTGGCGGTGTTCTGCGGACGGCCGAAGGCGTTTCGCCGTTTTCTCAGTTCTCTCGATAGGCGACTTAGCGGTCTTGAAGCGAGGTGCAAGCGACCATCATAGCTGGCTATGGCTATGGCTATGGCCGTAGCCATAGCCAGCTAGGCAGTGAATCTACCGTTCCCGCCGGAGGGATACCAGTCTTGAAGCTGCCCCCGGACCAGACACCCACACCGTGTCGAGAGCGGGAATGGCTGTACCTCGGGATCATCGACACGCGCGACGCCAAGATCTGCCGGAGAGCCAAACGGATCGAGAGGCTCACCCTCCGGCTCGACCAGGCGAGGGAAGCCCTCGCCGCGCGGGACGCGGCCATCGCAGGGAAGGAGCAGACGATCTCGGAGAATGCGGCAGCGCTCGCCGAAATGGACCGTACTATCGCGGAGGGCGCTGAGGCCCTCGCCGCAAAGGATGCGATCACCGCTAGCTTGACCGAGGACGTCGAGCACCTCCAGCTCGACAACGCGGATGCTCTATCGATGCTTTCCAAGAAGGCCCATATCTCTGACCTCTGCCTTCAACTTGACACCACGGGTGCAGCGGAGATGCGGCGCGAGGTCTGTACCCTCTGTCCCTACTTCCTTGAGACTGCCTTAGCCATCTCGGGACTAACATCTCTGGATTGACAAGCTGCCGTCAATGCACTCCATGACAGGGTCGCGGTTCTTGAGGCTGACCTTCGCGCTGCTCATCGCGAGGCGAGGCGTAAAGTCCGAGCATTCCAAGGCCGAATTAAGTCGGTATCCCGGTTCCCATTGCTGATGCCTAGCTACTGCAGGTCCTAGCAACGAGATTGAGATTAAGATATGCTTAGAGTCGCATATAATGTCATTTCATTCAATAACATAATTGCAGGTAGCGCCAGAAAGGTTACATTTGGGCGTAGCTGGCCATGTAGCCGTGTATCCACATAGTCGTCGCCAGTTTGGGCGCTTACACCACAATCTATGTATTCGCATAGCTGCTTCGTCATCAAGTCTGCTACTATGTAGCTGCGAAGGGAGTGCCTTACCATCGGATACATGGCTACGTTCTCTGCCTGTCGTAGGTCAGCCGTACGGCAATGGAGGCGCCGACGTTATGTTACAATTGACGCCCTGATACACGACTACAAGGTTGCAAGGTTGCAACACATTCCACTACGTTTAACAACTCCCATGGGGCTTCGACTATCATCCTGCTACGCTGATACGCAGATACATACCTGCTATGTATCAATCTACGTCCAAACGTAACCGTTCTCGGTAGCGCGGTCTTTTTACACATCCTCATTCAACTGCAACATTGAATTTATATCATTTCTCGAAATTAGAAGGTTGAAAGGTTTTTGAGAAAATGCTATTTGGGCTGCCTGCTACCCTGCCAGTGAGCAAGAACATTTTGGGGGTCGTAGTACCTGGCTTTATTTGCAGTGGATGGACTGTCCGTCATCTTAATGCTGTGCGACATAAGTGATGGTTTGCAAGGATGGGTAATGGAACACGTAGACGGGGCGCGCACATTGTTTGTCTCTTGCGATTATAACCTTTCTCCATGGCGATATGCACCTTCAATTGGGGGTACTGCAGGCCAGCTTTTAAACAGCCAAAGATATATTGGTTTATCGTCCACCGGCATTACCGCAGTTGCCACTCATTCGGCCAAGTATCGAGAAGAAAACGAGACGAGTGCATAATGGAGGTGAAGAGAACGCAGAAGAAGACGCTGAGGAAACGACTCTCTAATGCTCAGGCTTTCCACGTTCATCAGCTATGAAGTTGAAAGAAAAGACAGCAGACGAACCTTTTCAGCCGCCCAACAGTCAAAAGCGCCTTATTGCACCAAAACAGCAGAACGAGTCCACAGAACAGGAGAGGGAAGGAGTCGCAGAAAAACCAAAGACGAGAGACGTGTTGGCAATTCCTTGACATAGAAGTCGCTAGTTACGGGTATGATTAGGATAAGAAGGAAGAACAAGAAACGAACCTAGGCCACGTTGGCGAGGAATTCTTGAAGGTTGTCAAAATACAAATTGGCACCGGGAAACTCCTCCTTGACGAGATCCCAGACCCATTCGAAGGGAGTGGCGAAGGTGATGTCGGAGCCATCCGTTCCCTTGTTCGTCCCGCCAGTGAGTAACGCAATAAACTCGCCTCGGGGGGAGACGATGAGAGATCCAGAATCGCCTCCTTTGGAGAAGGTGCCGGAGTCGTGCTCGTGAGACAGGATGGGCACCTCGAGCGACTCCAAATTGCCGGTGATGAAGTACTTGCGGACGAAAGACATAAACCTGGTAAGCGTGCCGACGGTGGTGTTGGTAGTGAAGCCGCGCTTGAGAACGCGACGAATGCGATTGCCTTGGAGGTTCACGGTGTTGGGGTTGTTGACCTGAGCGGCCGTGAGCATGCCTCTGAGAGTAAGGAGACCGTTGTCGGGGTACTTGAACTGTGATTGGACGTCGATACGTTGGTATGTCAGGGCTTTGAGTTCCGCGTGGGACAACTCTGGACCTGGAAGAGAGACGTACATTTCAGATCAGCGGCACTCAATGAAAATAGGATAGCACCGCACCAAGGCTCAGAACATTGCCGATCATGTACTCAAACTTCTCCTTGTACAGCTCGATGACGCATAGGTCGCGGGTATAGCGGTAAGGAGCAACACCGGAACCGATGGGGGGAGCCCAGCGGACGAACCCAATGACTCGGTCCTTGGGCTTGTTCCACCTGTACCTGATGTCGATATAGAACTCCTTGAGACCGTTGATCTTGTTGTCCGTCTTGAAAAGTTCGGCCTCGGCCTCGGCCAGCCTGAGACTGGTCTGCGACTCTTCAACGTTGATTCCATCTTGCAACCTAGTTTTGAGTGTGTTGATCTGCTTCGTGAGAATATCGCGCGTGTCAATGAGCGTGCCAATAAGGGCCTGGATGGAGGTCACGTAGTCTTTGAACGCGGGCCCGCCCATCACAAGGACCTCCCTCTTGGGTGCAGACTCTGACGAGGAGTTAGAGTCAGAAAAGCTCTTGGATCCTCAAAGGTGTCAAGTAAAAACGCACCGTGATACCTATACAACTCGTTGTCCCCAATGTCCGAGAAGAGATTGTGACGAACAGTGATAGCATAGAGCTTGTTGCCGGCGCGGAAGTAGGGACCGAGAGTGCCCTGCATTGTAGTCTTGCGACCAGCAATGGGAAGACTGAGGGCAACAGAGACGTTGTCGATGACATCCTTAAGAGGGTCACCGACTTCAACGGGGCGGTAAAGGGCTGGACCATGACCGGACAAGGTCGTGTAGACCGACTCACGATAGGCGATGTCAACGTTCTGGACCTGGAGCGAGTCGAGGAAGGCACGGATGTCCTTGGATGACTCGTGCGCAACAGCCGCGATGAGAGTGTCGGGCAGGACGCCAATCCAAATGGTAGGGTTGGTGTAGTGACGTTCTCCGTCCTCGACGGGCTGGATGGGTGGGATATCATCGTAGTCGACATATTCCTCGAGCTCTTCCCCGGAATCGTCCTCATCGTCCTCGATCTCCTGGTCCGTCTTTTTGTTGAGCCATGTGAAACGAACGAAATCGACAGATGGAAGTCTGATGTTCCTTTGGTTGAGTAACTCCACGACCTTAGAACGAACTTGAACGTTAGTCAAGAAACAGTTGGGTAACGAGAAGGCCACGTACCTGGTCGCGAACCCTCTCCCACATTCGATTCTGACCAAACTCGTGGTTATCTGGAACGGCAACCAACCTCATGAGGCGCGTGTACGCCTCAGGACCAGAGGGTTCCTCGAATTTGTCGTCAGAGGTCCTATAAATGAGCTTGGGCCCGCGTCCGTTTGAACCGACACCGGCATAGTAGAGATTCGCCTCAATCTCGGGAACTTTGTAGGGGTCGGATTCAACGGTGGTGGGACCAGAGACGCTGTCGTGGCCGGACGATAAGCTAGTATCTTCAACATCAAAGTCACCGCTCTCGTCAGAGGATAAAGTGACGCGCCGGAGTGCTTTTTGGGAGCACAAGTGATCAAACTCTGGAGTATGGACGTATTTCTCGACTTAACGTAAAAGAGACTCGCTGAGGGGATCGTTTTCGATCGGGGCAGACATAATACGAAAGGGTTTGGGGGAAAGGGTGAAAAGGCGAAGTTTTGAAGCGTCAGCTTTTATATTTTGGAACGGGAGGTAAGGAGGAGGTCTGGAGGAGGGGCAGGCTCCTAAGACACTTGCTCGTTAGTGTCAGCCTCGATCCCGGGCCCAGTACGCGTGTCAGTCCATAGGTCGAAATCTTATTATTATAACGAGTCGATTGTTCGATGTACCCTCTTTCGTTCCGGCTGCAGTTTTCGTCTGAAGCTCATTACATGCACGATGGGTCGAAACCAATTGCAACATTGCGATTCGGGGGCGGCTCACATGACTCCACTTACACTTGTCTTGCATATGTCTACGTTGCGACCAACGATGACCTCAGTGCATTTGATGTCTCCGAGGAAATTGCTACAGCAGTCCACGCGCACTAACCACGCGCACTCGATAGAATTGTAGAACGATCGACCTCGAGTCCAACCATATGGGGAGAAGCAAAGCATGCCAAAGCAAAGCATATTGCACTACACTAAGCACAACGAATGAGTCCGTGCACGAAGAGGGGCATAATTAACCAGTAGAGGGGGTATCTAGTAAATACGATATACTATGACCGCGACACTGTCCCTGCCGAATCGGTGCTTTGTCGCCGGGACAAGCGTTCCTCAATCTCTCGACACTTAACAAGCAAGTTGACTATCGCTTGGCGCCCACTGGGGTGGCGGATAAAGGGTGTCTGAACAGTGACGAAACGAGTTCACTACTGGCACAGAGACAAGGGTGAGAGACAGGACTTACGTTTAGAAGGTCGTGGGGATCTGGTCGTGAGGAGCTTGGGTTTGAGCATAAATCGAGGAAATCGTGTAAAGATCGTGAGTAGATTTCGGGTTGGCTTAGAGACGGCAGTTCTGTGCCCAGCTGTCTGGGATCTGTGATGTCACTGAACGGCGGCGCCGTCTCTGCGAGCTCCCAGATGGTCGCACCGAGGGACCAGACGTCGACCTTGAGGGCATTATAGGGTCCGCTACAATTGCAAAATCAGCAGTAGGTTTGACGCGAAGATGAGAAGAACACTAACCTCCGGATTTCAGGTGCCTGCCAGTAGATAACACCTGCCAGATCGGAACATGAAGGATTTGAGCGAGAGACTTGGATGGCGTTGGAGAAGTCGGCAAGCTTGATAACGCCTTCTCTGTTCACCAGGAGATTGTCTGACCGGACGTCTCGATGTGCGATCCCCTTTGACTGGAGGTAGACGAGTGCATCCAAGGCCTAATCGCGAAGAGAGCTAAGTTAGCAGATCAGAGAACAACATCGAGAAAGCACCCACGTCGCGTGCAACTTGCGCCATGATCTTCTCGTTCAAATCGATGCCCTCCTCGACCAGCGCGATCGCGTCTGCAACGCTGCGCTCCATGAGCTCCATGCGTATCCACAGCGAGTCCTCCACCAAGTCCACGTATAACGAGTCCATGGTCAGGACGTTCCTGTGCGACAGGCCCTTGAGCAGCGTGAGCTCGCGCTCGAGGTCGATGATCTTCGGCGACCCGGAGGGCAGGATCGCAATGTTCTTGATCGCGACATACGAGTTGGGCTCCTTCTCGGGCGAATATGGCTTGGGAAGCACACGCGCAGCGAACACCGATCCGCTTTCGCCTTCGGCGATCTCCCGGAGGTCGGTGTACAGGTCGCGCGGATCAAGTTGGTCGTTGATGAAGGACTTGAGCGGCGCAACCACGGAGGAGAGCCACCCGGGATAGCGAGGCGCTGGTGAGAGAGGAGACACTGATCGCGACGATGGCGATGGCGTGACGGGTGTGAGAAGGTTGCCACCCGTCTTACGGGCAGAGAGGAAGGTGTCGTCGGTGAGAATGGATGGCCGACGCTGCCCGAAGGTGCCGACGTCGGGCTCACGCAAATCGGCGGTGATGGACACGGTGAAGGTGTCGTGTTCGCCGAAGGACGACGCACGGGGTGATGGCTCTGGCGAAACGTCCGAGTATACCAGGCTCTTCGGCTTCAATCCGGATGATCGCCAGTCTGACGCCTCCGTTGTCAGTGTCTGAGGGCGCGAGTCCGAAGAGGCCGAACCAGTGCCCGTTGATAACGAGGCGGTGGTCGATGAAGTGGACGTACTCGAATGAGATTCCGAGCTATTCGGGGAGTACGAGCGACCGTCGTCTGGCTCGCTCGACCCTGGCACAGCGCTCGACCTGCTCTCATCATTCGAGTTCTGTCGGACCGGAGAAGTCACCATATTCGGCCGAACGGAGCGCGCGATAGCGGCGGTGGCAATGGTAGCGGGTGTGACTGTCATCGTGGAAAGCCCGGAATCTCTGTTCTCCTTGTCTCGCCCAAGTGTGCTTCGCAGCTCCGCCTGGTCTAGGTCGTTGATGCACGGAATGGGCGGGAACTCATCGAGGACAGGTGTCAGCAACGTCGAGTATGAATCGGTTGAGTAGTCGATTGTTGAGTCTTGCGCCCACGACGGAGATGTCGACGGAGACCCCGTTGCACCAGGATTTGCCATTTTCATGACTTCGTTCCAGAGAGGGCTACCGCCTGCCGATGGAGGAGGTGGTGGCAGAACACTTATGGGTGGCGAGTCCTGCTTCAACAACTGTTTGGGGAGAGGTTTTTGTGGTGGTAGTTGACGGGCCCCAGCAGACGGCGATCCATCGTACGTGCGAACAGAACCTGCGCGGGGACGAGCGGCACCAATATCCGCGCCCATTCTCAACGGGGATGTCTGAGTCCTTTGAACAGGAGGTTTCGGCGGCGTGAAGGTGATGGTATCAGGAATGGACGAAAAGAGAGACTCTGTCCATGACGATAAGTCATCCTGGTGGAAGGATAAGCGAGGAGGAGTGAGAGGAGAGGTGGCCGTGACCCTATGTGAGCTTGAGCTTGAGCTAGCCGTGGATGAGTGTGCCGTGCCGTTGGCCCCGGTGCTCGGACCTGCCTCAGGCCGAACGAGCGAGGGGGGGAGCTGGAAGTTCTCATCGGAGTGTGTGATATGGGCTTCTTTCCTTGGCGACATATACGCTGGAGGAGGGGAGTGTTCAATCGACCCGACAGACTCGTTCGCGACGTGGAAGGAGCGAGAGGGTGCACTTCGAGCCATGAATTGTTTCTCGGATGCTCCAGAGCTAGACGAGTTATCCGAAACGACAGATATTGCCGGAGGAGGGGGGACGGGTGGCGCCACGCGAGTAATCGACGGGCTGGAATGATGTGTCGGCAGGTGCGGCGTGCTCTGGGACTGTAGCTGAGGGTATGTGAAGGAATGCTTGGGGGTAGGGCGGCTCACAGGTGGCGTTCGTCTTGCCTCTGGTTCGAGCTGTGTGGCAGAGGAGTACTCAGACGGACCGCGCGATGATGTGGAGATCTTGCGAGCGTGCGATCTCGAGCTATAGGAACGCTGGCTGCTCGCTAGAGAGACCTGGGATAGCGACGCCTCCGACATGTCTCTGCGGATGGAACTGCTTGGAGCGCCATAGCCAGGTGACCGCGTCGTTCCCGCCGGAGACGCAGAGCGACCAACATTCAAAGAATAGATGGAACGCGTACTGCGTAACCGTGACTCTGCCCTCTTCGCTTGTATCGCCGCAACCTCCTCCTCACTAAACCCTGCTTCTGCCAATTGTGCGGACCAAGTTGGTGGCAAACCGGAGAAACTAGAGATGCGGACGGGTCAGCATTAGTGAACCGGCATCTGCGGAAGATCAGAGATGGGAAGGCCGTGCATCGTGTGGAGGCAGAGGAAGACCACTGAACGACTTGAGCGCAAGTCGTGTGCGGAGCGACCACGCCGCGAATCCTCCATCCCCGAGAGTGGCGGTCGCTCGAGACTCCACAGGATGGCAACGAAGGGAATGGGAGAGAAATTACGTACCCTTCATCAACATGGATGTTATGCTGGGACAGGTGAGATGAACGAAGGAATGTGGGGGGTGGAGTGCGAGAGCTTACCTGGAAGTTCCACGGGAGGGAGATGGACGGGTCGTCAATAGGTTCTGGAGGAGGCAAGGGTTCTGAGCTGGCGGAATGGCTGGATTCTGCAGTCTTTGGGGTCTTTGGACGTCTGCCGAAGGAGGAGAACTTGAAGAGGGCTTTGCGAGAGCTGGCGGATTCGGGAAAGTTTGAGGTGGTAGAATACGGGGAGACGGTGATGCGACTGGGAGCGTAGGACGGGGTTGGGGAGGGACTCCTCGCAAGATTGACATACTGGGCGGAGAGAGGAGTTGGGGGTTGTGAAGGGGAGAGGGAGTCGGGAGAGAGGGAATTTCCGAGGGAGCGAAGAGAAGGATTGGGCAGGTAGTATGGATCTTTGGGAGGGAGCGGAGGAGGCTTGGGGGCAGCAGTGAACTTGAAGACCTTGAGGGACGAGAAACGAGAGTTCTGCTTGCTCGACGTCGCCATCGTGGTCGACGACGTCCCCAGCGGCGAGACAAGGAAGTGGAGGAGCGGACCAACCGAGCTCAAAGTAAACGGCCAGGGCGATTCACAGGGTCCAGGCCGCCCATCAACAACAACACTGATCAAACACTAGTTGCTCCTTTACTCGGCTGTTTACCCCATATAGTCCGCTGTAACCCACCTGTTACTCCGACTATAAGGCGGCATAAAGATGATCTCGTTTGAATCGGATCGGGCTTGGGCCTGTGCTCGGATTTCAACGCGGACTGCGACCACACGACCCCGGTCATCGTCAGGAGCTGAGACAGCTCGCCACACAACCTTGACACTCCTCGTCTACCATCCCTTCATCTCTTCGCCCTAAATATCACTCTTACCGCTCCTGGTCCCTTGCGCTGTCTCTCGCCTGTTCGTCGCCCACCCCTTGCCGGCGAAAAGAAGTCAAGGACCACCCCTGCCGCACTGAGCAAACCAGCGCGGACGTCTCGGGAGTCGGGGTGGACCATCTCCTCATAACCTCAGATGGTAAAACCTGTCGAGTATACATCCAAGTCGTGCTAACACGCAACAGTTTCTCCGAACTCTGGTGCGCTTGGGGAGCTCGAGTCGGGAGGCTTGGTCGGGGTCGACAATGGTGCGTCTCTCATTGTCGATATCGCCATCCACACTGAACTCTTTGCGTAAATGGGGGGTGCTACGTAGTCGTACGATCGTCAAGCTGCAGCCGCTGCTTCTATCGTCGATGCCGATCTCCGACGCGTGCGAATGGGATGGATTCGAACTCGCTCCTCGTGATCCGCATACACCCTCCTCTCAGACGTCCAAGTGCTGTAAACCATTAGTCCACTCCCGATTCCATAAGAGTTGTGGTCCTTCATGCGGTCTATTGCCGGGGAAAAGTGTGCTGATATCCAACAGGAAATGTATGCAGCCAGAAAATCGCAAGGTGCGCTTCTTGACAACGATGACCATTCGACAGCACTAACGACTCCTGTCTTTCCGGAAATTGAAAGTATGCTGTCCACGTAGTCCACGTGCAAGGAGAATTACGACGTTGATATCTAATTGTCTGTATGTCCGCTTTTTCGTTGGTCGACATGGGTCGGTGGAGGCCTGCACCAACAATCTTCTTTGGTCTGACTCTGCATCTGAAAAACAGCTGTAAATGCTTGAACGCTCACCATTTGTGATACGACCTCAACTGCCCGCATGGACACCTCATTCTACCAGGGAAAGTTATAAACCGTGGCACTGCTCACAATTGACTCTGACCACGGCGATCTCGCCCGAATCTCACGCAGGCATTGTGTCGTATTACGTTCTTGTGTCGTATTACGTTCACGGAAACCACATCTCTTCTCTTCGATAGCCGAGCGCAAGAAGCCGCAGACGCGCGAGGACTCATGCATCATGGCTAGGAAGTTTCTTGTCGCCGCGATCGCCCGCCAACTCTTCTTTCTCACAGGCAATCCGGCCCACATCGACGACAGCAAAACACACGGGCAACTGGTGACTTCCTTGCTGGATCGAGTCCGCATCCGCATACTCCCATTCTCGTCGCGCACTAGTAGTGCCCTGTAATACCCCCGTAAGCCTGAGCCGACTGTTCCCAATTTGCTCATTCACGTTGGCCGGTGTTCTAGATGTTCCGCAAATGGAGTGACCACTTGTGAACTCCGTCATGACTGTCGGTGTAGTCTTCGGCCCGCCGCTCTCAGGAGCACGTTGCCTCGACGGGCTGGGCAGGAGTTCCCGTCTGGCACGTGGTGTGCGCTGTCGTGAATCTCGGTGACAACAACGGAGGGATGCATTCAGAATACAATAATAAGTATACACTCTGCCAAAGCGGAGCACTTGAGATACGGCAAGACGCGCTTCTGGTATGCATATTTACTTATCCAACCACTGACGTGGGCGCCGGCATGCCTCAAGGGAGGAATCGAAGCATTTCAATTTCTTTAGGCACTCTCTACTAATGGCAGCACAGAACTCAATCTATTCCCCATATAAATCCGCCTTCGACGATCAGTGTCTCAGCACTTCCGCCCTCTTCCCCTCTCCAACGCTTCCTCGGTTCGCACTCAATGTCCCAACACACGTTCGACATTATTGTTGCCGGTGGTGTGTCCATTCCAAGTTGTGCCGACCCCTGTCTTTTGACTGACATGCGAATCGCAGGTGGCACCAGTGGGCTAATCGTCGCCAGCAGACTAGCCACTGCTGATCCGTCCCTGGACATCTTGGTCGTAGAGGCAGGACCTCCAACCCTAGACGACCCACTACACCTCCAGCCTGCGAGGTACCCCTATCACCTTCGCCCAGAAAGCACGACCGTCAAGTTCAACGTCGGTCGGGAGAGTGCAGCACTCGGGGGGCGTGCTCCTGTCGTGCCATGCGGCCAATGCCTGGGCGGCGGTTCCAGCATCAACTGTGTGTCCTGTTTCACCCGCGTCTTTGCTTTATGAGATTCCACCAGCGGCTCATGCGGGCGCATCTCAGTCTCTATGTATACCCGTGCAGCAGCGTCGGACTACGACGATTGGACCACGGTGCACGGGAACGCGGGATGGAGCTCGAAGGAGCTTCTCCCGCTGCTTCGTAAGGTACGCCGTTCTATCACCTTTGATCAAATTTACCGCTCAGGGTATCGTGTTTCCCTTTCAGTGCGAGAGTTACGAGGTCGCGCCGGGCAAGCCAACCCACGGGTACTCGGGCCCGTTGAAAGTATCCTATGGCGGCGCTTTTTTGGAGGTCGCGAAGGAGTTCTTAGACGTGGCCGCTAAGTACGACCGCACAAGAGGCTTCACGGACGACATCAACGGCTTGTTCGAGACAAACAAGTATGGAGTGAGTACCCAGCATCCCCGATTTCCCCAGGCTTCGCTGAGCGACTTCTTCACAGCGATGGCAGAAGTAAACCTTCCTACATTGCAAATTCGGACCCATTACTGACATGGTTTGACAAAAGATGGATCGATTCCAAGACTGGGGTTCGGTCTGATATTCCCCACAATTATGTTCATCACCGAGACCTGAAGAACCTCCATATTTTGACCGGACATCATGTCAAACGGGTCATCGTCAAGTAAGTTGTAGGATGACACAGACAGGAGATTGAAATCTTTGACCTTGCTGTACACTCAGGGACGGGCGGGCAACTGGTATCCAATATATCCCCAACAAGCGTTTCCACCCCGACGCCAAACTAGAAGTCATTTCGGCGACCGCCCGGCGACTCGTGGTTATTTCCGCGGGGCCCTTTGGATCACCTGCAATTCTCGAGCGTTCCGGCATAGGTGGAGAAAAAGTACTTGAAAAAGTTGGAGTGAAGCAGATCATCGATCTTCCGGGAGTGGGCGAGAATTACCAAGGTCGGTCCTAGTGACGAAACGGTGAGCGGCCCGGACGCTTACATGTATATTCCATTCAGACCACCAGACCGTCTTCCCTCCCTACGCCGTCGCGGAGGGGACGGATACGTTGGACGGGATCGCTACAAGCGACGAGGTAGAGCTCCAGAGTAAGCTTTCCGATGATCCTCCTGCTGCGCTGTCTGACTGTATGCGCTCCCAGAGTGGGGTGGTCAATGGGAGAAGCAAAGGGACGGCTTGATGGCCCACAAGTCCGCTTTTTCCACATTGGTGGAATTCATCGGCAGCTGATTCGGTCACGTATGCAGCGGCCTCGACGCCGGGGGAAAGCTCCGCCCATTTAAGGCGGACCTCGACGTTATCGGGGAGGCGTTCCGCAAGCGATGGCTGGAATACTACGTCCCTGCTCCCGACAAGCCAGTGATATGGTTCGGATTGGTCGCCTTGTACGATCTTCTCCTCTCTCCCCGAACGCCATGGTACGTCATACTGACCCAAGTTTCTTGTCGTCTTCCAGGTATCTGGGGGATCGTTCGCAGGTCCCTGTGAACAAAAGCTACGCCGTAGGATGGTACCTTCAGCATCCCACATCCATCGGCCGCCTGCACATCACGTCTCATGATGATGTTGAAGCCCCGCTTGACTTCCACCCGGGATATCTCGACAGGTAGATGGTTCTCCCGCTGATGTTCTGAGCCACGTCCTGCAGCAGCAACTCACGAACTGACCCTTACGTACTTACTTCACTACTTTTGCAGCCCGGAGGACATGGCCGTCCACAAGTGGGGGTACAAGATGTCGCGCGAGTTCGCGCGGCGGATGCCTTCGTACCGCGGTGAGATCGCCGGCGGACATCCAGCCTTCAGCGCGAAGAGCCAAGCCGTGCCCCGGCTGCAAGAGGGGCCCGTCCCGATATCAGCACCGAAGTTCGAGTACACGGACGAAGACGAGAAGGCCATTGAGGATTACATCCGGCAGGCCGTCAGAACCGCATGGCATTCCGTATGTCTTTGCTCTCGTCCTTGTGATACCCATGCTTCCGCTTAGGCCGTCTTAGCTCGGAACGTGTGCGATGAAGGGCCGCGAGAAGGGCGGAGTCGTCGATTCGAGGCTCAACGTGTATGGCGTGGAGGGGCTGAAGGTTGCTGGTGGGTTCTCATCATCGAAGTTTGCTCTCGGCGTGAGTACCGACATGCTGACCCGCTGACGGGTAACACCCACAACAGACATGTCCATCTGCCCGAGCAACGTTGCTGCGGTAAGCGGCTGAGATTTTTCTATGTCATGAGTACGCACCTTATCGTCTCTCATAGAACACTTACTCGACTGCCGTCGTCATCGGTGAGAAGGCCGCGGTGATCATCGGGGAGGAGCTCGGCATTCCCATCGACGATGGCTCGAGCTCCCAACCTTATGGCACGTTCCCGAAGGCCAAGCTTTGAACGCCTGAATGTCAATCAGCGATGTATTCCGAGCTGTATCTTACGGATATCTTGTCCAAAGGATGTCTTGTACAAACATGAATAACGACATTCAACCAATAAACCAGCTTTTTCCGGTGCCTGCGTCGTTTGTCGCGTTCATCACCGCGCCCCAGTCAGTATCGTTCTCGCTGCTCTGCAACATCTCGAACGGCATGGCCATACTCTGGGTGCCTCCAAGATGGGTCCATCGGCAGCAGAGCCATCAACGACATGTACGTTCCCAGGTCCAGCAGCCCTGTCTCCTGGTTCATTACCGCGGACTGCAGCCTAGCGAATGAGGACATCTCTGGTACCTGCCTACCCGCGTTCAAGAACGATATCGCCGCCGAAGTCGCAGCAAACCCGAACCCGCCGAACTGCGCAGAGTTGAACGGGCTGCCCCAAGCGGGAACAGGTGCAAGTTCCCGGAGAGCTCTGATACGGGGGCACAGGACGACGCGGGTGCAGCGGCATGACTACAGTATCCGCCAAGGTGCACGGAAGCGGGGCGCCGTCCCTGCGCCCGAACCGCTCGTTCCATCCGCCCGCCTTGCGGAGCCCCGCGAGGATGGTGAGCGCGCGGGCGGCGATGCTAGCATCGCTCGCGCGGCGCTGTATCCTGGTCGTGCGCGAGCTTCATGTCCTCGAACATGCACGCCGCGCGGTATATGAGCCCGAGGCCCTCCTCTGCCCTGTGGTGCGGCGGGTTCTGGGAGAGCGCGCAGACCAGCGCGACGCGAACGCGCAGTACGCGTAGTGGAACAGGACGGCGGACACTTGTTGTTCGCCGGCGCTCGCACCTATACTCCATCGCGCGGCCTCCTCGTGGGCATCGCAGAGGACACGGACGAGCTCCATATCAGCGTCGATGCAGCGCTCGCGGCTCGGGTTCTCCACAACGCCGCGCTCCGGAGGCGGGAGGATGGGAGGCGTGCGCATGAGATACGGCCGGTGGAGAACGTTCAAACGTTCATTAGGGCCTAGAGGAGCGGTGCTTGAGATGGCCATGGCAGGAGGCGGAGAGCAGGCGGCGATCGACGCTTAGTCAGCTCGCCATGGGCGCTTCTTGAACCAGTCTCAGCCTCGGATTCGAACAGAGGCCAAGTTCGCTCGACATCCACCCACGTCCGTAAGCTATCTCCAATTTTGCCGACCATAACCACCAGGTTTTGACTGGATACACGTATAGCGACCATGCCCCACAGCCATCATTCTCACTCAGGCCAGTTCTGCAAACATGCCGCCGGTACCCTTGAACAAGTCGTCCAAGAAGCCATCCATCAAGGCTTCGAAACATTCGGCCTTACAGAGCACGTTCCTCGATACCGTACTACTGATCTTTATCCTGAGGAGGTCCGTAGTCAGCTATCTCATGTCTTGCAGTACCGTGCATAAAGCTCCACTATGGCCCACCGTGGCAACTCAGGTTGACATGCCACTAGAGGCGTTGATATCCCAGTTCAACGCCTTCCTTGACGAGGCGCACAGACTCAAGGCTCACTACGCCGGTCAAATCAATCTTCTGGTCGGGCTAGAGACCGAATACATCACCCCGTCAGATCTCGACAAGCTCTCGGACCTCCTGCACTCCGCCGGATCGCGCATCGAGTACCTCGTCGGCTCCGTCCACCATGTCAACACCATCCCGATCGACTTCGATCGCGATACATTCCACAAGTCCCTAGACAGCTTCTCCTCGCCATCTGTCTCAGACCACGATCAGATGGAGGCCTTCCTCTGTTCGTACTTCGACGCCCAGTTCGTCCTCATGCAACGCTTCCGTCCCGAAATAATCGGCCACTTCGATCTATGTCGGCTCTATAACCCTGCTCTGCGTTTCTCCGAGTATCCCGCTGCCTTGGATAAACTCACCAGGAACATCCAGTTCGCGACCTCGTACGGGGCCCTGTTCGAGCTCAACGCCGCCGCTTTCCGGAAAGGATGGGACGATGCCTACCCTGGAGAAGACGTCGTCAAGGTAAGGTGCCCCCAACTGTCTTTATCCCGCTTACGAGGTCGGAACCGTTGTAGGTTATCCTTCAGAACGACGGACGCTTCGCATTGTCGGACGACAGCCATGGGCCGCATGCTGTCGGGCTCAACTACCATCGTCTGGTGGAGTACGGCCGGAGAGTCGGAATCACTGAACTCTGGGTTCTCCGAATATCGTCGTCCCCGAACGCCGCAGGCAGGAACGTGTGCCCACAACGCCTTGAGGGTCAGTGGTGGGAGTACCAGTTTTGGAAGGGTGGGGAGTAGGAGAGAAAATAGCTCGGAAACACAGCGGTTCGATCGTGTGTGTCACATTGTTTTTCGTCAGATAATTCCTTCACATCAACGGTCTCTGCCAAGCTAGGGTGGTCTAAATGCTGAATATTCAAGTCCAACTTCACATTGTATTAAATAGCGAAGCACTGTTCTGGTGAGTGATCAGCTTTGCCATTTCAAATATCAGGCCCGAATTCGCGATGTGACCTCCAGTGTAGACGCCTTTTATGTGGTTAGTACCGTTTACATGGCGTTGCAGGCCTCGCTGATAGTGAATACAGAATTGACTTGTCTCATGCTAGCCCAAGGCCTTAGGCCTACCTTCTGCCTTGAGCATTAAATTATTTAAGGGTGCGGACTCATCGACTCTATCGTCTAATCTAATGTCCACTCAACTTCTATAGAATACACACGGGACTTCCCGTCAAAGCTCCTGTTGTTGCTCAAAACTACCGCTTCTCCGATTTCAAAAACTCCTCCGAGAAGGGATATGTTGTGTAACCCTGCTCAGCCTCCGGTCTGTAAACAGTGTCTTCCTCCACCGCATTCAGAGGAATGTCCTTCTGGAGGCGGAATGGCAAGTCGGGCTAGCGGGTCCGGAAAATGTCAGCCGCATGTCGCCAGCGGAAAAACTTCATTACTCACGTTCGCAAGGAATGCACGCCCATACCCAACGAGCTGGCCCGTCTCTTCTGCTGTCTCGAGACCAGACTTGCGGTCGTACCCGCCGGTCGTGATGACCCGCCGCGGGGCCCATAGCTTGTATATGAAATCAGTTTGCTAGCAGCCGGTCAGCATCGGGCTACGCATTCGTCCACCGTGCACGTGTGGCGGCTCACCGACTTTTCCTTGGGCGCGACGTTGTAGGGTGCCTCTGGCTCGATGACGTGAAGGTAGGCGAGGTTCGGGAACCTGCGCTTGAACTGATCTACGAGGTACGTATACGTCGGCACTGGGTCCTCCATGAGAACATCTGCCATCGCTGATCAGCACTCCTATGACCAAGGGTTCATTCCAGAGCCTGCACACCTTTGGCGCGACCCTCGAACCACGGACTGAGCCGGATCGCAGTCTTCGTCTGCCCGATCCTCGCCGCAATGGCGTCGATGACCTCGAGCGCAAATCTCGCGCGGTTCTCGATCGACCCGCCGTACTCGTCCGTGCGTTTGTTGGTGCGGTCGTTGAGGAACTGCTCGACGAGGTAGCCGTTCGCGCCGTGCACCTCGATCCCGTCGAACCCCGCACGCTGGACGGCGTCCTCCGCCGCTTGCGCATACCACCCAACGTACTGCTTGATCTCTGTGCGGCATGTCAGCCTCAAACATCACACAACGCTCGAATTGCCTGGGCTCCCTGCTTACCATCTTTCGTCAGTTCCCGCGGGACGAGGTCGGGAGTCTGGCGGATAGGGACGGGTGAAGGGGCAACATAAGCGATGCCCTCCTCCGCCTCGAACCCACTCCCGGGGCGCGCCATGCGCCCGAGAGCCCAGATCTGGAGGAAGATGTACGATCCGTGCGCATGGACGGCGTCTACGACCTAATAGGATCACGAAACCGCGAGATCGCCGGGGGATATACAAACGTCGTCAGACTCGATCATAATTCCTTCGAGCTGTGCAGTGACGCCAGCCTCAGAACCAGGACCACGAACCTTCTTCCACACGGCGATCTGCTCATCGGTGTAGATCCCCGGGGTGTGCGCCATGCCGCTGGCCTGATGGGAGATGTAGGTGGCCTCGGTGATGAGGAGCGTGCCAGGGACGCTCGCGCGCTGCGTGTAGTACTTGACTGCGAGGTCCATAAGCACTTGCTTCTTCGACGCGCGGAACCGTGTGAGTGGTGCGAGGACCACTCGATGGCGAAGCGTAATGTCGCCGACCTGGATGGGGCGGAAGAGGGCGGGAATAGTTGAAGACATGGCTGAGTGTCGTTGGGTTGGAATGCTGGTGATGCCGGAGAACACGACGGCGAGGGCTTTATACCCCTCCCTGGTGTATCTGACTAATGCTCGTTGCCAGTGGGAAAGAGACTAGAATCGGCTGTGAAGGGTACCCTCCCTTCGACAGTGGGGACTCCGATCGCGCATTGTTGTTGATCTGTAAGCCCAAGCATGGCGGTTTGACAATGATGGGATTGGGAACGGTAAGAGGCTCGGGTAGGCTTTGCCGGGCACCCACATCACCGCGGGACCGGTGTACCCAAGGATGCGTGAGTCGAAATGCCATGGCGCAATCTCGCGCACTCGGAATGCGAAGCGCCTGGCCGTGAGGACATCATGTCATCATCTACGAAACGTCTAATGGTTAAATGCCTCTTCTGGAGCTTCACGTGGCCATTCCCAGGGCCATAGCAGACGAACCTGGTCAGCGAAGAAGATCACGACCCGTAAAGGATAGAAAAAAATGTCATAGAGCTTCCCCATATAAGTTCAACCCTCCGGAATACGTCAGGTCGTCCCTGTTACCACAAGATGAAAGCAGCACAACATTGATTACAGCACAACAGGATATGATACAGCAAAATATAAATATATTCAAACTAGTGAGAGGTAGAGGTATGATTTCAGAGTTGAAAGCAACGGCAAAGAGACGCAAGGTAATACCCACCAAGGAAATTTAAGCGGAATAGACATGCTACCCGTTACTGCGCCTTGAGGTCAGCGAGGCCCTGCAAGTTTGGACGCGGCCCCTTGAATGTTTTGTATCCGAGGAACCACCAGTACGCCATGGCAATGATCTGGAATGGCCTGTGGAAGACAGAGATAAGAGTCCGATGAACGGCCATCTGATAGACGCGGCATACACGTATATGACCACTGCCCAGTTCATGTCCACCGCAGATGCTGCAACGCGCCGACGTCAGTCACGAAGCTGGCACTGCATCTTGTTACACTCACGATTCGGTCCTTCGGGGCTGACACATCGATCAGCACACAACTGACACGTATACGTTTCAGAGACTCACAAGCTGACCAACGGGCAGATGAAGAAGTTCCACGCGACGGCCACCCACCGAATGACGCGCGAAAATCGTCCGAGATTGAACGGTCCGTTGCGGTACTCTGGGTTGTGCTCGTACAGGCAGCGGCCCAGGACGGGGAGAATGTACCCGATCTGGCCGGCGAGCGTCGAACCCGAGAAGAACGCCTCGAACGCGGTGTCGGACCCGATCGAGATCACACCGAACGCCGCCGAGGTCAGGAACACGAACAAGGACGCGTTGTTCGGCGTCTGCGTCCGCGGCGAGACGCGCGCAAGCCACTCGGAGAACGGCAAGGCGCGGTCACGTGCGTACGCGAAGAAGATCCGCGACGCCGCGACGAACTGCCAGTGCAGAGAAGACGTACGTCCGTTAGTCAGTGCACAAGGAGCAGTACCGAGACAGTCCACTCACAAAGGCGATACCACAGGCCATCTGGCAGAACGCGTTGATAATCATGAACGCAATCCCGGCCTTGGTGCCCAGGATTTGGGCAAAGAGCGTGCCCAGTGGCTGACTCAGGTCATCTGACATCAGGGAGTCGATGTCCACCGCACAAAGTGCGAGCGAGATCAGGTAGACGAACCCAACTACGGACGCCACAGTCAATTCTATGCAAAGCCAAAATCACCGCAGGCGAACTTGAAGGCTAGACGCACGCGACGCGCCCGTCCATGTGGCCCACACCATGGCGCGGGGGACACTGACCGCAGCGTTATGCGTCTCTTCGGCGACGTGGGCGGCGACATCTAGGGAACGTGACATGCCACTTAAGCGTGAAGTGACGAATGGAGGCTGCAAGATTGCGAACCATATCCACTCAGCGTCCAGGTTGCGGACAGGAACGTCATGCAGCTGACCGGGGTAGAAGGGGCTCAGCTCCAACGGCGTTCTAAAACCGTGAGATGGCGGACGCACAAAGACCATCCCGCAGGCCAGTCTAGCTGGTTGTATGCCTGCAGTGATAGAGATAAGTGCGATATGAGCTCTAGACGAATCGAAGGCTCGTGCCTGAGTGAAGATGGCCTTTCCAGAGTTTAGAGTCTCTGCCTTCACCGGCAAAAGGATAGTAAGGACGACTGCCCGGATAGCAGATGAGCGACAGGAGACGGAGCAATAACGATAAACTCACTAAGGATCATTATTCCCAGTGCGTTGGCCCAAATATTGAACCAGGAAACGTATTTAGTAGGGAGACAGATAACAAGATACGATAAGCTGCTCGACCATCCTTTCAGACAATATCGACAAGGCAGTAGAGTTTCAGCACTCACAACATCATGCCGAGATACACGAGATAAATGTGCCAAGGCTCAGCAGCGTAATTCGGATAAGCCAGTTGAAAGGCGGCGACTAGCAACTGCGCAGCCTGAAGACAAGGTTCATAAAATGTGACAAAGTGGTCAGAGTGGAGTGCCTGCGCTTATTGCTCACCGAATACGTGATGGACACGCATGCCAACGGGGTGGAGATGATCATGGACCATGCGACGACGTAGCAAGACAGCATCTTATACTTGGGCGGCGCGGTCATGTATGCCCAATAATATAGACCCCCCGACGTTGGGTACGCGCTGGACAGTTCAGCCAAGGAGTAGGCAAGGAACTGGGCGGTGGTTGGTATCGGAGGAGGTTTCTAAGAGATTAAGGACACGCACCTGGCCCATTACGGCGGCGACGAACCAGCCCCAGGTCATACCTACGAGGCCCATGTATCCCATCGTGTACCTGTCAAAGTTTAGAACGCTACAGAGAGTGGTGGACTGGGGATAAAGCACACCAGATGGTGCCCGCGACACCAGGAAGGATAGCCAGCTCAGAAGAGACGAGGGAAAAGAGCCCGAGGAAGGTAAAGTCGCGTCGAAACTCTTGCTTGTAGCCCATCTGTTCGAGGAAGCCATCGTCGGTGGCGTCAAGGACGTCGACTGTCGGGGCGGTGAACTTGGCGTCGTCGAGCTTGTCCTGGAGGTCCGGGAAAGACATGAATGGTGGTGGTCGCAGATAAGGATGAGGGCAGTGGACTGCCCTTATCCAACGCTGGGGGAGGCTCCGTTGAGGAAACTGGGACGTCGACGATAAGATGTTCGTGCGACAGGATGCAAGTGGGCAGCCGAGAAATAAGTGACGGCATCGAGGCAACTTTGCATGATAACGGTGATGAGCGCCGGCTGGGCCCTTGTGACCATTTCCCAGAGAGAAGACGAGGTTCAATGTGTTCAACTTTGGTAGCCCGAGGGATTTCTGTACCGTACGCGAGCCAACTTGAACCCCAGTGAGAACCCCTCCCATTCCGAGCGATTGGGAGTGAATTTGGGCAATTAGGATCTTTTGCCCCCCATTGTCGGCGCTTAGTGCACCTATTTTCGCTTCGAAGCTATGTATCTAGTTACATGTTCGAGTTACTTTTATATGAGAAGATTCTCAATTTGTGTAACTACTCCGGGCGCTTGACGCGTCCTATGTCCAAAAACCAAACAATGTAACATGTTCATATGCCGTTCGTCCAACTGCTATCGCGTTCGAGGGCGCCATCAGTCCGTTTTCAGCTGACCTCCGATCCCGCCCCCCAACTTACCATCTATGGAGCCATAGGTGTCCACAACATATATAAGACGGGCACCGTTGCCTTCCGCCCTCTTAACTTCTTGCTTCCCCCCACCACTTCGCCTCTCTAGCGCACCCTCCGCTCATATTCTCCTACCACCAGCGCCGTCCTCGCACTATGCGGCGCGCGGACCTCCAGACGAGGTTAAGGTACGTCATTAGTCCATCCTGGTAAGTACAATACTATATAATGACAGCGCGCCCACCAGCGCCGAGTAGGTGAGCGCGCGCAGTGTACAGTTGCACTCTACTTTGTGAGCTAATGATCATTTTTCATAGCGCGCGATAACTGACGCGCCTCGCGGACCGGTGCGCATGAGGTATATGCCGCCGGCGTGAAGGGACACGCGAGCGTCGACGGCGAGCGCGGGGGGCGCGCGCGGGGGTGTGGGGGGCGCGGGGACGCGGGGACGCAGGACGCGGGGGAGAGGACGGATTTGGCGCGGTCTCGCTTTGTATCTATTTTTGTTCGCGGGAATGGAAGCTCGTATTGTACCGAATAACCACCCGAAGGGACCAGACGAGAGGGCATTCAAGTCGATATTTAGGCTTTACTATCTTTTTGGGGAGGGGGGCCAGCGGAATAACAACCAGTCTCGATTTAAAAAGGTACCGTTGTATGGCAAAATATGGAAGTGGACAACTGGCCTTTGGTCTTCATATCCGACTATTCCTGTCTATTTCTACCAGATACACTCAATTCGTGCAAATATATTCGACCGAAAAAGACTACAAAGGTACAAAATGGGAGCGGTTCTCACTGGGCTTGAACCGCGAAGGTCGTGTGACTGTGGCACAAGCTTAAGCTGCTCCCGACAACTTGAAGCACCAGCGGTCCAGGGCGTCATAACTTACGGTCACACGGCCTCACAGCCACTATCGGCTGCGCTCCCAGTGGTTACTGAAAGTTGTGTCTCAACCTGACAGCTTACACTTTTTCAGAATATGGATTCCTACTAATTTCCTAGGCCGCTTTACTTGCATTGAAAGACCGCTAGCCCGGATATCATCGTTCCGGCGAAGCGTCGCTGACGACCGCATACAATTTTTTCAAGTCGGCCCATGGTGAACATGCTTTATATCCTTGCGGCACAGTGCGGCGCGGCTGTGCCACCAACTTGCGTGCGCAGCTGCCATGTTCTTCGGAATAAAAACGTGGTCTACGCTAGCACAGCACAATCGTGTTGCGCAGTGCTAGTGTCGTTGAGAGAAAGAGTCAAGAGGCGTGCGAGTCAGAACTGACCGGCTCCGACAAGCTCGGGTTCGCAATGTCAACCTTGAGCTTGAGGATGCATCGCGTCACGGCGGCCGTCTACAGTGGTGCGTTCCCCACATTGACTCCGGACCCGGATTCGACAAGATTCGACGCGCAGTGCCATCGACACAGGATCCACACAATCTATTGGGTGACTCACCGCCCGGGGCTACGATTGACACGGACCGGCCACAATATTCAAATGCCGCTGCGGTTCTCCTCTTCGCGTCTGTCCACTAAAGGTTCGAACGAAACTCGTGATGCGGCGATGCTGCGCTCTTGTACCCTCGGTCGAGTCATGAAAGGTCCGATCGGAGGACTGTGCTTAGTTCCTAGTCACTGTGCATGCGCCAAGCAAACGTTAGCGAGTTGATTTCGTGTACCTTGAGACATCAGTATAAAAGGCCATGATGCCTGAGCAAGAGTTTCCCAACAACTTGAAAAACCACCTGTCCACCATCCGTATCGACGACTCTAGCCGCATAGCAGTTCTAGTCACACAGCAGTAACAGCCACATCCACACCATTGCCACCATAATAATCACCCAATCGTCGTCGACAAACATTCCAAACACTACCGTCACGATGCCGTCGAGCTACACATCATCATTCCCCTCGACACCGTCACTGGTTTCGGTGAACACTACCACGAGCACGTCCTCAACCACGCCTCTTAGGCCCACATCATCGTCATCGACACCCTCTTCCGCCTCGTCCTCGTCGTCCTCATCGCCACAAGCCATGCAAAAAGACTACTCGAAGTCTTTCGGCCTGCTACAGGCGCAGTATGGATGGGGTCCCATGACGTCCGTCCCGACCCACGTCCGGTCGAAGGAGGATTCGGAGACGAAGAAGAACCGACGGAAGGATCGCGATACGCGGTCAAGCAGCGTCCGGAGGGAGCAGGAAGTGGAGCAGGGATCCAACTCCAGACCGGGGAAGGACTACGAGAGCGTCTTTGGGTCGATGTCGTCGCGATACGGTTTCGGCGGAAGTTGGCCAACCCCGTCGAAGAAATCAAAAGAGCATAGGAGTTGAGAGGTTCCAGTGTACATCTGGAGTTTGGCTTTCGCTTCGTTTGTTGTTGGATTCAGGAAGTTAGTACTTGTAGTATTCGCGTAATGAAGGCGCGCAACGGATACCCTCACCGATATGGAGAAAATATTACGACACGCTAAAAATGATATCATTACACTTTACCTCGATTCAATTCAAGTCGCTTTCAGGAACTTGATCTAGCATGGTGAAGAGGAAAGCCTCAGAGATGGTAGAGGAGGGACGTACCCGGATGGCGTCTAACGGGATCTCGATCTCGATCCGAGATTTGACTGTCGGGCGCCCGTATCCCAAATTTCGAGGCGATCGGGGTCTCCGCGGTCGAGCAGTCCCTCAGGCTCGAGCTCGTCAACGTCCCCGGTCTATTCCACCTCTTGCCTGGCTGTGGCTGTCTCCTAAGTAGGGAGTCTTGCCGCTCAAAAGAGCTCGCGACATGACCTCGTCTCTGGCTCAGCAGCTCGCCAAAGGCGCGTCCCTCAACGCCAACCTCCTCAACGAAAAGTCCCGCAGACAGGCTGCGTCCGAGTCCTACCTCTTCTCCCCCAAGGAGGCCCGCCAACACGACATCGACTCCCTGCACGCACTTGGTGTCAATGGCTTCCTACAACTAAAGTCTTTGCTATCGGACGTCGCGCGTTTCGAGCACTCGCTATTCTCGGACGCGGCCAAGTCGCTCGATAGGACCCTTCTGCCTAAGGAGCAAAATGCCGACCTAAACTCCACTATTGCTGCGTTCCTGCCTCTCCTCGGACCATATTTGCTGGACGTACCGTCAGGAAAGGTGCTGGAATGGCTTGTTCGCAGGTTCAGGTACGTTCCATCTTGTCCCTTCTTCGTCCACCACCATTCCCCCTCCTCGTTGGGAGCTGTCGTAACACGTTTCGTCTTCGTTTAATGCATTCGTAATCGCTGAAGCATTTTATTCTGCATGGTGTTCACGTATGCGCATTAGGATTCACGAATTTAACGTGTCTTCGATCGTCTCCCTGTTCCTTCCTTACCACGAGACCCCGCATTTCACCAAAATGGTCTCCATACTCCATGTGTCGTAAGTATTTCAACTCATATCCTCCCCTTGTGTTCTGGCACTGAGTCCACCCAGCGACAGTTCGCCCCTCCGCTTCCTCCAGGCATACAAAGCCACTGTAAAACCAGTACACCGACCTCTCCTCATTAACGACTTACTGTCCAAGCCCGAAGTTGCTCGCTTCGCTGCTGCCATCCTTCCAGCCACGCTCAGAGACTACGCCGCTGGTGTTCACCGTGCCCTCATCGCGTTCCATGCCGGGGTGCTGCTCGAGTATATCGCCAAGGCAAAGGCGCTGGACGAGAATGTGATGACATTCCTTTTGCCTGCAGCCATGGAGCCGCTGCAGAGCGCGAGCGAGTCTCACAGCGAGGTCAGGCCCGCACTGCTTCATGAGTCGATTGTAAGCGCGTTTCGCCACATTTGTGTGCATCGCGTTAACGTTAACCTGTGCTACTAGCTCGGGGGCTACCTCATCCTTGCCGCCATTTCGCAGAGGACACGCCTCACTTCCAAGGCTACAAAGACGATCCTCGGTGCCATCGTGGAGTGCGCCGAACGCGTCTCGCCGAAGCAGCTTGTCCGTACGCTAGTGTCTGTATGCGCACCCCAAGACCAGCTTGAAAAGCTCTCGGGCAGTCTAGTCAAAGTCCTTATCGCCATTCCGTGAGTAGGAACTTGCTTCCTTGCTTACGCAGACAAGTCTGATAGAAATTCTTCAGTGGTATCAGTTCAGAGCTTGTCGGGGCGATGGCATGGACTGGCGCGGAAAAGTTTTTGAACCCCTTCATCGACAACGTCCTCTCACGGTGCGCGGTGTTGGCTCGCACTTGGTTGCGATCAAGCAATTGACCAGTCTATAGCGTCGACGACGCTTCGGCTTTAGCGATTGCGGAAGCTTTTCTTACTTCGCCAGGTCTTCTTCCAACCATCGCTCGCTCTTCCGCTGCCTCTTTACTTCGGCGTCTCGTCGACGAGGATCTTACGGACTCCTTCGCCTCGTGGAAGAGCCTTCTTTCACAATTGCACCAACGTCAACCTAAGGCCGTACAGGGTGCCTCGCAAAGCATCATCGATGAGAATGCGGCGCATCGCGATGCAATCGAGCAAGTCCTTCTTTCATTGACCATGGTGCGTGCCATGTTCTCTCAACCAAGATCGTGTCTCACAAGTGTTTGCAGCCCATCGCAGCCGGCTCAACAGCTGACACCGAGACGGCGACACTGCTCGTTGGGTCTTCGAACGCGGACGTGAACGTTCGCGCTAAGGCTGTCCGCGACCTTGTTTCACGTCTTGCGGATGACAGTGTTCCCGAGACTGAGATGGTAGGTTGTCTTTTAACGAAACGTGTTCCTTGCCGACTCTGATACGATTGTTTGATTAGCAATCCGTTGCGTCCACCCTGGTGCTCCGCGTACACGATGCCGACGCATCTGTCCTGCAAGCTCTATACGCTACATCACCGGAAGCTTCAGCGAATGCTCTTCTGTCGATTTCTGCTGGTGCAGCCTACCTCGACGCGCTCAGGCAAGTGCTGCACAGCCCATCTGCGAAGCCCTCGCGCGATGTCGTTCGCGCACACCTCACGTTTCTGCTGTCGCACTTCCTCCCGGCGGCGTCGGGTACATCTGCAGACGATGAGCAGGAGGAGGAAGATTCCGAAGAGGTCCGCGAGCGTTCGCGCCGCGTGTTCATGGACATCCTCTTGCCGTTCATGCTTTACTCGAAGCCTCGCGTGAAGACCGCGCAAGCGGTTTGGGAGATATTGGACACCGCAGAAGGGGAAGCGACGGGGCGTGTGGCATTCGAGCTGCTCGGAGGATGCGTCGAGGTTGTCAGGTGGGAACGGGCGCGGCCTGGGGCAAGTAAGAGCGGGGACAAGGACGGTGTTGACCCCGAGCTCCTGACGAAGATCAACCTAGCTGTTGCTGCGAAGATTGCAGGTTGGTGCCCGCTGGATATTGTATTAAAGAAGTATCGCTGACTCATGAACAGATAACATCCTCGTGTCGAACTACTTCAGCGCACACCTTGATCTCCTGCTCGTAAAATTGGGCGACGATAATCCTCATGGGCGTGCCCTGAGCTACCTGATCACCCGCGCTCTCCTTGCTCGCTTGAGCGGAGACCAGCGGGTCGACGCAGGCCATCGTGTGCTGAACGCAATGAAGCTTACCACGCTGGAGGGTATGGGAGACTTCATGCGCGGCATCGTAGACGTGGGACAGTTCCTCGACGACGCCAGTGTCGGATCCGCTGTCGTGTTGAAGCCCAGTAGTCAGAATACGCTCCGCCGTCTCCAGGTCTCGGTCCTGTCCGTGCTGCCCAACTTCCCCCGCCCCTCAGGCGTCTCGCTAGACTGGCTCGCCGAGTACCCTCTGCAACTCGGTGGGGCTGTTGCCGCCGACAATCGCGCCTCGCGGTATATCCAACTCCTGCGCGCGGTCTACCATCTCAGTAACTCGTCCCCGTCGCTTCCTCTGCTCTCCACGCACCTCCTCCGGACGCTCTTCATCAACCTCGGAGACGAGGCGCTCTCGTTCCTCGCCGGAATCTGGCTTACTGCGTCTGCTGAAAGCCAGGACGGCGAGGGGAAGGCACACATCGAGTACGCGGCACTCCGTCATGCGGGTGCGTTTCTTGAGGCGCATGTCCAGGCGAAGCGCACACTCGACTTCCAGACTGCGCTCCCCGCCATGCTCGTTGCGCTGCAGAGCGCCGATGCGGGTGTGCGCGAGGCGGCGGTGCGGTGCATCGCGGTCGTTGTCAAGCTGAGCTTCGCGAGCGAGGCGGAGGGCGTGTACGCGTTCGACGCGATCTATGGCGCGGAATCCGGTGCGTTGTCTCTTGTTTCTATGAAGACGTTAGGACTTACCTCGCGTGCATATAGCGGCGCTCCAGTACCTCGACTGGGCGGACTTCCAGAAGTACATGAAGGCGATTGCGGACAATCGAGATAACCTCATCCATGACCCGGCGTACTTGCAGGCATTCCATCGCGACCACCTGGGATTGACCAAAGGAGACTCGAAGAAGACTGCTGGGTGAGTATATGTAGTCTCTACTTGCTGTTCTCAGCTGAACCATGGATGTCAATGTTGGCTCAGGTACAAACAACACATTTTGTGCTACCTCCTTTCTCACGTCAACTGTTGCCCTTTGCTTAACTTCAAGGTTGCGTTACTCAAGAGCGTTGATTCGGTGTCGAATGAGGTGAAGGCGCAGGTGCTCACGCCCACGATCGAGAGATTGTTGGCGGCCGAGCAGGACTGCCAAAACGCTTCCAAGCGTCGGATGCTCCAAGACCTGGCGACCTTCGCTGTGTCGTCCTTCGATGCCTTATCTGCTGGCGATCTGAATGATGCAGGGAAACCTATCTGGGACGTCTATTTGAAGATCTTGACGACAACATTGAAGCACAGTAGGAATGCTCAAACCGGTCAGACGAAGTACATCGCTCACCTATAGTTCATGTTTGTTTGTTTTAGGTGTGTGGGAACTTGCTCGGGTCGCACTTATCCATCGTCTCCAGCACGGACTGTTCATTAAGCTGGACAACGACCGCAGGACTCAACTGTGTCGCACTCTGATACAAGTTGGTGCAGGAGATGAGTCTCTGGTAAGCGTCGGCGACGTTCCTCGATCAAGAGACCTTGATTTGACACCACCTTGAATGTAGGCGCCTGTGTGCAAGAGGGCACTTGCAAGTCTGCTGAGTGATGTCCCTCTCATCATCCGCCTGCTTGTATCGTTCCAGCCAGTATCGACCGCTGACCCTGTCGCACAACCTGCAAGCAAACGCCCCAGGGTCGAGAAGTAAGTCATACTCGCTGCGTTGCCACTTGAATATGCCACTCACAAGAATGCAGGACGGGGCATCCACACGGCGAGGAACTTTCGGCACTTGCCTTACTAGTCGAAGTTGTCGGCTCCTTGAAGATTGCAGCATCCCTAGAACTTGTGTCGGGCCTGCTCGAAACGCTGAACAAAGTCGCAAGCCACGCGACGCCGGACGCGGCGGATGTGCGCTTCATTGAACAGCTCCTCATGTCAGCTGTTGAGAATGTTGTTGGGAGCTTTCCGGTAAGGTTTATGAGACTGTATTTGTCAACGTTATTAACGTGGCATGTCAGACGTCTGCGACAGTGGCTCCAGGCTCCGTCCGTGTCGATACACTAGTTGAAATTTTGCGAAGTAAGGTGATCATTTTGCGACGAGTATATCGTCACTCATCCAACGTTCTATTTGATAGCGTCAGATAATCCGCAAACCTTCCACCAAGCTTGTCTCCTCATGGCGACCTTGGCCCGTATCGCTCCCGATGCAGTCCTTCACAACGTTATGCCGATCTTCACCTTCATGGGTTCCAACGTTTTCCACCGAGACGATACCTACAGTTTCCGTGTCGTGCAGAAGGTAAAAATACCTACCTAATTGTTGATCACTGGTCTCGCTTACACGACGTCATCCCGTTCAGACCATCGACAGCATCGTTCCGGTCATGGTAGCATCGCTCAAGGCGCAGCATGGGTCCGGCATGGACCTGTATCATGCCTCGAAGGAGTTCTTGCGCGTCTTCACGAACGCTGCCAACCATGTGCCCCGCCATCGCCGTGTCAACTTCTTCTCGCATCTCGTTGACGCTCTTGGGCCAGCAGACTTCCTCGCGCCAACTGCGATGCTTCTCATTGACCGGGTGTCGAACCGAGTCATGCGGCAGAGTGCTACAGAATCAAGCGGATCCTTGTTCCTTCCTCTGACTGTCCATGAGCGATACCCGGCTGATTTGCAGTTATCTGTATGTCGTCTCCTGTTTGATCTTCGCCAATTGCACTAGCTAAAGTCTTCTTCCAGTCTTTGGTCCAATTCGTCCATGAGGTCCGACGACTAGGGCTCAATGACGACGCGTCGGTGCATCCCTTCCTCGAAGACACCTCGTGAGCATGAGCCTTACTAAAATCACTGACCAGATGCTCACAGACACGCAGGGACGACGAGCAAGCTCATGCAGATCAGGCAGCCAAGAGACGGGCAATAGCTTTGCTCGTCTTCTGCGATCATGCTCTCAAGTGCCTTCGCACCACCTCTCTCGCGCGATCAGACAAGGAGCGGGAGACCAGTCAAGAACTTCTGGGATTGTTGCTGGCGACCTCAACTGCAAGGCCAGAAGATGCGTCTTTCAGCGAAGTCGCCGACGCCGCCCGCTCAGCCATGGCGAGCACACTCGGCGTGATGTCGGCGCCGGATTTCATGGCTGGTATTGTGTCGATACTCGAGTCAGGGTCCATTCATGTAAGCCAGCAAGGTTTCTTTTCTGTCGTGCATCCATCTGACAGTCTCATACAGGCTCAGACCGGTGCCTTGGAACTCCTTGGAGAGAGACTCAAACAGGTGGCTGAGAAAGCACGTGCTGCTCTCTCCTCATCTGTAGTCAAGGTAGTGGACGTCATTAGACGCATTGCCTCTACCGCTCGGGATCCCGCCCTCGTTCGGTCTGCGTTGCAATCCCTCGCCGCCATCGGTGATACACTCGCCCCGGGAGAAGAAGGTACTGTCTCTGCGGCCGTCCCGTCTGTGCTGGGATGTGTATCGCGATCCGAGAGTCGTCTGCCAGCTCTCGCGGCCCTCCTCGCTTTCTCGTAAGTTTTAACATCTTATTTCGTCGACGTGCCACTTACATTGTGAGACCTAGATCCAAAATGGGGCCTCGCGCGATTCCTCATCTGAAGGACATCGTAAAAGAGTGCGTTCAATGTGCTCGACAAGCAATTTCTAGTGAAGCAGGTGAGCTCTTGTTTTGCTAGTTTCAATATCGGGCTGATAAACATGATCATCCATCCGGTAGATTCGGCCGTAATCCCTGCAATATCGAGTATCTTGCACAACCTCCTCACATCAATTGCGACGTTCTGGGGCGAGTCGGAATTGGTCAAGGTTATCGAGCTTTGTCTGGACAGCTCTCAGTCTTCCACGGCGGACGCTTCCGAGATGTCACTTCTGGTCAGAACGGTCGCGAAGCGTGCCTCGCCCAATGTACTACTACCTACCCTTTGTAATATGTGGACGAGCACGGTGTTACCGAAGGCGAAGGTGAGTGCGTCAGTTTCCTGTCTCTGCGTGTATCTTAGGCCCTCTCTACCAGGATCAACCGACGAGGACCACCGCATATATCCAAATCGTCCAGGTTTCCATCAAGGCTGCGTCGCGACCGGCCGTATTGGAAAACCTTCGAGAATTGTTCAAGACCTTCCTATCGATATTTGACTTCTGCACGAGCTCGGGCAGCCCAGAGGCAAGCTAGATTTTCGGATCCCGTGATTTCTGGCTGACTCTCGCTCTAGGACGAGGGTTCATTGACCCAAGCATTCACTGAACTAGTCGTGAAATTGAATGAGACCGCATTCCGCCCGATCTTCCGCAAGATGTTTGATTGGGCCTTCGCTGAGGGTTAGTACATTTTTCGCTGTTGAGCCTCCACCCCTCACCCGAACTCCTCCAGGCGCACCAAATACTTCGAGTCGCAAGGTCTTATTCTGCCATGTGTACTCGACTTTACTCGATTTCTTCAAGGTGCGCGTAGACGTTAATGCTGTTGTGGAGACAAACTTATCCTCGTTTCAAGGCTCTGATGGTCTCATACATGTCTTTTGCATGGCAAACATTCCTTGAGCATCTCCATACCTTCGCGTCCGATGACGTCGATGACGGAAGGCTCTGGCTATCCATTCTGCAGACAATCTCCAAGTCGATAGCTATGGATGAGGATAGAGGTTCGTGCCTCCACCGTGCCTACTTTCTGACCATTTCTCATAACCTTTGTTCAGTCTTCTGGCGCAATGACAAGCTGCGACAACTTCAGCCTCTAGTCATCCAGCAGATCCCTGTGGCTACCCGGATAAGCGTCCCAGGCAGCAAGTCCGCAGTGTCTGAATGTCTTATCGCTATCCTCTCGCTCGTCGACAACGATGCCATGGCCAAGTCTCTCAATCTTGACGTCCTCCTGTACAGCAGATCGGATGAGGTGCGGGTACGGTTGTTCAGTGTAAGCTGTGCAGAACAACTGTGGCGTGCACACGGGGAGAGGTTGTTAGGTGAGCGTTGTACTTAATTTCTGTCGCTTTTGAAGCGCAATGTTCTGACATGTATTGGCAGGTTTCGTAGCGGAGACTGCGACCTTCATCGCGGAAGCCGCAGAAGATGAAAACGATCTTGTAGTCCAGGAAGCCCACAGACTGAAGGGGGTCGTGGAATCAGTTGGTGGAAGTATCGAGATCTCGTAGTGTCCTCCGAGTTCGTCTCTCTTTGTGTTCTTTCGTATGAGGTCATCGATCGCGCTTGGCTTATTGAAGCTGAGACACTGTAGACATAACGGAACTGTCAAGTATTCTGTCCCGGATAAATTACCGACAGCTCGAAAGGTCTTCGAACGAGATGGGAGACCGGATCCGGAGAGAGATGTTTTGAGTCCGTTGGACCGATCGCAGCCGGTCCCAGAACTTGGCACAACGGACGCGGGCCCAGAACCACTGGGGCCAAGCGCTCGGCAAATTCGGGCAGCGGCAGAGACGCGCCCACGCGACCACGCCCACCGTGACGCCGCCTCACAGACGATCAGTACAAGACCACACCTCTCCCACTGCTTACATTTTAAACTTGAACGGCTTCCGACCTTCCTCTAGTTCCAGATTGCTCGCTGTCCTCGGCTTCATGTTTTGGGTTCTGCCGCCCAGATCACCGAAGGTGACTTCACCCTGTCAGGCTGCCCTCCAGTCTGTACATATTCTAACGTACCCCTTGGCCTGGAGCGATTCAGCGCCAGTCACTGGGTTCGTTCTCTGAAAGATGCGCTGGTCTTGACACCCTGATGTCAGAGAAAGCACAGAATTGTAAAGCAAGGTGCACTTTAATATCCACCAAAGGCCAGCCGATTGTATCGCGACTCCTCCTCACCTCAAGCAGCATGTCTTCATCGTCCAAAATCCCGCCCCTGGACAAGATATTCCTGATAGGGTTATGGATAGGTGGGGTACTTACGTTCTCACATTTTCTCCATCTCTTCGCAAACTTTGAGGCCAATTGATCTTCCACTGCAGGGGTCAAGTAAGTCTCCAACTGACACGGCGGACGGCATCAATCAGCTAATTTTACCAGCACCGTCGTCTTCATCGGTGTTTGCTAGGTGTCGTTCTGGAAGTCCAAAGCCAGCAACAGTCGGTACGCTCCGTTAAGTTCGTCTCTCCTTTAACAGGGATCTTACGGCTTGCCACAGTGTGCTAGCTGTCACCTCGCTCCTGTTGTACAAGTTTGCGTGACGATCCACGTCTCTACCTCGCTGCGCCAGGGACTCGAAGCCTTCATTTACACTCCCCCCGGTGCCGGCCCAGATTATGCATCCCTCTACTTCGCTCAGGAAGGCGCAACATTGGCTGCAACCAAGAACGGGCTTTACACGACTGCAGTAAGCAAGAATATATACTTCGGTCGCTATGGCTCAAGTTTCTGACTCCTTCAACCAGGTTTTCATTCAGGATCTTCTTCTTGTAAGCTTTGAGATGATGTTCAATGACAAATCATCCTTTAATGCTGTGGCAGATTTGGCGAATGTATATCGTCTGGACACGTAACTGGAAGATAATCGTCATTCCAGTGAGTCTGCTCTCCCCAAAAAATTCCGCCTCTTTCATCATATTCATGATTATCCCCCAGCTCGGCGTGGAGTTGTTTCACATGGGTACAGCATCCACATCTTGCTGTCTGCCATTCTGACGGTGGCCCGACAGGTTGCGCCTACGCTGCTGTTGTCATTCTTACGCAGCCGGACCAGAGCATCTACACGGCCAAGATCACGACGCTGGGCTCACTCGGATGGCCACTGGAGCTCGTCGTGAACGCGCGTGTGACGGGTGCCATCGCCTCGCGACTGTGGTACATGGGGCGTGTGGTGTCCCGAGCGGCGGGGACGGGTAGCACAGGAATCTCGAAGAACAACGCGTACACGGGCCCGATCCTCACCATCATCGAGTCCTGGGCTATCCTCATCGCGCTCACGTTTGTGATGCTCGTGCTATACAAGGCGGGCAACCCTGCGGCGCTCATGTGCACGGACATTGCCACCCAGATTTCGGTGAGTACTGGCTTCTCATTTTCTGTTGCTCACGTGCCATTGTCGCCATGATGTCCGGGCACAGGCTCTCGTCCCGTATCTCATCATCGTCCGTGTCGGGCTTGGCCTGACGCATACGCTCCCCAACGCATACAAATCATACAAGGAGACAAACAACTTGCGGTCGTTGGGCGGCAGCAGTGGGATGAGATTCGCACCGAATCGGCTATTCGGGATAGGGACCAAGACCTCCCAATCAGGCCCTCCCCAGGTGGCCGTCACCATCTCGGAGACCATCACTTCGACAGCGAATGATGAGAACATTGTGCTTTCATAATTCAAGGATACGACAAAGTCACAAGCGTCTTTCAAGCGGTCTGGATTAGTCGTGTGAAGTCACCGTAGAATGTCGACAGACTGCTCGGATGGTGTCGAGGCACGACATGCGCCACGATTTGTTACCATTTTTGTTTTGGTAGGGGCGCGATGTACCTCTGGGAGTATTTATTTGGGTTGCATTCGGTCAAGATGCATTTGATTTGGAAAATATGTATTCAATATGCCGTACTAGAGAAGGACCGCGTGCGCGCGGCAGAAACCTTGGGTACGTGACGGTAGGCCAAGGCACTGTATTGCGCATGAGTACTCCCGGACCGGGCGAGACCTGGAAACGAGCCTTGTGCGACACGGCGCCGGTGCTATCTTCGCAAAACACAGCGAGGAGGTGAGCGAGGAAGCGGTGGGAGTGTAGATTGCCAAGAGGTTGATATTGAGAGCGACATTGGAGCGACATGCACGACTCTGCGTGACACACTCAGGATGCATCCAAGTCAGTGTATGAAATGATGTAGGATACGTGAATATATGGAGGGGAGGTCAAAGGGAGTAAGGAAAGTCCTGGTCATCATGAATACAGGTGTTACAGGAGTGAACGGACCATAGACAATTGGCAGATGGGGAAGGGGAAAGTGGCATTAACATGATAGCCTCCATTTAAGATAATGACTCATGAAGACGGATGCGGGGAAGGCCATATTTTTGACTGACACTGACAGACGAAAGAGGCGTACCGGAGGCATAGCAGGAAGCGGTGGGCGAGGAGTGGGCGGACGAGACAGGGAAGAAACGACACAAATGACGTCGGCACGCGCACACGGCCAGCGGTGGTGAGAACACGAAGACAGAGGTGGCAGAGCCGGGGTTATCGGGCGCCTTGAATTATGGAGCAGAAGTAACCTTGTACCCAAGCAAACAGAACACGAGAAATTTCCTGCGAGCTGACATTGACGTGTTACATCGCGGAGACCTGGACAAGGGAGATAGATGATGCACGTGCCATCGGGATTGGAGAAGCTCTAACACGACACGAATGGGTGGGCGCACGATTTCCCCTTGGTATACAACTATGGCTACTACGCTGTAACCATCAGCATGAACCGCACAATCTCCTGCAAAAACTCCTGAAGGACCTTCGGGTCCCAAGTGTCGGCCGCCTGCAAGATGTCTCAGCGAACTGAAGGACTTGTCGTCTGAGAAAGGAACAGACCTCGATTTGTATGGATATGCGCGAATGCATCGTCCAGAGTTGGACAAGTCTGTTCACACGGCCAGCATACGATCAGCGAGTTCGGACGCAAGTAACGCAGAAAGTCGAACGTACGGAGTTGGAAGCGTCAGGCGGTGCCCGAAGTGGAGCGCCGAGACCCTCAGAATCGGCGGACTGGGGTTCGCGTCGCCGTTGGCACAACGCGTCGCGGGCCACAGCATCGGAATGAGCCCTTCCATTTTCCCCAGGTTGGTGCACGTCGACACGTAGGGGTTGACCATCGGCATGCCGTTCTTTGGCGGCGCGAGCCGCATCTGCTCGGCCATGAGCTGGGGCGTGCACGGGTTGCTGAGGTACTCGGCATACTGTTCCTTGACTGTCGCCATCGCGGCCAGGAGGCGCCTTTTGTCCGCCTCCACGTCCGAGGCCGACTCGGAGCCGGATATGTCCCGCCAGGAAACGCTGACGGGCACGAGGACGAAGCGGGAGATGAAGTGGCCCTTGGCGGAGTGCGGTGGAACTAGATAACGCCCAAGGGAGATTCTACAGTGGATCAGTGGATCGACCACGCTATGATCAGCGAGCGCATGGGGATGGTTTCAGAGGTTGCAAACGTACAGACTGCTGCCGAACGTGACGTGCGCATCGGACGACGCCTCCGCAGAAATTGGGTTCAGGCTATACGTAGCAAGGGCGACTGCAGCCTCGAGGAGTTGGCTGGAGGTGAAGCCAAGCCGTTTTACCCCTTGAAGGATGTTGGCCGACTCTTCAGGGGTGAGCTCGACGAGCAGCCTCACCGGTCTTCCAGAAATGGTAGTGTTTGGCAAGCTGGTCCGCACGCTATGAGGCGGCTAGAGATCTGGGTTAGAGAATGTATATAGAACAGTGTTAAAAACTTACCGTCGGGTTGCGGTATATGCCGGCTACTTTAGCTAGTAGAGCGTTCCCAACGGCATCCCACTCCACGCGGCGTCCTCCGGTAGACGTTACAGGTCCCGCCGGAAGATTTTTCCATTCCGTCCCCCACGGAAGAGCAGTGATATCGGGGAGATCAGGAGAGGTCATGTAGTTCAAAAGAAGACCGAGCGCCACAATTGTCGGGTGCGCATCCATAAGAGCATGAGTACCATGAAAAAAGAGACCATAGGTGTTCATAGCCCCGCCCGATCGGATGAGATAGAGACGGAGGTATTGAAAATGACCACCCGGAAGGACGTAGGGTAGTTTAGCTGCGTTCATGTCCTGGACGAACTGAGAAGGGTCGACAGGCTCGTCCAAAACGGTGAGCATCTCCGAGACCCAGGGATACAATTCTTCAGTACTCTGGATGGGAGAATAAAGCCACGAGCGAAGTTGTGAGTGGTGGATGCCCGATTCAAGGGTGGCGGCAGTGATAGGTGCGTCAAATCTAAGGCCTACATGAGATTTGTAGGATGTATAAGGAGTCAAATGGCTGACCGGAGGCGAATTAGGGCTTGTTCAGTTCTGGTGCGTAACTCGCCACTGGGTAGAGCGGTGGCGAAGGTAATGCCCATGCAGCACTCTCCAAATCTAAGGAAGATTTAGCACATGAAACAGCCATGGCAGGACATGAAGCGGTTTACCCTTCTTCGAGCTGCATAACCTGATCTGCGAAGAGTTCAGACCCCAGCAGAGGTCTGAGAATCATGAGAAGGAGAGCAAGATGCAGGTAGTGAGGTGCATACCGGGTGTAGGTGAGACGACGTTCTGGAGCATTGGTGAGAGTGGTCCATCCTGGTTCGGCCATGGCCACGGTAGTGGAGGGGGGAGGGTGATGTGGGAGGGGAGGAAAGCAGTTGTGTCAATTTCGAGAGACGTTGTAAGAGAAGCGGCGGACTGGATTTCATACCTACAGCTTGCACATGCCGCGGATAAGATCTGAATATTGTATTCCGGCCTGCGACGAGGTAGTGCCACAGTGGCCGTTGGGAGGGAAACAGGAGCCAGATGGTTGGAGCATCAGGCCTGAGGGCAGAGTAGGGCCCGGCGGTGATTGATGACCCTTCTCTGTACTCGTCGCGGGCACGCCGGTAGACTTCCCGGGGTCTTCGATCGAGGTGGGTGCAGTCCAGAAGCCTTGGCTGAGTTGGACTCGGAGACTCGCTCTGTGGCCTCTGCCAATCCGCAGCCCGACCTGAGAACCACATTAGGCGCCAGCCATGCTACCAGCCGATTCAGATCTAGAGACATCCGTGTGTGCCGTACCTGCCAGTGGGCCACCCATCTGCCCGCCGCCCGTCTTCCCTCCGCTTCGAAAACATCATAATGCTGTCCTTTCACCCTAACTAGGACTCCCAACCTTTTATCCGTAGCTGCCATGCTGTCTTCCACGCTCGCAACCGAGTTGGGTCGACTCCGCCGATAGATGGAAGCTCGGGACGCCATCAAGCTCGGCGCCGTACCACTCGTCATCCTCCTGATCCTCACACGTTTTGCAAGTCGCTAGGACCGTGGAGGACAACCACACTCCGTGACGTCGCCTTGCTGCGTGTATTTTGTCTGACACACCCGCCGGCGCGCATCGGCTGACCTTCATGTCACCTGAAGCTAAGGTTCGCTCCCAGCGATTCAGCGAGAAGACTCGGACGCGCAAGTATTGGCATCCTGACGTGAACAAACTCACAGGATGGCAGCTAAAGCGGGCTCTTATATTTTGGGAGGTTTCAACTTGTCCGCGCCCCCTTATCCCGTCGCAAGCAGCATGTCCTCGTCGTCGGCAGTTCCGCAATTGAACAAGATATTCCTGATCGGCATCTGGATTGAGACCGCTTTGTGGGGTACGTTCTTGCATGCTTTCCTTCGGTCCTGAACCAAGTGAACTTGTGGCCCACTGTGCTTCCATTTAGGTGTCAAGTACGTTTGCCAGACTTCAATCATGTGACGATCTCTCATTGAGATATTTCTACCAGCACTGTCGTTTTCGCCGGGGTATGTTACGTGTTATTCTGGAAGTCCAAGGCCAACAATAGTCGGTGCGTCATTTAAAGTACTTTCTCCCTTTACAGCCGTCTGAAATCTATCTGCAGGGTGCTGGGGGTCACCTCACTCCTGCTCTACCTTGTTGTGACGTTACACGTGTCTGCGTCTCTTCGCCAGGAGCTTGAGGCCTTTATCTACACTCCCTCCCCTCCATCCGCGGATTATGCGTCCCTCTACTTTCTGCAGGAAGGATCTACATTTGCTGCCATGAAGAATGTGCTCTACACGACCGCGGTAAGCAGACAATCTTCCCCTTGATAATGCCTATACTCACGCCATTCTTTGACTTAGGTATTTATCCAGG
This sequence comes from Ganoderma sinense ZZ0214-1, assembly GCA_002760635.1. Taxonomy (NCBI): domain Eukaryota; kingdom Fungi; phylum Basidiomycota; class Agaricomycetes; order Polyporales; family Polyporaceae; genus Ganoderma; species Ganoderma sinense. The sequence continues at coordinate 1,409,766 of AYKW01000045.1, forward strand.
ATCTCGTTCTAGTAAGCTTCCTGTTGCATACAACCATTCCATGACTTGATGTCCTACTTGCAGATTTGGAGAATGTATGTTGTCTGGGCACGCAACTGGAAGATTATTGTCATTCCCGTAAGCGCTCCCCTTGGGACATGCACCCCCTCCACTGTATTTACGCCTTGTTGTCCCCAGCTCACTGTGGAACTAGTTCATATCGGTGCGGCATCCATAACGTATACCTAACTATCTATTAAGCTAATACCCGCCCTTCAGGCTGTGCTTATGCCGCGGTAATCCTCCTCACTCAGCCGAACGCAGGCATATACACACCGACTCTCTCAACTCTCGGCTCACTCGGGTGGCCACTGGGTGCGATCGCCTCGCGCATGTGGTTCATGGGCCGCACGCTGTCTCGAGTAGAAGCAGGGAGCTTGGGCGGCGCAGGGCGGACTCGGAGCAACGCCTACGTCGCGCCGATCTTCACTATCGTCGAGTCCGGTGCGATCCTCGTCGCCGTGACCGTCACGATGCTGGCGCTCTACAAGACGGGCAATCCTGCGGCGCTTATGTGCACGGACATTGCGACACAGATCGCTGTGAGTGCCACTGTTTATCTGTCGCTTCCTGCTTCCCCGACAGCGGAGCGGTCTGACCTTGGCTGACGTCCAAGTGCAGGCCCTGGTCCCGTACCTCATTATCGTCCGCGTCGGGCTCGGCCTGACCCACGGGCTCCCGAACGCTTACAAGTCGTACATGGAGACCACCAAGTCGATGGGCGGCGGGCAGGGGATGACCTTCGCGCCGAACCGGATTTTGAAGCTGGGCACGAAGTCCTCGCAGTCCTATGTCTGCGGAACGTTCTCGGACACAGTCACCTCGACTGCGCAGGCGGAGAGCATCGCGTTGTCCGATTTCGAGGCAAAAATGAGGTCGCAGGAGTCGCTTAAGCGGTCTGGTATGAACGTGTAGGGCTCCTGTATTCCCAACAGACTAGACGAGAGGTTGTTCATTAGGTTCACGATGTACGCTGGTGAATTTTGTAGTCGTTGATATCTAGGTTGTGTTCATCGACGGACGAAATTGTGCCATTTCTGCAGCTGAACCAATTTTACTGGTAAGCCGCCTTCCGACTGAGGATCACTGCCCGGGTGGGCGCCACTGGGAGTGTCCGACAGAAAAGTTCCGAGGGGTATCAGTGTCTTCTCAACCGCATCGTATTCTCGGTTCTGTCAGAAGCAGCGCTCAAACTTCTATGATGGGGGCGCCGTAAGCATACGCATCTTGTATCATCGATGGTTTAAATCTGGAGACGGTTCTTTTCCCACGATTTACCGCTCAGCAGCTTCGAGCGGCGGACCGGGTCCATTTCTCCGGGGAAGTTCGCACGCTAATGAAAGGCGGTGGATGTGGGCGTCGCGGCGCCAGTTACCTGCTCATTTGTTCTTGTCCATCATGACCATGCGGGTGAGAAGATAGATGTTCTGACAGTGACCTGGCCATGCTTTTCTTGTCTGTTGGAACTGGTTCGTCGGCGACTCCGGCTCCTCTCTCGTGTGAACAGCACAGCACCTGGACGTCCAACGTCCACTGGGCTGGCACGATGCCTTCGCCGGCTTCGCACGGAAGTAGCCCTTCCTCTCTTCAAAGTTCAAGCGGCCCAGCAGCGGGGTCACCACCTGCAACTCTGCGTCCACCATCCTCGTCGACGTCGGCGGCCCCCTCGACTCTCCGCTATGCCCTTCGCCTTCAGACACCAGCCCCTCAAGGCAGCCTACATTGCTGGCGGGGTCGTCTACGTGCTGGCCGCGCTGCCGGTATGGCTGGTCCTCGACACGATACCCGCGGCACGTCCGCGCAAGTCCTGGCCCTTCAAACGTGCCATTCTAACACACCTCTTCCGCACTGTCATCGGCATGATGTTCCAGACGTCACTGCCCGCCCCCGCCCCTCTCTCAACTTTCGAGAAAAACGCAAGCACTCTCGGCTTCGTGTTCGTCGAGGCCACCCCCGAGCTTGTAGTCGGAGAAGTGGCGGATATTGCCGAGAAGAACGGCGTCAAAGCAGAGCGCACGGGCGGATTCTGGTATGGTCCCCGCGACGACAAGAACGGCGTCGGGCAGCGTGCACTCCCAGGCGAAAGGGTGGTGTATCACCTCCACGGTATGTATTCGAATGCAATTAATATCGATGGTAATTGCACCGGACTGACTGAGTCTTTACCCAGGTGGAGGTTATGTTGTAAGTCTTATCGAGAAAGCAACACTAGGCTTTGCCATATACTGATAGTCGTGTTGCAGATGGGCTCCGCAGACCCAAGTGGTAGCATGACGGAGTTGTGGAAAGGGTACTCGCAGTACCTGGGGCCCAACCTACGCATGTTCGCGCTTGAGTACCGCATCTCCTCGGCCGCGCCCTTCAAGCATGCCAACCCCTTCCCCGCCTCGCTCATTGACACGATCGCCGGCTACCGGTACCTCATCGAGGACGTCGGCTTCGAGCCGCGCAACATCATCCTTTCGGGCGACTCGGCCGGGGGCGGCATCGTATTCAACCTCGCGCGGTACATTGCGACCACGGACCTCGCTTCCCTACCCAAGCCGGGCGGCATGATCTTGCTCTCGCCGACGATGGACTGGGCGCAGACGCACGTCGGCAAGGACTCATCCATGGTGCACAACTCGCGCTCCGACGTCGTGCAGCCGATTCTCGAAAGCGGGTACACGAGGCGCGCGCTTGTCGGCAGGCTCCCGGAGGAGTTTGCGGCGACGAGCGCGTGGATCTCCCCCGGCGCGCTGGACCTCCCGCTGCTGCCGGACATGTTTGGCGGGTTCCCGCCCACGGCCATCGTCGCGGGAGGCGCGGAGTACACCCTGGACCCGATGGTCACGGTGCGCGACCGGCTCATGAAGGACAACGGGAAGGAGAACGTCAAGTACATCGAGGAGGCCGATGCTTTACACGACTTCTTGGTCATTGACTGGGTCGAGCCGGAGAGGACACACACGTTGAAGGAGCTCGGAGAGTGGGTCAAGACCTTGTGAAAATTCTGTTGTGGAGGTTCTCGTGGATGCTATTTCAGTGCTTACTTATGGTCGCTCATGTACCCTACACTTGTTCAATGACAAACTCAGTTTTTTGTTTTTATCTTATTCTGCGTTGACATTATCCAAAGCTTGGCATTGCTGTGCGCACAGGAGCTAACTAGTTCGCAGCGGGCGATGTGTTGGTTCTGATAGAAAGCACCGCTACGAACGTTGCATTCTGAGTGAAAGTCATCGCAATCGCATGGGCACGGGTCTAACAGTATAGGGAATTCTTCTCCACGGTGCACCCCTCTCGCGTAACTCGGCCGTGTCGGATGTTTCGTGTGCAATACCACCGACCGCGGAGAAGTTTGGAGCTCTGAACTCTGTCAACACCAGCGCCGAGGCTCTGTCAGCACTTGAAGTCAGGTGGCTTCTTTGCGCTGAGGGTGGACGAGCATCGGCAATTAACAAGACTCCGCAGTCGTAGCCCATATGATCATGAACTTCGTTATGATACTGGTCATAGACGGATGGTTTGGGGGCTTGCTACACGCACGCAAACTTCTTCTTGTTAGGTGGGATTTTCGCTGCCAAAGTGTCGCATTTGAGTATTGCCGTGCAGTCATATTAACCCTGTGTTCTCCATGGCTGGCATGTTTCTCTCCGCTTGAGATCCGCCACATCAGCAACCGGCCATCCCTGCGGAGATGCTGCGGAGGTCGCTCCCCTGTAAAGCCAGCGGCACCACAGATATCTTTGGCCGGCGACAGAGAGCTGGGGCAGTGATTAGGTGGTTATTAGGCGGCGAACTCGACTGTGACGTATATCCAGCAACTACTCCGCGGTCGTCACAGGCTGCCAGTCCAGCCGTCGCTCGATTTGCCCATCGACGTACCCTATCGCCCATCGAACTGCCAACGTTCTTAACTGCAACTTGAGGGATAACAGATAGACATGTACTGGGTTTCTGTTCGTGGGGAAGGTCGGGAGCCAAGGACCGGAGAATCTTGTGAAGTTCAGAATGGCGCGTATACGGCTGCATTTACAGCTCACAGAACTATCAACCCCGAGACACGCTAGCGGTACTCCTTCAGAATGGAAGCCTGAGGGGGCCGGAAACAATATGTTCAGACTATTCCAACGGGGACCAGTGCCAGCGGTGAAATTCCGGGCGGCCGATGGGCTCGGGAGAAAGACTCGCCGCACCTGGCTATCACGCGCCGGACGGCAGCGAACTACTCGGCCCCTGCAATTCTGCCCAGGGACATCGGTATGGCGTTCAAGGAAGAGATAAGAAGCCATCATCGCAAGCCGAGGCGCGGTGGTAGCGGAGTACAGCTGTCTTCAAAACGATAGTCGCGTCCGAAAAAAACTCGTTCAGGTCGGCTAGCTAGCCGACGCTGGTGCCACCTCAAGAAGTTCGGCACGGCCCATGCCGACTCGTGGCAGGAGCACAGTGGCGGGAGCGCGACTCCTCGCGCAATGCGCACGAACGAACCGCGTCGGTCCTTCCGTCGGCGGAGGTCCACTGACATGGTGCGCAAAACTCAAATACTGCTATTTAATACCACCGCGCGAGCACTCCCACCCGACGCGCAGCCATTCAACTGCCGCGCGAAATTCCAGCCTTGCACTGCACCTCGAGCTCGCGCGCGAGGGACACCTCCCACTATGAGGCGCCAGGACCCGAAGAAGGTCGGCACTGGGCGCCTCGGGGTCTTCTCAGCGTCGGCTAGCTAGCCGACCTGAACGAGTTGTTTTCGGGCGCGACTATCGTTTTGAAAACAGCTGTAAATTCTCACGCCGCTCGCTCAGTCCTAGATCTGGCGCCCGACTCAGATCTCAGCGCTCAGCGCTCAGCGCTCAACGCCGGCTGCTTTCATCGAGGACCCCATTTCGACCACATGCCGTGACCAAGTAAGTACTCAGAATTGATGTATGTATCTTCCTTCGTTTCATTTCCTCACCGTCTGTATTCCAGTGATATGATGTGTCACGTATACTGTTCGAGGTCGTGGAGCGTCCAGTCCCCCGCACAGCTACTCCGAAACATTACAACACCAAGTCACTGGTCAGTGCCTTGCTCTCGCCTGGCCGCCAGCTGGCGTCCCACTCACACTCCTTCCCCATCCGCAACCCCATGGGCTCCATACCCCATAGAGAACCTGAGGCAACCTCGCCTCTCATACACCGTCCCCGCTCTCTCCCGAAGCATGTCCTATCCTTCTGCTGGGAGAGCGTCCTCGCTCTTCCATCACACTACTTCACCTATTTTATTCGCCGCATTGGCCTCGAAGCAGCATACGGGGTCTTGTGCTCGGCACTAGGCATCCATTCAATCGCTCGGCCGGATCGACGCGTCCAAGGCGACTACCCTTCCCGCGAACTCGGCCAGGGCCACCAAGATCCTCGACTCTCCGTCGTGCACGGACTCCGACATCCACCGATTTCCCAGTCGATTTGCGATTTCTTGGATGTACATGCGTCCGTTTCTCCAACCTCCATCGCGGTCCAAGACGTCCAAGGAGGTCAGCTTACCTATGACACCCTCCGTGCGCACTCAGTGCGTCTTGCGCGGTGTCTCCAGGAGTTCGGCGTACGTCGCGGTAGTCGTGTATGCCTTGTCGTGGAGCGCTCCTCCGCTTTTCTTGTCGCCCTGTTTGCCGTGCTTCGCGTCGGGGCGGCATACATCCCACTTGATGGTGCCAATATACCGCCGGGCGTACTCAAGGACGTCGTCGACGATGCACAGCCAACAGTGATCCTTGTTTCAAAGGCACACACTTCTCGTCATGGCAGGGGGGAGGGGAGTTGGTATTGCATTGAGGATCTCCTTTGCGCGAAGGAAGATGAAGACGTGGGTTTCCAGTTTGGCAACGACTATGCGCGGCCTGAAGATCCGGCGTATATCATATTCACGTCTGGTAGCATGTTCTGCTTTAATAATCTTAATTTATTGCTAACATTTTTATGTCCAAAGGCACAACCGGACGACCCAAAGGTGTCATGGTGAGCCATTCGAACGTTGTGAACCGTGAGTACAATCCTACTGCCGCACTCTTCCTTATATGTGATTTAACGTGCTGTTTTGGTAGTTGTATGCCAAGCTCCGGGCAATCTTGGTATCCGTCCTGGAACCAAGGTGGCTCAGTTACTCAATGTCGCCTTCGACATGTGTGCCTGGGAGGTGTTTAGTTGTATCCTGAACGGCGGAAGTCTTTACCTCCGTGGTCCTCGTCGCCGGGATTGGATCAAAGTGATGAAGACGGTCGACGTTCTGATTTGCACCCCTTCCATACTTGAACCCCACGACGCGGAGGAATATCCTAACCTGAAAGTTATTGCTACCGCTGGAGAGCCTTGTACGAAGGAGCTTTTAGAGAGATGGTCGAACAAGGTTGATTTTTATAACTCCTGTGGACCCACTGAGGTATGTCGCGTACCCCCTCCCGTTTGGTGTTCCGTCATTTGCAGTTCTTATCATAAGATGTCAAGTTGATTGCTGCCTCGTATCAGGTCACTATCGTGAACACAATGGACTTGCACCGCTCCGGGGCAGACGTCACAATTGGCTATCCGACGCCCAACAACTCCGTGTACGTCCTCGATAGCGAGTTACGTCCAGTGCCGCGTGGAGAGATTGGTGTCATGTGGGCTGGTGGAGCGGGCATTAGTCTCGGATACCTCAATCTCCCTGAACTCACGAAGACAAGGTACAAGCTTGACCCATTTAGGGCGGACGGGCGAGTCCTTTTACTGTGACCGTCGCGGCCGGGTATATGTTTTCTGAGAGTTCTTTTCGTGAAAAAATAGGGGTATGATGTACAATACGGGGGATTTGGGGCGACTTCGCGCAGATGGGAAGTTCGACCATCGTGGGCGGGTCGACGACCAGGTCAAATTCAAGGTGAGCGCAATCCGGCCCCCACGTTCATGAGCCCAAGTTGAGAGAGGGACCAACGGTTCCCACATATATAGGGTTTCCGAGTCGAGCTGGACGGCGTGAGCGCTGCGATGCACAGCTGTCCTGGGATCACGTCGGCCTGCGCACTCCTCATCGACGGGGAGCTGCACGGGTTCTACGCACCTGATCTAGTCCCTGCGACTGCGGTGCTGAAGAAGACGATGGCGTTGCAGCCGCGGTATGCCGTACCAACGCGGTACCTAGCGCTCAGTGTTCTTCCTTTGACCGCGTGAGTGGCTCTCGCGATTCAGGATATCTCCAGGGCAGGAGACTCATGCTTCACATTCCATGTAGGAACGGAAAGGTCGACAAGCGAAAACTGCGCGACATTGGGGAAGATCCAAACACACAGTTTGAGATGCCCTCAGGCTAGCTACCTCTGGTTAAGATACTTGGTCAAGAGGATAGACACTACTGTTGCACAGCCGATATCGATATCAGCTGTGGATGTGGTCCTATAGACGAGTATCTGCACACGAACCGTATATGATTCAGATGCCGAATACGCCCATGACCTCCGCCTCGCTTGGTGAAGCTGGACCACAACAGGGGCACACGACGCCGCTGCCTGGCCACCCGCATCAGCGCTCTACAGCCTGAGTGCACCGCCCAACGGCACCAGGACGCCGAGGCCCAGACGGCCCAAGTGTCCGGCCCGCCGGTACTGAGACCTCCCCCAGACGTTGGGGAAGGCCAGGAGGCTCGGGAAAAAATCCGTACTCTACTGACAACCAGACGTTGGCTCGATATCGAGGGCCTCAGCGGGCAAAGCGGCGACGGGGGTAGGAGGACGAGCCACCTGAGGATTAAGCGCCCCCGGGAAGCCGAAGCTCGCCTTCGGCGCTTTAGAACGCGGAGCACAGTAAGTCGCTACGAGAGCGGAGTCGTTAAGCGATCTACGTCTACACTACACACGCCCCATGGAGGGCAACCACACTGGAAATCCTATGTTCTGGGCGAAAGAGGTGCTCACTTGGAGGGTTGCCGCTATCCAAATATTTTCAATGGACAACGACATCGTCCGCCGTGGAAAAGAAAACTGCAATAGAAGTCAGATCCCGGCCCCTACTAAGTATTCACCCTGTTCTGACCCCATCTCTGACCATAGAAACCCACTGGTTGCTCATCAGATCTTTGAGCGTCCTTGTGTCTACCGGCCAAATCTCAAACTTGAAGTCACTGCCGACTCCAAGCCGACTCGGAATCGATTGTAAGCTTGGGCGCCCAGTGGCTGTACTACGACTGCCATTGCCGCGCCCCAGCCCTCCGCTGCGCCCCAGCCAGCTGCCACACCTCCACCAGTTGCCGTGCCCCAGCCTCCTCCGCAGAGTCGGTCCTCCACCGCATCTGTCGAAATGGCCATGGAGGTCCAGGTATGCTTCCTTCCGTCCCCGTTACGTTCTTCTGCCCCTGATGGGCCTTTCTTCTCCTCTCCGCCTAGCAATGAGTCAAAAACGGCTCGGGAGGCTGCGCCTCGGAGCGCCCCCGCGACGTCTCCTCCTTCGCCGCTTTCTTTCTCCCCAGTTTCCTGTCAGCCCCGTGTGTCTGCCATTTGGTCATTGTTATTCCTGTGCCTTCTGTACTTCTTTTGCTCCTTTCCCCTTATTGCTGCCTCGTCTCCTTCTGTTTCCGCGCTGGCTCTTAATTGCAATGGCCTTGCGAATGTCGCAAAGCAATCCGCTGTTTCTAATATGATTGCGGCTCACAGCCCTCATGTATGGGTGGTTACCGAAACAAAATCTTCTGCGCTAATACAGGACCGCATTTGTGCACCACACTACCACAAGTTTGAGTCTGTGGGGCGTCCGCTTGACCATGGGCGGGGAAGCAAATGGGGTATTGTCGTTGGTGTACACAAGTCCTTTCACGCCCAACAGGTTCCCGTGGACCCCCTCCTTCAAGGCCGCATCCTCGTCGTCGACCTCATCCGTCCCGACTTCTGGCGGCCAGTGGGTATATCCATCGCCTCATTGCTAGTTTATGCTCCGTGGGATCCAGGCATCCCGGCACTCGTCCATGATTTTTGGGCGTGCGTTTCTGCCCTCTGCGCCTCTGCGCCCCATTCGTGGGCTCTCCTCGGTGATTGCAACCTTACGTTGTCGTCCTCCGAGTCCCTCGCACGTGCAGAGCCCAACCATCTCAAACGTGACGCCTATCTCGCGTGCTTGCACGCTGCTGATGGATATGATGTGTGGCAAACGCAGCTCGATGCTGATGCGCGCACCTCTTACACCTGCCGCTCGTATACGGGCCATGGCCAATCAATCATTGACCGTCTCGCCGTCTCCCGCCGGGGCACGCTCACGGCCACCTGTCTCGTGCCCCGGGATTTCATTCCTGCCACTGATCATCGGCCGGTCCTTGCTCGGATCGCCCTGTCCGTTCCTACTCACCTTGCAGGTCATTCGCCGCACCTCGCTTCCTCGTACTCACCTCCGCCTTACCCTCCCCGGTTTCGGTACCCGAAGAAGACCGACACAGCGAAGTTCCAGGCTTTTGCGCAGCGCGTCGATGACGCGGTGGCTGGGGAGCGTCTTGCCGACCAACCGGTCACTGATGATGCTTCTTTCACCCGTCGCTATCTCGCGCTCACTCGTATTCTTCGTTCTTGTGGTGCTGATACCTTTGACCTTCCCCAGACCCCACCCCCTCGTCCTCAACGGCCAACGACCCCCCACATACGGGCCATCCTCCTCGAGATCCATCACATCAACCAACTCATCGCAGCGCTCCGCCAGGGCTATCTCCAACGCCTTGTGGGTCGCCATGCCTGGGTCACCCCGTACTTGCGGGGCTTCCAGGCCCAGCCTGGTGCACCCCCTTCTTGGCATCCCGACCATTCTTCCCTATGTTTGTCTTATCTTACATCCCTGCGCAGGACACTACAACGCCTCCGCTATCGTGCAGAGCGTAGTGAGCTGGAGCGCCGCGCGACCCGGTCCTCCCGTGCACGTGTTGACGCTGTGCTCATGGGGGGCCTCGAGCAAGCGCCTCTTTGTACATGCGCATGACACAGATGGACCTCCCGCAGCGCTTCAGTCCTCCACTGACCCACAGACTTTCGTTACAGGTCCTGACGGCATCAAGGCACAGACAATAAACTACTTCACTGAGTTATTCCGCCGCGCGCCCAGGGCTCCCTCGCTCAAACCCTGGTTGGATACTCCTTCTGTTCGCAGTATCCGCAGCCGTGTGGCCGACCACCCCTTCTCTTGGCCCCAGATCCTTACCCTGCAGGATTTGCGCTTTCTGTTGCGGAAAGGCAATCCACGTCCTGCGCCGGGACCTGACCTTTGGGAGAAGTGGTGTGTTCGTACGCTCAGCGACTCTAGTTTATCCCTAGTGCTTGACCTCGTCAACTACGATATTACCACCTCCACCTTTCCGGAGTGTGTGAAGCCCACCCTTCTGTCCACCATCTTCAAGCGTGGACCCCGCACTGACCTCACCAATTATCGAGGCATTACATGTTCCAACCTCCTCAAAAACCTTCCTTTCGCCTGGCTCAACCACCTTCTCTCCCCGTATCTCACAGCCCAACAGATCCTCCCACAGACACAGATTGCCACTCAGCCTGGGGTTCAGGCTCGGGACCTCACCTCTTTCCTCTCCCAGGTAGAGGTGTTTTCACATCGTCATAAGCGGCCCCTCTACCTCCTAGCGCCGTGACCAGCGCAAAGGCGTTCGATCGGTCTGGAGCCTGAAGGGTTCTATGACGCTGTCCGGGCCTATGGCCTTCCGGCCTCCCTTATCGACCTGGATCGTGCCGCGCAGGACGAGGTCCCGTATCAGGTGAAAACTGTCCATGGGCTTACCCGCCGTTTCATTGTCTCGGGCGTCACGCAGCAGGGGGGACCGTTCTCCCCCTTGAAATCCACGCTCACCACTAGCATGGCAAATCACTGGCTGCACGATGTCCTCACCCCGGACCAGCAGTTTGCCTTCCAGACTCACCATCGGTTCCCGTGGACTTCCTCACACGCCAGACGACCGCTTGTGCCTCCGCGCTCAGTTTGTCGAGGCAATGGATGACTCTGTCGTCCTCGCCCCCTCTCTCGATGCTGTTCGTGCGGCTGGCCTGCATGTCGAACGCTTCCAGGCGGCTTATGGCTGGGAGACCAGCTGGCCCAAGTCTCTCCTGGCCGTGCTTCATGCAGATCCCATGCCCGCAATGCTACCCATGCCTTCCGTTGATCCTTGCGATCCTGACTCCCCGCATCCTGTCTTCCATTCCGTTGCTGTTACCGCTGCCCATTGTGAGTTTCTACGGGTGCAGATCAATGATCCTGAGGCCCAATATCAGCGGATTCGCACCCTCATCGCCGATTTCGCGTTCCCCACCCTTCATGCACGTCTCCCTTTTACAGCGGTTCGCCGCATCGTTATCCAGTGCCTTGTTTCCCGTATTCGACCCTACTTGTCATATCAGCCTGTTACTCGCGCCCGCGCAGCTGAGCTCGATCGCTTCCTCGCTGCTCGCATACATGATTATTTTCGCTTCCCATTTCGCTTCCATTCTGCCCTCTTGTTTTTGCCCATCTCCCACTTCGGCTTCGGCCTCCCGTCCATCTCTCGTCTTAATGATGCTGCCGCCGTTTCTGGCCTCATACGCGACCTTAATCACCATGTTCCTGCTTTCCGGACCATGGCGCGCATCACGCTTGCAGACTGGACGTGCTTGCTCAATGGCTGTCGTAGCCCGCTAGAGGGCATCACCACGCGGTCCTTCACCCGCTCCTCTCACCTTCTTCCCACCTCCTGGATCATTGCGCTCGATGTCCTTCGCCGCTTCAAGATCTCCATCCGGGCCTCTGACCAGTCGTACTTTTTCACCGGTGACGTTGCTTTACGCCACCTCGTACGACTTCTTCCTCACATGCCTCACACCCTATCCTCTCTCACCATTACCAACCTCGAACGTGCCCATTTCACTCATCTCTCCCAACTTGCAACTTGGACGCCGCCGACCCTTTCCCTCCCTCACCTCCAGTCCCTTCCTCACGTGGCCGACACTCTTCAACCCTTTTCCGCCGCACGCGATTGGCCCGCTGTCGACTATTGGCTTCGCACCCTCACCCTCGCAGCCCTTGTCGACGCCAGCATGGGCCTTACCCATCACAACCTGTCCTCGAGTCGTTTACCTGGGAGTTCTGGTGGCAACGTCGCCACTCGTGCCTCGCCCGTTGCCGTTTCCACTCCTGCCTGCCAGGAGCCGAGCGGCCACAGCAATGGGAGTCTCGGTGGTGATTGCACCACCCGTGTGCCTGGGAGTTCTGGCAGGGAGTCCTCGGATGATGGGAGGTCTGGTGGCCGCTTCGCCACCCGTGGGCTGAGCTCAGACGACTCTTCAACCTTGTGTGGTGAGCGCGCCCCTCATCTCCTCAACGACAGCTCCTGGCTGCTAGCTCTTCCCCCTTCACTTCGTCAGCACATGGCGGAGTCTGCTATCCTAGCCCGCGGCCAGGCTGTCTCCGGGCCCTCCCCTAGCGCATCCCCACATCCTTGCATCCGACGCATCAGCAGTCGACACCCCTCAACCCCATGTCACCTTTGCTGCCGCTACGCACCACTCCTCTCTAGTACTCGCCATATCTCCCTGCGACCGGCTTGTCTCCAGCCTTCATGGCGAAGTTTTTGCCCTTGTAGCTGCTGCCCTCCTCCACCTACATCAGCCCGTCCTCCCGCCACCTGCCCACCCTCCTCTCTACACCGATCACCTAAACTCCGTCCGCTTCCTCCAAACCTACCCAACACCATTTCCGTTCTCATCACCGCCCCTCAACCCCGCCTTGCCGCTCTACGACTGGCTTCTCGACATCCTCCGCCGCACACCCAACCCTCCCGACCTCACCTACACGCCCGCCCACACCTCCGCCACCTCTCCTCAAGCACAAGCAAACCACCTCGTCGACCGCCTCGCCTCTTCCGCGCATTCTGCCACCTCGCCTGTCCTCTCTCTCCCGTTACCTACATTTGCATTCCCTCCTTACGTACTCCATGTTCCCTCCTATGGTTATGCGCTTCTTTCCTCAGTGCCCTCCGTCCTCGACGACCTCACCACACGTTCCCAACTCTCCGATGCATCCGCACGACCCAATTCGGTCCTGTTCCGCTCTCTCTACGACACCCACTCCCCACCTCTCCATCCATATACTCGTGCTTCTTCTGCTTACTCCGCTCTTGTCCAGCTCTACGTGCGCTCCTCTCAGCTCGATGACGCCTTCACCCGTTGCCGCCGCTTTCGCGATGCATCCCCCGCATGCCACTTCGGCTGCGATGTCCTGGAGACACCCCACCACATATTCGTACACTGCCCCCAATTTGCCGCCGTCCGGGAAGAGGCCCTCAGCGCAGTCATCACGGAAACGTCCTCGCTCCTCGACAGAGCACCTGAAACCCTGCCCTCGTCGGACGTTATCCTCCACGCAGCGCGCTCCCTCTTCTCCGACGACCCTGTCATCTGGCCACAAACCCTCTCACACTACTTCTACGGCACGGTACCCCCTCTTCCTGCCGTTTCGGCCGCCCTTGGGGCTCACCCACCAGTCCGGCGTCTCCTCTCCCGAATTGCCGCGGCGTGGCACTCTGCGTCCATCCGGTTGGTAGCTCGCATCTGGGGTTCCTACAAGCGCATACTTTACCCTCTTCCATCCCGTGCTCCGTCTCCATTAGTCCTTCCTCCTCACATCGCGCACCTTCTGTAGCCATCTGTAGCCTCTCATTCTCCCCAACTTCTTTCTCACGATCCCATTGGGCCGGCGAGGTACCTACCTTACGTTAGCTTACCTGAGCTATTTGTCATAGCGTAGTCGGTTCTATCAACTCAGTTCTCAGTTCGCAGTGCGCAGCAACCAACTTGGCACCGGGAGAACGCTCTCAGAGCTTACTACTCGGAAAGCTTCGTGACAAGGGACTCTTGTCAGGCCAGCTCAGAGCTGGTGTCGCAGCCGATGATATCAATGTTGGCAGGTCGAGTGGGACAAACCTCAGGCTTGAGATGGCAAAACATATGCCACTGGTCACCGTATACTATCTGGTACGAGCCTTACTGGTACAGATAATGTTGGCACGATACCTTCGGGAAACAGAGTGTTGAAAAGTTCCCCGTGGCTGAAAAATCCAAGGATTCCTCTTCATAAACCCGATTTATGGGACAATTGCAAAGCAGCCATCTCAGGGCCGGTGTCCAGTCGAGCCCGATCCAGGTGTCACGGTATGGCCGGCCGTGGCCCCAAACTCCCCTGGCTAGCGTCGACAAAAAGTCAGTTCGTTCCGTCTCGAACGCGTTTTGCTTCACAACCTCGCCAACCTCGCCAACGGCGAGTTCGGGGGTGGGCTTGACCCACACGAAGCCTAGAGATGTCGCAACTTATGCTCATGCAGAGGGCGAAGAGGAGGAGACAGCGAGGTCTTAGAGGTCGTGTCTATCCATGTCCGGGTGATATATCTATGAGGGCACTCTTCAAGGTCCGGAGACGAGCAGAGGGTGTAACACGAAGTGTAAACCGTATCGGCGCAAACGCTGGAACACACGCAACACTTCGCTAGCAAGGCTGGTAATGCTAGGCGGACGTGAGACAGCTTCAATTTGTACATTGAGGGGACTCTCCCCTTGGAGACAGAAAAGTCAGAGCCTTGAAGATTACAGTCAACGCTTTGGGTCTAGCTTTGAGGACAGGTCAGAGCATATTGTACGAAAGGTCATGATGCACTCATATCGAGAGAAGACAAAAAGCGCATTTTTGTTTCCCTGCCTGAGGCAGGTACTCGTCCCGAAGACCACGAAGAGGTATGCGCCAGGACCGAAGTCCCTCCTTCGGGAAAGAAACACTCACCTGCGCTGTCTTGAATCTTGGGGCATGACGACGTCGCCAGACGACCCTAGAAGAAACGCACAGGTTGCCGTTCCCTGTACGCCTCCCCTAGAGCCGTCCGAAACTTGCAGATAGGAACCGTTCGAAACTTGCAGACAGAGACCTGAGAGCAGTCAACGAGCGAGAGCACTGTCCATAGTACAATGTCCGAGAGAGTCACCTGCGACCAGCGCGGATCCACCGTCCATTTCTTGAGTTCAAACAGAGTAGCCCAGCCTCCTGAAGCGTTCGAGTCGTTCGTGTCCGGTTACCGGTCGGTTCGCCTGGATTTCCTGCTCGCAAAAGAAGTGTTAGCATCGTGTGCGTGAAACAGCAGGAATGGGAGCGAGAGTCTTACCCGCTCGATGACGTCGGCAGTCCAACGCACGATCCTCTTCTTCCTTGTCGTCCTCTTCTTCTTCCCGCGGCGGACCTTCGGCTTGGGCGGGGGCGCGGCGACGTTGACAACCGGCGCTTCCTGGCCGAGGTTGCCATCCTCGACCGGGGGCGCAGGCCTGGCGGAGAGATGGTTGCGGAGGCGGTCGACCACGGGGCCGTCGGTGGAAGACTTGAAGCGGAATTCGACTATACAGGGGCTGACAATCGGAGGGAGGGCGTCGGAGAGGAAGTCGGTGTCGAGGAGGGTGGCGCTGGTGCACGCGCGAACCAGAGCCGGTCTGACGGGAGGATTAGGGGGCGGGGGCGAGGGGGGGGTGTCGGGAACGGTGTCGATCTTGATGGGGGGTTGGGGAATCTTGAAGACTGGGGCCGGGGATTAGCAGCGACAACATCGGGAAAGTCCTCAGGTTGCTCACGCGTTTGGAAGATTTTCTTCACCACCTTCGCAGAAGGGTCCGAGTCGTGCCGGGATCCCTTGCCAATCCCTCCCGCGCCGAGCCACAGCGCGGAGGAGACGGACAAGAGGTTGGCGTAGTTGACAGGGTAAGACATAGCGATCGAGATTGGACGACTGCACAGCAGTAGGCAATAAGGTAGATAGAGGTGTGTTTAAGCAAGTGATGGGAGCAGGATATGAAAGTGGGGTGGAATGAACGCGCCATAGTGAAAAGATATACTTGGTTTATTGAGATTCAGACTGAGGCTGACGACCGGAGGTCCGCCCTTCATTTCTTTAACAAGTTAAGGGACGCCAACGGGAATCTATCAATTCGTGTGTAAGAACCCGTAATTCAAAGGACCAAGCAGGAGACAATCCGAACCTTTATGTATGGTGATGGATCTTGAGTCTGGAGAAGCAATAGAATTCCGAAGCAACCCATCCGTTATAGGCCCTACCGAGATTTCATCCCGAGACCGTTGCCTTGTCAGACATCCAAACTAAAGCAAACTCGCTGCAGAGTAATCATCGCATCCAGGACCTGATGCAGTGTTGTGAAATGCCAGAGTACATTGGTATTGCGTAACTAGAAAAGTTTAGTGTAACAACAAATAAGTCAATCATTATCCCGGGTCCGAAATGTATGCGAGCCGGCACAGTGCAAACGGAGCATAGTATGCATCCCTACCCAACATCCAGAACGACGACGGTGTAGAATACTACCATCTGTGCGATGCTCCGCGAGAACCATTATGAATCTTCTGCTTGGAGTAATGTAACGAGGACGAGGATTCCGTCCGAGAGACCATCTTTTCAGGACCAGATCGTATTCGGGGGTCGGAGACCACCGTTGGCGAAGTGTGCCCCAAACCACCTGCAGCGTCCTCGGGACTGCCTGACCGGGAGGGTTCACTGCCATTCTCCCGGCGATCCTCGTCTTCGTCCTCATCTTCGCTCGCATCCCGGTCGCTGATGTCGTCGTCGCCGTCGCCGTCAGGGCGAATGCCCATAATGTCCTCGACGATCGCGTTAGGGATAGCGGCATCATCGTTATCTGCACGGCTATCCGGTGTTGACGAGGATGCAGCGGTGGAGATAGGTTTCCGCCGTTTACCAGCCTTGTCGAGTTTGTGAAGAACCTTCGCGATGTACTCCTTCGCGAATTTCTTGATCTTGACCGTCTTCTCTTCTGAAAGGGCGTCCAGCAGCTTGCCCTCCTTGTAGCTCGACGACTTTTTCTCTTTCTCGGCAATGACGTGCGTGAGCTAAGAAGAATGTGATCAGCACATGGTCTGCAGCAACGTCACCATACGAAGAATCGCACCTCCTTTGCATACTTCTTGAACTGGTCGTGGTCCATCTGGTCTTTGTGCTTCGACATGCACTTCACAACGACTGGACTGATGAGCTTCAACAGCCTCTTCTCCTTGTTCGCCTCCTTCTCTTCCTTCGACTGGTGCGGTTTCTTGTGCTTCGATGACGAAGATGACTTCTTCCTCTTCTTCTCCTCCCAGTCGATGATGCGATCCCGCTTCGGTAGGAGCCCAAATAGGGACTCCATCATCGGTTCAGGCGGCGGTTTGGGTGCTCTAGCTTCTTCCGCCGCCTTCGCAGCCTTCGCAATAATGTCCGCGATGTCTCGCTGCTTCTGCCGTTCCGCCTGGCGCTGCATGAGGAGTTTCTCAACCTCTGATGGCCCACGCTCATAGTGGATGGGAGTCGGAGGCGTCTTTGGACGAGCGTTGTAGGACTCAGAAGGGAGAACGAAGATCGGGAAGTCGTCCTCGGAGCGGGAGCGTTTTGACGGGCGCTCATCCTCGTCGTAGTTGAAAATGATGACCTTCTTCGGAGGCTCGTCGCCGTCGTCGTCGCCCTTCATGCGCTTGGGTATCCGATAAGCGTACTCAAGCGTCTCCCATTGTGCCAATAGCTAGAACACGCTGTTAGCGATGGAGCATTCCATATGTAGAGCACGTACCTTCTTTGCCAATGTCGCAAGACCCTCGTTGTCGGACTGCGCACAGATCTCGACAGGTTCATTCACCTGAGAATCTTCAACTTTGTTCCGCTGGATCAGAGGCCAAGTCGTCATGCACTCCAACGCCTGAGGAATCGTCAGCACTATGATTCCCTTACAGCGTTCGCGTCCACTCACAAGAGTCTGGATCTCGATATCTTGGGGATAATCTTCAAGGATATTCGTCATGACACTAAAACCTCGCAACCGCATGATCTGCCGTAGGGCCGCTAGATCCTCCGTTAACTGCACAAGTCCATCAGTTCCTGCCACGGGTCCGAGTGACGAGAACAGCACACCTTTATACGCATAAGCAGTTTGACCAAAACCTTCTTGCTTTGCGTCTGTCGCATCGCTGATATAACCTTTGGCACCTCCTTAAGAATGATGGGCTTAAGATCCGGCTAAATCGGGGGCCATCGACATGTCAGCCGGAACGCCAATACATATAATAGCATTAGGCGACGCACGATGAAGTCCTCGTCCAGCTTCTTGCCCTTCTTCTTCTTTGATCCCTTAAGACCGTACATCTCGACCTCGTCAGTGATACCAAGGGCTACATAGATCGTGTTAAGCGTACGCGCGACGATGAGAAGTGTGATTACGCGCACCGTCCAGATACAAGTCATCCATCGCAGCCAGATCTGTCTGGGTCTTGCCGCCAATGAAGCCGACGCAATTGGGCTCGCCACAGTAACACGGCTGCGCGTCATGACTAAAAGGAGCGTCAGGATAGATAGCAACGTCAACTGTGGGTCGTACCCACCCATATCTGTCGACGTTGTAGTTGAACGTAAGCTCCTCGTGCTTCTTGATTGTGCGGTTGGCGAATATGCCCATCCGGACGTGCTTGTCAACCGTCCACTTCGCCACGTAGCAGTTAGGATTACAACTGTGATTGGCGAACCGACCGATCCCTCCACGCTTGGTGGCGTCGATGAACTGCGAAGAAACAAGATTACGACAGCTGCCATAATGCTGGAAGATGACGTACCTCGTCCTTCTGCAGCATCATGAAGTAAAAGTGGCGGATACCTTCTTCCGCATATTGTCGCATTCGCTTGACGAAGGAAGGATGGCTGACGACATCGCCGACATACTCGTATATGAAGGTATCTCTACACCAACGTCAGCAAAGGATCTCGCTGTGGCGGAGATGTGGCGCACTTTGGAAGGTCCGCAGCAGCGCGAAGACCAAATCCTTTCATCTCCGTCTTGACGATCTCTATGGGTGCATACTCCTTTCGCTGAAAGCTATCATTCAATCAGTATCCTAGAAAGTAACGGGAAAGCGGTGCTTCGTACCGTTGATTTCGACAGTAACCTCTACAACGACAGTCATCCGGCAGGCACTCGACTTGAGTCATCAGGTTGATACAGTCTGAACTGAGACCGCAAGCCGCATCTGGGTCATCAACGCCTGAGATTACAATTAGAAAATGTTAGTAACTTGGCATGGAGAGGCAGATACGAGTAAATGAAGACAGGCAATACATGTGGGTCATACGCCAGCCTAGCAACTTATGGAGGAAGAACAACACAAGATGGAGGGGCCGGAGCCCGACAGCGAAACGGGCCACGGAAATGCAGGCAAATCTGAACGCCGCGCGGCTACGTGCGAACTGGGGGGTAGCGACACAGTAACGACCCCGAACGTAGCTTCGTGAAGCATCGAACATGGCAGTCGATGCTTCAGCCCTATTTTGAGGCTAACGACGGTGAATGCACGTATAAGTGCAGCAGGGGGTTGAGAGAAAGCAGGAGAACGACGAAAACCCATAGGGGGAACGCAAACTTACCGTGCTCGTACTGGCAATCACACGTCATGCTCTCAAGAGCCTCCCTCGACTTCCCCAGAGTGCCGTACTGATAGTGGTTGTCCGGAATTTGGGTAAATGTCGTCATCGCCTCTTCTTCTGCCCGTGGTAGGTGACCAATCAACTGGACGGGGGCTTTGCCCGGTTTGCGCTTCCCCTTGGCAGGCAAGGACGGGGTTGCAGAGGGCGTAGACTTGGAGGAGCCATTCTCAAGCTTCGCCTCTACGGATGCACTGCGAGACATGCCTGTCTCTGAGCTCTCCTCCTTGACTGCACTCAGACCGGACAAGTCCAGCATCTCCTCGTCCTTGATGGCTCCGAGATCCAACGGTTCGCATTTGACGGCGTCCGAGTCGAAGAGGAGCGCGGCGGAGGGTTTGCTCTGTGCATATATTTCGGTCACGGTGGACATTTCGGGTTCCACAGCGGAGGCACAATAGAAGTGCGGTTTAGATACGCCTGCGGGATCCGAGAGAAGTTAGTTGCTGGTAGGGCCGGAAGGTAGTGTCCTTGGGTGCCGAGTCTCCGAGTATGAATAAGTTAGAGCGTGGCGAGCAGAATAGCACCTGATAGGAAAGCGGAAGAGCAGGGAAAGACCCGGACCCAAGAGAAAAGCCCGCGGAGGTGGTTGAAGCTCGGGCAGTCGTCGTCGTCGGAAGCAAGGGACAACAGCGGAGAAGCGCCGGCCATCTGTTTTGGATGCGAGGACCATTACCTTTCTCCACAATACCTCCATTCCCCTCGCCCTTCCCATGGCCTCCTCCGCAATCAGCAAAAAGCGAAAGCGCGGTGCGGACGATGAAGAAAAGGTCTCCCTCCAGCTCAGCTTGGACGCGGCGAGCAAGGTAGGACCGGTGCTAGGTACGCACAACACTCAATTTACCGCGGAGTCAGACTCGTTCATATCGTTTCCGTGTAGCTAGCTTCCCATCCCTTAACCCACCTAAAAACACTGCGTTCCAGTGTTATGCGCAGAAGACCAGAGACAAGAGCGTGCCTTTCGAGACACAGCCAACTCTAGTTGTAGGCGAAACGGAGACGGTGGAATTCTTCTCAGCAGATGGCCCTCTTCAGTCAACAGGTTGCAGGTGCGTAGACAACTCCATTGGGATTGTTTTAGTGCTGAACTATCTTACCCAAGCTATATGATCGGAGTTCATGACAAGCGGACCAACGCTACCACTCTCCGTCCCGCTCCCCTCCATGTTCTGACGCGCCAAGTCAAGGCGCTTAAGAATTTGAAGCCCATCGAGGTGTCAACAGAAGAGCGCATGGCGCAGCGCAATAATCTCGGGGAGACGTTCGGTACCAAGAAAGCCAAGGCTGCTATTCGCGCGCGCGAACGCAACAGGGTTGACATTGATGCGATGAGGGACGTCGCTGGCCACCTACAGGACACAATCATGGCGAATACGGATTCTCTTCCTACCGCAGGTGCGTTGAATTCGTAACGTCTCGCCTTGTCCGCGTTTTGTTGTTGACCGCATCCACTCCATATACAGAGGAAGCGAAGGCGACTGCTGACAGTAGCCGACTGATTCCTCCATACAACGAGGATGCCCAACGACCTCAGGATGTCTACGCTCTACACGACGTCATTCCCGAAGCTGAGTTCAACGCAATCCCGGTGAACGCATTTAAGTCTGCGAAGACCCCTCAAGAACGTTATTCGCTACTTCCTTGGAGCCGATCCGATTGGGTAAAACTCCAGCTTCGGCTCATCTACTCCGCGCCGAAACCCGACAAGCGCGATCTGTACGTATAATCCGTCGCTCCTCGCACCCGTTCAACGATGCTCAACCTTACCATCACAAACTCACAGAAAAACTGTGTACTACATTTCGACGATGATGGCCTTCTACAAAAGCTCGCGAACGGTCGGCGACAAGGACGCGCTCCAGCATAAGCTACCCGGTGTCCCTACGATTATCCTTGATGGTCTGACTTCGAGATTTACGGAGAAAGAGCGGAGCACAAACAAGTTCGAACTATTTCTTCACGTGAACTCCTGTGCACGAATCTAACGGACGCGACACCATTCATAGACCGAAAATGACAC
This sequence comes from Ganoderma sinense ZZ0214-1, assembly GCA_002760635.1. Taxonomy (NCBI): domain Eukaryota; kingdom Fungi; phylum Basidiomycota; class Agaricomycetes; order Polyporales; family Polyporaceae; genus Ganoderma; species Ganoderma sinense. The sequence goes on from AYKW01000045.1 coordinate 1,431,325, forward strand.
CGCAGACCCAGACGATGCTGCTCAGTTACATGTTCGCCCTGTGCCTTCGCATAGACGACTACGCCACAGATACAGAAGGCGTTGCTCACGACTTGGGCATGTCCCCTGCCAGGTTGGTTGGTTGCATTTCTGGTCTTTCGTTGTCCGGGTTTGACGAATGTGCTTTAGTGTCAACTCTCTCTTCAAGTCGCTTGGTGTGTCTCCTTGCTATTCACTCTGCCCTTATACCACATACCAACGGCTGTTTTGAAGGTTGTACCATCAAAAAGCTTAGTCCTACGGAGCTCAAAGAGCGAGGTCTTCCCGACGCAGCTGCGGAGACGAAGCGCGCTGTGTTGAAGATTCCTTTGGAGTTTCCAAAGAGCCGTATCAAGCGTGCCAGACGATAGCCACCCTCTCATCTTCATCTATGGTACAGCTTACTTTGTTATGTTTGACATGCCAATTAGCCAGATGCTTTTATCCGGTCGCACAACAAACCGCATGGCACCATGGTTGCCAAGAGTGGTACGATTTGGTTCACTCTGATACATCGACTTCTGCCAGCATTAAGCTTTGCCTCGCACTGCGTTGGCAATGAAAAATGAGAAGGGGTGGAGCATGGTCGTTAGCTTCACAATAGCAAGATAAGAATCCGTGCGTCTGTGGCTATTTTTTCCTTCGGATTCCCATGTTGGCTCTGTCATCAACAACATGAAGTCTCCATAGGTGTCGTACCCACTGGTGTATCTCCCATCATCTTGTTCACTCAATTCCATGTCGCAACAGGTCAAAGATGCCCGATTTCTTCTCGTCTCCGCGTCAGCTGTATCAGTTGTGCAGGTTGATCTCCGCCGGTCAGCCTCCGTTCGAATCTCCACACAAGCGTCCCATGTCCTTCACTACCCCTACTCCTCTCTCCTGACTAGCCGCGCTCACAACTCCTCCACTACCTCTCACTGCCGTGCAGTCGCCTACTGCTGTCTATTCCACTGTTCCTCGTCGTTAACAACGTCATCCATCGCCCCGTCTCTTCCGTCCTCCTATAGCTTACAACCGGCATGGATGGCGAAGGGGTCTGGCAGTATACCGGTTCTCCGGAGGCGGCGAATACCATGTCCGTAATGCGTGGGTATTCCAACTACTCGCTGACGTCTTCCCTACTCATGATTTGTCTCAGTTTTCCGGTCTTCGGGCAAGGCATTATCCCCGTCCTGTTCTCCTACCTTGCCAACTCCCGTGATTACCAGTCTCGACCGTCCAACCTACGGCCGCGCGTCCACCAGCGCAACCCTGTTCCACGCAGACAGCGACTTAGTTTCCCAAGACCCCCTACAAAAGCCGTCCGCCGATAGCCTCGAGAGCCCAAACCTGGTGGATTGCTCCCGAGGCCGCCTCCTCGATCTTGGCAACCGTGCGCCTATCACCTCATCCGTACCTCTTCGACGGCATCGGGGGAAGAAGGGGACCTCGAAGAATATCCTAGCCCGGTGGATCCCCAATCCCTTCGTGAGGGTGATAATCCTGTCACTCTGTCCTTGCAAGGTCTCATACTGACCAGTGGCCGCTTGAATGAGCACAGGGAATCCGTGTCAAACGACCTGTGACTGGGGCCGAGCGACATGCATGTCTCCAAAGACTCAGCGTGGCTGTCTGAGTTGCCTCAAATACGGATTTAGTGGCATGCGCTGGTCGCAGGTGGTTTCTGTCGGACGTTGCGCTATGCACGAGACTCTTCCTTGTTGATCGTGTCTAGGTTTCGATACATATCCGGTCCTAGGGGGAACGGCTACCTGCATCTATGCCTAGTCGGTGACGTCAGTGTCCCTCCCTCCGATGTGCTTGAGACAGGCGGAAGGCGACTTTCCGGGACGTTTAGGTCGCGGTATATCCCTCTTCTCGACAGCCTTCAGGACGAGTCACTGCCCTTGCGTGCGAGGAACAAACTAGCGTACTTTTTTCCTTCGCATGAACGTTAATCATCTCTCTTGGTCATGTTGGACATGAAACCACCGGGCGAGAGCGTGGTCACAGCGAGGACAAAGCGGTGCCACCCACATATAGAGCCTTGTGTGGACATTCTCCACCTCTACATGAGATTTCAACGCGACATTTGACTGTCCCGAAGTGCGAGTTTGGGCTCCCAAGCCGCTTTGCTCGTGTTTCTAACTATAGCAAGTGAGACGCCGAGCAGACGCCGTCCATCAACGTCAACTTCGAAGACATGGTGCCTGGCAACGGTGTCCTTGCTCCTCTCGACTCGTGCTCCACCTACTCAAGCCGTTTTTGAGCCCTTGCCTTTGGTCTAACGCGGTTCTCCGACCGCCAGATTCTCCCACCAAGTGGTGTCAGCCTTACCTTCACCAGGTTCGTCGACAATTCTGTGGTCTGAGTCACTAAATGACCCTTTCGTACGGGTTTCCAGGCCTTGAATACGGACGAAACCATGCACCTACCTACCCAGCCATCGCGATGCTACGGCCTGCCAATCGAGTTGGTCCTCGAGGTCCTTCAAGAGGCTCAGTACCATGACCTCGTACCGCGATACAAATGGCTCAAGAATTATGCGCTGGTCTGTCGCGCATGGAGCCCATATGCTCAACAGTTGCTATTCGCATACGTCGCGCTCCTGGGGGGTGCAGACCACTGTAAAATTTTCAGGAAGATCGTTGCGCTCTCGGCTGCAAGAGACCCAGAACACGCTGCGTTTCTCAAGAGCTCAATATGCGTCCTCGGGATGGTGATCGACCACCAACCCTTTTACGCGGACATCGTACATTTGTGCCCAAACCTCCGGGAACTGCACCTTTCCCTCTACCACGGCTCTTTCCGACCCGATGTTCTACGAAGTCTTGCTGAAGGAGGGGTCCGGCTGAAGGCTCTCCGGGTGAAGACATACCATTATCTCCCGATGTTCCAGCTCCTTTCCGTCCTCCCAAGCCTAGAGTACCTCGAGGTCGACTGCAACAGCGTCCTGGGGAACACCCTCATAATCCCTCCCCTCTATCCTCCGGCATGGCCTCTGAGGCATTTGCGTTACTCCAACCTGCGCCGGAACACTCACCTATTTCTCGAGTGGGCCCTGTCCGGCCCTGGAGCAGTCGCACGGGAGTCGCTTGAAGTGCTGGAAGTTGTATCTCCCTCCTTCGACCCTTCGACTATCGCCACTTTAGGCATCGCACCTACACTGCGGTCGCTCACCCTCCAACGCCTTTTCGATAGCGACGACCTCACTGCCCTAACGAGTCTGCAGGAAATCGCGGTGGTCCATCCCAGTGGCACGCCGCCGACGTTTCGGCTGCTCCCCGCGGGGGTCGTGCACGTCGCGCTGGGTGCCATCCCCAAGACATCTGGGTGCGCGACGACAGTCGCTGGACTCGCAGCATATCATGAGCGGTTGGGTGGGTCGCTACGCGCCCTCACCTACAACCGCAAATGCGACAGCAGCGTCGACCCGCCGCTGATGGACGTAGACATGTTGTACCACTTCTGTGCCGGGCGGGGGATCGAGTTCCGCCTCATGGATCCGCCGTATGGGTTCTATCCAGGAGAGGTGAGCTGTAACCTGGCTTTAAGATAGGACAAATGGCTCACTTGCGACTACTAGCGCGTTCCGCTGAAACCAGTCCGGTCGTTCCCCCGGGATCTTCCTATGTCATCGCGTCGGCCCTTGCATGCCCAGGGCGAAGAACTCCCTTGGAAGACCAGAAGAAAGGCGACGTTTGCGCGAAAGATTGTCAACGTTGCGAGCAGGGCATTTGGTGGTACGATCCCGGCAATGGCTTTGGCGAAACCGTAGCTAGTAGATAGGCGTTAGATAGTTGGAAATCCTCAGGCTCTCATTGCCTCTCAGTAAGAATTGGCGTTACCTCGACATCGTTATTCTTCTTGAGTCTTTAAACACAACTCGAAGCGCAAGTCCTAATCTACACCGTGACGAAGATGGTCGCCGCAACTCCGGGTTCAGGAGAAGGCTAGCTAGTTCCAATAGTTTGAGAAGGTTTGGAACAGTGTAAGCTCTAGGCGGTGGGATAAATGATGAGCAGCATAATGGATGGATGAGTGCGGCAGTAAACCGTACAGGCCCATGGCAGAGCAAAGGCTGAAGGAAGAAGAAAGATTCGACACGGGTGGGGGAGTCGCCGTTCTTCGGGCCCGTGGTGGCTGTCCTTGAGCCTTAATATGGTAAGCTAGACGCTGAAGGTACCCCTCGTCGCCTCGTCATCACTAACTTTACCTTTACCTTCCCGGGCCCTGAGTTCGACTCCTCGCTCTACGCTGAGGCCAAACTTTGCCTTACTGCGGCTCTGCGCATGCATTGAAGGGCAAACAATTCACCAGGTGAGGTTTTCAATTCCGGGGCTTCGCCGAGTTGGCACAGGTTGGCACGGGGCTGGGCCGGGCTGCGCATGTGGCGAATGTGGCGCATTATTTGCATCAAGGAGGAGCGAATGAAACAGAACTGTCCTGGATGCTTGCTCAGCCTTGCTTGCCTTAAGTACTGTCATCTTCCATGCTGGCTTGAAGTACGCTGCAGTTCCTCAGCGGCTTAAACTTGCTGTAATGGTACTTATACTACTTATAAGTGAGATTGGACCACTATGCGCCGTAGCTGCACATGGCCGATCATGAGCATTCCGCCACTGTTTTAAGGTCCCTCCGGCCCTCCATCAGATTTGGTAAGCAGTCTCACGTTTCGATTTCTCGCATCCTGAACTCACACCAGCTCACACCCCGTTCAAGGAATCTACAGCGCCGTTCCGCCCGGGGCCTCTACCCGTCGTTCCGTCGTTTACTGCATTGTGATTAGTGCGACACCTGCTGTATCTCCGTATCTCAGATCTCACCTTCGATTTTCCATCAGGATCGCTCGGGAAACCGTATGATGTCACATGTGCGGGAGGCTGAATTCCATGGAGCGCTGATGTCAAAAGTCCTGGTCAAGACTCAAGTTTTCCGAACTTTCAACTACCACAACCTGTCCCTCCCTCTACTCACCATCTCTTCTCGACCATGTCTTTCCCGTTCAGACACCAACCAGTCAAAGCCATCTACACCATCGGCCAGGCCGTATACCTGATGGTCACCCTACCGGCCGCACTCATACTCTATGCCCTACCTGCTGCTCGTCCGCGCAGGTCTTGGCCCTTGAAACGTGTCATTTTAGGACGTATCGCGCGTGCGTGGATTGACACGACGTGGAAGACTTCCCTGGACCCTCCTCCCCCTCTTCCTCAAAGTGAGCGGGACACAAATTCGTTAGGTTTCGTGTGGGTCGAGCCGACTCCTGAACTCGTAGTCGGCGAGATCGCAGAGATTGCAAAGCAGAACGAGGTCGAGCCAGAACGTGTTGGTGGATTCTGGTATGGCCCCCGCAACTCCAATGACCGTGTGGGGCAATGGGCGTCCCCAGGGGAGAAAGTGGTTTACCATCTGCACGGTACGTATCTGAACACGCTCCATCTGTCACTCAACTCACCGAGTTCCCCTCTATTTCAGGTGGCGGTCATGTGGTGAGTGCGGACTGGCTGTTAAAGACTGCTGCATGCTGATCCTGTTGCAGACGGGCACCGCGAACCCCAAGGGCGGTTTTATGCCAATACACCAAGGATACTTGGACCATCTAGGCGCGAATTTCCGCGTATTCTCGCTCGAATACCGCCTATCCTCAGCAGCACCCTTCAAATCTGCCAATCCCTTCCCCGCCTCGCTCATTGACACGATCGCCGGGTACAGATACCTCGTTGAAGACCTCGCCTTCGAGCCGCACCACATCATCATCTCCGGGGACTCGGCTGGTGGTGGTATCGCGTTCAACCTCGCCCGGTATATCGCGACCGCGAACCTCCCCTCCCTACCCACGCCCGGCGGGCTCATCCTCCTCTCGCCTGCGATGGATTGGGCGCAGACCCATGTCGGTGCGGAGTCCTCCACCATGCGCAACGCCCGCGACTGCATCGTAGGCTACGTCTTCGAATGCGGGTACGCGCGCCGCGCGCTCGTAGGCAATCTCCCCGAGGAGTTGGCGGCGACTAGTGCGTGGATCTCCCCTGGAGCTCTGAACGCCGAGTGGCATCCAGGCATGTTCAGCGGCTTTCCCCGAACCATCATGGTTGCTGGGGGTATCGAGTGCAACCTGGATGCGATGCGCCAAGCGCGAGACCGGCTGGTCCAGGACAACGGCAAGGAGCGTGTCACATACATGGAGTTCCCGGACGCTCTGCATGACTTCCTTCTGTTCGGCGAGTCCCACGACCCGGAGAGGACGAACACACTGCACGCGCTGGTAGCATGGGTTCAGACATTGTGAGATCGCGAAGGTAGAGGTCGTCTTGGCCGCATTGCTGGTTGCTTTTGCTTTTTGTGACGCTCGTGTATTATACTCTTGCCCTTTTTATTTCGAACTCGTGCTAGGAAAGCCTCTCCTCACCAGGTCTGTGCTTTGTAGCCTGGATCAGAACAGCGCTTTCAGTATCAAGGCGCATGGGACCGGCTTCCGCTATGCAAGCAGCACGAGCTCCAATGATATTGGGGTCTCTACCTCGGATGACCTTGCGGTAAGTCATGCCGACAGATCTCAAGCTGATAACATTCTCATATTCTGCACAGTATACTGTGGACATCACGCTCGGAGGGCAAAGTAAGTAATGCACTTTGAAATTTAAGTCGGAACCGAGTTCTGAACCATGGAATAGACTTCACTGTACTCCTCGATACTGGCTCAACCGACCTTTGGGTTAACACGGCCCATCGTGCCCTGAGGCTAACAGATTCGTCCAGCTTCGTCACCGGAATAGGATACGGCTCTGGCCAGATCAAGGGTAACATCGACTTCGCTGAGCTCAAGATCGGCGACTTTGTAATCTCCTCACAGGGTGCGCCGATCCTGGTGTCAATCTCCCGAACACATGTCTTAACAAATCCCTCTTCAAGCTTTCCTCAACCATACGTCGATCAAGGATTTTTCTCTCAACGGCGTCGACGGTATCATGGGCATGGCGTTCGACGTCGCGAGCATCTACTCGACCGTACAGGATGCCTGGGGCACCACCGCAGCCGAGAAACTGGCCCGCGCGCCCATCACCGCCCTCTTTGCCCAGAACTCCTCGCTCCCGAACAATTTCGACGTCCAGCTCGGCCGCACGAGCGAGCTCGACGACATCGCCGAGGGCACTTTCCAGATCTCCAACCACGCTGCGGGCTTCGAGGCCGTGACGAAGGCGCCGCAGCTCCCGCGCGTCTCAGCCGAGCACTGGAGCATCGTCATGGACTCGATGAAAATCAACGGGAAGGCGTTCGCGTTCAACAAGTCTCGCATCTCTGGCACGCCGTCTGGCAAGATCGTCGCCGCGCTCGACACGGGTTTCTCGTTTCCGCCTCTCCCCGCTGCGGCAGTTGACGCGATCTACGGCAGCATCCCCGGCGCAAAGTTTGACCGTAATGGCGACATCTGGATCGTTCCATGTACAGGCGCGACGAACCTCTCCTTCGTCTTCGGGTATGCGATCCACGTCGCTTGCGTTTTGAGTTCCTGCTCATAGTTTTCTACAGTGGCCAAGAGTTCCCCGTGCACCCGCTCGACCTCACCTGGCCGTTCGTGTTCCAGATGCCAATGCGCAACAACAAGGCGACCAACGTCACGACCTGCATAAACACGTATCAGTACCTCACGCTGGACCCAAACTCCTTCGTCGGCTTCGACGTCATCCTCGGCGATGCGTTCCTCCGCAACGTATACGCTTCGTGAGTACTCTGCTGTCGAGCGGCATTCAGACTTCACGCTGACCTGATCGCACAGCTTCGACTATGGCGACGACTACCCCGGGAACCACCGCACCGGCACGCCCTTCGTGCAGATGCTCAGCACGACCAACGCTTCCACGATGTGGCAGGAGTTCACCAGGGAGCGCAAGGCGACCCTCGCAAAGCTCCCCCCAGAAGTCGACCCCGCGACCGTCGTTGCATACGACACGCAGCAGGCCAGTGCGTCCGCGTCCCAAAACTCCGGCACCAATGACTTCGCCGTCAGCGGCGCATCGTCCTCCGAGTCTGGCAGTAGCTCAGACAGCTGGAGCGATAAGTACGGCATGGTCGCACTTGGGCTCCTCGCTGGCAATCTTCTCGTGGGGGTCATCCTGCTCGCGCTGACGCTCGCGATGTGTGTGTGCGGGATGAAGGGCAAGAGTTCGGGCCGCTACACGCCTGTTCGCCTGCAGGACGGCGCGCGGGACTTCGAGAGTGGGCGCGTTGGGAAGTACAGTGACTGAGGCGCATTCCTTGATGGGAAGACTGACTTGGAAGGATGGAACTGGAGCATCGCCGCACACACACGGACATCACTAGACTAGTATTCCCGTGCATATCATGCATTGATTGTTGACCACGCTATCTCTTGTTACATGGCTTATTACGTGTACTTTCGACTTGCAAGAAGTCGCACTCTTCAGTTCAGCGAGCTCGTACAGTCATGAGACGCTAAGCTCTCCCCATTCTGCGGCCAGTCCCACAGTTCTCCGAGGACTCATCGGCATGCGTCTGACTTTCTGGACTCCGGACTCCCCTGTAACAGAGGCATCCGATGTGATCAACACAAGCTCAAGGATCGCAAATGCGCGGCAGAACTGACTTTCTGCTCTATTTTGACGACATTGGCAGGAAAGTCCTTCAAACACGTCTCAGAACTCACGGTAGACGAATGAGGCAGCGTGAACTTACCGTTTCGACTGTCCGCTCCATCAACACATGGATCGAGGGGACGGTAGCTCTGTGGTTAGTCCTCGACACGTGCGAGTCCAGACGACTCAAGCGGAGGGAGGTGACCGGTACCGCCAAGGTCGATTCTTCATCCCAAACGCCGGCAATGTAACTCCGGACGTTCAACCTGAGAAGGAGAAGGGGTGAGCAATCGAGCAGTACGATTCTATACGGTGTTATCTCGGACGAGGCCTTACAGAGTGAGCAGGGAGTTGACGTAGACTAGACATCTGTATGAGCGAGCGGCGAGTATCGAACACAACCTAATCGACCAGACATACCTTTCCCAGACAAACCGTACCAAAAGATTAGGCTCATCGGGTGAAAGAACTGCGATATCATGGCTTGAGTCCGATGTTGGGCTCATGAAAATAAATAATGCAACGGGCTCACCGAGATCAGATTGGCGATTGCCAGAAGACTGTGCAACAAATTTCCCTACTTAGAGAGCGGTCAATCATTTACTGAACTTCTGCTCACGAGGACAATGCTCCAGTGACAATAGAGAATGTCAACAGCAACATAACAACGGTGTTCGTCCTATCCAAAAGCTTGCCCATGAGTATCTCGATTCTCGTAATTTCACTCAGGATTCGGAAACACAGTACCTGCGGAACCCTGTCCGCCTCCGGAGTAGATAGTATGACATGAAAGCCATAATCGTCGTATCTGCGGCCGCGGTTAAGGACATCACCACGATACCTAATGTCTATGCCGGTGAAACACGGTTTAGAGTCGAACTAAGCTGCCAGGAATTGAAATTATCTACCCGTAGGGATAGGGCAAGTTCAAGGAGTGAGTTGCCGAGTCGTTGGAATCTACAAACCATCAGCTGAGTTCCAACATGGAGGGAGAGCTATATTACATACTCTAGGATGTGAAAGGCTGTTCGGACAGACAGGAAGCATAATGTGAGTTGCGGTTGGAACCCTCAGCCCTTCGACTCACCAATCGCGCACGCTGAACCGCAAACGTAGTCAGATTTCAGTGAACGGTAGCAGTATTCCGTAGGGCTGAGGCATACCGAAGTGGGCGAGCGTGAGCAGACCCTATTTTAAGCATATTAGGGATGAGCATAACACGATAACCGAGGAATCGTACACAAATGCCCGCCACAACCCAATTCCCGCTCACTTGGAATACGCCGTGCCAGTGTCAGCTGTTAGTACTAGTAGCTAAGGGGCACATGAACACTCACATTTACGGACACGGTACGTCAAAAAGCTGCAAGATATACTTGTGAATGCTTGCATGGAATCGGAGGGGTGGAGCTTTATACCAGTCCGAGGCAAAAGCGATGACCGCCTAGCATATGTTCAGAGCCATCATACAGTCATCATCGTGTCGAAGTCCAGTGTTTTACAGGACTTACAGTCAAGAAGCTAACTGTCTGAACGTTGTTTGAGTTCAGCATCAAGGGGAGAGCCTTCATCATGAGAGAAATGCGCACTGGGATCGACCTGTCAGGTATGATACAAGTTATTGCTGAGTTCAAGTTTTACAGAGGAATTGAACGGGACACACCAGACATCTGACAAACCCAACACCTGGTCCAGGTCTTTATGCCTAATAATCAGGTAGTAATAATATATATGGATTATGGACGCTTGGTGGACGGTGTCGATGATTCTAAAAGTAGAGGGGTGGGAGTAAGATTATCTTCCCCATGACCGATGAGGAAGAGAGATGCACAGAATACAGGCTACCTGGAGACCAACAACATCAATGACAATGCACAAGAATGTAGGTGGTGCACGTACAAACACCTTTAGCGACCTTGGATCGGTTACAGCTCTGAATGACCTAAAGTACAAGAACGCTTGCAGCCACGCGACGCCGAACAGCCTGCGTAATCAATCCAATTCAGCTTTGAAGACATAACATGGAGGGTGTACATTGCCTACATCGACGAAAACGGGACCGTAAGATACCCTATACCGAACTCAAGGGTCAACTCCAGAGGGTCTGCCACGGCGTCGACAGGTGCCATGTCGCGGAAGACGGGGAAGTCCAAGAATGAACACGAGGATGCAAGGAGAGGGGAGCCATCCGGACGCAAGGTTTGAGCCCCGGTAATATACATCGACCAGCAGCGCTAGAAGGGAACTCATCGAACCCTACGGCAGGAATAGCACAAGTACTCCCGAGATCTCCGACCCGGAGTCAGTGTATTCTGGCGCGTAGCTACCATCCCCGCACGCCGAGACCGGGCAAGATCGATGCAGTGCTTTCCCACTTAATTTATCGGCACAACGGCGAGAAGGATTCAGGAACGTTCTGACCACCGGCGTAAGGCCCCACTCACCAAAGTACCTGTCCATAATATCAGCAATCGGCGTAACTGTGGATTTAGAAGCAGAGTTAGCGCTGTGCGACAAGATTTGAGGAAATGGACCTACTACTACGAGCCACGGAACACACAGTTGAGATGCGCCCAAAAACAAGCGCTTAGGTCGAGTACATACACAAAGACGTTGTCCTTGCCGAGGTGCAAGCATTCCACTGATGCGCGCCACAGAGCCACAATACAAATGCAGTTCACGGAACACCTCACAGGAGACGCTACCGACGTTAGGGACCGGATCGCCATGAGTTAGATCATCACTCCCTGGCTGTTGCAGGCCTTCCTCGGAAAAATACGCCCTTAACCTCGTTGCCTCAGCCTCCAGACATGACTAGTTGCTAGAAGCACCCCTCGTAAGCGGCATCGCAAGGTAAGATGCATATACAAGGCACAGACTTCGAGCCTCATGGAGAGTGCCTGATAAGATCAGCCGCCCTCTCCGCCACCGCAATGACTGGCAGTACGGGATGCCCCGAGACGATGTCCGGGAACACGGACGCATCAACAACCCGGAGTCCATGAACACCATGGACGCGCAGCTTGACGTCGACAGCGCTGTCCGCAGGGCTAGTTCCCATACGGACCGAAGATGTCTGCGGTGGCCACGGTAACCAGGTCAGCACACAGTCCGAAATCATATAAAGGGAGAACGCCTACAGGATGGAACGCAGATGCACCGCTGTCCCTGATGAACGTCTTGAGCTGGTCGTCTGTGACCTGTCAATTCATCGGACCCACGTCGTTAGCACTAGCCCTCCTCCGCCCGGTGCACCGGGCGTACCTTATCGGGATCAGCATCCCCGGGCCAGAAGTGGTCTTCATCCCGAGGAGCGTGCTCCAGGTTCCGCGGCTGGAGCGCGGCAGATAGCGCCTCACTGCGGACCAGCTTGAGCACGAACCGCGTCGCCTTGACGAGGATATTTATGTCGCTCTCGTCCGATAGGTAACTGGAATCGCCGAGACGTCAGAGACGGCAAAATTCAAAGGAGGGCGGCCTCACTTACTTCGGATCTATGACCGGTGGATCATAAACGCTCGCAGAGCGCAAGGAGATAGTGCCGGAGCTGGAAGGTCTGAGGATGACCGGCGCGAAGGCGACTCCGTACTGTCCGGCAGGAGCGACCCCTCTTCCGCGATTCAGCGCGGCAAGCGGGAAGACAGCGACCTCGACGTCGGGCACGCGCGGTCCAGATGATCGATCCTTGATCGGTAGGGAGGGCCCTAACGGTAGTCTGCCCGTCCATCCATAAGCATCGCTAGCCTGAGGCTCAAAGTTATGACTTGCACTTACTCTTGGTCGTCAGAGCGGAAGAAGAGAGCAACGTGCACGCAGATGGACGCCAATGGGCCCAGTCCAAAAAGGAGCCACTTGACGAGAGCGAGTACGGAGGTGAATGACCTTTTCACGTAGTCATCCCAAGTATACTTGGCCTTGGCGCGAACCAGAACGGATCCGGCACAGAAATGCTGTCAACAAGAAGTTGGTAAAATCTCGCAGACCCGACAAGGAACCGGCTTACATCGTAGAGGTTGCGACCGACGTGGTGTAGGTCTCGGACTACAGGAATCCGCAAAGCTTTGAGATGCGAAGCTGGCCCAACACCCGACAGAAGGAGCAGCTGAGGCGAGGCTACAGCACCCGCGCTGAGTATGACTTCCCGCTTCGCGGACACGGCATATTTGGGGGATGTACGATCCGTCGAGAGCTGGACGCCGACCGCCGTAGGCATCCCATCCCGCCCAGTAGAAAACAAAATTTTCTCTGTGAATGTCGACACGGCAATGGTTAGGTTCGGTCTACCGAGAACCTCGCCAGTCAGATACGCTGACGCTGTAGAGATACCTGGACACGGGTGAGTGATGGAGAGAATCGACAGCACTAGTTGCGGAGGCAGCTCACGTTCGTTCTTGGCATCTACTGCTGCATCAAACTGGCCTGCGCCGATGAAGCTGGCTGGAGGACTGAAGTGGCTACATTGACTCTTGTCAATAGGCTCTATCTACCAAGCAACCGTCGGGACTCACTCAGTTAGCGGCAGACCAAGCCTTTGTACCGCTTCTAAGAATGGCAAAGAGATGGGAGCCATTGGGAAGCTTCTCTTGGGAACCATCGTACGTTTCTCCACCTTCTCGAAATAACTGTACTAGCATCAGTGCCGCTTTCTGATATGAGATCGAGATGCTTACGGCTTCAGGCTCTTGTAACCCCATCCTGTTGCCCCATTGTTCTCCCAGTCGTCGTAGTCTGTAACAGATCAACATGAGGGAGTGATCTGCCCAAAAGATGGGACCTTAGGACCTTCCGGGGCACATCTTTGCAGAATCATTGCATTGATGATGCTGGAAAGGAGGGATGTGATGAACAACGAGAAGGCTTCGGGGTAGGATGGGCCAATTACCTGCTTCCGCCCAAAACCTTACCTCTCGGCCATTGTGCGTCCCATCCACCAAGTTTCTCTTGTGGCCTTCCATACAATCATTAGGAGATCTCTGAGAAGTATAGGAAGCTCAGGGACATACGAGGTACGATAATTCCAATCAAAATCAGTATTCACTAGAGACGCGAAGAGGAATGGGATTCTAGCGAATAGATTTCCTTCGTATCTGTGACCCGTATAGTCAGTTTCGCACATGTGACTCGGTCTCAAGTGCTAGCGTACCTCTTTCCCGCTTCGACGAGGAGCACAGTCGCGTATGGATCCTCCGAGAGTCGGGCGGCGAGTACACAACCTGCTGTACCTGTGCCGCGAGTGAGGTCAATTCAGGCGCACACAATGAGGTACCACGACGAACCGCCGCCGACAATGACATAGTCATACGACTTCCATGTCTTCCTCTCCGAGTCTGAGACTATGCTGGACGGGCCTGGGACAAATGGGGTGGCAAATGCGGCTGGGTTGCCATCGATATACTTCGAGGTCCAATTCCCCATGGCTTGACTCAGATAGACCGAATGTGGCGACTACTCAACAATACAGGACCCGGAGCTTGATTAATGCTCGATTGAACGAACCTGTGACCTGGAGCTCTGTTACGGTCTCCGAGTCGGCGGATTACGATCTGGCGTGCGTAGCCAAAGTCTCAGACGAGACCCTTGTCGATTTCCACAGCGGATTGGAGTCCGAGTGTATGGAGAGGATGCGAGTTGGGAAAGGAAGACGAAGCTTGGCATGATATGGATAGACCAGTACAGCGCGCGGCTTGAAGCTAGCAGCCATGGTAAGCGGCAATGGCACTCTTCTTGGAACTTTGCCAGGCAATGCCAGCTGATCAGCACCGCCGGAACGCCCGACTCATGTTCAGTCTCCGACAGCGCTAATTAAAACGCACAGCAGCACGGGAACAGCTCAATTCAAATTCCGCATCGGCGCTACCTAAGCTTCCGCTACTCCACCCATAGTTTCGAGGGTCCATTGCGTACATCATCGTCAAGCCACCGCAAAGGCAGATCGGCGTGTGCGCTCCGCCGCCTTTCTCTGGGCCACGCGAAATGCGAGACTGGGTGGTCCCCTACGAAGCCCTTTCGGGCCATAGTAACTTAGTCGTGGTGTCCGGGTGTCCGTTTCTGTCGACCTGTTACAAGACCTTCTCCTCGTGGCTGTTCAAGAAGTGGATACTCGGTGAGTCTCATCGTGATTAGTAGTCAATCTGTTGTTTGGGAAGTGAACGTTCCTTCGCAGTCATATTTCCATCTTCCTTCGCTCCCTGGACAATCCAACGGAACCTCATTCCCGTTCTTTGCAGCCTACACTGTCTGTCGCTGCGTCCAACGAACTAGGGTCAGCTGGGGACAATACTCCCAGCTCGTTCGCACTCGGTGTAGACAGCATCCAGATCCACGATAACATCGTAGCATGGAACTTATTTGTTAGCCCTGAACCAGAATCTGATGGCCATCTAGGCCCTTGCGACATCGAAGTATGGGACTGGAAGATCGGCAAGCGCCTCCGTGTGAGTCGCCCTCAGAACAATGTTAATGTTTCGGCGCACCAGTATTGACGGTGATCCTACTCAGCGCTCACACTACTCCTTCAACACCTCCTTTACTCTACTAGATGACGCACATCGTTACTGCGAGCGCCGAGTATGATGACCTCGTTGCAGAGACCTTTACTCAGGGGGCCCATGGGGAAGAGCTTCTAGGTCCGGTTCTCGCCCTGGGTCTACCTCCCCGGCGTGGATCAGTACGAATCCAGGTCCTCCATCCCATCCCCGCGCTCTCCTGGCGAACCGTTCTGGATAGACCGTGCCCTCTGGATGGTCGTCGTCAAGCTCGCCACCGAGTCCGCGCTCCTCATCCCTTACAAGACCTTCCTCCACCACAGGTCCGCTGCCCTAATGCCATCTCGCAAGCACTCCATTCCCGGAGGTAACGAGCCCCTGCTGCGCCGGCTTGCATGGGAGGACTGGTCCACTCAAGCGTTCCGCCTTGTCGGCGCTGAAAAGAAGTATCCCAAGTGGAGTTTCGAGTATTGCCATTCGTACGGCTCCAGCGTCGTCGTCAATGCGGACGGGCGGCACGGCGGAGTCATGTTTGACCTGAACCCCTGGGCAGCACGCAACGCGCGACGATTCCCCAAGCCCAGCGGCGAGTACGAGGCTCCGAAGGAACTGTTCAGCACCGAGGGCGTCACGCTTCCGCACGGCGAGGTGCTGAACGGGTGGTACCACTGCATGGGGCTTGGCCAGTCTACTCCTGGGCTGGCGACGGATCCGATGGGGTTCACAGAGGTGGTGAGTGCAGGCTCGAGGGGCTCGCGAGGGGACGTTTTCGGTAACTTATGTTCCCCACAGTACTCGATGAGCTTGCGGTCACGTCGGTTCTTGGGGTCGATCTCTCACTATGTTTGATTCCAGCTGTATCTGTACCTGTGGTTTGACTTCACATTTCCTGCTATTTATTTCTCAGGTGCATTGTATTGGGAGCGCTGCGGCACTAGCGAGGTTATCCGAGGGAAGCGGGCTTGCAGGCGCGTATCTTGTATGCTCAAAGCGTTCGTGGACAAAGGGCGCTACACCCCTGCCCAATTTATCGGCTGATACGGACTTACAATGCATGGAGGATTCTGAGAGGAGCAGTGGCGGAACTTTGGAACGATGAGTGCCTCAAATTCGGGAACACATCGACTCGAATCGGAGTTCGGCGCGCCTCTCATGAATCCTCACAGGCTATATATGTAGGTGGCAATACGAGTCCCCCGCTCGCCCCAGCTTACTACTGGACCCCCAGGAGTCTTTCGATTCGTCAGGATGTCGTTATCCGCAACCGTATCCGCGGACCTTCAGCCCGTTCTCGCTTCAGCGTTGCTTGCGTTGGTGCGTTCTTCCTTTGGTTCACTTCTTGGACACGCCTCAAACCGGTGCTTATCAAAGTTCAATGATTAGGCAGCGCATCACATATTCCGCACCCATGAGTCGTACTCCACGCTCGCTCACTTCATCCTGCTTTCTGTTCCCCCCGGTTTTGTCTTCAGCCACACTCTCTGGACTCGGACAGAAAGCTCCCTATCGGCACCTATTACACTGTTCCTGTGTTATGGCACATATCTTTCGGTTCTGGTCATGTCTGTCGTCCTCTATCGCCTCTCTCCAGTCCACCCGCTCGCGTCTTATCCTGGACCATCCTGGTGCCGCATCTCCAAACTCTGGATGGCTACCATCGTATTCAGGGGGAGACAGACCCGATGGCTCACCGCGCTGCACGACAAATATGGCGACATCGTCCGCGTAGGTGCGTGCATATAGCCCATCTTTGCCGAACTTCATACTCAAGTTTAGGGCACTCAGGCCCGAACGAGCTCTCTGTTCGGGACGCATCACTTATAGTCCCCTGCATGGGTCCTTCTGGTATCCCGAAAGGCCCGAGTACGCGCCTTCCCTGTCGTTTACCCATCCTCCAATTCGCTGACAGTCGCTATCGCCTTTCAGACTACATCGGCTCATTGTTATCGGCCACGAATATTCCTATGGTCGGTATCCAAGACGTTGATGAGCACATGAGGCGTCGCCGTCCGTGGGCACGCGGGCTCAGTACATCCGCTTCGAAGGCGTACCAGCCACTGATTGCCAAAAGAGCACGGCAATTAGTGAACAGATTGGAGGGCCAATCAAGAGAGGTAAACCTTGAACAATGGTTCGATCGGCTTTCGTCCGTATTCTTTCCCTGCTTGTTTGTCCCACGCCATCGTGCGCTGATGTCCGGGACGCTATTGCAGGTATGATATCATGAACGACATGGCGTGCGGAAACTCATTCCTCGTCGTCTTGTGGGCCCTGCTTAACGTCGCATCGTAGATTCGGAGGCGGTTCAAATCAACTGCAGGACGGGGATACGGATGATTTCCGAAGAATGTTGAATGATGGCATGGCGTGAGTTGGTGGCCAACTTCCCACTTACAGAAATGCTGAACGATTTTCCATAGCGTTGGATCATTCTTTGGTCATGTTCCCTACGTCGGGGTGTGGATCGGGCTTATACCCGCCGCTGTAGCACCACTCAATACCCTAATCAAATACGGTGAGGCCTGCGCGGCACTGCGGGTGTCCCAAGGCTCAAAAACTCACGACCTCTTTCACTTCCTGGTATCCAAGTCTCTCGTCCATTCGAGCCTGAGGCAACACTCACTCACTTCCCATATTCAGAACCACGAGGATCAACTCAATGGAGCATCTCCACCCCAGCGAGACCTTGTCAACGATGGTATACTCGCCGTCATTGCCGGATCTGACACGGTCGCGAGCGCCCTCACGAGTCTCTTCTTCTGCCTTCTCACCAATCCAAGGACATATGACACCCTTCAGAAGGAAGTGGACCGATACTATCCACCAGGAGAAGACGCATATACCTCCGAGTTCCATCGGGAAATGCCTTATCTCCACGCAGTGATGTAGGTTCTCTCCGTATGCACGAGAATAAGTACACGCTCTGATATTCCGAGTATTGTATTATTCTCACCAAGCCAAGAAACACTGCGACTCTTCCCGCCCGTGCCGACTGCAAGCGGCCGTCAAGTACCTCACAAAGGAAACGCCTTCAATGCAGGATCCATGTGCGTGAACCGCCTCCTCTCTGGCGAGTCCCACAGACAGACATTCAACCTTATATGGTTATCCTCAGGGCTCTCCCTCCAGGATCGCTCGTCTACTTCTCCCCATGGGTCATCCAGCACGACTCGCGGAACTTCTCCTTCCCCACCGAGTTCTGGCCCGAACGCTGGCTCATAGCTTCGGGACACCTTGCCCTGGACGGCAAGATCCCGATCCCGCTCCCCGCGTTTGAGTCGTCAGCTCTGGGCAACCGCGACAACTTCACGTTCACGCACAACGAGACGGCGTTCCTCAGCTTCGCGCACGGACCGATGAACTGCGTCGGGAAGGGGTTCGCGATGCAGGAGATGAAGACCGTCGTGTGCGCCCTAGTGCAGCGCTTCCGGTTCCGATTGGAGGAAGGATGGGACCCGACGGGGTACGAGCCCAGGTTTCTAACAGACCACTTGGTCGCCGCACGACCTGTACTTCCTGTTGTGCTGACAGCGCGGTAGTGAGCCAGTCGCGCACGCCATTGACTTCTCTGAACGTCCAACTTGAAGCCTGGGTTCCATTTCGCAGGCGATGAACTGGGGCTGGGCGTCGTGGCTATGTTTGCCTAAAATGAATATTTGTATAAGAAATACGATCGACAGGTGGTGGTATGGTACAGATTATCCTATCCTACTTGTACAGAGCCCAAATCTACAGCAAGGGCGCCCTCAGAGGCAGGGATGATGTCCGACTGATTGTTTGTTTCGCATCAGAATCGGCCGTTCATGCAGCCTCCTCGCGAGGTACGTCCGTCGTTCCGCGCACCGGTTCCTTCTGCTCCGAGGTCAACAGCTCCTCGACCAACTCTTCGTCGACAGCGACGATGGGCGCATGAGTGGTGGGCGGGGGTGTGTGGACCTCCAGCGGCTCGACCTCGATCTCTTCCGGCTCGCTCGTGCCCTGGCTGAGTGCAGGTGTCGCAGGGCGAGCGGACTCGTCCAAATCGGGATCGGGTGTTGGGCTTGAGGAGACTGGAGTATCGACGGATGGGGCGTCAGTGCGCAGGGAAGCGTCGGTGTCGCGTACGGCCTCGGCGCTGACTTGAGATTCAGGTGTAGCCTCCGCGACGTCGACAAGCTCTGGTGGCGTCGGAGTCGCGATGGTAATGGTGACGACGTCGTCAGAGTTCGTGCTTGAGCTTGATGCTGGTATCGCATCGACTTCCATAGGCGTAGCTTCTTCCGGTGCCTCGGGCGGAGACGCGGCAGACGGGAGCGGCTCAGCGACGACGGGCGCCACCTCGACTTGGACTTGGGGTTCTGGAGCGGGAACGGGAACAGGAGCAGGGGCAGGAGCAGGAGCAGGAGCAGGAGCAGGGGCAGACGCAGCCTTCTGGCTCTCCACCCACCACCTCCAAACGACTCCCCTCCACCTTTCGACCTTCTCCGCCTCCCTCTCCACTGCGCGTGCAAGCTCTCTCCTCGCCGACCTCACGCCCAGGTCGCCGTTGCTCTCCACCGCGTCGAGCGCGCCAAGGATCCGGTTCAACTCCTCCTCATAGGCATGCAGTGCCGCGTTCGTCGGGGAGTACGCCAGCCGCGGCGTGCCCTCGGGCACATCGACATCGCCATTCGCGAGGTCCGAAACGTTTACGTCAGGGGCGAGCGTGACGGTGGTGGGCGGCGCACGGCCGTGGGAGACGATGTCGTAGTCGAGCGTGGTAGGGAGGGCAAAACCCGTCCGCGAGGCAAGGAAGCGCTTGCGGATCGACGAGATCGTCGCGAGCGCGGCTTTGCGCGAGACGTGCGCGCGGTACGCAGCGAGGATGTGCTCAGCTGCTGCAACCTGCTCGGCTGTCGGAACAGCCGGCGCGTTCTTGGGTCCGGAAATAGGGATGATGGAGGGTGAGGTGGGTTGGGGAGAGGGCGTCTTCGCCGGTGGGGACGGTGTGCGGGGATGGGGGTTGGTAGACGTGCGTCCGAAGGGGAATGGCCGAATGGGACTGGGTGCGGTGCGATGGACGCCAGAGGGCGAAGCACGTGTGCTGGGTTGGCGACCGAATCTCTCCTGGAGAAGAGTCAGCTCAGGGCCTGTGGTAGGCGAAAGACGAAGATCGCGTACCTCAGAAACGGAAGCCGGGGGTGCAAGACCAAGAGCGCGAAGGATGTCGATGGGTTCGACTGACGCCTGCTGTGCGCGCATCTGCGCCCGCTGGCGTTCCTTCGCCTCCTCCTCCTCGCGTAGGGCCTGCCTCAGCCGCTTCTCCTCCAGCGCCCTGCGTATCCTCTCCTCCTCCTCCAACTTCTGCTGAACGGCCTCCTCGCGCTCTTTCTCCTCGCGGAGGATCTTACGAATGCGCTCCTCCTCGAGGCGCCTGAGCTCCTTCTCCCTCTCCAGCTCGATCAGCTCCCTCCTCCTCCTCCGCTCCTCCATCAGGGCGCGTTGCGCATACGGGTTGGACCCGTATCCGAATGTGTGCGGGTCTTCGTATCCCAGTGGACGTGATCTAGGACCAGGACCGAAGCCATAAGCCCCGAAGGAGTCGCCGAGTGAGTCGCTGTCCGCATCGAGGTCGTTGTATGGGGATGTGAGGTAGTCGTCGCCGAGGAAGGAGCTGTATGGGGAGACGTAGGCACGACGCGCAGCCTGAGCGCGAGCGGCGCGTGCCCGGGCCTCTTCCTGAGCGCGGCGAGCTGCGGCATACTGCTCATGAGCAGCACGTTCCTCTGCGAGGGCGCGGAGATATTCGGAGTCTGAGTGGGTGGGGAAGGCGTAGTATGGGAACATGGTGATTGGGTGTAGATGAGAATGTGTGTGGTGTAGATGGTTGTGAGTGGCGGAAGAGTGGGGAGACGGGGAAGTATATAACTGACCTGAACGTCTTGTTGGAGTGCCTTCAGGCGTGTGTAGCTTGTTCGAGAACAACGCGGATCCAAGGTAAGAACGGACGAGGACGAGACGAGGACGATCCCGACCACGCGAGAACCTTCCATCCCGTTTAGGCTGCTGGCCCAATAAGGTATCCTTAGCGCCGTCATCACTGCCCTGGCTGTGGCGGCACATTCTAGGCCCGGCAAGTTCAAGTTGGTCCCAGCAGCGCAGTTCCAACAAGTCTTCATTTTCTACCGTCATCTGGTCACGACACTTGTTCCTTTCAATTTGCGGCACTTTGGACCTCCCCTCATACACAACTTACAGCCAAATACTGTCGCTCAGGCTATGGCCCCAGTCAAGAATGGACGCGTCATCTTCAACGAAATGCCAACAGGTGCGTCCCCTGTCGCTTAGGCAGTGTACAGTAACGGAGAACTTACATGGATCCGCCGACACAGACTATCCGATTCCCGGTCAGACAACTGTCTACGATGAGTCTGAGACGATCGACTTGGAGAACGTACCTCTCAATGGGGGTATCCTCATCAAGACCTTGGTTGTTTCAATAGACCCCTATTTGCGGCGGATGATGATAGATCCCAAGACCCCGAGCAGTTTCGTGAGTAGGGCTCACGAGGATGAATACTTGATACTCACGGCGCGTGTTTTAGCCACCGTTTAGTATCGGTCAAACGTAAGTTTTTGCGAATGTATGCAAAAACGTAAGCGGAAGCCTAACAATCGTTCGGGCCGCACTAGGCTTATTAACCACGCAGTGGGTCTGGTCCTTCGGTCGGAGAACCTTGCTATCCCGAAGGGATCTCATGTTGCTGGCCTCTTCCGTAAGTGGAGAACTGCACCGAGATCCACCATAGAGCCCCTACTAAGCGACATCGCTGACGCTGCATTTCTAGCATTCCAAGAGTACGCAGTGCTTTCGGGGCCAGTTTCCCCTCGTGTTCGTGTGGTAGAGAACAAGGAGAACCTTCCCTGGTCGGTATTCGTTGGGGTGTGTGGCATGCCAGGTATATACCATCCACCCACTAAGTTGTATGACCACGCTCACCATCCAGGTCAAACCGCACACCATGGGTGGCATGAGTACTCCCACTCCAAAAAGGGGGACCTCGTCTTCGTTACCGCGGCATCTGGTATGAGAATCCCGATGACCTTCCTATTCGTATACTAACTTGGTTCCCAAGGCCCCGTTGGCGCGTAAGTTGGGAGTAGCTCCCTTTACGCATACCTACTAATCTTGTCATAGCACCGTGGTACAAATCGCGAAAGCGGAAGGTCTCAGAGTCATCGCGTCCGCAGGGTCGGACGAGAAGGTCGAGTTCGTCAAGTCCCTCGGGGCGGACGTCGTGTTCAATTATAAGACGACAAAGACGCGCGAGGTTCTCGAAAAGGAGGGTCTCGTAAACATGTAAACACCGTAAACGTCGATTTCTACGTGCGTAGCCACCACTAACTGGCCGTGCCCCCAGCTACTGGGATAACGTTGGCGGCGAGTCCCTCGAGGCAGCACTCGAGTTCGCGGCCCCGAAGTCGCACTTCATCGTCCGTACCTTCTCCCTCACGCGTCTCTCCCTTGTCTCATGACAGCTCTTTGCACTGCTAGATCTGCGGCAACATCTCCGGGTACAACACAGGAGAGCCGTACAACGTCAAGAACCTGCAGCAGCTTGTGTGGCGCGAGATCACGTTCCACGGCTTCCTCGTTGACTCGCTCATGCCCAAGTATCGGGAAGAGTTCCTCCGGACCTTCCCCATTCGCGTTGCCAGCGGGGAGATCAAGTACAAGGAGCACGTCGTGCACGGACTCGAGAATGCTGGGCAGGCGCTCCTGGATGTCATGAAGGGCGGGAACTTCGGGAAAAGTGTGGTCATCGTGGCTGACGAATAGAGGCGTCCGTCGGCGGAGAGAAGGCTGCAAACGAAGCTGTACATGGTGGGCGGAAATCATATAACGAACACTTTGAAACCGTACGGAGCTAACAAGTTACATGAGACCGTACGCGAGTATATATACGGATGGGCGTGAACACATCATAGCAACAGGTGACATGACGCTCTCTGTGTATAGTTAACGGGCACAAGGCAACCGTACGGCGGACACTGAAGGAGAGCGCATATCCCATGTTGCGACGCTGTCGCCATGTTCTCAAGATGACGAGAACGATTACCGAGGATCGGGGATATCGTACACAGAGGAACGCATGCACCAAGTCCATTATAACCGAACTTCATGAAATCGACCGGCGACAGGGACAGTATAACTGAGATCACAGAGGGCTCGAGGATAGAGATATTACTGATGCTGCACAAGTACTACCAGTCCGTGCCGGAATTTTCAAAGACAAGACAACGTCGGTCAAATTTCTATATTTAATGTTAAAAGAACGTGTATATGATGTTCATAATCAGGGTAAGTAGGAGCCAAAAGGAGCGCATCGAGGTTTCCCGAGATACTGGCTACGGTTGCCGGGGCGCAATACCAGATCACCAAATACCTCCTGCAATGATCCTAAGTACCCCGCGCATTACATGAAGCTCGCAATGAGGATGAAGAGGCCCGCGGGCCCTGCAATACCCCAGTTGACTCCCCCCTTCGAGGCACCATTCTTGGAAGAAGTAGGGGCCTGGGAACCGCCGGTCCCATTGGGAGTTGAAGCAGCGCCGCTGGAAGGCACGGCACCAACCCCACTGTCGGGTATCTGCACGGGGACCAAGGTCGCCATCGAAGTGTACGTAGCCTGGGCGACGCTCGTAGTCGTGGTGCCGTCGATGACGCCTACAACCATCCCCGACGCAGAACAGGAGGCGGCCACCGCACCGCCGCTCGCGGGAGTAGCGAGAGCGCATCCTTCCGAGGCCAGGATGTTGAGGGTGGCGCCTCCGACGACAGTTTTCGTAGATCCGATTTCTTGCACATCCGTGGACCCCGCGACAAGGGTGACTGTGTGGTACGGATAGTTAGCCCAAAAGACCAGGGTTCGTCGGTCAGTCCACCGACTGTTGACTCTTGTCTACAGGGTAGACGGTACCTTGAAGTGGAAAGTCTCGAAACAACAGGCGCCGAGACGTCACTTGGCTTTGGCAGTGCCAGTTCGCCCTAGGCCTCCTCCGCTCGTGCCGCATGTGCACGTAGTCCGTCCGCCTATTCCGCATGACACTTACTATAGCGACGTGTCATTCATCGCCTCCACTCGAGCGTACAGCGAACTTAGGATCCTACATATAAAATGAGCGAAACGAGACCTTGCGCGCGAGACAGACCACCGACCATCAAGAGAATGTCCTGCAACGAGTCTCGAGCCTGGACCTTCGCCGCGCGCGGCCTCCCCTCCGCCGTCCTCTCGCTCACTACGCGCCCAATTCCGACTCTCCCACCTCCTCTCCCCCTTCCCGGCGATGTCCCCAAACCGGAAGAATGGCTCCTCATCAAAGTCGCCTTCGCGGGCCTCAACCCGGGCGCGATATTCCAGATGATGCTCGTCCCACCCATGGTCCGCAGCGCGAACTGCATCCCTGACATGGACTTCTCCGGAACGGTCGTGGACGTTTGGGCGCCCGACGAGTCCGGGAGCGGGACGCAGGCACGGCAGTTCAAGAAGGGCGACAAGGTCGTATGCATGCTGCCCGCGAGCCACACGCTCCGGACGGGCACGGGCGCGCTCGCGGAGCATGTGCGCGTGCCCGCGCGGTACGTCGTGCACAAGCCGGAGGGGAGCAGCTTCGCGGACGCGGCGGGGATCATGCTGCCTGCGCTGACGGCGCGCCAGATGGTCGTGGAGTCGGGCGCGAAGGAGGGCGATCGGGTGCTCGTGAATGCTGCAAGTGGGGGAATCGGGACGATGGTCGTGCAGATGGTGAGGAATATGGTTGGAAAGAGTGGTTATGTGGTCGGGATCTGCAGCGGAACGAATGTGGAGATGGTAAAGGGCATTGGGGCGGATCAGGTGAGTTGCCCGTCCATACGTTCGCGGTGCTACTGGCTGCGGGCGAAAACTAACTGCATGGGTAGGTCATCGACTACACTCAACATGAAAACTTACCACAACACCTCAAGACTCTTTTCTCAGACAATCCCTTCGATGCCATCATTGACACCCTCGGTCACCAGTCCCTCTACGTCGCCTCACCGTCGTACCTCGTCCCAGGCGGCATCTACTCATCCGCCGGCATCAAGCCCCCGGACTTCGGTGTGCCCAATTTCCTCCGCGCCGTCGTCCAGATGAAGCTCAACGAATGGTGGCCCGTCTCACCTTGGCTATTTGGCGTCGGCCGGAAATGGATGGGCGTGTCGATGATGAACCCGACGCTGGAAGACCGGGAACGGGTTGTTGGCATGCTGGGACGCGGCGAGATTCGGCTGATCAGGGACAGCGTGTGGGATTTCGAGAATGTCAAGCGTGCGTATGAAACGTTGGGTGGGTTGCATGCAAGGGGAAAGATTCTAGTGAGGGTTGACTTGGCGGTCGGGGATGATGAGTGTTGAGGAGAGAGCGCAAACCAGCGGGCGTTTGGGCAGAGATTGTGTTCGATCAGACTCTGGTAGCGCTCCTCGCCAAACTCCCTGCAAGCACTCTGTACGTACTATAACCCAGCAGTGTCCTTAGTGTATGATACCAATGGGAAGTCCATGATGGCTCCAAAATGAAAATGAAGTCCGTTACTACACCCGATCCACCAGCAACACTTCTTCGCTTCCTCCAGAGCTTGCTAGGCGATACGCCTCCGGCTTCCATTCCTCTCTCGTATCCGTGCTAGCGTCCTCCCTACCATATCCAGAGCTCTGCCTATCAACGACCAGCACATCTCGTACCCGAGACGATCTGCTTTGAGTAGGCCCTGTGCTAATAATTGTGCCGAGGGTCAGAGCTTGAAGTTGGGAGGTCGGCACAGAGAGAGAATTCTGTGTGAGCCCATTCTCTACGTGTGACTTATTCAATGCTACCAGAACGATGATGATGGCAGGGTAAATGGCCTAAAACCGATGAGGTGGAGTGAGAACTTGAACGCCTTGCGATCAGCACAAATTGCACGTACAATGACAGGCACCAGTGCGCCGCTCATAATGGCGCCAAATGTGTCGATGAAGCCTGTTTCGGTGGTGGAGATAGAAGTGAACGTGTTCGTGTACTTGTATTGGGCGAACTGGTAAGCGACGACGACAGCCTAGGGAACGCTCAGTTCAAGTTGTCGCGTTCGAACGGGGTGATTGATGCCCGATGCTGAGGACTCACCCAAATGGCGGAATAGATGGCCCCGGACTCGACGAGGAGAGCGAGAAACTTCTCCACCTGGGAACCTCCGGCTTTCGCAATGAGATAGCCCCTCAGACGCCTCCTCGACTCCCTGACACGAGTCTTCATCAGCCATACCGAAGGTCGACTAAGGCTCTGTAGCGTACATACCATGCCTTGTATGCTACGAGTGCGGTGGCGAGAAGGTTGGTGCTGAGAGATAGCACGCAGGCAGCAACCCCAATTTGAAGGCCCTCGAACAAAGTGCCAGGGAAAACAAAGGGGGTATCATCACCTTCAGACGACTCAGAAGGGTGACAACCCTTGACAGTGTCGATAACGCCTAAAACTGAGTGATGAAGTATGAGAGACACTTGGACGCGGACGATGCAGCTGCAGAAACTTACTGAATGTGACGAGCAAAAATACACTACAGACAACCTTTACAATATGGTTCTTCCGCCAGACAGCGCATGCTCTCCAGCATACGACTGCATCACCGAGTATTACCTGTCAGAAGGTCCCGATCAACGAAATGCAATCAACAAAACATATTGAAGGGAGAAGCAAGGCGAACATTAATCGTGAGTGTAGCAGCACTGGCGCAAGCTTGTCTCCCTGCCGTCATCGTTAATCCGGATCTGTATTCTTGTATGAGATCCTCGGGAACGCTGTCCATGAGGGAAGTCCCTGGCCAGAGGAGATCTGGGGAAGAGAGGAAGGAATCCAGGAAGTCCGACTGATAGTATAGTATGCAGGTGATTAGGTATGTGGTCGTCGAGATGAAAAGGACGAGGATTGTCAGACCAAGGACAATCGCGGTAGGCTGTATCCTCCCTCTTCGTCTGCAAAACCGAATTCACGAGTCATGGTCAAAAAGAATGACAACTAGATGTTTTGCATTGAACGAGAGACGCACCGAGTAAGAACATAAGTCGATATTAAGGACAGGATAGTGAGCACGCCTAGCGGAATGCTTCATCACACCAAAACAAAGATTGATCGTAGAGAGCCCGTACATACCATAAAGACCTCCGAGTAACCCGATGGTGATGAATTCACCCCGAAACCTTCGAACGTAAAGGTGATACGACTGAGTGTCGAAGGTAGGGGTCGCCTGAGACATATCCGGAGAAGAATGTTGGAAAGATGATGGTGTAGGAAGTTGAGTTGCAGACTCGAACGTGCGGTTCGACGCCAGAGTCGCTGCTAAACCCAATGTACCGTCTCCCACGTCCCCCCCTTTATGACCTTGACAGTCTGCACGAAATCTTCACCCAGTGGCTGGTCCTGATACGAGAACTCCGCCCGCAAAAAGGAAATCCCTGCATGTTCACGTTGCAAGTATCATCGCCTTGCAATCAATGCATTGAAATCCGTGCTCGCTGTGACCTGCGGAAGTCCTCGTGGGATCTTGGGATCTTGCAATTGCAAGTGCCGCGCTCGGAAGCATAGCTTTGAGGCGTCCGCATGCGCACCGCCCAACCTTGACTACTTAACTCCCTATCCAATATTGACCCAGCGATCAATCACATATTTGCAGTGCCTGTGAGCGACACTCGCGGGCTGAAACACGCCATATTTTCAACAGTGGAGAGGTGCGACAGAAGAGAGAAGAGAGCAGGTGACTCACCTTCAAAACCAGGGACGTTGAACGATAGTATCGGTGAACGAATTGATGACGCGGTGCATATCGAAGCATACGCATAGAACAGAAGCTCGAATGCCTCATCGTTAAATACAGTGTCCCTTAGGGACTCATGAGAGATGTAGAAAGCGTTGAGGAGCTCAGATGGAACATTGTTGAAGATATCACTCCTCGCTCAATTGAACTACATCTTGCGCAGGCAGTGCGAAGGCTCATGGGACATTCAAAGCCCTTGGGGTGCCAATGATTTTGAACAGACCTTTGGCGTACCAAGCTGAAACAACAGAATACAGATTAAAGAACTGCAGCGTACCGGTTTAAGGCTGAAATGTTACGCAGCTTCGGCCTGTGGGATGTGATATCCGTTCATGGCTGTTGATGGTCGACGGTAGCATTGGCAAGGACGAGACGCCGCGCGCAAACCGCAGGCATCAGAACGGGCGCTTAACCATGACTCGGCGCTGCCTCCGCACCGGGCGAAACGAACTTGGCCTTGACTAAGACTTGACCGCATACCTGTCATTACTTGCATCTAGCAGCTTCCTCCAACTAAGACTATGCTTTGGAAACTACCGCAGTGGGACCTCTTCGGACACCGTATCTCAATCGCAAACGAAAGACTCGTGGAACACGTCATGTAAGACTCTATATTTCTCGTATTTAGCAAGTTGTGCTCGCTCAGCCTCGCCCTCAGATCTCGGTTTTGCCACAACGTGAGTTTCTTTCCTTGCTGTTGTTTCGTACCGTTGGATTATTGACCGATTTCCCCGATTTCCAGATACCGTTAAGTGCCTAGTATTCCGTTTCCCCGAACTGGACACGGCGAGATCTCGAGCTACGCGGACGCAATCGTTCAAGAAACCTCTTGAAGGCTTCTCCGCGATGTATCAAACAACATTCAGCTTTTTGAGTGCTTGAGCGGAGCACGATGGGGAAATGGCGCGTCGTACGTCTCATATCCTTCTTTCGGACGTCATATTCGGATCGCGCTCAAGCGTCGCGTCTTTTTGACGCTGTTGGCAGGAGTGTGGCTCAGGAACGGCTTCATGCTTCTCTCAGGTACTATTGGAACATGAGATGCATGATCTAGGAATAACTTACTGGGCGATCTCGGGTTGGAAGGTAGAACAGCAGGCCTAGAGCTCGTTTAGAATCCAATATGAGGGTCCCACAGTCCACTCCTACTCCTTTGAAGTCCATTCGACGCTATTCAGGTAAGTTTACTGCCACCATTTTTGCCAGCTCATGACCCTCAGCTTCGTCTTTCAGAGGCACGCGTACCGACCAGGCATCGAAGCAGATGAAAGAGAATTCAAAGATCGAGGGGGTCATTCCGAACTTCGGCACCGGGGTCCCGACACGACTGTCGTCCCCTAACTGGGTTAAAGACGCGTCGGGAGAGAGCAATGGCTAGAAGGCCATACTCCACAGTCGCATCGCATGGTTAATTCGCCTGTTCCACGAGTGCCCGCACTATTTGTACCTTAGTCGACTTGACTGCGATGTTGGACAGGTACACCGTACACGACCGGGCTCGCTTCTGGCTCGCCAGACCACCCGAACTTCGGACGACGAATACGCTTGGGACTCCACGTCAAATTGCGGCTCAATTGGCATCCCAGAAACATGCCCCTTGTCTAGGTCACTGACGACGCACCATCGTTTATTCAGGCTGACCGACTCCAATGTAACTTGCGGACGGGACGCGAACAAGATGTTGGCGACAGGGGTGCGTCGCCTTCATTCTATACTCCTCTCTCCTGGACCTAGCTTGGACTACACAATGAGGGAACAGCCCGTGAGAAGCATGGGGTCCTTTCAGCCTCAGTGGTCGGTGACGTGGCTAGAGAAGGCGGTACACTTGGTGGAACGCGGGGATAAGACGGTGAGAGCATTTGCCTTTCAGCCGCAGCCATATGTCAAACTTCGCATAGAAGCTACGCGGCGACTTCCTGACAACATGTACCCACAGCTCGATGCTACCTCGAACACGGACGACCTCGGTGCTGGGGAAGCTCGAGCTTATTTCCTAGTTCTCCTTCACCAGGTTGTGATCGTAGAGGGGCTTGTGCCATTGGCCAGCACCCGCGGGCCCGCGAAATGGACACATTCGTCACCCTCGGAGGCGAACAAAAACACACTCTAGCCAAACTAGCCAAGAGCTGTGTACGGGACCCTCAACCCTCGATGGGAGTGAGTCTGTTTATATTAGGTCAGGCTATGTTCTCTTCTCCGCCGTCCCCGTTTTCCGCGAGAGCCGGACTGAAGCAGAGTGTTCCGCAGGGAGTCAGTTCTTCAATCTGTCGCCCGCGAAGCCTCTGTGAATCGCGATCCAGCGTTGTTTAAGCTAGCACAGCACTCTCGGCCCCTCCGTAATTCCGTGCGGACATGAAAGGGTTCAGGAAGTCTCTCGCGCACGGCCTGCAACGCGACCTCGATGGTCAGAGCTGCATTTTGCTCCGCGTGGGTACCGAAGGCAAGGGAGCAGTATGCAGCTTGCTTCACTTCGGTCGTTCATTCTGCTGAAGGCTGAGAACCACATGGCTCATGTTGCCTGGTATGGTGAGCATTATTCAATCCTGTCGGCGTTGAATCATACTGACCCAGCTTATACAATCGTTCTAACCAATGCTTCAGTCGCTCATGAAGCGGAATCCAGCCAACAGCGTGCGCTGTAACATCTCCCGAGGGAGCGCCACTGGACTTCTTCGCTTCACAATGAAGACCAAGAATGAGGTGCCAGAAGGGAGGTGCGAATATCCCTGCCGCAGTCACAGTAGCGTCATCGAGATCGGGCGACTTTCGCTCGAGTTCTACGCTGCATTCTTACATAGTACAGGCTACCTGGGGCTGAGGAAAAATTGTGATCCTCGGCGAGGTCGTTCCTTCTCTCGTTTCCGAAAATACGAAGCCCATGATAGACAAGGAGGTCGACGTCGGCATCAGACGACTTTGGGTAACGGCCTTTTCTGATTATCGCGCTCCTCTTGCTTATTGTTTTCCGCAGTTCCTGAGAGAGTCCTTCTGCTTTGGTCAGGCTTTGGTCGTGAAAGCTCAGCTCAAGGCACGCAATATCTCGTCGGTATGGCGCTATTCAAAGTAACTAGCGTGCATGAGTTTTATCGATGAGTACAGTCTGTACAGGTCGTCCAGTGCGCAGAGGAGCGCAGCAGCGTCTGCGCGCTGCGCCTTCAATCAAGAAAAAAGGGCGCGTACCCGCCATGATCGATGACTTGAACTGTAGATGGGGAAGGCCTGAGGGCAAAGATAATGTATTACTATCAGCGGTGGTGGTAAGGTCATCATCGATCTCGCGCAGACTCGGTATGTGGTACGTGTTCGACGCACTCGTTCACCTGTGAAGTGACGAATTGACTCATCTCCCGTGCTGCGCACTAGGCCGATGCACGTTCGCCAACTTAGCCGCTGCGGGTCATAACCAGCCTCCAGGCATGCGTGCTCACTCCACGGCGTACCCCATAAGGATGGAAAAATACCCCTGCCAGCAGGCCCAGATCCATTCGGTCCCTGAAGCTGAAGCTTCAAGCTAGCTTCAAGGCTGACATGCACTGACAGCCCCGTGTCTGTTAAGTGCCTCCGGATGAATTTCCACTTATATCCTCCACCACCCCCATGCACTGCGCTGATCCTTATGCTGTGCTCCCACACCCCAACAGACGGAGCTCCCAACGTTCCCAACGTCGACCAAGCCTGTGCCTGTCGCTCCTGTTTACCACTGCGATCATCATCCTGATCCCTCACTAAGCATCCTTTGTTCTATGATATTTGCGCTCCTATTTACGAGTCCGCTTTTACCAACCCACCACCGCGCCCGATGCCCTCTCTCCGTGCGGGGCTCGCACGCAACGCGTGTCCTCCTTGTGTGCAATGACATGCCAATCGCCACAGAATTCGAAGCCCAGCCATTGGAAACGCGTCAAACGGCGACGGAGGGTTCTTGTGTCTCCGCGGCGTCTCGCTGCATCTCGGAAACCGAGACACCTGACGACCGCCATGCACGAAGCACGCCCTCGCCTTGTCTACTACGATCGGTCGATGCTTCCATCCGCCCCGCTCCCACGAGCCTATCGACCGGCGGCGCGGCGGTCGACCCCTCGGCCAGGCGAGAGCGGGAACCTCGGTTTGCCGGCGACGACGTACCCGCAAGAAAATCGATCGCACGCAGTCGGAGTCTCACACGCGCTCCCCGGGTGAACATTGAGCGTTGAGCATTCCCGAGAACGGACAATGCAGGAGTGGGAAAACGCCGACGGTGCGATTGCGATTTGCGACTGGTACAGCAGGAAAGACAACAGGTTCAAAACAGTATTATAAAGATACAGATACACATTAGGCAGGGGAAGCGCAAGGTACCGTACCGTCCGTCAGGAGGGGGTCTCACCCCAGGTCAGCAGGTGCGACGAGGGATGGGTGGGTTGTAACAGTGTGTATCTGGGGGGTGTCGAGCGTGGAGGGCGCATGGATCTGGGCTTGCCAGTCCATCGCGAGAAGCAGCAGCACTTTTCTCTCCCTATCGTACAGCTGGCTAAGCTATCTTCGGCCTGGGTATGGTATCGTCATGTATGTACATGCCCCGGACGGGCCGCCCGGGGGTGTGCATCTTGTGCGTGAAGGGGGCAATAGTAACACCTGCAGCACGTCAGCTCGCGGCAAACGCGCGCGAAGCGTGAGCTGCGGCAATGCTGTGCGCGCGAGATTAGAAACGCGCCAGACCCTCGTCCTCCTCCGATATCGATGAGAGGGACGAGTGCCGTGAGTGCGGACCCCGCCAAGACGCCCGGCGGCCATACTGCGGCCCGCCGTTGCCTATCGAAGGCACAGCCGCAGGCGACGACAGGGGCGACAGCGTGGGCGAGGGCGAAGGCGAGTGGAACGGCGAAGTCGAGTATATGACGTTCGCCACAGGGGTATTCGGGGTATAGGTGTATGGAGAAGGCGAGGCGAGGGAGAAGGAAGTCGAGGGCGAAAAAGAGAACGAGGACGTCGGCGCGAACGCGGACGCGCGGGGCGTCGCAGTGTAGATCACGTACGGCTCGTCCTCGTCTGTCTCGTCGATGGTATCCGGCCGGCCGGCGTATCCGGAGGAGTTGTAATCGTACGTGCTCGCAGCCGCGTCGGCGGCGGCAACTATGTCCTCCCAGGAGTAGGTACGTTCGCGCCTCTGTGCCGGGGGAGGAGCAGAAGAAGACGGGACGTCAGCGTCAACAGTCTGGGGACGCTTGGCAGGGAGCGAGGTGTGGGGGCATGGAAGAACGCCGCGGTGACAAGGAAGGGAAGGAAGGAGCAACGGCGAACTCACGGTTGGCACAATGGGCTGATCACCGCTTGCTGCGATCCTGCGCGTCCATTCCCTCCGCCGCAGAAACTCCACACGATCCTTGCGCTGGGTGAGACTCTCCGTGGACCTGCTCTGCTTGAGCGAGCGCCCCGCACGCGGGGGAAGGGGATATCCAGGGGAGATCTTGTCTCCGGTGCTGTCCCATATGGGCGAGACAGAAGGAAGGCGGGGAAATTGGATCATATTGGCGTTGGAGGTCGAAGTCGAAGCCATTGTGTTTTGAGGAGTGCAAGGAAGAATGAGAACCGACGGGGCTTGGCAACGGACCGGGTCAGGGAGGACGATCAGCGAGTGAGATGGGTCCGCGCGGGTTGCGCGCAGAAAGTGCAGCGAGGCGAGAGAAGGAGGGGAAAGTGGACGCGGCCATGGCGTTGCTGCGAGGATTTATAGGATACTGACGGGTTACCAAATCGAAATGGAGATGGATTGCGATGAGTCAGAGCGCCAGCGAAGCTCGCACGTCTCATCGTCGATGCCGTCACTGCGCGCGTCAACGTCCCGGCAGCTGTCGCCAGGGCCCAGATCGGCCTCCCGCCCCTCCTCCATCTCCCCCACGCCCTGGGTCCTCAAACACCCGCCTGGCCCCTGTCTTGTCATTTGGCTTCGACTTGACTTGACTCGCGGACCCGGAGCGTCCGATCGATGCGGGGCCTGTTACGGACGAGTCACGTCACGCGTGCGGCGTTACCGAAGGGTCAACGCAACAAGCTGTGCAGTCGTCGACCGGCGTACCGCGGGCGAAGGCATCTATCGATAGCGCGATTCGGAATCCTGCCTCGCGCCTCGCACCTTCTCGCATCCCTCTTGGTCTGGATTCCAGGCCGCACCCCGACCGACCGGAACTGGCACTTCCAATGGCACAATAGAAAATCAATCATTCACAATCCAACTACCGCGAACTCACCGCCAGCACATGCCTCGAAATTCCGCGCACGGCATTGCATCCATCGGGATTGTTGAATGTTGCCACTTCCAGAAATAGATATCCGGATGGGAGAGCAGGCCAAGGTCAGCGGCACGTAGTAGTCATGGACAGTGACAGATGCGCATACACCGTGGTTGCCGTGCTTTGTTGTGTGGAGGCGGCCCTGAAACAACGTGGCCGGCGTGGTCGGTCGTTCTCACCATTCGCCTCCGACAATGGCGTGTTTCCTGAACGGCAAAACACCAAATTCGTAGTGTTCAGCGTCCGAGAAAAACCCTACGTATGATTCGATGCGTACCGTTCAACAACACGAGTTACACGACTCACTTATGCGACCATCGAACGCCGACTCTAGTATTTTTGTCTGGTGTCCGCAGTGCCAGAGGCCTCGATGCCGCGGCACATAGCTGCGGAAGATAGCGGCAGCTCATGACCAAAGGGAACTGCGGCTATCCAGGAACCGGCGACCACAGGACTGAGTCCAGGGATTCGGAGAGCTTAAATTCCGAAGGCAACGTCGGCATGCGGGGCGATTCGACCGTGGTGGGCGAGGAGATTCCGAATCCGAAACTCGGCGGTGGGATGGTTACTCGAAGGCGCTGTTTAAGGGGGTAGAAAACGGTCCGCGTTTATAATGATCCAGGCGAAGAGGGCCACCCACTCACTCGCTGTTGACGCCGTGCTCCCTCGTCAAGCTTACCGGTGGTTCAACGTGGCAGAGTTGGCATGGACCGGAGGTGAGGTGAGAGCATATATGCAACGATATGTGTTGGATGACGGTCACTCCATTACAGAGCGTCGTTTGAGGGATAAGAGACGAAGCCGACTGTTGATTCAGACACAGAAGGGAGGAACGTGGGTGGCACTGGAATTTGAAAGCTCTCGACTCGCCACCGCAAAGGCCGACAGGGTCACCTGACTTTCCCCTGAACTCAAATAGGCAGCTCAGACGCCCGTGCGTTGGCTGGCGTCTCGGACCACACCTCCGGATCCGATGATATCGATCAATCGCAGTCTTCCTCGTCCTCGGGAAATTTGTCGAGGGGCAGGTGAGGCATCGCGGTCCATATGCATCAATGTTGAATCTTTTGCTTTCAGACCTCGATCACAACATATCAATCTATCAGCACCCGAGCCGCGATTATATCCTAGCGCCTGCCACCAGCGACGCATCATTTCATTGATCTACGAGATATTATAGCGCATCTTTTGGTGAACTCGGAGTAACATTAAAATAGCTGTCCTCTCGGAAAACGTACGCACAGGTGAGTTCGTGTGTCCCTCATCGACTCTCCATATGTCCTCTGAAAGCCTCGTTTTTACAGCTTGTTATCGTGGAATCCATCATCAAACTGCTGCGTGACTGTCAACTGACGGTAATCCACCAATATGTGCATCAAGTTTGAGGCGTCATTCAGGTGCATCGGAGACGCTCCGACTATCGCGCTGAATTATTCTGCAGGCGCCTTCGCGCACACTTAGCCGCCCGACGGATGTGTCAAAATGAAGATGTCGCGGGGATTGAATGCCATTACCGCCTCGGCTCACGTTGCCCAATTCTGCCATGCCGCCCGCCGCCATGGCCCAAACCCTGCAACAAGACTGCCTTGTCTGTCGATATTCGAGGTTTTCATCAAGTTTTCATTGACATGAGCATTGAGTACCGCAGAGCTGTGCAAGGCACCCCAGACCTAATAGTGCAGTTCAGACCCCATCGGACCGTCCTCCCTTCGGCTTCACGAGGCTTCACGTCCATCAGGATAAGCAGTACTAGTTGCAGGTGTGTCCTCTGACCTGACGCGAGCTCGCCAATGTTCACCTTTGCCTTGCACCAGGGCTAAATGAGGTATTGATAGATTGCCCAATCCAATCAATGGTCGTTCAGAAATTCATTAATGAACTGCCCTCGCGATGGCGATGTCTGAAAACCCTGATCGAGTCACAATAGCACCCTCGGAACTGTCATGTTGTCACCCACTGTGTCAAAGTCAGCTCCGTCCATGGCGGTAAATCCATACTGGACTGATCCTGTGGACGACGCGAAAGCATATGGAGGGTGGCGTCCAGCGACGTCGCCAGCACGTTTTATAATGCTGACCGCCAGGCACCTCCTCCGAGTTCCTCTCCTCTCCCCTCACCCGCACCTTCCGCCTCGCTGTTGACGTGTCTACTCTCAGGCCCTCCTGCGAGCTCAGTTGCGTCTGCGTGACCCACATCCATTCCTCGGCTGAGACGACCTGTCGCAAGTTTCCACGATGGCGAACTGGTTGCAAATTTACCGTCTTGTCTCGTTCGGTGAGTTGATCCCTCTACCTTGCATCCCCGTCCCGTGTTTTCTTGGCTGATGTCCAATACCAGGCTTCGCCATCTTCTCTGGCATCATCGTCGCGGCCCTTGCGGCGCAAATCACTGCGTTCGCCGAGGCTCACTTCAGGGTGTACTACATCTATGCTGCCCTCGCCATCGCGACGGGCGGCCTCACCATGATCACGTTGCCTATCATGTACGTGAATTCCCTTTCTTATTCCAAGAACGACCCAGACCCTCATCCGGTTGGCCATCTTAGGCTCGTCATCGACTTCCTCCGTCGGGGCGCGTTCACATCATGGGTCCTGATTGAGCTTATCTGGATATGTGAGCAATCATGTCGGATTGACCGACTCTTGGGGTTACCGGACTGACTTTCGGGGAAACAGCCGTCCTCTGGGTGCTGTGGATCGCAACTGGCGCGCTTGCGGTCAACAACACGTCCGCGATCTTCACTACTTGCGACTTCGTTGCGGACTGGGCAAACCAGCTCTGCCGCGAGACGCAAGCGATCGAGGCGTTCTCCTTCCTCGCATGGCTCACCCGTACGTCCCTTCTCATCCCCCCCCCCATTCTCAGCACCTCCAGCTAACCAATTCCCCCTGTACCTCTTCGTCCTCCCTCAACTCCAGTGATGTCCTACACGATCACGCTCCTCGTCGTCTCGCTCATTGCCCAGAACCGCGGCCAGTCGCTCTGGAAGCTGACCGTGCGCGACTACGCCTCACTCCCGCCCTCGCAGTCCTCCGCGTTCAACCCGAACCCGGGCGCGCTCCCGCCCCAGCAGTTCCAGCAACAGCAGCCGCTGATGGCCATGACGCCCGCCCCGCAGCAGCAGCCGATCTACCAGCAGCCGTACCAGAACGGCTCCGGGTTCAACCAGCAGCAGCCCCAGGCGCAGTACCCTCCGCCCCAGCCCGCGCCGTCGCCCAGCGTGATCTCGCAGGCGTCGTACGGCATGCAGGGCCAGCAGCCTCAGCAGGCGTACGGCCAGGCCGCCTACCCACAAGTGTAAAGTACTAAAGAAGTTCGTGGTTGGGGTGCAGAGCGGAGAGGGAGTTTCTTGTTTACGGCTATGTCCACATTCTATCCGTCACTTTGCCATCCTCGGTTCGTTTTTTTCTCTTCTTCTCTCCATGTCAGATTTAGGCGGACCGTGCATCGACTCGGGTAGCTTACGTGGAATGCGACACTCGTAATTCCATCGCGTGAACCCAATATCAGTACAGTACATTCTTATCACCTGCTGCATTTTCTGGAGACCCCGACGGCCTCTGACACCGGCAATCGTCTCGCCTGGGGAAGATATGGAAGAAGGCATATGAGCCATGGCGGCGCAAATGGCAGCTGTCAATATCACGCCTGGCAACAAATTTGCCTTGTGAGCGACACGTAGCTCTGATGAACGCGCGCGCACTCCTTTCCATCCCGGCGGTTTCCTTCTGACGGGCGAGTGTCGGAAATTTGGGGTAATGTTTGATAATGATTCATGCCTATTTGGGAACAACACCGGTTAAAGCGAAAAACGTTCCCAGACGAGAATCCGGAGTTCGGGTGTAAGAGTAAGGTTCCGCGTTCGTAGGACCACCGCTGAGCAGATGGCTCGACCGCCGAGGATCTGACAGCCCTCTTGTTTTGTGATGCGTTCAGAGTGTAAGGGACGGTGTTGAAGAGAGGAACTGTCTTACTCCGGATCCTACGCGTACACGGTGGTGCCCTTGTTGTTCAACGCTCCGATCGCGATATGCAACATAGCCATTGAGCACTGAGCAGTCTCGGGACCTCCGTAGCAGCGTCCGGAGCGGGCTGTGGCATGCATTTCTGCAGAGGAATCCCATGTTAGACGACAACATACTTAATTATCTAAGCCCAGATGGACTCGGGCGCAACAGCAATGTTCCTGCAGTGGCTTGGCTTGGTCACTGCCATCCTAGGGTTCTGTCAGTCATGCAAACGCTAACATCAATATTACTGGCGATCAACTGGGGACCGATGCTCAGCGTCAAGCGGCGGGACCTCGAGAAGAAGAGGTCTCGGGTGTCCTTGACAGCGACCTTGTTGCGTGAGCGGGGGGCCGAACAACGGGCGCTGCGGCGCCGTTCCGCAGGAGTCAGCGAGCAGGCTTCCGGGCACTTGCGCGCGGATTTACGACGGTCGGGGAGGCGGTTCCCTGTTCTTCGGACGTGAGCGACCATTAGGTTGCGATGGAGGTGGACAGGGGCTGTTTGTTCGGCTCACCTTCCTGCCACATACGGACACAGTCTGCGGAGGGTCAGTTGGGCACGGCCAGACGCCCCGAGACTTGTCCTTGGCCGTAGCAGGCTGCGGGACAAAAATCCCCCCCACCCTCGCATCCGAATACCGCTGCCGCAGGGTGCAGGCCGCGAAGCTGGCACAAGTCGGACGGAACAGAAGAGACAGAGAAATAGGGTTGATTTTGCTACATCCCTCAAGTACTAGAGGTGAACTACGAGCTACAAATATTGAGCGCCATCCAATGGTCCCTGCGAGAATGGTCCGGAGAATACATGTACACATATGCACAGTAGCACACGAGTGCGAGAGAGTCCTGCGGGGTCGTACCGTTGTCGTATCGTGCGATTAATGCCCCTTAGGGGACAATAAGATACCGCGCCGACCATGCGCGCGCGTCAGGAGAAGTCCGTGTGAGGGAGGGAGGGAGGGGAAGGGAAGTCGTCAGGCGGCGTCAAAAGTCTTGAGAGAGGGCCTACACGGCCGTCTCGGAGCCCTCGCTCACGCTCTCCGCGCCGCTGTCACGGCGGGAGGCAGCGCGCTTGGGGATATACGTCGGGAGCGCCTCGACAGGCCGTGTGAGGGTGAAACCTGGGAAACAAGCACGGGTACGTCAGTCAGACGTGGGCCACAAGCCGCAGAAGCGGCGAAGGGCGTACCTCGGGTCATCGCGGCCTTCTCGCCCTGCCGGCCAAAGCCCATGCCGCTCTTCTGGCTGGAGAGGCTGCCGGAACGGGAGGCATCACCGCCGTATGCCTCACGCTCCTTCTCGTTCCAGGTACCGCCCGGCGACATCACGAGCTGGCGAGGCGCCTGGCTGGTCGGGAGCACGCCCTTCGTGTCCTTGTCCTGTTCGCGCCAGGAGGTGATGGACCGCCGCGACTTGGCCGACTCGCGGAAGATGAGCCCGAGAAGGATGTTGACACAGCCGAGCGAGAAGAGGAAGAAGGCCGAGACGAGGGAGAACTCGTCCACGTGGTGGGAGAGAACGGCCGCACCGAGTCTGCGTGTATGGATAGAAGCATGGTCAGCGTCTGTCGTGGTAGGAGGGGAGGGCTGGGCAGAAAAGAACGAAGAGGAGTCTGAATGAAGAAGAGATGGGCTACTCACAGGCATTGGATAACGCCGAGCGCGCCCAGGCCGAAATCGTCGCCGAGGATGGGGAAGAAGCGGTTGAAGAAGGCTGCGGGCCAGCCGACTTCGGACATGATCAGGACGATGACTTGGAAAATGATGAGGAGCCGGTTAAGCACAGCCCAGAAAGCCCCGGCGGGTTGATTCGGAACAGTGCTGCCTCTGTTTTGGATACGAGGATCAGTAAGGGAGAAGGTTCGAGGTTGAGTGGATAGGATTGGGTCATGACGTACTGGACATAGTCGGTGTCTCCGTTGATGCAGTCCAAGCCGGTTGAGTTCGTGGTGTTGGAGGCGATGCGGATGTTAGGATCCGCCTTGCCAGCGGAAATGAAGGCGTTAACAGCCTGGACGTCGTGGACCATCGTGACTATGCTGCTCGCGAAGAGAAGCAGGAGTGAGATAATGCTGAGGGCGCGGACCACATTGAGGCCGATGAAGATGTCTAGACGAAACAGAACATGGGTGAATTAGCTCGAAGGATTTAGGCGTTAAGCTTGATGTTCTGAGATACTCACATCCTTTGGTGGTAGGCATGTTGATGACAAGGTTGGACGTGGGATGTGGGGGCGTGTGGAGCGTAGGCTGGATGAAGACAAGAGTCTAGTGTGATCTAAGAGAAGGAAAGCGTAAAGCAAGAGAGTGGTGTGCCTGCACCCGAAGGAAGTCGTGAAAGCAGCCGAACGCTGGGTGGACTGAGGCGGGATGCTGAGTGGAATGAGGAACGAGGCGGGAGCGAGGACGCCACTTATGAGCGGGGGAGAGGCGCGGGCATGCGCCTCGGTTATGCACCACGCTGGCATAATTTCTTTGTGCTGGTCGTCGTCGTGGGGCCTCATTGTGAGAGAAAACAAAAAGGACTCGTTGTAGAACAATGAGGCTACTTGGCGCCCGTGGGCTTGCTACAGCCACCCGCAGCCACCATGGCCAAATACAACCAAATACTGCCATTCAGGCGTCGGCGCCTGTGGCATGGAACATCTTGACCTTGCAGCGGCCTTGTAGTGAATCTTATCATTCTGCACTCATCGTCTCTGGGCCACCCAAAGACCGAACTACTTGCTTCAAGCTCATGTTCACGTCGTGAACCACATTCAGTACCGGAAAGGTGCCCTTCGACACGCATATACCGCGACTCGATCGTCTGCAAGGGGCCCTAGTGTCTCTGTAAGTTTTCTACTCGCCTTGCGAGACCTGTTGTGAATGCCTCGTGAATCTGATTTATCACCTTGTGCGTGTGTTAGGTATGCTTGAAGCGGCTGTTAATCAAAATGAACGGGACATCGTCCGTGAACTCTATCCCTTGCGCAATGTCCGGCGCGGTGACTCAAGACTACTTACACGGCGGGCAATCCCCGGGGGCCTGGTTGTCCGGAGAATGGAATACTTGAGAGACTTGTATGTTTCCTTAATGCTTCCATTGAATTTGGTGGTGAATGAGGAGGAAGACGGCGGTGCGTTAAGCGACAGACGAACTTCTCAAACATTCTTCGCGAACCATCGGGCTTTCCCCCGCCGTGTCATGACTCCGTCGTGAGTGCTCCCCACCTCCCACGCCTCATTCAGTGCCCACGGCCTGTCGGGCGCGTGTGGAAGTGATTGGGGAGCTCTAACGGCACAGTTTATAAGCATAACGCGCAGTATACGCGACCCTCCTCACCTCCCTGGACTTGAACACCAGCTGCCCTTAGGATGCACAACCTTCTGTCTCCGGCCTTCTCAGGAGTGGCTGAATATGTCGTCAACGTCGAGATCGACGCCCCAATCGACAGTGTATGGGCCATCTTAATTGACCTCCAGTCATATCCGCTTTGGTGAGTGTACGCTGTTGCACACGTAGGAACAACTGGTAAATATTATCTTAACAGGAATCCTCACAAGTGCGTATCAAAGTCTTTGAGTCCTTCTCACTGAATCCTTACTTGCATGCTGTAGTCGATCTGCCGTGATCGTCGATGAAGTTTCGCACAAGCCGACACAGGATCAATCTCTCCGCACAGATGTCATCCTCGAGCTTGCGATCCAGATGCCGCCCAGCCTCGATACGTCCAAAAAGCCAATGATTAGATATGAGCACGTCACCCTGGTCGACCATGCGGCACACAGAGTGACTTGGAATGCTGGACGAGTCCCAACACTCTTCCGCGGAGAGCACTCGCATGCCCTGAGCGTAAGCTCTAATGGCAAGACGTTATGTGAAACACGGCATGTGATTGGAGGGCTCTTTGGATATCCGGTCAAACACTTGATGTCCACAACAATGCAGCATTGCCTGGAGGAAATGTCAAATGCACTCAAGCAGAGAGCAGAGGGCAAATCCTCTAGACACAAGACGTAGTGTAAGTAGTTTCGTGTCCCTTCGTGTTAACCTGTCACATACCTGACCAAAGCGCACCACAGGCAGTACATGCATTGTATTATCCGGGATTATCATGCTTTTCGTATCCCGACATAGACTCCGTCCGCGCCGGCTTCTGAACATAGGCCGTCCTAGATCCCGGCAGTTGCTCGCTCTGTGTATCGAGGCATTCTGGAGCCGGCCCGATTCGACGGTTTGCTTCATTAAGACACCATCGTAGTGCCGAATGAACGTGTCACTGATGCTACGCCCGCAGAGACTAAGTAACTGGCTGTTCGGATGCCTCAATTCTGACAGAGTTCACTCCACCACAGCCATTTCTTGGCGTTCTGCGCTCGCATGATGTGGCAAGTGTCTACCTTCTCTGGATCGAACCTAGATTAACGATCGTTGTGGCTCTTAGCCCAGCAGAAAAGTGCAGGAATTTTTGCCCTTCGAGTTGGCGAGCCACTACTAGCAGAATAACCGCATCGCGCAGGAGCCTCATAGCAGATTATGCTCACAAACGACGGAGCGGTGCCTCCGTCGGTGGAGCTTTCGACGGCAGAATACGGAACACGGAGGGAGAGCCGCGCGGGATCTCCGGCTGTGTGCAGGGTGTATGGCTACCCTCGATGTCGGCAGCCAATACAGGTCAAGAGAACCAGCCGTTCCGAGAAGGCGATTTGTCCTCAATGAGAGAGATGATCACGACCGGGACTCTGCACCTCTTGTTCTTGCAGGCCTTCTCGTGGTGTCGGGCTGTTGTTTGACTGGGGATTGGAGGAGGTACGTAGACATGTGTACACACACGTACGCGTACTTAAGACTTCGACTGGACTGCTCAGAGACTTCACTCGCAGCTTTCACCCTCACAATTCGTCAACATGGCACTCTCCGCGGCCTTTCTCGTCTACTCTGGCGTGATGCCCCTCATCAAAACGTACGTTGCTATGTACCCTTCAGTAGTTCCTTGTAGCTTGTTTTGATCCTTTGCAGGTTCGCCGCACTGGTTTGCGGGTTCGTTCTCGTCAAGCTGGATATGTTTCCTCCAGCAGCATCCCGCGGAGTATCCATCATCAGCATGAACATTGCCCTCCCTGCTCTCATCTTCGCGAACATCGTCCCTTCCTTTACGCCGGCGAACGCTTCGGCCCTAGGTCCCTTGATTATGATGGGCTTTGTTTACCAGGCCCTCGGCTTCGCTATGGG
This sequence comes from Ganoderma sinense ZZ0214-1, assembly GCA_002760635.1. Classification (NCBI taxonomy): domain Eukaryota; kingdom Fungi; phylum Basidiomycota; class Agaricomycetes; order Polyporales; family Polyporaceae; genus Ganoderma; species Ganoderma sinense. The sequence goes on from AYKW01000045.1 coordinate 1,474,720, forward strand.
GATCCTCATACGTGAGCTCTGCTACATCCCTCGAAATTTCTGGCAAGGGATCGTCATCCTGACGGGGATGAGCAATTGGGGCAACCTACGTCAGTACCATTCACGTACATTCAGTCATGACTTGGAGAACCTAACGACATCCCACAGCAAGCGCGATCGTCATGTCGGTGACTCAGCAACCGCCATTCAACCCTGCGTCAGACCCTGCTCGTGCGTATGCCCGCTTACCCGCTTCATCTTCATTCGAACTGAATATGCGCGTCAGTTGGCGTCTCGTATGTGTCCTTGTTCTCCGTGACTTACCACATCGTGTTCTGGATATGCGGCGCAGCGAGCTCGCTTGCGTGGGATTACCTTCCTGGGGTGCCGCAGGGCGAAGAAGCCGAGCGTCGTGTGTCGTGGAAGGAAAAACCTATCGGACACCTTGTTGCTCGCGCTTTACGTCTTCCGGTCGTACCTGCTCCTCCTTTCTTGCCGCAGTGCAACAAGAAGGACGAAGAAGCTTTTTCTGCTAAGGAGGAGAAGGGCTCTTCATCGCCATCAACCACGAGCAGCATCGCCGAGATCGCCCCGTCGAACGTGCCCAGGATCGTGATATCAGAGGAACCCAAGGCCGATCCTCTCGAGGTTCAGATTGCCCCGCGCCTATCGCCTGTCCCCGCTGCCTCCACGTTCCGATCGCGGCGGCTCACGATCGTCATCCCGCCTACGCCTGTTCGCGTCTCGGCCACCCCGTCTCCCCTTCGCCAGTCCATACCGTCCACCCCAGGATGGGTGACTGCCCCTTCCTCTCCGACACGTGGGTTCTCCTTGCCTTCGCCTATGATGTCGATCATCTCAGCGACGCCCGCGCGGTCTATTCCCCCGATGACTCCGATTCGCTCCATCCACTCTATTCACTCTCTGGAAGATCCTACTGTGATCGCTGCCCTCGAGAAATCTGCTAGCAGCGCCAAGAAGCAACGCGACTGGGTGCTCGGCTCGCTCTTTGCGCTCCTCAAGCCCGTCACGCTCTCTCTCGCCATCTCTATCCCTACCGCCCTCATCAAGCCTCTCAAGGTCCTCTTCGTCGACTGTGCGTCCCAGGGGTGCCCGAATTGGCATGGGCCAGACAATCGGCCCCCGCTCGCCTTCGTCATGGATACAGGTAAGTGCTCGGCCCGTGGGCCGACGGCTCCTCACCGAATCGCAACATAGTAGCTGACTTGCGCGCACGCGCCCCACAGTGCAGTTCGTGGACACGATCGCGGTGCCGCTCGCGCTCATCCTCCTGGGGGCCTCGTTCGCGCGAATCAAGGTGCCGCGGCCGCTCTCTCGGCTCCCGATCATGGCGATGCTTCTCGTCACGCTCGCGAAGATGGTCGTGCTGCCCGTCATCGGCGTGGCCGCAGTGCAGGGGATGGTCCGGGCGGGCCTCATCCCCGCGGACGCGAAGGCGGAGAAGTTCGTCGCGATGCTCCTGAGCGGGACGCCTGCCGCTGTCAAGTAAGCATATCTTCTGCTCCTTCTGCCTGCCCATCCACGTCCGGCTCTGCCGAGACCACCGTGCGGCGGCGTCTCTTGTGAGCTTAGGTTGGTTTCACTGACACGTGAATGGGATGCTTGCAGCCAGATGATCGTCTCTTCGCTCTACGCCCCGGACGGGAATGTGGACACCTTGTCGGCATTTCTCTTAATACAATGTGAGTCTCATCGTATGGAATGTAATACCGAAGTTGACGCGCGGGCCTTGCTTCCATAGACATCTTTATGTTCATTGCCTCTGCGTAAGTGCTGCATGTTCAATATGGCATACGCCGTGTTAAAGCATCACTAATCCATCTCACACAGGGTGCTGACCGCCGTCTCTATTCTATTGGTATGATGAACTTCGGGCGAAGCGCGACCCTGTCGCCCACGTTGTGATGATTTTCCCCACTGCTATGTGCTCCGTTCGAGTCGTTCGCTCTACATGGAATCTCTGCCTGTTCCACCGGATGGCAACCGCATGCCTGCCACACACCTCGTCATACTCAACTCCTTCGTAGTTTTCCTCTTAATTCCACCTGCGCCTTGGTGCTATTGAAGCCTCGCCTTCTAGCACCTTTCGAGCTTGTTCGTAAGTCACAACCCTGTTTCGGGAATTCGGTTCCCAGTATCGGAGGCTTTACACCTTGCATGCCATGTGGTGCCACTATGAGCGATACCTTTGCTTTCCAGCATAAAAGGCTGAGCGTCTCGACGATGAGTCCTCATCCCAGCGACCGTCCGAGCTCTCTCAGTGCACAGGTATTCTTCATCGCAAGGTACAACTTTGTAGTTGGTGAATTTTGACCAGACCTGTTCTTCCCAGGATCCCTGCCAAGCCTTAATTTGGACTTCATTTCCCTCGATCATGTCCACCTCACCTCCCACCAACCTCCCGGACCCTGCCTACACGGCCGTGCTCACCTCCTATGTGACCCGGGAGATTGACGCTCCTCTGGAAACCGTGTGGGAGATACTCTCCGACTTTACGCAGTACCCAGATTGGTCAGTATTCACTGTCTGTCTCGTGTAGAGGTGACATCTCATGCCTCATCGACCACTGGCAGGAACCCGTTTGTGTGCGTAGAACTCTGTCAATACATAAGTGTTATCTGTGGAGCTTAAATTTTGTTGTGCAGGCGGAGTCAGCAGATCACTGACGAGACTGGCACGACGGTGCTCGAGGACCAAACGCCGGCCGAGGGCAAGTACCTGCTCATGAAGACGCATATCCCTCCGACCTTGGAGGATACCGTCTGGACCCAGGACGCTTTCGAGTTAATTATCGCCTACGATGAGGACAACCGTCGTATGGCGTGGCAGAGTCTCCTGCCTCAGTGGCTCATCAAGGCGGAGAGGTGGCAAGCGTTGAGCACGACAGCGGATGGGAAGACGTTCTACGAATCGCGGGAGATCTTCGCCGGGTTTGGCGCGTACCTCATCCAGTGGCTCATTCCTACGCCCCTCACGCAGAGCTTTGAAGCGATGGCGGACGCGATCCAGACCCGGGCGGAGGCGGCGGGGCAACAATGATAGTCTAGGTTGTTATCTCATGCTCCTTGCCAGTCATGAACTAAGCAACTGATGTTCGGGTCTGGAAGGTTATATACAGATTCACTACGGGTTCTTGTAGGTTATGCATGGACTTGTCTACCAATGTATTGCGCTGTGCTTCTATTTTCTACTATACATTTATTCTGTGCTAAGGCTAATGCCAACTCCATCGCCAAACGCTTGACCATCCTTGGGTATGGTGCCCAGTTCTGACGACAACGGTGACTAGAATCCGAAGACTTACCTGGGACTTGAATCTGCGATCCGAAGGCCCCTAGAAATAGCAAGACACATTAGGGAGCATACCAGAAGTGAGTACGCACCTATATCAGCCAGGCTCGCCCCGTTGATCCCGGTGCACGCTGAGACATATTGTTAGCATCTAACATGGACCATCAAATAGCTTTGGGGCTCACCAGTTGGAGGCTCAGCCTTGCAGTGCGACACGCCCACTCCGCGCAATCCGAGTCGCCCGTCCCTGACAGGCGACTGTATCGGAAACGCGTTGGCTCGTCCACCTCTTCGCCGGCACAATGAAGTGATTCGCGACGAGGGTGGGAGCCTGAGTGGGGCGAGCGCGAACGTCGACAGCCACCAGGTGGGCTTACGATCCACGGAGCGGCTGACACCTTGTGCGGGTGGCTGCATTCCGCGAGGTAAGTGCCTGCTTTGCATGGAGAATTCGGGAACAGGATGGACTTACATGGTGTTCGGTCAGCCATGCTATGTGACGTCCAGTATTGAACACGTCACGGAGAAGGGAGAGGGAGGGAGGAAGGACTGTCCGGGACAACAAGGATGAGCGACAACCAGCATCGAGACGGAAACCACGGAGCGTACCAGAGAAGTTTGGTGAGTGGACACCTCCGGCCCCAAAAGCTTGCAAGGAGCGTTAGCTGAGGATAGAAGGCTGACTGAAGCATGGCAACATACCGGTCGATAGCGAGGTGCCCAACAACCCCGTCCACGCGGCCCCCGACATGGACATATGGGGGAGAAACATCCCAGCTCGACGTTCGACCCCTCGCGAGAGAGCGTACGACCGACTGCCCACATAGCATGCACTAATGCGGGTCGCCGGCGCACCTAGGAGGATGAGGAGGGGAAGAAGTGAACATGGGAGTCCTGAGGAGAGAGAGGACGGGGGAGAGGACGGGCTTTTATACGCAGGAGGGTGGGACCTCGGGGCATGTCGGCATGTTGAAGTTGGAGTCAGCCCTCGAAATCGGACAAGCAGTCAGCCATATTCGGGATCCAGAGGCGCGTGATTCTCGTTTTCGTCTGCCTCACCGATTGATTGCGATGGATAGCAGACAGCCTCAGATAGCAGCCCATCACGGTGTCCTTCCATACGCGGACCTCTGCAACGCCGCCCGAGGGCGCCGTCTCGTAACACGCTGGGTGGCACCTTCGCGGCTGGCGAATTCCTCCATGCTATGCTTCCACAGATCCTATTCCGAATTATCCACCTTGCCTTTTGTTTTCCGAGTCTCCGGAACAAGCGCAAGTATGTGTATTCCAGTCGAGATCAATCCGGAAGTGCGAGGGGAGTACCGAAAGAGAACAGATGTGGTGCTGTGTCGGGCGGGAACGTCTTGGACCGATTGGGGCTTCCAGAGTGAGGTTTCCAGCCCAAGACTCACCAAATGAATGGGATCCGTCCCCGCCTTCGGTTCGTCATTGGTGATTGACGTTGGGGTGAGTCTCGTCTTTGAGAGCGGAAATGAAGCTGGCTGTCTGGTGGAATTCGAAACATCACGGTGTCGCAGGAGACAACAACGACTTGCAGTTCTACAGTCGCTGGTACCTAAGGTGTGCTACATGGGCTTCGGGCCTACGCCTGTCTGGTTGGGAGCGACAAGCAAAAACTTTAAACCGTCCGAATCCGATGATAGCTGTAGTACCCATGGACTAATGTCCGTACGTACCCCTTTTGAAGCGACTGTAATCCCTCGCCACGAAGGTAGCATCACTCGGCTTGAGGCATTGGTTTCAATATATCTTTGCATTTTTAGGAGCATAGAGTCAGGTGCAACAGCGAGGTCTCTGCCCATTGAAGAGAGGAGCGCGGGGTATAACCTGTCTCCTATGGGCGTCGTAGACAACATACGTCCGCCCTGCCCCCCGGCCGAGCCGGGGGCGAGGATGTTTAGCTTCTCCACAGGAATGCCTGCTCCCGGTTGCCCCGGACAGTAGCGGCCGAAATTCCCCCGGGGACGTGGCATCATGCGGCCAAACGCGTCCCTTCGAACGCCCGAGACCTCGACTGCGCGTGCCTGCTCCGTACGGACCACAACCAAACCACAACCGCAACCACAACCACGGGCACAACCACAGCATGACCATCGCCACAAACACAACACCAACACCACAGACAACCACTCGAACACCAACACCGAACTCGAAGCCACAGCGAGACTCACAGGAGAAACACGAACGCCAAAACACACTGAATGCACAACATGAACACTAACAGGAAACCAACACAACGCCGCGGACCAGGGTCTTGAGGGTGTCGGTCGACCGTTTGGGTCAGCCACGTTGGTGGCGTCGAGTTGCCTGAGAGGTCGCCCAGATGTCGAGGTCGCACGTCGCCACAGAGGAGAAAACAGACTCGAAGCAGGCAGAGCAGAGCGAAGGAGACAGTAGAACAGAGAAGCCGGAAGTCGGGGAGAGGCGAGAGTCGACCAGAGAGACAAAACGAACCACAACCTTCTGTGAACAACGGTGGCGTTGAGTAGAGAACACGGTGGCGAGAAGCCTGGCACTCACATTGACAGACCAAGCAAGGACCCGAGTCGACGAAGAGGACGGACAACACAGAGAGGTCGGTGGTCGAGGGCAAGTTGTGAGGCCGTTGGTTGAGGAGGTGAAGGGGTTTATATATGCGCTCGGGTTCGGGTGGCTTGCAGCAGACGAGGCCGAACAGCCACAGAGGGCGCTCAAAATCGCAAGAGACTTGCCTTTCTGGATTGCGTTGTACCGAACACACAAGACGACCCGAACAGAGCTGGACCGCCTCTGCCAGCCCCAGTGACAGCCGCATCAGCCACACCCCAAAACAGCATGCGTGATAGTCTGAGATGGTTATAATTACCATTTGTCTCCCAATGCTAACTTGAATTTCGTGAACAAAAATGAACTTGATGTCGCCTCCGAGTTGGATCTGACTCTCGTAATTCATCAATTCAAGAGCCTGAAGTAAGTAGTCCGCTCTAGCCAGCTATCGAATATCGACTAGTTCATCGCCACGGTGTAGTAAGGGCAGTCGTATGAGAGAGAGGGAGCTCCATATATTTCATTATCTAGAGTACTACGATATTTACATATTACTGACGTACGCGACAGCCTGAGGGTCAGCAATCCTCCGCTACTACGAGGACCAGACTGATCTACAACCCGCACCCTCCTAAACCGTAGCTAATCCTAAAAATTCCGCAAGCATCAGCGAACGTGTAGAGTAACGACACTCACTTGTGTATATTGGCATCCAGTTGGAGGATCCCGGTGCATGCTACGATGATCTCGGTGAGTTTCCCACCTAAGGTCATCAAAAGTCGAAGATGCTCACCAGCCGGAGGCTCAGCCCTGCAATGCGACACGCCCACTCCGCACAATCCGAGCCGCCCGTCCCTGACAGGCGACTGTATCGGAAACGCGTTGGCTCGTCCACCTCTTCGCCGGCACAATGAAGTGATTCGCGACGAGGGTGGGAGCCTGAGTGGGGCGAGCGCGAACGTCGACAGCCACCAGGTGGGCTTACGATCGACGGGGCGGCTGACACCTTGTGCAAGTGGGTGCTGGATGCAAGGTGGTCAGTCCTTGTCTTGGGTGACGAAATATAGAATGGACGTACGTAGTGGTGGGTCAGCCGTGTAGTGCGGCGTGGCATCTATGTCAGACGCGCCACAGAGGAAGGAGAGAAGAGAAGGGGGAGACCTGTCCGGTACAGCGGATCAATGAGCGATGACCATCAGAAATGGTGCAAGGGATACGTACGGAGAAAGGTTGGAGAGTGGGCACCTCCGACACCGAAGGCTGATAGAGAGGTTTGGTTAGAAGCAAAAGCGGAGGCTAGCACAAGGCGACGTACAAGTCGATAGTGAGGTGCCCAGCGACCCCATCCACGCGGCCTCCACATGGACGTATGATGGGGGAGATACATCCCAGCCCGACGTTCGACCCCTCGCAAGAGCGTACGACCAGCGACACACATAGCATGCACTAATGTGGGTCGCGGGCGCACCTAGGAGGATGAGGAGGGGAAGAAGTGGACATGGGTGTTCTGGGGAAAGCGAAGACGGGAGAGGCGACGGGCTTTTATACGTAGGAGGGCGCTGTGCTCGGCGCATGTCGGCATGTTGAAGTTGGAGTCAGCCCTCGAAATCGGACAAACGGTCAGCCAATTCGGGACCCGAACGCCCGTGATGCTGTTGTTCGTCTGTCTGTGCGATTGATTGCGATGGACAATCGGCTGGTCGGCCATCGTGTCTTGCCATTTCCGTCCTTCTGCAACGCCGCCCAAGAACAACCCTTGTAATGCCCCGGGTGCCACTTCAGCGGTAATCAAAACTCGCCCCGGGCTGGTCTTCACCTGCTTAATAGATCTAATCCATCCGTCTTTCGCTCTCCGGCTGCCCGAGATGATTTCGAATTGATAAGGTGGCAATAATGCCTTCCTCCGAATCTTCTGGCCAGCCTCTGTCACCCTCCGGGACAACTCGGCCAGTTGGAGCAGCGGAGTCATCGGGGGCGCGTGTGAGGTGATGATTCCGGGCGAACAGGTGCTACGCGGCCGGCAAGATCAGGAGAACCGAACTGCGAGTTCTTCGAAGGAGACCAATGGTGGAGGACAGTTTCGGCGCACGTTTGCTTCCCCACGAAGTGGGTACTGGTCCCGAGGGCCACGAAGAGGCCTGCGCCAGGAACGGCCTCGCCACTGACGCATACGCATCTGTGGCGGCGACCGACCGTACCTCGGGACCGGCGTTTGAAACGAGGGCTGGCAAATCGGCGCGTCTTGAAGCCCCCGAGCCGGTGTCGGAAGTTTGAATCAACCTCACGCCCTAACTTGAAGTATGCTACATGTAGATATTATCTCTTAGCAACGAGCAGGCCCCTGGCTTTCGTCATGGCGGTCAATAGTTAATGTCGGAATATAAGCTCGGCTTATGCTGAATCTGGAGGACCGGTAGAGTGAGCAGAGGATGCTGGGCACGAGCAGATAAGAACGGAGCTCGCCTTTGTTATCTAAGGCCGTTGTTTTTGTGTGCTGTCGAAGGTTTAGAATAAACGTTGTTGAAGATACGGTTCCCAGTTGGCTCAGAGTCATCACACGATCGTTCTCACGACGGTTGGCTCCCGGGGGTCTTGACGCACACGCTGGTCCGATTTCACACGCCAAATGACAGTCCTGCGGCCTAGGGTCCTGTCGACGAAGACTTGATGTTCCGAATGAGTATCTTAAAGGCTTGCCAGAACCTTGGGACCCGAAAAAAAACAGTCAGCTCTAGATTGATGGCGCGAAGCAGAAAGGTTATATTATCATACCGGCATTGACTGAAAGTAGGGACATGGTCGTCCAGGTGGTCGATGGTAAGTGTATCCTAAAAACCGTCAGAAATATCAGTATTAGATCGTCGGGCCAGTGGCGCGATGAGTTTGACCGTCAACGTTAGCATTGAGTGTGCGGGGAAAAGAGTAAGGATGGACATACAGTCGGCATCGCAAGTCATGGGGTCGGCAACGGCAGTGGAGGAGAAAACTGTGGCGGAAAATAGTGATTTTATACCCGTGAAGCGCATTTAGGGTTGGTGGTTAGCTAGTAGCGAAGAGCCTACACAGCAACGCCCGGCGCCCCAATGGCCGTCTCCAGAGTTGGCCCTTGTTACCCTTGTTGCCCTGCTATGGTGTTCATACTTGATGACATCTCCAGATCAGATGAGAACCCTGGAACTATCCGTGAATGTTTCGAGTATGTTTCGACTGGCTCGGAGGTGACGTGTTTCGTCGAGCCGTCATCGACTCAGGGCGACGTGGGATTGTAACTTGAACAACGCAAAGGGTGTCGCCGCACGTGATAATACAGCTGGAACAGATGACGATGGAATACTTGACATGCGGTACTGGCCACTTTATAGGTAGAGGCTTGTCGAGCAGGACGAAGGAGTGGCGTTTGGCCCGGCAATCATGGTAGGATTCCGGCGACTCGGACCCTCGGCAGCGGGCCTACTAGGCTCAGCCTCAGCAGGCTGAGCGGCCTGCCAGTGACCATAGTCGCCGTTTGAGGGCTAGCAACGGCAGCGAATAGGAGACGATCGCCACAAGTAGAAGATGCGTGAGGATGAGCGTAATCTAACACTTGATCATCCAGAGTTGAGTCTGGCAGACGCGGAGGACGCGGCCTCGCGGGCCGATCTTCCGGCGCTCATACTTCCTGTTTAGGCTCGTTGGGCGCCAATGATAGTGGCCCTCGTGCGCGGCACACTCGCAGTGACTCGGACTCATCGCCACCACCGCTACAGTATGCCACCAACACATCTCGTTGCTTACTTACATCTAAGTTCTAGTCGGCTCAAGGACGGGGCTCCTCATATGACCCGCAGCTCGTCGCTATGAGCGACTTCCATTCAGGCGGACAAAGTGCGCTCGAGACCACAACGAATGTTCATAGCATGATCCGATTGTATGACCACTGGCAAGTTTGAAGAAGCTTCCCCCTCGTTGTATCGCTCGCCCGTTGGTCAACCCTTCGATTGCTGACATCATGCCTTGTATGCTCACCATCCATGGAGCTTTAAGTCCGGATCCATCGGGTGCGCATTTCTGCTTTGTTAACGCCGTTGCTCACTGGCACGGAATGGAGTGCTGATCCACGTACAGTTAACGGTTCAACCCCTCAAGTGCACGGTCTCAATCTCAATTCAACAGACATTTGTAAAACGAGCGGCCTCCTGAGGGTACTCATCAAACGACAGATACCGGCATGTACTGCGGAACTGCGCGCCATACATCACTAGCGACCATGGCGGAACGTCTCGAGTCCCCCGAATTGTCCCCCCTTCCAAGCCTAAATTGTGCTTGAGATGGTGCGTTTGATCGTGCTCAACTTCAGTACAGAATTTATAACCGCTTGTAGCATACAGGGCCCCGGGGTTATTCTTATAACCAGTAGCGACTTCTGGCAGGTAACAACTCGAGCCGGAGAAGTTCCCCGGTCCCCAATTAGGGTCTCGCTAAGTAACGGTTCGGTCGTGGGCAGGCTTGGCTTTCACACGATCGGAACGTCATCCGACCCCCGTGCTACCTTGCATGGCGCGCCACAGCATACGGTGCTGTCCCTCGCAGTGATGAAGAAGCCTCGGATACTGCCCTCTTCCTGTCCAGAGTGGGTCGACTAACGGAATTCCAACGTTTTTCCAAGCCGCGACACTTCGTCGCCATGCGTTCATCGGGCCTCCGAGTTATGTTATGACGATGCGCCATGACGAGATCGAACTCAGTCCCTGAAGGCGTATAAAGCCCTCAAGGCAAAGACGGTCCTTCTCCAGCTCGGGATTCGCCCAGTTCTAGTTTCTAAGAGCCTCCGTCCAGTCGGCCGCCGCCCCTCCTCTCCTTAGTTTTGCTTCTCGCCATGTTCGCTGCCACCCTCTTTTGTCAGGTGCTCCTCGCCGCCGCAGTCTTCGCCCTCCCGACTTCCAAGGAGCGCCTCGCTCAGCGACTTGCGCGTCGTGCCGGCGGCCTCACCCGCCAGTCACAGCCCAAGCTCGTCTCCTCCGCGCCCGTGACCGAGAGCAAGGCCGCCCTCAACGGCACCACATCGAACCTCATCTACAGCGAGAACTGGACCGGCGCCGTCCTGTCCCAGAGCACGGTACGTATACCCCAATTGTCTTCAAGTTCGGAGTAATTCCTCGGTTCTGCGTGACCGGCTAATCTACCGTGGCTTCTGCCCCTTTAGGCGACCTATACGTCCGTTACCGGCACATTTGTTGTCCCCACGCCCCAGGAGCCCTCGGGCGGCTCCGGCGCGCACTACGCGTCCGCCTGGGTCGGGATCGACGGCGACACCTGCGGCAACGCGATCCTCCAGACCGGCCTCGACTTCAACGTCGACGGCAGCAGCGTCAGTTACGACGGTGAGCCCCGCTATCTCCATCTCCGCCTTCCCTCCTCCCCGCTGATCGCGCGCTCCGCACTGTAGCATGGTTCGAGTGGTACCCGGACTACGCGTACGACTTCTCGGGGATCAGCTTCTCCGCGGGGGACTCGGTGACCGTCACCGTCACCGCGTCGTCCGCCACGGGCGGCACGGCGGAGGTCACGAACGAGTCGACGGGCCAGACGGTCTCGTACACGTTCTCGGACCAGACCGCGCTGTGCCAGTACGACGCGGAGTGGATCGTCGAGGACTTCAGCACCGACGACGGGCTCGTGCCCTTCGCGGACTTCGGGAGCGTCACGTTCACTGGGGCCGCCGCGGGTACCGCCAGCGGCGAAACTGTGAGCCCGTCCGGCGCGGAGCTCATCGACCTCGTGCAGGACAACCAGCTCGTCACGTCGGTGTCCGTGGGGGATACCTCGGTCACTGTATCTTACATTGCCTGAGAGTTGAGCTTGGGTGGCGCGGTGCACCCAGGGAGACATGTACTTAGTCTGAAGCTTGGGCTTAGGCTCTTGGGACCGGAATGGACTTGAATGGACTTGAATGGACTTGAATGGACTAAACTTACTTACATGCGCGTGTGGGACGTAGGTGTGGACCTGAGGAGTCGGAGGTACCAATGTGCCGTCCGCCTCGGCTACAGGCTGTCGAGGTTTGCAATCGCGCTCTGAGCGTTCTTGGCAGACTTTGGCGTCGCCCCCCAGGTTTCAAGCTTCGATATACCTCTGTCTCTTGGTGGTAGACTCGGTGAGGATGTGTTGAAATGCCCTGTCAGTGGACGTGCGGGATTCGACACATGTCTTGGCCCATGGCATATACAGGCCTACAAGAGACGGATTAGAGCTTACAAGTAGTCGCCCCTGCTTCGCTGCCGTAGTCTCCCATCAAGATGTCCCGAATCTCCAGCGCGACGCCGCGGGGGTTGTCCTGAACGGTGAGGTGACCGGCCCCAGTCACATTTCGGACCGACTTCATCCGCCTGCCTGCCTTCTCATCCACGATGACTTTGTGTAACGCCTCAGGCCTAAGCGTAAATCGGGATCGTGAGCATTCCACCACGGTAACAGAGCCGGAAGTGTCCGCTTACACCATGTCGATCGTATCTCCGAATATGCAATGAACTGGCAGAGCGGCGCAAAGCTCCGTCAGCCTGTCGAGGGCTGCGAAGCCGATCTTGAACTTGGTGTACGCGGCCGAGTCCTGCACGCGCGTACAGGCGAGGGTAACTCCATGATGATCCGGGTACGTTGCAGTGGGTAGATCGAGTAACGCATGTTCCTGCCCGCATATATTCAGCCAACCGAGCAGTTCTTGGGATCAAGCTTGCAATTAGGCATGCGTACGATGAAGAGGTCGAAGACGCGCTTGTCCCAACGGCGCCATGGAAACTGGCGACCGAACCATTCTCGCGCCTCCTCCCGAGACGACCAGACGTCCTGACGCGTCTTGGCCAACTCTATTGCGCGCAGCATCGGCAGACGCTTCTCTTGCGCGTGCTTCAGCAGCTTTGGGGGCATCATTGGCGGCTCGATCACTATCATGGAGGAGAAAGGGAGGCGGTCCAACGCATGCCCTAAGGTCATGGTGATCCTGAAATTTATCGGTGAGGCGGGTATGCATGTATAGAGGCGGATAACTGCACTCACAGAGATACCGACCCCGCCGAGTGGCCGATACCGACAATACGATGGCCCGCGATCAAGCCCGATCTAAGTAACGTGTTGATCGGAGCGTTCCACTGGTCCATGTCTCTTGAAGGTGTCAGCATGTATGCGCCAAGAGACCTTGCTGTAGAAGAACTCACCAAGCCCATCAGGCAGCTCAAGCAATACGCCGTCGTTGAGCCGTGCGGCGTGGCCATGCTGTGGCGAGTCGATCGCCCATGCCTCGATAACGGTGAACCCAAGACCAGGCGAGGCGTGCAAGGCCTCGAACAGATGCTCGACCGCGGGAAACCACGTCTCCTTGTCTGGACACAGGACTCAGCTCGCCTGAATGTTCAAAACGGTCTGCGAGTAGTACTCACGGGTGCCGTTACAATGGAAGAAGACGAGCGACAGTCGCAGCCGTGGTGCCTTCGAGGGTGCCGAGTCTAGATCTGGAGCTGCGGGGCCGTTCTCCCCCTGAAGAGGTCTCCAGCGGACAAAAGAGCAAGCAAATTTGGGGTGGTCGTTCACACCGGGCAAAGTGAAGTTAGTAGTCTCGAGCATGTTGAACGGCGTTCGAAGGACTGGGGTCGAACTGCCATGCCGCAGCGAATTGGTTTATACGCAGTCGTCTGGAGGGCTTCCGATGCGCCGAGGAAGGAAGCTTTCCAACTTTAGGACCGCCGCCGGAGAAGAAGCTGATGCCCTGAGCATCCGCCGTGGCGCCAGGTGACGAGGCCGGGCTTGTGATGAGAATTATGGAAGTGGGGGCGGAGACAGGTGCATGGAGTTACGAAATACCGCCTCATTCTATGGATTGGATGAAGTTCAGACGAGCGCGGACTGCAGGTGGTGGAGAGCACTCATGACGGGAAGGAACCCCACCGACAACACAAACTGCAACTTGTGCCACGGAGCGCCCACAGCCGGCCCGTGTCTCCGCCATCCTCTCCCGGTAGCTCAGCGCAACTTGTGTTACTTACTCATGACGACGCAGTAGCAGCACGCGCGAAGTGTACCAGAAATACCAGGTATGATTCTAGCTCTACGCCGGGTATCATACTACCACTCCATCTTCTAAAGACCATTAAGTAACCATTAACAAGTTAGGGCTACCAGTCATCGCGTCCGTGTCATCATCCGTCGTCATCTTGAAGACATGATCTTCTTTTCATGTTCGTGTGTTCGTACTTTTGGTGGGTCGTAGGCGCAGCTCCCGGAGACCAGGACACGCTACACTAGTACCAGCCACGTTCCCGCTAGTATTAAAGTGCTGCGTGCCGCGCGAGGGGAGGCCGGGGGGACCCAGTGTCGTGCGCGCGCCGCGACGTCGTGAGCTCCTGATGAGAGGAGCGGTGCTGGTGCCAAACCCGTGTGGCATGCGGGGTATAGGATGCCATACGACGGGTATTGGGATGGGTGTAAGCACTGAAGGGACCGGGCGAGCGGGGTACGGCTCAGGGCAGGCTGTTGAAGCCGGCCGGACAGCGAACTCAAACGTCATGCACCAGGGGCTTCTCGCGGGCAGCGGGAGCGATAAAGAGGCCGTCGTCGACCTTGACGTCTGTGCGGTTGGACTGGGGGCCCTTATAGTGTCTGCGGCCTCCGATGATGTACCAGACCCTGTGCATTAGAACGGGATCAGTCAGCATTGGCATCGGCAGGGTCTGGTCGTACAAAAATCCTTACAGCGATAGCAGGATGACACCGCCGGTGATGGGCTGCAATCATGCAAATACCCTCAGTGAACGAGCATACACAGATGACCAGGAGGTAGACGCACCGCTGCGTAGTTCATCGTAGTCGCGTTGACGGGGAGCACGGGAGGTAGCGCGAAGATGATGCACACGAAGAGCGTCCACAGAATGCAGTTCACGTTCGCGATCCAGCCGATGATCCCGTCGCCCATGTAGAACGGCCCGGGCGTGAACTTGACCTCTGGGTGGTTCCTGTACCACCGGCGGCTGCACAAGTCCGGTGGGCAGTCAGCAGCCCCCCGCGAACTAAGCAAAGTAAAGGGCGCACCAGAAGATCGGGATAATGTACGATAGGTCGAGCGCCATCGCGGTCATGGCGAAGATCGCATTCAGCGCAACCGCGCTCGCGAGGTCGAGCAAGCCAGGGAGGATTGCAATCACTGTCACGAACCAGATCGCGCGCAGCGGAGTCTGCGTCCAGGTGGAAATGTGCCCAAAGAAACCACGGTCGGGGAGCCCCTTGTCGCGCGAGAACGCATAGACGGTGCGCGACGCCGCTTGCAGGGCGGTCTGGCAGACGAAGAAGGCTGTGAGGCAAACGAACGCCCAAATGAAGAGCGCGCCAGGCTTGCCCATGCGGAGGACCATGATCTATATGCGCATATAGCGAGAGAATAGCACAAGAAAAGGTTGATGAGATCGGGGGCGCGAGGCGGTAAGGGCGATTGGGTACTCGCCTCGAGGAACGCGGAACCAGACGGGCCGGGGAGGTTCTCACTGTAATGGATTGGAATTATGTGGTTTAGTGAGTGCTAGTTCTTAGGGGATGCCGTAATGTTAGCAACGTCACGTACAGAGGACCGGAGCAGAGAACGAGGACGATGTTAAGAAGCCATCCGAGGATACCTGTGCCGATGACAGCGATGAAGATCGCGGAAGGAGCTACCGGTCGAGCGGAAAGTCTATCAGTGACATTGCATGTCGGAACCTAAGTTGACACCGACCTGCATAGGCAGCGCGCTTCACTTCCTCCCTGTAATTGCATGAATGAGCTCTTGTTCCCATGCATAAACACGAAAATCTCGACTTACGAGATATGCGCGGTAGCATCGTAGTCCTAGAAGGACCGTCATATTGACCTCGCTGAGTACGTCAAGTCCACATAGAATGTAACCAGTTACTTACCGTCATCTGTAAAATAAGCGAATTTAGTATGTATCCTTCGAAAGTTCCAACATGTGGGCCCGGAGGTAGAAGGGAAATAGCACGCACAGTCCATTGAACACTGAGCAGCCCGAACAGGAACGCGATCCCGTTGTTCCAGCCACCGGTCTGGTTAACAAAGCCCTGGCTGCCAAAGACATAAGCGGCAGTATGCATCTCGCTTCGTGGAGTCTTCGCCAGGAGGACGACGATAATGACTGCGGAGACGCGCATTTAATCAAGTTTTCCGAACTAGGACGCTAAGGGATATACGTACTGATGGTGGCTCCGAGGTTGACGAACACGAAGCCACTCGTAAGACGCGCGAGTTGGCGTGTCGCAAGGCAGTTCTAGAGCCCGAGGTTTATCCTCAGCCAAGACGAGATCGGACCGAACACTGACCAAAATGCCATGAAGGACGAGCAGCCCAGCAAACAATCCTACACTCTTGCCCGCCGTGACCTGGTAGGTGTCGCCCCTGCCTACCACCACCGCGGCCCAGATCATGTTCGCGAGCCCGAACTCGGTCGAGGACAAGCCGACGATCTGTCCAAGGATGTTCAGCCAGCCGACCACCCATCCGACGATGGCGCGCTGTTTACGGGGCACGAGCTGCGCAGACGCGGTGTACCTGAAGTATGTGTGACAGGGCCGGGGGCGTTATCAGACTGCAGGGAGCACATGTGTACCGGAGATGATGAACTTACAAGCCACCGCAGGTCGGGAAGGCGCTGACAATCTCAGCGATAGAGGCACCTGCGGATCGGTTAGTACTCGCATCTTGTTGTGTATTGCATCCGGGTGCATCTAGCGTGGGGGCCACATAGCTCGCTGGGAAACGTTCTGTCCGAGCGAGCTCTTTGTGCGGGCGCTGGAGCGACATTCGCCATGGGCACGTCGCAGTTTTAAACCTCGAACGGTGTGCGGAGAATCAACGCGAGGGGAGACTCAAGGTTTGACATGAACTTGTGACCTCCGGTCGCGTTCGGGGGAGGGAGCGGGCCTCATGTCACTCGGACGCTCGGGGAAGCCACTGACAGCGGCGTGATAACGCATGAGAAAGAGATACGCACCGAGGGTAAAGCACATCGTCGCCCCGAGTATCCAGCACCATGTCACCGATGCGGGACCACCAAGGGTAAGTGGGGTATTGAAGGTGGTAGCAATACTTGAGCAGAGACCCATGATGCTGAACGCGAAGCTGATCTGGATGGATGTCAGACGTCATTGGAGACAAGCGAGTGAGAGAGACACGGACGGTGGCAATGTTGGAGAACTCGCGCTTGAAGGAGGGGACGTAGCCAATCTCGAGGAGCTTGTTGTCATCGTCGGCGGAATTGTCGCTACCGCTGGCGACGGAGCGAGTCTCAGAGGCGGGCTCCTTCTTAGAAAGCGTGTAGGACATGGTGGTGGTCGGGAGGAAAGAGGGGACGTTGGCGCGGGGGGAAGATAGTGCGCGCCCTGGGGGCCCCCAGATGGTGGTGGATCCGAGGATATTCGAGTCGTGTGCCAAGATCTGTTCATGCTGTCTGCAGGCGCCGGCCACAGAATCAAATGCGAACTTGAAGGAACCGTTTTGCCGCTTTCTTCGTTCCGCTCGGTGTCCGCTCCGGGGTCGAGGCACCCTCTTGGGAGTCCTGCAAAGGCTTCAGCTAGCAAAAGTCGGTAGCAAGAACCTAGTTAGGCCATTCATGGGCGTCTCGGGCGAGAAAGAGAGAAAGAAAGAAGGACGATGCTATGGCAGAGGACGAAAACGTGGCAGAACGCGTCGCGATCCCGGCCTTGATCGAGGAGGGAGTCGCGTCCAATCACGTCGCACGTGCGTCGCGACGCTGTCACTGATAACGGCGTCACAGGCACAGGGGAAGCCAGAATTTGTCCCAGATCGGAGCCGGGGCCACTGCACTGCACACCACCACCCAGCTCGTGTTCCAAATGGCCTTGACACGTCCACACCGCTGTCTCTCTAGCAACCATGGGCCCTGCGTGGGCCCGTCAAGTTCTCTTGAAACCTGATCCAAGCAGTCGACATCAATAACGCACCTCAAATTCGACCCCAATTGCTCAACACTCTTGCTTCGCTCCTCTCCGTTGTGTTCATGCTGGGGTCGACGGCGGTCCTCTAAGCAAGCATGTGGTTCCCTAGAACAATCACGGAGAGTCAACGGAGATGGCGGTGAGCACGGAGAGCCCGCGAAGATGGCGGTGAGTTGTCAATATGTATGGGTACCGGTACCTCAAGTTGTTTGCGTCTTCATTGGCACCATGCGATAGAAGCCTACAAGTAGCGGATTCGCGAATCGCCTTTGAATACACAAGAATCTGTGATAGACACAACCTATATTGCGATAAGCAGTTCGGCATGCACCGAAGACTGAAGGCCTCTTGTGGAGACTGATCCCCTACCCACCCTTCTTAACGTATGCTCCAGGTTGTCTTTTCACCAGCTTGTCTTTACTCCCACTGCGAATAAAGGTCTGGGAACCCGGGCCGACATGCCCAATATTAATTCACTTCCCCTACCGGCTCGACGGACCGTGCCCCAAACTGACAATAACCACGGGGCCTGTTTTTCGTGAGTGCGTCCGGATTGCTCAGCTTTGACTACATTACCCTCATTCCACGTCCCCTAGCATGGATATCTAAATTATTATTGGTTGGCTTTCGTGTAACCTGCAGAGAAACCACTGAGTCAGCGTAGGACCGTGGTGGACAGGGTGGAGCAGAAGGATTGACCGTGTTATACAGGTACGAGATGCTGAGAAGACGGAGTATGGCGCGCAACGCAAGATTCGTCTTCTTGACTAAAAGTCTGTAGCTAATAACTTCTAGAGTTTCAGGTATATGCAATCCATGCAAGTAGCCGACTGCCGCTCTAACTCCGAGCGTGCACCCCTCATCATGCACTATTTCGTCGCGTCGGGTTTGCCCAACAGCTGAACGGTTTCTCTGGATCACCACTGCTATTAATATATGTGCATAGCCCTGTTCTCTTACGCCCGGGGCCGTGTGCATCTGCGCCAAGCACAACTCGGCAGAACACGTATCGCGCGGAAGCTAACCTCTCCATCTTCTTCATCTTGTGCTGTCGCATCTCAGGAACGAAGAACCCGTAAGCGCAAAGTTTAGGTTCGTAAGTGTCAGCCCACGTCGATTGAACCCGTCATACTTATGTCTCTATTCAATTCAGCGTTCTGTTGTGTTTAGTCAACCTCCGTCGTCCTCGTCGTAGTGAGCGATGAGCCGAGTCGGCGCGTAGAAATCGCTCGACCCTGACAAGGCGGGTTCGCACTCTCTAGGTGGGGCCTCCGGCTAAAACAGGCGAGTTTCGCGGTGTGTCCCCGATATTCTCACTCAGTCTTTGAACTCCTCTTGCGGCTGCGCAGAACGCAAGAATAGTCTTCGACGGAGAGCCGCAAAACATCTCCAGACACGAGATGCAATCACAGGATATCTGATAAGATGCTTGGAAGGGTATGTTCCGTCATTTCCGTGAGTCCTCCAAGGCACGAAGAACGTCGAAGCGTCACGAAGCCGCCTCCTCCCCCGCCGGAGCTCCCTCAAGGCTTCCTCGCCCCAGACTTTCGCGCGAATCAGAGAACGCTGCCATTCTACTGGCGTGCCGCCCGCTAAGCTCTCTCTCACGCCTGCACATGCAGAATCTATACGCGCATTCAAGTCTCTCACCCTCCATGTCAATCATTCCCTACACTCACGTTCCGCCCGCCGAACCCTTACAAGCTGTCCCACACACACCCTCTGTTCTCACTATCTGATAAGATGGGCGGTACCGGGACAACCCTCACTCGCCCCACCTCCATCCCCCACTCGATCCTCTTGGCGGCGTTTTCCAGTCACTTCCCGCTGCGCTTTATTAACCTCGAGCGGAACAACCTATGTCGCCGAAGGATCCCGTCGGCTCGGGCAAGGATTCGCCCGTCATGGATGAAAAGGAGCAGGCGTCGATCGAGATGAAAGGTGGTTCGAGCCATGGCGAGCAATCCCCGGTCTTGGGGTACTCTACCCCGGCCCTCTCGCCCAGGCCGAAGCTACCGTACGCGTGGCAGCTGGCCGTCATCATCTTGACGTGTCTGTGCACCTGTGCGTATTTTCTTGGAAATATATGCGGTCGCGTGAGTTGACGTTGGTTGGTTCCAGTCGGAAACCACTGGTCGAATGTATGTGGGGTTGAGTTTTCCTCGTTTAGCGATTTGCTAATTCGGCCTTCCATAGGGTCTCATTGTGTTAGTGACGTCCACCCGGTTCGAAATGGTGTAGCATTTTTAATATTCCTTCCGCTAGATCTCTCAAGACTACCATTATTAAGGAGACGAAGATCAACAACTCCCAGTTTGCCACTTTGGTGCGCCCCATGGTCCTCTGTTCTTCTCGAGAATATGGCGTTCCAACACCCGTTGTCCCACCCAGGTCGCTGTGACGAACCTCGTGAATACGTTCCTATGTATTGGCCTCGGCTTCTACATCGACAAACTAGGCGGCGCGCTCATGTCCGTCGTACTCGCGTTCTTCCATCTCTCGGGTGCGGTGATCATGTCCGGCGCGGCGACGAACAACCTGAACAGCTACCCGCTCCTCATCCTCGGCAAAGTCATCGCCGCCATCGGCGATGGTTCACTCGACAACGCCCAGCACCGGATTTTCTCGACCTACTTCGCCCCAGGGAAGGGCTTTGCGTTCTCCATCGGTACGTCCCTGTCTACCCCCTCCTCGTATCCGTATGCCCCCCGCAGGCTACCAACTTATCGCTCTTGCCTCTCGCAGGCATGATCTGGTCCGTGGCAAACCTCGCGCAGTTCACGGGCCAATCGACGGCGAACATCATCACGCAGAACCTAGGCTCGTACGCTTTCGCGTTGTGGATCTCGTCCGCGATCTCCATGTTCTCGCTCCTGTGCGCGATCACTGTATTCTTCCTCGACCGCTACCTGCGCGCGCGCTACGACATTACGGACCAGACAAGCGGCAAGCGACACACAGGCCCCGGCGCCCAGCGCGGCGGCAAGTTCGATATCCGCGCGATCAAGCACCTCCCGTTCTCGTTCTGGCTCGTCGTCCTCTTCGCCATCTTCGAGAACGCGGGCGTGCAGTCGTTCGTGTCCATCTCCACGTGAGTGCCGCTGCCCCCGTTGCCCCCCTGTGTAGCTGTAAGGGCGTGGAGCTGACAATAGCGGCTGGCGTCCTCAGGCAATTCGCACAACAGCGGCTGAAGAAGGGCGCGGTCATTGGCGGATGGGTGTCGAGTTTCTACCTGCTCCTTCCTGCTGGGTTGACGCCGTTCTTGGGCATCTACATCGATGTCTTCGGGCAGCGTATTGCCTTCCGTAAGTAGCTCTATCTCGTCGTTACGTTATAGCTGACTGAGGCTTTGCTTGCAGTGTTCCTTTCCGGTCTTACTTTCCTCGTCTCTATGCTGCTCCTCAAGTTCTCCCACACCGTCCCGACCTTCAGTACGTCCCAAGGATACTCTCGGGTCGAAAGTGCTTTTTTGACCTCTCGTGCCCGATGTAGTTGCGGCCTACGTCTTCTACGCTTTGTCTCAAGCCGTCACGCCGGCCCCGCAAGTGGAGATTGTCCGCAACATCATCCCCGACCCTCAGTACTTCGCCACTGGGTATGTTCTGACATTTTGAGGTTGCTCTGAGACTGAACTGAGGTCATTCCGTTAAATAGGTTCGCGATTAAGAGTGTGTTTCACGAACCTCCCTGCGTTCCCCGTTGTTCTATGTCCTGATATTTTCCCCAGAATCCGTTGTGCAAGCCTCCATTGTCATCATCACGACCGCCGCCGGTCGTCTGCAAGATCTCTCCGCAACAGACTCGCTCGACCCAGCGGTCTCGCTCTGGCTCGCCTACGCCTTCCTCTCCGTCGCTGTCTCCGGCTTCATGCTCGTCATGGCATACATGGTGCCGAACTTGCTTCCTGCTGCGCGCCTCTCCCAGGTCGCCCCGCGCGACTTGCCTGAGGCCGTCGACAAGCTCGCACGGGCGAAGGGCATCGTGGTGTCGAAGACCGACCCCTCGGAAGACGGGCTGAGCGAGACTAAGGCGAAGGAGAAGATCCTCAAGTCCCCCACGTCCACCGGCTGGGTCAACTGGGGGTACTCGGCGGTTGCGCTCGGGATTATCTTCATCGGGTGGATCATGTTCGGCATGGGGGTTAACTGGGGTGTGCACGGTAGCGTCGTCGCGGGCACCGTCGGTGAATGAGCGGTTTCGTCCTGCTTTGTATACGCTTCGAGCCTTGTGGTTCAATTATGCCATCACGAATGTTGTGTAGTAAGTAGATGTTAAATATGGAAAACCCTCTGCACGCGTACCTGGATTGTGTGTCATAGATTTCGCGGGCAGATTGGGTTTGCTATCTGCTGAGACCCTGAATTAGGGTTAGGGTCTGTGTCGAAGTCAAGGGCTATGGGAACATCAACTTCAATCTTCGAGCAGTCCTGGGCCTCTCTGACACCCACACCCGTAAGCCTTTGCTGGCCCCTTCGACTTCGTTCAGCCTTGGCTTGATCCCGTGCTCCTGCGGCGTGTCTTGATCCTGAACCTTCCTGAACAGCATCGCACTGCGTCGACTCTTTGGGATCAACACTCCACGTGGCGGCGACCACGTAGCGCAGCTTCGGTGACGTGTAACACATAAAAGTATCGGCGGACGCATACAGCGCCCGCACACTTACCCTCCTTCATCATGGCCCGGCTCTGGCCATTTTTCTGTCTATGGCTCTCTTTATGGTCGGAAAGCGTCCTCGGGTCCATTCTGGCAATCGACTATGGCGCGGACTTCATCAAGGCCTCGCTCATGAAGCCCGGCCAGCCGTTTGACGTCCTCCTCAACCGGGATTCGAAGCGGAAGATCCAGGCGACGGTGGGGTGGAAGAATAAGGACAGGCTGTTTGGGCAGGACGCAGCGAACATCGTGAGTAGCCAGGTTCCATGTTAGTCTGGCGGCGAATATTCAACATCTCTGTCGCAAGGCCGGTCGATTCCCGCTGGACTCCTTCTCCTTCCTCAAGGTCCTGCAGGGCGCGCCGTACGACTCGGACGCGGTCTTCTCCTTCGGCGCCATCTCGACTGCCGACACCGTCAAGACCGAACGCGGCACCGTCGCGCTGCGCCGCTCGGACGGGACGGAGTGGAGCGTTGAGGAGCTCGTCGCAATGCAGCTCTCGTACATCCGCGACCTCGCGGAGAGCACCGCGGGCGAGAAGGTGTACGACGTCATCGTCACCGTGCCCCCCTACTACACGCAGTTCGAGCGCGACGCCGTCGTGGACGCCATCGAGATGTCGGGGCTCCGCACGCTCAGCCTCATCAACGACGGCACCGCCATCGCGGTCAACTACGCCATGACGCGCTTGTTCCCGGCACCCGAGTTCCACATTATCTACGATGCGGGGGCGTCTTCAATCCGCGCGACCGTTGTGGAGTTCGCGCCGGTCCCGGCGGAGGGGAAGAGCAAGGCGGGTAAGGACGCTACTCAGATCACAGTCCGTGCTGTTGGTTTCGACCGGTACAATGGCGGGACGGAGCTGGACGCACGGCTACGCAATATGATGGTTGCGGACTTTGAGAAGCGGCACAAGAGGAGCATTAGCCAGGACAAGAAGGCCATGGCCAAGCTGTGGAAGGAAGCAGGGCGTGTGAAGGCGATCCTGAGTGCGAATACTGAGGCGCAGGCGACGGTAAGTGGACACTGAATGTATGCTTGTTAGGCAGTCGCCTGACATTCTCCTGCTGTTTAGATCGAGAGCCTCGCGTACGACATTGACTACAAGGCGAAGTTTACCCGTGCTCAGTTCGAAACGGAGGCCCGCGACCTCAAGCACAACTTCGCGCTGCCCATCCAGGAGGCGCTCGCGCGCTCCGGGCTGAAGCTGGTACGTCCACTTGCCGTTTGCGAGCGCGTACGGCCGATGTTGACGTTGGATGGTAGGACGACATCACTTCCGTCATCATGACCGGCGGCGCGTCGCGTACCCCCATGATTCAGGAAGCGGTGAAGGCCGCTGTTGGTGCCGGGAAGCTCGCGTTTAACGTGAACGCTGATGAGGCTGCCGTTCTCGGTGCTGCTCTTCATGGAGCTGCCCTGAGCCGCCAGTTCAAGACCAAGGACATCCGTATCACGGACATTGGCCCTTATGACATCCAGGTTTCGTACCAGACGGAGTCTAAGGCCGGCGCTCGTCCTCGTAACATCAACACGGTCATCTTCCCCGCTAACACCAAGACTGGTACCAAGAAGACGTTGACTTTCAAGCGCCAGGAGGACTTCAAGGTCAAGCTCGCGTACAAGGCACCTCTTCTTCGGTATGTACCCTTTCGTCCCAATCATGTGTCCAATTCTGAGTCTGCCTAGCGGGTACCCTGTAGATATCCTCGAGGCGGACATCCTTGGTGTCTCCGAGGCTGTCAAGAACATCACTGAGGCCGGCGCCACGGAGCCCGTGGTCAAGGCCACTGTCATGCTCTCTGAGTCTGGCTTTGCCTCGATCCGCGATGCTGTCGTTACGGGCGAGTTTAAGGACGAGTCCATCGCTGGTAAGTTGCAGTTTATTTATAGTGTTAGACAGATGTGTCATGCTATAGCGCAGGCAAACTGAAGGACTTCTTTGGTAAAGGTCCTTCATCGTCTGCGCCCGAGGAGGGAGCGACCGCAGACGTCGGCACCGCTGAGGAAGATACCACTTCGTCATCGTCGTCGTCGTCCGCCGCTGAGGCTTCCGCCACTTCTGCCGCTGCGGTCACGAAGGAGCCGATCAACCTCGAGATCGACGTGAAGTTCGCGTCCATCCCGCCCATGTCGCTGGCGAAGAAGCGCACCGGCCGGGACCGACTCAAGGCCATCGACGCCGAGGAGAACGTGAAGAGGAGGAAGGAGGAGGCGCGCAACACCCTCGAGGGTTACATTTACAAACTCCGTGACTTGCTTGGAGACGACTCGTCAGGGTCCCCCTTCATGAAATGCTCTCAGGCGTCCGAACGCAGGAGGATTTCGGAGAAGGTCGACGAGGCGTACTCGTGGCTCCAGGAGCACGGCGACGACGCAGAGACGATTCAATACATTGACCACCGAACCGCACTAGAGTACGTGTTCAATCTTTTCGTGTATCATCCCCCAGCGCTGACGTCCGTGACAGGAGCCTAGAACGACCGATCGTACACCGCTACAAGGAGATAGAGGAGTTCCCACAGGCGCTGAACAACAGCCAGATGTGGAACTGGAGCTCGCGCATGTTCCTGACGGAGGCGAAGCAGAACATGACGAAGGAGCTCGAGGCTGGCACGCCGACGAAGTACACGAAGGACGAGCTCGACGAGTTCGAAAAGTCCCTGAAGGAGCACGAGACGTGGCTGAACGAGTGGGTCGAGAAGCAGAAGAGCGTGAAGATGAACGAGGACCCGGTGATCCTGTCGAGCGAGATGCGCGCGCGAGCGAAGGTGCTCGAGAACCAGCTCCAGAAGCTGTACAGGAAGCGCCCGCCAAAGGCGCCGAAGAAGTCGTCGAGCAGCAGCAGCAGCACCACTTCTGCTACTACCGCCACTACGAGTGCGAGTGCGACGGGGAGTGCGGAGGAGACGGCGTCGACGTCAGGGACGTCGAGCAAGGACCCACGGCATCAAGAACTGTAGAGTAGAGTACACCACCACCTCACGTACACCTAATGTTATTATTGGATTCTGATTGCGAGAACCCGATTCGTGCTGCTCATGTGCAGGTCTCTTACGGCAGGAGGGAAGGTGAACGAAGAACACTCCAATCTGGCTCTAATCCCATGCGACGAAGTTCTGCGCTCGATGAAATCGACTTGCCGCCACAGCTGCAAACAAGCGTCAACACAGATGGGGATCAGTCACGTGACTCGCGTCATCACCCAAACCGATGCGCAGTTCACTGTCGTAAGTGGCGGGGCATGGCGGACGACAACTCTCCTCTTGATTCGAACACGTTCATCCCCACTTGCTTCGGAGTTCCTTCTTGGGCTGATCTCACGGAAACCAAAAGTTCTAGCTACGATACGCGCCAACCAAGTCTCCCACTGGATCACTTATTCCCACTCATCGATAGCCATTAGCAGGGCCACGTCTCGTAATGATGAACTTGTTCGAACCGTTTATCAGAAAAACAGTGACTGCCCAATGCTGACATGTTCTTTCTTATGAACGCCCCCCGGCTAGAACCCATGTACCGTCGTCAAGGCCCATCAAAGTGTGAACTGGACTTCTCGCTCACCGGCAGCAGCCTTAAGTGAACATCCGTACAGACGATAAAACCCTCAGCCTTCAGGGAGAACAGAACTGACCCGTTGTTTCAGGATTTTTATTGATCCGTCGATTTATCCGAAAATGAACAACATGACGAGGCGACAGCGGCCCAGACCGCTCGCGTGTTGTGGGCGGCGAGGAATGCAAGTCCTTGTGGCGCAGAGCGCTGCCGTGAGCCTCTCACCCCATTTTAACCGCCAACCCTGAAGCTATCCTCGTGCTTCCTGGGTATAAAGGCCCTCTCCTTCGCCCTCTACTCCTCTCACTACAACCCCCACCTCCACCGCCTTCGTCCACCCCACGCTTTGCGATGCCGACTGTATGTCTATCCTCCGAGTCCTTTCCCGTGCACTTGCTTACATGAACTGTCAAACTCCCCTAGCCGCCTCCCTGACGCTCGACTTCCCTTTCTGACATTTTGTTGGGACGATTTCGCCACTGACCACTTGGACGACCAGGTTCCTACTACCTTCGGACGAAAAGGCAAACATCAGGATGTTTCAGCCCCCCATCGGTCCGTTACCTTTCTCCGTCGCATCTTTTATCTATCTATTCGGAGCTGACCATGTTGTTTCTTGTGCCCCAAGGTTCGAAAATCCCAAGCTATTTATTCGGCACTTCACGTCCTCGTCGACCCGGACCCTGGGCCTAAGGATTGTCCTTTGCCGTGTGGACTGGTGTGTGCCTCAAGACTCCGAGCCGACAGTTATGAGAATTGCGTGATGAGTCTGAGCCTCCTGGAAACCACATCTTCGGCGACGGTCATTCTAAATCTTCGACAGCATCTAAAAATATCGGCCTTGGACGACAAAGGTGAGGGGCATCTTTGTCCTGGCCCGTTGCCTCCGCTCACCGTGCCGTTCTCTAGAATTCAGCTTAAGCGATTTTATACACCGACAGTAGTTTTTAACCAACAAGATGGACACCAAGGGGGCCAGCCGATGCCGAGGGGAATGGTTTTCACTTAGCATAATTAGAGCGTGAGGTTTATTCCAATATCCGACACCGGCTCGAGGGCTTCAAGACGCGCCGATTTGCCAGCCCTCGTTTCAAACGCCGGTCCCGAGGTACGGTCGGTCGCCGCCACAGATGCGTATGCGTCAGTGGCGAGGCCGTTCCTGGCGCAGGCCTCTTCGTGGCCCTCGGGACCAGTACCCACTTCGTGGGGAAGCAAACGTGCGCCGAAACTGTCCTCCACCATTGGTCTCCTTCGAAGAACTCGCAGTTCGGTTCTCCTGATCTTGCCGGCCGCGTAGCACCTGTTCGCCCGGAATCATCACCTCACACGCGCCCCCGATGACTCCGCTGCTCCAACTGGCCGAGTTGTCCCGGAGGGTGACAGAGGCTGGCCAGAAGATTCGGAGGAAGGCATTATTGCCACCTTATCAATTCGAAATCATCTCGGGCAGCCGGAGAGCGAAAGACGGATGGATTAGATCTATTAAGCAGGTGAAGACCAGCCCGGGGCGAGTTTTGATTACCGCTGAAGTGGCACCCGGGGCATTACAAGGGTTGTTCTTGGGCGGCGTTGCAGAAGGACGGAAATGGCAAGACACGATGGCCGACCAGCCGATTGTCCATCGCAATCAATCGCACAGACAGACGAACAACAGCATCACGGGCGTTCGGGTCCCGAATTGGCTGACCGTTTGTCCGATTTCGAGGGCTGACTCCAACTTCAACATGCCGACATGCGCCGAGCACAGCGCCCTCCTACGTATAAAAGCCCGTCGCCTCTCCCGTCTTCGCTTTCCCCAGAACACCCATGTCCACTTCTTCCCCTCCTCATCCTCCTAGGTGCGCCCGCGACCCACATTAGTGCATGCTATGTGTGTCGCTGGTCGTACGCTCTTGCGAGGGGTCGAACGTCGGGCTGGGATGTATCTCCCCCATCATACGTCCATGTGGAGGCCGCGTGGATGGGGTCGCTGGGCACCTCACTATCGACTTGTACGTCGCCTTGTGCTAGCCTCCGCTTTTGCTTCTAACCAAACCTCTCTATCAGCCTTCGGTGTCGGAGGTGCCCACTCTCCAACCTTTCTCCGTACGTATCCCTTGCACCATTTCTGATGGTCATCGCTCATTGATTCGCTGTACCGGACAGGTCTCCCCCTTCTCTTCTCTCCTTCCTCTGTGGCGCGTCTGACATAGATGCCACGCCGCACTACACGGCTGACCCACCACTACGTACGTCCATTCTATATTTCGTCACCCAAGACAAGGACTGACCACCTTGCATCCAGCACCCACTTGCACAAGGTGTCAGCCGCCCCGTCGATCGTAAGCCCACCTGGTGGCTGTCGACGTTCGCGCTCGCCCCACTCAGGCTCCCACCCTCGTCGCGAATCACTTCATTGTGCCGGCGAAGAGGTGGACGAGCCAACGCGTTTCCGATACAGTCGCCTGTCAGGGACGGGCGGCTCGGATTGTGCGGAGTGGGCGTGTCGCATTGCAGGGCTGAGCCTCCGGCTGGTGAGCATCTTCGACTTTTGATGACCTTAGGTGGGAAACTCACCGAGATCATCGTAGCATGCACCGGGATCCTCCAACTGGATGCCAATATACACAAGTGAGTGTCGTTACTCTACACGTTCGCTGATGCTTGCGGAATTTTTAGGATTAGCTACGGTTTAGGAGGGTGCGGGTTGTAGATCAGTCTGGTCCTCGTAGTAGCGGAGGATTGCTGACCCTCAGGCTGTCGCGTACGTCAGTAATATGTAAATATCGTAGTACTCTAGATAATGAAATATATGGAGCTCCCTCTCTCTCATACGACTGCCCTTACTACACCGTGGCGATGAACTAGTCGATATTCGATAGCTGGCTAGAGCGGACTACTTACTTCAGGCTCTTGAATTGATGAATTACGAGAGTCAGATCCAACTCGGAGGCGACATCAAGTTCATTTTTGTTCACGAAATTCAAGTTAGCATTGGGAGACAAATGGTAATTATAACCATCTCAGACTATCACGCATGCTGTTTTGGGGTGTGGCTGATGCGGCTGTCACTGGGGCTGGCAGAGGCGGTCCAGCTCTGTTCGGGTCGTCTTGTGTGTTCGGTACAACGCAATCCAGAAAGGCAAGTCTCTTGCGATTTTGAGCGCCCTCTGTGGCTGTTCGGCCTCGTCTGCTGCAAGCCACCCGAACCCGAGCGCATATATAAACCCCTTCACCTCCTCAACCAACGGCCTCACAACTTGCCCTCGACCACCGACCTCTCTGTGTTGTCCGTCCTCTTCGTCGACTCGGGTCCTTGCTTGGTCTGTCAATGTGAGTGCCAGGCTTCTCGCCACCGTGTTCTCTACTCAACGCCACCGTTGTTCACAGAAGGTTGTGGTTCGTTTTGTCTCTCTGGTCGACTCTCGCCTCTCCCCGACTTCCGGCTTCTCTGTTCTACTGTCTCCTTCGCTCTGCTCTGCCTGCTTCGAGTCTGTTTTCTCCTCTGTGGCGACGTGCGACCTCGACATCTGGGCGACCTCTCAGGCAACTCGACGCCACCAACGTGGCTGACCCAAACGGTCGACCGACACCCTCAAGACCCTGGTCCGCGGCGTTGTGTTGGTTTCCTGTTAGTGTTCATGTTGTGCATTCAGTGTGTTTTGGCGTTCGTGTTTCTCCTGTGAGTCTCGCTGTGGCTTCGAGTTCGGTGTTGGTGTTCGAGTGGTTGTCTGTGGTGTTGGTGTTGTGTTTGTGGCGATGGTCATGCTGTGGTTGTGCCCGTGGTTGTGGTTGCGGTTGTGGTTTGGTTGTGGTCCGTACGGAGCAGGCACGCGCAGTCGAGGTCTCGGGCGTTCGAAGGGACGCGTTTGGCCGCATGATGCCACGTCCCCGGGGGAATTTCGGCCGCTACTGTCCGGGGCAACCGGGAGCAGGCATTCCTGTGGAGAAGCTAAACATCCTCGCCCCCGGCTCGGCCGGGGGGCAGGGCGGACGTATGTTGTCTACGACGCCCATAGGAGACAGGTTATACCCCGCGCTCCTCTCTTCAATGGGCAGAGACCTCGCTGTTGCACCTGACTCTATGCTCCGTCCTGAACCGATTGGAGGCTTCCAGAATGAGGCTTCCAGCCCAAGGCTCGCCAAATGAATGGGATCCGTCCCCGCCTTCGGTCCGGCATTGGTGATCGACGCTCAGGCGAGTCTCGTCTTTGAGAGCGGAAATGAAGCTGGCTGTCTGGTGGTGGAATTCGAAACATCACGTGCACGGTGTCGCAGGAGACAACAACGACTTGCAGTTCTACAATCGCCGGTACCTGAGGTGTGCTACATGGGCTTCGGGCCTACGCCTGTCTGGTTGGGAGCGACAAGCAAAAACTTTAAACCGTCCGAATCCGATGATAGCTGTAGTACCCATGGACTAATGTCCGTACGTACCCCTTTTGAAGCGACTGTAATCCCTCGCCACGAAGGTAGCATCACTCGGCTTGAGGCATTGGTTTCAATATATCTTTGCATGGCCAGCGAATGAAATCATTTTATCACGGTTACCGATACATCTTCAACGCGCGAGGTAAGCAGAGAGCCACAGTCACACAGCAGTTGCACGCTGATCAACGTCAAGTCAAGTAGGTTCAGTGGGTGCCCAAGTGGTGCAGATGAGAAAGGTGCGGAGAAAACGACGCAGCGTCGGCGCTCCGAAATACTTATGTAAGCAGCATACTGAACGTCTTGCGCGGATCGTCCGAAGGCGGAATCCTAGTGCGCCGTAACTAACACTATAGAGGTTCCATTGCGCTGCTACAGTGAAGTCACTGTCGGGGACACGTATGGAGCGACGAATTGAAGGCTCAGGCCTAGGCTTAGCCACCAGCAGTGGAAGGGAACGGAGCGATAAGCTCGTCAACGGGATGGCACAAGAACTAGACATCTGGACCATGATCGCCGCAGCTGCTTCTAAGGAAGGAAGGATGCCCACTCGCACGAATAAGTACAGATGCAGCATTGTCGTACATTCCCGCGTCCACGACCGAGCGAAGGGAGGACTACCGTGACAAGGAGGGTCGGTTGCTTGAGGGTATCTTCGCAACGTCAGCAATCCGGAGCTATATGGGGAATACCGCAGAGCGTACTAGCGGCAGGTTACGACCATTGGATATTGGATACCCGTTACCGGTGGGAGGACGTGAGAAGTGGCTGCGAGCGACGCCACGGAGATCTCTCCTGGACGCCGCTTCCCGCGATCGTCGTCGAGCGACGGCCTGGAGTGGCAACCTGAAAGACATCGCTGTTATCTGCTCAAAGATAAATGTCGACGCCCACGCCGCCCACAGGCCAAATCGCTGCATTTGCGACAAGCAGAGGCAGACGAAGCGTTGCCGCCCAAGTGTGGCTGCTGTCCGAACGCCAGCTCCGCTTTCCAATTCCAGACAGATGAAGATATACATGAGTGATTAAGTGACAGGTTTAGAGCGAGCGACAGCAGGACATGGCACACCCTGACCATATCCACTCCGAAGTCCATCCACTCGTCTCGTCTCTCATCTCGCACCATTCCATCCTCTATCCCGTCCACGCGGTGATTGCCCCCCTGGGCAGAGTACAAAGAAATTGCACATGCATCTAGTGTTTCTTGGCGCCCGGAATGGGGTAATGCGTCCAGATCGACTTGCCACTTGATGCGC
Source organism: Ganoderma sinense ZZ0214-1 (assembly GCA_002760635.1). Lineage (NCBI taxonomy): Eukaryota > Fungi > Basidiomycota > Agaricomycetes > Polyporales > Polyporaceae > Ganoderma > Ganoderma sinense. The sequence continues at coordinate 1,506,399 of AYKW01000045.1, forward strand.
TGCTGACGGCAACACCAGTGAGGGCAAGGGCGTATGCACCCACTGTCAGGGAAGCGGATGGCCAACGTCAGCATCGAAGTTAATCAGACATCACATACACGTCCGGACACCCTTCCAAAGGGTGGACAGGACTCACAAATACCCGCGGTGATGAACGAGAAGAGGACGAGGGTCTGCGCGTCGCCGCACAGACCAAAGAGGGTGGCCTGGGTGGGGGCGGAGAAGGCGCTGCAGTCCTTGAAGGTTCCGCCGGTCACGCTCGTCGTCTTGACGCCGGTGACGACCCAGAGGATGACCAGGGCCACTGCAGGAGGCCACACAGGCGCAATCAGATACAGCTGCGCTGAGCGAGTAAGCAGAAATACGAGGGCTTACACATCCAGATCACCTCGAAGAGGACCGTGGCACAATAGGACCTCTCTTGAGCCATGTCGTAAAGGAGGCTATCATCAGAGGGTGCCCGTCGTTAGGCCTGCGCGGCACCATAATAACACGAAGCGAGGTAGACGCACATGAGGGGCAGGGAGAGGATGGTCGACACACCGCTCGCGACCGCCAAATGCCCGTAGAAGATGTTCTCCGTGAACACGCCACCGACCGACAAGTTAATTGTGAGCTCGCCCATGGCCTGCGCGATGATAGCGGTGATGGTACCAATGGCTAGTGTCCAATGGAGTCCCATAGTCAGGTTCGCATTCCAACGCCTCTCCCCACAAGGAAGAACACTCACTGAGGGCCGTCTCGCGGCCTAAGATGAGCCACTGCATGTTGCGTAGACCGGTACGCGGGTAGAAGGACTGAAAGACTGGAAGGAACGGAACGGAGGACGAAACAACAGAAAGAGCGAGCGAGCACGAAACGGACCAGCCAACAGGTGGCCAACACAAGCCTCGCCTCACTCTTATATACCGGATCTCACGCACCATGATCAAGCGGCCGGCTGCGTTTGGCCAGATCAGGCCGAAACTCTAGAATGCTGGGGTCCGGGGGTTCGCCGCAGTGCGAACCGTTGCAAGCCGTCAACGGTCTTGCGATCCGCGCGCAGAGGCAGTCCGGGATAAATTTGTCGCGCCCGGCGTCACCAAAGGACACGGCTGAGAATAGCGTCGAGTTGACATGGCCGTCATCGAGGGTTCTGAGGGCTTTGACACGGTAAAAATGGACGCGACGCTGCGCTGGTGCGGACGCTTCAGGCGCCGGGAAAGGGGCCGGCGGCTTGGATAATGGCCGCGGACGGAAAGTGGGGTGCCGTACTACAAATTCGCGCCGGTTTCCAAAACAACGCGAAATGAAACGATCCTCCGTAGCTGGAACGTACGCGAACGCGGCCTGGGCCTTGTGCTCTGTCCAGCTCCTGACTGATTGAAGAGGTGGGGACCATCGGATTGGTGTGCAATTGCAAGTGCCCATGCCTGGTTGTATGCGCTCTTGCAGCGAAGGTTCACCTCGGGAGACGGCAGAACTGGAGGCTATCGCGTGTGACGTGAACGGGTTGCTGGGGAAACGCGAAGGCCTACTGGAAGGCTCGAGTGCGACGATCGCAGGACAGCAAGAAGAATGTAGGACAAAGGCAGGCACGGATAGTCAGCGGAGGCGTCTGATAACCTTGCCGCGGTTCGGAGATAGATCCCACGTTCGCTCGCGGTAGAGCCAGACGAAAGAGAGCATCGCCCTGTTTGTGTATGCCGAAGATCTCGAGGCGGTGAGGGGTCCAAGACGTCCTCAGGGCGTGAAGCAGAGGCAGGAGCCTGGAGCCGGCGACGTCGTCGTCCGCGTCATCACTGCATTGTTTTTGCTTCGGCGGTTTCCGGACAGTTCATCAGCGGCATGGACGCCGCATTTGCACCTTCTCATCTTGCTCTCATTTGCCACTCTCGCACTGCCAGAATCGACGTTGATCATCATTCACCTGGTGTGCGACTATAGAAGTACACGGCTCGGCTCTCGAGCATCGAAGACTCAGGAAGCAATGAAAAGACGTGATACAGACCGTCACATCTGACCTTGAGGCTGTAAGTATAGCATTGACGGATTCGAATTCGAACAACTCAACATCTCCTGCTGGACATCGAATCGAGACGCGCGGTTGTATGGCTTTTGATAAAGCTCTCTAGGTATGCGCAGGGGCTAAAGACTTCCGAATGACTTCAAATGACTGGCAGACTCTGTAGTCTCACAGGGATACGACCCGTCAATGACGAGGGAAGGTCCAGGAAGTGAGCAGCATGTTCGACCTCCATCTGGATCCGGACTCTCGAATTTGGAAGAAACCGCAGTCTTCCGAAGATTCACAGCGGGACAAAACCCTTCGTCCAGTCATAATACACCTGACCGTGAGTGCAGCCTCGAATCGGTTTCAGTAGTTGCGAGCCTGGCTTACGCCTTGCGCCTCTTCCGATATAGGCGTTGCTTCACACCGCGGCACTGTACCGACTACATTCCTGGTCACGATGTCTCTCCTGCAGTAATTACAAGTCCATGACAGCGGTGCCATCAAAACGTGGCGGATGCTAATTGTGGAAATTTCATCAAGTGGACCTCTGCCACCGTACCGTTGGACCGACGCCGATCTCTAGCCTCCCTGGACGTCCTCGATGGACTAAGTTCTTGTAAGTTGTCCTGGACCTCTGGATGGGTCCGCTCGCCCCACACGGATTCAAGGCATCGTTCTAGTATTTGTTATCATTCTTATTACCCTCCTCTCATACTATTTAGAGCTCTTGAAGGCAAGGCTGTCGGGCCGCAAGCCAGAGTGCAGAGCGCGAGGGCGGGCATTAGCCCGCCGGACGCGCGCGATATGTACACGGACTCATCTCAGTGTACCGGGTCGGATAGAGGAGCATGAGGATTGTAAGTCTTCAAGTTTTTTGAAGAGCTTTATGATTATCCACCGCACTGGGTCTTTTCATGACAAGTGTAAGTTGAGTAATGGTATGCAATTCAACTCGTGATCGCCGCTCGAGTTTAAAACGAAGCTAGACAATGACTGTAAACCATGAGTACTGAGTACTTCAGTACTCGTGACCAGGACTGCCCGGAGGGCGATGCCTATATAGCTCTCCTTCAGGAACGACAGGTATGTGAACGGGCTGTAGCGGCACCGTGAGATACCTCTTGGAAGTCAGGGCAGTCAGCCATCTGACATGGCGTCGTGATCAGTCTGGGAGCCGACCTCTGTGCGCTGACTATAAAGATGCAAGCCATGCTTGGAGGTTTTCCGAGGCCATTCCACTAATGTCGACGAACGCTCGTCTACCAGAGCCTGTGTTTTGAGAGCAGAATGTCGAGGCACATTGTATTATTCGGACTACTACGGTACGTACACGTTACTGATACGATCCATTCCTCTTTGCCGCTACGATATCTCATGCCAGAGGATTCACCTCCAGGCAAGGACAGTATCCGGGATAAATTACTGAAAATGTCACAGATGTCAGCGAGCATCTCGGAAGACAGCACTCACCGGTGTCACGTCCAGAATATCCCGGTGCACGCTGCAATGATTCGAGTAAGTTTCCCGCCGAACATCACAGTATGGCTGAAGACTCACTAGTCGGAGGCTCAGCCCTGCAATGCGACACGCCCACTCCGCACAATCCGAGTCGCCCGTCCCTGACAGGCGACTGTATCGGAAACGCGTTGGCTCATCCACCTCTTCGCCGGCACAATGAAGTGATTCGCGACGAGGGTGGGAGCCTGAGTGCGACGAGCGCGAACGTCGACAGCCACCAGGTGGGCTTACGATCGACGGAGCGGCTGACACCTTGTGCGGGTGGCTGCATTCCGCGAGGTAAGTGCCTGCTTTGCATGGAGAATTCAGGAACAGGATGGACTTACATGGTGTTCGGTCAGCCATGCTATGTGACGTCCAGTATTGAACACGTCACGAAGAAGGGAGAGGGAGGGAGGAAGGACTGTCCGGGACAACAAGGATGAGCGACAACCAGCATCGAGACGGAAACCACGGAGCGTACCAGAGAAGTTTGGTGAGTGGACACCTCCGGCCCCAAAAGCTTGCAAGGAGCGTTAGCTGAGGATAGAAGGCTGACTGAAGCATGGGAACATACCGGTCGATAGTGAGGTGCCCAACAACCCCGTCCACGCGGCCCCCGACATGGACATATGGGGGAGAAACATCCCAGCTCGACGTTCGACCCCTCGCGAGAGAGCGTACGACCGACTACCCACATAGCGTGCACCAATGCGGGTCGCCGGCGCACCTAGGAGGATGAGGAGAGGAGGAAGTGAACATGGGAGTCCTGAGGAGAGAGAGGACAGGTGAGAGGGACGGGTTTTTATACGCAGGAAGGCAGCACCTCGGGGCATGTCGGCATGTTGAAGTTGGAGTCAGCTCTTCGGACAAGGGGTCAGCCATATTCGGGATCCAGAGGCGCGTGATTCTCGTTTTCGTCTGCCTCACCGATTGATTGCGATGGATAGCAGACAGCCTCAGATAGCGAGAACGTCCATGAAATGGTGATTCTCCCGTTCCCCCGGGGAGAACGGGAGAACGGGGGGCGAGACCGATCACTCGGCCGTTCGGCACGATCTGGGCGCTAATTGCGCTCCACAGGTCGGAGGCGAACTCGTTCTCGCAGTTCGCTTCGGTTGGCTAACATGATCGACACAGCCTTCCACTCGTAACTCCTTCACTTGCCAACCTCCTTCAAGTCTGTGAGGGGTTATCTCCTCTCACAGGCTTCTTCGCTCTCCCTCTCCTCAACCTTAAACCCTTCTCCGACCGTTGCGTTCATTTGCCTGACCCACGCACTCGCTCTGCGTCCTCAAGCTTCGTCCATCCTCAAGCTCGGACTGTGCGTACTTCCCCTTGTACATCTGTATCCTTTCCACTGACGCCGACAACTCCTTAGCGCGCCTGTGGACACCACCGTAGGATGCGACATCTTCCAGGAATACGCTCACGACGACCTTGTCCCTGCCTTGGGTTATCTCCCACTGCAGATCCGAGTCCTAGGCCTCAAGTTTCATCGACATCCTTCCTGTCAACGTGCCCCTTGCGCGTCGCTCTCTCTGGCTCGGGACATCCAGCCTCCCTGGCTGTCCGACCTGGCTGTCCATCGGATTCTTTCGTGTAATCTCAGCATCTATGAACCAGCGCGCCTTGCCCAAGCACGTCTCCTGACTGCGCGTACGTCCAGGTCGTGCATACGACTCTGTCTGGAACCGCCGTCTTCGCGATTTCGACGATCGCGCTTCTCTGCCTGTCTCGTCGCACTGACGCACGGGTCTTGTCTGACCATCCTTGCCGCTTCGCTCACCCATCTTCCGCCTGTCACATCCTTTCGGCGCCCCATTGTGTCTTGCATCACATCCACTCGTCCACGCCTCCAGCCGGAGGTCTTCACACGCGTCCCGCCTACCCGTCCTCGCACACGTCTCGTCTTCGAGTCCGTCTACAACTCCGTGTACGAGTCCGTGTACGGGTCTGTGCACGTCTCTCGTTCACACCCATCCGAGTCCTCTTCTCCTCCGGTCTGTCCACGTCTCGCATCTCGTGTGCGCAAGTATCTCGTGCTCGCGTCCTTGCAGTGTCCTTGCTCGTCAGCATGCTTTCTATCAAGGTGATCTACACTCTGCTCCAGGCCTCCGACAATTTGTCATTGGGGGACGGTGCACCGAGCAGAATCACGGAGACTGTTACGCTGCAAACCCTCCTCGACTTCATCCACTCGACGACATGCCTGCGTGATGTTATTGTCCACCGGCAACCACCATCAGCCCCTCCGGATTCTATTCCCGACAGCTTGCCCGACGACATCCAGGCATTTCTGGCAACTCGCCTCAGATTGCCTGTGCCACACATCGACACCCTCTGGAAGGCGCTCCGTGTTGTTATTTGGACAGAGGGCGATCTGGTAGTGGGAGACGTCCTCCCTCGATTTCAGGACGATGTTGGAGAACGCTTCAAGCTCGGTACGTTTCTGATTGGTTTCTGACTAACTTATATTCTGATGTTCATGTTGTTGCAGCTGGGCATATGCTATATCCTCCCGTCCACGTATGCGATCAGCAGTTCTGCCCGGAACCGACCTTCCTCCGCCACAAGGATGCTCCTGTCAAGGTGTATTTATTTACGATGGATCGTGGTGTCTGTGAGGCATGGTCCACGCATTTGTACTGCTACTGTGTGTATCTTTGTTTCTTCCCTTTTTTTAAATCCCAGGCTAATACATGTCTCGTAGCCTGCCATACCAACTATCACCATGAATATGCCGTCCATGAGGGGGAGAGATACTACTATCAGGGCCTACCGGATGCAGTTCAGGTCGCAGAGCATACATTCATCGAGCGGACAGTTCTACAGCATTTCCTTACTCTCACATTGTTGTCATGGACCTCTGCGACAAATGCTGCCCATATTTATCATCAATCCCTTGCCCGCCTCTCACCTGAACAGCAAAGCAACCCGAGCTATCAGCTTCGCACAGAACATGTGTGGCATGGGTTTGTGATCAACGCATTACTCAAGGACGCTGTCCGCCGTCAGTATGTCTTGCGGGTTCCACATACTGGAGAACAAAAGGAGCGCTTTACTGCGGCTATGCATGCGCGCAATGAACACATCCGGCGCTCTGGCCAACCTGAATTTACACACTACTGCACTAAATGTGTGAGGAGGTTTGAGCGTGCAGATGGACGGGCTGGTAGGTTTTTGTGCACCATTGGAATTAGGACTTTGCTGACCAGTTTAAATCTCAGAGGTGGTGGATGCCATGGTCATTGATGGGATTGATATGGGGCGTCCCTGTTGTGGAGTTCGCCACTGCGCTGGGGAGCTACAGTCCACTCAAGACCAGTTCTGCCCTGCGCACTGGGGATTCAAAGAACTGTGTCATTGAAGATTGTAATAAACAACGTGAGCCTGGATTCAAGACATGCATCAGTCCCAACCATCGCAAGCTGGAAGATTGGCATCGGCTCCACGATAAAGCTTCGTTCACTCTCCGCCGACGTCTACAGAGGGCTCGGGTCTCCCATCCTAATGATGCAGTCGCACCGAATGCACCGGTGGATGAGGTGTTTGAGGTGGCTGTTGATGACCATAATGCAATCGTACCTGGGTCAACATCAACCACAGACACCCTCTCTGTTGCACGAGAGTCAGTTTCAGCCGAAGCCTCTATACCTGCTCCCGTGGCTTCCTCCACGCCTTCAACCTCTAGTGGTCCATGTCCTGATAAGCCCCCAGCCGGGAATCGACGATTACGAGCGGCATTTGGGCGTCGTCGTACCCATAATGAAGAGGTCGTGACGCACCCGTGTGGAGTAATTCTCTTGCGAGAGACATTTTATGGGTCAGAAACTGTTCCCCAAGTGTTGGTATGTTTATCTAGATTCTGAAAATAATTTGTCAAAACTCATTAAATCCACCCAGGCCCTGGTCAACTCCAGGCTGGCAGTTTGCAACTTTCTTCCATCTTATATTATATTTGACAATGGGTATACCTTGTATTCCCATTCTATTGCCAGTGGAGACACTCTTCATGAGCGGGTAGGATTGCCAGTTGATGTTTTCCACTGGAAAACAAAGCACAAACAGAGCAACGAGGCTTGTTCAGTCCATTGCAATCCTTATAGCTACCCCGATCTTCGCAAGGACGATGACAGCGGTTGGTTTTTCAATTCTTCAATTGCAGAACAGACAAATGTTTGGTTAGGTGGCTATCATGCAATACTTAGAGAGATGCATGGAGTGTTGTATGACTTCTTTTTGGATGAGATTATTATAGAGAAGAATAGAATTACTATAGCAAAGCTTAGATCGCAGGGGTCTTGTCCTGGTTATAGAGATGATGTGAACATAGTTGCATAGATGGCATTGGAATAGACAAGGCTACAGGATATGATACATGATACTCGTACAGCCACAGGATACTACTACAACGCTGGTACACCAAATTCTTGAGCCAGAAACTGGGCACTGGCATCCTGGATCGCAGTATGGAAGGGACCAGACACTTTGATACGCTTGAGACCATCAGACCACTTTTTGGCAGTTCTGGGAGAGGTCGCATTGTTGCGAATGCGGTCCAGGCGCTCCTGGAACCACTGTTCACAGTAAGGCGTCCAATATCCCTTGTTCAAGTCTGACTTCTCCCACGTGTCTGCCTTTGGCCACCAGGAGAAGTCCTGGGTTTGGGAGAAATGCCAGTCTAGAGATATGTTAGATAGCTGGGTAGGACTTTCATCAAGAGGCTAATTACTCACTGGTCGTGTACACCTTGTAGACTCCACATATGACATCCAGCTCATCCGAGGAGAGTGCATCGTCGTAGTAGTTGTCACCCCGCTCAGGGACAAATGCCTGGCCATAGTCATAGATATCTTCAGAGGGGCCCGCCAAGGGTAGCTCACGCCAATCACCTCCCAGGACCTCAACAGCAAGACGCCAGACTATGCCACCACGGAGCAGGGCAGCGCGGCCTTTTGGCTGAGAAACTAGCGCATGTACACGGCATTCGTACTCTAGGTAGTCCCAGGCAGTAGGAGCAAAGTCCGTGGGACGCCATCCCAAGACCGTTTGAGCCGGTAGAAGGAGGCGGGGGACACGACGAGGGTCAGGTTTGTAGATGGTGTGGCAGGGGATCCCTCGATCAACCAGGAATTCGACAGCTTCCATAGAACATGTGATGGATTTGCGCCTGTAGAGCTCGAGCGCAGTAGCCGCGTCGACGAGAAGATCCCACCACCGAGTATTTACTTCGTCAGGAAACTCATACCGGACGCAATACTGCGTGACGCGGTTGAATACGACTCGTTCAATGCGGAGGTAGGGACGGCTCTGTTTTCGACTCCGTAAATACAGGTCGGACGAGGGATTCAGATCCCAGATCAGGCCAGGCGCTCGAGGGCGCTCGCGGTCGCTGAGCATGGATGTGACGAGCGCGCTGAGGGGCTGCACTAGACCTATGTCGGCAGGATTGATCTCGGTTTCTGTCATGCCGAAGATCTTCTGAACCTGGAGTGCATTGTATTCCCGATAGTTGATAGCGGAGCCCTCGGCGATGGCCTGGATCAGACCGTATCGGAAGTAGGTGAGGTCGTGCGCCCGCTCGAACCTGGGGCACCAGCCGTGGGTCAACGCGAGACGATCTGGATCCTGATCACCCTCGTAGAAGCGGTGGAGGTCGTCCTCAAAGACATGGTGGCCGATGGTCGTGCTAAGGAGCATAGGCAACTCCTGGGACATTGGGGGTTCATACTCGTAGAGGTGGTCCTGAGGGTCCACTACTTCGTCATCGGGGGCAAGTTGCACACATATATCCCATTCATTACTCCAAGCGTCATAGCGCTTCTGCGAGTTGGGATACATGTCCCAAAGCTCTCCAACCGCTCTGGGGTCAACGTACGACCGATAATCAAGGCCCAAGTACTCGTGCGGGAGATTCCCATCCACTTCACCGACGGTCTTCCACAAGAAGACCCCAGTACGACGGGATGGCCGTGCGTACAGGGCAGCTTGCTTCTCACGCTCCAAACGAGCAGTCTGGTGTTCGGTGGTCTCGCTTCGCTCCTTCTCAGCATGAAGTCTGTCCCGCCGAGCAAGAAAGTCGAAAAAGCTTTCTCCGGGGTGCTGTCTCTGGCCGCAGGGAATCGGCAGGGGGGCCTCCACGATCGGAATCAGGCTTAAAGGATCTGGGCGCGGGGGCCATCGGAAAAACGTCTGAGATTGGAGATGGAGATGGACGGGGACGATGTAGGGATCAGGATCGGTGGGCACATAGGCTTGGAGGAAGGGGAATTCCCGCAGGACCTGCAGGACGTCTGCATGCTGAGGACCAGGCCACCATGCGAGGTACACGGGCAGGTTCGCACGAATCATGCAAGGGACGTGGTTGATCCAGGCTGTTCGTGGCTGGCCAGCGAGACGAATGAAGGCGCCGACGCGAAGTCCAGGCGATAGGTCGGCGACCACGGAATCGCGGAGCATGTCGATCCAGGCGAGAGGGACACCTTTGTCGGCGAGCAGGGTGTACCATTGAGGAGGGTTGGCTTTGGGATCAGTGGTGACGAGGGCAATGGCCAGGGTGCATCGCGCGACAAGGAGGGCGCACGCATCCCGAGAGAGGGCAGCGGCCTTGCGTGCAGAATACTCATCCTTGTGGAGGTGCCGGTAGCCACGCTCAGACGGGAGCGGCCAGAACGGAGAATCTACACTGAACTTGGCTTCAGGACTTGGGAAGGCCGCGCTCAGGAGAGCGGTGCTAATGACCATGAGGCTGGTCTCGAGCGCGTGCCAGGCCTTCTGGATGTCCGGACTCAGCATGTAGCGAGATTCATGTTTCACGATGCGGACGGTCTTGGGGTTGACGTTCAGGTGGGCGAGGAAGGCGCACTCAGTATCGTAGCGTTTGAGCATGTACGCCATCTCCGGACAAGCGTTCATCGCCCAGCAAGCTTTGCACATGTCTCGGGTGACGAAGTTGTCCTGGGGATTGATGCAAGCTATGCTGGGCAATGATTCTGTATTCGATGGATTGACTATGGTGTATACATTCTCTTCATACGAAAACACGCGCATAGCTTCGGGAGGTCTGTGTAGGATAGTTAGTGCAGGTCTCGCTGGCGACGCATTAAACAAACTGACAGGGTGCCCGTCATGATAGACGTGGGTCGGAATGCGGTCCAGCCACGGATCAAGGGTTCACCTGGAGAGAATACTCGTGAGCATTGGCGGCTAGACAACACGTAGAGACAGGGCTCACGTTGAGCCTGGTTATACACGCCGGAGGACAAGGCCAACAGGCAAGGGACAGCAAACGCGAGGGAGACACGAGAGGCAAGGGAGCGGGGGCGGCGAGAACGCGATGAGGATTCGAAGGAAGCAAAGGCGATATTGTCGGATACTCGAGGAACAATCGAGGTAACCGAGGGCGAGCGCGAGCGTGAGGACGGTGGGCGGGTGGAAGCTCCACCGACGATGGGAGGGCCAATGCGTGAACTGCGAGGGGAGATAACCCGACACAGTTCACACAGACGAGGAGGGGAGGGCGCACTTCAGGGTCCTGCCGCGGATGCAGATGGGGACCGGAGAGGTCAGGAGAGGGATGGGCGAGGAGATGGGGCGACTTACCGAAGCTGAGCGTGGTTTGGCGCGGGATGGGTGGCGTGAGCGGTGGATTGTCGAGGCCAGAGTACAGGGCTTCGAGCGCGATGGACACAGAGCAAGACGGAGGTAGAGCGAAGCAGGAGGGCAGTAGCCGGTCGCCGCGCACAGTGGCGATCAGCAGGGGACAGAGGGGACAAACCTGGGAGGAGAGGCAGCGCCCAAGCAGCGCCAAAGAGGAAGTTGTTTGGCACTGTTGATGATGTGGCGTGGGCGGGTGGCGCGCTCGGCGGGCACGCAGCGTCAAGCGCGCCCTCATTACACGACACTGCACCGACCTCCATCGCCACCAGCCTCGTCTGTGCATGGTTAGCTCCATGCACAGGCGGCACGCGATCTCATCCCCTCGCTTGGCCTCGTCGTTGACCAGTTTTCGAGGCTAGACCCCCCTCAAAAGGTGTTAGCCAGGGTGAGTTCTCCCATTCCTCCAGGCTGTCACTCGGGTTCACTGAATGTCCAAGATCTATCAGCATCCTTGGTCCTAGCTTCGTTCAACTTGGACTACGGCAATTGGTTCACCATTGGCATCCTGGTCCACATCCGCTGTCTTCTCGGCCTACGTGGACGATGCCGACGTTGTTGAGACGGTGCACGGGTACCCCGCATGTGAGGAACGAGGTTACGCGGGTTAGATAGCACCATGTGGCGTGAGTTCTGCAACCTGGGATCAGTCAAGGCGTCCTCGTCCTTGTCCTCCATTTTGTCATAGGCTGTCTCTGAATCCTCTGCTATTTCTAGCTCTGTTGCTCGCTCACACCGCCACTCGTGCGACTTCGAAGGAGGCATCTGGCTCTGAAGCAACCTCCCGCTCTCAAACCTCCGAATCTAAGAGGTCTTCACTCGCCGACGCTGGCGACATGGCATCATCCGTGCATTCGAACACATCAGGGGCCCTCAAGTCTAGCGCCTCAGCGATATCTGAGTCGCTGTCTTCCACGGTCTCCTCTGTTTCAGCTATAAATGACGCTGGCGTCTCCTCGGCCCCCTCCCTCGCCGCAGATACCGTGTCAGCGCCACGGTCTTCGGTAGCCCCGTGCTCGCAGACGTGGAGGAGGAAGGGGACGAGTCCGCGTCTCCACGTGATGATGAAGAGAGTATCTAGAACGTGGTCGTCAGTAGTAGTAAAGAAGGGGCCGAGTCAGCGTCCGTCCTTCCTGTCGAGGACCCGGAGCAGACCGAGACACCCGAATGCTGGGTCCGCAATGTGGTAGTTGGTCGGGGCAAAAGCGAGGTCGAGACCGCGTTGAACCGCGTTGCTGAGGCAGATGCCTATACAACGTCGTCGGAGCATGTCGCAGACGCAGAGCCGGTCACCAAAGAGACTCAGCGACGAGCTTACGGCGCGGTACGCAATTTCTTGGTGGTTCTGGCAGTGACCACGATAAGGGGGGGGCGGTTCACGAAAGGGGGAAGGTGTAGCTTGATAGTAGATCGTCGGTTCAGAAGAAGCCCCGGGTGGGGCAGGCCATGAAGGCGCTCACGGCCTTACGGTACGACAACTACCGCAACTTACTTGTTACATTGATTGGCCTTATGATATCCAGAGAAGAAATTTAAGGAGAACATAGGTGGTTGTCAGTCAGTCTGATAGCAGAAGTCTGCATCCTCAACCCACTCAAGTTCAAGATTGGGCGTGATCAGTTGTCGGCATGCATTATGTACAAGGGACGAGTGCGCATCACGCCATCTCGCTTAAGTTGTGCTTGACGCCGATGGGCGGGAAGATTTGCGCGGCGTCTCCTTGATGGACGTACCCTGCCACGTCGTTGCACATTCATTCTTTCGAACCCTCTCAAACAGCTGCACACAGGATGGAGGGTGAGATTCAGACTTCCACCCTAATTTTCCATTATTTATGAGCAGTTTCTGATAGCAGAGAACCCACGTCATTATGCCACTCGGCCAGTTTGCCCACACTCACCAGGTAGGGGGCCTCAGCCATTTCCACAGTGAGTCTCGGACGTGCTTTTGAGGCATTGCACTGGGACTAATGTTAATCAGATTCGATCTCTCGAAAAACACCCCTCCCAATGCCAAGCTCATCATCACCCCGTTCAGATTTGAGGATATGATTTCATCCCACCTAACAGGTTTTCCACCTATTCCCTGTGATACTGTATGCTTCCAATTTCCCTTGGTTAAGATAAAGTCTGACTTTGGAGCAGCTGGTGGAGATCAATGTAAATGAGGGGCCTCTGTCCCGCAAGGTATGTAGGTCAGAATCCCGTCATAAGGTGTAAGTATTCTAAATAATGACATTGGAGGTCAAGCATGCCAGGGAGCATAGCCAGAGGAGGATGCTCCGAAAAATCCAGTCTGGCCACAAGCATGTTGCTACCTATGTATCAACCTCTCTTAGCATCCACAATCTTCCCAAGACTAGCACAGAGTGGATGGGCAAAGACATGCACTATAAGCGTGACCAACAATGGCTTGAGGAATCTTGGACCCACCGCAAAATTCTGTCCTATATGATAGAGCGAGGCTTCAGATCAATCTCTTATGAAGGGTAAGACTATATTTTAACATGTGCTTATTAATGTATTAACTCTCACAGTTGTCCCACCTGGTTTGTGGACAAGGATGGCGTTGTATTTGGATACAGAACTGATCAGCCTTCTTGGATGATGAGTCCTGACTTCAAAAACAATGAGTCCCTCCTTGAGGTGATTACTCAAGCCTGTAGAGACTACATGAAAGCCTGTGGGGACATTCCACAGGCAGATGTTGATGACAATCATCGTGGGCCTCACTGGTTTATGGTGATAGGTGTGGATCGCCAGTGTGCAGATGTGAGTGTTGTACATCATTTATAAATTTCATTTTTCCCCTACCACTCCTCTCTTATATAACCTTTTTAGAGACCCAAATACACTGCCTTTCACCTCAGCCATCTACCTCAGACCCAAGAGCTCATGGCCAATGTAGCCATCCAGAGACTAATGTGAGTTATTCCACCTATTTATATGTGCTACAATGACTGGTGTCATCTGTGTATAGTGGGTGGGCCAAAAACATTTTTATGCTCAATTTTCCAATCCTGGCTGCAAGAGTTATCGCCTGCCAGGCTAAACTGGAGGCTATGGGGTATCCTCCCCATATTGCTCAACCCCAATATGGCCTCTGGTACAATTTCTGCATCAATGGTCCCAGAGGAGAAGTCAAGGGTGTCTCTACTCAACCTCATGCAGATGCTAAAAACCTAGCAATCATGATGTGTGTGGTGTTTGTGTATGGTAAGTTTTTTATATGTTTGATATCTATACATGCATATCTACACTCCAGCATGCATAGGCAAATTCAACTCCAAGGAGAAGGCCTGGCTTGTCCTGTGGGAGGCAGAGCTCATCATTGAAGTCCCAGTTGGGGTCTTGATTTATTACCCATCTGCTCTTTTTACCCACTTCAATGTGGACATGACTGGTGAGTTTAGGAGCATCCTAAATATTCTTCCGCCTCATGTGTGGTCATTGCTTGTAGATTTGAAAATTGTCACCACACATGATGGCGCTGTCCCCACTCAGAAGACGGCCTCTGCACTCCATGGGGTTGAGGGGCGAGGATCAATTGTTTTCTTCAACCAAGCCTCACTCTTTCAGCTAGTAGAGTTGGGCAAAACTGTCAAGGAGACACAGAAGGAGGGGCGTTCTGCTAACTGTGACAATGAGCCTTATATCTGCCGGATGCCTGTAATTAACCTTGAATAGCAGTACAAAGCTAGATATACGAAACAGTTTTTGCCACAGATGCGAGATCGGGGGCGTCGAACATCACGTATGCCATCTTGACCATCTGTCAAGACGCGTTTGGTGTTGGAGATGGGACGACTTGCATCGAGAGGAATCATTGGTGCCTGCAGGGGCCGGGGCATGAGGAGCACGCGTCCCCGACTGTCATGTCATTCTGCGTAAGGGTGCTGGTCTTGCCCGTGCACACTATCGACGCGTTCTCCATGGCCTCGCACAAACCATCTCACCATCCCCGCCTGCCCTTGAACGGTGCGCTGGACTCGTTCCCCAGGTCGGGGCTGCGAGCGTCTCGATCGCGGCGTCTGGCGCATAGCCACGCGTGACGGCCCTCACCAACTGGAGCGTGCTTGCCTCGTATACCGCGATCTCGGGCTCCACCAAGACGCTCACCGTGGTGTGCTCGACGGACGGCGGCAGCACGTTCTCCGCATGGGGCTCGATCGCGTGCGGGACAGGCAACTTCAACCACACGTTCCTGCAGCAGCTGCCGAAAGGGCACGTCGTCATGGCGTTCCGGAAACACGACCATGCCTCAGACAGGTCGCCGACGTACTACCACATCACCGCGTGCATGTCGACGGAGGGTCGGAAGACTTGGGCGTTCTTGAGCCAAGTCACGGAGTGCGCGGCGACTGCGAGGAACAACAGGCTGTGGGTGAGTTGTTCTCTCATTGTGCTGCAGGTTTCCGGGCCACGCACCAGGTGTATTACACATCCGAGAACTCGGGCGCGAACAGGATATCCTCATGAATACCTTGACCGACAACGGCCCGACATGGCCCACGACGATGACGACCGTTGCTCGTGGCACAATGACAGGCCGCGACGGCATGCCTGGCTGCACGAGTGTGGATCCCCTTCTTTAGCAAGGTATATGCGCGACGGATGATATCGCAACTCACGTAGACATACTCGACGGCGCTGCGAAACCAATGTGTGTCTTCGAGAAGACCGAGGGCCACTCTGACGGCATCATTGCCGTCAAGAGCGTCGTCACCCCGGACGACGGCCAGACCGAGCTGTTCTGCTCGATCATGCCCGCGCTGAATCGCAGTCCTCGCCATGCGCTTGCTGTCCTTGCTGTCCTTCGATGAGGATGCCTGCGTCGGGAAATAACCCGATGTAGACGAGCAGCCAATCGTCGCCGAGTGTAGAGGGCGATCGAGGGGGCCAGGTGAGCAGAAGGAGACGAGCAGATGGAGTGCGCTCGGCGAGGGTTTGGTAAAGGTGTGGTGGGCGTCACGTCAATCTATTTTGGACGCTCACAACTCCACACCATCACGTGACACCGTGTCCAACTTGGGGTCGTGTCGCAACTGTGACCGTCCCACGTCGTTTACGCCCTAACCGTTCGCCCCTCGGGCAAGGACGTGCAGCATTCGAGCAGCGAGCATGGCGCGTGAGTGCCCTCCAGCCATGCTCTGCAGCCCCCGAATGCTCTGTCTTAGATCCTCGCTGCCCTCGCTCCCTTCACAACCCTCGCCTCTTTCGACCCTTCATTCTTACCGCACTCTGCGTCTATCTTGTCCGGTACCGAGCACGCAAGTTCACGCCAGAGGAACGCTGCAAGCGAATTCGGTATGTCTCTTGGTTTGTGCTGACACTTGCCGTCTGATCACGCCCCGTCGCTTGGACTCGCAGGGCGCGTTTGCCGGAACGCGCGCCCTCGTAGGACGCATTTGATGTCTGGCTGCGTCGGGTTACCTCCCGTCGCACTTGCAACCCCCATCTGTCGCCCTCTATTCTCCAAAGTCGACCGCCCCTACCACCGCATCCATCGCCAGGTCGCACTGGGGCCTCCCTTCGCACTCGTGCTCGGACGTCCGATCGCGGTCTATGTACGTCACCCAAATGGTTTCCTCTTAGATGGCCTCCCCACTCTTATCCCCACATCCTGCATAGCTCTATGCCCGTCCGGCGACCCCGCGCCACCCGCGCTCCAAGACATCATCTGCCTTCTATCTCAGTTGTCCTCCCACCACGCTCTAATTGATAGCGCCAAGCTCGTCCCTCGAAGGGGGATTATTGGTGGAGGGCCATTATTTTTGAGGAGTGAGACTCCACTGAGTAAGCGGCACGAGCAGAAGACTGAGCAGCAGTGACAAGGACCAGACGATCGTGCCGGCCTGACGTCGACGTTAGCTCATTGGCCGTGACGCAAGTGGGTGTTCCCCAATTCGAATCATCCCCACGCTGCTGTATATAAGTAGGCTGGGTGTTTCCTCGACGCTCTACCAACCAACTCCCTCCCCTCGCCCGTCCTCTCTCACATCACAGCCGAAAACTCGTACTGTCTCTACCTCAACCACTGCGTTTCCCTTGTCTCGCTCCTGAGCCCTGTCCATCTCACTCACGCGACACCTCTGTTCCAAACTGTTGTCGATCACCTGGGTAGGTGCCACGGATCGTGAAGCGGTCCACACAGCTGACGAACGTGTTGAACTTTTCAGTGACCTCAACGGCCTGTCCCTTCTGTGATTCTTTCTGGTATTGCCACATTATCCTTCGTAAGTCTATCTCTGCGTCCTTTGTCTCTCCTGGCCAAGCACTTCATCTTTTTACGCATATGATCTGCCGTTTTGCCCTTGTTAAACATATTGCTAATGCCTCATAAACAGAAGCCCCATTCTCTGCACATATTCGATGGTTCCCTTAGGCACGCCCGTGAGGTTTTCTTGTGCATTATTATATCAAGTTCATTGTTAAACGTCGCGCAGGAAAGGGAACTTCGCCCCAACCCCGCAGAACAGGAGAATGCCGCTCGTTGTGAGCGCCTTCTTACTGAGCGCGAAGCCCTCTACCTCGCCAACCTCGAACTGCAACAACGTTTGAAGGACTTGGAAGCCATCGCCGCCATGCACAAGAGCAAGCTTGCCGAACAACGGGCTGAACTCCTCGAGCTCCGAGGTGGTGTCGTCGGTGGAGACCATCCTAGCCACGAATCGCCCGCCGCCTTCCAGCCACCGCTGTTTCTTCGTCCCCAGCCAACACTCGCCGACCTGCTCAAGTCGTCAATGTGGGTGAAATCTGGCGTCGCCGACCCTTCCGTCGAAACCCATCCGCATTCCTCTTGGTACCTCTGGTTCCGTTCTACAGATCCATCTACCAACGACGAGAACAGCTGCAGGCTGATCCTCGAACCGGTGGAACCCCCTGAGTGGCCCGACAATCCTCGCCGTATCCCATTTTCGCTTCCCCTGTACGTGTTCCCCCTCATGGGCAAGCTGGCTAGGAGCGAGGATGAGCGCCTTGCGAGGGAGGCGCAGAGGCTCGTTGACAGCGGGATGAAGATCAAGCCCCCGCCGCCTCTCGCCGACTCAATGCCTTCTCTGGGTCTTTGGGAGGGTGTCGACATTGTCACCGTTCTCCAGGCTCACAACCTCAGGCATTGCGCTATCACTGACCGCGACTCCTCCGCTGCGGCCGCCTACCGCCAGCTTCATACCAGGTTTTCCGACCGCACGCTCCTTCGTTCTGAAGGGATGGAGTATCTTATGAAGACCTTTTCCAGAGAGGCTCGTTATTTGCCGCAAGCGTAGGATATCGATGGACCTAACTAGCTACCGTACACTAGATTTGTATCCTTACTTTTGAAATTGTCATTGACAGCGTTGCACACCCGGGCAAGCTACGAGCTGGGAAAACTCAGCCCGGTAGCATCTGGAGGAGTGGGTGGAGACACTCCTCCGTCGAAGCAGCGTTAGACAGTGAGATTCCATAAGAACGAAGTCCTGCGAGGAGAGATAACTCCACACAGGACAGAGGCAGACGACAGAGGTGGGTAAAGCTAGAACGACTAGAGAAGTGGCATTCGATCTCGGAAAGCAAGTTGCCCGCTGCACGCCGGAGAGGCGTCTGGTCACAGACACATGCTGCTATGTAACACATCCAGTCGCGTCAACAACACGCTATCACGTGGTGTACGCGCCACGCTGCGCGCAGGGGTGCTTTTAAGTGTGAGGGTTTCTGCCCCCGTTTCTGCCTCTCCTCCTTTATTCAGATCTCAGACGCCGAAGGTGCAACGGGCGAGTGTGGCGCGTGAGTGCCCTCCAGCCACATTCAACCGTTGTGTACCTGTAAGCCCCTCCAACTTTCTGGCCCCGCGTCCTCACCCCGACACCTCTTCTATATCCATGATATCCACCTGGACTCTGCGAATCACCACAGGCTGCCCACGTCAACGTTTGGATAAGACTTGCAATCTCCTCTCTTGGAGCGCTAGGAACGAGCGAGGAATAGTAAGTATGCCTCCTGCTTTTACATTGTTTCCATTCAACGCGCGTTCCTATATTATCTTATCCCAACAGCCGTCCTCCTGCATGTGCGGCTTTGTTGGGTTACCTCCCATGCACAGCTCATCAGGAGTGGCGACCGCTACATGCCTTGTGGTCATCCTCGCCTAAAAGCACGTCCTCCCACCTGCTCGTCCTCTGCCATGTCGCTGAGAGCATACCCATGTGGCCAATGGCTCCTCCCGGGACATTGCTGGACCTGTGGTCTCCACCCAAATCCCACACAGCGTCCAGGAGAAGGTCAGAGCTTTCTGATGTCGTAGACCATGTTAGCCACAGGCAGCGGTGTGCCGGTGTGCACTCCTACGCCGACGCGCTGCAGTGTGTATGGTTCAGATTTTATGATCTTCGAGTACGCGTCCCCTCAGATACGTGAGAGACGTCATTGGATCACATCTGGACAAATCTATTACAATGCACAACTAGGTAGAGCGTACGCCAAATCCACTATAGACGGTCACTGGTTGTCGGCATGAAACAAGTCGGCACGAATCCACTTCAGGGCCACATACTAGCCACCAGCGCATACCCAACTAGGCTCATCGAATACGCACCAGTCGTCTGTCTCCTCTACTTCCATCTTTTGCACTGCGGTATCTGGCGTATGCTTGCGATCCCTTTCTGCACTACTTGCGGGCTCAGACCTCCGACTTACCATTGCCAGTCATTCAACATGTTAGTATCTGTGCGGCATCTAACAATGCCAAAAACGCTTACTGCACGCGTCCGTAGCTGACCTTGACATCTGCTTGCGCAGAAGGGTGCTGAGATGACCCCTGGAAAGGACGCCTTGGTTTGCGTCAGTCGTAACCATGCATAGCACGTTGCAATCATGGAAAACCTTACGGAGGAGCCGAAGAACGATCAAGCTCAGCCTTGACCTTGACATCAGTGCGTTGAGAAGCGCGGTCCGACGATGGCTCGAAGGGATGCTTCGGCTGGGCTACTGGGCTCCTGCCCCAGTACCTCTTCGAGACCTTCAGATCTTCCAACGGTCGCTCGCGGGTCCTGTCGTCTGATGACTCTGCGCCCTCAAGCAATGCAGCCACTTCTGCTTCCGAGTTGAGCGCTGGAAGGGGTGAGAACGATCTGGGAGTCGCCCGTGGTCGCTTGGAAGGGGGCGAGGAGACGTCTTGGCTTGGTCTTGAACTGGAGGTAGGAGGGCAAGAGCGAGGAAGTTTCGAGACTGCATGTTTGGAGGCCGAAGGAGATGCGGTCGCTCCACTTGAAGAAGGTGTTGAACGGCCTAAAGATAACCTTCCACGCCGGCTAGATGCCAAGAGTGTACGCTGCCGAGGGCGAGGAGTAGACACGTCTTCGAGCACAGGCTCCAGAGAAGTTGGGATCATTGTAAGCAACGACGGAGATATGTCTCCCTCAGGGACCCTGGCCCGATGGAGTCGCCATTCCCGAACCTCCGCTAGGTCTCTGATAAGAGTGCTGCCGTGGACGACATGGACGGCGCAACCACCAGCGCGGCTACAGTGATTGGAACAAAGCCGCCTGGAACACGACTTCTGGACTTTGAAGGTGCATGGTAAACCCCTGTAGGACACCATCGGGCACTCTGGCGAAGAGCTGCGTGAGCGAGATAGTGTACTTGAAGTCGTTGATCCAGATGCCTCGCTTGACTGCGACAAGGATGGTGATAGTGATGTGGATCGGTGAGGGGAAGGACGTTGGCGCCGCGCGGTGGCCGCTGTATTGCACCACATAAAGTACTTGTTGTGCACCTTGTTGCCGAAGGGGTCAAAGTGCTTGCACTGTACGGGCATGTCAGTAGGGTCCCAAAGAGCAGATCGAGGAGGGATCCTGAAACGTACAACCACAAAGCTCCGTCCATAGTTCTGAGAAGTGGGAGTTTCGCAGATACGCACTTCAAGGGGTCTGTTGCATAAGCCGCACGACCAGCCGTCAGCCGGTCGAAGTACAGGGCCCCAGCGATCGGACATAGCTGGGAGTCGACATAAAGCGAGTCAAATTTATGAATGGGGGAGAGGCTAAGGGATCCTAACCAGTAATGATTGCGAGCACGGCAAGTGGCACGCAATACAGGGGATTGAGTGTGGGTGGCGCGAGGAGAAGTGGGCGATGGATGGACCTCGAGCCTCAACCACCAGGTTATATGACATCTCCAACACTCCTCTTCACAGATGCGAGATCGAGCTGAACAGTGGTGAATGAGCCAAATAATGACGAGCGACACCATGATTCGTTGTAGATGAAACGTACCGGCCGGTGGGTCTACCGTCATCATGTGAAAGGCTTCCGAAGTCGTCGGCACCGAAACTCGCCAGGATTGAAAGGACAAGACCAGCCGATGGACGATGAGCACTGCTACATTGGGAGATAACCCAATGAAGCACCAGGAGATGGGTGTGGCTTGAACATGAGAGGAGGAACTGAGGGCAGAGAGGGAGAAGCTCGAGCCTAGTGCAGATTGCCGAGAGCGCTGATGAACACCGCCACACACGCGCCTTGACACGCCTTGTTTGACTCTGTTGATTTTGTGGCACATGGGTGTGGCCCCGATCGCCACACCGTCCGGGTCCTCCGAAATCACAACCATCACTGCTGCTCCCACCGCTCCTCATTCTCACTTGCTCATCTCCTGGTCTGCGCTTGGTTATCTCCATGCGCAGACTCACGTCAAGCGGCCAAACCGAAGATTGATTTGTGGATGGTTATCTCCATGCACAAACATCCCGAACGACGTTCATACCCAACGTCTTCATCCTGGTGCGTAAGTTCGGGATCAAGGCACTCCCTTCACCAATTCCAACCTCCACATCATGGATCTGGCCCGTTCATTCTCTTCTGTGACAGGGCGACGCCGGCGGACGGTATTTAGCCACCGTTCGAATGGGGAACATATCAACATCATCCGGCCACCTTGGCACGCCCAAGCTGTTCCACTAGCCTGTAAGTGTGCTCAGCGTGTTCGGCATTTGAACCCTGGCTAACAGGAAGTGTGTCTTCGCTGTGCTGATGTAGGGGCCTCCACACTGTCCTTCCAAACTTATCAGCATCTTTAGTTGACATGTTGCATGGTACGTTCTATAGACCTGAATCGAACGTCCATCCACCGACTGATTATTTCCTAGCGACTCAAACCGAGTATAGCCTCCCCGCTCCGATTCCCAAGTCTTGCCCGGGCGACGCGTCCTCCAAGGTCGGTCAACTACCCCCAAGATCCCTACCTCCAGTACACTTCCAACCCTCGCACTCTGCTCGTAACGAATCCACGAGTCCGTCGCCACAAACCAGCTCTATCCACACTGAGCCCTCTCTTTTACCACAAAGCGGCGCTCAGGGCATCCGCCCCAGTCTAGAATCTCCTTCCACTAGCCTCGACTCCGACTCTGACTCTGACTCGGATGACGAAATTGCTCATGCCCTCTTGGCTGAAGCCGAAGCCTTCTTGCACGCCCGTGTTATGCCTCGTCCACGGAGGTCCTGGAGTCCTCTTTTCACCGATGAGATGCTGTCTACCTTTGACGCCATTGCGGCTCAACAAGCAGCTTGGAGAAGCCGTCGTCTATGCTACAAACAAGAGGACGACTCTTCTGCTACTGCCGCCTCTTCAGTATGTCTGCCTGCATCAGCTAGTCCTGGATCCCTACCTGTTGTTCCCCAAGCCACATTACATCCCCTACGCCCTTCCCCTGCAACTCTGGTCACGTCGGAAATCTTGAGTCCAGCTGCACACGAGCTAGGTAGCGATAATCTCTTGGACCAGTAGACTGTAATATACATAGACTATTGATATTCATACATGTACGATATTTTTGGGAGACGTCACACTTCGAATAGCAGGGTTCTGTAAAGCCATGTACACAGCAAGAACGGACAAAACACTGAAATGAATACAATACGATCCAACAACTAGTAAACCCAATCCTTGTCCTCGTGCACCATCTCCTGCATTTTCGTCTCAAATGCCTGATAGGCCAGGTATTCCTCCGAGGGCGTCCAACCTGGAGAGACACCAACATCCTCAGGCTGGGTAGGATCGAAGTCGGTGGCTAGAGTCGACTTGTAGATGGCGTACTGGGCACCGGAGTCCAGAAGGGTATCGATGGCCTGGGTGGGACGGCAGACCCTCTTGGGAGGGACGAGCTCCGAAGAGCTAGGGGTACATCCGCGCTTGGATCTAGGCGCACTCGAGGAGGAGGTAGAGTCCACGACGCGGTGACCTCGAGCCGCCCTACAGCCCCCTCGCTGGAGGCAGTGTTCACGACAGCAGTGGTTTGTGCAGCTGGAGCTGACATGGACCTTGGTGCAAGGTGTGTGAGAGCACGGGCCTTGAATGTGGGCGCGAGGGATATGGTCGAGGTGTCGGGAACGCTGAGTCGGGAATGAAGGAGCAGTACTGGTAGAGGGTGAGCTCGCCTGCTCAAGATCGCTAACGTAGTTTCGTGGGATGCGCCGGAAGTACCGGGTGCGTTGAAACCCAGGGCGTTTGGGGTCTGGCTCCATACAGGTAGGACACTAGATACTGGTCAGTTGACGATCAGACAGAGAACAGGCAGATGAGATACTTACTGCGATATAGAATGTGCCGAACAAACGTAGCTGCGAGTTTCTAACAGGACGGACTGGTAGTAGGCGGAGACAGCTGTTGCAGGTGCGAAGGCTGAGTAGGTAAGGATCGTGTAGACCCATGAGATGAGCAATCATGGGAGGAGAGCGAGGCATCGTTGTGAAGACGAGGATGGGATGGGGGCAGTTACGTAGAGTACAGGACAACAGCCAGGCCTTATATGCTATCCAGAATCCAGGGAGGAGATCGTGACATGAATAGACAGTGGGTGCACATCGAGGATCAAAACTAATGTACATAGAAGACGCACGCTAATGTTTGGCCTTTCGCTGCCAGCCAGAAAGAGCCAGCCGGGCCTCGGTCCACAGTCCTTCTCTTGTGCGGGGCAGTGATGCAACCATGATTCGCTCTGATTCAGTTGATCTCTTCCATGCGTCCTCTTGCCGATAGTACGTAGACTCCTTGAACTCAACTCCAGGAAAGACGTTCGCAAACTCCTCCCTAAGTTTTGCGCGGTCAACCTTGGCTAGAAGTCGGAAAGCTTGGACCATGTCTCGAGAAAACATCCCATTGGGCCAACGATGGATGTATACAGAGTCGGGGACATATACCTTCCCCTCTGTCCATACCGAGTCGTAGTCAGAGGGATCCGGAGAGCGAGCTGAAGCCAAGGAGGGACGACCTGGTGACGTCATGAACCGAGGCAGAGGGACGGTGCCTTGAGATGAGGGTGAGGGCCAAAATATAGGCGAGGCAACTTTCGACGCATCAGGCCTGGGAGACAGTTCATGTGGGACCCCAGAATCAGGCATTCGTAGACAAGAGAATCCAAGGCCTGGATTGAACGCAGACGCCATAGACCAAAAGTCCGAGTCCTGCAGGTCGTCAGATGTGGCCGGGCTCGAGGTTGACGGCGTTGAGGAAGGAGGAGGAGGCGTGCAAGAGCTCGGAGGATCAGAGAGAAATGGGGACGGCCGACGCAGAGTCTCTGGAGGCGATGGCATTCCAAGAAGCGCGGCCGCAAGCTCAGGCTGACAAGGACCTTCGTGAGATAGGGCTAGGCGACGGGAGGTCGTTGGACGGGATGCTACGCTATCGTCTGTACGTTCTCTTTTCCTTCTCGGTCTAGCCGGGGCCGCCATGACGGTGACCTGAACTGTCGGAGAAGAATGAACATCGCCCGTCAAATCCGGTCTCCCCATACGCTGACGTTCTGCTTCGTGAATGCAACTATCAATGTCAGGACAATCGACAACGCCAACCGTGCGCCAGAGGAGAACCTGGTGAGAAGACACTTTGAATGTCTCGCTGACCTCGATGCCCTCCCATCGTCGTGCTGAGAGGTCGTATCTTTCCAGACGGTCCTTGCCTTGTACTCCCAGCTTTTCGAGCAGGCTTGGATATTCGCTGGGACTGAAAAAGGGCCAACCCAAAATCCCCTGGACGGGATATCGTTCTGGAGCCTGTCCGTGCTGCTAGTGGATCAGGACGAGGATGAACACAATGCTAAATGAGACGCGTACCTGTCGCCAGAACCAGACGATGACGGATCGTGCAAGTTTCTCCCGGTGAATCCGACACGCCTCCTCCCCAGCCAAACGCTCCCTCTTCCTCCTCTGCGATTCGTCCCACTGTGACTGCCAAGATGAGCTCATCAACTTGTGAAAGCGCTTCAGGGAAGAGCTTGCCTGAACATGTGAAGTTGATGCAGCGCCGACCGGAACGCCTGCATTGGCCTCCGTGATGCTTGAGAGAAGTGCGCCACTGGAAGGGCCTGGAGAAACCACAGAGGATCGAGCACTTGATGTCGGAACCCTTGGTGAAGGAGTAGCCGGAGGCGCAGGTCGAGAAGGAGCAGCGACAGGGAGAGTGGTAACCGAGCCTGCAGATGCAGAGACGGCAGCAGCGAGGGCGTGCGAGTGAAGTAGGGGGGGGAAGATAGGGTCTGGACGGACCATCGTAAAGCTATCTGCAGGGACTGAGGGCGACAGAGGAGGCTGGAGTATCGATGCCATGGCTGCGGTACGTGCAAGGTTGGTGAGATTGCGACGTGCCTTAGAGTGGGGGTTGTAAGCACAAGGCACCCCAATGTCGACGCAGCACGTCTTGCACATCTTGTTCGTACATTCACGAGAGACTGTCGTTTTCCGACAGTTTGGGCTTGCACAATGCGCCTGGTTGACGAACGTGATCTGGGAGTTGACGGGATGAGGCGCCATGCCAGCTCGCATAAACCGAACGTCGATACAAAAAACAGAGCCTGAGGGATGGGACTCGGAACGAGTGGACCGCCGTAGCACACGAATGAACCCTCCTAGTGGCTGCAATAGGGAGGCCCTTGGGGACTTATAGCCAGGGAACAGGGCCTACGGTGGAGATAACCACGCACAGGCTGGGGCACGAGATGAGGGATGGTCGACGGCTAGGGTGAGGAGGCGGTCAAGTTTGCATAGCATTAACTTCTCAGGTGTGCAGGCTTCATGAGAAGCAAGGTAGGTGCACAAGAAGCGGTGACTCGATCGACCCCAGAACGCGTGAAGACGAGAAACAAGGTCGGAGCGATGTCGTCCACCTGGGAGACCCAAGTTGTCCACCTAGTAGTACAGAAGTGCCGTTGGCTCAGTGTGACAAAAAGATAGGTAAGAGATGCAGCCTGTGTGTGGAGGTAACCACACAAAGACCGAGAGGCAGAGCGTGGCGCATAACCATGCCGAAAGCAAGAGTGAAGAATCGAACGATCGAAGCGCCGCTAAGCTGCAAACTCGGACGCGGATAGCAGGGACAGTGGCGAGACGCTCGTGGGGCTGGGCGGAGCTGATCTCGGCCCGTTCAGATCCCCGATCGGAGTGCCGAGATGGCCGTGCGGGCGCTCTCCCCCGGGCGCTACCCCGGGGAGAGGGAGAACGGGACATTCACGGTAGTACGTGCTCTTTGCAGATAGCAGCCCATCACGGTGTCCTTCCATACGCGGACCTCTGCAACGCCGCCCGAGGGCGCCCTCTCGTAACACGCTTGGTGGCACCTTCGCGGCTGGCGAATTCCTCCATGCTATGCTTCCACAGGTCCTATTCCGAATTATCCACCTTGCCTTTTGTTTTCCGAGTCTCCGGAACAAGCGCAAGTACGTGTATTCCACTCGAGATTTGATCTGGAAGTACGAGGAGAGTACCAGAAGCGAACAGATGCGGTGCTGTGTCCGGCGGGAACGTCCTGAACCGATTGGAGGCTTCCAGAATGAGGCTTCCAGCCCAAGGCTCGCCAAATGAATGGGATCCGTCCCCGCCTTCGGTCCGGCATTGGTGATCGACGCTCAGGCGAGTCTCGTCTTTGAGAGCGGAAATGAAGCTGGCTGTCTGGTGGTGGAATTCGAAACATCACGTGCACGGTGTCGCAGGAGACAACAACGACTTGCAGTTCTACAATCGCCGGTACCTGAGGTGTGCTACATGGGCTTCGGGCCTACGCCTGTCTGGTTGGGAGCGACAAGCAAAAACTTTAAACCGTCCGAATCCGATGATAGCTGTAGTACCCATGGACTAATGTCCGTACGTACCCCTTTTGAAGCGACTGTAATCCCTCGCCACGAAGGTAGCATCACTCGGCTTGAGGCATTGGTTTCAATATATCTTTGCATTTTTAGGAGCATAGAGTCAGGTGCAACAGCGAGGTCTCTGCCCATTGAAGAGAGGAGCGCGGGGTATAACCTGTCTCCTATGGGCGTCGTAGACAACATACGTCCGCCCTGCCCCCCGGCCGAGCCGGGGGCGAGGATGTTTAGCTTCTCCACAGGAATGCCTGCTCCCGGTTGCCCCGGACAGTAGCGGCCGAAATTCCCCCGGGGACGTGGCATCATGCGGCCAAACGCGTCCCTTCGAACGCCCGAGACCTCGACTGCGCGTGCCTGCTCCGTACGGACCACAACCAAACCACAACCGCAACCACAACCACGGGCACAACCACAGCATGACCATCGCCACAAACACAACACCAACACCACAGACAACCACTCGAACACCAACACCGAACTCGAAGCCACAGCGAGACTCACAGGAGAAACACGAACGCCAAAACACACTGAATGCACAACATGAACACTAACAGGAAACCAACACAACGCCGCGGACCAGGGTCTTGAGGGTGTCGGTCGACCGTTTGGGTCAGCCACGTTGGTGGCGTCGAGTTGCCTGAGAGGTCGCCCAGATGTCGAGGTCGCACGTCGCCACAGAGGAGAAAACAGACTCGAAGCAGGCAGAGCAGAGCGAAGGAGACAGTAGAACAGAGAAGCCGGAAGTCGGGGAGAGGCGAGAGTCGACCAGAGAGACAAAACGAACCACAACCTTCTGTGAACAACGGTGGCGTTGAGTAGAGAACACGGTGGCGAGAAGCCTGGCACTCACATTGACAGACCAAGCAAGGACCCGAGTCGACGAAGAGGACGGACAACACAGAGAGGTCGGTGGTCGAGAGCAAGTTGTGAGGCCGTTGGTTGAGGAGGTGAAGGGGTTTATATATGCGCTCGGTTCGGGTGGCTTGCAGCAGACGAAGTCGAACTCCGCAGACGTCAGCCACAGGGGGCGCTCAAATTGGCAAGAGACTTGCCTTTCTGGATTGTATTGTACCGAACGCACAAGACGACCCGAACAGAGCTGACGGGCGCAGATCGTCACTCCGGAGACAGACCCAGTGGTGCGAAGAGACTCGAAGTGTTCCCGGCGATAGAGGCCAAGAAGAAACAAAGCTGAGGGCAATGACTTTCAGGACCTAAATCAGAGATTTACCGTTCCTGTGATCGCTTAGACAAACTACAATAGGATTTACAATAGCCGGGTAAGAGTATAGGATCAGCGGTCTGTAGCTGCGAGCGAGCGACGCACGACGGTATCCATGCTGCCCCATTCGCATCCGACTGGAGTTCGACGGTGGAGTTGCGTAGCCTGCCGTCTGAGTCCGTGGTTAGGATGTCCGTGTAATCAATGTTGGAAGCATAGTAAGTAGAGACCGCCCATGAGGAGACGCCGACGGGCAAACATGATTCAGCCGGTGAAGCGAGATGCCTGAGACGGAATTAGATTTGTGGTGAGATCGTGTAGCGAAGGTATGGTATGGCATACCTACGATGTATGAGTTTGGGTAAAAGACTCTAGGCACTAGCTGTGTTTCAACTTTCAGTAACAATACATGACTTGACCCTAGTTGATGCACAAAGGCTCTTCCCGTTAGACGTCGACAGAGTTGGACTGACTCCGGGAGACTGCAGCTGCGAAGGCCGACACGTGTCTCTCATGGGGTCAGGAAAATCGACGAGAGAACTCTGACTCGTACATTTCCGGCTCACTGCAAGAACCTGATGCTGGTAGGGCGAGTTTGGGGGAGACAGGCCATACTTATGACCGGACGTTGAAGAAAGAGATTGACCAGTGTCACGTAATTGTCACCGACTCCGGAAATACCCGGTTACATAATAATTCCGGGCCGATCTACCCCGAGAATAGTCCGCGTCATCACTCACCACTGCAGTCCTCCTCTCAATCGTCAATGAGTGCTGAACAGCACGCTACGCAAACCACCGCGATGAAATCCAGGCGAGCTTTTATAGCATCCACGCCTCCACCGGCGGTTTATGCACTAAAGCGCGAAGCATAGATTAGCATACGGCTAGAGAACGCGCCGGACGCGTATTCGCTTCGTGAGTACTGCTGCTCCTTCCTTTCTTCTTGCCACCACGATTGTGATATTTCTACAGCGCTACCTCTGGTTCCATCGCATTGTCCGGAATATAGCATCCGGGTGGCGCCTAGATGTCAACTGTGTGAGTCCACACCTTCAGGTTTGCACCGTCACACTGGATGCAATATATAATGACAGTCCCCTCCTAGGAAACTGTCATCATGATCTCTCGTAACAACCCTTCAACCAAGTCCGCCTCGCGCCATTCGTGAGTTTTGTGGCTGGCCAACGGCATCTCCTTGAACTTGGTTGCGCATAACCCCCACTCGATATGAAATCCACGACTAGCATCAGTGTTCTGTCAAATTCAAGACTACGAGCAAATAGGTTCCCTCTTATCGCAGCGCAGTGGCATCCGGGAGGTCTTAGTACCGACCTCACTTCACGATCCTGGACACCGTATAAAGGGTCGCCTCCAACATGGCGTCGTATTCCTTACCACTGGCGGGTCCGGACCATTCGCACTTCTCACTCGTCAGCAGCTTCTTTATCTTCAGGGTTCCAGCACCATGGCCTGGCTGTACATATACCGAGTTGGTTCCCTGGGTAAGCGGTCCTCATCGTACCAGCCATGCTACATGCGCTGATCGGCGTCGCGCTTTCGGCAGTCCTGGCGACCATCTTCGCGCTCGTCGCGTTTGCGCTCAGCGCGCAAAGCAAGGCTGCAGAGAACCACCTCGTGAAATCGACGACGCTCGTGGTCTACTCCAGCATGGGGATCGCGACAGGCGTCCTAACGCTCATTACTATGCCAATCATGTTCGAGTCCCTCCTCCTGCCGACCTCGGGATCAGCTTGGTTCTTTGCTAACTCCCGCTGTTTAAATAGGTTTCTGAGGGGCAATGTCAGCGGAATGCCATTCAGCTCAACTGTCCAGATTGAGCTGCTCTGGACATGTACGTCACCGCCTCGTTGATCCCGTGAATCCCTAAAGTAGCTGCTGATCAGTAACGGATGCAGCCGTTCTCTGGATTCTCTGGTTCGTCACGGGGGGACTGGCCTTCTCCGATCCGGACGTCGCCCTGTTCAAGAAGGACCCAACCTGCAACCAGTTGAGCAAGTTCCCCGACCTCGTCACCATGTGCAAGGACTGGCAGCCCATCGCCGCGCTCTCCGTCGTGACAGCGGTAGTCCGTGAGTGCTGTACCCTATCTCGCCTCCTCGCTCGCGCTCATCATTGTTGCGATGACGACGGCGTAGTTCTCCTCTACACTCTCGTTCTGCTTTTCGTGGCGGTCCAGAGGGCGATGTACAAGCAGCCCATCTGGAACGCCACGGTGATGGAGAGCGAGAAGCCCATCGTAGCTAGGACGGTTGTGACTGTTTAACCTCGCTTCCGAGTGTTTGTAGACGATGGAACTCCTTCGCTATCGTCAGATGTATGCAGCTCGCCAAACGTTAGTCCGCTAGTAAAATATAATATAATGAGTAGCTTAGCTGCTGCTCCTGGAACATCTCATCTCGAACATAGTTCCGATCTTGTCGTAGCGCTTTGGGATGCCGCCTGGAGCGCTTCTTGGGCTATGACTTTCTGCGCGATCAAATATTAAGTTGGAGGCGGCGCCGGTGGCACCTTGCACCGGTACGTTTGCACTGGAAATTATCACCGTCCCCGAATATCTGATGATTAGAACTCTAGGTCGATAGCTAGAATGGCGGTAGCTCTCGACTGTGGGTCCAGTCTGAAGAGAGAGACTGGGTTGCACTGTGTTTTCTCAAGCTACAGCTTGACGTTATCATGTTCTGCATCCCGAGGTGGATGCTCTCACTCGGGGTTCTTGACTACGATACTGGCAGTTCTCACGTCAGATCCAAAGTTTAGGTGCGTCGCAAGGACAATACGGCAGGCCTGCAACGCGGCGGACAGCTACTGACATCGCCGGTTGCTTGTTACCTGCCCGCAGTTTGTTTGGATGCAATACAGCACCTCTCCCGCTCGTGCTCTATAAAGGTTCAATTTCATTACAATGCGGTCGTCCTTCATTTTCTTTCCCCGGGCGAGCCCCTCAACATTTTTCTAGCTTTTAGCTTCCACTTTCATCCTTCAGCTTGAAACTACACATGGGATTACTGTACGCGGCACGGCTAGGGTCGTTCGGTGAGTCTCCCTCGTTTAAGTCTCGGACAACGCAAGTTGACAGTCCATTCTATGGAACAGGACTGGCGACCATAACCGCAATAATCGCCTTCGGTTTGAGCATCCATACAGACATAGCTGGGAACAGCCTCGAGTCGACTTTCAAGGGATCCTTCAACGCCGTGTTCAAAGGATCCTTGACATTTGCACATCTCGGCATCGCCGCCGGGGTCATCACTCTTCTCGTCATACCTTTTTTGTGTGTACTCGTTCATAGAGTCGTTTACTCGTACCAGAGACATGTCACTGACGTCTGTCCCTCAAAGGCTCTTGTCCGACCGCCCAAAGCTCAGCCCGGTACGACCTCTGATCCTTCTGGAGGTGCCAATCGTCTGTATGTGCCCCACGCCTCCCTAACCCGGCTACCAGGTACGGTATATTGCATCCGCTGACCGTGCCTTCGACAGCGCTCCTCTGGATTCTCTGGATATCCGCAGGGATCTCGACGGCGTCCTTCGCCAGTGCGAATCAGGACTTCCATATCAACGGCGCGCGGTCGTGCGATGATTTCCAAGCCATCCCCGACGCGAGGACCATCTGCAACGACTCCAAGCCCACTGTCATCTTCGACATCGCCACGGGAGCCATCCGTGAGTGCCATGATTCACAGCTGCCCAGATCACTATCATTGTTTGCAGCGCTGATTGTGGGGGTCTCTGCAGTGCTTATATACACCGCCGCCTTGGTCCTCCTCGCCTCCATGAAGTCGTATGGGGGCCAGTCTATCTGGAGTATGACTGTGAAAGAATCTGAAGCTTGAGGAGATTAGTATTGAAGAGCGCGATTGAGATGCGGCATTGTGTTTCTTGACGTACTCAATAGATAGGAATTGGGGCAACTCACACAGACATGGGAGGCGGAAAAGCCACCTACTTACCCGCTGCCACTCGGTCGACTTCAACCTCGGACTCGTTTGGCGCGGGCTAGATCTGGCTAGACCGGGGCCGGCAGGCGCTGTCCGGGCCGACCTTACACTATGCAGCATGCTTGCTTAAGCGCTCAAGCCTCAAGCTCTGTGACACTGATTATTCCTCCTCCGAGTCCTGCTGCCAGTGCCGCCTCCTAGTGTCCTCCGTCCCTGCTACTACCTTTCACGCCGGAGGTCGCACTCATCAGCTCGAGCGTCGATCGGGCCGCCTGCGTCCGCCATAGTACCCCAACTCACACGAGGTCGCCCTCCAAGTCGACTACTTACCTCGGAGACTTCATCCTAGGATCTTAAGGGGAGAGGATAGGGAGAGGAAGCGTGGGTCACTATCATCAACGAATGCCCATTGAAAGTAAGTGTGTTGTACTTAGTTGCGCGTATGTGCCCAGAACACGCACGTCGTTGAGGAGCGTTCCCTGGGATCCCTCCCATGTTCTCTACGAGGTGATCCGCCATCCAGAACAGTTCGGTCTCAGCTACCTGGCGGCCCAGACGAGGTGCGGACCCGACGGCGTCGGCGAGACATGCACAGACTTGAGCTTGGGCCAGAGCCCTGTGCCATTGTCGGTCTCCTCCAGCTCCTCTTGAACGTCTGCCCTGGGAACGGCCCACCGCGTTCGATGCCCTCGCCGACAGTTATTCGAGATGGAAAACACTAGTTATATGTAGGCTGGAGTAAAAGGAAACGAAGTCGTTGGCGTGGTGGAAGTCGATGTGCAGTGCGTCCGCTCCGTCTCCGTCATGTTCGGACCTTATAACTGTCTCAGGTACCCTTCGTACGCGTATTCTCTGCACAGTCAGAGTATATCTCCAATATATCACTTTACCAACGCACCTGGATGTAGTCATTGAGAACGTCCGACTTCCTCTTCCATTTCGGCAAAAATTGACAGATAGGCGACCCTCGCCGCGCGAGACCTACCGCCGACCCTTTCATCCTTCACAGATTCATGCACCCCCTCAAAAAAGGACGAATTACACAAAGTGGGGCAAGGTATCAGTCGATTTCATCGCCTCTCGCATTTTGGACGGCCCCCGCTGGGCCACCGAAAGCTCCGGCATCTCCAAGGATATCAGGGTTAGTGACAACAAGCTTAAGAAGATTCTTGTTAAACTGACATGTCAACGTAAACATCACCTCTTCGAAAGCTCGACGCGAGTACAATGCGGCCTTGTGCCTAGATGCTGTTCATGCGGATGCGCTTCGGATGCGCTCGCGGCAACAAATGTATATCAGGTGCGCTGGCCGCCCATCCGAGTCATATTTGAGCGCGGCGTTCTCATCACACGAATTCAGAATAATAATACGTTGGTTGCCTACCACTAGTGGTGCAACCCAGGAATTGCATCTTGTTTCCTGTTTGATCGCCTCGCGAAGATTCGGTGCCGTACGCGTACCAGTGACTCATTTGCCGCCTCCTTCCACGAGTATCATGTGGGCACACTTTTCTCATCCAATACCAGGCGCCTTCGTCGGTCGATATCGCAACTCCATCAGAAGAATCGCTTGGGTTTTAAGGTTCTGTCACGGCTACAACTACCTCTGTGCTGAAGAAAGGCCGCGATCCCGGTCACAGTCGGGTCTCGCACGGTCGCCATTTGGGCTTGAGATGGACCGTGTACTTGTGCCGGTGACCATTGTTTTGACCCATGGTCGTATAAAGGTACGTAACGCCCTGGGGATATGTCCTCTCAGCCCCAAGTTTCCTTGTCCTGCCTTACCCATCCTTGTCCTCCTCCACTGTTCAGTGTCCTCGGCGTCACACACGCGCACAATGGGAGGTTTGGTCTTCATCTACCGGCTGGGTTCCCTGAGTGAGTTCTTGTTGTTTCTCCTCACCGTCCTTCTCCTCACATGTTGTCCACCGTCCATAGCTCTGGCGGCCATCACTGCCGTCATCGTGCTCGGCCTTTCCATTAGCACTACGAGGGCCGTTCACCAGCTGCTGAACGGTGCCTTTGATGGAGAGTCACTCAACTATGCCAACCTCGGCATCGCCTCTGGCGCAATGGCCATCCTCACGCTCCCAGTGATGTACGTGACCCTCAATTTTCGCTCTACGTGGCGCTCATCTTACCTGCTGCAGGCTCTTCGTGGACTTCATCAACGACGGCAAGACTGGGCTTCCCATCATCATTGAGGTTCCGTGGCTATGTGAGCTCCCCTTCAAGTTGCATCGTGTCCCTGGCGCGGCTCGCTGAACGGGTACGACTCGTCATCAGGTGTGCTGTGGGTCATGTTCCTAGCAACGGGGATCTCCACGAAGAACTTCGTCCATCAAGTCAACCCCAACGGCGTTAGCTGCGACGAAATCGGCCGCCTTGGCTCGCAATTTGACGAATTCAAGAAAATTTGCGACGAGTGGGAGCCGATTGAAATTGTCTCCTGGATTTCGGCGGGACTGCGTGAGTGGTCCATTCAACAGCCTCTTGTCCTTCTGCATAACGCTGAAGCGTCCGCCATCCATGCAGTGTTCCTGTACTCGGTCACCCTGCTCATCATTTCGATCCTGAGAGCGTATGGCGGAAAGTCGATGTGGGGCACCAGCGTGAAGAACAGCGAGATTTGATGGTGGGCTCGGTCGGCGATGTCAATGTTACGAATGTCATGTACATATATGCTATACCCTCTTGCGCATCGCAATCAGTTTTTGAACTGGGCTCGAGTTGTCGTTTTGAAGAGTCGGATGCCAAGTCTCGAACTTGAGCGCCTACAATTTGGAATACATCATGTCATGTCCATATTACGATGCACCCGAAAAATATCTCCCTAGATCAGGTCTGCACATAGGCGTAAGTTAAGCCGTAGTGACCGTAACGGACAATGGGCCCAACGCGAGCCGGTGGGTACCATGTCCACTTTCAACCAGTTTCAACCAGGCTTGTATCAACCGGCGGCATCAGTGGCTATCTGGAGCCCGAAAGCGCTGCACTGCACAGCATTCGGCTGCCATTGATCCATCATCAGACCAGGCCGGCGAGAGATATCCTAGGGCGCTCCGACCCTATCCACGACGGCTGCCCCGTCCTTCGACCTGCCAGAGTCCTTTGTGAAGTGATTTTTCTCTATTATCACTTTGTCCTGTCACTGATACGCGTGGGTATAAAGGTTCAACTCGACGTCTCCTGCGATTCAGACTCGCATATTAGTATACTAGTAAGTACTTTGACCCGAGCTTCGAGTATACTGCTACCCACTGGCAGCGAAATGCATCCCAAGTCGCCGCCCTCAGATCGCTTATGTACCCACGTCGGGTGATGATCGTCACGAAAGCGTTCACCGGTTGGCCCCATGAACTGCACAACCCATCTCCCTAGCTCGGCCGTGATGTGAGTCATGACCGCGCCTCAGTCAAGTTGTTCGCATCGATGAACTGGGACCTGCTGGGACTCTGGTCCTCCTCAACTCGCTTTACCACTGCGGCAAGAAGGGAAACCTGCTCCCCTAAACAGCAATCTTTTCGTGACTGTTACAACTGCCAGAGCCATCGATAGGTCCGAGTCTCCCGCTCATGTATATATGGCACGTCTGAACCCTCACACAGACTTCGACTCATTGCGGTAGGAGGAAAGTACAATTGGTTCAGCCGCGAGTAAACCGAGGGCTTCCTATTTTCTCTTCCATGCGCCGCCGACCGGCATAAATGACAGGTGAGCGGCACTTAACAGGTCTCGCCGTGCGCCGAGACCTACGATGGAGCCTTGAACTCATCGAATACCGATCCTCTTTGTGAGGTCCCTTCCTCACCGGTGACTCGAACAGCACACCCATGACACACGAAGGCTCTTGGTTTTCAAGGTCCTTGGAGTGGATTCCACCTTCAGGCAGGCAAGGCTGGTTCTGAAGTTGACATTAGCGTAGACATCACCTCTTCGAAGCCTTGATCGGACTACAGTGCGGACATGTGCCCAGATGCTGCTCACGAGGCTACGATCGTGACTAAACAAGGTGCGAAGAACGTTCGTCCTACTCATCTCCGACAATTCAATCACACGAAGTCGTTGACTAGGTTCACGACTGGTGCTGCAGCTCTGGAATGTATCTTGCTTCGTTTGTGATCCCTTACAGATTTGACCCCGCCTCTCTGACTCTCACCCCGCTTCAGGGCAGGCGCATCCATCTGGGCATGTCGATGCCTCGAACCGTATCTCGAGTACCGAGTGAGCACATCTTCTCAACCAATCCCGGACATCTTCCTCAACTGATATCTCGAGTGTATCAGAACAGTTGCCTCCGCAATATGGTTCTGTCATGTTTACGGGCTCAGAACCAATCCCCAGTCGCATTCGGTGCTCCCACGGCCGCCTTTCAGGACTAAAGTTGTGTATGCGCTTGTAATTAGGTAGCAAAGTTGTTTGATCCACGGGCATATAAAAGTACGTATAACCCTACGTTTCTACCGTCAGTCCCTCCTAACTCCTCCCCACTTTCCCCATCCGTCTGCATCCTCACAAAAAGTTACAATGGGAGGTGTTGTCTATCTCTGCCGTCTTGGCTCGTTGAGTGAGTCCTCTTCGCCCCCTTCTGCTCATTGTCCGTCCCCTCATGCCATCCCCGGCGTATAGCTCTCTCGACCGTCACTGCGGTTATTGTGCTGGGCCTTTGCATCAGTACTTTGAAGACCTATCACCGGGGGGTAGAAGATGGTGATCCCAGCTTTTCACAATCACTCAACTACGCCAACATCGGCATTGCCTCAGGTGCGATGGCCATCATCACGCTCCCGATGATGTACGTGTCCTTCAGTCCTCGTCCTAAGTGACGCTCATCTCATGTGCTACAGGCTCTTGGTGGATTTCATCAAAGACGGCAAGCTTGGGCTTCCCATTATCATCGAGGTTCCATGGTTATGTGAGTCCCGTTCCCGTCGCATCATGGACGAGGTTTGTGGAGCAGACATGCCTCGTCATCAGTAGTGTTATGGGTCATGTTTCTCGCAACGGAGATCTCCACGAAGAACTTCGGGCACAATTTCAACCCTGACGGCGTCAGCTGCGATGAAATTCCCGATATAATTGGCTCTCCAGCTGAAGAAATTGTGGATGTTTGTAAAAAATGGGAGCCTATTGAGATTACATCCTGGATTACCGCCGGACTTGGTGAGTGCCCCCCTTGGCAGACGCCCCTCCACAACGTCGTTGTCCCTTCCTTGACGCTTAACGGCATGTCGTCTATGCAGTGTTCTTCTACTCGGTCACCCTGATCGGTGTCACGATTAAGAAAGGGAACTCTGGAAGTTCGATGTGGAACACCAGTGTGAAGAACAGCAAGATTTGATCGTGGTTATACGGTCGGCGATGTCAATGCTACGGACTCGGATGTGGTGTATGTACGCTATACCTTCTTGCACAGGATCCCCTTGTTACAGGGCCCGCTTCGTCTTTCGGTCTTTTGGAATCGCACCATCACTGTGATCTCGAACTTGAGCCATGGTTTAGTAACGTGACAGAGCAGTGGGCCCATGATTCAGAATACGTCTTGTCAGAATCTCAATCTTACGCCATGGCTGCCCATGAATTTATGTTGACTCACGACTGCCACAGCGGCCTTGGAACGCGGGCCCAGAACTCGTAAGCAGTGGGTGTCTGGCATTCCAGCCCGAGGCCTGACTCGCTGGCCTGAGCGCTGAGTTCTCAAGATCTCACTGTATATCTCAGCGCCGACATCCTGAGGCATCGGAGAACGGGCACGTCGGATTCAAGGAGGCTTTCAGCTGCCGGGCATCAAATTTCAAACACCGACCCCATCCGTGGCGCATATCCCAGCACTCCGACCCTCGCCGGACCTACCACCTCCATCCACTAAAAGTACGTACTGTATACGATTGCCAGCCTTGCCCTCGAATCTTCGGAGGTCCACTGTTGTATCATACGTAAGCTTTGTTCCTTGTAGCGACACGATGATACTGATGAGCTCAGATTCATAGGTTCTCACATCAGAACTTCCGGAAATTCCTCTGCACCGCATTTTGAGGGCTCAAGCGGAAGCCGTTGTTCATTCATTTCTCAATCGATATCTTTGAAACTTTGGAAATACATTGTGGAGGACCAGACCGAGGGACGTACCAAGTTTCGCGCTCTGAATCTACGTGTAGAGTAAGATATTGACGGCGCAAATGGCCTCCTTTACAGGAATCTAGCCGTCTTATCAGAAATGCGGAGGCTACTGTGCCTCTGTATGGAGGCGGATTAACATGAACCTTTGCACACCTGTTTCCATGCTCTCTCGCAGCCTGTGTACAGAATTCGAAGGTCGGGCGATGTCTGGTGGTGAAGATATTGACAGTGCAATTTGGTGCACTCCGACCTGCCCCCTTTGTTAGCCAAAATGCGCCTGCAGCTGTGGGCCGAGTTCCTGTCGGACAGACACAAAATTTCGTAAGAGTTTTCACCTACAAAATGGTCAGCCATGACCAAAGTTTGGAGCTAAGGAGATAACTGGGAGGTGAGTTACAGAACCTGCGACTCGATGCATTCTGGGCAGAGTTGTGGCTGTGCCCTGTCTTAAATCCGGCGCCTTACCCACTTACTTCATCAAATAAGGGCCGTTACATAAGGGCCGTTACATCAGGGCCGTTAAGGAATTTCCAGAAGTTCTGATGCAATCTCTCCTCTCTATCGACCTGAGTCTCAGTGGCTGTGGATCCGAGCCTCCCTATCACGTACCCGAAGCATCGTATCCTGTCTGGACCGGATACGGTTTGCATTTCATATTTGTGGTCAGTATCCCTCGACGTGTACGGTAAAGTTGGTCCCTGGAGGCCTGGGGCCGCAGGACCGGGTACCTACATCGCGCGGAATATAAGTATTCACCAGGATGCCGCCTTCAGTTCAACGCCAGGATCCCGGTCTCTCGTCCTCTCTCGTCTTTCCTTCTCCTTCTCCCTGACCTCCGCCTTCGGACCCCCTGGCCATGTCTACAAGTGCGACATCAACAATGTCCAGCTCCTTCCCCTCTGTTTCGTCCACACAACAAGCGGCGCCCTTGCAGCCCCGTAACCCTTATGGCTATGTCCCCACGGAGTGGATCTGCATCCTCTTCATCGCATTGTTTGCCGTATCAACAAGTGAGTGCCCCTCCTGTCCCCCGACAATCCAAGAGAATGCGAGTGTTAATTTGTCTTCCAGTCGCCCACACCGTGCAGGCCGCCCACTCGCGTCTCTGGTGGCTCTTCCTCACAGCATTTATGGCCGGTATCGGCGAGATCCTCGGATGGAGCGCACGGTTGTGGTCGAGCCAGAACGTGTACCTGAGAGACCCCTACATAATGCAGTAAGTCACCGCCTCCCCTCTTGTAAGGCAGTAGTCTTCCCGTGCCGCTGACCTAGAGGAGAACACGCGTACTCACCGCGGCCTTTACGCGTGTGCAGGATTACGACGACGATCATTGCGCCGACGCCGCTCATTGCCGCCAACTTCATCATCCTCGGTCAGATCATCCGCCGCATGGGGCAGAAGTACAGTCGCGTCTCGGCCCGTTGGTGTAAGCACCCTGTTCTCGTCTCGCTTTGAGTTGTCGACGTTGAGCGTGGTGCTCACCCCGTTGGTTTGGCAGACACGATTATCTTCTGCACCGCCGTGAGCTGCTTCCGTCTGGCTCCTGGCCTTGGTGTATCGCGGCTTCCGCTGACGCATAAACTCTCAGGACATCATCGCACTGGTCATCCAAGCACTGGGCGGTGGGTCCGCTTCCACAGCTATCCAGAACGGAAGGAATCCCGACACGGTTAGTCCACGTCTCTCCGTTCTCCACAACCCGGAGAGGAACTTTAACCTTACCTCTTTGACTCACAGGGTGGCTATATCATGCTCGCCGGTGTCTCGTTCCAAATGGGTATGTGCCCTCTCCCTCTCGAGCCCATCTTCGGCGAGGCTGACACGTAAAAAATCAGCGGCGCTCGTGATCTACGTCGTCCTTGCGTCCGAGTTTATCCTGCGCTACGCGTATGACCACCCCTTCCCGCGCTACGGCGAGTCGACGGTGGCGCGCCGCAGGACGGACAATAAGACAAAGCTCATGGTCCTCGGCCTCGTTCTTGAGGCTGTCTTCCTCTTCATTCGGTAGGCCCCCTGCCCACCATGCTTCGTGACGGTCGGTACTCACGCCAACGTCTTATGCGTAGGGGCATCTACCGAGTAGTTGTACGTGCCGTCCACACCCTTCGTATTTACCTTCGAGATTGACCCACGTTCTAGGAACTCAGCAACGGCTGGACAGGAAAGATTATCACGACCGAGTGGCTCTTCGGTATGTCGTTTCTCTCCGGGACTAGTATGCCAGGCACTTACCTCACTGTGGCGCAGTCGTCTTTGACGGAACGATGATCGTGCTCGCCATGCTCACGATCAACATCTTTCACCCCGCTCTCCTACTTGGAAAGGCCGACACTTGGCTCTCAAGGGACAGCGATGAGGGAGTCAAGGCGTTGCGATGTAGCAAAGAGTCCGTTTGACAGGCTGGGACGCTCGCGGCCTCGCACCCTATACACGACACGGATAGCCACGGTACCTATCGCCACCCTTCGGCTGCCCTTACTGCTTATTCACCACATTCTTTTCATCCACTTGCCGACTATCTTGGCTAGCTTACCGATGGGGACTCCGCCTTAGACATAAGACTACTGTAGTTTTTCTCGCACGCGGGTGCATCACTCTGGGTGTCTCTATATTAATATATCTTATCTTTGCATTTTTAGGAGCATAGAGTCAGGTGCAACAGCGAGGTCTCTGCCCATTGAAGAGAGGAGCGCGGGGTATAACCTGTCTCCTATGAGCGTCGTAGACAACATACGTCCGCCCTGCCCCCAGCCGAGGCCGGGGGCGAGGATGTTTAGCTTCTCCACAGGAATGCCTGCTCCCGGTTGCCCCGGACAGTAGCGGCCGAAATTCCCCCGGGGACGTGGCATCATGCGGCCAAACGCGTCCCTTCGAACGCCCGAGACCTCGACTGCGCGTGCCTGCTCCGTACCAAACCACAACCGCAACCACAACCACGGGCACAACCACAGCATGACCATCGCCACAAACACAACACCAACACCACAGACAACCACTCGAACACCAACACCGAACTCGAAGCCACAGCGAGACTCACAGGAGAAACACGAACGCCAAAACACACTGAATGCACAACATGAACACTAACAGGAAACCAACACAACGCCGCGGACCAGGGTCTTGAGGGTGTCGGTCGACCGTTTGGGTCAGCCACGTTGGTGGCGTCGAGTTGCCTGAGAGGTCGCCCAGATGTCGAGGTCGCACGTCGCCACAGAGGAGAAAGCAGAGAAGCAGAAAGAGCCGAGCAAAGGAGACAGCAGAACAGAGAAGCCGGAAGTCGGGGAGATGCGAGAGTCGACCAGAGAGACAAGACGAACCAGAACCTTCTGTGAAAACCAGTGGAGTTGAGTAGAAGATACAGTGGCTCAGCGCGCAGTGGCGAGGATGAACACTCACAATGACAAACCTCAGCCGAGGACCCGCGTCGCCGAAGAGGGTAGACAAGACAGAGAGGTCGGTGGTCGAGGGCAAGTTGTGAGGGCCGTTGGTTGAGGAAGTGAAGGGGTTTATATATGCGCTCGGTTCGGGTGGCTTGCAGGAGACGAGGCCGAACTCCGCAAAAGTCAGCCACAGAGGGCGCTCAAAATGGCAAGAGACTTGCCTTTCTGGATTACGTTGTACCGGGCGCACAACGAGAGCCGAATAGAGCTGGACCGCCTCTGCCAGCCCCGATGACTGGGCTTCTTGGACTCGGCAATTTGCGGGCGGTTCGCCACTGGTGGGCGCCTAGTGGCATGATCGCGTTCTGCCGCGTCCTACCAAATTGTCGACGCTCCCGAGTCCTGACGAATCCCCCACCTCTGACTTTTGCTCGCCTGGACGCTAGATAGCCTGGTAATCTCTCTCGCTGGTTAATATTCTGGTAGTCAACTACGCTGATGGTCATCAGAGAAACAAGACACTGGGCTCACTAAGCCGCATCTAAGTAATGACCATTCGCTATGAAGACTGCCTGGACCGATACTGTGGCCCTCGATGTCACTTCGCGTGAAAGCGTGGAGGATTCCCGCTCCCGCGCGAAGAAGGTGTAAGTAGAGTGGCAGCATGCCGAGGACCGAAGAGTCGAGACGAGGTAGATGGATCGAACGGGGCCATGTCATGGTCGGTTCACTTGTTTGCTTGGTGAGTGCACCCCATTCCACACCTCCTACCTTTTCCATTACGCCTGTCATCATCAGGAAGGGCCACCTTCAATCTGGCTGGCTCCTTTTCAAGTTCGCCGCGAGCTCGAGGGCCGATGTTTGGTCCCTGTAGTCAGGCAGCTGTCGTGTCCTTGATGTTTCTGAAGGAGGTGCCACGCACCAACACGACTCCACCGTTGCCGATGTCGCCTGAACCCTGGTTTGTGACCATCTCAAGCGGCTGGGGGACATTGGATGTCCTATCTGGGAGCGTTGAAAAGACCGAGACATCAAAGGAACGCAGGGAAGCACTCATGACGGGTGTGGTGCAGACGTATGTTTCACTCGTCGCCTCTTTTTCGCCGGGATTTACTGTCTCAATGCCAGCATCTCCTAATGAGTACTCTGCTACGAGACTCGTGTTCTTCTCCATTTGCGGAAGAATAGATGGTTTGGCTGGACGTTTGTGCGATGCTATTGCTAGCTTGTGCCATCGCCTTCGATTGTCTCGGTCCCCACGATGTGGTGATCCCGTAGAGAATGCCACCATGAGCTCACATGGGGTTGCTCCTGAGTGGCTGACGACGGCTGACCCTGTTTGTGCTAAGCTATTGGGTGTGGATCTCTCCCAATCCGCAGGCGCACTGGGTTTATAGTGAGACGGTACTCGTGCCGTGTCTCTGGTTCCTTCCCACTCGCCACGTCCCCTGCTGTCGTACTGCTTTGTTACTGCTATCGTACTGCTTTGCTGCTGCTGTCGTACTGCTTTGTTACTGCTTTCCTACTGTAGAGAATCTAGTTCGCGATGCCCACCCATCCACTCCTTCTACGTCTCGTGTTATGGTTGACGGTCATCTCTTCCTGTCTCGTCTCCATGCCCCTTCAGGGTCGCGCGGCCTCTGCCCCGAAAGGCCCCAAGTTCGTGCTCTACTCCGCCTCTACCGTCGGAT
Source organism: Ganoderma sinense ZZ0214-1 (assembly GCA_002760635.1). Taxonomy (NCBI): domain Eukaryota; kingdom Fungi; phylum Basidiomycota; class Agaricomycetes; order Polyporales; family Polyporaceae; genus Ganoderma; species Ganoderma sinense. The sequence goes on from AYKW01000045.1 coordinate 1,550,032, forward strand.
CGGACGTCCTTCCTCCCCTTGAGGACGTGAAGGGTTTCAACGTCGTGTACGTCCCTTCTGCCGCCCTCCACTTCGTCTGTCAGTGCCAGTGACACTTGCTATCTCCAGGAACCTTGCCTTCCTGCAGTACGACGGTGCGCACGACCAGGCCCAGAACTGGGCCAAGCTCCCTGTGTCGCAGCGCCAGAAGCTCAAGGAGGAGTATAACGACGCCGGGATCGCGCTCCTCGTCGCTGCGTTCGGCGAAGAGGATTTGCCGGCGAGCGCCGGGCACGACCCGATCGCGACCGCGGAGAGCATGGCGCAGTTCGTGCAGAGCAACCAGCTGGACGGCATCGACGTCGACTTCGAGGAGCTGAAGCTTATGCAGAGCAACGCCGGCGCCGCGGAGACGTGGGTCTCGTCGTTCACTCAGGCACTGAGGACCCACTTGCCGAAAGGGCAGTACATCGTTACGCATGCGCGTACGTCTACACCTCCTACCATATATACTGCATTGTCATTGACGGGAAACGGATTCTGCGTTGTTGTGGGAAGCGGTCGGCCCGTGGTTCGAGCCCAAGTTCTGTCCGGGCGGAGGCTATCTCACCGTCCATAAGAAAGTCGGGGACCTCATTGATTGGGTGCGGACACCTCTCTCCTTCTCTTTCTGCGACACTCTCTTAGTCTGCAACCAACCTTTTCCCAGTACAACATCCAGTTTTACAACCGTCAGTCCTCCAACGACCACGGTAGTGTCGCGCACCGCTGACGTTTGATGTCCACAGAGTCGCCCAGCCCCGGGTACGAAGACTGCAACACTCTGGTCCGCAGCGCCGGCGGCTCGTCCGTGTTCGAGATCCGCGCGTCGGGCATCCCCGCCGAGAAGATCATTATCGGCAAGCCTGGCAATGTGCAGGACACGACGAACGGCGGGTTCATGGAGCCCGCCGCCCTGGCCACTTGCGTCTCCCAAGCAGTTGCCGGAGGGTGGGACGGCGGATTGATGGTGTACCAGGTGAGCGTCGGTCTGCAGGTCACCGTAGGGTTCAACCGTGCTGACGCCGTCGATCGGATAGTACCCGCGTGGAAACGCAACCTGGCTTTCTGAGGTGAAGGAGGACTCGTTCAGCGAGTGAGCCGTGTTGGCGTCGCCTTCTTTTGAGCTGTTTGGAGCGCGCCCACCCGTCAAGCCATCACATTGGACTTCTGTTCCTTTTACCACCTCTGTTATCCCATCCACCATGTCGACGTGTTATCGATTCCAATGAACATTCCACTGGTGTTGCGCTGCTAACTGCTGTCGTCAGCGGTGTGGCTGGCAGGTTGGACATAAATACATATTCCTCAACTGACCACGTAGGAGACGACATGAACAACAAAACTTTAAAAGTGGATCCGAAGGCCAAAACGCGCTAACCGCAGTTGAAGCTGAAAGGAACGTGGCGATGACGTCAGGGCTCGCAGGGTTCGTGCGTCATTGAGGAGAGGAGGAGCGGCTGCCCTGCACAAAACCCAATGGCTCGGCCGCCACTCCTCTCTCACTCTATCTTTTACGACCTACGACACTCCTACGACGACCATGAAATTGACATTCCTGCTCATCGCCCTTACCGCCACCTCGGCCGCTCAGGCATCATGGTGGAGCGGCAGCAATGAACCAGCGGGTACGTCGTCGCATCTACTGCTGCGGTTTCCATGAGAAAGTTGAGCCCTGTCTTCGCAGAATACACCAGCTGGTCGACGAAAGAGTTGCAGAACTGGCTCGATGCCCACAACATCCCCTATCCCTCCCCATCCCCTTCCCCAGCCGACCTCCAAGCCGCCGTGAAGGCCCACTGGGACTCCGCCTTCTCCTGGTCCCCGGATCAGTATGGCAAGGCCCAAGTGGCATTTGCCACCCTCAAGGCCGACGCATTCGCCACCTGGGATGAGTCGCACCTGCGCTCGTTCCTCCTCGAGCAAGGCGTGGTCAACCCCACTGGCCCGCGCGAGCAGCTTGTACTCCTCGCGAAGCAAAAGTGGCGGCAGTACTCCTCCGTCGCGAGCGCGCACAGCAAGTCCGCTTCGCGCAGCGCGAGCTCCCTCTCGAGCTCCGCGTCGAAGCAGGCGAGTACGGCCATGTACGGCGACGCGTGGTACCAGGCGGTCAAGTCAGCTTCGTCGTTCATGGCGCAGGCGACCAACCACGTTGAAAAGACTTTGGATGACAGCAAGGACTATGTCTATTCGTCGTGAGTGTCATGCGCCCTGCCCTTCGTCGTCCTATTTGCTGACAGCATTACAGCTGGGACGACAATCGTATCCGTGCATACCTCGAGGAACATGGTGTCATCGAGCCTCCCGCTACACCCCGCGAGAAGCTGCTGGCTAGGATGAAGGACACCTACGCCGCCGCCACGACTCCCGTCTGGAAGGCCTGGTCGGACTCATACATCCACCAGTGGCTCGTCGACCACGGCATCATCAAAGACGAGGCCACAAAGCGTCGCGAGGACCTGGTGAAGCGCATGCAAACCTACTACTACGGAGTCAACGACAAGGTGTGGGACACGTGGGACGACTCGCAAATGAAGGCGTGGCTCGTTGCGCACAACATAGTCAAGTCGGACGCGCAGCTTCAGCGCGAGAAGATGGAAAAGCTCCTCACGTGCGTCTATGTGGTGGCCGTGATTTGTACTCATCTAATATGTATACCATCCCACAGGGATAACTACGTGCACGCGTACGACACGACCTGGGGCGCGTGGAAGGACTCGGACATGCGCCAGTGGCTCATCGAGCACGGCTACCTCCGCTCGGATGCGCAGAGGACCCGCGACGAGCTCATCAAGCTCATGCAGGACAAGTACGGCGAGGCGGCCGCGAAGGCCGACAACTACCTCGCCTGGCCCGACGCCCGTCTCCGTGCGTACCTCCTTGAGGTGGGCGTGCCTGAGAGTGCGATCCCAAAGGCGCGCGATGACCTGCTCCAGGAGGTCCGTGTACGCTGGTACCAGGCGGGTTGGCGGGCGAGCTGGTTGTGGCGCCGCGTGAAGGAGTACTTCGACTCAGGTGTCGAGGTCGCAGAGGACAAGCTCGGGATGATCTTGGACATCTTGACGGGCGGCACGGAAGGCGCGAAGGAGGGCGCGAAGACGGGTGCGGCGGAGAAGCAGCAGACGCAGATGACCGCCAAGGTCGAGTTGTGAGGTGGCGCCGTCGACTCGGGGCCCCTACCCTGTTTGCTCCCCGCTTCATTTACGACATTTCTGGCATGGCTGCTATCACGTCGCTCCGAATCTACTCGCCTCGATCTCTGCTTTGTATCATATATACTTCCTCCTGAAGGGACGGTGGACAGTGGAGCAGCGTAAATGTTTTGATGTATATTCAATTTTTGTATTGTAGCTTATCACAAAGTAATCTCCGTCTTCAACCGTTGGACCTTCAATTGTGCAACGAGGGTAGAGTGAGAGCACACAAATGAGTGCCATGTTGGAGAAAGCTAACATATAATCATCCTCGTCGCTCGGAACATCTCCCCTACTATTTACAAGGTTGAACCAGCCCGCAATAATCGGCACTACTACAGTTGGTGGAAGTGTTTCAAGCCATAAGGACCATAAGTCAACTCCTCGTGCCGCTTGTTCGACGTGCCGCGCTCACGCTCAGTGGAAAGCGTTGCCCTTCACGGTCGTGATCCAGTTGGTGTCGGCGTGCGGGAACTGCCCCATCGTGTCAGCAAACACCTTTGCACCAGAAGGTGAATGCGTACCTGGAAAGACATGATCCCGGCGTTCCAGCCACGCTGGACGGCCTGCTGGACGCATGAGTTGAGCGTGGCGGGAGTCATGTATCCGCCGTTGGTCTCGTCAGCGGGGATGCCTGGTTTGCCGATGACGAGTTTGTTGAGGGGCACACCCGACCTCTGGATCTCGAAGACGGAGGAGCCACCCGCAGAGAAGAGGAGCGTGTTACAGTCCTCGTAGCCGGGGCTGGGCGACTCTGCATCACGACCGTCGTTAGCTCCATGTTAATGTACTAGTGTGTGGAGGCATCCAAGGGGGACTACTCACGGTTGTAGAACTGGATGTTGTACCAGTCGATCAGGCTACCGACGGTCTTGTCGACGGTGAGGTAGCAGCCACCCGGGCAGAAGCCTGGCTGGAACCACGGGCCCACCGGCGCGTGCGTGAGGATGAACTGGCCCTTGGGCAGCTGCTGGCGGAGGGCTTGGGTGAAGCTCGCCAGCCACGCCTCGCCGACGCCGCTCTGGTGCGTGACGAGGGTGATCTCCTCCCAGTCGATGTCGATCCCGTCCAGGTCGTGGGTGAGGACGAACTGGCCCATCGTGTTCGCCAGGGCAACAGGGTCCCTGCCGCTCGACGTCGGCAGGTCCGTCTGGCCGAACGCGGATGCGACGATGGAGATGCCGGCCTGGTTGTACTGCTGCTTGAGCTGCTTGCGCCTGGTGGGGTTCAGGTTCGCCCAGTTGAGGACTTGGTCGAAGGGGCCGCTGGAGAGCAGGAAGGCCAGGTTGCTGCGAGCACCGAGTAAGTGGGTAGTTGCCCCGAGCTACAAGAAATGGATGCTCACATGACGTTGAAGCCTTGGATATTGGCGAGGGGCGGGAGGACGTCGGGGCCAATGAACAGGTCGCTGTACACCACGAACTTGGGGCCCGCAGGAATCTGAGCACGACTCTGGATAGACTGGGGGGCAGCGGCCGCAAACACGGCCAACGCCAGCACCGAGCAGAGGGTGAAGAGACGCGAGAATGCCGAGGTGAACATCTTTTGAGAAAGGCGAGAGAAGGGTGGAAACGAAGGCCCGTTAGCTGGGTGAGGAATCTCTCTGCTGTTGGTGGCCTACCCTTTTATACACCTGAATGCCTGGACGCCAAATGTGCGTTGCACCACGAGCAACCCGACGAGCGTCGTAAATGGCCCCGCCAAGTGTTCGCCGTCCAGCTTAGGATGGCCATTAGCGTTCAGCATTGTCGCTTGTTGATGAGTTTCACGGCCGATGGCCTGACGTGGGGTGCAGTTGAGTATCCGGCGGCACGGGAAGAAGGCAGGAGGATGATGTCGGTTGGCGCGCGACGTCCATAACTCCGAATGTCCGTTCCATTTCTATCGGAAAGAACCTTGCGTGTCATCCCAGTAGGCGAATAATGAGCATGCTCGGTTTGCACGGGCGAGGGCGCATTAGGCGAAAGTTTGCTAAGAGTTCAAACCGTCTGCAAGATTCGCGCCGTGAATCTCCAGTAAAACCATCACCGGGATGACTTACCGGCTGCTATATCATCTACGCCCGGTGCACTGATCGTGTTGAATAAGTCCAAGTGCAGCCGTATGCGCGCCAGCTACCTGCAGAAGACGGTTAACCGTGTCAAGCCATACCGATATCTGCGGCCGGTGCGGATGCGCCACCGCTAACGAGTCAGCCACACACCGAGTTTTCTTCCCATATCGAGGCGAATTTGATGGTCTGTGTGCCCGAATTCATTGACAAAGACAGCACTCCCCTACCGCAAGCGCGGGATAGACGACCTCGTCCGTCTATTTCATCGGCCACCATTCGTTCAATCAAGTTTATCCTCAGCAAGCCGACCTACGAAAATGTGCGTCAGTCCGAGCATCACAAAGCCAACATGGAATGTAATTGTACAACCCACCTTAGCTGATACGCCTACAGCATGTCAAGCTCTGTCTCACTCATCCTCACCTCAACTGTCGATCGTCCAGTTCCGAGTAGCCCCAGCACTCTAGCAGTGTACAACAAATTTTCATCGACATCACAAGATACCATACAACCCATCCCACATTCGTAGCTCGTAATTCGACGTATTCGTCGAATAGACGTCGCGGTCGTAAAGGGACCCGACCGCACCCACAAGGCTTCTAGACTAGCGGGCGGGCCCGGTAGAGCAGCACATACGCAGAAGCATCCTGCCCGCCTCCGGACAGCGTCTCGAGCTTCTCTGCCGGGAATATGGAGACCTTGTCGTCGTCGAACTTGTACCAGTCCTCGTCGTCCTCGTCAAGGGGGGGTCTGGGAGCAGCGCCAGAGCCGGACGAACTGTGCAGCGCGCGCTTCTTGACGAAGCCGATATAGTGCCCGGCGTCGGCCTCAGCGCCTTTGTGTGTCACGATCGCTGTTCGTTTGGGAAAGCACGTCAGAATTCACGAAATAATCCACACCGAAGAAGCGGACGGAAAATGATGGCGAAAGTGCACGATAGTCGAAACACCGAAAGTTGTGATAGATAGAGAAGAGAGCGAAGAGCGACAATCATGCAAAGAAATCAAACCGAAATGTGAGAAGGAGACGCACCGACAAGCTCGTACTGTCCGGTCAAACTTGCACCCACGTCCTTCTTCAAGTCCGGGTGTACAAGCGCGTCAAGCTCCTTGCCCTCCTTCTCCCGGTACACGCTCTCGTCCTCGAGCTCTGCACCTGCAACAGCCTTGCCCTTCTCAGTCTCTCCCTCTCCCTCTGTCGCAGGAGCGGACGAGGACTCGGCAGAAGGCTGCGCTTCGGTAGAGGAGGACGCATCACCCATCTGGACATCGCCTTCTTTGTCCTTAGCGGGCTGGGCGGCCTTGGTGCGCTTCCGGATCTTCTGGCGCTCACCACGCTCCTTCTCAAACTCTTTCAGCTTCCTACTGACGGGCAGGAGCTTCTCCTTGAGTTCGGGCGTCACGATCTCAAGCGCGTCGTATTCAGTCGGAAACTTTACTCTCCGCTATTGATGTCATGTTACGTAGTTGCAGCGCACATAGTCAGCGCAAGGAAGAAAGCGTTGGGAATAAATGCGCACCATAATCTTCGCCTTCTTCCCGATGTCTCGTTTCCACGCGAAACGGACCATGTGGACGGTTAAGTACGATGGAAGACGTGAGAGGCGCTGAGTAGACGTGTAAACAGCCTCCCGGCCCAACGACGGGGATTGTTTCTCAATCTCGCCGTCAAGTGCCTGATGGTTGGTTTAGTAAAAGTTAAGACACAGCTCTAAAGGACGACGCACTTCCATAATACCTTGCTGCAAGTAGTTGACAGCAAGAGAGATGTTACATGAAATCTTGAGCATCTTCTCGGAAGACACAGACTCTGGCTCTTCCGAAGCCTCAGATTCCTTCAACTTCAATCTGCATCGGGAATATTGAATGGATGCGCAACGAAGCATTCAGACAGGCAGCCTACGTTTGCCGAATCTCCCCAGTCATGTACTGCTCTACGAACTTGCCAGTCGCAGCGGAGGAGCCTGAAGGTGGAAGGCCCTGAACATCCTTGAGGGAGTTTGTTAGCTGCACCCAACATTCTTCCGCATCTATGGCGATATTAACGTGATTGCGAAATATGCATTGCGACGCGTTTCTTACCTTGCTGAGCATAAGCACCGCCTGCGAGGACCTTGAAAGGGGAAGCTCCCGCAGGCACCATCTGGGCGAACTGCGGGAACGCCTGACGGAGTGCAGAAAGGAAGGTGGCAGGGTTGATGCTATCCGTAGTGCTCGCCATGTCTGAGTAAAGACTACGGAGCGCCGTGGGCAAGCCCGAAGGGGCAGATCTAGCGAAAGCACATAAGGGACGCGTTCTGAACGAATAAATGCGATAAATAAAGAGAGAAACGTACTTTTGGAGAGCGGTTTGCAATTCCGGGATTGCACGCATGGCCTGAAGAGTGGCGTTCATATAGCATGTATTGCCCAAGTTCCGTAGTCCAACGGGTAGAGAAAGCTTCAATAGCGAAGGGATAAGAAACGTAAAAACCAGCGGAAGAAGGATAGGTCTCACCGCCTGTGCCAGTTCAGAATCGTCCATGTCTGGATGATCATGCGTTGGTTCTCCATTCACTTTCGTGCCCCGACTGATGGCCACGCACCTTCTAAGAACTGAATAGGAGTCGATGGGGGTTTTGGAAGTTCTCCCGCTGCGCCGATGACCATGAATGTTTGGCCCTGTGCATAAGCAACGTTTAGGGCGGCGACCATGAAGCAAGTTGGCTGCAGCTGACCGCCTTGGGGCCCACTTTACGCCAATCGGTATCGTCCTGGACACACAGAAAAAGGATGGCCATGAGGCAGGCACACGGGTACAAAAGAAAGGACGCGTACCTTGAGAATGCCGCCCTTGATCATGACCTTCATCCGGTCTGGCGGAACACCCGTTACTTGGTAGACCGCGTCCTTGAACAAGGTCGGGGATTGATCGGGGTCGAGCTGCACATCGTGGACCTTTCCGGCGTGCTTGATTTTGACGGCAATGGGAGCCATTGAGTGTCGTTGAGTCGTCGTACAAGTACAAGGACGATGCACGACAGCAAACAGCGTTTTGGTCGCAAACGAGGTCGACGCGTACGCGTACCACGCGCAGATCTCGATGACAAATCTCCCCGCCGCCATTTGCCCGATATAGGTCAAACCCCAGGCCGGCCCGGGCCCCAAGCCAAGCGGCCGTGGAGATGACGTCTGGCGACGTGTCTGGCGCGTCTCGGCGCTGCGGCGCTGGGCAGTCCATGCGCGTGCCTGCCCGCGCTCAAATAACCTCCACCACCGTCTCCTCTTCCCCCCAATCTCCCTCCTGCTTCGTCTCGTCTTCAAACTCGCCTGTCAAGATGACCGTGTAGTACGTGCCATACATTCCAGCCTCCATTTTCAAGTCGAGCTAAACGTTGCCGTCCCAATGTCCAATCGCTTAACAGCTACTCCCTCACCTTCCTCCTCCTCGCGGCCGAGATGGCCACCTTCGTCCTTTTGGTCTCACCCCTTCCTCGTGTGGTCCGCAAGAAGCTCTTTTACTTCCTCTCGGAGAGCCCATACGTTGCCAAGCTTGCGTACGGCATCAAAATAGCATTCATGTGCGTCCCCTGTTCCTCGGTTGCAAGCCCACGCCTGACCTTGCGCCACAGATTTGTCGCGATTCTCTTCGTCGACGCTGTACAAAGGATGTGGAGAGTATCCGCCGAGGTCGATCTCTCTAAAACAGCCCAGGGCTCCGCAGATTACCGCTCAGAGGTCAACTTGGCCGCCCGCAAGTTCTAGTATGTGGCTCACCTACCTTTCGAGTTAGCTGTCGCTCATCGTCTCCCCAGCGCCCAACGCAATACATATCTGACGGGTTTCTGCCTCTTCCTCTCCCTTGTCCTCACCCGAACCTTCAGCATCGTTCTCGAACTTATCCAGACCCAAGAGGAGTACACGAAGTTGAAGCAGACTGCAGTATGTACCATACGTCTGCGTTCTGTGCGTTCATTGCCTCACCATTGACGTATCCCATTCGCACAGGGTGGCAAGTCTGCTGGTGGCGACCAAGCGAAGCAGATTGAGGAACTCAAGACAAGGCTCGCTGCGGCAGAGAAGAAGGCAGCTGACTACGGTCAGTCTCTGAACCCCTCCGCTCCTTTCCCCTTGTCTTGAAGACTTGAACTGAATTCGCTGGCGTCGTCAGATATTGTGAAGAAGCAAGCCGAACAAAATGCAAAGGAGTACGACCGTCTCGCCACTGAGTTCAACGCGAAGACTGGCAACATTTCCGACAAGCGCAGGGACTGAAGACTGGACCTCTGCGTGAATACTATCTATCTCTGGCTTCGCATCGGTGCATGGTTTTCGCTTTGGGTAACAACGGACGATCATAATGACCTCTTGTACAATGCGCTCTCGTTATATAATGCGTGTCGCTGGTTTTCAACCCGGAGAAGACTTCAAATCGACCACAACTTCATTTTGAGCTTTTTCATCCAGTGATGATACATGCGACTCCCTACGCCAGGATACGAAGTCATTGATTGTCGTATGGCGGCCACTGCCTACTGCGAGTTTCAAGGACTGCGTATCCATGGCGGTCCAAAACACCCTGTAGAGGCCGCTATCTCCTTGCCCCTACCCTAGGCCTGCATACTTAATAGCAGGGGGGACTTCTTAGATCGTCCCACAGTCACTAGCAATTCCATGTTTGACAACTAAAAATGAACCCTACCCGATTTGAACGGATGACCTTGAGGATGCCCACCGCATGGCTGGAATCTCACGCGCTACCGCTGCGCCAAGGGTTCTCGACAATGCTTGTTACCATATCCTCATCAGTGGGAATGGAGGTCGCTGATCCTGAATCATGAAACCACTGCAGACTCGCGTCTTGACTCCACCTAACAATCAACTGATACCCCTTCTCGCCGTGCCTCGGACAATAGAACTTGACTTGAACCCTGCCGTCGGAGGAGGTGCGGTTTATCCGATAGGTAAGCAATCGTATATCCCGAGTCCATCGGCGTGAACTTGTGGCTTTGCGATGATCCCAACTTGACTACGTATACTCTATTTGGATGAGTACAAACAGGAACAGGGCTCAAGCTTCTCATGCTGCTGCGGATCCGGAGTCCTCCTAAGCCGGCGGTACTGACGTGGCCACCCTTCGCAGACCAAAGCAAGATCGACATAACCATGGGAATGGGTCCGCAGCCTGGTGCCAACCGTGACGAATCCATCTGGCACCGTCGCGGTTACTTACATTACCCGCAAGAGGCTTTACGGTGTACACGAGCATGACGCAAGCGCGACGCGAACATGACGAAAGGAGAAGAGGTGAGTCGGGAATCTGGATGCTCAGTATTAGATGAAGGAAACGCTGATTGCCCATGTTGTTTCGGTGTTCAGCCGCCGGGTTGCGGCAACCACTTCACAGCCGTGATCATAGCCATCATCTCGCTAGTGGACGATCGTTCCTTCTCAACATTAACTGTGACCCGCTGCTCAGAGCGGTGCAAATGCGTTTGCAAAGTCCAACAAGCGGCGTTTCGCGTATCGTCTTGCAGCGTCTTTGGGCGGTCCCAGCACTCTGTATGTCTCCGTCTCGATTCCCGTCCCAACGCCACCGCGTGAAAACTGAAACTAATCCGGTCATACAGAAGTTGAACTAGCCTGTAGCGACTTCATCGTCACGGTCTTTCCATGTCGCGACAACAGCAGAGGGCCTCAATATTCCCCACTCAACCTTCTGGTCCCCGGATGTGTAACATTGCGAAACCCACAAGTGCTGCGCGACAGGAGGGGCATATGGCTAGGCACCCCTTCCGCGTACCACGATATCACTCGTTTCAAGCTGCGGTGGGTGGCCTTCAAAACCAATGGGCTCATCGGACCCTCTAGTTACATTCTCCGATGCACATATGTCCACTTCCTTGTCACTGACTCAGGAGGACCGACAGATTACCAACAGACCGGAGGCCCCACTCCGACGCTCCAGCCCACCTCGCACCACGACGTGGGTCTCCGATTCGCCTCCGATCGACGTCGTTTCGCACGAAAACTACGTGCGTCCCTTGTTTCCGTGATCGTTCATGCTCACGGTGCGCTCACGGCTAGACGACACATCTCTGGGCGTGCGCAACGAAGATGCCGTGCCGTTAATGCTCGCTTGCTATGTGGGTCGGTGGTGACTCGGATGATGAACGCAGTACTTATACTTCAATCTACATGGACGTCCACGAACAACACAGCACTTCAGCAGCGTCCACGACAGTAGGCACAAATCCAAAGGCGTCGACAGAGCACGATGTCTAGCCTTCGTTTTGTTCGGTTCGACAACGCAAAGATATTCCTCGAGACTACCAAACAAGCGGACGACTACTTGATGAGGAACTCCAGCGCGATCAGCATTACCGACTACAGGGATGGCCCGACAGATCCTACCCGGGTTTTCTACCTGGCGATCTACCACGGCGAAGCACTTCTGTGAGTGTCCCGCTACAAGACCGCCACATATATTTCCAACTGACCTTGAAACTCATTTCTTACAGGATGACTTTCGTATATGGGGTGCTGGGGGGATTCCCGTGGGTTCTCTCCGTGCCGCGACGCGCCGATGATCTCTTAACCTCAGAGACTCTCACCTTGGCCGCTACCCTTCTAGCCAACTCTGTTCTCAGCCTCCACATCCGTGATCCGGTTATCATAGATCCCATGAAGGTCTTCGGCGTCGAGGAGCCCGTGAACGCCTTCCTCGCCGCATGGGTCACCGCTCAACGTGCCCGTGGCCAACGCCTCCGCCTCAGTCCCAATCCACCGACTATCATCGTCGCCTACGCGACCAAGGAGACACTGTCCTCCCTCACTCCCCATCCACCGCCATCGGCACAACACCGCATCTACCGTGCATCCATCTCCGACCTCGAGTCTCTCATTCCATTTTACACCGCCCTGTTCAACACTACCCCCCGGCCAGCACCCATCACGCCCTCCGACGCCGTCACGAAGCTGCAAGCTGCCCTCCATGCGGGGCTCATCTGGGTTTGCCGCACGCACAACGTACTATCCGCCTTCGCCGAGCTCGCGCGTGTCACCCCGCGGACCATCACCATCCGCACCGCGTATGTCGCCCCAGAGCACCGCCAGCGCGGCGTCGCGGAAACGCTCCTCCGCGCCGTCTCGCGGTACTACCTCGGCTTAGGCGCGACAGACCTGGCGGGGGTCCCTCAGGGACCACCCCCGGAGGGCGTGAAGGACTGTATCAAGCTGGCCGTGGCAAACCCTTCCACCGAGGGCGTGTATCGCCGTCTTGGCTTCCTGCTTCCCGACCGGTCCCAGAACGGCGGCGTGCTCGCGGGGGGAGTCGATCCCACCACCGGCCGTCCGGGGTGGTACTGCGCCGTATTGGGAGAGACGGAGCCTGAGCCTGATGTCTCTGCACTGGCACGCAGGGGAAACGGTGAGCGTTCTTTCATGAATCGACGGGAAGCTTGGATATTGATGATTGTTCTCGCAGAGGGGCGGAGACATAAGAGGGAGCTGTCTCTGATCCCCGACCTGTGTATTTACTACATCTAGGTGCCAGGGACTGGGCGTCGCATATTCCTCAGGTGGGCTACTTCCGCTGCGTTGCACATATTTTTAGTGTGATCCGGCGACGCGATGGCTATAGGACCTGCCCTCCAGAGAGGTACATATCCGAGTTGCCATACCGGGTATGTTTCGGGCGCGGTGGTAGGTACCCACTCAAAACCTCGTGGACTGCTGGGAGTCTTTGTCACAATATGATATTCCATCTCACCGCCTTAGTACAAGTACTCCTGCCTTCCGGTGAAATACATAGGCCTTCCAGTGGCAGTTGGCCCGGACTAGACCCGCTTGAAATATTGCCCTATGTACTTATTTTCTGTGGCTGCAAAGAAATTATGACTCTCGATATTAGTGTCCAATATTGAGCTTCCAAAGTACTACGTATGTAGGCGTAGGGACCACTGGACCCGAGGAGGAACTTGTCCCGAGTCGTATGGCGCCTTTCCGAAGAAGCCTTGCCAACGGATATCCGGCCCGGTTCGGTTGTCTCAACGCCAACGCCACGCCAACCTGGGCGCTTCACAGCCTCTTCTCGTCCGCCGTGTCCTCGTGCTCGGCCTCGTTAACCAGGTATGACCGACTTAGATGCAACCTGTAAACACGTTTGAAATATGTACTCAGTAACATTACATCCGAATTTTAGACACAAACGTCACCCATCGACCCGTTACACCCCATTTGCGGTTTGATCATATCCGCTGCCGAGAAGTAACCGGTAGCCACTGAAGGGGCATACTATACACCCGTCAAGAAAACACACTATTAGTCTGTTCGTTTTCCTCCCTATATTGACATCGATAAAGCTGACCCGCTACGTTTGCAGGATTTCTCCACTATGCTGTCAGCCGAGGAGCCGGGCGGCAGTGTTCCGACTGTATCCTCCCAAGGACCCACCACCCAAGAACAGTGGGAGAAAACCCTTTCCCAGCTCCGCTCTATTAACGAGACCCTCCAGAAGCGAAGGACGGAGGCCGAGAAAGACCGCGATCTTTTCCGCGACCTCTACTCCAAGGCGTCCTTGCACGCGTCAGAGGTTTCGAAGGAAAACAACGAGCTCGCAGAGCGCGCCACGCTGGCGGAGTCGCAGGCGCGCGACGGTCTGGCGATGATCAAGGCGACATACGATGAGCGTATCCGTCTTCTCGAGCAGGAGGTAGAGCGCTGGAAGGGGCAGGTGCATGTCTTGACGGAGCGTGACAGGCGAATGAACGACGAGCTTCGGCTGCGGGCGGCCCTCGAGCCGGAGTTGCGCAGGGAAAATATGCGGTTGAGGGAACAACTGGAAATTTTAATTTTAGAAGAAGATTGCCGGCGTATGGAGGGGCGACAGGTAGAGAGGACGAGCGGGCTGCCGATGGAGGAGACTGTGAGGACCCCGGTCATATCGCTGGAAAAGTAGAGCTCATCACTCGTTATATACCTCCGCGAATTTCCTGTACGATGCATTGGATGAAAGGATGAGGAGATGGTGCCTTCAGATGATATCAACATACTTATTTACCATAGTAAACTTGAGCAAGTACTCAGAGTCGTCCTCCTTGATCGCTTTGAATGGTCGAGCGTTGTCTCCACGCCACATCTCCTTGCAAGAAGCGTAATACATGATTATAGTTCATTGATTTATCTTCAGGGAGATATCTATACTATTGAATGGTCCCTGACGGTCTGTGTGTCCTTGACGAGCACCAAATACAGGCGTTGGCAGTTTGGCAGCAACAGAAATGTTACCTAACCTGAACCATTCTTGTGCACACGGCGGCCCCAAACTGCCTACGAATGTCTTCTTGTGAAAAACACCGATGCATCTTGAAAAGCTTCCATGGCGCCGAAGGACACTGCCTTGAACAACTACTGACGTTGGCGCACCCTGATGTCATCTAAGACCACGTCTGAAGGAGAGGTCATTGACCATACACCTGAATGCGCCCGAAGCATCGATGACTATGTCTTGCTTCTTTTCGGCACGCGAAATTCTGGACCGATGTGTATGAGCTGTTGGAATGTGGTTATAGCATCCTGTAACACTCCTGATGCTCAGAGAGAGCCTCCGCATGCTCATTCCACGAAAGGAGACGGCGGACGAAGCTCTCCTGACGCATTCGTACCATCGCCCGCCACTAATCTAGTGAGGTTTGCTACGACCGGGCAGTATTGTTAAACGTCGTGGAACTTAGGCATATAGCCAATACAAACTCACTCTTGAAGGTCTTGCAGGTTCCACATCGGTCGCTTCCCAGAACATCTTCTCGAGGTCCTTCACGAGCGTTATTATCTTATTGCGTTGTTTCCGGTTATTCTTCATAGCCTAATGCGCCCATCGCCGCCAGAGAAAAACGTCAGAGTCAGGATGGGGACGAGGAAACACTTACGTCCGCATGCTTATACAAAGTCTCCAAGAGGCCTTGCATATACGGCACCGACGCGCCGAGCGTCGTCCCGGCTGTGAACGCGGTCTTCAGCTGTAGCCTTAGCAGACAGATGGATCAGTCTGGGCTTGGCCGAAGAATGTGAAATTTCTGAGGAAGTGGTTTGCATAATGTTTGGGTGGAAAGTTGAGACGGGCAGCCCGAGGATAATAGACGTTGTTGGGGGGAAGGTGGAAAGCTTATACACTTCTGCCCCTCTCCACCTCCCGTCGTCCTAGGAATCTCAGGAGGCGTCACTGCCCGGCCTCTCGTCCGCACAAAGCATTGCGACCTAGAGTAGTGCTATATCGTGGTATCCGTGGAGGGACGCTGTCATCATGTATCAGCCTTTGTTCCAGGAAGGCTCAAGTTCTTACCCCGCGCAATCCGGACACGACATCAGAATCACGACAGGTAAACGTTACGCACGCACCCGGAAAGATGAGAAGCTCGTGAAACGAAAATGCTGAGATAAGCTCGATAACACAACCAATACAGCAAGAGGAGAGAGGAAGTCGGACTTGCGCTACACTGCCCTCTCCGCACCTCAGATACTCTACAAACCCGGATATGCATACATTCTGCTTCTTCTCAACGCACTCAACCCCCCTGGCTCGTCCCCGACCCAGAGCGGAACGACAGGCAGGCCCTACGCCCCGCCCGCGATTCGCTGCTTCGCGAACTCTACAAAGTCGTCGATTGTCGACGGCCACGACCCTGCGAACGCGAAGCTCAGCACATGCCCCATCGGCATCCGAGAAAAAATTCCTCACCCTCCACGTCGTACTTCTCGAACTTCGCGTCGATCGTTCTGACAAACTCCAAGAACTGCCCACGACATACCCCAAATCCAGATCAGACCGCCGCCCTGCGCGTATACATCCCACTACTGACTCACCATCTGCCAGACGTCCTTGCTCACACCCTTGGTCCCGCTCTCCTCCAGGAACTCGAACCACCACGCCGTGTGCTGCTTACCCCAGCCCTCCTCGTGAGCCCCCGCCCCAGCCCCCGCCGCCCCGTCGGCCATGTGTTCGTCCCCATCCTCGTCCTGGCCCGCCGGCGCAGTGATATGCGACAGTGCGCCGCCCGAGAGCCCGTGCGGGATAAGCAACGCCCAGAAGCCCTGCGCCATGTCCAGCGCTGCGTGGCGATTGGCATGCGTCAGCTGCGAAATCACATACAGTAGAAAAGAGGGAGAAGAGGGAGGAAGGGAGGCGCACCGAGGGAGCGCTGCCCAGGCGGACGCGAGAACTCGAATGTATAGTTGTACACCTGCCGGAAGTACTCCGTGTCCGTCGCGAGCTGCTGGCGGAGCGTCGCGAGCGTTGCCTTGAAGCCATCGATCGTGTCCACCCTGCGCACCGACCAGTCGTTCGGGTCAGCGTTCACCATGGTGATTCTGGGATTGTGGAACAGAGCGGGACAAGGGAGGACAACTGGGGACGAGGAAAGAAGGAACGAAGGACTCACCCGAGCTGTTTCCAGCCGTCTGTCCAGCCTTTGCGCGACCACTGGCCCATCGAGGGCGACTTGAGCTCGTAAGCGACGGCGAGGAGGACAACATCTTCTGGGTTCACGTCGAGGTCTTCGCAGAGCTTTATCGTGCCATCGACGGTGATGTCGTCCCCGTCGCGGTCTACACGGGAGATCGTGGCGAACGTGCAAGATATGTGGCGAGACGGACACACGAGTGATGTTCCGTGGTAAAAAGCGGGAATTCTGAGACGCGAAGGATGACATTGAAACGCATGTAAAGGCTCACCCTTATACTTATCGAAGAGCGAGTTGAGCTTGCTCGTCGATGCGCTGGGCCTGCCTGCTTGAGGATCGCTGTAGAACGCATCCACGGCCTGGTCTAGTCGTCTGTACTTGGTGAGGTATCTGCGCGCGTCCTTGCTCCTGCAGAAGTTGTATTGCGACCGGACAACGCCGCATATGTTCGGAGGAAGGGCAAAAGCAAGGATAGCGGCGTCAAAGACGGCAGAAATCGCGACAGATGAGGTTACTGACGACGCGCCTGTGACCGACGTGAACTGCAGAACCAAGGCGTCCATCTCCTTGCCCTCCTTTGCTCTTGCTCTTGCAGCCTAGAGAAGCGATCGGTAACAAGCAGGGAGCGATTACGGTATCCGGTGGGGAAGACGAGGAGACGGGGACGCAGATTGCGGCATGGGAGATAACATCAATGCCGATCGGGAACAGGACGCGATCGGGAACGTGAGAGGAGAGTTTGGTTTGGCAAACAGATGTGCATGTTAGATTTGACGGTCAAGTCCCGGACCGTGTATAGAGTACACGGAGAGCGGTAAAGAGCTCGTACTGACCATGCTGCGATGGGGATTGGACGGATCCGAGTGCTTAGAGGTCGGAGGGAGAATGAAGAGTAGGCCGTAAAGGAATCAACAGTCTGAGAGAGGGCCGAGGACGAAAGCAGAGCAGCTGAGCGGAAGACCAACTCGGAGTCAGTTCAGCCTCGGGACGAATGAGCTGGTCTCGTACCCACCCGTCTTTACTCACACCCCACCACCGCAGAAAAGACGTCTGGGCATTATCATCGAGACCCCCCCCAATGCCAGTTAGCGCCCGATTGGCGCCCGCTAGCCGATCCCGATCCGGAAGGCGGTCTCCGTCGCGCACTCCGCACGGAGTTCGCCGAGGCGCGCATCACCCGACGCGGTTGTGGCGCGAAATCTGCCAACACCTCGCCCCCCGCACACATCGTCCAAACCACTTCTTAACCACTAATACAATTCCAGTAAATCTACTCTGTCTGAATTCAGTCGACACGCCCGTGCTTGTCGCTATGGACAAAGACATCGTCGCGGCAGCCCTTTCGTCACTAACTAGTCTTTCATTCAATAACTTTACTGTACTGATTAAAGTTTGTGAGTTACCAGCCTGAAAGAAATTGCCAATTTCTGACGTGGGTGAGTCCAAGTGGTGGCCGCCTACTAATTCGTCAGAACCTCGAGTTGAATGTTGAAGTCGGAAGAGCCTGAGCTGCGTGTCTTGAAGAAACTTTCGCGATGAGCGTTTCCATTTTCCAAGCACGTGGCAGAGACAAGGTCAGGAGGAGGCTTGAATTCAGCTTGAGGCTTGACTCCGATGTCCACTTCCCTCTGAAACCCTTTCGCTCTACTACCTCGCATATATTCCCATTCGAACCCTCTCCAAGTTTTAAGCCACATCGCCGTCATGGTGGACACCGCTCTTTCGTCGTCCTCCGCTCGGATTCAAGTTCTTACAAACTCCGACCTCCTTCACGGCATTTTCAAGTTCATCCCTTTCGATGAGGAAAGAGATTTGGCACGATGCGCAACCGTTTGTCAGTCGTTCCATGAACCTGCGATCCGGGTCCTATGGATGTATCTGGACGGGCTACTTCCACTGTGGCACCTTCTAGCTCCGCCAAATACCCCCTTTCCCCCTGCTCCTACGATGGTGGGATTGTCGGACATGACTCTGTTCTAACATATCTCCAGAAAGTATGTACGTTATCTCATAGTCCATTTTGTCTCGCTCATGAGGTTTCAGATCAGTTCCGCGCAAGTATGGCTCTTTGACCCGATACGATGGGACCGCTTTCTATGGCATGCCCGCCATGTCCGCGGAATACGTTATTTCTCGCACCCGTGGCGATCGGTCAATGACATAACCAATCTTCTTGTGCAGGCCATAGTCCACAAAAATCGGGGAACGACCTTCCTCCCCTTGCTGCGTCACATACTGTGGATGGGGAAATTATCGGCGGACACGGTCCTCGAGGAAAGCGATCTTATCCTGTTCTTTACCCCAGCTCTTCGCCAAGCAGCATTTCAGTTCGCAGGTTCCGACGAGCCAGTGGTCATCCAGTTACTTCGCATCCTGCGCGAATCGTCCCCGTTCCTGGAGAAGATCGCCATCGACATGGGATTTGAGCTCGATGCAGGTCCGTCGGTCATATGGGAGGTGGCCAGCTTTCCTCAGGTCCGACATATTCATATAGCACAAACGGATCCTGAAGGCTTTCACACACTCGTAGGGAAGCCGAACCTTCGATTTCTGGACGTCGAAGCGGTAGTCACTGGCGCCTGGGCTGGACTCGGCCACACAATCTCTGTCCTCGACCTCCGCGATCTGTCCATTGGGGGAGACGCGTCCGTGGTCTTGAGTCTCTTCGACCAGCTCCGCTTCCACTCGCTGAAAAATGCGAAAATTACCCCGTCTGCCTCTTCTGGGACGCTGGTCGGGCCGACTGAGGTCACGGCATTCCTGGATCGGTTCTACAATGCGGTATCCACCAGTAGCCTCCAGGCTCTCCACTTTGTGCTAGACCCCGGCGACCAGACATTGCCAGAATACGTTCGCGGCGATGAGCCGAACCTTCGTGACTTGCTCGCCCCCATCCTTCGCATCCGTGACTTGACGTCCTTCTTTTTCGAAGTCATTGGCGCAATCGCAAAGGCGGATTCTCCTGATTTTGAAGCTCTCGCAGTCGCATGGCCGATGCTGGAGAGCCTCTCCATCCCCGCGGGGCTGGTTGCCGAGTCACGAGTGCCCCTCAGTGCCATCCACCATCTCCATAGGCACTGTACACGCCTCAAGGAGCTGTCAATCCCCGACCTCCGTTTCCCAGTCATCGGCATAGATGAGATCCCCACGCCCCTCAATCGGTCACAGGCACTATCCCACCCACTCCAATATTTGGCTGTCGGGGGTGAATATGTCTTCAAGTCATGCATCTCGTCGCTGGGGCCCGAGCTCTCGAGTGACGGCGCGGAGGCTGTAGCGAGGTACCTCCTCGACCTTTTTCCAAACTTGGACGCGCGGTGGTACGAGCGCGAGCTGCGCTATTCGATACCTGAACGCAGAGGTGCCCTCCCATCCTTCATGAGTTTTGATGACCGGTGGAGGAGGGTCGTCGAACACATATCCTCGATCTGTTCCGCGCGCACGGAGTCACTGCCAGAGTCGACATAGGTGCTCACAATCTCAGGGACGGATCTCAGGCCTACTAGTATTATGACCCCGGTCTCTGTCCAAGTGTTTGCACATTCTTCCGCATTAAATCTGTTAACTCGCCGCATCGTCGAATCCCATGTCCTCTCTGTATCACAGTTCAGATCATGCCAGTATGTAGAATCCGAAATCTACCCCAGTTATTTGTTGCCAATATGACTGTTATGCGACGGCGTGAGTTCAATAATGGGTCGGAACCGAGTTGTCTTGCAGTTTAGGCAGTCCCAAGGCTACGTTCGGGCTGGGCACATCATCACACGTAGCATCCGTTGAAAGCGAACCGGCCGGGTAGAGCCTGAGGAAGGTTATAATCGGCCATATATACACCTTTTGCCGCGCACGCGACGGTCTCTAATCTACTATACCCATCGAATGCTCCTCGAATCACGGTCTATCGCGTTTTCACGTGTGTACTAGTAAGCAGAGTCAGCCATGTTTGAAGCTATGTATTTCACGGAGCCTCTTACCTCTCACTGCGCGAGAGGATGAGAGCATATGCACAGATTGTAGATCAACAGTGGGAGCAGACGCAGGCGTGCCAGGGTCGAATGTAGCAAACAGCACATCATATTATGATGGTTGAACCCAACGTAATTACGTAAGTAAATACTTGAGAGCCGAAGCGAGGCCTCAGATCTCAGATCTCAGAGCCAGGACGACGACGACGAGTCCTCCGAACTCCTTTCAAAGACGCACCCATTCTGGTCTGAAGGGGCCTATTTCACCTTCGCTACTCGTTTTCAGCCGCATGCATATGGAGGACGCCTATCCTCCCAGTCCAGTCTCTTCTCAAGTTCTTGCCAACCCCGATCTCCTCCGCGACGTCTTCACATTCGTGCCCTTGGCATCCAACAATCAAGACAGATATTTGGCACAATGTGCGACCGTGTGTCGCGCGTTTCATGAGCCTGTCATTCGAGTCCTTTGGAGAAATCTGCCATCATTACTTCCGTTGTGGAACCTGCTGGCTCCGTCGGACGTCCCGTTTTCTGCTGATTTCTTTTCGACTACTAGGTATGAGGTCTTGAAGTACCTCCAGAGAGTACGTAAGTTTGATTCTGACACTTCCTTTATCGCTTATGAGATTCTAGATCATTTCTGCACAACTATACCGCGACCCAATACGATGGGGACGCTTTCTATACCATGCCGCCCATGTCCGTGGAATAGCTCATCGCGGGCACATGGGGGAGGAAATAAATGCCGCAAATCGTCTTCTCATACAGGCCGCAATCAAGCAAAGCGATAGGACCACTGTTTTCCCACTCCTACGCGAAATCCTTTGGACAGTGCACCAAGACGACGATACTGTCATCCCATTCTTTACTCCGACGCTCCGCCATGCCACATTCATTTTCGTACAGCCTGTCATGGCCGATACCGCCTCTTTGCTTGACAAGCTGCTCGACTCCTGCCCGTTCCTAGAGAAGATTGACTTTGACCCGGGTTCCGAACCCAATACGGCGTTGTCGCTCACGCAGGAGCTGGCCCGCTTTCCCCGGCTACGGCAGGTGAATGTATCCAGCTGTTGGGGACTCGAAGCATTCCGAGTTCTCGCAACAAAACCAAGCCTTCATCGCTTAGGCATACCCACGATCATTGGCCCCTGGAACGGACCCAGCGAAGTGGTCTCCGTTCGCGACCTCCGCGAGCTGTCCGTGGGCGGAGACGCACCCTCTCTGTCGTGTCTCTTCAGTCTCGCCCGCTTCTACGCACTGAAAAGTGCAAACATCTATCTAGACTCTGCTGACGCGGAGATGAGTCTCACAGTGACCGACATCACAGGCTTGCTGGCCCTGTTTTACAATGCCGTGTCTACCAGCGGTCTAGAGAGCTTCGAGTTCGCGCCCTGGCCCCACCGATACGAAGCCCCGTTCGATGTCAAGCCTCCCCTCCGCGAGCTCGTCGCCCCCATCCTCCCCATCCGCAGCTTGCGCTCCTTCACCCTCACCTCCAAGTATCCAGTCGCAAGTCTAGACGACACGGATATCGAGGCCCTCACAAACGCTTGGCCGGGCCTCCAACACTTTTCCGCCGGCCGCGGACCTTTCACCTCCGGGTCCAGCGTGTCGTTCCATGCCCTCCACCACCTCCACAAACGCTGCAAGGGGCTCTTCGAGCTATCCCTCCCCCGCATCTGCTGGCCCACGATCGGGATCGACGTGATCCCCACCCCGCTCGACAACGGCTCTCCGACGCACCCGCTACAGGAATTGTCCCTGCCGCCTCAGGTGGTCCGGAAGACGGACCTGCCGCTGCCCGGATCCGGGGCCGAGCTTTCGGACGAGGGCGCGGAGGCCATGGCGTGCTACCTCTTCGCCCTGTTTCCGCGTTTGGACCTTGACCGATGCAAGCGCGTCTGGGACGAGTCGCGGCCAAGGGAGATGCGCTTTGGGACAAACAGCGCGACACGGCGCGCACTTGGGCCGAAGGACCTGCATTGCGACGATCGGTGGTGGAGGGTCACTGGCCACATGTATTCTCTCTGCCGCGCACGCGACGGGCTTTAGATTGTGCAGAACTATTCAACAGTGCATAGAGATATAAGTGCGTTGTCCGAGGCTTAGGGTTATAGCGATCCCAACGCAATCCAAAATGTACCCGGCATAGAGATCCATTGACGTGATAATATACAGTGTGCGACAAAAGGCTTTTTCGCTTCTCGGATCCGAATCATAACAACATTTCTCTTATGCAGACTTCGGGAGGGATAAGTTTTTGAACTGTTTTGCATTGTCCTCGATAGCAGTCTCAGCTGGTAGCCTCTCCATGCTCGACGCGCCGAAGAAGCCATGGACGCCCGTTGTCCGCCCCAGGACGTACGCCGCATCCTCGGGGGTCGCAATTGGACCCCCATGGCACAGCACAATGACGTCCTGATTGATCCTCACCGCAGCATCCCTGCACTCCTGTATGCGCCTGACGCAGCCGTCCAGGGTGACATGGGTCTTGGCGCCGATGCTCCCATTGGTGGTTAACCCCATGTGGACGACAAGCACGTCCGCCCCCGCGCGTGCCATCGCCTCCGCGTCGGCGACGGCGAACACGTACGGGGTGGTGAGGAGGCCGAGCGCGTGCGCCTCACGGATCATGTCGACCTCGAGCGCGTAGGACATGCCCGTCTCCTCGAGGTTCTGGCGGAACGTGCCGTCGATGAGGCCGACGGTGGGGAAGTTCTGCACGCCGCAGAAGCCGACGTCCTGAAGCTGCCGCAGGAAGCGTGGCATGACACGGAACGGGTCCGTTCCACACACGCCTGCCACGACGCCCGCGTTCTGGACGATCGGAATGACTTCGTTCGCCTACTTACGCGCGAGGACGACATGAGCGCGATCGCTGCTCGGCAGAGGGGGTAGGACAGATGAAAGACGCACCATTTCAAGTACGATGGCGTTGGCATCTCCGTACGGCATGAGACCCGCTAGGGAGCCACGCCCTGCCATCCTAAACCGGCCACTGTTGTAGAGGACGATGAGATCGGCGCCGCCTCTCTCGATAAACTTGGCAGAGAGCCCGATGCCCGCGCCAGCTCCTAGGACGATCTTGCCGGAGTCGATGGTCTGACGGAGACGTGCAAGAGCCTCCTCTCGATTTGTAGGAGGAGCCATAGAGAGGATCTCGAGGGGCAAGCAATGGGATTATGGGGAAGGAGAAGCTTGGTGACGAACCAGGATGAAAATCGAGCCCAGATTGAGTGTAAGAGTTGGCAACTCCTGTGCTGCTGGCGCGGGCGCTAACGTAGCCATTCTGGGCCAACCAAGGCGCTTCGACGCCGATCCTTCTTGCCACCCTCTTCCATCCACGACCACCCAGCACTCAACCGGATTGCGTAGTGGGCCCCAGCGGCTCGTTTCCAGGATATTTCAGTGGTATGCATGTCAGTCCTTATCCTTGTAGCGAAAATTCACCCACGTCACCTCATGGATCTTCGGTATGTCCTCGTCCACTTGTGTGCGTGCCATGGTGGCTATATGCGCATCTCCTTACGCCCACGTTACTCCCCTTCCATGTTGTTGGAAAACGATCAGATGCAGCTCCTGCTTCTATAGAATGGAACTCCAGTTGAGACGCTCGCCCGCGCCTCGATAGTGTTTCGAAGGACAGGACGGAGAGGGAACACCGCCGCATACAGTGGATTCGAAGGTATGTTCATTGGATCCCGGGATTATCATTTTTAGTATCAACGTGCGACTAACCGTTATGTATTTGTAGCTCGGGTGCGTTTTGAGCGCTATTCCTTCGAGATACTTCAACTTCGACCACCACCCCATCGCTGTTGTCTCCATCCAACGAGCTTCATTAGCTGGCATTTGCCTCCTCCCCGAGGTTGTTGGAGCCTGGTGAGTAAATGTGTCTTTGTTTGAGATATCAATTTGATCATCCAGTAAAAACAATCTCATGTTCCAGACATGGTTTTCGGACGCCCACGTCTTCCGCCCGAGCTAACCGACAGGATCATCGATTTTCTCCACGACAATCACCTCGCGCTCTCGAACTGCAGCTTAACATGTTCAAACTGGCTCCCCACATCCCGCCTTCATCGATTCAGGCTTGTACGCCTCGATCACAAGACAATCCTCCCCTTCCACGATCAACTGTCGATCACTCCTACCATTGCCGCCTATGTCAAGGTCCTTGTGGTGGTGGGATGGGACAACGCCTCGCCGTACAGATTCAAGTATTCTGTCCGTCGGCCTGGGCCCGCCCTTCTCTCTAGTGTGCTGGAGAAAACGCGGTCCCTCGTCGAGCTCCGCGTCTACGACTGCACCCTTCGCCTCTTGCCGAAACTTCCACAGTCCCTGGAGCTGTTGGAACTGTGCGATGTGCGAGTACCCTCCGCTACCTATTTGGTCGAGCGGCTCTCCGATCTCCCAAAGCTAGGCTCCCTCCTCATCGACAATATCGATGTTAGAGGGGAATGGGCCGGAGGGACGAACCACTCCGACTTTCCCCGAGTGATCTCAATGGAAGGCGAAGTCGCCCTTCAGCCTTTGACGGAGCTTCAAATCGTGTCGTGGAACAACGGACGCACCCACCACAGTGCCCAGGAGTTTGCGGCGTTCTGTAAATGGCTTATTGGCCAAGATCTCCTGCGACATCTGCATGTCTTCGGAATCGATCTCGCGTACAGTGATGCGGACGCGATCAGCGCTACCCAGGGGCTCTTGTACGCCCTTGGTCCATCTCTGGCAACACTAGAGATCAAGATAAGCAATTCCTACGTTGCCGGTGCCCAACGTGCGTTTTTTCCTCAAGCGTTTGAATTTAGCAACTTACGTAACCTTCACAGAACTCCTCCGAAACTTCGCGTTCCCGCAGTGTCCCAATCTGAAAACGCTCCGCCTTAGCACCATCGAAGGCTTCTCTGACAGACCATGCCGGGCGATGGTTGGGATGGGAGAGATAACCGACTATGTCGCCAACTGCCAGATCCCTACCCTCACCTCCTTGCACATCACCATTGGATGCCACAATGTTGATGGCCGGGAGTCACCACACTGGCTGGAACCCACCCTTCCAGCTCTGAGGCGGGAAGTGTACAAGAGTCTGGAGCGCGTGGTGTTCGAGGTCTATCCCCTGACGGAGTTCTACTGGCACGACCAAGACCCGAAGGCTGACTTGGACGCGCGGGTGCGAGCGACTGCCGAAGACATCGCGTCAAGATGGAGCGACCACCGGAGGCCCGGGCTGGTGTTCGAGGTTCGGTACGGGAGGCGCTTATGCTTGCCTGCAGACATGGAGATAGTGGTGGTTCGTTTTTCGGGCATTGCTCATGTGTAGGTCGCTGCTGACCCTCGCTGTATCGCTTAACAGGTGTCGTGTGAAGGAGATCCCACCTTTCGATGATGTGGTATGTTTTCCCTGAAGAAGTGCATCAGCGCTGTAAGAGGGTGCGGCTCTTGGTGAGGGTCTCCCTTATGTTCCCTAGTTTGTAGACGAGACACTGTCAAGCATATCCTCAACGGATTATACCGCTCAAGAGCCGAGTTGGCTGGCGAGACAAACGTCAGCCTTTCTTCAGCAGGGCCTCCTGTATCCAACTCTGGGGGCTGTCCGGAAAATCTCCTTCCCTTCAATTTACAGCTTCATCGTGCACACCCATACTCCCTAAACCCAGGCACCCCCTCTCTCTTAGTTATTGGACCAGATCACCGACTATCTCTCCTACGATATCGCCTCACTCGCCACCTGTGCTTTTGCTTCGTCGAACTGATTTCCGTGTGGGCAACGCCGTTGATTCCGCCACATAACTCCCCTGCCGCAAGCTGCCGAATCTTCTCAACCTTATGATCCGCTGCCCCAAAATCGCATTGTACCTCAACTTCCTCGTCTATTGCGTCGCGCCGCTGGGGACTTTGGATCCGACATGTACGTGCCTCGCACGCAAGAGGTACAGCCAGTCCTGGGCCATCTTGACAAACTCGCCGATGCTCTATGCACTTCGGTTCCAAGACAGGCTCGTTTTGTACCACCTCTCATGAGTCACACTCCGGAGATAGTTGAACTTCTCATAATGTCGGACTTCGAGATCCACCCGGTTGGCAAGCATGGTGTACGAGATCTAGGTAGACGACGAACCCGATGAGATCCTTGGCGATGATCGGCTGTGCGTTGGTTGGGACGAGAAGGACGACGCGAGGGTACTGGGGTGTGTACGGATGTTGATGGTGAGATGGTATGATTCCATTACGGCGCATAGTGCCACTGATGATGCACTCGGTAGACATTCCGCGACGATGAAGATCGCTACGGACTAGCCGTGAACATCTTGGTATATTAAACCCCATGCCGCTCAGATCGAATTTTGACTTTTCTATTGCGCAAAGTTTTGTTAACATCGAGGTTGTAGCCAGGCGTCCTTGAAACCCATTTATCCCTCGAATTCGAACATGGGGCTACGGCCACAACAGTTGTCGAAGGGTTAGGCAAATGCGACTGATACATGTACATGATGTAGTAGATACACTGAATGATGTCTTGAAGTACGCCGTCGAGGCGATAGAATCCACTGTGCATGGTAGATGACATCCAACGTCCACGTCCACCGAGTACCGATAGTGGTTAGCCTGCGTACCCACCCTCAAAGCCGTCCCCGTTCCATTGACCCATGCCTTGACCCATCCCCATCCCCATCATGTTCTGGCCCATGCCCGAGTTCATGCCCATCCGCATGCCTCCTATACCGCCCATGTTGTTCATCCCGTTCATCCCGTTCATCCCGTTCATCCCGTTCATGCCCAACATCCCTTCGCCCATCCCCCCATCCCACATACCGCCTCCCGACGTGTCCATGAACTGGCCCTCGCCGTTCCCCATCCACCCCATCCCGTTCCCGCCCATGCCCATGCTGCCATCGAATCCGCCCCCAAACCGACTTCCGCCCCCGGCCCCTCCGCCTGCGAAGCCCAGGCCCTGCTGACCTCCGCCCATACCCAAACCTAAACCCATGCCATTCATCCCACCCATACCACTCATCGCGTTCATCCCGCCCATCTGACCCATGCCCATAGGCCCGACGCCCACGTTGACCCCGAGCCCGCCCATACCCATCTCTCCGGGCCAGCCACCCATCATGCCCATCCCGCCCATGTCCATGCCGTTCATCGGTACCATCGGGGGCCCCATCATCCCGCGGCCCTGGTTCCCGAACCCGCCTCCGCCTCCCCGCCCGCCTCCACCTCCGCCTTGCGCACCGCCCCCAGCGCCGCCGCCAGACGACGCCATGGAGAGCGTCATCTGCATGGGCGAGCCCGACGGTCCCTGCGCGTTCATCATGCCCGCGTTCGCGTTCGTGTTCGCGGACCCGCCGCGCACGGGCGACTTCGGACGCAGCGCGTCGATCTCTACACAATGCATAGTGCACAGCACACAACAGCACATGCACAACGAAAACACCACCGTCAATGCCATCGCCCACGACGCGGGCAAGCAGCAACTGGCGCGGACCCACCTGCGGTCATCGGCACGACGAGCTTCTGCTGGCCGTCGGCGAGCTCCTTGATCTTCGCCTCCCAGCGCTCGCGCGTGAAGCGCATCGCGCCTTCCTGGAGCTCCTCGCCCGAGCCGTCGTCCGCGCCGACCGTCATGCCCTCCTCGATGCGCTGCTCCTCGCCCTCGGCGAGCGCGGTCACCCACCCGCGGCGCACGGTGCGCGCGCGGCCGAAGATCTCGAGCCGGCGCAGGCCGAGGCAGAAGTTCTCGAGGAGGGTGTACATCTCGGGCGGCTTGAGCGTCGGGTCCGACGCGTCGCCTTCCCAGATGAGGACGTCGGTGTCTGCATGGATGAGGGGAAGGGAGGGTCGTCTGAGCGTGAGCGGGAAGCGCATATATGCAGTGGGCGGAAGAGGAGAAGGGACGCACCGACGTTGCAGTGGACGAACCAGCTGTCCGTGGACCGCCGCACGGTGCCGCGTATGCCCATGAGACAGTGTTGCTTCGTTCGCGTTAGGAGCGAGGTGGTAGGTGGGTCCGTCTATGAGACAACGCCATGTGAGCCTGGGAGAGGCGCGAAACAAGGGAAAGACGCACCCCAGGACCCTTGTTCGACGTCTTGTTCGTCTTCACCCACACGATGTCCTCGCATCTCCGGAACCCCCACTTCGCCATGATCTCTCGGCCGCGCTCAAGCCCCTCCCCGGAACCACTTCCCACCCAAAGGAGAACGAAGGATGGATCCGCAGCGAGAGCGGGTATAGGGAGGTCTTGGAGGTCTTCCCACGTAAATGACGAGGAGAAGGGCGGGTCTATAAGGATGACATCGAACTTTGAGCCCTGGAGGGAGGATAGCTCCGAGTAAGGGAGGAATGTCGGTGGGAGGGCATGACCAGCGACGGCTGCTTTCTTGAGTGAGAGTAGTCTTTGTTGCTTTGGATATCTGGCGGACATGACCAAATATTAGGAAAAGATCGTTGTCTGGTATGCGTCGCGACATTCTTTCCCAGCACGGAAAGACAGACGGAATAATTGAGGGAGAGCATTGTCTCGAGAACGACTGGCAGCTCGGCCAAACTTGCGAAGGTGGTTGGTTGTGAACGCTCAACAGGGGAAGGTGTAACATGTAACAGCGGGTAGCCTTCTAGAGCCGATAGATAACTCGTTAACGAGCCTATCGTCTCTCAAGTGCAAACCGGAGGCACGACCCACATGCGCTGTACGTGCTACCTTCGACATGCTTCCGTAGCAATGAAGGGTAGGGACAATCACAGAAGACGCGTAGGGCGACTTACTCTTCGAAACGATGCTCCGGGTCCGCTCCTAGGACCCAATTTTGTGGCCATTCTCCTCCATCCACGTATCTCTGGGAATAGTCGTTCCGGATGGTCTCCTCTTCAGGTACATAGTTGCTATATCGCGCCAACCGTGCGCGCTTCGCGGGAGGTAGGTCCGGTCTATGTGGCTTGGGGAGAAGCAGCAACACAGGAGACGAGGGTGGTGACTGCGAGGGCGATCGAGGAGGGGTAGGAATGAGAGGGAGCTTGAGCAGCGCATGTGGTGGTGAGGGGAGAGACCTGAGCTGGCGACGGTAGTTCTTCTGCGTGTTTCGGAGGCGGGAGATGAGGGCGGTGTGAGTCGCAAGCAGCTCATTTGCTGATGCCAGGCATTCTGTGGTCGAGATGCTCATGAACGCAGTTTCCAGAGAGGGTATTGGATTCAGAGTGGGGAGAAAGAGCCTGTCCAGCCGCCAGGATAAGAGTCGTATGCGAGCAATCGGCGTCGCGTATTCGTCGCGTACAAGACGGGCGCTAGTACATGTGCTCGGGTGGCTGTGAGACCGATGATGTCATCCGCTTCTCCGCGGCAGGCAGGAACGTCGCAAGTGTGAAGAAATGTGTACTATGTGGCCGGTAGATGGCTCCTTCTGGTAGTGAAAGTACTCGCACAAATTTCAATGCCATGATCTTGGCTCTCCAAGTCAATGTTTGCCGCCAATTGCAATGTGTCCGTTACACTCTGAATACACTGGCCACAAATTATTGCATAGCTATAGAAAGTAGTGGTAATGTGGCACAATGACATACAGTGTCCTTGTGAGAATTGATATTGCCAACAAACAACGGATATAGTGGTACAGAGCACTGGCAGAATACAAAACAGAACACGCACAAACAACAAAGTAACACACTGGTCCACCCGCAATTACAGCGTCGCCAAATTCAAATTATCTCATGAAGGTCCAAACAAAGTCAGGGTTAATTGAAGTGCGTCTTGGCATACTCGTCCAGTTGCGCGAGAAAATCGTTCTGCTCCTGAAGAGATTTTTGCCCACTGCACGAATTCTCGCGTCACTATCTTGTCCGGCTTCAAGTATAAGGGTCCACTACTCACAACTCGTGTGCGAACTTTGGAAGGTCCTGCGGACTCTGCAGGATGCCCTGCTCGATCAGTGCTCTCTGCCGAATTTGCAGCCTGCGTCAAGGACCATCAGTCACCTACCCTGATCTCGGATGCATTGCAACGCACTTTGTATGAGGACTGGGCGGAGGCTTATGATGTCTACGTCGAGGCGGCCACTCAGGCTCAGGTGGCTTGTCTTTATCAGACTCCCGCTGCTTCTTCGCCTTCTTTGCCGCTTTCTTCTTCTCTTGGATGAGCTTCTGCATGCGCTGGCCCTCGATAACATTCTCGGCGATCAAGTCGTCATTGCGGTGCGTATATTGGATGCCAATAGCGGTCAACGTCTTCTCAATGTCGTTCGGCTCCTGGTTAACCTCTGGGGCCGCTGCACAAAGTCAAATGGATCCGTATCAGTCTCGTGGCCGACCATTACGAGGCTACGCTTGCTCTCACCGTCGTCGAACAAGAGAGCACCAAGACCTCGAAGGTCATCCTACACATAGCTATGAGTGCTTTGACCTCCTACGCAAGACTGACACACACTCACGTATTCCTTTCCGGTCTTAGCCTCCTCTTCGTAGACCCACTTGACACCGTCTGGCTTCGTCTTCGGACGCTTCGTGCCAGAGCCTGAACCGCCCATGTACGCGAACGCCCAGTCAAGGTCGCTGACGTTCGCACGCTCGATCTGCACAGTGCATGCTGTCAGCGACAGTAAATCGAAGGCAACATAATCGCACACGCACGGCCATCTTGGTCGCTAAGGTAGTCTCGTGCAGCTTGAAGATGTTCTTGATCCCGAACAATTCACCCTGTTTGCTCTTGTCTCCTTGCACGCCTTCGAAGTACCTGCCGTCGCAGTTGAAATTCATGATCGGGGACACGCAACAAAGACTGGTTATCACCTTGTCTGCAAGCTGGCATTGTAACCGACTTGCATTTGCTGCTGCTTGTACACTTGGCGCGCGTAGATGAGCTCCTCAATAGACCCAGCTCCGAGCAAACGGTAGACCGCAACATCCCTCGTCTGCCCGAAACGGTATGCCCGGTCCATTGCTTGCAAGTCGTGCGCAGGATCTGGTTGGAACGTGAATAAGATGGTATTTGAGATATGTCGCCGACAGCTCACTCCAATTAGGATCTATGTGAACAAACACGCTCAGGAATCGGACTGGTCTTTGAGGAATATACTCACGTACCAAAGATGACGACCTTGTTCGCAGCAGTGAGGTTCAATCCGGTTCCTCCGGCCATCGTCGAGACCAGAAATACGAAGATGTCAGGATCCTCCTGGAACCGGTCGATCATCGG
Source organism: Ganoderma sinense ZZ0214-1 (assembly GCA_002760635.1). NCBI lineage: Eukaryota > Fungi > Basidiomycota > Agaricomycetes > Polyporales > Polyporaceae > Ganoderma > Ganoderma sinense. The sequence goes on from AYKW01000045.1 coordinate 1,581,887, forward strand.
CATGCCTAGGGTGAGCACTTCAGCGTTAGCCGCACGGGCGACGGTGGACCTGATACTCACGATCAGACTGCTTGGTCGAGCCATCCAACTTGACGAATCCGTGGCCTACAGAAGTTCTCCTTTCAGCACGGGTAGACGGCTGATATTCGGCTGTTGCACGCACCCTGAGCATTGAGGTGGAACTCCAGCATGTCGAGGAGCTTAACTGATTTGGTGAAGATTAGGACCTTGCTCGCGTCTTTCTTCCACGCTCTGAGCAAGGTCTCTAGCACCTGCCACTTCCCGCAATACTCTGGTCTGAGCATTGCGGGGCCATACTTCGGAACAAAACCAGAGGGAAACGCCAAGCGGGCGAGCTCCCTGTTCCGGGCAGTCTATGTTCCATATATTGATTGTCTGAGGCGGGCGATGCAGAGGACAGCGACTTACCTGTTCGATCGTATCGCTGGGGGCTATAACACCCACTCAGCTTGATGTCACGAAGACCACCATTCACGAACTCACAGGGAAGGATCAACGCAAGGTGATTCGAGATCTTGATCAATGTTGACATATACTTGAACAGATCTCCCTGGTGAACGGGATGGCAGCATTTCTTTCGCCTAAAATCGGAAACCTATCGTTGAGAAAACGTGCGAGGAGGGGCATTCATAAGGGGACGTACGGTTGCCTTGATCCACAAGTGCACAGTAGGTCCTTGTACACGAGAGACTTAACTGCATCAAGGCTAAGAATTCTCTTGTAGATGTCGATTTGTGTCGGGGTCAAAGGGCAGAATACAACTTGGTCGGTCTTGTGAGGGAGCTGGTCCTGGATGATCTGCTTCGTCCTGCAGCAAGAGAGTTAAGAGTATCTGTAGGAAAGAAACAGAGTTCTGTAGTCTTACCTCCGAAGGAACACCTGGGGTAACAACCTATCCGTGAGGACTTTGGCAACGAGCTGTCGGTGCCATGGGCATTAGCAGTTAAACAGCAACAACAACTATCGCGTACTCACGGCCGCCTTGACATGCTCCTCATCGGAAGCGGATTTACTCTGACCAACGCGCAAGGGCTTCTCGACATAAGTCTCCCATTGCTTTCTAGTCCCGACCGCACCAGGGTTCGTCCAGTTCACGACGGTCCACAGCTCATCGTAGCCATTCTGGATAACTGTACGATGTGTGTACTTGAGGATCACTAAGATGTTACAATAATAAGAGCGGGGCGTACCTGTGCCACTCAAACCAAACCGGCATGCGCACGTGAATCGACTGAACGCCTCCGCCAACTTTGACTTCGGGTTCTTCACGCGGTGCACCTCGTCGATGAATATGCACGACCAAGGAAGCTCGTCTATCAAGTCTATGTCCCCCCGGGCGACGTCGAAAGAAGTCACCACTACGGATGCAGTAGGTTAGTATAACTTTACTATCAGTTCGCGAGATACCACCCACAAACATCCAATCGACCCAACTTGAATTCGTTCAAGACATCTGCACGAGCAGAGGGAGTCCCAATGTACATCCCCACTTCAAAGTATCCCCACTGCACGGCACTTAGCCTATGCCGTAAAACGGCGGGAAAACCGTCTACTTACTGTCTGGAACTCACGTTCCCAGTTCCCGACCACGCTACTTGGCGCGATGATAAGACACGTGGGCCAGGTTGCGTTTGCCGGGGGGAGTCTACGATGTTTTCGCCAGTCTGGCAAGTCTTGCAGCTTCGAGACATGCTTTCTTCGACGATCTTCATCGAGAGTATCTCCGCGCTTGCCCATGATAGCAGAGAGGAACGAAATGACCTGAATTGTCTTACCTGAGAAAGCAGTCAGTTTGGAGACACATACGACGCCACAAATACCTGTACTCGCCCTGAAAACCAAAGATGTCAGCATATATCCAGCTATTCGGCAAAGGTCTAACCACCCACCAAACCCATGTCATCTCCCAGGAGCCCGCCTCTGCCACCCTTGTACCGTTCCCAGAAAAACCTGATCCCATCCCGCTGGTACTCGCGCAAGAATGTGTTGATGCGTTCCGGAACCTTGTGCTCGCGGTCGAGAACGAGGGGGCCGAGGATCTGTTGGCCCGGCTTCAGTTGGAACGCGGGCTTTGGCTGCGTAAACTGTAGTGCACATAGAGTAAATTGGTTGGCTTGTGGAGTATGGACCTCAAGATGATGCGACTCGCCTCCTCCACGTAAGGGTCTGCATCGTACTCCGGCTCGGTATCTGATCCCGAATCTTCTGGCTTCACTTTCTTCGGGGAAGGAATTTTCTTCTTCGCTGGTGGGACTTGAGACGCTATTACATACCCAGCGGTCAATTTATACTGTCCAGTGAACACATGAAAAGGACAACCAGACAAAGGACCGGGAACGGACGCAGGCGTGGTTGAGGAAAAGTCTTCATTCAGCCAGTCCTCCTCGTCGGGCTCTGGTTCGGTAACCGAATCATCATCTTCCGGAGACGGTGTCTTAGCAGTTGATGGCTTGCTGTTACTGCTTGCAACAGTGTCTGGTGGCTTAAGCTCGGCATGCACTGGATCGTTCTCCTCGATTTCATCGGATTCATACTCTGTTGACCATCAGCGGATGTGCAACTTGCAGTGTGGACAATATACCTGTGACGGAGTCCTCATCGCCGTCTGGCTGACTGGACTGAGGTGTCGCCATCTTGGTGGAAGGGACTAACAAGATGTTTGGTGTGGAGTGTGGCGGGTGGTCGGTATCCCCGTCTGAATCTCGTTCCTCCTCTTCCTCTTCCTCTTCCTCCTCTTCATCGTCTGCCACTTCCTTCTCACTCTCAGAGCCGTCAGCGGCACCAAGGTTGCCTGACGTAAGTCAGACGAATTCCTGTGTTCGAGATTCAACAGGACTCACCAAAATACTGTGTTAAGAGGTTTCGCTGAAGAGGAACTGCGTCGCCAGTCTTAACACCATCTTAAGACGCAGGAATTAAAGAAGATCTTATACCACAGTCTAATCCAAGTTTACCTATAAGGCGTTCACGAGAACCTTCGTCTTCAAGGGATTCTTTGCGTCGTCTTTTCCTCGGGGGCTCGCCCGACTTCCGAGAATGTCGAGATTGCCTCCCACGTTTCTTCTTTGGTGTCGGTACAAACGAACCAGGATTGAAATCAGAGTCTGAGTCAAGGTCTTATATGCTGGTTAGCAAGAACGGAGAGACTCGAGAACAAGGCTCGAAACTTTACCTAGTGGCACCGCGCTTGACTGGTCGTTCCCTAGGACACTGTTTCAGTAGTAATAGAGCGTATATATGTGCTTATGAACACATACTCTTGGTATATCCGGACACTTTCTTCGGCGCTGTGGTCATGGTGGTTACAGGCTAAGTCATGCAGAGCCGGAAGCGCCACGAACCTACATACAAGCGCCTTACCATTTCAGGATCTCTCTGGCGCTTATGTTCGCCATCGGACCTTGCGGCCCGCTGACCCGGTCTCTACATCTTACCAGGCTCCTCGTTCGTGGAAACCACACACCAACAGCTGTTCCTCCAAAGCTGGTCCAGAAACCTGAATCTGAGATACATTGTTCGCTGGACATTTCGCGGCCCCAGAATTGTGAAAGTCCGAGCATCTCCGTGCCAGAAGTCCGCTCCTAGGTGTGTGCTAATCCCAAAGATTATACACTGATCAACGTCAACGGCCGTCTCACGGCCAACATATTCAGCGCCATCGTCAAGTAGCCAAAGTCAAGATATATTGTCCGTACGCGGTATATATTAATGGTACAACTCTATCGCCATCCTCACAGCCGTCGCCCAGCGCGCGGTCGCGCTCACGGCTTGATGGAGGGCGTCGCCGAATGGTTGTGCTGGTATACGTACGTGTCCTCCGTCGGCGGGGCCCCGTTGAAGAGCTTCACCAGGCGCTCGTAGACAGGGTCCGATTCGACGTGCTCGAAGTGCCACTGCTGCCACGGCGTGCCAGCCGTCTGCTCGTCCCGCCTCCGCTGCCGCTGTTCATTCTACACAACATATCGAACGTCAGCCACCATACTCAGGGGGACCGAAGGATGACCATGGCAAAGGACGCACCTCGATCTTGCTCTTCTCGCGACTGGCGGCCTCGTAGTCGCCCTCGCGGATGCCGCGCGCGACGTGCTTCCAGAGCTTCCTGCTTTCGAAGTCGTGCATCACGTCGACAGGGCCAACGGTGACCTCCTCCTTGGGCGACGTGACGTCCGTGAAGACCTCGTCGGTGTCCAAGTCCTTCGAGACCTCGTGCCACAGACCCTCGTACTTCTTCGCCGGGTTCGACGAGCCGGGGGGCGTGAGCAGGGCCTTGTACGAGTGTGAACGGCCGGAGAAATAGCCCTTGCCCTTGTACTCGATCTAACGTGGTGTCAGAGAAGCGAACATCACACGAAGAGGATACGGGCTGAAGACGTACCGAGGAGAGCCAACCGGACGAGGATTGAATGTATGACGTCTCCGTGAGCTCGATGTAAGGCGACCCGTACCAAAGACCATCGATACGGAGGCGAGGGAGGGTGATCAGGAACTGCTCCGTGTTTCCGTCGTCGAGGTCCACAGTCAGAATAGCATGGCCGATCTGTTTCACGACGATGCTGCCGCTAGAAAAGCTGGTCTTCTGCGCGGAGTGACCCTGGAGGGCAAGGCCCTTGGTGGGGTTGCAGATGTAGTACGCGGTGATGGGCGGGTGATGGGAGACTTGCTCGACGACGAGGTTGGTCTGCCCACGGCCATCTTGGTCCGGCCAGTGACCGTAGAACAGCCTACACAAGGCGGGGGGTTAGGGATAGAGGATGCAATGTTGTTTGAATATCCGTACTCTCCAAGAACGGGGTTCAGTGGCCTAGTTGGACAGGGTCAGTTATTGACACAGAGCGCAGGATTACAAAGTCAACAAACTTCTTCTCCGATCCGAGCTTCTCATTGCGCGAGGTATATTGACCCTTGAGCGTGCTCTAATATGGTTGCTGGATACACAGACTTTTCGGGGGCAATGGCAATCTTGCACTCACGATAAACCATTTCAACACAGCAATGGACCTGTCCTGCTCCGTCTTCGCATCCGCAATCGCCGCAAAGAGACCGGGGCGTTCACACCAGTAGGCTATTTGCGTTGAAGCAAAGGTCCCGAGAGTCAGGATCCCGGGGTTATCAATGCGCGGTAAGCATGTGAGAACGCACCAGGAAACTCCGTGAGCGAGATGGGCGAGAGGATGAACGGCGGTGCGGTCAAGGACGAGAGGTCTCCTGAAAACGACGCGATTCTGCGGCGAAGCCAAGAGATGTGGGATAGGGGATATGAATGGAGCAAAGATGAGATCGGGGTTGGGTAGGAAACAGGTGTAAAAGCACATACGATTTGAGGAAGCTCGCCCAGCTGCTCTTCTGAGACGACGGCACGGCCTAGTTGCGCGACGATGGCCATGGTCGGGGCAAAGGAGGAAAGAAAATGTGGACGCCCGGACGTAGTCGGGGGTATGGGCCGAGGTCGAGGCAAACGTAGAGAGGCACCGTGTCAGCATTTGGATGCCAATCTGGCCTCGGGAAACACACCTCGCCTGCGACTTCGTTGGGGGTCTGGGATCCGGACATGATAGCACTTTACAGGGGTCAAAATGGGTATCAAGCAAGACTGGGATGAGCGCAAGGTCAAGGATGGGGTCGTCGTGGTCGTCGTAGAGGATGGCGAGGTCTAAACGCCCGGCAGTGCCCGCTCCGGTGGGGCTGTGGCTGTTGAACGACTCGACACCCCCGAATTAAAATAACTCCCTCCCCCACTCTGAGCCTCTTGTGTCCTTCTCTTCGCAAGCCAGCCAGGATCTGAAGCATCACAAGCACAAGAGGTGAGCAGGCGCGATATGGAAAGCTCGGATCCGGGTCCAGCAACTCCAAGCACCGCCTCACGACTCGGATCCCAATTGACTGAGACAAGGTCATGAGATATGGCTTGGGATGCTGCTGTGGTGGTAACTCTATAAATCTTAGCAGTTCAGTCTCGTATCTCAAACCCTTGTGCATAGTCGGGGTTAATCAGGTGAACCTGTTCTCTAGTTGGAGAAAGATGGTATTCAAGGCACGCCATGCGACGAGATCAGGAAAGAGAGGGGTCTGTTGCACAAGCAAGAAGGCAACCAAGTTAAGCATGATCCCTGCGTTCTATTCTAATTGCGAAAAAGACCCAACAGCTCTATACGTTGTAGTACTCGAAGGCAGGGTTCCCTGGTTCTGCGCTTTCCACCAGGGTCTTCGTCAGGACAGTGAGGTTTTTTGACTTCGCATCATCCACTAGGAGCACCTCCGCGTCGTTCAGGTTCAGCGTCCGCTTCAAGTACGGCAGGATCTCGTGGAGGACCTTGACCTCCGAGAATGGCACTGTCCGGTTGAACGCGGTCTGCGTACCGAACTGCTGCATACGTTTCTATAGAGCACGGTGTTAATGCAACGTTTTCAAACCCACCAGAATCAACCCGAGGAACACACCTTGAACGCCTGCACGAACGGCATCGCGCGCTTATCCTTGATCAGCCCGCGCTGCGTCAGCAGCTCGCGCACTTTCTGGTCGTCCACCTTGTCGTGCTCCGCCGAGTACGCCTCCTTCACGATCTGCACGCACGTCTCCTGCCACTCGGGGAATGCCGTCGAGACGTAGATCCGCACCGCGCGTGGTCGCTTCGGGTCGTATGTCGCATGGCCCTGTTTGCCCTTGTTCATCTTCTTCAGCAGCGACAGTTCGGCATCGCGCATCGTCTTGATCGTCCCGCGCATGTACACTGCGGAGTCGAGAATGGACTGGTCGACAGGCCGTGTCACTGCGGGCCACTGCGCGAACTGGACGGACTTGGGCTCCTTGAAGATCGCGGTCCAGACGTGCTCGGAGAAGTGAGGGGCGATGGGGAGGACGAGAAGCGCTGCGGTGCGGATCCACCACTCGACGAGGTCGGCATGCATGCCGACATCGGAAGTGACCTCACGGTACCAGTCACGGCTTGACTGGAGCTCATAGAAGCCGTACTTCAGGGCGTCCTTGTAGTGCATGCTGCAGAAGACGATAAGCATCAAACCTCGACTTCAAAAGAACGGACATTCACGCACTTAGCGAAGAACTGCTTGGTCTTGGTGATCAAGTCGTTGACCTCGTGCTCAAAGACCAGGTCGTGATAGTTCTTCTCGCCTTGACGCAGCTTCGTCTTGTCCTTGATTTGCTCCTGTGGCAAAATATGAGGGTCACATCAAGATCCGAAAACGAGGAATGCTTACATCGCACCAGGCGATCAAGGTGTGCAGACGCAAGATGTTTGCGTTGGCCGTCTTCTCGTCAAAGTTCGCATCCTCGATACCGTCACCCGCATCAGCCAAGCACAGACGCGTTGCGTCTGCACCGAACTTCTCGATACACTGGCGCATTGTCATCGAGTTACCCTTGCTCTTCGACATCTTCTGCCCGTTGACCATCAGGTGTCCGTTCGTACGGATGCTCAGTGGCCACTTTTCCTCAGGGAAAAGCGCCGCGTGGTTGTACACGCAGAACGTCAAGTGGTTGGGGATGAGGTCCTTGCCGGACGAGCGCACGTCGAAAGGGTAGAAGTAGTTGAACTCGTGCTTCAGCCTGTCCGCCTTCGCCTTCGGCAGTGGGGATGGGTCAGGGAACGGCCCATCGTTCAAGACGTACTCCCAGATCTCGTCGGTCATCTGGTCAGCGGTGATGCCGAGGACACCCGGAACACTGCCATCCAGCTTGCCTGCAAAGACGGATCAATACACGAGACGAATAGCAGGAATGTAACGCACTGTGCAGCAAATGAGCGATCGTATAGTAGGACATGTAGATCGTCGAATCGCTCAAACTCTCAACTAGGAACGTGGGGTCCCAAGGAAGCTTCGAGCCCAGGCCGTATGTACGCGCGCATGCCCACTGGTTCAACCAGGCGAGGACACCTTCGAAGGCGTTGCGGGTCTCGACGTTGTACGTCTCCATCTTCGCGACGAGCCTGTGCACACAGCTCAACACCATTATCACAATGGTCAATAGTAAGAAAGGCGTACTTCTCAGCCTGCGCCCTCCACGAAGGCTCGCCGTAGTCCAAGTACCACTGGTCCATCAGCGCGATCACACACTCGTCCGAGCTCCGCGAGACAATCAGGCCCTCAGGCTCCGCATACGCGAAAGCGAACCCAGACGCGATCATCTGCTCGCGCACGCGCGGTTTGGCCTGCTGCACGGGCAAGCCCTTGAAGTCGCCGACGAGCATCGTGCCGTTGTAGAAGCCCTCCTTGTATGCGAGTTCCTTTGCTTCTGCGAGCTGCTTCGTGTCCTTTTGGGACTGGATCTTCAGCTGCTTGATCAGCGCGGGCGCTGACATCTCGCCGTACGCTGGCGTGGAGAGGACGGGGACGGGGTCGTACTGCACCCACGACGGATCGATCTTGTAGAACTCGGGCTTCTTGCGGAGGTCGGTGAGCGTTGCGAAGTCGTCTGGGGAGTCCGACGGGACCGATGTGACGACGCCAGTGCCTTTGGTCGGCAGGACGTTCTCCATTGGCAGGACGTAGACCTCGGGGTTAATGGACAAGGGCGCTTTAATCTTGGAGCCGACGAGCAAGGAGCCGTCAACCTCCACCAGCTGGTTCACCTGCCCGCGGACGGAAGTGATGCCCTGGAAGGCCATGTTGCGCGCAGCGCGGTGCGTGCACACGTACGCCTCCTGGTCATTAATCGCGAAAACGCCGTACTTGATCTGGGTCCCGACGAAACAATTCGTCTGGCCATACCTTCACGGCGCATCGCCTTAATTCCCGTAATACGCGAACGTCGTTGACAGGTACTCACATTGTTTCTGGCCGAAGGGTGGCTGCGACCAAAAACACCTTGCGGCTGCCGACCTTCTCCCTGATGACCTTCTCCGCAGCTTCCGGGAAACTGACGACCTCCATCTTGATTCCAGTGTACTCCGTCGGACCCAACGCCTCACCCTCCGAACGATCGTGGTCCATACATGGCTGGCCATCTTTGGGACTATAGACGGTATACCGCTCGCCAAACTTGATCTTGCCCAGCTTGTACAGCTTTTTGGTCTGCCATCGTACGAAAGCATCATAATACGGGTTCGCGTCGGTCGTGATGAACGAGCGGCGCCAGTCTATCCTTGAACCAAATAGTTTGTTGTCTTCCTAAGTGCATAGATAGTTCAGTCACTATACGCGAAACGCTGTGCGTGCACCCTCAAAGCACCGTAGTCAGTTCGACACAACGTTCGTGCGATCTGGCCAGCATCCCTGCTCAATCTCGCAGCAGGAAGCGTGGCGGCGAACAGAGGGAAGCTCGACCGCAGCAAATGAACCACAGGGGAACTCGCCGTGAGACCTTCGTGCTCCCTCTACTCAACGGCACTGCAGAATACCCTCCCTTGAAGGCCGGGAAGTTGGCTGCAGCAGGGTAAGAGGGAGTGTGAACCTGAATCTTGCCCAAACTCTTTCGCGCAAGCTCACAGAATACAAATCCCCGCTCTACCCGCATGTCTTTGAGGGCAATGAGCGAATGGTCTTCTGAACACTGGCTCGGGAGTATAAACCGCGCACCGAGGGCTGAGCTTGCTCGGATGCTTCCCAGAAAAAAAAGGTCCTTGTCAACCGCGACAGCGACAAGCCCAAAAACTCGCCACCCCGGAGCCACAACGTGAAAAGCACAGAACGGTAGGGAGAAGGTGGCGCTCGAAAGTACACATACATTTCGGTCAAGTGCCAGCGCGGATTCTTGCGGGACATTCAGGGCCACAATAAACGAGAATTTGTACATGCCAAGTGTTAGCTGCTGCAAGGGGTTGGAGGGAGAACGCACGCGACCAGCATGATTAACAGCGGTGCGCGCATGGTGTTGGCTTGGTGGTCACCAAGAAGAGGCTCGGGTAGAACGAGGATGACCCAGACATTTTGGACACGTTCCGCGTGTCCAAAACGTCTGGTCTGGAAACTAGGTACCGGCGCACAAGACGCGTGAAGTTGAAGTTGAATGATCGGACACTCACAATGCAAATTGGGGGGTAGTACTTGAGCCAATAGTATGGGTCCGCGAACTTCTTGATCTCCTCTCGAGGCACGCCCATCGACTCCATGATTTGGAACTGGTATTGCAAACCGGTCGCCTTGGCCGCCACCTTGCCCTTCTTCGCCTTGTCCGCAGGTTTTGCAGGTCCATCGGCTGTCGCGGTGGGTGTAGCCGGGTTGGCTTCGCCGTCGGGGACGAACCGTTCGAAGTTTTTGCCGAACATTTCGATCTCGCGTTCGATTTTGTCCGACGCCGCCTGCCGCCACCACGATGTATCCTCGTCTCCGCTCCGCAAGAGAGATCATACGACGCACCTTAATGGGCATGCCCGTGCAATGGAACCCGTGCGGGAACAAGACCCGCTTCCCGACCATCCGATGGTATCCTGCAGCGAATTCAATCTTGGAAATCGTGAACGCGTGGCCGAGGTGGAGAGAGCCGTTGGTGTACGGGTAGGGGAAGTTGCCGAACCACTTGGGGAACTGCTCCTTGATCTCCGCAGGCGAGAGGCCCTTGAGCTCTTCCTGAGACGGAGGCTCAACCTCGAAGAGCCGCTCCTGCTGCCATTTCGCCTGGTACTTGAGCTCGAGCTCGCGGAGCTCGTCGCGTTTGCCCGTCTGGGCGAGCTCGATGGTATTTGCGGTGGCGTTGGCCATGGTGCGGGTGAGGATTATACTCGCGAGACGAGTGGGACGTATAGAACGTCGCCAGAGGGAGAGAATGGCGGCCAATGCAGTGTGGATGGACCAGATAAATCAGGCAAAAAGAGCTGTGAGCAATCGATGTCAGTTCGAGTCATCTGAAGCCAATCTGCCCAGATCCAAATCATCCATGGGTGTCCGGGGTCCGTTGGGCCTCGCTGCCCGCCTATCGATGCCACAGAGGACCACAGCACCAGCACCTGGAGACCTGGTCAATAGCGAGCTAGAGGGAGCTGGAGACTTACGTTCCGAAACCAGAGTGCGTGACGAGACGAGGGGCTCGACCCAAGTTGCAGACGATGATGATGACAGGACAAGTTAAGCGCGACTGCCGACCGTAGGGTTTAGCCTAGACTGAATCTGGGGTTAGGAGATCGGAACTTTTGAAAGGCTCAAGACTTACTCCGACGTCCGTTCGACTCACCCTCGACGAATCATGCGACAAAGTATGGCTCCTGCAGGCACATTGTACTAGCCTAGCATATACCATGATTGACACTACGATGTAGAAAGTCAGCGAGCTGAAAAGCTGACTCTCGCTTGAGATGCAGTCTACCGGCCCGGCGCTCTCGGCCAAATGACGGTGATGTTGATCCTATCCATGGGGTTATGGAAGTATTTCTATAGACATAAGATTGCACGATTCGCCACTTCGCTTACCCCGTGACGGGGGGTGACCCCCGCCAAAGCCGTCATCACGTTCAGAGGGCGCCAAGCTAACTAGTCCTCCAGATTTCCTCCTTTCGCGAAAATTCAACCTATGCTCGGTATAGAATTCCTCTCCCTACAGATCATAGGAAACCGATCTGAAAGAATCGTCTTCGTAGAGGAGGAGTTAGCTAAGCGGACTCCAGTCACGCTTATCTATGCGAAGTGGCGGATCGTGGATGAGCCCAATCTTATCTCATCATGTCTCTCGCCACACAGCATCCATATATGCTTTTTTCCTGACACATACACACTCGATCTTGCGCGATCCAACGCTTCTGACATCTTTTAAGAGGTGAGGTTTGTGGCGGTCATGTCAGTCGCCGTTATGATTTATCAGCTCCTATGCACCCAGATTCGGACCAAGAAACTCAGAGAGCACCGTCTGTTGCCTCCCCGACATCGCCCCCTCTGAGCGATGCGCCGACCCTCCTCTCCAAAATGAGCTTCACTTCGGATACTTACACCGCCGTCGCTCCCGCTCTAGTCTCGGAGTTCGAGAGGAAGTTCTATTGGAACGGAATCTCTGCCGACCCTCCCCATCTGATCTATCGTTCGGACCTCGACTCCAACCCTTTCCCCCATCCTACCCCAGGCGACAGATGGCCGTATCTTCCCGTTAAGACGGCCTACGGGGTCTTCAACACGCCGCTGAACCCGGTCTGGAGCTCCGTTGCCCCCTTGATCAACGCTTCTCTCAAGAAACGCGGCATTGCACGCTCTGTCCTCAAGACCGCCCGCTTCGTGACCGAACACGAGAACGGGGAGAAGACACTCGGTCCCATAGTCATCTGGATCGCCCTTCATCCCGGCAAGAATACCCCCTCCGACGCTCGTGATGCCTCGCCCGAAATGCTCCGTATTCTAGCGGAGCATGGCGTCGAGGACGCCGTTGTCGAGTGGTACGAGGGCAAGGTCGAGAGGCTCGTTGGTCCGCCTCTTTTGCGTGTTACGGACAGCACCAACCCCTCTTATTACGTCCGACGTCCCCTCACAGCTGCGCTCGGTATGCCAATCGCTACGATGGAGATGGAGCGGGAGGACGCCCAGGGTTCCCTCTCATTCTTTTTTCACGAGAGTCGGGACTCGAAGGGCGAGCTCAGCGCCAGGGTCTTTGGCGTTTCTTGCAAGCACGTTCTCCACAAGGACATGACCGTCGACTACGAGTTCGAAGGCTCTGGCGCGTCTCGCCAGTATGTTCACGTCTGTGGCGATCGACGCTACAATCGCTTCGCTACTGAGACCCGAGACTTGATCAGGGAAAACGTCGATGAGGCCGTAAGCCTCGCGGAAGAGATCACCCGATTGGAGCAGAAGGAGACGAGGTCTGACCCGGAGGAGGCGGAGGAGGACAAGGCGGCCTTGGAGAAGAAGAAGAGACTGTTGGAGGAGGTGAACAGCAACAACCGGAAGCTGCAAGCCTTTTTCACGGAGACGGATGCGGGTTGGCACACGATTGGACTTCGAATCATCGGCTCCACACACTGGGCCCCCAAGATCGCCGTTGACGTCGACGAGCTCCGCTACACTCGCGATATCGGAACGTTTGAGCTCGACCCGGAGAAGTTCAGGCCCAACTTCAAGGGCAATGTCGTTGATCTTGGTGCGTTTTATCTTCTCCCGTGAATAATCATGTCGCCTAATAAAAAAATCACCTTCAGGAAACAAGTTCTCCTCGTCCGAACTCAAGAAAATATTTTGGCCGAATGGTACCAACCCGACCGGCATGAAGTTCCCCTCCAACCGCCAGCTCAGGATCAGGGGCGCTGTTCCGCGCGAGTTCCTTGCTAGACCCGACTGCTTCGACGAGAACGGATATCCCGTCTATATCGTTGGCAAAGACGGGAACACGACGGACTTCACCGTCGGACGCTACGCCGGACTGGAGGCGTACCTGTGCGATGAATCCGGCCAGGAGTCGATCGAGGCGGCAGTGTATAACTATAGCAAGACTTCCGGCAACTTCTCCGCCAAAGGAGACTCCGGCTCGCTCATCTTCACTGGCAACGGCCAGATGCTCGCCATCCTCCACTCCGGCATGCCGCGGGGATTCTCCAGCCACGTCACCTTCGGCACGCCCGCCTTCTGGGTCATCCAACAGCTCAAGACCAAGTACAAGTACGCCGACTTTGCTCGAGAGGCCTTCTGATCGCGAACACCATCGTCTTTCCCCTCCCCGCGGCAGCGCACCGTCGACGGGCCCTCGATGAAGGACTGGTGCGGGGGGCGCGGCGTGGGCCCAAATATCATCCCCTCCTCGACGGTCGGCAAGGTCATCCCGAGCCTCACGGGCAAGCTCACGAGCGCGTCTTCAATCCGCGTGCCGACGCTCGACGTCATCGCTCGTCTCGCGCGCCCAAAGACGTACGACGAGATCAAGCATGCCGTGCGGGACGCCACGGCGGAGGGCTCGTTGAAGGGGTTGATTGCGTACACGGAGGACAAGGTCGTGTCGAGCGACTTCGTGGGGAAGGACGCGTCTGCGGTCTTCGACGCTGAGGCGGGCATCGCGCTCAACCCGCAATTCGTCAAGCTCGTGGTGTGGTATGAAAGCGAGTGGGGATACTCGCACCGTGTGTGCGACCTGGTCGCGTGTGCGGCGAAGATGAATGACGCGCTTTGAGGACGTTCGAGCGGGAAGATATCGTTAGAGTCGCTTCGTGTATTGTTGAGTTGCCCTAGAAACTTTGTGAGCTAAAAGGCGGCATCATGGCGGCTTCAATAGAAATTTGTCATCTCTGCCCTAGATCTAGAATCACATTGAACGTGTGGACAGTCTTACGTGGTCAGCACAAGCGGTTCGAGTCATTGGAGCGATAAATTATAACATGGGCCAAGCCTTGTAGCTTCTGGACACCCATCCAAGTCATTGGACAGTAATCGTACACTACACACACGAAGAATGCTGAAATAATAATAATTTACGGGTCATCATCCATGTCCTTCCGGAAATAGGTCATGGTCATGCTGGATTGCTCTGGAGAACACTATTGGGATTGAAGTGCCCTTCGACTTGACTGGCGTCCGATGGCCAACGATACCGGCCTTCGAGCAAGTTCGGGTCGCGAATGTTGAGCATGAGGCGGGTGATGAGCGAGCTCGCGACCCTGGCACGGACGAACGTAAGTCCCCACACAGACACTATGGAATGATATGGGATGCCTACACGTTTGTGGAGGTCACGCTAATTCCCGTGTAGATGGACTGCAGGAGGGTGGTGCGTTGAGAAAAGTTACCTCACGTTAGTGTCACCTTAGAGCGCACCTGTGCGAGCTGTATGGGTAGCGTTAACCAGATGTCTCTCAAAATCGACGCCAAGGACACTGGTACTCACCAGGCAGGTCAAAATATTTGACAGGTGGCATACAAAAAGGGCCCTGTGACCAGATCCCGCCCAGTTAGCCAAACCTACGATTTCTAATATATGTTCGCATGGCATACACGAAGTAGAGGGATCCTAGACATTCCCAAATCAGCTGGGTAGACATGAAACGGAGGAAATCATGCTGAAGTTTACCGTCTCGAAGAAATAGAGTAAGCAGAGTTCCGCGGCACTTGGCCGCAATTGGGACAATTCGAGCTAACGTGACCGTAAATACGGCGAAGTCGAATGTTAGGGCGATGCCCCATATTGCTGCAAAGTCTAGGGTAGTTTATCTGTCTAAGTACGCAGCTGAAGGTGAAGTCTATGGTAAGATGGGCTTACAGTGACCCCTCGAAGTCCGCTAAATGAGGATCATAGCTGATAAGACGAGTTGGGTAAATACGGACGTACTGCGTCTCAGATAAGGAAAAGTCGCATCCAGCATTTAACAAGTCCTTCGAGTATGCGTAATCCACAGATGGCTGTCGCCATGCCTGCGTAAACGACCACTGCCAAGGACCTCGCGTCAGTTTGAAATTGGAACTGGATCTAAGGTGACTTACAACACTTATAGCGCATCCAGCAACGCAAAATGCGATTAGGAAGAGCACCATTGGGCGACGCCCGTGATACAGTGCATTTATGCGAAAGATCTGAAGCCCTGAAGAGCATATATCAGGATGGGCCTCAAGGTGCTACATCTTCACTTACCCGCAACGATCACCTGGGTAACTCCAGCCAGTATTTGATGGTACATGCGCAATTTAGAGCATCTGGGTAAAGGGAAGTCCAATTCAACTTGTTGATCATGCTTCTGAACCACTGGCATGTTGACACGCCTAGTGCTTACACCTGAATGTAATGTGCGTTAGATTGTGCAAGTGTGGTCAGAAAAACCCACTCAACAGATTGATCGTGAGCCTCATAGAACTGATATACGATGGGAATGTGTCCAAATAGCGACAGATATCGATTTAGGTAGAAGACGGACGACGGCGACGAGAACCGCGTCGCCCAGAAGCGCTCCACTTCAGTGCCGAAGGTGATCACGTAGTCGAAGTATAGTATGGCTATACCATGTCGAAATAAGCGTACTGTTTTATCTTGAGGGGACGAAATGAGGGTAGAGGGCTCACTGAAAGTTGCAGTCGAGGCGATGCGGACGATGTGGTTTGACTGCGCACTGCCCGTGGTCCGTGTCAATATCAACTAACAACGCTGACGAGACTTGAATACAGACTCACAATGTAAGCTCCCATCCGCCACCGTCGCTCGAGCTGTAACTTTTCATGGCTTGAAGGAAAGGATGTACGTCCAGCATGTACAGCGAAGGGCAGGAGCTAGCAGCCGGACAGCGGAGAGTCGTGTGCACTGTGATAGTCGTATTAAGTAGCGAAGGTGGCTATGAAAGCCTGGCTGTTCTTAAGGATACATACAATGATTATGATGGATGGGAGTCATGTACGGGGATACCGCCACATCCGAAAAGATACTCACGGAGGGCTTCCTCGATCTGGTCGCAGCGCAAGCATCAAACTTCTTCGGGTAATCTCTTAGTGGTTTCAACGGATTGAGGGGGTGAGAGTGCGGCCGGCAGATGTAATAGCGACACCTTTTCCGCCTACGTAGTTCTCGTGTATGTGACCCGGAGTCGTAGCTCCATGGCCGTTGAGAGCATGCGCAACTGCAACGTCGAATGAGCAGCTGATTCAACACTGAAGTTAGTACAAAGAAGCAAACTAGATGCGGAGGAGCGTACATGATTGGATCTGGAGTTCTACAGATATATTAGCTCAGGAAGATGACTGACTAGATGCCCAGTCCTGACTCGGACGTCCTCAAAGAATCCCAGCCGAGACTCGCACATTGACGAACGCCGTATTAGAGCACGATACGATAATTTGAGATTGCGACATGGGTTTCAGCATAGCATGGCTTCAAAAACTGCACGGAAAAGCTCAACCGCGAACATAGCAGGAGGTAGTATATATAGGAACTGACCTCACCGGCGAATGGTTGCAATTGACGACTTGGCACTGTCGCTGGCCACCGGAGGCTTGCGGCAATGTTCCGCCGAGCAATTATAGACTGTTGTCCATCCATCTTGGATCGTTTCAGTCAGTCTCGTCAACTATGAGCCTGGGAGAAAACATTGTCATGGATATTGAGCATGGTGGGTGCGAGCGAGGACTACTAGTACATGGACTCTCCGCGCCGCGGCTGTCCAGGGCGGTGTGGACTATTTGGCGCCGCACTGCGCCGAGCCAGTGCCATTACGCAATACTCTGACCCTCCCTCCCACCTACTTTTCAATATCCATCCGTCTTCCGAATCCGTCCTGCGCATCGAGTCCCAGGACTCGTGCTGTAGCCCTTCCAGCTTCTGCTCATGACCTGTTTATGACTCCTCGAGAGCAGCCGCTTCAAGTTCCACCGACCGCCGCGGCCTTCGGGCAGCGCAACAGCCGCCGGACCTCGCCTCCTTCGACTGACGGCTACTCACAATTCATAATGGACCATCCTACTATCCTCTGAACGTTCAAACGTTCATCGCCCAGACCAATGTGTCCGTAACGCAAACCATGGCACCTGGGCTTGGCCTGCTCTTCAGCGACATGTGAGCCGTCCTTCGCCGTCCACGTGCATGCTTCTCTTGCATTCCTCTCCTTCCCCGTCCTATGAAAAGCTATCCTGCATGCCTCATTTATTGTTCTCTTCTCTCGCCCTCTTTCCACCCACATGGCTTCAAAGCGTGGTAAGAACAGGCTGGACGAACATGCGAGATTCGCCCGTGCCGTCACCTCGGTTAAATAGGGCTCAAACTGGCCTTCTACCCCGACGAGACCCCGTTGCACTTTTCGCCCATCGACGCTTCAACAAAGTCGACTATCGGTCTTAAAATGAAGTGCTGGACGTCTCTTCCTGCAGCCGTTGTAGTCACGGCTGCCCTGCATCTGCAAGCTGCCTTCGCGCAGAACCTCATCCTGACCAACGATGATGGATGGGCGGTCGCTCAAATCCGTGCTCAGCGAGACGCGCTCGTCGATGCATCATTCGATGTACGTGTTGTGTGTTTTTATGACCTTCCCTTCTCATTCATCTGCTCCGTTCGTCATGAAAATAGGTTGTTTTGTCAGCCCCTGCAGAGAACGAATCTGGGACAGGTTCTTCTTCTGCGACGCCTGAGCCGTTGTCGCAACCGTGCGAGTTCAACACCTGTCCTACTGGCTCCCCTGCTGAAGGTTTTAATGCAAGCGACAGTAGGTGCTCCACCTTTATGAATGCGTCCATCGACTCTGATATGACTGAATCGGGACAGCGAAACTGAACTACGTGAACTCTTTCCCGTGAGCCGCCGAAGGAATCATCAAATGAAAGCCTAGACTTACTGTATCCGGTTTTCAAGGGTGGACTCGGTGCGCTTCGGTATACAGACCCTTGCACCTGAGTTCTTTGGCTCTGCACCGGACTTCGTCGTCAGCGGTCCTAATGTCGGGAGTAAGTTCCTTGGTCCGTGTCGTGCCCCAATCTTGTCCTAACACATGGTTCGATTTGCAGACAACCTCGGCACTGTGACCGAAAACTCCGGGACCGTGTACGTCCACGACGCTTCCCAGATGTACAGAATGCTGACCACAGCCCGACAGCGGCGCGGCGTGCGAAGCCGCCAAAGAGGGCATCCCCTCCACCGCCTTCTCCGCCAGGACCGCCTCCCAGGTCTCCTTCACCACGCTCACCACGTCCCCCAACTCCTCCAGCACCCTCTCCGCGCTCCTCTACGCCGCGCTCACCGCCAACTTCACACGCACGCTCCTCTCGCCCGCCGCCCGCCCGATCCTGCCTGCGAGCGTGACGCTCAACGTCAACTACGGCGCGACGACGTTCTCCTCGTCGGGCGCGCCCAACGGCGACTGCGCGAGTCCGAGCGACTTCCAGTGGGTGTTCACGCGGCTGCTCCAGGACAGCAGCGCCGTCGACGTTGAGACGTGCGGGAGCACGACGCTGCCCGACGAGACGACGGTCGTGGATGCCGGGTGCTTCGCGAGCGTGACGGTCATGAACGCGAGCACGAAGGCAGACGTCGGCGCGGATGTGCAGGCGGCAGTGCTGGAGCGGCTTGCGCCGAGCGGGCTACTGACGTGCTTCAGCGGATGAGCGGGGTGGGGGTTCAGGGTAGTATGGGTGGGGTTCAACTGGATCCTGGCAAATGGGCGAGTGCACGTTCAGGTGAATCGACGCGCGGTCAAGTGGCATATGCAACTCTGTAAGGATTAGGTATGAATATTCAACTTGAATCACACGCGACTACACGACTCCGACTCTCATGGAATGTCGCGCCGTCCATTCTCGCTGAAGACATGAAACAACTATAGAACATGTGCAAGACGTCTTGAATGTTCCACGGATTGTCACCGTGCTCAAAACGTGCTTGTTGGAGAATGGCTCCAGTGTCCGGTGACCCTCCCAAACACTGAAAATCCGGTTGTCTTCCCGTCAAGAGTCTCACTAGTGGATGATACGCATATGTCGAATAGCAAAACTGCCGTTCCACTGGCAGGCTTCAGAGCGAGAACTATGCCGATAGCTGCCGGGTTGCCACCGGTCTGGAAGCGTTCCTCGGAATACCCGTAGCTGCATGTCCTACTAGAGAATACGGGACGTGTTTAGTCCTAGAGACCAACGAAACGAGCACCTGGGGTCCGGTTGCCTCCGATGATCTAGACGCCCGTCGCCTGCCTTGCTGCTGCTCTTGAATGTGATCCACGACATCCCAGCGTCCACTGGGAGTACTCACCTTCCCTTGACATTCATGTCTTCCTTGTTCTATGTTCTGAATGAGACCGGCCCACTCTGTCTGGTAGCAGTCGGACTTGAACGGTCTTGTGATCCGCGCGAGTGGAACTCCGGCTTCTACTTCGCAGCATCGGTAGCGTTTGTCACGACAATCCTTCAATGCTCTTCTTTGGGCCTACAGCACTGTCTTCCTCATTCACTAATATCTGTGAAGAAGCCTTCTCTTCCTAGTGAACGTCTCGCTTAGCTTCCCCGTGGTGCTCGGATCTCAAGTCGTAGAACTAATATTCAGATATGTGGCATGTCTGCTCAAAACTCAGGCCTGCTCAAGATGTCCTTAAAAGCGCAGCGACTCTGCTGCTGGGCCGGCCTCCAGGGAACTTGTCCCATTCACTTTCTTCCTTGCCTCACTCCCCAGCCTTCGCTATGCAGCACTGGGCTTCTGTCTTTACCGCTGTCTCACTCGCAGCCGTGCTCTTCCAGAGCGCCTCCGCGAACAACATCCTGTTGACGAACGACGATGGATGGGCTGTCGCCCTCATCCGCGCTCAACGTGACTCTCTCGTCAACGCAGGTTACAACGTAAGTCCCCGAAACTCTTTCACCGGGCCTGAAGTGAACACTATGGTGCCGGAATAGGTTATCCTCTCTGCCCCGACCCACGACATGTCTGGGACTGGATCCACGTCCGCAACGCCGCAGCCGTTGGCCACACCATGCGAATTTAACACTTGCGCTATCGGCTCCCCCGCTGAGGGCTTCAATGCGAGCGACAGTGCGTTTCGCTCCCTCCCGTCCCCCGGACGTTACTCATGAACAACTTCATCGGTTTTATATTGAACAGCGAGATTGAACTACGTCAACTCTTACCCGTGAGCCCTTGACGACCTAACAAACATTAGACAACGAGGCTAATAGCTCTCGATTTTAGAGTCGACGCGGCCCGCTATGGCATCCAGACCCTCTCGCAAGAGGTCTTTTGCTCCCCGCCGGTCCTAGTCGTCAGCGGTCCCAACGTTGGCAGTAAGCACAACCCGGCCTCCTCTTTGTCTGCATATTCAAACCGGTGTAATCTTTCATAGATATTTTGGGCGTCGGCACCCAGGAGTCTGGCACTGTGTACGTCCTGGCCCTCTCTTCATCTCGAGCTGCAGTCCACTCACTCGCTATGACCAACCCAACAGCGGTGCGGCAGCCGAGGCCACCAAGGAAGGCATCCCCTCCATCTCTTTCGCCGCCGGGACTGCCGCTGGGGTGTCCTACACCACGCTCACCACCCAGCCCAACTCGCGCGACACCGTCTCCGCGCGCCTCTACGCGGACCTCTCCACCAACTTCACGCGCACGGTCCTCGCGCCCTCCCTGCGCCCCATCCTCCCCGCCGGCGTCACGCTCAAGGTCAACTACTCCCCGACGACGTTCACCGCGGCCGGAAAGCCCGCGGGCAAGTGCTCGCGCCTGAGCGACTTCACGTGGGTGCTCACGCGCACGCAGCCGACCACGAGCTCGACCGACGTCGGCTCGTGCGGGACGTACCGCCTGCCCGTCGAGGCGAAGGTGGTAAGTGGCGGGTGCTACGCGGCGGTCACCGTCGTCAACGCCACGACGAAGCTCGACGTCAGCGGCGCGGTGCAGCTCGAGGTGCTCAACAGGCTCGCGCCGAGCAGGATCTTCGGGTGCTTCCATGGCTAGGCGACGCGGTGATGTTGTCGAGGTTGAGAATCTGGAGCCATCCTAGCTGAGGGTGGCCCGATACCCTGGATCGAGTGTTTTGGTTCCGACTCCTAGTGTCTGCTACCTATGATTCCCTGACCTGTACAGATACACCCCAGCTCGATAATAATTTGGCTTTGAACTACATTTGCCGTTAAGGACTGCATCCTCAAGCCTATCATACGATTGGTACTGTCCATGCCGTGGAATGTCCTGAACGCTGACCTAGGGCGTAACATAATGCGGATCACCGAGATTGAACGCCATGCCGACGGCACCATGCCAGAAAAATGCCCACCAAACACTACACAATCGCCCTCGCAAGTACCACACCGGCTCCGACAATGGACACCAATGAAGCTCCCGCCACGCCCAATCGACCCGCACCGTTTTTCAACGTTCCGGTAGCAGTCGCGGCGGGTGCGCTCAGGGTGTTCGTAACCACCACAGACTGGATCACCGAGCCTCCCGAGTTCTTATAAACGACCGTGCAGACGGCAGAGCTGTTCCCGATCGCGCAGTCCTCGTTGATCGTCACCCCGCCGGAAAGTTCATCTAGATGCGCATCCGCCGATCCTACCACGAGGGTAGCTGTAGACGACGTTGACCTTAGTACTTGCAAGTACCGCTGGAACGAGGGAGATTGGGACGTACCTGCCTGGGTTATTGTGGTATCCGGGGCGGTGCCACTCGGGTTAGTCGTAGTTGGTATGGCGAAAAGGACGGAGTAGCTCGTGTGTCCGCTCGAGTCTGAGCCGAGGGTGGCCGCAGCGATGACGTCGCTGGTATCGAGGCCGATTCGAGAGAGGGCATTCGCGACCCCACTGTTATCGTTGGATGGTGCCGCGTCTGTTGAAATCGTTAGATTGCTGCCTGTGCATCATAATGGCGGGAAGGGAGAGTGCTCACACGAGCCGCACAAAGCGGACAGGACGACGAGCGACGGCACGAGTTTGGAGACCATGCTGTCGGCTCGTTCTAGTGCTCCGTAAGTCGCAAGAAACGAGCGTCGACGTAATACCTCGGGGCCTGGGGATGGGAGCAGACAGAACGCGCTACTTCGAGATACCAGGGCCATGCTTTATGTATTATTTTACCCCAAGAGCATCATTATGGAACACAGCATGGCGGCCCAGTGCCTCAGGCCCGCGGATTCCCATGCCACCGTTACATTGGGCGAACAATGATCAAGTTCCTGACGCGGATAAAAATGTGCCAAGCCTACCGTGACCTCGTGCCTCCTCCGCGTCCCAGGGGACCCATCGCTGACCTCGGACTGAATGCTCTTCATGCCTCGTGGCGTTCCCATCTGGGGAACGGGCCACGGCACGAGAGCTAGCGGGGGAGACATTAAGTGCAATCTCCCTACTTGGACAGAGTTTACAAACCGCAGGCCTATACAGGCCTTGCAGCTCTGAAAGCCACCAACTCCGCCATACGACAAGTATCATCCGCATCATTCTGATCCGCCGTAGCCGCCGTGGGTATGCACCTGCTTCGATAAGCCCAACTTTAGCCGCGGCGTTCTGCTGCCCGAACTCAAACACAATGCGTGCAGCTGTGCGCTCGGGGTGACAACTTCTGGACTTACCAGCACTGCGGCCCTGGCTCTCCCCTTCCCCAGCGTGAAGTCCAAAGCCAAAGCGCATCCGCCCCGCCCCATTCCTTGAAGTGGGGCTACCAGTCGTAAAGATTGAAGGGCAGGGCCACGCGCTGCCAGTGCACGGGGTGATCGTGGTGACCATCGACGTGAGCGTGGCCGTTGCGTTCTTCGCGACGAGCGTACAGATAGCGCTGTCGTTGTTGAGTCCGCAGTCCTCGTTGAACGTCACCACCTCGCTTCCTACGGTCACGACTCCGAAGAGATGCGCATCTGTGGAGCCTTCGACAAGGGTGGCTGTGGAGTCATCCTCATGGTTAGATAGATTCAAACTCCATGTCTCGAATTGGACAGTTGACTGTGCACATACCTGCTGGGCTAAGTGTGGCGTCTGCGGCAGTCGCGACGCCGACCGTTCTCGTCACAACAGGAATTTCTAGAGCGAGGGAGTTAACTGGTGTGCCCGCTTGAGTCTGTCCCGAGAACGTCGGCGGTACTGAAGCCGCCACGGAAGCCGATCCCAGAGAGGACAGATGACACGCCGTCGTCGGGTGCCGAGTCTGCGAAGTTATAAAAATGGAGCATCAAGCCGCGATGAAGCACCCACATGAACCGCACAACGCAAACAAGACCACAAGAGATGGCAGAACCTTGGGGAACATGCTGAAAGAGTTGAATGTTCGATGAGTAAATGCGAGAGTAAATAAAGTTATGCAAGCGCACTTTCAAAATGCGAAGGGCAAAACAAAAGACGAGAAAGCTGGCTCGGGGAGTCGCCAGACTCTGGCAGCCCCCGCCCAAGTATCACGCCGTTGGTGTCAGGAGAGCCCGCCGAAACCAGAAAGACGTCGCTTGGACTGTCAAGTTCCGAACGCTTGGTGCGGCCGACGATTCCCACTCCTCACCGGCCTCACTCCGTCGTGTAGCCGATCCAACCAGGCTGGCGTCACGCTGAACGTCAACGACAGCGCTCCAACGACGTTCTCGACCAGGTAGCGGATAGCGGAATGGTCCTCGTGTGAGCGTGTGGGCGACTCCGGCCTGAAATGAGTGCCAGTCATGCCAGTCTTCATACCGGTATTCGAACTCGAAGGGCCCGGGGTTGCATCGAGATGATGGGGAGATAATATATAGGTCATTCGAACTCGCGACGTTGGAACTCCGAGGACCCGGAGGTACGACGATGACGAATGCGACTGAGCGTGAGGATGAGCAAGTTGACAAGTTGCTGGGGCCCGGGCAAGCTTCAAGCTTCAAGGCTTGCCTCTGCCAGTGCGAGCACTAGTGCTAGCTTCCGGCGACGACTGTTGTGGACGCCCACACGGTGCTGCACGGACCGGTTCCAAACGCCGGCTAGGATTGTCGGACTTCGACACTCTTCGAGTTATATGACCGTCCTCCCTCGCCTGCGTTGCACGTGTATTGTCTCGAGGACATGACGAAGGTTTGTGTTCGAACGTCAGTTGTCGCCACGCTCCGGTATGTCAGACGTTAGGCGGTCGTGGGCGTTTCGTAGCGCCGGCGGCTGAAGCGCTGAAACGCGGTGCTCAGCCTATTGACGGTACAGTACTTGTTTGGACCGAGTTTGGACGCTACGCTCATCGGGGACTGCAAAGGATTGCACTGCACACATGTACCAGTCCACGGAACAAGCGGCGAGGGACATACCCCATTCATTTGGTGTGTCTGTGGGCGGAAGACTTACTCTGCAAGCCGAGTCCGACCCGTTCAAGACATTCAACCCACTAGCCCGAGACCCAACGCCGCCACATCTGTTCGCCTCCTCTGCTGTCCTTCCAATTCTCGAACGATCTTCGGCTCGGACACACGTATTTGCACTTGTCCCTCCCATCAGAGACCTAGAAAACAAAAGGAATGGCGGCAGATCCAGACTGGGATCGGTGGAAGCATAGGATAGGGCATTTTGCCTTCCGCGAATTCGGTCCCACCGAGCGTGATACGAGAGGGCACCCTGAGGCGGCGTCGCATGGTGTCCGCGTATTGAAGGGCACAGTGGCGGATTGTCTGTTATCCATCGCAATCAATCGGTGAGGCGAACGAACAAGAGAATCACGCGCCGTTGGAACCCGAATATGGCTGACCCCTTGTCCGATTTCGAGGGCTGACTCCAACTTCAACATGCCGACATGCCCCGAGGTCCCACCCTCCTGCGTATAAAAACCCGTCCTCTCTCCCGTTCTCTCTCTCCTCAGAACTCCCACGTTCACTTCCTCCCCTCCTTATCCTCCTAGGTGCGCCGGCGGCCCGCATTGGTGCATGCTATGTGGGTAGTCGGTCGTACGCTCTCTCGTGAGGGGTCGAACGTCGAGCTGGGTTGCTTCTCCCCCATATGTCCATGTCGGGGGCCGCGTGGACGGGGCTGTTGGGCACCTCGCTATCGACCGGTATGTTCCCGTGCTTCAGTCAGCCTTCTATCCTCAGCTAACGCTCCTTGCAAGCTTATGGGGTCGGAGGTGTCCACTCACCAAACTATCTTGGTACGCTCCGTGGTTTCCGTCCCGATGCTGGTTGTCGTTCATCCTTGTTGTCCCGGACAGTCCTTCCTCCCTTCCTCTCCCTTCTCCGTGACGCGTTCAATACTGGACGTCACATGGCATGGCTGACAGAACACCGTGTAAGTCCATCCTGTTCCCAAATTCTACGTGCATAAAAGACACTTACCTCGCGCACTATAGCCACCCGCACAAGGTGTCAGCCGCCCCGTCGATCGTAAGCCCACCTGGTGGCCTTCGACGTTCGCGCACGTCGCACTCAGGCTCCCGCCCTCGCCGCGAATCACTTCATCGTGCCGGCGAAAAGGTGGTCGAGCCAACGCCTTTCCGATACAGTCGCCTGTCGGGGATGGGCGACTCGGATTGTGCGGAGTCGGCGCGTCGCATTGCAAGGCTGAGCCTCCGACTGGTGAGTTCTCCAATATACTATGGTATTTGGCGGGAGACTTACTAGAATGCATGCAGCGTGCACCGGCTTCCTCAGAACTAGATGCGGATGTTTCCCAGTGAGTTTCAACCTTGTACTCGTTCGCTGACGTTTTCAGGGTGTGTGCAGGGACCTGTTGTCAGCATAGCGCGTATTGGGTGGGTCTTCCAGGACTATATATAAACCACGTTAGTACCATGTAATGACTGTAGTAGCGTCAACAATAAACATACTGATGCAGATTGTCTCCCCAACATAACAACAAAGGTGCTCGTGCATCCCGCGAGCGAATAAATGAACGTCTGTTCGTCGCATTGACCAGGAGCGAATTCTTGACCAGGGAATGTTTCAAAGCTCTGTCAAATTTCCTACGCAGACAGAAACGTAAGTACTCGATTGAGATGCTCGTGCTGCCTTAGTGGTAAGTTTCATGTACCCAAGTCCGATCTCCTGACCTTAGGCTGTACATAGTATTAAACCCACCAATCTGATCAATGCACCAGTAAGTAATTGATGGTAAGCATAAGATGCTGAGAGTGCCGATGGTCGTGACCGGTTGTGTTCATCTTGTGCTGTGCACGCTTAAATATGGCTTCATTACTTACACAACATTCCCGAGACACTGATGAGAGCAGGACATACATAACGAAAACTTCGAAGCAGGTAACTAGGAACCTCCTTACTCATTGAGGCTACGCCATCGCCCCCACAAGGACTACACCTGCCCCAACGCCCGCCAGTAGCGAAGCCATTGCCATGCCCACCTGAGCGGCACCGTTTGTCGGAGCTGAGCTAGCCCCACTGCTGGTTGGGCTGAGGGTGGCCGTAAAGGCAGTTGAAAACGTCGTGGCAGCGCCCTTCTCGACGACAGTGCAGGCCGCATAACCATTACCGAGCGCGCAGTCTTCGCTGACCGTCAACAACTGAGTTCCAGCGGTCGCGATTTCAAAGATATGGGCGTCCGTCGAGCCCTCCACGAGGGTCACTGTCAGACCACCACGCAAGGTGTGGTCAGTGCTTTGGATCTGATCGTGCAGGAGCGGGCTCGGTTTGAGGACGCACCTATGGCGGTAAGCGTGGTGTCCGCGGCAGTCGCAGTGGCAGCCATAGTGAATGGCTCCGCAAAAACGATGGAGTAGCTGGTGTGGCCGCTTGAGTCTGAGCCGAGGGTGGCCGCGGTGACGACCTTGTCGGCGGAAAAACCAGCCCGGGACAGAGCAACCGACAACCCGTCCTCAGACGGTGCCGCGTCTGTGGAGTCGGTCGGTCAGTGCTTCTTCGTCGAGCGCTGATGGAGGCAGAGTACTCACACGAGCCGCGTAACGCAGACAGGACAAGGAACGACGGAACGAGCTTGGAGAGCATGCTGTTAGACAGTGCGGCTGTCAGCAAGCCACAGACGACAAGTGCAAACGCGACGCAGATGGACGCACCTTCAGAGTGGATGGAACAAAAACAGGGGAATACCCTGCCTTTCGAGAAGCTAGGGTCGTCTTTTATGTATTTCCCAGAGTATCGCGCAGTCCAGACTAGTCCAGAGCATGATTGTCTGTATCCCGGTTCCACATATGACCGCCCAGAGACTGCCAACACCGCCAGACAAAATCAAACGCTCAGCGTATACATACACACAATACGACACCCATTGGCAACTTCATGCCCATGGTTCTCGAGCTCCCTGTGCAGTGTATGCCTCGTTCGTCTCGTTGTCATCATACTGAACATCGTTGATACGCATGCGCTTTGAGCTCTTCGGGCAATGAACAAGACGAGGGCGACCCGGAGCCTCCCGGAGCATAGTCGGCTTCTGAATGGCAATGTGCTGTATTTCGAGGTGCGGGGCCCCAGGAGCATTTGCTGAGGGAGACGTGACAGTCGAAGACGGAAGCGAAGTTGATAGAGTCCCCTGGGAGTGCATGTCCAAGGCTGTCCAAGGTAGTGTCGGTCTGTGATCCGAGTTCTGGCTGCAGTGATCCGGCCGTGGGGACGACCCGGCCCCTCCGGAGTATTACATAATAAGGAGGGTGGCACTGCCTCCGAGCTCCAGTGAGCGCTGAGCTTCTGGGGCCGCGATGGTCGCGGTTCGCGAGCAAACTTCGACTGCCATCTCTCTTCCCGCACTTCCCTTTCGCTCTCGCCACCGGTGGGTATGTAAAGTACTGCAGTTAAAAGCTCCAGCTTCAGTTTTTTCTCTATTAAGGCGGGTCACTAACGTTGAACGTTGAACGACAGTATTCTTCGCAAGGCAGACTGGGACATGATAAGTTTCCGAGTCTTCGTCCTCGAGCATCTTCTCCAAGATGGCTTCTCTGGCATGTATAGTAGCAGCAGCAGCGGCAGCAATGGCGATCTTAAACGGCTTCCCTTCACTCACAAGAATGAATTTATGATGCGCTTCGTTTAATTCCGTCTGGTCTTGCTTCCCCGCATCCACCTGGTTCGCTTCGTCAATCCCAATCGGTGACCAATTTGTGCTATGATTTGTTTCCTGCCTTTCATGAAAAATACGAAAAGAGGCCCTCTGTTCCTGCGCCCCAAGGATACTTTCTCCAGTCGGTTTCCCACATCCTGAGAGCGCGATGCACAGTTGGTCCCGTCTCATTGGCGCTGTTTCCTTTCTCCTCTTCCCAGTTGCCTTCGCATGCAACGTTGTAATCACCAATGGCGACGGGTGGGCCGTAGCCCAAATTCGTGCCCAACGGGATTCGCTCATCCACGCAGGCTTCGATGTATGTCTACATCCTCTCTTCCGACACTTGCATAGTGCCAGACATTGACGCATCGGGATAGGTCATATTATCTGCCCCGCCTCAAGATCTGTCTTCGACAGGGTCTGATAGTGCCCCTCCGAAGCCGTTGACCCGCCCATGCCAATTCAACACTTGTTCTACTGGCTCTCCTGCTGAGGGCTTCAACGCCAGCGACAGTGAGGCTGATACCTTTTATTACGACATAGATTGATGTTAACGTGCTTGGTTTATGTTGGGCAGACTGACTGAACTATGTTAACTCCTTCGCGTGAGGCATTCCGAGAAGGCATGGAAGACAGCCGCGCTGATGTCTCTCTTCAATTAGGGTCGACGCAGTCCGATACGGTATACGGACCCCTTTCACCGAAGCTTTTCCACTCCCCGCCGGACTTCGTCATCAGTGGTCCTAACGTCGGCAGTAAGTACTAGTGCGGAAAGACGTTCAACGTTGACTCAAACTTATCTCACATTCTACAGATGTTTTAGGCCGTGGTACGATATATTCAGGGACTGTGTAAGTCACTGGTGATCCTCCTACCACATCGCCCACTATACCCGGACTGACCGACGCGACTCCAACAGTGGCGCAGCAGCCGAAGCTGTCAAGGAAGGCATCCCCGCCGCTGCATTCGCCGCCGGAACCGCCGCCAAGGTCTCCTACACCACGCTCACAACCGCGCCCCGCTCTCCCGACACCCTCTCCGCGCACCTATACGCGGAACTGACTACCAACTTCACGTGCACCCTCGTCGACCCCGCCGCATGCCCGATCCTGCCCGCGGGCGTAACGTTGAAGATCAATTACTCCCCGACGACGTTCTCCGCCTCCGGGGGGGCGATCGGGAACTGCGCGCGCGCGAGCGACTTCAAGTGGGTCCTTACACGCATGCAGGCGAGTGCGGGAGCGGTCGATGTCGCAACGTGCGGGAGCAGGCGCCTTCCAGTCGAGGAGACGGTTGTGGATGCGGGGTGCTATGCCACCGTGGCGGTAGTGAATGCGACGACGACGCTCGACGTGGGCGCGGACGCCCAGGAGCATGTCCTCAATAGGCTCGCCCCGAGCGGGCTGCTGTCGTGCTTCCGTGGATGATGAAAACTTGCTGCGAGTTTTAGTTTTAGTTGAGGATGGCTGGGTCGGCGGTGACTCCAAAATACTCTTTGTGTGCACGATTCTGTGCCTGTACAAGTGAAATTATATATTTTGTCTGAGTGTCGATACCCCCTTGCTCTAACACACAGCACGCATATCAACTGGCGTTGGTACCCATGACCGCCAAGTCTTCTCTTATAGGCATCGCGCGACCGAAGTCGATAGCAATCACACGATTCGGTCCCTGTTGAAGAGCAAACAAGATGTCTCAATCCCTATCCAAGTGTATTATGCCCTGCGCCCCGAAGCTGTCAGCGATTCGCATATCCCAATATCTAGCCCGATCATCGATTGCTACTACACTATTGTATGTATAAGCGTCAATGCCGCGCCACCTACAACGACCGCCAGCGTTGTGGCCGAAGGCCCCACCCTGTCCAACTGCCCCGCTCCGTTCTTCAAGGTCGAGGATGAGCTGGCAGGCAAGGCAATAGTGGTACCGCCCGATGGGGATGGAGATGGGGACGGGGCCAGGGTGGTCGTAAAAAGAGTGGACTGGATCACTGCCCCGGCCGTGTTAGCGTTCTTCTCGACGAGTGTACAAGCCGCAAAGCCGCTGCCGAGTGCGCAGTCCTGGATGACCGCCACCGTGTTGGTTCCAAGAGTCGCGATCTCGAAAAAGTGCGCGTCCGTCGAGCCCTCCACGAGCGTCCCTGTGGAATCGTAATGATGCGATGAGCGCCGTGAATCGTGATGCATCTGCATCCAATGGCTTTTTAAGAACCCCACGGGCTCGTGGACCCCCGTCTGTGAACGTACCTGCGGCGCTCCATGTGCTGTCTGGGGCCGTAGCTGTCGGATTTACCGTGAGGGGTTCGGCGAAGGCGATGGCGTAGGTGGTGTGTCCAGTCGAGTCGGTGCCGAGGACGACTCCGGTGACTAACTCGCTGGCCACCAAGCCTGCCCGGTATACGGCAGAAGACACTTCATCTGGAGAGGGTGCCGCGTCTGTGGAGTCAGAATGTTAGCGCCTCTCTGTGGCGAGGACTAGAAATGAAGGTACTCACATGAGCCCGACAACACGGAAAGGATGAGGAGCGAGGGTACGACCTTGAGGTACATGCTTCAAGTAACTGGAAATTCAATGAGTCGAAGAGCATAGTGAGAGTTCTGCATGCGAGCGTACCTTGGGGTTTGGTGGAGCGGAAGGCAGGCAGACCACCAGAAAGGTCGAGATATTGAGACCTTCTTTATGTATGTATCAAGAGCATCAAGCAGCGTTCGCGCTCCGCGGCCGATGCATGCCCAAGGATTCTCATGTTACCGACGCCGCCGACCAATCGAGTGCCTACCGCGTACACTCCGCGCACGCAGCGGAACGCTCACCGGCAACTTCGTACACATAGTCCGCGTCCCGTCGCAGGACCTGAGCGCTGGCGTTACAACCGTCATGGATCGAACGCCATTCATGTAAGGCATCTCAACGTTCAGCCGGGGACAGGAAGGTTGCCATTGAGCACACGCTGCTAAACACGACACGAACAACGGCCAGAGGTATGGAGCGCAAACTTGCCATATAACTTGAGAATGGTATTCGGCAAGAGGCACCTGACAACTTGAAGCGCGATGTGGAAGAACGGGAGCACCATCTTAGGGCCAATTTGAGGATATCCTGGAGGTCGTTCTGGATTGAGGCGTGTGGGAGGCCGTTGACTCCCTGGATGAACATTGCATCGTCGCTGGTCACATTCTATGGTCTAGCGTGGACAGGTTCGGTCGAGGGACACTAGCCGAGGGTCGACTAAGTGAAGAGTTGCTGGCGGCCGCGGTGAGTCTGTCAAAGGATCGAAGGAAGATATGTCAAGTCTCGGAGGCACCTGTAGGGAGTGAAAGCGGCACTTAAGAAGTTAAGTGGACATACTATGTCCCAATTACTACGATACCGGAGGCGCGATCGAACTTCTGAAATGTAGACACGCCCAGAGAAAATCAAAATCGACCAAAGACCCAGTTGCCAGCTCGCCGGCGGGACTCCGGGAGAACCAGACCGTCTGTCGGACCAAAGGCACCCTGGACCACGTAAAAAGTCCACTTTAGTCTGTCTTTCGATTGAGGATAGAATCGCAGACATACCATACCATAGTCCGGCGAAGAGCCAAAGGAGAATAGCCTAGTAATAGGAATCGGTCAAGGATCGGATGAGTGGGAGCGGGCCACATCGGTCTCGGGTTTTTCCGAGAAGATCGGAACCTTACATAATCTCCTGTGGCTTTCAGTGGCACTGCCTCCGAGTCCGGCCGTGATTATCTTGAACCTACACTGCCAGAACCTGAACCTCGGATTCCCAGGGCTTATGCGTGTGCTCATGTTCTACACTCAACTGCACAAGTCTCTCCTGCCGGAGATAACTCCCTTGTGTGCAAAAGTGGGTCGGGGCCTCCCTCGCTATCGATGGCACTGTAAGTCTGAATTCCTCACCAACTTTATGTTCGACCGGAGTGACTGACGAGTTTTTCGTAGCTTGATGCTGGTCCACTTCTGGGCCCTCACGTCCTCTTGCGGGCCGCGGTCCTTACATCGGTTCAGAAGCCTTCTTGTCCACAGAGGTGGTCACTTCATTGGCTGATTGATTTCCTTTGGACACAAGGAAGGACCGGTCACCACACAGCCGAACGATTTGCTTCCGACTCCTTTTGCTTCCCCGCATTCTCCAGTCGTATTTGACACTTGCGGCTGCACTCTCCCGCAAAACTTTGTAATGTCCTCACATAGATAACTCTCCCGTATCCTGCTCTCTGGTGCAGTACCACTATATTCCTTGTCCTATTCTTCCTTCCGTCTCCCACTACAACCAGATGCACCATTGGACATATCTCATTAGGGCTATCACGGCCGTCTCGTTCTTCCACAGCGCCATGGCGTGCGACGTCTTGTTGAGTAACGACGATGGATGGGCTGGGGCCTTTATCCGTGCTCAGCGCGATTCCCTCGTTAACGCGGGCTTCAACGTGCGTCATCGTTCGCTCCCCCCTCTTCCACAGAGCCATGTGTTGACGAGTTTGGACAGGTGGTTTTGTCCGGGCTAGCTCAAGATATGTCTGACCGCGGAGCTTCCAGTGCTCCCCTGCAACCGTTAGCCGAGCCCTGCCAATTCAATACCTGTCCCACCGGCTCCCCCGCAGAGGGCTTCAATGCTAGCGATCGTGAGTCTTAAACGTTTACTAATTGTACTGCTAGAAGCTAATGTGGTTGGTCTTGTGACGGACAGCGAGGTTGAACTATGTCAATGCCTTCGCGTAAGGTATTCACGAAAGGATGGAGGCACCTGAAACTGATATCTCTGTTTTAAGTGTTGATGCGGTCCGCTACGGCATACAAACGCTCTCTCCCAAAATCTTCTGCTCGCCTCCAGAATTCGTAATCAGTGGTCCCAACTCTGGACGTAAGCTTGAAGGAGCCCCCTTGAAGTTGACCCACACCCGGGCCACTCATTGATTCTTTCACAGCTCTCTTGGGTGTCGGCACCCCTACCTCCTCGGCCATGTACGTGCATAGATTTTTCGAGCCAGTACTTCAAAGACCGTGACTGACTATTTCAATAGTGCCGTAGCATGCGAAGCCGCCAAAGAAGGCTTCCCTGCCGTCGCATTCGCTGCCGGGACCGCCACGAAGATCTCATATACGACTCTCACCACCTTGCCGAACTCCCGAAACACTCTCTCCGCTCTTCTCTACGCCGAGCTCTCCTCCAACTTCACCCACGCCCTCGTCGACCCCGTCCCACGCCCGATCCTTCCCGGGGGCGTCTTCTTGCGGGTCAACTACGCCCCGACGACGTTCTCCGCTTCCGGTCGGCCCACGGGAAAGTGCATCGCTGCGAGCGACTACAAGTGGGTGCTCACTCGCCAGCAGCCCGGGAACGCAGTATCGACCGTCGGGACCTGTGGCAGCAAGCGCCTGCCGGTTGACCGGGGTGCTACGCGGCTATCACAGTGCTCAACGCGACGACAAGGCTGGACGTGAGCGCGGAGGTGCAGAAGGAGGTCCTAGACAGGCTTGCTCCGAGCGGGTTGCTGTCATGCTTCCAAGGATAGGTAATGCAATGCTGTGGCTCAAATTCGGTCCGGCCGTCCTCGCCAGTAGGATATGACAAGAATAGGATAACCATTGTGAATATTAATTCAGAGACGTATCACCATGTCTGCGCAGGCAATAAGTACCAGCCTTCCACCGCGAGCAGGGTCCTCAACCCGCACCTCTGTGACCTAGTATACGGGCTGGGGCTACCCCTCGGCCTCTGAATGTGAATGTCTCCGCCCCCTACGAGGACTCGGAAGATCCCGGTAAAGTCGAGGTGCCGTGAATGTCCGGGTTGTCAGCCACTTCAAGCGCCAGACCCTGGACTCTCTTCTCTATTTCAAGTTGTCGCTTGGCTAACACCGTCGAAATCCGTCTACACACCGGAATTGACAAGCCGGCAGAAGATATCCTGGGGGAGACAGCTTCCGATGTCCTGGAGGACAGGTGTGGACATCCATCACGACGGACCGGGATGTCCATCATGCGCGAAATATCTCAGGACGTCCTCAGGAAATCCAAACTCCGATGCTACTCCCGTGATAATGATCAATATATTGGCGCCCTACCGACGATAGCCCTCATACAGTCGCGCCTCGGTTTTCGGCCGCGGTTTACGGTTCACAACATATGCACATTCAACTAGAAGGAATAAATAAATACAGTTGTGCTACGCTAAGCCTCGTTGCTTCAGCCCTCGTTGACTTCATCGCTTCCGGATGAGTTTCGGGACAGACGAAAGGCGTGAAATTTTCAGCAGTGCGTCCATGGGGATTGAGCTATGCGCTCTCATCTCCGTGGAGCCAGTTCTTGACAAGGCTTGAGAGGAGATGATACCTTTTATGACCTGGAAAGGATAGAGATACATATGCTCGAAAATGCACTCACGCGGTACATGCATTCTTGTCGAGCCACGCAAGCCACCTGCTTGGCGAGCCAGTGATGTGCCGGTCGGGCGACCGGTCGTAAAGTCGGGTCGGGCGGACCTGCCCCGACCACGACCCGACCGCCGACCAGTCGGGCGACCCGACCATTCTCACGCCGAGTCCGACCCGGAAATGGCGGGCCGCCGTACGGTCCTGTGTTGCCCCAGCGCCTGGTGGTTCCCAGGTAGCTGAGCGCCGAGCTGAGCGCTGAGCGACTCCCGGTGTTGTGTACCAAGTATACTACCTTCGTTTACACTCTCCTGACGTTCCAATATTTTTAAAGTAAGCTGTAATCCTCGGAATAATGCAGTGGCACATTACTCGAGGCTCCTTCTGGCGTGGTGTGGTTTGATATCATAGTAAGTAAGCAGATCTAGAGCCTGTATGGCACTCTGGCTGTTCCGCCCTGGGTCCTACCCACCTCGTCCAGGTATCGCAACACCAGCAGATAAATGAGAGGCTTCTAGGGGATGGCACATACCCAAAAATACTTACTGACTAGGGCCCGGTTTAATTCGCTTATTGTTGCAGATCACAACAACTTGAACTCGGTCCTTATCCTCCGCCGAGTCCCATATGCAATATCATCCCTATCCGCCCCCTGAAATTTCTTCGCACCGCTGGCATGGTATAAAACATCAAGTTGAGGGAGAAATAAGCAGCATGATAAGCAATATAGTAATAACGATACCTTTATGGTCGCGACACGGTCATCGGAAAACCAGAGAGAGCCCGGTATGCCGAGATAGGGCTGATCGGAATTTGCCAGTAAGCTACCTATTAGAAGGTCATTATCTGACCAATATCTGGCTGACATTAGGCTGACAAGGTACATACCATACAATATCAGAGGCATCATTCTGACCACTGTCAGGTATTCGCTTCCAAGGGGCGTCTGCAAAAGCATCAAAGTCAGTCCGATTCCCTCAATTACGCCAGATGCCTGTTTACCGAGCCTACCTAGGAATATATTGCATTATATACCCCTCTACCAGAATGATACAATTTTCATACATTATTGACATTATCTTGCCTTGCCGGACTATATATACCCTTGTGAGAATCTCTTTGGTTTTCCGATGGTCTTCATCAGACTTACCTTTGGCATAAAGTACTAATTTCGGGGTCTATTATTCACAGGATACAAATAATAGTCAAGCTAAACTAACCTTGTGCTATACATTGGGGAAATGCGATCTGTTCGCTGTTTGCGAAGCAGGTCGTCGACGAGCGCTAACTAACAGTCCTCTGCCTACCCCAGCCCTACCAAATACGGCAAAGTCGGGTCGGGCGCCCGCAATCCGACTCAGTCGCCCGACCCTTCGATAGCCGGCCGACCGGTCGCCCGACCGGCACATCACTGTGGCGAGCGCCGATGTTCCCCTGGTAAGCACCTCGTCGATGGCCTCTCGGATCATATATCCACGCTGAAAATGTTAGTATGTATCCGATCTCGGGGTAGCAAGTTCATAGCGGGAGTGGCAAGGGGGTTGCGGGTGGTGAGCAGCTGGGGACAGTGAGAGTTTGAAGCTAAGTACACAGGCGCCGACGGGGTTCGAATTGTGAGTAAGAACCATGTCGAGAGCTTCTTATCGCTTTAGTACACAATAGACTTATGTAAGCCCCTAGGGAGACATCCAAGACTGTCCGGAGAGGACGTCCGCGGACGGACATGATGGACGTCCTGGGCTGTGCGGGAGGACAGGTGCGGACGAATCGCGCATGATGGATGTCTTTTCTCATCCTTGCAATTTGGGTGTGTAGGTGGTTTCCCTAACATGGCCGATTTCTCACCAGAAGAACTATCCGCCCTAGAGCGCACCGTCAGGGCGGCCGCACAACTCCACGAGCAGAAGAGTAGGCGTTCTGACGGGGTCTACACCCGCTTCTTCCACCTCGACCACTTCTGCGACTTGTACCCTGATCTGTCAGTCAAGTATACCGATTACCCTTTCATGAAGACCGAGTGCTTAGCGCTCCAGCGCCTCTACGACCTTGCCAACAAGGATGGGGATGCCGCCCCGCTCGTTCCCCGTGTGGTCCACTACTTCCATGGATCCGGAGAGGACTGTTGGGGCTATATGATCATGGAGCGAGTCCATCTGCGTGAGGTCTCGGTCGACGAGCTCTGTCGCAAGGCGGCCGAGGCGGTCCTATGGCTGCGTGCACAGCGCATGGACTTTTTCGGCTCCCTCGGTGGAGCGAACGCCCGCCACACTGTCTTCCAGGGCGGCAAGGCGCCCAAGGTGTTCACGAGCGTCCTCGCTGCGCAGGAATATCTGAACGTGGTGCGTCTTTCTCTTTCGTCCCCTCTTCTCTCATCTCGCCTACATTGACTTTCTCCCACCCTCAAGGCTGTCCGCCGTGTCCAGGGTCGCCGCCCGTCCTGGATGCCGCCTCTTGCCGAGGTCACTCTTGAGGACGAGGACATCGTGCTTACCCAGTCCGACATGGACGTGAGCAACTTCGGTGTCGCCCTCGACGGGCGTGCTGTCGTATTCGACGCCGCCACCATCCAGGCCCTGCCCAAGACGCTCGCCGACTACACCCTGCTCCGAACCACAACATTCGCTAAGGCCGTATCCGCATACGTGTTCGACACCCACCAGAGTGCCTCGCTCCTGGCATCGCTGAACTTTGCGTCCCTCGACGAGGTGAGGAGGCGCCTGAGCACAGGGGATGACGACCTTGGTAAGTTTAACATGGCGAGGTTGCTTTCCATTAGGTACTGACCCCTTTCTTCCTCTTTCTTCGCCCAGGTGTTGATGAGAACGGCAACATTAAGCATGCTAGATGAATCCGGGCGGATGACTAAACTTTCTAGTCCCCATACTCATTATGATTTAGTATACCTAGATGAGGTACTACCTATTCCCCTGTTATCATTTCTCTTCGACT
Source organism: Ganoderma sinense ZZ0214-1 (assembly GCA_002760635.1). NCBI lineage: Eukaryota > Fungi > Basidiomycota > Agaricomycetes > Polyporales > Polyporaceae > Ganoderma > Ganoderma sinense. The sequence goes on from AYKW01000045.1 coordinate 1,619,468, forward strand.
AGGACCGTCAAACACCATGACTAACCATCTTAACAGCGTTGTAGCATGCAAGTCCACGAAAGAAGACATCCCTCTCGTGGCATTCGTTGCCGGGACCGCTGCCAAGGTCTCCTTCACCACCTCGCCAACGTCTCGTAACACCCTCTCTGCTCGAGTCTGCACAGAGCTCTCTACCGACGTCACCCACGCCCTCGTTGACCCTGCCCCACACCCGATCCTACCTCACCCCGGCCAAGATCGCTGCCTCTACACCACGAAACTCGTGTTCGTGCCTCAATGCACATCCGTGCCCATAGGTCCCACCTTCCTACGCAGGATCAAAAGCACCTATCGCACAAAACGGTAATTACGATGCTCCTTGCCATGACGAAGATGGACCCAATCGTGACATTTAGAACTTCCAGGGTACTAATCAAGACCTTATCATAGCAAATGCAACCGAACGAAATCCCAAGAAACCACCCTACATCATCGCACCGCCGAGCACCACCGCAGCGGCGACCAGCACGGAAGCCCCCGCTGCGCCCGCCCATCCCGCGGCGACATGCCTCGCGCCGTTCTTCGCAGGCGCACTGGCAGTGACCACGGAGACGCCAGTGAGGCTTTGGGTGACCGTCACCGCGGTCGAGACCGTCGTGGCCTTGTTCTTCCCGACGAGCGTGCAGACCGCGTTGCCGTTGTTGTTGAGTGCACAGTTCTCCTGGTACGTGAACGCCTCAGTGCCCACGGTGATGATCTCGACGACTTGTGCATCAGTCGGGCCCTCCACGAGCGTCGCTGTAAGCACAATCAACAATCAGGTGAGCACCTGTTTGTGTCGCAGATCGCGGGAAGATATAATTGATTCGCCACGTACCACCAGCAGTGACCGTGAGGTCAGGGGCAGTCGCGGTAGAGGCGGTCGTCACGGGCAGAGCGAAGCCCAGAGAGTAGGTGGCGTGGCCGGCTGAGTCCGTGCCCAGGAGAACGGCCGTGACGGCCTCGCCACCAGGGAACCCAGGGAGGACGTACGACACTCCTCCGGCGGTAGCGGCGGCATCTGTGGGTTCTTCAGGTTGGCGAATGTCCCGTCGCAATGACTGGAGACGACCACTCACGTGAACCACACACTGCGGACAGGACGGCGAGGACGGGCACAAACTGGGGGATCATGCTGTCGGTGGTTTGAATATTCGGTAAATTGGGGCGCACGCCAAGCATCTAAGAGCTTACTTTGGGTCGGTGTGGACACAGGAGGGATCTGATAAGTAGGGAGAGAGGACCACCAGGACGTGCGAGTTCCTTGGTTTCATGTTTTATGTACGCGCCTGGGGCGCCTCGGGGATTACTCATTCCAGAACAACGGCACAAGGGGCTCCCATATACGCGAGGGTCAAAACGGAAGAAGGAAGTTAGGAATAACTGTTAGTTGACAGCAGGCGGCCCATTCTTACCGGTAGTAGTATAGCTAAAGACTAGCAGGGAGATTCCAAGGCCCTCCACCGTGTGAGCTCTGAGTTCTACTCGACACGGTTAGCTCTGGCGAACACATTGCGTACAGTCGACGCACTGTGCACAGATACAAGGTGCACCAGCCCCCTGCTAAACCGCATAGCGACGTAGATCATACATCACGCATCATTTGCAATCCTGGGAGGCCTGGGAAGACTTAGGTCTCTCCTAGGGTGGCTACTATAAGCCCGTTACCCGCGTGTGCCCGGTTCCAGGTACCAAGCATACTTTGAGTCATCAGAATGAATGGGAGAAGCCTCTCGGACCCGAAAGCGATACACTTCCAACTTCTCGAGCCTCGAGGGCGTGCCGAGGCTATGTGTCCACGGCAAAGCCGGATCTGCGAAAAACGATATCGGTAGCATCTTCAAGGAGACCGGCAGCGACAATTTGGCTCGAAGAATTAGAAACGATATCGATACTTGCATGCTTACTGTAGCTTGATCAACGGCGTATATTGCTCGAGTTCTTCCAGGGATCGCGATTCGCCGCAGTCGAAATGTTCAAACAACGTCGGCCAGGTGTAACTTTATCCATAGCAAAGATTAAAAAAGGATGTGTATGCGCAGTCAGAGTAAGTAAACAAGACGAATGCATCGCGGGAGTGGCGTGTGGACGCTGGCTGCGGTTGTCGGGCCGTGATCGATTCCGGGTTATCGGCCACCTCCTAACGATCCTAAGTACCCCGCCTTGCATCAGACTCGCGATGAGGATGAAAAGACCTGCCGGCCCCGCAATACCCCGGCTGACTCCCCCCTTCGAGGCACCGTTCTTCGATGAAGTAGGATCCGTGGAACTGCCATACGGACTACCACTCGATGAGGAACTGCCAGTCCCGCCGGGAGTTGAAGCAGTGGCGGCGCCGGACAGGATGGCGCCAGGCCCGCTGTCGGGCACCTGAACGGGTATGAAGGTCGCCATTGGGGTGTACACGAAGTTCAGGGTGCCTGTGGTCATCGTGCCACCGACGATGCCTACATCCCGCCCGGTCATAGAGCAGGAGGCGGCCACCGTAGAGATCACTCGGCCACCACACCGCCGTTCGTGGGCGTAGCAAACACACACTCCACGGCGGTGAGAGTGCCGACACCGAGGTCGAGGTTTAAGGAAACGGATTGATGGACATCCCTCGACAAGGGTGACTGTGGTACGGGTAGTCAGCCAAAGAGCACTGGAGAACGGATGTAGATCGAACTTACAACCAGGGAGTTCAACGTTGGTGAATTCGCCGCCAGGGACAGCTGCACCAATCGACCAGGACATGTATCCTTGACCGTCTGATCCGAGATACTTGCCGGTGAGGGTCCCTTCTGCGATGGCATCAGGAACCACTAGTGATATGATAGCCCCAGAAACGTCTAGGTTCAATGTTAGTAAATAATCTCCGGGAAACGGATGAAAGCTGAGGCGGAAATGGACAGAAACAAGGGTTAAGCATTGGGGCGACGTTGTCTTCCGCATGTGCAATACGTACGTAATGCATGGGCGGTGGCCCAAATACTCGTACAACCCTGCAGTTTCTTTCTAATTCAAATGCCTTAGGCTTTGAAGTAAGCCACTCCTGTCGACGACACAGAGAAACACGGAGTGGCGGACTCACCCAAGTTCTACGTTCGCCGCATATTGGGAACTTCATCCTCCAAGAGGACCGCTGAGAGAGTAGTATTTTCGGCACCTCATATAGTGGCGCAAAGATATGGTCATTATCCCGACTTGAGTTTCGTGAATGTCGAGGAATCTTACCAGTGCATGGGCACACGGCAATCTCGAATTTCCAACTTGAGCGCCGGCAGTCGTCTCGATGGCTGCTCCATCGGCGCGACGGCGGGGTCGAGGGTGAGAGCGGCGCAGATGATGACCTTCAGAGACTCATAGATGCTTTTATGCGCAGAATATGTTAATAAAGGGCGCTGTTCGAACGAGCAGGCGAAAGAACGCTCTTGCAACATACCTTGGAGTTCAAATGATCGCCGGACTCGCTCGGAGAAGTCAGTGTTCAAGCCGAGTTGCTAGGAACCTAATTGATACATAACATGACAGAATAGTAACAACTCTTGCGTACATTGTGCACAAATGAGCTGAACAATGGCGGCGAGGAGTTGCGCCGCTGAGTCGTCACGGTAGTGGTTGAAAACTTAGTAAGACCAGTCGAGACGGAGCGCCCGTGTCAGATGCGACACGGAAGGACGCGGATCAAAATCTCGACACTGCCTCAGCTTCACCATTGGAGTGATGAACAAGACCGTTGAAAGCCCCGGGCCCGTAAGTCGTTGCGCCCGGGCGTAAGTCTGCTGCTTTGCTTTTTGGAGGCATCCTCTACAAAACCAAGACCTTCACTAGACTCGCGCGAACAAGCGCCAAGTAGGCTACAACTTAGCTCGTCGTCCCGAGTAAGTACCCCGCCGCTGTCCTTTGCCGATCTGTCTCGACTCGGACAACGCCACCACCGCGTTCCCGAAACCAATCACTATCGGAGGAGTGGACGGCAAAGCTCCTTTCCAGTCACGGCCGCCTGGGCCTCCAACAGCTCGTCTAAAATGCCAGGATCGGGACGGAACAACGCACGGTTTCACGACCCGAGTTCAAGGCGTTGATTCCACCTATCTTGACGGGACCAGTGAAACGTGCGTATGATCGATGTGGATGCTTATAAACCACGAAATCCCCAAGAAAGCCCTCAAACCCCACAAAATTCACCCATTACAGAACAACGGAGAGCAGGACGTTCATCAGGCCCAGGACAGCGAGTTCCCCGACACCCATAAAGCCCATCCTCCCCGCTCCGTTGCCACCCTTCCCTGTCTGCGTCGGTGCAGGCGAACTGCTCCCACTTGTCTTGTCGGCCACTTGGACCGGCAAGAAGCTAACGGGCTCTGTGAAGGCCAGCGTCGCTGTCGACTGTCCGTTCTGGACTTGGATCACGCAGGACGCGATCGGAGCACCACCGCTTGCGGTAGGGGTCGCGAATACGCAGTCTTCGCGCCCAGTCTGAACCGCCGTACCGTCAGCGCTGGTCTCGATGATGTGCATGTCCGTCGCTCCTGCAACTAGCGTGTCTGTGGACGCCATATCAGATTGAGCATTGTGAATGAGAACTGACAGGAATGGCGCACCGGCTTGCGGGGTGGCCCCAGTCTCCGAAGCGGTGAATGTGCCACTTGGGGCACCGACAGCAAGAACCCAAGTTGTGTGGCCGGTGCTGTCGGTACCGATTGGGTTCGCCGTAATGGGGAGCCCGTCATCCACAAGATCCCCCGGGACCAAAAGGGATACGATGGTTGCAGAAATGTCTGCTACGGCGTCAACAACAAGTTAAGACTTGGAGATGGCAGATACGACGTACAGGGAACGCATATTGCGGTCAGAATAGTGAAAGATGTGAAAAATTTGAGTAGCATTGTGATGGTACCTGTGGAAAGCGAAGAGGAAGCCTGAGAGTAAGGTGAGAAGATTGGAGAGGCACCCGGATGATGACTGATGAAAGTGAAGTATGGTCCCACCATTCATGAGATCCTACATTTATACGCCGCGAGCGAGGCAGGGTCACTGTTGAATGGAACTGGATAGCTAAGAAACCGACACTGGAAGCGGACGGCGCCCGACAGATTTTGCACCCGTATCAGACGGTAGATGAAGAGCGCGGAACCATGCTTCTGTACTGCAGATGGTCGAGGAGCGCCGGCGCCGGGCAACCTACACTCAACAGCGGCGAACCGCCCGTTTCAGGGAAGCGCGTAGCATAGTAACAATCGCATCGCCTGCAGAAACATCCTCAGTACCAAATATTAGCATGAATAGTAATGTCAGACTCACGGCCAGGCTCTAGAGGCCATGGAGTTTCCCACTGCTTACCCGCGCCGGTCGGGCCCTGGCGATGAAAATATCTGGCCATATTGATTGTCCCATGGGCTAGGGTCCGCGCCGTTGACATAGGTTACAGCTTCCAACAGGATCAGTGAGAGTTCATCAAGAGTTGAAGCATGAGCGCAGAACGGTCCCAAGAAATGGCGGTAGACCACATACTTTCACCGATGCTTCGCTTGACAACTTCCGAGCTTTTCTGGGGCGGTCGCATCTTGCGCACAAGCTAGTCATCTTACCCCTAGAATGCCATGGGTGATCGATGACGACTGAGACAGCGACCGCTATTTCGTGCGCCGAATCCCTGCACACCTGATTCCTTCATCCCGGCCACGAAGCTGGTGTCAGTTCCTGTGTAAAGGAAGGTCAGAGAGGTAGTGTTTTCTGAATAGCAGAGGCCTGGTTTACTGAAAGCGTCAAGGTCATCCATTAGAGGAGGGCCGTCGAAACAGCCCGCTGCACGACAACATCAAAAACGACGCTACCCTCCCACGAAACCGCCTGAACCACAGCACGGCCCTACACCTCCTCCACAGGGTCATCACATGCGCACTAGCATCATGCCCGCCGTACCAAGGATGGCCAACGCGGAGACCCCGACACCGCCCAGGCTCATCCGCAAGCTCCCCGCGCTGCTGGCCTTGAAGTTGTCCGAGACCTGGACGGGGACCGGAGTGATGCTCACATCCGCCTCCTCGATGTTGAACGCTGATGTTTCGTCCGCCAACCGGGCCGCGCATGACGCAGACACAACCCCGCCGCTCGCGGTATGTGTAGCCATAGCGCAGTCCACGCGACCGCTCGTCCCCCCCTCCCCCGCGGCGAACACATGGAGGTCCGTGGCGCCTGCGACCATTGTGACTGGCATACGAGGCATCAGCCGTGCATTCCAACATCGATGGAGAAGATGAACCAAGCAGATGAGACGTGAAACGCACAGGAGCTAATGGTCTGAGTCGCAGTGAGCGTGCCGCTGGAGGCACCGACACCGAGGCGCCAGGTGGTGTGGCCGCTCTTGTCAGTGCCGATGGGGTCTGCCGTGTAAGGGGTGTCACTGGCATCGGGGATATAGAGGGATACCACGGCGCCAAACGCATCTGTACCTCCGTGAGCCATGGTTTGGGCAACGACTGGCGGGTAGAGGATGAAACTTACGGGGAACACAGAATGTGGTCAGAAGAGCCAAAGATGTGAAATACTTGGCGAACATTATGGCAAATATGGTGGAAAAAATAAAAGAGTAAGAAGAGAAAATCGAAGAACGTGTTGAGAAAAGAAGACAAAGAAAGATGCACGCTCTAGATGATGAAAGTGGACTGAGGACTCTTCATTCATGGTCCCAGATTTATAGGCAACGAGTGAGCCAGGAGGAACCAGTAACTGGGCAGCTGCGCTGCCCAGGCGACCGTGTAGTCAAGGACTAGACACAGCAAGCACATCAATGCTTTACATCCGTGGTAGAACCATGCTAAAGAAGACAATGGTTCAGTGGTCGGAGGCGCCTCACCGGATGTTGCCTTGTCTAGTGAAGATTGATCAGGACTTGTGACCTCGAGATTATGCGCTAACTGCCCAAGGCCGATTCCGAGGACAACGGTTGAGTTGGAAATTGCATGCCAATATACACGCTCCATGCTCTGCAGCCCCCATACAGGCTTGAATATCGGCGTGCTTCGAGAATAGCCACCGTGATATGACGAGTACACACGGCCACCGTACTGCTTACAGGAGAATAGCCCGATAGAAGAACGCTGAACAGTGTATGAACCATACTGACTTCATATTGAAAAGACTGTGGCGCTAGGTAGGCGCAAGATCGAGTTCAATCACAGCGTCACATACTTACTGCCGCAATCTTGTCGCAGCAGGTACACACACAGCAGAAAGGCTCTATAATTCGCCCGATACCAGAAGATGTAGCGTCTCTTTGATGTCCATCTTGTCTGATCATGATGGATTGATAGGCCGTAAAGACACCGGTGTGCACAGACGTAAGTATGGCAGCGTACAAGGCGACAAGTACACCACAACCGATTCAGATACACTCACCGATATCAAGAAGGCTTCTCTTGTCATGATCCAATGCATGACAAGCACTGCTTCGTGCACTGACCGCAATAGTGTCCGGTAAGAGATCGAGCCCCAGCGCCTTGCCCTCTTCCTAGTACAAAACTGTGTTCGAGCACAACGTTTCAATGAACCTGACGAAGGTCGTCTAAAAGGGCAAGTTAGACAGATCATACATACCTTTCGTGACAGGACAAGCGCTACGCCGCGGGACCACGCCTTACAGCCAATTCGCGAAGAGGGAGCCTAACCAGCATCAGACCGCCGGGGAGAAATATCAGAATCGACACTACGTTCTCGGAGGTGTTGCATTGACAGTGGCGGCCCTTCGAGGTGCGGTAATGGGGCAGAGGAAGTCATATTCCGGTGAGGACAGAGGAGTTGGATGGATATAACATCGCATGTAGCTGCCGAGTCGTAGCACGGCATTCCCGCGATGGCGTTGGTGGAGGTCAAGGTCATGCTACAGACGACCTCAGAAGTGGCTGATCCGCTTAGGCGCTCCGAAGTCATCAACCCTCTTTCCGTCATGACTCGTCGACTGAACCTCCCATACCCCCGTGCCAGTACAATTCCCCATAGCCAAGCTCTCACTAATCCATTGCGGAGACCTAAATCAATAGCGGTTCAGAAGCATAGGAGCCCATGCAGATAAGTTATAAATTGAATCGAGCGTACGAACGAACAAGTACATCATCATCGTCTAGTATTACAGGACGTCGTTCGGTGTACAACGGACGCGACGTGCACACGCGTCCCGAGACGTACGTAGCTATACGACTATTGAACTGCGAAAATACATAGAAGGAAGAGCGACAACAGACGACACAGAACACAGGCGGAGGGGGGAAGGGATGTCCTACGGAGTTTTGATACTATACGAGGGGCAGCAACAAGAAACTCACGACAATATCTAGCAGCCATACAGGAGACAAAGTACGGGAAATGACGGCTTGTAGCCGATGCAGCACTTTACTCGTCGTCGTCCTCGCCGTCGCCGCTGCCGGCGCTGTCGGCCTTCTTGCCCTACGCGACCGACGTCGTAAGCGAACAGCAACAAGACTATACCTAGAGGGTACGCACATCGTACTCGTTCTTTTCTTGCTCAGCGCGCGCCTTGTCAGCCGCCGCTTGGTCGAGGTAAGGCTACGAGTTCCGTATTAGTACCATATCCACACCAGCTGATGACTGCTCCCCCAGGAGCGCATATATCCACGGTTCAACTTGGAGCACGTGAACCCGGTTTGTTTATAGGCCCCACGATGTCCAACGAACACAGCATACATGCGCGACGAGCAGGGAGGACGGGACACACCTTCTTCTCCTCGTCGTCCAGCTCCTTCCACTTAGCTCCGAGGAGCTTGCCGATTTCACCTGTTAGACGCGTGCCGTCAGCCCCCGTCGCCGTCGCGACCGACGCAGACGACTGCAAGCTCACCGAAGCCGGCATCGGGGTTCTCAGCTTTGATCCTCTCGCGCCAGTCCTGGCTGAAGAACATGTATGCGGACAGGGCGCGCTTGGGTGCCTTGGGGTCCTTCTTCCCCTTGGCCTTCGGCGCCTTCTCCGCCTTCTCAGCGGCCTTGCGCTGTGCACAGAGAACCCGTCAGCACCGCCAAACACCGGTAAGGAACGTCATGAGGGCGGGGAGGGGCGTAGGAGGGCGTGTGGGGGTAGGGTGGCGAGCATATACGGACCTTGGTGTGCTTGGTCGTCTCCTTAGGCATCTGCAACGTCACAAACATCGTCAGCGACTCGTCCAACACGTCGCGAAACAAGGAGGAAGCGTGTCGACCCGGCGCACACGGTCGCGACGCGTGCCCTGGGGCACGCGTCTGGGCGCGACGCGCCGCCCCGCGCGGACAGCGCGTCGGCGACGCCGACAGCGGGCACGCATCGATCGCGCGGGGGCATCAGATAAGGCGGAATGGGCCCCTATACACACCTCGAATTGGTTGAGGACGGGGGACGGGGCGGGTGGTGGGTGTGGTGTTGGGCTTGGGCGGGGAAGAGTCGAGGGCAGCGCTAGGCGCAGGCGTATAGGCAGAGGAAAATGGCTGGTGCAGCTCGCTCAGGCTGGCTGGTGAGAGGGCTCTGCCTGGTGGGGGCGCAGGCTGCGCTGTGAGAATCAGAGTTAAACACCCTGCCCCCTTACCTAAGCCCCTGTGACAGCCACACACGTGAGCACCCGCACGGACCAGCGCTCCGTGACAGGGTCGCGTTGCGTGACTGTGACCCCGCCAATCGCTCCCTGCACTGCCGCACGGCCGGGCCCCGTCACTCGGTCTGCGTCTGCCATCGCTTGGCCTGTTGCTCTCCCCGGTCCCCGAGCCCTTCCTTCCTCCATCGACCCCCTCAGCCCAGCTCCTGTCCCACCACGCAGCCCGAGGAGGCCACGGCGCACAGCACTCACCAAGGGCAACCACCATCTGCGCCCTACTGCACTAGTACTAGCACCGTGACGCACCATAGAAGGCTCAGCCCGGGGTGCCACCTGCAGCCGCTCAGCGGCACACGGCCCAAGGCCACGGCTAAGCCTCGGAGCGGCTCCTCGAAGCTAGGTTCATTCCTGGGCAAATCAGTCCCCAACAGGTCATCTGGTATCAATTTAGAGCGCGAGATTACAAGCCTGCACGCCGCAGTACTGATACAGGCCAATGGCGACACACTACCGTACGCAACAGGACTAATACATATTATGCCGCGCGAGCATCTCCGGGGCAGCGTTCTTGTTCTGGTTTGGGGCCGTGCGGGCGGACAGCTTCGATGGGGGCACGGGAAGAAGACATAGAGGCATACTGATAGCGCGGTGCGATGCGAGCCCGGGCGAGGGAAGGCGGGCCCCATCAGATCGTTGTTCATACAAGCAGCGGTGGCAAAGGATCCGCGTCCCTCCGGTCCAGGACATCGTAGTGGCCCGGTCTGATAAGAGGGAGGGGAAGCGGTCAGCGGGAGAGGCCATGGACCTGGTGAAAACGTCCGCGCGCACCTGTATAGAAGATTCACCGGCTCGATGACTGTGAATGGCGCGTTCTGGAACGGAACGAATGAAACTTGGCCGTGCTGGTCGTGGCCATCGAGGTACGCGACGTTCACGTTCACCTTGAGCGCGGTCGCGAGCGCATTCATTTGCACATGATCTGCGGTGGTAATAGACGGTAAGTATAAGTCATGTTCCCTGTCGCCAGAATGATGCATATGATGATTTAAATATCGTTGCGTTCAGGTTCATAGACCTCGATCTCTGCTTCAAATGACGACTGCAGAGCGTGCGCTTTACCGAACCACACTGGGTGGTTTTGAAAAGAGGGGCAATATTCGTGGCACATGCAACCGGCAGCGACGAATGATAACATACTTCTTTGCGGATTCATGAGCCCACAGGGCAGAGACGCGATTGTATTCAGAAGCAGTGGAAGACGTAACTCCAACCACCCGCCCTGAACGCAATCATTGGGATTGCCCACAAATGAGGCACAGAGTTTGCACGTGCAGCGCATGACATCATCCCACCACCCAAATTCTCTCGCGTTGGACAGCAACGGTCCTTCGCGACGACGCGCGGAAGGCCACATGGAGAGAGCATGCCCCAGAAGTGGCATCCGGTTCGGATGCCACTGCGCAAAGAAACGACGAGATATACGGAGACCCACCTGCTTCCTTTCCTACGGCCTCCACAAAGTTGTTGCAGAAGCCTTCTGGATCCATCTGCTCTCCAGTTTCAGGATGGAGGAGGAACGCGGCGTAATCCGGGTTCGTTTTGATTTCGGCCGACGTCAGCAAGCGCAGGAACACGACGATAGAGTTGGAGACTGCCATAAGATGCGTAATCGTGAGCGCCCCCGTGACTGCGGCTGGACAGCTACCGAGGTCGCGCTCACCTTCGGGGTTGTTGAAGGCTTCGAGAAGGAGGTCTATCGTCAACAGGCGGTTGTTCACCGGATTGATGATCTGGTTGATCAGTCCAGCCAAGCAGTCGTAGAAGTCCTCGAACACCAGCCGCTGGAAGCCGACGTTCTCGAGCTGCGGGACGGTCGCCTCGAGGACGGACAAGGCGCTCGAGGCGGCGAGCAGGCTGTCGGACGAGTTCAGGATGTTCTCGACGTACGCGAAGGCGAGAGCTGCGGACGAATGCAATCTCAGCCTTCGCGTTCCCAGTGCTCCTCGCCCTCATGCGTGTTGCCGTACTTACCCCGATAAAAGCAGTCGCCTAGTCGCACGTACGAGTCAATATTAGCATCCCGCCACATGCAGCCCATGCACCACGCAGACGTGGCGATGTAAGAAAAGAACACTAACCGTCTCCACGGGCACGGCGGACGCCTATCCAGCCCTGGTTCATGAGCCAGTCGATCTGCTTCACGAAGAACTGAGACCCGTTCTCGTACTCCTCGCGGAGAACGAGCATAGGCGCAAGAGGCGCTATGAGGGGGCGGTCTGGCATAGGAAGCCCATCGCCCGGGAAGGCCTATTCGGCCCCGTTATCAGCGAAAAACACGCGTGCATGATGAAACGGACGCATATACACACCTGCAGGTGATCGAAGAGGCCAGCCGGGGGGAGCTCCTCGACGGAGTCTTTCATAAGCATTGGTGCGTGCGCCAGCCATGTCCGTCAGCCTGAGCTTGTGTGAACGCCATAGAGTGAAAGATGGCACCTTGGGATGCGTCGGCCATGAGCACGTCGTTGTCGTCGTCGTGCGGAGGAAACTCGTCGACATCGGGGAGATCGGCGGTTCTTATCCTCGCTGCGGGAGAAGGCGAACGCGTCAATGCCACACGCGCCGCCGCCACACAGGCTCAGAGCCAAATATTGCGGCGCAAAGTTGGCCAACTTACGCGCTTCGGGGGATCGGGACGCCTGCTCCGGCTCACCGCCACCACTGCTTGCGGCCGGGACGTTCAGATGGCGGTTCGTAGAGTCCCCGAAGGATGCACTCATCGCACGGCTCGTCTGGGTGGAAGAGGAGAAAGAGTTGGTAGCACCCAGGCAAGGGCGTTCATTATCCTATTATCATGTTATCCTATGAGCGCCGCTAGGGTGCCAAATATTGTGCTTCAGTGGCAACACAAAGAAGTGGGGCGTACACTGCCTCATTTGCGCGCTGCGGCTCGTGCTCTCGACGGTGCTAGAGGGGCCGGGTTTTGCCGACGATGTCGTCGTGGACGAGCGGCTGACTCGGATGGAAGAGCGATCCATCCTCGGTCGCGCTCAGTCCTTCAGGCCCTCATTTCCGTCGTTCTCGCGTAGATCAAGTAAAGGAAATGAGGTCACGGACATGAGCCGTTTGAGGGTCTCTTCCGCGGTTTTCACATAGCATGCCAGTCTAAATGCATATATGTAGCCTTTGGCAGCGAGGGGCACCAGAAGATCGATATCAGAGAATTCCCAGAAAGTAAGGAAGAGTCCAAAAACCCTTGACCGTATTTGTCTGCTACGTTCTCGAGTTTCCAAAAATCCCTCGGGTCAGATCTCGCCCAAATCAGTTTGAAATGTCGAGGACACAGAGAGATCTAGAAGCGCTCACCCTTGACTGGCGCTTGTTATCGTAGAGAGGATGGTTGTGTCCTCAGCGTCTTCTTCTTCGTTCTCCTCCTTCATTTTCGCCTCAGTGACCCGACTTGGCGGGGTCCTAGACTGGTTGTAATCCTGGTATACAAACGGTGTGTCGCTTAGGTGAGTCACCTACTTTTATGAGTCATTAGCCACGCCGTTGCACCAGCACCTCAGGCTCTGATTCTGAAGTGCTATGAAACTTCATACGCAAGATTCCAGCCCATCTTTCCTCCAACTAACCCGAGCATCATAGGAGCGCAGTACGTATCCAGCCATTGCATGCCAGGTGGCTTCAGCTACCGTCTCTTACGACCTTATGCAAGATTCACGAGAATGGAGCCCTACAAAAACTGGTCGCGCGAGGAGCTGATTGCCCGCCTCCAGCACCTCGACCCTCACCACGACCATCCCCGGCCCCAGCAGCATCCTCAAAGCAAGCCGTTCGACTTCAATTCGTACCCGAAGCGCAAGATTGCGCTCAAGTTCACGTATAATGGGATCCATTATGGTGGAATGGAATTCCAGCGCGACCCCGCGCTGCCAACAGTCGAGGGCGTTCTCTTTGACGCGCTTGTGCACACGAAGTTGGTCGACCGTGCGGGAGGGCTTGACGCGTGCGGGTGGCAGCGCTGCGGGAGGACGGACAAGGGCGTGAGTGCGGGAGGACAAGTGGTGAGCCTCTGGGTACGGAGTAATCTGGGCGAGAAAACCGACGCAGGAGCAGAGGTAGAGGAGGCTCGAATACCCAACCCCGAACCCACCGCGATTCCCGCCTCCGACAGCACAGACGGCCCAGGACTCCAAGGCGACTTCGGGCTGATGGGCGACTTCGATGACGAGCCCACGAACGGGTCCATGCCCACGCAGGCCGCGCCTCCGCAAGCCGCGCTCGAGTTCCCGTACGTCTTCGCGCTGAACCACATCCTGCCCCCAACGATCCGCGTGCTCGCCTGGTCGCCCGTCGCGGACGACTTCTCGGCGCGCTTCAGCTGTCGCTGGCGGCACTACAAGTACTTCTTCTCCGCGGCTGGGCTCGACCTCGACGCGATGCGCGACGCAGCCGCGCGCCTGCTCGGCGAGCACGACTTCCGCAACCTGTGCAAAGTCGACGCGAGCAAGCAGCTCACCGTGTTCTCGCGCCGCATCCTACATACGTCGGTGGACCGGGTGGACGATGACGGTGATCTGTGCGTGTTCAACCTCCGCGGGAACGCGTTCCTCTACAACATGGTGCGCCACATCATGGCCATCCTCTTCCTTGTCGGTTCGGGGCTCGAGAAGCCCTCCATCATGAGCGCGCTCCTCAACGCCGACCCCGCGCGGCCCCTTCCCGCCTTCCGGGATAGCGAGGACCCGCCGCCACGCATCACCGGCAAACCTGACTACCAGATCGCCGACCCGCTGCCTCTAATGCTGTGGGAGTGTGGCTACGACGAGGGCGCGCTCGACTGGCGGATCGACTGCTCGTCCAACAAGGGCGGCGACTCGGCGAAGAGCCCACTGCGGGGCATGATCTGCGCGCACGACCGCGCGACGATCACCGCCGCGCTCGACGCACACTTCCTCAAGGCCGCGGAAGCGCACCACACGCCGCCCCAGCAGTACTTCCCCATCGGGGCACCGGGCATCGCGCCCCTCCCCCCTGGGGCGATGATGAGTGTGCCGCTGGGCGGGGGTATGGTGAAGCGAGCGGGGACGTACGTGCCGCTGCTGCAGAGGAAGCGGATGCCGACGCCGGAGGAAGTCAACGCGCGGTATCGATTGGGCCGGGGCGCGAAGAAGCTGGAGCGCAAGGCGGCGGTGGCGGCGGCGGACGACGCGGACGAATGACGCTGTGCTCTTGCTCTTGCCCTTGCTCTCGGATCCCGGCACTCCATCCACACTGCTCATACCCTACGAACTCGGACCCAGTACCCCGACGGTCCTCAGAGGATATCCAAGCGTATCACCAGGTATAGACGTACATTGTGCAATATATTACTTACGTGCATAGCAGACTATATTATAAATCCCATCGCGGCGTCGTCTATGTAGATCCGAGTTCCACCGTCTATCGTCGTCATCATCTGGTCTGCAACCCAGTACCCTCGTGTCTATGCGCACGCCACGGACCAGCCCTCCCACTCAAACCGTCCCTCCTGGATGTCCGTGATCCGCTCATACAGGCCCCTCGCGATGGGCCCGAGTGCGCCTTCGTGTGGCGGCAGTACGATGTCCGTGCCGTTGTGCCCGATGCGCCCCACTGCGGCGACGACTACCGCGGTCCCGACGGTGAACGCCTCGAGCAGGCGGCCCTCCTTCGCCCATGTTGAGAGCTGCGGGAGCGTGAGCTCGCCCTCAACTGTGTGCAAACGGACGTCGGGCGAAAGCCCAGGCAGAGTAGCGCGGGATGGGTGCGCCGCGACGAGCTCGAGCGTCGACGCACGCGTGATCCCGGGCAGGATCGTCCCGTCCAGCGGCGGCGTGATCACGTCGACATCTGTTCCCCCTCCCATCAGCATCTCCTTCCCTAGTACCGATCACGAAAAGGAGAACTCGGACTCACCGCCATCGTCACGGCGGACGGCCACGAAGAAGTTCATGGCGCCAGCCTCGGTGATCGTGTCGCCGAGGAGCCAGAGGCACTGGTCGTAGCCGAGCTTCGCGGCGTGCTGCTGCGGGCGGAACGTCGGCGCGTAGTTGAGCGCGAGCTTGTACGCGCCGGTGCCCCCAGGCCACGAGCGGACGTGCTCGTTGACGGCGAGCAGAGAGATGGGGCGCGCGCCCGTGCGGAAGAAAGGGCCTGTCGGGCAGAGGATGACGTACAGCGTCGCACGGTCGGAGGCGGCGACGCCCAGGGCTGTTGGAGGATGCCAGGTAGGTGAGTCTGGGGAACAAAAAATGGAATGAGGGAAGGGGGGACGCACAGTCGCGGGTACCGATGATGGTCGGGCGGATGTAGAGGCTGTGGCCCTCGACGGTGGGGATCCAGCGCGCGTCGATGGTGACGAGTTTCTGGATGAGCTTGAGGAGCTCGTCGGTGTCGAAGGATGGGAGAGCGACGCGTCCCACCGAGGTTTCCATGCGTTTCATATTCAGGTCTGGGCGGAAGAGGCGGGGCTTGCCATCGGGTCCCGCGTATGCCTACGAAAACGTGTTAGGCGCAACGTACGATGGAACAGTTGTGGAAACGCTCGAGAAGACATATGTGGCCGCTGAAATGGACCGGACCTTCGATCCATTTCTCCCCATGTCCACACTCACGGTGTGTGCCATGTGGCTCTCTGTGAACGAGAGCGTTGGGATCTCGGCGAGTGCTAAGAGTACCTTTGGACTCGGTGCGCGATGTGTGCTTCGCAGAACGCACCTTCATTCCCTCGAAAACACTCGTTGCATATTGCAGACATGAGCTGGCAGGGTCAATTGCCAAGGGTCCATAAGGCTGGATTTCAGGAGGGGACCATCCATGCACCGGGTCGAAGTGAACGACCATCATGTGGTCTGTCATGACCTGAAGACATTGTTAGCGACGGACGGAACTAGAGGTCGTGTGCCATGCTTGGAGAAATACTGAGGAGCATTGGGATGTCGATATGGGACATTCCCTGTTCCACTTATCCCACCCATTGATACGTCACGGTGTGCAAGCTTCATGGGGTGCGCATTCTGCAGACGATTGCTCGAGGACTTGGACGCCACGATGGAACGCGGACTCACCTGGCCGAATACCAAATCAGAAGCAGGTGGGATGGGCTTGAGCTGGGTAGCCAGGCTTATGACGAGCTTGGATGCCTGAATAGAGTGAGAGAATGAACAATGAGCGAATGGTGAAGATTTGGTCCAAGGGGCACGAGGACCTACATCAAGCTCAGCGGGCTGAATGGGTTTAGCAACACCGTTTTGGAGGGTGGTGGAGGCACCATTGTTGGTGTGAGTGACGGCCATACGTATGAGATGGTAGGGGTGAAGAAGAGGAGGATGGTGGATAGTGGGAGAAAATGAGAGGGTGATTTTGTCGAGTCAGAGACGAGGTCTTCGAATTCTCTGGACATCCAAATCTTGCCGAAATCTAATCTCTACGGTATGGGGATAGATAGACGCCGGGTGGGGAGTGCCCGATGGGATCGGCGGGGGATCAAGGACGACGCTGGACGACGAGGCCGGCCGCATGCTCCTCTTGTCGAGGTGCTCTCATTCCCCTTCCCAACCCCCATGCGCTCAGCTTCCATTAATACTTAATACTGCGGCTAGGGACCATGCTGCTGCGTGCCTGGCTCATCCTGGCCTCCCAAGTCTTCCACTTCTCCCAGACTCGTCCTCCACGAACGCAAGAGGCGCTTCGATGCTCCCATGCACACCCTCGCAACTCCCACACAGCCAAGATCAGCAGCCCGGCCCTAGCTTTGAACGCAATCCAAAAAGGACCACAGTGCCAACGAAGCCTTTTTGTCATGCAGCGCACCGCCGCCATGCGCGCAACCAGCAAACGTGTCTCGCTCGGGCCCCGACATCACCCACCTTCTCGACGCCACAGACTGAGACACCCAACGTCGCGCGGAGGATTCCCTCTGCCGTCGCTGTATAAATGTCGTCCCTCCCGTGATCGCTCCCCAGGCCTGTTCCCGTCGCCCACCCCCTCCCGGCTACCCTATTCCCACACGCCTGGTGCACACTCCTCCGACCCTTCCCAGCTATGCGCTCTCTCGCCCTCACCCTCTCTCTGCTCAGCGCATACGTCGCGGCGACGAAGATTGTCATTTCCAACGATGATGGATGGGCCACTGCGCAGATCCGCCAGCAGTTTGATACCCTCACGAATGCGGGCCACGATGTGAGTTGTCTTCATTTTGAGGAAGAGCAAGATTAGCTGGGAATGTCGGGACTGGTGAACAAGGGATGAGCGATGGATGCAACATGACTGGCGGGCGCGATCATGGTATTCTTGGTAGCCTGTCACGGCTCCTTCGAACGAACGTGTTGCTGCACTTGCACTGTCCAGCGTCAACGACAAGTCTCCGGATGTAGTCTACTAGACCAAAGCCAACGTGTATGGTACGCCGTGCCCAGCGCCAACTCCCTCATTCTTCTCGTATTTCACCTTAGTTGCAAGCATTGTGTCCTATCCCATCAGCTACCTCGCTTCCTCGTCTGCAGTGTGCAGCCTCTGTCCGTTTCTGCTAGCCGGTTTTCAAAGCATAACTTCCCCTCAATCCCGACATCATTGGAAACTAGTACTGACTTTTATTTTCAGGTCATTCTCTCAGCTCCTGCCTTCAACCAGTCCGGCAAAGGCTCCCTATCCAAGACTCCTACCACTTTGACGGAGCCTTGCGAGTACGATACCTGCCCTACTGGTTCACCAGCAACCGGTTTTAATGCCTCAAACCGTAAGCTTCCTCGTGCTCTATTGTTGGCCTCTTCCTGATTGTTTCCATGCATACATCCAGCGCGCTTGAACTATGTCAACGGATACCCGTGGGTTGTTCTCTTCAATGCTTTGCTTTGCTACCGCTGGCTCACCCATATGGTGAAGCGTCGATGCCGCCAAATTTGGGATTCAGACCCTCGCGCCCCAATTCTTTAATGGCGCGAAGCCGGATTTCCTGGTCAGCGGACCGAATATCGGCACCAACTTGGGCCTGGTCGTCCTCATTTCTGGCACTGTGTACGTTTCGTCCTCACGCCGTAATCGTGCCACTTCTCACTCAGCCTCTGGTCATCGCGAATAGTGGCGCAGCATGCGAGGCCGCTCGTGAGGGCATCCCTGCCGCTGCCTTCTCCGGCACGACCGGCTCGCAGGTGTCGTACACGACGCTCGAGTCGGACCCCACGGCCGCGTCGTCGCTCGCCGCGCAGATCTACTCCGAGCTCACCGCCGACTTCGTCAAGGCCATCACGTCGACCCCCGGCCCGCTCCTGCCCGACGGCGTGATCGTGAACGTGAACTACGCGGCGATCGACAAGTGTCCGAGCGCGGCGAGCTACAAGTGGGTGTTCTCGCGGCTCATGTGGAACATCTTCGAGACGGACTACACGACGTGCGGCTCGTCGCACCTCCCGCACGAGAGCGACGTCGTCAGCCAAGGCTGCTACGCGAGCGTGTCCGTGATCAGTTCGTCGAGCAAGCTCGACGTCAACGCGAGCCTCCAGGGCCAGGTGTTCGACCGGCTCACGAGCCTGCCCGTGACGTGCGTGGGCGACGATTAAAGCAACACTTACAATAGTATGATACCCTCGTTGTGGTGAGTGTCCATGCGTGTCGTTGGCGTTTCTTGGTCACTCGCTTACAGTGCCTGTTCAGTAATTGGGAACGCTATTGGCGTTGGGGCCTTATCGGACTTAAACTAGCCGTCCATCTATGTCGTTGACACTCTTTTCTTCGATGTAGCATGCGAAGCTTGCAAACAAACGTTCCATTCATGTGTATGACACAACGCCGGTCCCTCTATCATATCGCTATGAGGGGATTATGAGCACGTTTGAAGCCAAATGTATGTCCTCGATCGCGAGAATATCAACCGTGCTTGTTCCCACATGGCGCAAGAAGATCAACAGAAGAATAGGCGATCTAGAGCTCCTCTTTTCTTCATCTGTTTCTGGCACAAGTTCACATTGATAACACCCTTCTGATAACGGTGGACACGTTCGTCAATCCGCAAGCTTGAGGTGTGAACAACGTCAGACAATGTCCCCCGACATCTGGAGCGTTAAACGGGTCGATCCGTGGAAATGGTTGGTCTCTTCAGTCCATTTGACCAAGGGGAACGTTGAGAGTCTCGTCCTTCCAGATGGAATGATTATGTCTACGCCGAGGACTCATATATCTTCCTGCGGCTTTGAAACTTTGGTTAGACAGCATATCCGGGGACGTTACTTGAAAGCGGAGGATCAAAGCTACGGGTTGTAACTTGGTTGCTACTTCACTAACCTCCGTCCCCGCCGATGCTGAACAACATGTTTCAGGAGCTCGCTCACGAAGGATAATGAACAGAGCAAATGCTTCAAGCAGACACCAGGGTTTGGGGGCCCAAACCTGGCACGTTTCACGCTGGAGATCATCGACGCCATCATGAATGTTGTTGGCCTGACGAATGAATCACTATTTGATCGAGTCTAGGTCTAGAAGGTACCTTCATTGGTCTGTGGTTCATTTCGCCTGTTTATTATCATGTCTGAACTTGAAGCTAATCCATCCTGATCACCAGAGGTAGGCCGCTATGAAGAAAACCACGTCCCGACGTTCCGCTACGTCCTCCGGCGAAGGAGCATCCCTGCTTAACTTACTAAGATCGCCTTCGATGTACACATTGTACCTCTCAGCGCGCATTTATAACTACAGCCTCATGATGTAGATGGTTCTGGGTTCTTCTCTCACTTGTTGGTCTCTTCGCTCACCAAAAGGGCTTCATCCGCAAGTCGTGGATACCCAAATCGCGGCAAGCGCGAGTAGGCGTTAAAGATCGCAAACGAAAGTGGGCAACTGTTCTGGCTCTGGGAAAAGGTCATCTCCACTGTGAGTGGCCCAGCAACTCGACCGAGGATGCTGCTAATGACCCATCAAGACTCTCTCAGTATCCGCGGGAGACCCTAGAACCCGGAAGGACACACGACATATAGCCTCCATGAAACCGTCTGAAAACAATAAACAGCTGTGAGTGCTGTTTCACCTCGCGCCGGTGAAACCTGATACTGACCCCGAACGGCTCCGCGTCCAGCACGCACTAGTACTGGCATCACTCTGAGTGGTAGTCCTGGCTGAGAATAGAAGACCTTGTGAAGCCGTAATTTAATTGGCGGAGAAGGCATGAAAGCAAACGACGTACGTAACGTACCCGAGACAGCTTGCGCAAGGTGGGGCTTCCGTTGGCTTCTCGTAGAGAGATCATGGATGAGCGTGCGACGCCGCGGTCAGTCTATTTCTGTCTGTCGCTGCTGCCACGGGTGACGGCTCCGCCCTGTCCATCCCGCCGTGACAATCTGCATGGCATTGCGGGGTAAGTTGCTAACGTGAACAGTATGTGTCTTCCCTCCCCCCGCCCGCGGGCGATCCCAGCGATCCCTCCCAAAATAGAGCTGTCGAAGTCTGGACCCTTGCTGTACGGCGGTGCTGGTGGTGCGTACACTCAGTCCCAGTTAGGCTTTCCATGACGTTAACTTCACCGCGCCGCCGGCGGGTGGTTAATCAGTCGCCCCACTGGCAACTGCGCAGGCTGGGGTTCTCCAGGTGCCCACCGTGCACGACGACGGTGGTCCGGTAGTCGCATCGCGGCTCAGTGCCCTAGGTTGTGATCACGAATTTGAAGCCTCTGGTCGCCTCCGTACGTGATATCCTTGGTATCAGCGTGCTCTGGCGTGAAGACCTCGATACCTCGCGCACGACATGAGCGCAATGTCTTGATTGGCTCGTTCAGGCGGTCCGCATGTGAATTTGACACGGAGACGGGTCGCGACCCAACCAGTTGAACAAGCTCCAGGATTTTCGAATCGAAACGGTGTTTTGCATGCGTCAGCCTCCTCATAAGCTCCATCTGACTCTGAGTCCAACACAGCATACCTCAACCATTCATTTCCGAAAGCCCAAGCCCGCCTTTGTGACGGTGTTGATGGTCAGTAACGAGGAAGAAGTTGCGCCGAATATCGGAAGGGCGACTACCGTAGGCAAGCCGTAGGCGAGCATCCACATGCGATCACATCATGCAGACGCGCCGGCGAAAAGTCGGGCTTCTCCAACACATTCCAAAGAACACTTCCCATCCAGCAGTCGCCTGTCGGTTGCCATCTCTCCAAGCAACTCTACAGCAACCGGAATACACTTCCGTCTGATGATTGACGATGCGAAGATGTCTCACCCAGCACGCACGGGAGGGGGGGATTTGGGTTTTCCAACATGCTCTGTGTTATTGCTCTGCTACAAGGTGTACGAGTCTAGCGCAATCGCTCCGCTTCGAGCGCGTCGTGGAGGAGGTCACTGTGGCCACATCAGGTCCAAGTCTGTAAATAAAGGGGTGAAGAAGAAAAAAAAAGGCAGCAAGGATACCGGGGTGAGCGCGAGTGATTCAAGCAGGCATGCAGGTACGATTAGATGAGGGAAAACGGAACGGATATGCAGCAACGGATAAGGATATCAACACATCAGGCGAACCGGACGGGCGAGGACTCAGAACACAGCCAGCTTAGAACGCGGCGCGGTTCTTGCCCGCCGCCCTGCCGGCGCCTTTGCCACGGCCAGTGCCAGTCTTCGTCGTTGCGGCTGAGGTTGCGGCGGCAGCGGCGGAAGAAGTGGCAGCGACGGAAGAAGTAGCAGCGGTGCCGGCGGCAGCGTTGTTGCCACCCTTGCCGGTTGTGGCACCGCCGGCCGAGACGGTGAACTAGTAGCATCAGCCACAGTCAGCGAACACTTTCGACGAACGAAGATTGAGAGCGAACTCACGTAGACCATATCGTCGAGCGCACCGCGCTGTGCGACGGCGACGAGCGCGGGCTGGTGGTTCGCGGCAGAGTTGATGGACGCGAGGCGGTAGAACCCAGCAGGAAGACCGCCCGTCACGTCAGCGGTGAGGATGCCGTTGGCGGCGACGCTGTTGAGACCCTTGAAGAACGCGAACTTGGTCGGGTCGGTGACGGTGGTCTGGGTGAGGCTGCTGAGCTGCTCGATGACGACGTGCGAGTGTCCCTTGATGAGGCCGGCGTCGTTCACGACCTGGGGCGCCATGTGGAACGTCGTGGTCGGGTTCGTGAAGTGGCCCGTCTCGAGGTTGTTGATCGCCATCTGGATGGTGAAGTCCGTGTTCGCGGTGATGGAGCCGCCGTTCGCGGGGAAGACGAACTTGGAGGACGGCATCTTGGCCTGGGCGGCGATGAGACCCATCGGCGTCTGGTTGCACGAGCCGGCGAGGACCTGCTGCCCGTTCGTCTTCTGCGCGCCCGGGAACTCGAGGCAGAAGTTGATGAAGTTATTCGTCGACGTGATCGAGGGCTCCTGTCCGGCGGTCGCATTCGCATTGCCGTCGGATGCGAACGCGGTGAAGACGTTGGAGGGGTCGAGCGTCAACGATGTCTGCGCGTTGGCGCTTGCGCCGCTCGCGGCGTTGTTTCCGGTGTTGCCGCCCTTGCCCGTTGTCTTGCCTGTCGTCGCAGCGGCGGTGGTGGTAGCGGCAGCGGCAGCAGACGTAGTCGTCGCCGCGGCAGCGTTTCCAGTACCAGCTGACATCCACAAG
Organism: Ganoderma sinense ZZ0214-1; assembly: GCA_002760635.1. Classification (NCBI taxonomy): domain Eukaryota; kingdom Fungi; phylum Basidiomycota; class Agaricomycetes; order Polyporales; family Polyporaceae; genus Ganoderma; species Ganoderma sinense. Next base: position 1,642,637 of record AYKW01000045.1, read on the forward strand.
CTTATCAGTTTTTGGTCTTCATTCCAGACAAACATAAGAAGCTCGCACCGTTGTTTCCTCCCTTGTTGGCATTCGCTCCGGTGCCCGTCTTACCAGTACCAGTCTTGCCAGTGCCCTTCGCACCCGGGTTCGCTGCGAGGACACCAGTGGAGGCGGCGGCAGCAACGGTCTGGGTGACGGTTACTGTCTTGGCTGTAGCGGCCTTTGGGCGCCAGTAAGGGACGATGCCGATCAGCGTGGGAAGCCGAACGAGGAGGCTTAGTGTTGGTGACTTACGCAGGTGTCAGCACTTGCGGCGACGCTGCTCGCAGCCTTGTTGCTCTTGTTCTTGGCCGGGACCGCGGAGGCGGAGAGGGAGAGGGAAAGGAGGGCGAAGATGATTGCCTTGGCGTACATGGTGCTCGAAATTAATTGAGAACGCGGACCGGTGTGTTCGAAGGAGTGTGAAAGGGTGCCTTGTGAGCGCGAAGAAAGCGAAACGACCCCGGGTCGCGTTAGTGTGTACAGTAGGCACCGGCCTGAAGGAGAGCGAGCGACAGCTCGAGCAGACAGAGACAAGAGCGGAAGGAAAGGAGATGCTGGGCGGGGGCCAAGCCCAACGGGGGTTATATAGCGGTTCTTGCGCGGATGCTCATTCTAGACGCTGCCCCGGTGCTCCGGTGATTGGTTCGACTAAGACATCCACCGTACCCAGCTCGCCTGATCAGAGCCCTTGGACAGATCTAGTCACCCTACCAACGCCCGCCGGATCCGTTATCTGAGAGCCTCCTCCAAAACACGCCGTCGCCAGGGCAATCTTTGTCTCCTTCTCCTGCCGCACCTCGGCATCCCATCTCATATTGCGGCTCGAGAAACGGCACACAAACGCCTCTTCGGCTTGCATACCCCGTCCCCTGCTCAAGAGTCGGCCCTTGCGTCGTGCCATTAAAGGTGGTAAATATCCGAGGTGGGTTCTGTCTTAGATACGGCCTTGCATTACTATCAGAGCGCGGTTCATGCATCATGGCCCAAGCAAGCTCATTGTGACTTGCGTGGGGACGCCAGGCACGCTTGCCCTCCTCAGAATTCTTGTATTGCGATGGCACGCTATGTCGGAGAGCTATTTTCGCACCTCTATTCAGTTCCATGATCCTCGACGCCAACTCCGAGCCGTCACGAATGTGCAAAACACACCGTGATGCGCTCGCGCGCCGCGGCCCCGTCCGTGTAGTAGATCTGTTGCGTGCTTCGTCAGTCTTCTCCTCGGCTAGTTGAAAGTCACGGGTGCCTGCTCATCAGCAGGTTACTGGTAGCGACCTCGTCTACACCTTGCGGGAGCACGTACGCGCACTAACGATGCAAAAAATAGACATGAGGGGAGGGAGGAAGCAAAGACTGGACGCGGGCGATTCTGAACGATTCAGAGTATTTTTAGTTCTTCAAGAACAAGGCGAGCGTTGTGGAGCCCGAGGAACTCTTCCCATTCCCAGCTCCAAGCGCTGCCCCCTTCGACTCCAAGGTATCCTCCTGAGAGCAACTGCCTATAGTCACCGAATGCCGTATGTTGCAGTTGTCCCGGGGTGGAACTTGGAAGCGATGTCGACGTCGTCATCATTACGGGCGCCACAATGAGCGGGAGGCCCGTGGGAGGCAAGATCTGTTGCTCCGATTCACACCGTCCCTTTCGGTGGCCCGGTCCCCTGCAACTGCCGCAGGCACCAGTGCGGCAGCCTGCTCGGATCCCCTCGCCATCGTCCAGCTGGCCATCCCTTTCATGCCATATCCGTCTGTCCTATCTCCGCTGAGCGTCGAGGATGACATCGCCCGCGTGCTGCTCCTCGGTGCTCGACATCTCTCACATTCCTTATCCGACTAGGAACCTGTCATGTTTAACTGCTCGACGGAGATGTACGTTTTGCTTCCGTCGTGCAATCTGTTGGAGGATCACTTCTATGATCATATATCATGCTTTGACTGTTTCTGCTACACCATCCCGGATTGCAAGTATTTGTTGTTCGTGTTGTACTGTCAATGTCAATGTCAAGCAACGAGTGCCGCCATCTTCGCGGAGCGCGCCCAGGCACGACCGGCGTAAGGCCACACATTCCGTCGCCGGATGACTTGCCAACAGCATCGCAGTCCGTCACGACGACCATTTTCAAAGTCCCGTCCGTCTCCACCAGTCTTTTCCTATAGAATCTGCCACCAAACGTCCATGTGCATTACATGTGCATGCGTCTCGTTCAATATTTCCTCCTGTTTTACTTGCATCGGGTCAAGGTTCTCTGCATCCTGGCAAACCTGCTCAACGACCCGGAAAGGAAACGCGCGAATACCTCAGTGCGCCCCCGACCCTTCACGAATCATGAAAATCCCGCCCCCGCACCGCCAATCCCCCACACTCCCTCACCGCGGCCCCGGTGGGAGCGATCCTACATTGACCGCCGCCGTACATGTCCCAAAAATATCCGTTCCCATTCAAGCTCTGATACTCCACTCCGCCCTCCTCCACCCCGCCCACGTTCCATAAAGCATGGGTAAAGAACCCAAGAACCCTCCTCGCACCCCTGCGCCCCCGCGCCGCAGGAACGGCGGGCCCCACAACCTCTGAAATTCAAAAATGCTCCGCAACCTCGCGATCGGGCTCCACAACGCCTAGTACGCGGCCCTGCGGGCGCTCCCTTTACCAAATCCGTCCGCCGCCCCGATGCGCCCCATGTGCGCGCACCGCCGCATCGGGCCCGGCAAGCAGACCATCGCACCGCACATCGTCCATCGTCCAGGCCATCTGAGACCCGGGTTCGTCCCTGCCACAGCGGTACTATGGGCGCATATGTACCCGCAGCCTTTTCGGCCTGCCAAGACGGCCTCAGGCTGGCACTCGAGATCGACATCAGTATGGGCCACCGTCCAGGCGCAGAGCTCGAGGCTCAGGCTCCCCGCGACGTCGTGCGGTCGTGCGGTCTTCGGGCTCGGGAGCGATTAGCGTTTCCGCGTTGCGGTGCGCCTTAGTGGAGGAAGCTCAGGAAAGGCTGGATGATGCCAGTGATGATGATGGGCCAGGAATTCGCTGCTGGCGCCTGGCGGTCATCCGGCCGCGCTGGCGAACGCGGTCTCGGGCGACCGCCCACGGCGTGGGTATTCTGCAAGTACTGTACCATTTCGACCTAATATTCTATGGGTGTGACATGTGACACCGAAATTTTGAATATTCATCGATCCGAGACCCCCTGTGACCGTGGGACAGGACCTCAATATTCACTTCATGATTAGTTGGGACCTGCCAAAATGCCCTTAGCGCCCATCTGGCGCCGGTGACATTCATTCCCACGAACCCTCAAATAGCCCTGTGACCCGTGACAGTTTTAGGATTATTCACCTTCAAAGGGCCGGTGGACGCGTGACAAGAATATAGGGTCGAAATGGTACAGTACGTCTGAATGTCGGACCATTTTCTGCGCCCTCCATCGGAAATTCCGCGCTCGGGGGCCGTGCTTAAGCGTCCTGTCCGCCCTGGGTACGAATGCCGTAACCTCGGATGGGGGCATGGCCACAGTAACCGCGGCCGGCCGCTTCTCGATCACGCTTCACTGGTATGTCGCAAAGGCACCGCCGTCGTGCTCGCCTAAGCTCGTCCTCGACAGCGAATGGCATGCCGTCCGAATGTATATGTCGAGGACTCCGGCGGACATGCACCCAATAGACGTGTCGTATTGCGGTGCGCTGGAGAGGTGGGGACCGGAGCTTGGCGACAGCCTGAGAAGCCTGCAAAAGGGGGATATCATAGAGATGGTGATGGTAGTTGTTCGTGGACTACCTACATGGGTATGCACAATTGAGTCGCAAGACGGGGCATTACTCTGGCAGCCGCAGAAGGAGCACCGCCGACCGACTCTGTATGATTCTTGGCACTTGGCGGTGGACACGAGTTCGGGCACTGGCGACCGGGCTGGGAGGTGTAACGATACATAACATTGTGTACGCGATGTGGTTAGGGAGGGATAGGGATAAGAGCAGGAGCACGGTCAGATACAACACAAATTAGACGTCGACGCGTACCAGTACCATCCAAAGAGGCGGAAGGAGGGTATAAATTAGTTAGTTGCAGATGCGGTAGTGAATGCGAACAGAGGCTCCGGGCTCTGGCCAGCACGAAGCCTGCACTCCGTCTCCCGTGCGGCCTTTTGTCGCGGAGGGGACAGAGCCGGTGAACCGGTGAATGGAAAGGTCGGATAGGAATGAATAATGAATGGCGATGGATGACTACAGTATCGAGACCTTATTCGACGTCGATGCGGAAGCTTGTGACTTGCGGGAGATACGCGGCGCCCGCGAGGTCGAGGACGTGCACGTCGTCGAAGACCTCGATACCGTTAAATCCACCGAAGATGAAGACACGGCTGTCGGCGAGGCAGGATGCGTGGTATCCACGAGCAGAGGGCGGTCGGCCGGCGATCTGGCGGGGCTCGTATTGTAATGACACTGCCAAGCCACAAGTCAGCGGTGTCGTCCGTCGAAGTAGCTGCCAAGGCGGATCACAGCGTGGGCCGTGGAGACTCACCGAGGTTGAACAGCAGAAGATCGGTCATGTATGACCCTCCGTCGTGGCCACCATAGATGAAGAGATACGACCCGACTTGCGTCGCCGTGTGCGATAGTCGTTTATGGTTCTCCCCGAGCTTCACAAGGCTCCACAGTAGAGTATCTACCGCGTGTAAGAACAAACAGTCAGTTAGAACCCTAGCTCTCTCACGAGGACTCTGCTACTCACCGAGGTTAAGACACCAGATATCCGAGAAACACTCCCTGCCATCGCTCCCGCCCACGACAACCATAACGTTCCCAATCAAGTTAGCCGTGTGGTATCCTCGCGCCGTCGGCTTCTTGCCCCGCGTTTCAACCTGCTCCCACCGCATACGCTCCGCCGGCCCACTAACATCAAGTGTCCACACGTCGTTCAGCGCCGTGCTTCCGTTTCCACCACCGAAAATCCAGAGCTTGCCCTTGTACAGGACGGAGGTGTGCGCTCGACGCGGTGGCGGAATCACGGAACCTTGAGGGAACGTAGGATGTATCCAGCGGCGCATTGTGGTGTCGAGGATGTAGACCTCGTTGTAATACAGAGGGCCCTCGCCGCCACCGAAGACGATGAGCTTGCGATCGACGAGTGTGGCGGTATGCGCGCGGCAAGGCGGTGGGATTTCGCCGACGACTTCGGGGTGTGTCCATTGCATCGTTTCTGCAACGCATGTGTGAGCCCATCGGAGCACGTAGCACGAGAATAGAGTGCAGGGACCCGTGTTTCCAAGCAAGCCCGTCGCCACATTGGCGCACACAGTGCGTGCGTAAGACCGGTCGTAAGATCACCAGTGGGTGCGAACTTGGCCACAACACCGAGCCTCACTAAACGGAGAACCGCTGCGGGATATTCATGCACGACGCATAGGACTGGCTGCCAGTCTTCAGACGCTTAGGGAGTCCGCTGAGCACTCTTGCAACAGTCCCATCTGGGAAACACCGGCGAGCACTCCATGAGAGAAGGAATAACGCACCAGTATTGAAGCAAAACACATCCTTCCAGCATCCCTTCTCATCGCACCCACCGAACAACCATGCAATACTATCAATAAGCGTCACGCTATGCGCCCGCATCCCATGCAGCGGCATCGCGCCATACACCGGCGCCCGACTCCAGTGCATGAGCGTCGGCGGCGTGAGCTCGACGTCCTTCGCGTGCGGCAGGTGGGGCGTGTTCCGTATCCGATGCGTCGGCGGCGGCTGGTTCGCCTTGCCCCCTTTCCGCTCAGGCCGCTCGCCGCCCTCCCGCTCCCGGTCTCGTTCTCGCCTCTCCCGTTTCTCCTCCTTCCCATCCTTGTCCCCGTCCTTCTCCTTCTCCTTGAGCGTCGCCGGGGAGCCCGACCTCTGATTCCTGGGCGTCGCCATCCCGCTTGGCGTATCTCCGCTCGCCGATCTAGTCGGTCCCGATCTTGCCGTGAGGCCCGACGGCGAGCGCTGACTCGCAACCGAGGGCGTCCTCGCGGGGGTGCTCCCGCCCGCACGTTCGCTCGATAGCGAGGTCGTACTTGCAGCGGGCTTGAAGGTCGTCGCGGAGCCGGTGACGGCGTGGTGGAAGTAGGGCGAGCGTGCGCTCGGGGTCAAGGGCTGGTCCTCGGGGACGTCGACGAGGGTGCCCACGCGAGGCGAGTCAATAGCGGAGCGGGGCTGATCTAGGGGCATGGGCGTGTGTGGTCGATGGGGCGGATGGCCAGGAAGACGAGGTGTAAGCGAGCTTGGTGCACGAAGACGACGACTGGCGCCTGGTCTCTCTCCTGGTGGCCGGGAGCCCGCGCCGGGCAGGCCGGTGAGTGTGGCAAGAACAAGACTAAGTTGGAGTTGGATGGGTGGCAAGCCCCCTTCACTTCTGCTGGATGGGACGATAGCATCGATGTCGATGAGGTCGAGGACGACGCCTTGTGCTGCGCACAGTTCTCGGGACCATTCTCGGAGGCTAAATGGAATATCCGCTAATATCAAGCGCGGTCTCAGCACGACTCAGTTTGCCCAAGGCCCTAAGCTTAACAAACCGATTATCAGACTCGGACGACGATGTACGTATATGCATCACGATCGACGCAGTTTGCACAATGCCAGATCAAGTTTCGGATGGAAATGAGAGTTCGACTGACATCATTGCAACGCCCATAGGAATCAGTGAAAGAAATATTCTGCCAAGCATGTCATGGCCCGAACAGAGAGGCCTGACGACGGTAGCAACTGCATCCATTCATAGCGAGGAGAGCCGGAACATTGAGGGAACTTTGTGAGAGAAGCAGTCAACAGCGCTGGGGTCAAAGATCACAACGACGGACCCCATATAGTGCTCTGAGTGGTGGACGAGGCTGATACGGTTAATCACTGCAAAGAACCGTCGTTCAACATCGGGATGTAGTAGTAGCATCAGAGGGTAGCAGAACATTATCGTAAGCAACTCGAAAGCGAACAAGCGATCTCGTACCAGTCGACAACCAATCCCTTGTCATGATGCTAGCACTGGCGCTGCAATTGCATCCTCTAACCGCAATGCCTGCATCTTCTCCATGACACCCTCACTTTCCACTTGGCCGGTGACCGCATGACCATCCTTCGCCTCGGCTCCATCCTCAACGGACTTCGCTCCCAGCCCCATCCCCTCGTCATCCTCGTTTGCCGTCTCATCCGAGTCAAACTCCAGGTCCGGGAAGAACAACTGACCAAGGCCCAAGTCGTGGCATCGTGTCATCTTCAGGAGCATCCCCAGGCCCATGTCGTTTGCTCGCTGCCCGGGGCCGTCGAGCAGGTCCCAAGTCGCGTCGTCCAGCTCTTCAGCCATACGGCCCCATGTCGAGCGGATTGCCCCAGGGTAGTTGTACGACGCGAGGATGAAACATACGGGCGAGCCTGAGCATACATGCATGGTGAGTAAACCAACACGGAGGAGAGAGGAGACGTCACAGTTCATCTGATCCTAAAGGAGAGTGAGGGAACATGCAAACAAGACGTGGGTACTCACAAAGCCCGCTCAGTTCTTGCTCCTTTGCGAGGAAAGGCGGGGGGGAGGCGTCCTCAGCTCCCCGCTCTTCCTCGTTTGCAAGATGATTCGGGAGAATATCGCCCAGCCGGTATAACCTCTGACAAGCAGGGCATATCCTCGCTGTAGCTCGACTCTTGTTGTACCACAGAATCTGCACGTCGGGATGTAGGCATGAACAAACATGGAAAATTGTTACGACGCACCATTGCAGTTTCCTCAGGCAGTACAGTGCACAGCATCTGCAATACCGCCTCATCCGCGAATTCTCCACACAAAGGGTCATCCAGAGAGGGAGGCGAAGCAAGGCGGGATCCCAAGAACGCCCTAACGTCCTTGACGCGGGGCCCGCTGCCCGGATCGTGTATGAATGGCGGCTTTAGTAGGGAGGAGGGTATGGGTGGAGCGCCAGCAGATTCTTCGGGGTATGGAAAAGTGGCTGCGTACGTTGAGTACTGAGCCTCAGGATATATGGCGTGTTCTGGGGGGTATGAAAGGTATTCCTGCATGTTATGACTGTAGTCGTCGTGTCCATGGTGTAAAAGGACGGGCTCGTGAGTCGGGTCGGTTGATGACACGGTGCTTGTCAGAGTAGGAGGCGGAGTCGCCGATGGAGGTGTCGGGCTGGGCCCGCGGGAGTCGTGCAGGGTTAGCTGAGAGGAGTTGCTTGGCGAATTGACCTGAGCACTGCTGCTAGCGTCAGGGACTTGCTCAACGGGCTTAGGTGGGGGTGATGGTGCTTTCTTCGCCGGACCCTTCTTGTTCTGCGCCGGTTTCTTCTTCTTCTGGTTGCGTGGGCCGGGCATCGTGCGGTGTCGTCGAGGTCAGGACTGGGGTCGTGAACGTGGTTGTCGTCAAGGATGTGGAGCGGTGAACGCTCGATGTTGGCGACACGGTGCGCGCCGGCGCGCGTGGGACCCGGTGAATGTTCCCGACGCGTCGGTCACTGTCACAGTCGCGATCGGTCACCCAAGCGACACGACGGACTCAGGCTCCCGGGTCAGAGTCCAGACTCAGACCCACGTTCCTCCTGCTTTCCTCTCAACATCATGCGCCAAGGCTCAGTCTCTCAGTCCCCTTCGCATCCGCGACGTCCTTCACCATCGTCGTGATAGCTGGTCACCATCTAGTTCTCGAACCACCATCTTTGAAAGGGATTTTTGCCATAAGAGGCTCAAGAACGGCCGGCACTGGCGATCGTGTACGCATCCTTGGTCGTTGGGCCTACCCCAACCTGGCATTGCAAACGGTAATTTACAACGAGGAGTATGGACTCAGAAAGCGTGGGGACAGTGAGCGTTATACTCCGAAAGTGGCTGCTCCCATGCCTATAAGCTAACGACTACTTGTAGTAGGAGGTACCGCCGATTCTGAGGAATACGTGAAGTGCCGTTCTCGATCCGCTTAAAGGTCGTTCGTGATGCCAGCATAGTTCTTTCTCTTTTACTCAAGCGAGAAAGTCCAGTGGACGCCGCCTTGGTTATTTAGCGTGCATAGGATGAGTTCTTCCCGTCTTCATGCGCACAGGCCATTATATGCGCCTAAATTCATCCTCATTCGTTCGTAGATGCGAGCTACACGGTCAGCTCGTTTGCAAGATGCAAACCGTCTTGGTCCCCACAGCAGCTAGGCTCCAGTCTACTACGGACACGTCTTGGATAGACTTGGGAGGTATTCTTCAACTCTGAGTTAAGGTACGCGGTTCACCTGCGCTGTGGAGTTGTTTTTGTGCCCACTCCCGTCGCTATAGATAAGGCGCGGCTGGCCACTGTCTCAGGCTAATCCTGTTGGAACAGACGAGCTCACTCAACCATCGTCCTGCCGTGGGACCACTTGCGTCCGAGGCTCAGTTCATTCACCATGTACTTTCGTCTGCGTGGTATATCAACCGAGACCGAAGACGACCATACAGTGCCGTTGGCAAAAGCCGTATGAACATAGTGAGTAACCCCTGGCTTGTAGTCTTTCCATCCAGCACAAGTTGCCAACTGACTCGACGACCCGTGATGCTCAGATCTACCCCGCATTCTACTCCGAAATGCTTGTCTTGCAGACCACTGTAACCTCATTCAGCAGAAGTCTCACGCATGTGGGAAGCCGGGTGCACTAGCGCGGTGCGAGCGCGCCCTTTGCACCACCTTCTGTTGATACATCTCCTCCAGAACTCCAGAATCCTTGTTCGAGTCACCTTCTAAGTCGCGAAGCTGGCAGGAATATAGCCGATAATCCCCGGAGCCGAGGGGAAGGTCCAACTTTTCAAATTCTCTCCCTGATCCGCTAAGCGCGTTACTTATAAAGCGTGGACGCTTGCGTCGACGTTGATCTTCCCCGCCCGTCGAAATACCACAGTCTTTTCCATCACGCTCCTTTCTGTCGACGACCGCCCCGCGCTCCAAGATGGTCATCAAGTTTTCTGCAGGCTTTGTTGCCTTGTCACTCCTTAGCGTTTCTTGTACGTCTTTCAACTCAGTGCCAGTGGCTTATTTGTAGAAGATCCTGCTGATAGCGGTTTAGGCGTCTCCGCAAATCCTGTGTCCCTTTTCCTTCCCGGCGCTGAGGGCGACGAAGCTTTCACCGCAGACCTCCTCGGGACCGACTCTACGGGACACACCACTTGGCGCATCGGTGTTGGTAGCGCTAGTGGTTCGTTCACTGCTACGGGGGACGGTGCAGCAGCTTATCCCTCCGGTGTGTTTATTGCTTCCGATATGCGGGCGATTTCTCATCCACTGCATTGACAGTCACCCTTGTCGAAGGATCGTCCGACATCCATATCATCCAGGCGATCCTGACCAGCGGCGCAACCGATCCCAACATCCCCACTCAGGCGGAGCAAGACTGCGTATACAGCACCGCCGCTGGGACCCAGGCTGGGTCAGCGGTCTGCACGATACGCCTCGAAGCAGCCGATGAGACGACCACCATGGTCCAAACCATTTCAGGCAACGTGGTCGAGGTCCAGGTGGCAGCGACGGTGACCGGAGGAAGTAGCTCACCGTCGATGCCGACAGTAACCGGTTCCGGTAGTGCTGGCACGGCTGGCACGTCTTCGTCCGGAACCGCTGCTGCCACTCAGACGCAGACGGGCAAGGGAAACGGGGCGGGGAGGACGAGTTCAGTGGCTGTCCCGGCTCTTGTTCTCGCGGGTCTCGCGAACGTCTTCAAGTTGCTTTCGTACTAAAGGAATCTGGATAGTCGCTTTCCTCGAGTAGGGCCTGACGGGATGTTTGGCTATGCTCCAATTTCACAGCCTGCACCCACGACACTGCCGAGCGTTTGATTGTGCACCTAGAAGTCCTGAGCGAGTTTTTCGCGATCGTTCGCGGCCGGTTTCACTGACTGCCAGAGCCCCCTAACCCGAAGCTTCATCCTAGCGCCCCGTCTTCGACCATGGCATTCTGGAGTACTCGAGTTATATCATAATTTGGACGCAGGAAGAGCCCTCATAGCCGGAACCTCCTCTTGCTGTGCGCTCAAATAAATCTAGGGTTTTTAGGCGACCGGTTGATTTAACGTTTGTTGTATCGTCACCTGCCTCTACAACGCAGTCGCGCGGGCGTGGCAGCCACTGGCTTCCGCGGGCCGAACTTCGAATTTCATCACTGCGGTACGTGTGCACTCCCCATGGTCCCTCGACGCTCAGGCTGATCGTACATAATTCAGAAACCACCGTACCAACACCGCTCAATGTGGAGCTGCGGAACTTGTAAATACCGCGGCAAATATCGTCGAACCGTGGTGAACTTGAACGCAGTCATTAGATTTTACCATGTTCAAGTTGGTCGTGATCTCAGTCTGGGTTATTCGAAAAATTTCTAACCTTCGCAATAGATTGAGGCTGTGCAGAGGTTGCATAGGCCGGCCCATGAGATGAATCACCCATGCGTTCCTGACGCATCGCTCATGTGAATAACGATATCGCCTCAACGTTCAACCTCTCCGAGACTTCAAGTTTCCGCTTATTTCGAACCCGATCGGCGTGCTGAGGAGACAAATTTTTACTGCATCCGCTGGTCTTTGGCATGGTAGCTGTGGAATTGTGGTTGCTTGAAGGTCGGCGGGCGTGCTGAGGTAAGGTCACAATTTCAGTGCACTGTTATGTTCCGTCTTCTAACAGTGACTGTCATCGTTTACGGATGCAATGGCTTCAGATCGCCCCACTGCCGTCCTCGCGGCCAGGTAGTGAGAACAGATGCACTTAAGCGTAAGGTGCGCAGCACTCTCAATGCGTATATAGCGGCGCCATGGGATGGGGAGATTCCAACGGCTTTCGTTCCCCTTTCCTCTTTCCCTTCTTCAAGCTCTCTTGACAACCTTCAGTATCTTCCTTCGACGTCATGCTCTTCAAGCCTTCCTCCATTCTTGTGCTTTTATCCGCCCTGAGCTACCACTGTAGGTTTCTTTCTTTATTTCCCCTTGACTCTGCCTGAACCACTCTTACTGACGCTGAATACAGGCGTTTCTGGGGCCGTGGTATCGCTGCCGGTGCTTGACGCCAACCCCGATCAGGCCATCGCTGCCAAGTTTCTCGGTACAGATGCTCAAGGTCATACGTCCTGGTCGATCGGCCCGGGCACTCCCAGCGGTTCATTGACCGACACAGACTTCCCCGCTGGTACGTCTGAATCTCATGTAACCTCCAGTACTATTTGGTCTCTAAGCTGACTGCTGGTACGACAGTAACACTCGTCGCAGGAGCCACAGATGCACACGAATTTGGGGTCAGCCAGACGGCATTCGACGGCGCCACCCTGAGCATTACGGCCTCGGAGGGCTGCGCTTTCGCAACCCCCGCGAGCGGTGGTGTGGTCTCTGGCACCTGCTCCGGATTGGGCCAGGTGGTAGGTGTCGTCTCTAGCACGACGACCACCGGCACCATCACGACCGCGTACACTACGCTGGCGACTTTGGTGCCCGTCCAGGTACCAGACAGTGGGTCTGGCGCCGTCCCGAAGAATGGTGCTTGGAAGGGGGAGTTAGCTGGGGTGTCGCAGGACCTGCAGGAGTCCTTGTCCTCATCGCGGCGTTCATGTAATGGGGGGAGCAGCCACGGGAGGATCTCAGTCGCGGCACGGCATAGTGGTCCAGCGTTATGATGAACACGACACCGCGACGATGTTTACGTCGTAATAGATGGGGTTTAAATCAAGTGAGATGTGTTGCATGCTCAACGTCGCTGGGTTTGTTCCTTGGCTTGGGCTATCATACATGGCACTGTGGGCAAGGCGGTGCTAAGTAGAGTTTTGATCGAGATCTCGGGCCCCGGTAATCTCCGGGTGTCCTACGTCCTGGGCAGCTCCAACTTGGCCCCGGCAATTTGTGGTGAGCGTTTTCAACATCGTGAACGGGAAGGGCCTATTCCCGCTCTTTTGACGAAGCCTCTGACCCCATCTACGTTCTTCAGCGCGTTAGCAACTGCTTTGAATATTTCCCCCGTGCGCGCTGATCGCGGCGGCAGGCTCGCACGATGTAGTACCACTAAGCACTTCAGCGTCGCAGAGTGGATGCCGCTGAAGTTTGCTTTGGTGTGTGGGCTATCTTTGCCACGTTCGCCAAGAGATGTTACTAGCGCATCACTTTCAAATCCTACAATGCTTCTCCCATTCATCCCGGCGACTCGACGCAAGTCTCGTACCTGGATAAGGTGTGGTCTATTCATCCTATCTCTTCAGACAACGTCCCAACTTAGTATTCGTTGTGACAGAGTTGTCGGTGTCCTCTCACACTCGGACGGTTATAGGACGATGTGGTTGGATCTGTGGCGACTGGAATTTTTGGAAAGAGGATCCTTGCAGTCGCAGGTAAGTGCTACGTTATTTGTGTTGGGTTGTGCCATTCAAGTTCGTGAGGCCATCTACGACACTACATGTCTGTGCACCGCGACATCGTTACCTTCGCGTCGCATTTCGAGGAAGGCAGTTGGACGGATTGTAGACATTTCCTGTCGTACTCGTGACTGGATTCAGGACGGCTGCGGCACTGCGGCAGTATGTGCATCTTTTGGACTCTATGTTCGGCACCTCGCCATTGATGGTCCTGCTGTCTTTGGGCTCGATCTTGCGCTCGTCTTGTGCCATCCTCTTCTCAGAGGTATGAAGCGCGAGTACGTACGGGCCATACTATTCGGCATCCATTCATCATAATCTTCTCCTTTAAGCTATGCATCGCTGGCCGCTTGCACCCACCATATGTAGGTGGCTGCTCTCAAAAGGCGATGATATCTACCGTTTACGGCATTGCCATTGCATCCATTGCTTTTAGCATATGGAGAGACTTACAGGTTGTTTTAGGCCTCGCAACTCCAGGTCCTGCAACGGTGGCGCATTATATTTGAAGACTAATATTCTCTTCCAACACTTCTCCAGATGAGTCGGACAATGATCAATGGGGTACCCCTCAGCTACTGTCCATATAAAACGATGGATCGGCGCCCTTCTTCGACCGCACGGATGCAATATCGATTGTCAAACTTTGACGTCCTTGCCATGGCAGTCTCTTAGTTACACGGGTACCTGTGAACCTCTGCGTCAATGATTGCTTCCGTGTGCCTTACTTGCGGCGTATAAATCTGAGGGCTCATGAATGAAGAGACCCCATTTATGATTCTCATTATCCACCTCGAGGGTGCATCCTTGTTGATTTTTTCTTAATACCCTCTTCGATCTTCTCCTCTCGAGCGCTTTGTTCTTGGACATTTCTACTCCTGCCACAATGTTCGTCAAGTCATTCGCGGCTTCGTGCGCCGTTCTGACTGCACTCTGCCTTCCTTGTAAGTTCCCTTTCCGACTATTCAATCCATCACTCGATGCATCGCTGATGGAGCAATAGATGCATTTGCCGCCGTAGTGTCCCTCTACATCCCGGATGATGGCGGTGTCCCGTTCACCGCAGACCCTATCGGCACTGACGACAGCGGCCACACCACCTGGCGCCTCGGGATCGGTGACGCCAGCGGGACGTTCACTGCGACCCAGAACGCGGCAGGCCCTTCTGGTGCGTTCAACTATCATCTCTCATCTCCCCAATCCCCCTCCATCGAAATTAGAACGCCCAACTAATTCTCGTGCCCCAGCCACGCTGGTTGAAGGCCCCACAGACCTCCATGTGTTCGGCGGAATGGGAGGGACGGGCGCCCGCGTGGACTGCGCCTACGCTTCCCCCACCGCGAGCGGGGCAGCCGTAGTTGCAACATGCACGGCTGAGCTTACGGATGGGTCGACAACGCTAGTTCAAGGCGCGCCACCGGTGTCCCTGGTCCCAATCGCTGTCCAGGCCTCCGATGGCAAGTCGAAGCCGAACGGGGCAGGAAGCTTGCAGATAAGCTTGGGCGGTGTAGCTGTTTCGGCGTTAGCCATCCTGAGTACGGCAGGCGTGATGCTGGTGCGCGTGTGATGGGCCAGTGGACGAGATAGTGTGCTACAAATGTCGGGATGGCAAGTTGTTGGAGAGGGCCCTACTGTTTTATTGACATATTTTTACATATACGCTCGCAGTGAAGCGGGCTGTTTCCACGACGTTCGGGAGGTGTCTGCAATTTTCAACCAATGCAGACTTTTTGTCCGACTGCCATTCAGTGGTGGGCGGCTTCAAGCTTCGGCAATCCTGAAAACAACGGAGGGCTATGTCGGGCAAATGGAGCGCCGACACTGCCACATCGGTCGAGGGGCGGTCGACGTGGCACAGCATCCTTCTGCTCTGTTTCCTGTGTTGGTAACCCACTGGGCCCTGCGATGATTCTACTATGACACCGGTTGGCGGAGAACGCGCGGCGACGATGAAGAGGCTCCGCAACAGATGCCGACTGCTCTAGTTGGTTACCGCGGTGCTGTCAGGTCCTCTCATCATGCTCGAGACTGGCACAGGTTCAAGAGGACGCGCTCGCCTTTTTCCCGAAGGTCCTGTGCCCTTCACTTGCCATTCCATTGGATGCTGACTGACATTAGTTTTCTTTTTACAGGGTTGATTGCAGTTCTGTGCTAATCACAGAAAACCTTTGGAATTCGACCTCTCCGACCGTCAAGGTTCGCGATGTCGCGGGCTTCGGGCAAGGCGTCGGGCAGCCACAATCCCGCGGATCAGGCACGAGAACCCTGGATAAAGTAGGTGAGCGATACTAGCGTCTGTCTCTAGTAGCTGGTTCGTGTTGGCGTTGGGATTATGAACGATGGCGCATGTCTATGGACATTGCTGATCGCGTGGGGCGCTCAAAGGTGCATGTCAGCTCGTTGGAGGCAGTTCGTATCCGGGTCGAGGCACTGGGCAGTGGGGTCTAGGTTGGCCGAAGGAACCAAAGTCCCCTTTCCGCGCCAAGCCTGTGTTTGGATAGCGGTCTTCGCATCATTATGTTCTTCCGTGTGCTTGGGAACATGTCTCCCACCGTATGTGACCTTGGCTGTTATGTTATCACTGAACATGCTAACATTGATGGTGGTAGGGCGCCGCTATCGCTGTCCCTCCATGCTACATCCGTCAACTTGGCATGTCGTCATTCAGAATATTCAAAATAGAAGTTAATCATTGTTTCCTCCCCCCCTCCGGGAAGTAGCGTTTTCTGTCTGGGAATGAACCCTCTGTTGTGACTTGAAACCTTCGCCAGACAGCACAATGTTACACAATACACCATTGGAATGGTGGTCCCGCCCTTTTTTGAACAAGTTCCTAACTATTCACATGGGTGGGAAATGTGTCAACTGACACTGTCTTTGCAGTGTCGGCAGAGTTGTCGGCCCCCCGCAGGGCTGTGCATCCACCTCCCACCATCACTGGCTTCGCTTGTGCCATCCGGCGTATATAACGACATACGGTTTTCATGAACATGGAGGCTTAACTTTACTTTCGTCCATCACCCCGAGGGTGCATCCTTGCTTCTTTCAGTGCATCTCCCGTCTTCTCACTTTCGTCTTTCCGTCCGTGTTCTACCACTTCTGCCGCCATGTTTTTCAGGTCTTTCGCTTCGTTCATCATCCTGACCGCACTGTACGTTCCACGTAAGTCTCGTCTTCGATTATGAAACGTACCTCGCTGTTGATAGCCTAGTACTAGATGCTTCTGCGGCCGTCCTGTCCCTCTACTTACCGCCTGGAGTCGGCACTAACAACGTCCCCATCACTGCGGACCCCATCGGTGTTGACAAGAGCGGCCACACTACCTGGCGGTGGGGCGTCGGCGCGTCCAGTGGGACACTCACTGCAACGTCAGCCCTACCTGAGACCTCAGGTGCGCGTGTTTCCCTTCCCGTCGTGTCGTATGGCGTAGCTGACGCCTTGTGTCTCCAGCCACCCTTGTCGAGGGCGCGACGGACTTCCAGGTCATCGCGGTGGCCAATGCGACTAGCGTTGGCGTAAATTGTGCCCTTGGCACTGCTACTGCGAGCGGCGGTGTTGTGGCTGCGTCGTGCGTTGAACTAGTTGGGGATGCCTCGGCAACATCAACGTTCGCCTCGCCCTCTACGAGCTTGACCCCGGTCGCAGTCCAGGTGGCGGACAACTTAAAGACGAACGGCGCCGGGAGCTTGCAGATGAGCGTGGGTGGAGTCGCGTTGTCTGCACTGGCTATCCTTGGCACGGCGGGCATGATGCTCGTGTAGGTGTTGGCGACGAGGTGTTGGAATGCGGGAAACCGAAGGTCTTTTTGAAAAGCCGAGTTCATGTTTAATCTATTACATATCCCCGTTTGGGCGTATGTGCAGTCTTTCAGGCTGCTTTCAAGTCTCGCCGTTTGGGTCATGATCATCCTATGTAGCGACACTAAGTTCCCAAGAACTAGACCAAGTGATTCCACAGATCCCTGGACAATGAATCCAAATGCGACGACACGGTGTGGATGCACTGGTGGCTGAGCGTAACTTCTGGTTCGACCGTTCCTCAAATCTGCCAGTACTTGCCTCCAAGACCAGCGTTGGCAATTCCGAAAACAACGGGCAAGGATAGCGCTGGCACCGCCACATATGGGAGGCTCCGGCGAGTCCCGGAGGAAGTCATGTCCGCCAGCACAGTGCCCGGCTTCAGGGAATGGTCACTAACTTTGCTTACCGCTTCGTACTTCCTCGGTTCTATGTGCTGGGAATTATAAGAGGTACGCCCCGTCATTCTATATGTCGACTCCGTTCTCGTCTCAACTCGTCCGATGTCTCCCGGATCTCCCCCCTCAACTTGAAGTAGTGGACCTTACGCCCCAAGGAGTCGCCGACTCACTGACTCGGAGCGCCCTGCCCTCGACCATGTCGACAGCGGATGTAGTAAAGTTGGCTCTCTTCCGCTGTAGCTAACTTGCCTACTTCAGCGGACTTCATGTGATGTATGACGTTTCGCCATCCTCCCTCTTGGCTGTGACGCTAGACGATACCGGCCAGTCAACATGCCGGCCGTACTACGCAACCAGCCTCAGTGCTTGTTCACCACTGGCATGACAGGTGCGATCTCCCTTATTTCGCGATTTAGATGATGTCTTATGCGCATTTCATTCCGCCGGGGCGGAGCCGGAAGTCTTTGCACCGGAAGAGCACAGGAAGCTGGGATTTGATGCATTGATGTCCCTGAAGCGCTGCCGATCGGAAGGTAGGAGCGCCCTCAATGGAGGCTAACGGTTCGAAAACTCGCGTAGGTTTATGATGACCCATTTCGTGCCACTGGTTGGGGCATATATGGTGTTTGTTGAAGACCACCACGCTTTTTCTTCAAGTTGTCTGTACGGAACTTTGGAAGATGACGATATGGTGACAGCCCGCTGAGCAAACCGGTGTTCAACCAACGTCAGAGCCTTCCGCTGTTCCAGTACTCATCGCATATGACTGGGCCCAAGGGCGCATAGGTTGGTCCTTGGTTGGTCCATCGACCCCGATATTCATCATTGCGTAGTGATTGAGCAGTGATTTAGCAGGTGGCTGTCGCCCTGATTAGGGTGCGGAGCTGTGCAATCCGCATGCCGGGCGAAATCAAAGCGTCCATATTCGCAGTGCAATTTGACTGCTACGGCACGTTCATTTCTGCCTTGGTCCTGTGTACCTGTACCTGCCAATTCCTCGAGGTATACGACTGTATCGTGTATGTTCCTTCGTGAGTTTAATACTCTGCCAAGCAGTGTTAAAATAGTTTATGGATTGGGGGGTGGGGGGGCTGAAGGCTGCTCACAATATTCCGATAGTGACGGGGCCTCTGGTCTGACCGTACCCAGTGACCAGGGAAATCGTTCGGTGTGGTTTCCCCGGGCAATTTCATTGCCTTGGCATTCGGTTTCAGCCTTTCGAAATCAACCGGGCCCGGCTCTAGGCAAGCGATGCATGACAGGTTCGGACTCGCCACCTCCCATGGCTCATTTGAGGCGTATAAAAATGTGCTCTCGTGAACGTTGACTTCACTTCCTTTCGTCCCTCACCCAGACGGTGGTTCTCTTTAGTGCTTTCTTCTTAGATCTTCTTGATTCTCCGTTTTTTACCTTCACGACTCCCGTCATAATGTTTGCCAAGTCCTTCGCGTCCTTCGCCCTTTTGGGCTCGCTCTGCGCTCCTTGTACGTCGTATCTTTGCTATCTGCGTGTCGCAAGTTCCTGCTGATGGCGCGGTAGACGCTGCTGGGGGCATCGTGTCCCTTTACATCCCGAACAACGTTGCTGGTGACGGGTTACCCCTCACGGCGGACCCCATCGGCACCGACAACACTGGCCACACCACCTGGCGGCTCGGCGTCGGTGCCTCCAGCGGCACCTACACCGACTTGCAGTTCGCGCAAACCTCGGTAGTTGGTGCGTTTTGCTTTCCATCACTCTATCCCTCACTTCCTCCTTCCTGCGCCGCGCCCAAAATGCTCAATGTCGTCCACAGCCACCCTGGTTGAAGGCCCGACGGACGTGCAGGTCTTCGCGAACGTCGGCGGCGCGACGAGCGCGCACGAAAGCTGTGCGATCGCGACACCCACGGCGAGCGGCGCGGCCCCCATCGCGTCCTGCGTGCTCGAGATCGCGGACGGGTCGACGACGGGCACGATCGCGGGGACGGAGACCGCGACGCCCATGCCCATCCAGGTCGCGGACTCCAAGACAAGCGGGAGCTCCAGCTCTGGGAAGCAGACAGCGTCTACTTCCATCACGTCTGGGAGCGGCTCTGCTGTCCCGACTCAGACTGGGAAGGGAAACGGGGCGGGGAGGATGAGCGAGATGGGTGTCGGTGCGCTTGGTGTCTTGGGCGTGATGAATGTCTTGCTCGCCGTTGTTCTGTAGAAGAGGAAGTCTGTGGGATATTCTATTTTATGAATGCTAATGAGGGTTTGATTATCTCAGACGAGCGACAACCGGGGCAGTGGACTGTGGTGGGAGACAGCAGTGCCAGTGGCTGTCGTCCGAGGCTTCGGGCTGTGCCGACCATTTGATCCGTGTCCGCATGGGCGCTCCGGCGGTTTGGCGATTTTTTGCCACCATCTTCAATGCGCACATCCACAGACCTCCACTAGGCTGCTTTGACTTGACGAAGACCTGGCTTCCCGTTGTATCTGATATCTTCCTGGAGTAAGGGCTCGGCAAAAACGGTCCTACGGTGCCTCTGGATGTCCGGACCTAAGCAACCTCGATCACTTGTTTCACCCTTCCTTCTCGCGCGCGACACCTCGCCTAGTTGGACAACTTCGGCCATTCTGACCACCACATCGTCTATGTATATCTTTCCCTGCAGCTCTTAGTTACTTTCTGTCTATCATGGGTTAGCATGTTAGGCCACAATCTCTGTGCTGTTGCCGTTGCTCTACACTGACGGTGACTGCGGTCGTTGAGGCTACTGCGCGCTGTCATCTGCCATTGGCAGGCCTGTGTCCTGTTGCTGTCCTTCGGCATTATATCTGCACACAATCACCACCCTGTTCGTCATTCCATGCTGTTCACAACCAACCGGACCTCCGGAACATCAATACGGAGGAGAGTAGAGTTGAAGGCCAACAAGGACACGGAGCGTTTGAGGGTGAGGAGTTAACCTCTAGCCTATGCCATCTGTAAGACTGACATTGTCAAATCTTGTTGCTCGTGGTAGGTAGATTCCGTGCCGAGGTTGCATCTTCTACGACTTTCATCCATCACGAGATCTACACGCACAGGTGTTGTGGTCGTCAACAAGAGCTCAACATTTACAATACCTTTCCGCTGGTTTTACCTCCGAATGTTCAGCTCGTGGAACCCAATAGGTTCCAATTGCACCCAATGACGTTGGATGTAGTAAACATGGGACTTTTTGTTATTCTGGGTTATGGATGCAATAGGACCGACTTACCCATATCTCGATCAGGTAATGTCCTGATACCCACCTTTTTTATTCCTCACGCCACTGACACTGTTCATCCTCGTCAGTGGACACCATCCAAATTCGCTGCGTATCACATCACCGTCGTCGCGTATCTAGTGTAGGAACGAACCTTCTACGTAAGTTGCGCAGCGTTCCAAGAGATTATATAACCTCGCGGCGGATTGTGAGCAACCCAATCCCTTCGGTTCTGCTTCTTTCCAACCTTCTTCCCTTCTCAGAGCTTGCAGGCAGCTCACATTCACTTCCGGCAACCGTTATCTTCAGCATGCTTTACAAGCCTTCCGCCGTGTTTGTGCTGTTGTCGGCCCTGAGCCATTACTGTTAGTCCCTTTCATTTTCTGTGCCCCTTGAATCGGATCCGTTTCTGACATCGAGTAACAGATGTGTCGGGGGCAGTGGTGTCCCTCCTTGTCCCTCTGGCGGATGGAGATGAAGCTGTCACTGGTCAGTTTCTGGGAACCGATGCAGCGGGGCACACATCATGGTCGCTCGGTCCTGGCGTCCCCAGTGGTGCGTTCACCAACACAGACTTCGCCGCCGGTACGTCCAACCCCAACCACCCTCCAGGACCCTATCCTCTGTTCTCAACGTGGCTTCTACAGTCACACTCGTCGCGGACGCTACGGACGTCCATGAAGTCGGCGCCTTGAGCACCGTGTTGCAGGGGGTTACAGTGACCCTCACCGCCTCAGCGGGGTGCGCTGTCGCAACTGGCGCGAACGGATCTCCCGTCTCCGCTGTGTGCTCTGGCTCCGCCGAGGCGGTCGGTGCATTCTCCGGCACGTCGACGACTAACGTCGTGGCGACCACGTTCACCTCGCTGCCCCCAATGATCGCCGTCCACGTGGCTGACAGTGGGTCCGGCGCTGTGCCAACCGCTGTGTCCACCTCCGGTAGCGGCACAGCGACTACCTCTGCCGGTGGATCCGCTTCCACTAGCGGTGCTGGTAGCGCCCCGGCTTCGACCTCGACCAAGAACGCGGCCGCGAAGGAGAGACTTGGTTGGGGTGTTGTGGGAGCTGCGGGTCTTCTTCTCGCCGGGCTTGTCTAATAGGCATGGAAGTCGCGAGTTCTGAGTAACTGTGGATATGTACCGCTCCTCAACATTGTACAAGTTTAAAGTTCTTTTGGATTAGGGAGAGCTTGTGATCGGGAACTGCCGCGCCTGGTGTCAAAGACGATCGCAAACTCAGATGGCACTCGCACTCAAACAGTGCCCGCAACAGTGGGTCATACTTACGGCGGCCTCTCACGTAGTACTTAACCCGCCTTGGACCAATGGCCGATACTCATGGCGAGCATTTCAACTAGTCCTTGCGTCTGTCCTGGTCCTCATGTTAGCACTTTCATTTGCAGACCCTGCTATCGTCGATGCGACCACGATGGTAGCGAGCTCGAGTAGTCAGTGACTCGCAATCAACACTTCCCCTCCCAGTAGCGGCCTGTACGAGGACATCCTCTTCACAATGTTCGATCAATTCAATACATCCGATGCCGCAAGTCGTGCAGATTGCGCTCGTTGCGCCAGAGTATGTAACCTATGGTCGGCGCCTGCTCTACGGGCTCTCTGGAAAACGCTCAAGTCTGGATTTCTTCCGCTATATTGGATTCTCCTTCCCGAATCTACCAGTGTATTGACCAAGCAGCGCCATTCCGCGGGTAAAGACGCCTTATATTGTTTCTTTCAAAAGTTGGTTTTGTGTCATCCCAAGAGCGGACCGAGCTCAGCAAATATTTCCACAAGGTCAGAGAGGTTTCCCTTATAAGTTCACGATATGTCTCACGGACTGATCATGGAAGTATCGGGGATTCCGGTTCATAGATATCAAATCAGCTTCCGTTTTTCGACTTGGCTATCTGGCAGCGGTTCCTCCGATACTCTTCGTATGTCCAACGGCTTGATCATTGGCAAAGCATCGACGACGAACAACGCCTCCTCCATGCCCTGATGGCGCAGAATGACCAAAAGACCTTCCTTCCCAATCTTCGCACATTAACCTGGGTCGAAACCCCCGACTACGACGGGATACTCGCTTTATTGGCCTCGCCTTCTTTGACGTGGCTTGAGCTCCGGGTACAGTCCAACACTCGTTCCAGACAGGTCGAGAAGGCCATCCATACCCTCTCTTTGAACGCACCCTTCCTCTCATCTCTACCGATCCACAGCGACAATGAGGACCTGGAACCACTCATGTCAGGATTTCAGCGTCTTAGGTCTCTGGTCATACACAACGACGTAACTCGCCCCGACCTCAAGGCGCTGACCCCACGCTGCCGACAAACGCTGCAAGACCTCCGTTACTGCCCTGAAAGTTTCACAGTCGCCCTAGATGATACCATGGGCCGCCTCGCCCTCCCCAACCTGCGCTCCCTTCAACTCTTCGGACCGCTCACCGACCGCATGTGCGCATTCGTCGCCTATCTGCATACCCCGGATGTCGGTTCGTTGAAACTGGAGCTGCGGGACGAGAAGGGGAACTCTTGTAACAGCGCCAGCCTCCCGGCCCACATCGCTCTCTCCCGCACCGTCTCCGAAGCGTCGTTCGCCCCGGCCCTGCGCCAGCTCTCCATCACGGTCCAAACGAAGGCAAACCTCAGCACCGACCCCACGACGGTCGGCGGCACGAGGGTAATGGGTGCGATGCTCCTGCTCTTCTCCCTCGTGGGGCTCCGGGTCCTGGTCGTCGTGTACTTCTGCAGCGACGCGACGCTCGGCACCGACGCGGACATGTTGGCCGCGGCGACGGCGTGGAGGGACATCGAGCATCTCAGCTTCGACTTCCCGTTCTCCGACGTGTACGACCAGGGCGGCTTCCCGTGCCTGTCCTCGCTGGCCCACTTCGCCGCGCACTGCCCCCGCCTTACACGGCTCCGCATCCCGCTCGCCGTCCTCGACCCACCTCCCGAACTTGAGGGGAATCTTGGACAACACAGCGAGGGCACGGGGGAGTGGCCACCCGCTTCCTTGCACCCGCTGCGGACGCTCGAGATCCAGGTTCGGCAGTGGGGCAGCGAGATGGAGCCCGAGATGGTCGCGCGGAGGATTGACGAGCTCTTCCCGAACCTTGGGAGGGACGAGCTGCGGTTCCGGTACCCCATCCGGCCCAGGATCGCGCCAAGGCGTTACCAAGGGCGATGGGACTCCATGATATCGGCTTGGAAGGAGTTGAGGGCGGCGCGGGAAGGAGATGTACGGGATGCTTGACATTGACTCGCTACTGGCCGTCTGGATGAACTAAGAACTATTGTGCATTAATATAAGTATTGGAGAGTGTACGCTTGACATGATATTGAATCGCGCTAGAGCCCCATATCACCAATTCCGCGAGGAAAGGCCTTCGACAAGGCGGGCTTAGAACAAAAAGGGTCGTATACTGGTTCGGGTGCCTCGCGAGAAGTAGGCGATGCAATCGCGTGCGAGTGCTAGCCTCGTGGGAGGTCCGGGACGCTGAGGCCGATATCTACGACTGGCCCTAAGGTCGACACTGCAGTGGACGTAACTCGTGGGGTGGAGTGTTCTGCGACATACGGCTTGGAAGTGTCGGTCAAGAAGGTGGCGGATGCGTGACGTCTCTATAAGACCATTCTTAGTCCGTCCTCGAACGACTGCAACGATGAGGCGTCAGAAGTGAGGGTTGTGGAATCATGCTTGTGTTCTTGTGCCACGTGCGGAGACAGCGATCCAGGTGCTGAGTTGGGCACGAAAGTTGTCTTCAGCGGGCTTCAAGATCAGATGTGCTTGTACTTGAAGCCTTGACGCCGTCGCAGCACGCCCAGTGCCCTGTCCACGAACCACAGACCCGACATCGCCACCGTCCAGTACACGACCGCCTTGAAGGCCGGATGCGCCCATCCGAAGTCCAGCAGGGGAGCGAGCACGGCAAGAAGCCCTCCAAGAATGTACACACCAAATATGCTGAGTCGGCGCTCGACGAGAAAAGCAATCAGACTGTGGTGGCATGAACGAGGAAGGAAATATCAGCGATTCAGGAACAAGAAAAAGTGACTACAGTATATGCACTTACTAGCAGCCCGCAGCGAAAGCAGTGGCGATCCGCGGACCAAACGCAGTCGCGATAGTCGTCTGTCCTACCGAGCCATCTACATCCACGTCGACGGTCGCCCCGAGGGCGTGCACGCCGGCAGTACACAGGCCCAAGATGTGTCCCTTGAGCCACAGCGCGCGAGAGTCGAGTAGGCCGTCGCCCGCAGTATAGCCGGCAAGGTATGCGAGGTCAACAATAGCGCCGTTAGACAGGGAGTCGAGTAGGGGGCGCTCTTTGAAACGGAGAGGCGGCGCAGAGTACTGCCAGGAGAGGAGCAGGAGTGCGAGGATCACTAGGACGTTGTGACGGCGCGCAGTAAGCACTGACACGGCGGTGATGAGGAAGGTCGCAGCCCACGATGAAACGATGACTACAGGGTACTGAGTGGGATGGAGGATGATGCCCTCGAGACCGTCTGCCATCTTGCGGGGGTTGCGGAGGTCGGACGCGTAGTCGTACACGTCATTTATGCCAAATACGACTACGAGCAGGAGAAACAGGGGGGTCAGAGAGCGCTCGTTGTAACCAGAACTAAACGCAAGCACGCACCGAGTGCAAGAGGGAAGGATAGAGAGAGTAGCTGCAGGCACGCCCGTGTTTTTCCTAGGTCGACGAGGCGGCGAGGAGAGTGGATGAGGCCGATTGAGTAGAGAATGGGCCCGAAGGACGATCCTGCCGGCCTGCTGACCTTGATGAGTGTTGTCAAAGTGTCTGCATTCATTCCATCACCGTTTTGCGCAATGCAGGTCGCGATCGGAAGTGCAGAGAGAGCACAGCTGGGCTGAGCTGGCACAGGGCAATGATCGTTCAAGCTCAACAACTCCCACGCGCCCACGCGGCAGGCACCGGCAGGCACCGGCATTTAGATCCTGTGCTGGGCGTCAACGCTTCCACCACGTCGAGGTTTGATCCTTCCTCCGAGCTATGCACTTCGTATCTTTGAACCCTCTCAGCCTCAAGCAAGATAATGTGGTAGTACTGGCTTGTATCACTAGTAAGCGCAAAATGTACTCAACCTTACCTCCCTGTGAAGAAACAGCTGTCGGTTACCGTCCCGAGTTCCGTGATCCACATAATTGCAAGCCACGTTCAGCGCCGGTTCTACCTTGTTGCAAGTGGGAATTGGCAAGTCTCCCAACTCAGTTCGCAGTCGTACCGGGAATCAAAACGGGGGCTGTCTTGGCTAGCAAGCCAGGTGGGTGATATCACTTTCTGGTGGTGCTTCCGATCCGCCCATGATGACACGTATGGTTTTCCACGCAGAGCAGCCTGTCCAGCGGGGGCAAATCTTGCAGCCTTCCCAACCGAGATCATATTTTCACAGTCATCCAGGTTCTTCCAGGTCGCGGCCTGCGGTCCTCAGGAAGATGACGCCGTTACCCCGTATGCTCCGCCTACGGGGACACATGCGACACTAGCATGGTCCCTACTGTTGGCGATGCATCCTTCGTAAGTCCGCATTTCCTTAGCCGTGCCGCCGCACGGGGCCTTGCCAATGTGCAAACAGTATAAAAGAGGGACAAGAAAGGCTCGAGGAACCTCAGCTCCCGCTCCTTTACTATCTTTCGCTTTCACATTTCTCAAGTCCGCTAGTCGGCTTGTTTTTTTTCTTTCTTCTCAACACACCCCTTTTTAACGTCCTGGAGATGTTCACCTTCGCTCGCATGATCACTTCCATCCTTGCCGCTCTGACGCTGGCGTCCGTGAGCAGCGTCGTCGTCGCTGCTCCGGCCCCAGCCGACGGCGATGTCTCTGCGCTGTCAGCGCGTGCCGTCGCCCCGACCTCCCGCTTCGTCATCTACTCCGACAACTGGGTCACCGGTGCCCTCCCCGCTGCTTCCGCGCTCAAGGTGCGTACCGTGTATCCTTTCCTACTTGATCGGCCTAATGCATCCTGTCCTTCAGGGCTACAACGTCGTCGCTCTGTCCTTCCTGACCCTCAAGGGCGCCGTCGACCAGGCCGCCAACTGGGCTGCGCTCTCTTCTTCCCAGAAGACCTCGAAGAAGAACGAGTACCACAAGGCGGGCATCAAGATCATCGCCTCCGCGTTCGGCGCGACTGACCTGCCCACGACCTCCGGTGCGAGCGCCGCGAACACCGCGAACACCATGGCCAAGTGGGTCAAGAGCAACGGGCTCGACGGCATCGACGTCGACTACGAGGACCTGACCGCGATGAACAAGGGCGACGGCAAGGCCGAGAAGTGGGTCTCCGACTTCACCACGACCCTCCGCAAGACGCTGCCCAAGGGCCAGTACATCCTCTCGCACGCGCCCCTCGCCCCCTGGCTCGCGCCCAACAACCAGTTTAAAGCTGGTGCCTACGTGAAGATCAACAAGAACGTCGGCTCGCTCATCGACTGGGTGCGTCTTCTTCTCCTTCGTTCATCCTTCCACCGTCTGACCGTCGCTGCCCGATGCCGTCCACAGTACAACGTGCAGTTCTACAACCAGGGCATCTACACGACCTGCGAGAGCCTGATCTCCAAGTCGGGCGGTGCGTTCCCCGGCTCGTCGCTCCTCGAGATCCCCAAGCACGGCGTCCCCCTCGACAAGCTCGTCATTGGCAAGCCCGCGACCGCCGCCGATGCGTCCAACGGCTTCATGAGCCCCGCCACGCTCGCCTCGTGCGTCAGCCAGGCCCATGCCAAGGGCTGGAAGGGCGGCCTCATGGTCTGGCAGGTCCGTTGCCTTCTCCTCTTCTATTATCCATCCGCATGGTGTTCGGTTTCTGACGCTCGCTCGTTTGATCCGCTTGCAGTACCCCCACGCCGACGCCTCCTGGATCAAGGGGGCCAAGGGCAAGGCCTTCTAAGCTGTCGATCGAGGCTGTCGGCGCTGCGCGCTCGCACACCAGATGATAACGACCCATTCCCGTTGACCGGGGTGGCAAGGATTCACGACCGTCATGATCATACCCGGAGACGAACTTCTCTATACCACTACCTTAGGTTTCATAATGTGTTGCGATCGTAGTAATGGATTTTCATCGGGACCGAAATATTTGCGTGCGCGCATTGACAACCCTTGACTCAAGGGCCCGGAAACATTCCGCACAAAGTGGCTCATCACCATCTGCCTCACTGTGCTGTATTTGTAATGCTTCTTGGACGTTTGAACCCTTAAGTACGCAAAGTTGGAACTTGGTGCAGGTGGTGGTAGGCGGCGGTGCAGCGCCACATCCACAAGATGACCAAACATTGGTCGAGAAGCGCGCGGTGGCGCCTTGTAGCCTGAGAGCCATCGGTCTTTGGGTGGTGCCCCGAATGTTGCCACCTATCCACCAGTACCCAGCAGCTACTTACCCTGATTGGGCTTGCAGATCGTTAATATCGACCTCGCTAGCATATAGTGATTGGGGCCCAACACTTATATGGTAGGGTGTTCCGAGTCGCCTCCCTACTTATGAGTAACTGCTTGCAAAAGCTAACCAGTCCAAACTTTGAATACTACTAGGATCACTTCCAGGAATACCTGTGTTGGAGCCTAAGAGTCGGACCAAGTAGTGAACCACAATCATGGAGCCGTGTTCATCGGATTCTTCGCCACGTCCATCTTCGACGTTCCACACTGGCATCTCGCTATTGACAACATTTCTGGAGTCCGGATTCAAACAGTTCGTTCCTATCTCTCCAAATCTTCCACGTTTTCATCTTCTCTCATCTTCCATCATACGGACCTGTGCTGAGACACTGTGTGTACAACCTCCGAGTCTGCTGCGCGTCTTTCCCCAATGATAACTTACTTTCCTCCCCCTACGTCCCACCCCCTCGACCTCCAGAACGCCGCCCTCATCGCATTTTCTTCAGGTTGGATTATAATTACTGGCTATGCGATGCAGGAGGTGCAGATCATGCCAATCCTCGCGTTTGTGCACCAGTTTGCGCAACCCGAGGCACTGTCAGCAAGGTTATCATACCACAAACCACGTTCCGGCGCATCCTAAATATGTCCAATAGCTCAAAACGAACTCGCGCCCCCATGTGACAGATGGTAACGAAAACAAATTCACCGAGCGGTATAACCTGCTGTGGGGGGACGGCGGACCTTCCGAGGTTTCTATGCCCAGAGTCTACCCTGCCTCAGTCCCCCGCATCCGGAACCTCTCGACTGCACCACTATGGCGACTCTGGACATTCGCGCAGTCGAAATCAACCCAATTGCGATGAATATCACCAACTTTTTCGCAGCTCAGGAACCTGTATTCGCCCTCCAGTTCTCGCTCTCGGCCTTGCTTTTCGGTGCGCTACATGTCCCTTGCCTTGTTCTGCGTGCTCAAAGTTCTCCCTGGATCATAGGTGTCTTGACGACGCTAACCTTTTTATCAATGTGGCTTCTCCTGTGAGTGTCCAGACTTGTTTCTCCTCTTCGTACTGTTCAGATGTTCAATCCTCTTGGTCGCAGACGTAGGCCCAGGGGCTCCGTGTGGTTACTGGTCGATCCGAATACCCCTCACGGGTACCATCCTTTTATACCTGTCCACGAGTGTATACATGGCTGCGTTTGCATGGAACAGGGAAAGCGCGGTTCGCCTCGTTTCGGAGGCCACCGACGGCCTCTTCTCGAGCACGTACGACGGGAAGGGCAGCGCCACCTATTCCGAGGCGGTCCTCAAACAGTCCTGGATGGCGACCGTCGCCCTAGGAGCCAATGTGAGCGCGCATTGCAGCCGGGGTCGAAATCCCTACTTATGCATATCGGATGCGGCAGATCGTGCTCGGAGACGCCATCGTATGGTGGCGCGCGTGCCTCATTTGGCGACACAAAGCCGTCTACTGGACCGGACCGATCCTGGTTGCGCTTACCCTAGGTATGTATGTGCCTGTTCTCTCTTCCCCAGGCACACTCAGTGGTATTTTTCTCTCAGGTTTAGCAGTTATAGGGACCTGGCTCAATCACCCAGGCACCTTGACGGCCGTCTACTTTATTTTCGGGGCAGATGGATTCAGCACTGCTGGTGCAGCATTGTCTCTAGCCACCAATTTGGCCGCGACCTCGTTGATTGCATACAAAGCTTGGTAGTTATCCTCGTTCGTAGCTTCTGCTCCACGGTCAGTCAACGGCCCGGGCATGCATGTAGGTCTCACAGGCGCCGCCTAAGAAGATACTTGGGCGCAGACACTGCTCAGACGCGAGTCCTGAAAGTGCTTGCCTTACTTGTCGAGTCCGGCACCGTATACTCCACCATTCTCGTAAGTGGCGCCTTCATACCCTCTCCGAGGAAACGAGTTGCTGACACACTCGTAGGTTCTCGTCCTAGTGCTCCAGCCACAAGGACATGCGACAGCGTCCGATCCCGGCATCTACTTTCTGTACGGATGCCTAGTGCCCATCGTGGTAATTATCCACACCGCAAAAGGGGGAAGGTTTGCGTCAGGTTCTAAGGCTGACATCCGGCTCCCAGGCTATATACCCCACCATCATTATCGTGCTCACCGCAGCGAACTCTTCGCCGCTTGAGCGGGGCCTGTCCCAAGTCGGGGCCGACTCGGATGGACCGGGGTCGTACAATTGGAGGCAGCGTGTCCCATCGACTGCCGTTAGGCTCCGCCGCTCTGTGATCTGCAGTTACGAGGAGGAGCAGGACAGGAAGGGTTCCATTGGTCAATGCGAGGCGACAGGGGAAGGGAGGGGGGAAATACTAGAACTTACGCTGGCTGTTCCTAAGCAATGTTCAGGTCCAAACTCTATTCTTGATGTTGTATGATATCTTGTACGAGGACTGCTCCGGTCGGCCAAGGGAAAACCAGAATAAGCCCAGACTATCAAAGACAGATGCCAGAATTTGAAACCCCCACGTTCATTAAAACAATGGTACGAGCATTCGCGAAGATCGCCTGCGACCGTTGCAACTGCGTCGCTCCATTGGCACGCACCGGCGAATCGATAATACTACTATGCTACAATCCACTAAGTAAGCTGCGTCGAGACTATCCGGTAAACTATACTGTACAAAGAGTCACAGTCGCGGTGTCCGTCTCACGCCCCTGTCGTGTCTACCAGCTCCCGGAAAATAATGATACCGATGATGCCCTTCCGCTCCGCAAGAAGCGACGGGCATACACCTACACTCCTGAGCGTTCAGAGCTCCCAGTGTTCTGATGGCCAGCGATGCGGAAGCTCGAGAAGCTCAGGATTGCGGATGTTGAGCATCATGCGCGAGACCAGGGATGTCGAGATGCTGGGCGCAGATGAGGGACCGATGACAGAAAAGGAGAGGCGGTGGACGCACACGTTCGTCAAAGTCGTTAAGACGCCCTTCAGCTCCGGCTGTTGTCATGCGTACGAAAAATCAGTAATCCTTGATGGCGCACATTAGACCTTGTCTAAGACAGCGTACCTGTGCAAACTTCGAAGGCAAGGGGGAAGGAAGCTGGTCAGAATTAAGCGAAGGACTTTGTGAGAAGAAGACATACTATATTCGTCATGATGTTTGCTGTATAGCAGACGGCGAGTATCCTATTATACAGCGAACAAAGGTTAACGGTGGGTCGTCCTATATGTACGAGGGAAGACGCACCAGAAATATATTGTTCCTACAAGGGGATCAGAGAGCGATGAACCGCATCAGCACGCCGTGATAGCGGACAGCCGAATAGAAAGCGCAAGGGTGACGGGGAAGACACTCACCATCCCGGAGGATGATGTGGAACAAGCTATGGCTCCACATCCTACCCACGTTCAACGCCTGCCATAGTGTCAGGCCAAAGACGGTTGCGTCGAACACGAGGACCGAGCTCCACGACGCTGCGACGTCTACGCCGTATCACAGTTATTAGTTCCCAGTGGACATAACCAATGGATGCCACATGTATGCTCACAATATCCCCTACGAAGTTCCCATCCAGAGTGAGTCTGCAAGCACAGGGCATCCACGAACGAACATACTCACTGTTTCTGGGTTACTCGAAGGTCGCATCCCACCCACCGGGAGACGTCGTGCGAGTCAGGAAGAGTCCCCTTCCCGCCAAGGACGGCCCACTGATGGATGCCAACTTAGTGAGCCCAAAATACTAGGGACAATGGGCGTGGCTATGACGACGCACCACCGTGACCGCACCTCCAATAACGCATATCACAGATAGCAAGCCAACTACTTGGCGACTCCGGTTGTAGAGCGCGTACGTTCGCAGCATCAGCAGGACTGCACCCGTTTCACAATCAAGTTCAGCGGCATGCGGAGGACAGTAGAAGAGGTAGACGCACCGCATACCACACTCTGGGTGACAGCTACCAACAGCTGATGGTACAGCTGCAACTTCCGACATCTAAAACACACTCTTTAGCTTTTTCTCCATGTGAAGGAAAGCGCGCGCCCAACGCACCTCTGCATAATATGTGATTTTCATTCGGAAAACACTTTAGCTCAGGACTCGCAGAACACGACCACTAGGACGAGGGAGGACGTACCGATTCTGGCATTGACCAGAAGAATTCGTAGATGATTGGAATGTGGCAGATGACGGACATATAGCGGTTGAGGAAGAAGAAAAATGACGCCCAGGAGCACCCGTTACCGGTCCAGTACCGGTCCACTTCGGCCGGAAGGGTGAGGAAAAAATCGAAATAGAGGATGGCTGTCGCGCGCGGGGAAATGAGCACACGTCCAGGTACTGTGGGCGCCCCGGGGTACCAGCATGCGCCTACCGACAACCGAGCATGCCGAAGGTGGGGGAGGGTAATACATGCGGGGCGAGGGACTCACTGAAGGAAATGGCTTGCACGATGTGGTTCACTTGGGTGCTACTTGAGCTGTGGGTCACAGAGAGTCAGTATATGCGCATCCCCGAAGGTACAAATGGGCGACGGGTGTCGAAAGAGGAGGGAATTGGCCACAAGGAAAAGGATGGCATTGGCACGCACATGAGCAGTATGTCTGCCGCGAGCGCATCCGAGTCCGAGGCAGTGCTCATGTTATGCTCGAGCGCGCTGAGAGCACAGCGCCCACTGTCTTGCCCGATAACGACCGAGGCTGAATGGCCGCCAGCTTCGTCCGAAGGTGAGGCCGTGAGGGGGATAGGGTGGGATCGAACGTAGTGTGAGGGAGTTGAGCGAAAGACCGACTCCAAGAGGGCGCAGGTTGGCAGCGGGCAGAGGAAGAGGCGGTTGAAGGAGCGGGAAGGTAAGGGAAGGGAGGGGAGGGATGCTAGGGCTAGGAGAGCCTCAGACTGCGAAGGTGGCTGGGACGATGGACGAGCTCGAGACGAAGGGAAATAGAAGCACCAGGACGAGGACGAGCTTCTGCCAGTGCCACGCGAGAGTTATGTCTATGTACGATGCCCGTCCAAGGCCTTTGTACACACATATGCGGACGTTCCCAAGGCCTGGCACTCCCAGTCCTCGAGCCGAGACAACGCCTGATGATAGCAAGGGCCCGGATAGGGCAACACTTATCGCTCTCATCATCGTTTGCGTTTAGTTTGAGTGCGTGGCGAGCGGGCCGCGAGCGAGACGTCCTGGAGACGTCAGCGTACAATTCAGCTGAGACACCTCAGGCGCCCGTGGGGGATTGGTCATTGACATGACAGGCCCAGAAAAACTGTATATCCGGCAATGAAGCCGTTTGTGGACTGATTGGCGGCGCAGCGTGGACTAAGAACCAAGTTTAGCGCGTGAGGCTGATCTGTGTCCCAGGATTCAAATTCGTGCATAGGCGGATGGTTAATCGTGCTTGCGCGTAATTCTAAAAACATACGCGTCCCACTATAATAGTATCAAACTGAAGATCATTGCCTAGCTGACCTTGAACCTTGGGCTTGAACCCGCGGCCGCTGAATCGACAGCATGTTTCACGACTCGGATTAGCGGAACACGACCAATACTGGCATCTGAGACTAAGTATACTGACATGATATAGTACAAGCACACGTCGTAGGCTAAGGCAGCATATGTATACGATGTCAATCACAAGGTAGTGCGCTGACTTGCTTAAGTGAGGGGAGTTAATGGCCGCGGTTTGGCGCGAATGGCAGGTCACGGTGAAAATGTGCCAGAAGGCTTGAGTGTCGACATAGCTATTCACTACCCTTTGGCAATGACAGAGCACATAATCGGACCCAGGGATGACCTAGACCATGTTGACGTTGAATACAGAACGTCCATCCACAGATTCAATTGACGGAAGAAGCAAATATCCCTTCCGAGCTTGCTTCCGAGTCCTGGAATCCTGTATGTAACACTGCGCATACTGTGGGCGTCCGCAGTTCATTAAACTGCCAAGACAATAAATTCATAACGACACGACGTCAGTGACGCCACGCATTGCGATGTCAAATGCCAACACATGCGAAGAATCCAGACTCGAGAATACGTACGTACAAGCTATCTCGGGTTGACGCTACTGTAGATTCCAATATCCTTGACAAAGGACGCCGAACGCCAAATCTTCGAAGGAAGAAGGTTCAACTGAACGAAGGGTTCCTAGCGTACCATGCTCCAGCTGTCGAGTAGCCCGGGCCAGACAGTGGAGGTATTTGGCAGTGGGTTTCCATAGTATGGGTTTCCGATAGACACCTCTTCGGATGTCTATGCGCATCGCCGAAATGCCTTCAACGCAGGACAGGCATGAGAAGGTCAAGCCACCATTCGAGACGTCACCCAGGCGATTGCCTCGTCCCAACAATTCCGTTTGGGCCACAGGCACAGTGCGTCCCGGACACCCTGACAACCGCGGTTAGCGTGTCTGCTGACAACGTGACTTACTCGGGACTGCATCCCAACACCAGAACAGTCGCCGAACGTGGATGGCGTGCTGTAGAGGCCGAGCCATCCTGTATTGGGAAAGAGAAGTGATTGATCTCCCCATTGGATGGTGAGAGAACATTCCTGGAAGAAGGAAAGGAGCTCGAGTAAGAAGCGTCGCTTGCTATTGCCGAGACGTAAGTGTTTAATACAAGCGTCTTGATTATCACCTAAGCGTACCTTCACAGGCTTTAGCAGAACCTCCAGGTTGGCCTTAGGCTCTGCATCTATTGAGTTCGATGCTGTTTGAAGGCGAGTACGGCCGCCATTGGCGTTAGGATCTCCCGACTGAAACCAAAACCAAACGGTGCGGTGAATCGTCTCCAACCCATCGCGCCAATACCTCTGACATTACCCATTACACCTCTGTAGCGATGCGATGCACCTTGCGTGCAATGCTTAGCCCTTGGGGGACCATCGCGCTCGGATTCGACTAACCATCATCACGTTCATAAACCCGCGCAAGCCAAACAAACCACAACGCACACGACACGGCGAGCAACAACAGGAAAACCGCACCAAAAAGGCGTCGTCGACCGGACCTAAGATAACAAACACGGTGGGGAGAAAAGGTCAACATTCATTAATTCACAGCACTTCGAATAACTTATAACATACACTCACGAATCCCCGTTCAGAGACTGCGACTGCACACCGCCTTGCCCATCGCTCCCTGCCTCATCCCTCGACTTCTCCTTCAAAATAGCCATCTCGACCGGGCTCTTCCCTGGGGCGAACCCCTCCAAAAACCTCTCCCCCGCGCTCTGCTCCTGCCCCTGCGTCTTCGCCTCCTGGCTCACGCTCGCACTGATCTCCGCCGCGGCAGCCTCGCCGATCTCACGATCGGCCTTGATGCGCTCCGCGTCGCGCACGGCGACCTCGCGGAGCATGTTGTCGTCGACGCGCGATCCGTCGCCTTCGGGATGGTGGGCGGCCGCGGATTGCGCCTCGGCCGCGAGGGAGCCAGGGGGCGGGCGAAAGCCGAGCGCGCGATGCTCGTGAGACATCAGGATCCGCGCGTCCGCTGCAAACGAAAACCGCACATCGGCATACACACATACACATACACGAAGGCGAGGGAGAAGAAAGACGGACTCGCGTTGATCGTGTTGAGGTTGATGCCGGGGCTCCTGGGAGCGTGCCGCGCCTGCACGGGCGCCGTCGCGACGAGTTTCGCCTCCCCGCCCGCGGTCTCAGCCCCACCGCCATCGTGCAGCACCTTGGCGGCGGCGGTGGGCCTGACAGGCGAGGTCTCGGGACTTGTCTTGCGCTCGGCGAGGATGCGGAGCGCGTCCTCGCGCGCGATCTCGCGGAGGCGGGTGGTGTCAACGGGCGCGGTGCCGGGCCTGCCCTCGGGGTGCTTGGACGCGACGGACTGGACCTCGGCGGCGAACGAGCCGTGCGGGGGCCGGAAGCCGAGGATCTTGTGCTCCTCAGACATGATCTTTCGCGCCTCCGCTGTACGTCATTAACATTGCGGGGAAACGACCAGTGAAGCGTGTCAGTCCGTCGCATGGTGACCAGGAAATGGACAGGATCGATGAGAGGGAGGGGGACGGACCCATGGAGACGGCTTCGATGTCGATGCCCGCGGCGCGCGCCATATCCGACGCAGTGCTAGACGTCCTCTTGTGGCTCTGACTGTGGCTCTGGGTCGGGCTTTGGCTTTGGTTCTTCTTCTGGGAGACGCCACCTCCGTCCGTTGTTGGTGGGGACGGGTCATGTGGCGGTGGTATGGCGGGTGTGTGAGTGGTACGGAAGACGTCGCCCGTCGCGAGGGGGACCTCCGACGTCATTATGGCGGCGGTATGGGTGATCGTGGTGGACATAACGGACGTTGGTGGAACCAACTTGCGGGGAATGGAGGTACAGCGGAGGGATTGGGAGAGCTCAGGAGAGGTGCGGAATGACGTGCGAGCGTCGGTGCAGAGTGGACGAGAGGATCACAGAATGCTGGACGGTGGTGGTCTCGGAGGAGGGAGGAGGCTGGGCGCGGAAGCAAGACAAAGATGGAGAAAGGGGGGATGAGACAATGGCTTATGCGAGTGGGGCATGCCTGTGTCCGTGCGCACTCAGAGTGGAGTATCACTGCAAAGGACGCTATTCAGTCGCTACCGTGGTGGCGCGAATGCCGTCATGACGGAGACTACCGGCACCGCGCGTCGTCACACACACGTGCTAGTGACACCTCCGCGTACGTAACTTGAACTTTCCGGTCCACCTCTTGTCTCTTTCCCTTTCCCTCTCGCGCTTGTGTGCTCCTGCTTTGCTCTCGGGCACTGATTCAATTCGTAGGAACAATACGTCATGACCCTAGTGCACACATGTCGCAAAATAGGACCTCCGAAGCAACTGCATACCAACATATCCGACTCGTGGCGCCCTCCGGACAAGTTCACTATAGTCGGGCTATCAACCCTCTGCAGCACCGCTGGAACGATTCCTGCCTCCGAGCCTTTCATCTCCTTCCCATGCTCAACTTGCGACGCCCTTTTCAGCCGCCTTATCGTGATTTGGAGGTGGTGGTTAGACGGATTCCCACGTAGGCAGGGAGCACGGCGAGATGAAGTAGCATGACCGAGACAATGACGAGTGCCGGATCTGAACGCGATGTTGCCGCTCGGTAGCATGGACTCCGTCGCTATTCCTGGCCGGGAATGACGGCGACCGCGCCTTGACCTAGGTGCCCTCGAGTTCGAACGTGCACCGGGCGGTATAGACGATACGGCGCTCCTCAGGGTCCACTGAAGCGAGGGTCTCACCCCACTGGCAGAACCCTTTGAACCCTACGAAGGCCGCCTGGACGCGCGAGAAGTCTCCGGACGAGATCTCCGTCGGCGACCAGATGTCGTACACCAACCTCTCGATCGTGCAGGGCCCGTCCAGGATCCCGTCGGAGTAGCTTATGGGCGGCGGCGCAGAGGGGAAGAGCGGGCGGAGGACGTCCCAGAACGCGCGATCGCGATCGCGAGCCAACGTGCGCGTAGCGAAGCGGTTCCAGTCGTCCTGCGAGAACTCGTGCTGGACGCGCTCTGCGAGCGACTGCGCGTCCTGGAAGGTCCGGTAGCGCAGGAAGCGGAGGTTGTCGGCGCTGCCCGTGATCGCTTGCACGAGATTGCGGTGGCCTTCAAAGTACCGCTCCCATCGCGGCTCGTCGGCGAAGATCTCGAGCTCGTGGAGGGATGGCGCTTCCAGTTGATCAAACAGCGCAGTCAAGGCTCTGCACGTTCCTCCGGAGCGCAGCTTCTTTAGGTTCGCAGCGACGACTGGGCTTGGGGAGCGTGGGTCCGCGTCCGCGGGTAGATTGGGGTCGAGATGAGCCGCCAGGTCTACGAGGTGCGGTAGAGACAGGACGTCTCTCAGTTGCTGCAACGACACCGCCATATTCCCGCCCAATGCGAGCCTGCGGAGGGAAGAGTATCTGAGGAAGGAGTTCCCGGGGAAAGGCCCGGTCTGGTGCGCGTTCTCGATATCGATCTTTTGAATGTCAGGGGACGCCTCAGCCAGACGAAGGAGGATACGATCAATCTCCGAGGGATGGATATCTCGTTTGGGGTTGAAGTTGAGCTTCAGCTGACGCAAAGAAGGTGGCGCGAGATGGGGGAGTAGACCTCCTATCCGTGGACTTTCCATCCAGGTGAGCGAACGGAGAGAGGGGAAGAGGACGTCTTCTTCGTTCCACTTCAGGACCAGTCCGAGTGCTTGGGCTTCTGCGGTCTCTAAGCGATGGACGTATAGCTCCCGAGTGCGTCCACAACAGCGGAGGAAACTACTCCATGCGACCGGATCGTAGCACGGCTCCTTCCCTTGGTGGAATATCTGGGAAATATGGTAAGCAGCGGAAGATAGGTATCATAAGACGCAGACAGGCCATCATACGTTTGTCAGGTACACCTTCATTTGCGCGCTATCGACAAGCCCAGCCGCGTTGAGAGGAGGCGGGCTCGGAAAGAGGATGTGATACAGATCGAGCAGGTCCCATCTCGGTCTCGCGTCCCATATCGCTGTCGAGGCGGGCACACTCCATGCCCGACACACGCGAGAAGCGTTGACGCAGGCCGCGCGGTCGGCCTTGTTGTACGGATCGAGACAGAAGAATACGTGGGTCAGAACGTCGAAGTTGTGGAAGCTGGAAGGGTTGGCCATGTACTGGTTGATGACTCCCTAGACTAGTCGACGTCAATGCGAGAAGGACTCGGGTCTGGGTTGATGGTTCTTTGTCACTGTGCGAGTTGAGTACTTGAGTGCTGGCTTCCGGCCAAGGGCGGACTCGGATTAGCGCGTGTTGAACAGTTTGGCCCTGGCATTACTGCGCCTCCCACGATGCCCAGCCCAGTAGGATCGGAAACTTGTTTGGTCCAGTTTTGAGGCTTGAAGACACCAAACAACAGTTCTTACCTGCATGAAAATTCGAATGGTTGACAGTCTAAAGGTGTTGGCGACGCCATTATATGGCAGAAAGCGGGAATTGTGACAAAAAGGCAATGCCGGGGGTCGAGCTCACTACCCCTCAACCGTAGGTAAGGTAAGGTTGGTGAATCACGGGGAACAGATGGCACTTCATTACACGTAGAGGCAATTCTAGGCGTGAGTCTCGAGAACTCCGAGCGTGGTCGCCGAATGGCACATGGGACGAGTGTTTGGAGTACTTAATTCTATGGGCACATGTGGCTGTGCGCCCGCCTCGGGCCCGATCGATTCGGAGACGGCTAGACGTGGTCCCGAAACACAAAGACCATGAGACTTGCATCCTGCATCTATCTCGCCCGAGATGCCCGTGTCCATGCACTATTACACCCTCTTCGAGCCCCTCACATGCGCCCATCAGCAGCCCGACATCTTCCACCATACCCCACTTTTCAACACTCTGGACTCGAACACTACCTCAGGTAGGCACGGGTCCTTCTGCCTCTCTGCCACAACACTTGATTCGTTAACCGCGTCAGGTCTGGCCAGCCATGTCGACGGCCGCAATCGTGGAGCAGCCATTCACTCCGAACCTAAAGCAATTGAATCGGTCCACCAGCACCGCAGTCGCACGAATTCCCACGGTTTCATCTTCGCTACACGAAGACATCATCGCATTGGTCTTCTCCGAGTTCAACACATGGATGCCCGCTGAACGTGCGGCATGCGGGCGAGGTGCGCTTGTGTGTCGGACATGGGCCGAACCTGCTTCAAAGGCCCTATGGAGGTCGCTGCGCTCTCTCTTGCCGTTATATGGGATCCTGCTTCCCGTCCCTCAGGTGGTCCGCAAGACTTACATCGGTAACTTCCACGGATCTCATGTCCCACTTTCGTACATCGAGTACATCGGCGAGGTGAGTGCAGGTTATTGCTCAAGTTTGTTGGGTCTCTGTTCGCTAACTCTGCTCGCTTAACAGATTGTTAAGACGAGCCCATTCGATGATCCCGTTGTCTGGTCGTCTTTCCTGCGTTGCGCGTCCCGGATACGCCAACTCGTCGACTGGGATCCCAGATTCGACCTTCGCATCCTTCGTGCCCTATGCCACCACAACGGAGGAGACACAGTCCTCCCAGTCCTCCGAACCTTGTCTTGGGCTGACGCAAAGGGCTCTAGAAGCGATGAGGCTCTAGCTTTATTCGCTCCTCCGTCACTCCAGCATTTGGTATACCACATCAACTCGGAAACCCCCGCAGAGTTCATCTGCAACACGTTGACCAATCTCGTTCCAAAAGCACCATTCCTATCGTCGCTGAAAATCGTCGTCGATGCGCGGATGACGACACGGCTACCTCTCCTCCCCTTCCTCTGGCAATTCCAACGCCTTCGCCGTCTGTCTTTTCTCGGTTGCCAGGTCGTCACCCCGTCATGCCTGACTGGGTTCCTATCTTTCCCTACACTCGAACATCTCGAGTGCAACATCGAGGGCTTCGAGGCTTGCCGGAATGTCCGACACTCCATCGACGTCCCCAATCTCCTCGAACTCTGGATAACCGGGACGGGGGCCAGCATGCGAGGACTCCTCCGGATCCTTCGCGCGCCTCGCATACAAGATCTACTGCTGAACGCACGCGAAAAAAGGGGAGAACCCGCTCGCGACGCCCACCGCGATCTGTTCCGCGAGATGCTGACTGCCCCGTTCGCGCGCTCGCTGCAGAAATTCTCCTACCATTCCGGACCTACCAACTACGGGCCTCCCCACCATCAAGTCCACCCGAATCGCACGTCCTTTCTCGACCTCATCCATCCGTTGCTCTCCCTTCGGCAGCTGCGTCGCGTCTCGATCATCTGTCATTGGGGGGAGGTCGCCCTCAAGGACGAAGAAGTGCTGGCTGCAGCGGAGGCATGGCGCGGTGTAGAGGAGCTCATGCTCGCCCCGCTCGAACGCTATCAAGAAACGCTGGCGGATCGGTCGCAGCGGCCTACCCCCCGTTGTCTACCCCACCTCCATCGGCTCTGTCCTAACCTCAGCTTTCTTGCCTTACCGATCGACATGGAGACCCCCGATGCCTCGGTACCATCCGATAACGTCGAGGGCCAGAATCTCCCGCCACATCGTCTGAAGAGATTCGACATCCTTGGACACAGGAGCCTCATGACCCCACAGGAAGACCTCGAGGCTCTCGCTAGATATCTCAAACGAGCATTTCCTGACCTCGAGCCGTGCGCACCCTTCGCGATCTCTAAAGATCCGTGGGATAATATGTGGAGTAAACTACGCTGTCTCCAGGAATCTGAGCGAAACCCTGTTAATTCGAAGTGAGAGAGCATCTCATCTCTCCCCCCATCCACATCTTACTTCCACACTGTGCATGCGTCTGTACACGTTTCGCAGATAATTTACTCTGCGGTCTATGGCGACTGTTGCCATAGACCTTTCCGAGAAGGGCATGGATGCCATGCAAACCCACCCATGACCATTGCACCCCGTAAACCCATCACAAAGTCAACGTATTCAACCCCTCCGGACACGTCGCCGTCAGCACCGCGCCAACATACTCCTCGAGCCCCACCGGCCGGTATATCCACACCTCCCCCTCCTCCAAGTTCGCCAGGTCATAGCTCGCGCGCGCAGGCGGCTTGCCCACACTCTGTTCCACAACCACCACCGTCCCCATCTCCGCCGGCCTCACCGCCATCCCATCCGCGACACTCGTCCTCGGCACGCTATCGCTCACAATGACCGCCGTATGCTCCGGGTTACCCAGTATCGCCCACCCCCCACGTC
Organism: Ganoderma sinense ZZ0214-1; assembly: GCA_002760635.1. Taxonomy (NCBI): domain Eukaryota; kingdom Fungi; phylum Basidiomycota; class Agaricomycetes; order Polyporales; family Polyporaceae; genus Ganoderma; species Ganoderma sinense. The sequence continues at coordinate 1,684,445 of AYKW01000045.1, forward strand.
CCATCCCGACCCTCGCGCTGCGCCACTCGATGATATCGCCCCTCCTCACGCGGTCGTCACCCCCACGCCAGCGCCCCGCCTGCGTGCGCCCCTTGTCCGCGGCGCGGCCCTCGTAAATGAGGTGCCCGTGCGTGCGCGCGATACTGGGTACTGGCCTCGGGACGTAGTCGTACTGCTCGAGGTTCTTGAGCGCCTCGTTCGCGAGGTCCCAGCACTCGCCCCGCGCGCACGCCTGGCCCGTCCCCTCGTAGCTCTCCGCGTACCCCGCGACGGTCTCGCCGTACGTCTCGTGCGCGGCGACGAGCTGCTCCCTGCCCCAGGCGCCTGGGCGCGGGAGGAAGCGCGCGGTGCGCCGGACCGCCCGCGCGTCGTTCGCGTCGTGCGAAGGTGGGGCGTGGAGCGGCCAGGAGACGGCGTACCAGCACATGCTGAGGTCGCTGAAGAGCACGCCGCCCTCGATGGTTTTGGTCGAGTGCCCGTCGGATTTCCAGCAGCCCGTCCATGAGATGTGGCTGTTGTCGTGGAGTGGCGGGGGGCGCGTGTCGTCGGAGGTGTACCAAGCGGAGGGCCAGTGCGTGGAGGGATGGAAGTAGTGGGCGAGGTCCGCTGCGGCGGAACCGTACTCGGTGGGTGGTGGATATGAGGTTAGGGCACCGTTGCCAGCTGCGGTTCGTGGCGGCGTCTTCGGACGAGAAGTCTTGGGTATCGAGGGCTGAAGTGTGTTGGTTAGTTGGACCGATACATAAACGAAACAGAAAAGGACAGAGGAAAGACAGCAAGATTTCTACAAGTTTATGTCCGCGCCCTCGCGTGCACACACTTGTCTGAGGACCAGCTATGAACGACCTTACACCATCACGTATTCGGGCCCCAGCGGTTCATGCTAGATGGCACGACGCATATGAGGGAAGCATGCAGACGCGCATAGGTGGCAGGCTGCGTAATGCGCTTCCTCGAAAAACACAGCATTCACGTTACATACACGCCACTTCGCTCGTACGATGAGGTTACTGCCCGTAGTCAGTGCCTCATGAATCGGATGGTAGGCGGACGAAACATAGCCTTTGCCCGTGTGCATAAGGTTCACTATCTGCTGAGGAAGGGACCACGTGTGGTCTTCTACGTCCGGATCTCCCTTCTGGATCACGCATGCGGATCCTGCTTTACTGTAAACGTATGGAGATGAGACTATGGCCCATAACGTTAAACTCACCGGTCCGGTCATGGGCGATGGTGTTCGACCACCAGGGGGAACATGCTTGACCGTTTCTCCGGCAGCCCTCGGAGGAAGCGTCACTTTGAGATACCGCGCGAAGAATTCGTCCAACCAGCTGAAGAAAGCCTCCTTGTCCTCGGGCGAGAGGTTCGCCCAGTCGATACGGTCGATCTCCGCCGCCTCTTCTTTCGGTGCTACGATCTTGGGCACCGACACAGGTACAGAGACTTTGGTTCTAGAAGGCGGAGGTGGAAGACGAGCAGGAGGGGGTGGGGATGGTGTGGAAGATGTGGACGGGAGATCCGGGCGAGTGGTCCGACGGATGGCAGGCGGGGGACCGGCCGGTAAAGGAGGGGATGCACTCGAAGCGGAGGAACCAGCCTTCCGCAACGGTACAGGTGGAGTAGGAGAACTGCCTGTAGCTCGCAAACTATCCGATAAGGTGCTGGAGGCACCCGTCCGGGACGGCGGCGGCGGCGGTGCAGGGGGCTTCGGAGGAGGAGGAGGCTTGGGCTTGATCTGCGCGTCCCAGTTGATGTTCTTGCTGGGCTGGCTGATCATATGGTCGCGAGTGTTTCTAACCTTGCTTGCTCCCGCGTCCGCCACCCTGGCCGCCTTGTTTCGGAGCTCTAGCATCGTGGGGAGTGGGAATAGGGTGTGTGAGAACGGTAAAGAGACCTGCCCGGATGAGCGTCGGGGTCACGTCACTCACCTTCGAAGGTTGGCATGACGTAGTGATTGAGTTCGATTCGGTTTTTGAGAGACTGATAGGACTGCCTCAAATCACTTCGAACTTCTTTAGTGATCTATAGCGACAACTGTGGGAGTGCCAGTGCAGTCACGGTGAAAACCTCGGGATCAGGGGCGCCTCGCCGATGGCTATCCTAGAAAAGACCATGGATTAATCAAGTCCCTCTTGAGATATAGGAAGACCTTACAGTTCCGTAGGCTTGCAGAGAACACAGAGCAAAGTGTGTTGACTGCTGGAACTGGTTTGCTGTGAAGCCGGAGCAGCCTCGAAGCAGATGCATGCATGGACTAAGCGCCTTTGGAGATTAGATAAGATCGGAATCAAAGTGCCACGCGACAGCCATGCTGCGCCCTCCGACTCGCCCACCCAACTCGCCTCCCGACCATGACGACAGTCCCTCTCAACTCTCAACCGTCTCACTTCAGCCCCCTATAACTGTGCCTCTCACGCTGAACCCACACAAGCTTTCTGGATGTTTAATGTCTATCACTTTTCCATACAAAGGTGCCGGGATACTATCAAATCGTTACATCAAGTCATATCTTCTCGTCCAAACCGTCCCGCTCTAACTCGGACATAGCGCCGGACTACCCACGGTCCCACGAAAACATCAAGAAGCAGCTCTCTGTGCGAGCTGGGCCTCGTACTGTGCCGGTGTGAGTGTTCTCTGAAGGTTCCGTCAACGCGTCACATGAGCAATTCTCTTGTCGGAGGCATTTAGCCTTCGGCCGAGGCGTACCTGGGAGAAGGCGTGCATCTGCGTGATTTGGTCTTTGAGCACTTCGTTGACTGTGGACACCGTGCTTTAGTCAAATGCATTCGAGTAATTTTGTACGCTATACTCACTGAATCGGTGTCTGGCGAGGGTGTTCTTGCCCTCGAAGGCCTGGCACCCAGACATTCATGGCTGTACCTCGTGCCCGAATATATTTTCGGAATGCTCACCGAGCTCACGACGAACACCTCGTAATTCTCGCCACAACCGTTGGAAGTGTCCTCAATCTCGAGGTGGTGTACCGGCATCGCCCTCCGGATGGCTGTCTCGAGGTCTGCAGCAGAGATGGGCATGGTGGCGGGTGGCAGAGGACTTGTCAAGAGCTGCAGGAGGAGGACCGAGAGGAGGCGTTGGTTACAGTAATCTGATAAGATTAGCTACTTGTACTCTCCTGCTATCTGATTAGATAACGGCCGCAGATCTACGCGTCCTGATCATCGCTCACGGCCCCCGAACCTCGCCTCGTTTGCCTCCGTCCGTCGTCCTCTCATTATCTTCTGGATCGTTCGCTCAACAATTAAAGATCATCCTATCTATCAATTAACAAATCAGCCTCCCGAATGAGCCGCTCAGAACACGCAAGCGTGGTGGAGTTTAAATCATGGCTTGTCCAGAACGGTGGACGAATCCACCCTGAGGTCCATTTCGAGCCCGGTGAGTGCAATGCAGGAACGATCCCACCGACACTTTTACCAACTGAATGAAGATTTCCGGGTACAGGTCTAGCCGGTTTCAACGTGGTAGCGCGCAACGACATATCCGCGAACCAAAGCATCGTGTCCATTCCGTTCTCGCTCGCCATAACCCCGGAGGTCGCACGCCAAGCTCTCAAGGAGCTATTGGGCCATGAGCAGCCCAGCTTGAATGAGCGGCAGCTCGAATGCACATATATGGTCCTCCACTGGATCGTCAGACCTCTCAAGTATGCCTCGCAAATTTATCACCACACCCTGGATGACCTGACAACCGGCTTTGCCTATCATAGTTCTGATGTGCTTAAGCACGATCCTTACCTCATCACCCTGCCTTCTCCCGACAAACTTCGGACACCATTACACTTCACAGACCTAGAGCTTGCCGCTTTCCGGGGCTCGAACCTCTTCGGCGCAACGCTCGACCGGAAGCGGCAGTGGGAAGCAGAATGGCAGCAGTGCAGGGAGGCTGTTGCGTCCGCAAATGCCGACTGGGGCACAGAATTCACATGGTGTCTATTTCCTGCCATCCCCCAGAGTATATGCCCGACTAACGAGCGAGTCTAGGGAGCGGTACCTCTCCGCCGCGACATACCTTTCCTCCCGCGCTTTCCCCTCCACAGTCCTCTCAGAGACGCCCTCCCTCGTCACCACCGACACCTCGTACCCTGTTCTCCTCCCTGGAATCGATGCGCTTAATCACGCCCGCGCCCACCCCGTCTCATGGGTAGTTTCCGCCCCCTCCGCCCCTCAAACACCATCGTCTTCCCCGCCTGCGCCTGAACCATCGATCTCCCTCGTCATCCACACCGCGACGTCACACGGCGCGGAACTGCTCAATAACTACGGCCCGAAGCCGAACGCCGAGCTCATCCTTGGCTACGGCTTCTCGCTCCCTGACAACCCCGATGACACCATCGTCCTCAAGATCGGCGGGCCCTCCACCGCAGCCTCCTCTTCCTCGTCCTCCATGGGATGGGAGGTAGGGCGCAACGCGCGAGGGGCGGAGCCGGTCTGGGAAGCCGTGCTGTCGGCAGTGCGGGCGCAAAACGCCGAAGACGGGGAAGACGGGGTTGAGGAGGAAGGAGATGCGGCCGTCGAGGACGAGCTCTGCGCGGCGGACATGCTCGCCGAGATGGCGCAGGGGCTGCACGGCCGTCTTCCGCCATTCCCCTCAGACTCGGAGGCCTCCGCTGCTATCCGTCCAGAGGTTTTGCGGATGCTTGAGCACTACCTTGAGGGACAGCGAGACATCCTGCAGAACCTCGTTGCGTTCGCACAGGAGAAGGAGGCCGGCGCACTGCAGCGGGCGAAGGAGCTAGGTCTGGACGTCGTCGAGGAGGAAGAGGAAGAACAACCGTAACTTTTCGGCCTTTTTGGTGGTATACATGGCATATAGATCATACATAGAACTTGGCTACTATTGAAGATGGGGGTATAGGTACTACTAGTCTTCCTCGGCATCGCACTCATGGAGAGGGACGAATGAAATAGGGCTCCAGCCCGAGGTTGTACACGTTGTTGGCGTTCTCGAAGAAGACACGCTTCACAATCCCGATAGCTTGGGGCAGTGTCAGCTCCAGTTTTCTCATTGAGTTCTCCATGACCTGACCACGAATCAGAAGACCCGAGAAACGGGCGGACAGAGGCGCTGTGCCTCACCTCGAAGATGGCTTGTCGCGCTTGGAGTGCTCCTAAGTAGTAGGATTCCGGCCAAAAAAGGGCATCCGCTGCAGAGCAGATTAACCTGTGATCGTGAGTGGCCATGTAACACGGGACGCACTTGACCACATGATCTTGTTCGTGGGCGCGAGCTCAAGGACCTGCCTTAGCACCTCGCGCTGTCCATCCGGACTCACGAAGGGGAATATCTCGCCGAAGTCGAGGAACACATTATCGTACATTGCGGTCAGATAGCCGGCCTCTCGAGTGTAGGGGTAGCTGGAGTGTAGCAATACAACTCGCGTTTTCGGGTACGCTTCGATGAGGGGTTGCATGAGGGCCGGAGAGGATAGCCTGAGAGTGAGATCGTTGTCCCCCAAACCTGTATGGAACTGTACTGCAACGACGATGAGAAAGATAACACCAAGAGCGAACTTGACCCACCTGGCTTGCCACAGTCGCCGGCTACTTTCATGGTTACGTTCACAATGTAATCATTCAACGCCTTATCTGCCAGGCGAAGGACGCCCTTGGACATGTACACCAAGATCAGACCAATGACCAAACGTTCGATCGCATTCGTATCTGGGTTGGTCGAGATATCGAGCCCTGTTCTATAACACACGATGCTCTTGAAGCCAGAAACTTCCGGATCGGCCGCGCTGGCTTGGAGAGATGCCGTCAGCTCCTGCGTGAACTCCACGAGCAGCTCCGTGGGAGTCACGTTGTTCTCTGCGATTTGCTTATCGAGGAGCCGTCGCAAGATGTCCTAGCGCAGCCAATGATCAGTACACGCACTTTTATCGATCACAAAAAGAAGGCGACCACCTCAGCGAGCGTCTCGACCCGGACGATGCGCTTCGTCGGGCTGCCCGTCAGTCGGTCGTGCCACCTGTAGTCGTAGAGCTTCGACTTGTCCGCGCCCCCTAGCCCTAGGCCGTCGTCGATCAGGATGCATTGAATCTTTGTCGGCTCCATGCACACCCTGCAGAGCCGCTCGTACGGCAGCGAGTTGCGGTACGCCTTGACGAACTCCCAGTCCGCGTTCGGGCCCAGGTTGAAGAGCTTGCTGAGCTGGCCCGTGGCACGGAAGCACGCCACAGTGTATTTGGCATCCTCCTTTAGGCCGCGCTCGCTCCGCGCCTCGGTGATGAGGCCCTCGAAGGGGTACGCGTTCTTGTGCTCCTCGCGCAGGATCGCGTGGGCGTGATTGTCGATCGAGGGGTAGGAAAAGACCACGATGGAGAGTTCGGAAAGGTCCTTGTTGACGTCCATACTGGACGGTGTACTCAGGCTGACCGAGGACATGGGGGAGACATGGGGGAGGCATAGTGAGCTTACAAACGGGGATACGTTGCTTACTTTAATACTTACAGAGAGAGGGCTGGACCGTCCGATGGGGAAACTGCAAGTAGGTAGCTGGCACGCGCGATAAACATCCTTCAAATTGAAATTACGTATCGATCGTCGAATGAGAAGCTCCTACTTGTCCTAGTATTGCTTTTATAAGAGCAGTACTTCAATCTCTGTTAGTATATCGGTTAGTACACGCGCCTGTCACGCGCGAAAGCGGGGTTCGACTCCCCGACAGAGAGTTTTTGTCATCTGCCCCTGGCAGGCACTACATGCACTCGTATAACGATCAGACAACGGCATTGGATATGAATGTCGACCGTATTGACCTTATCAAACATGTAGCAAGCACATGGGTGGATAACATTCGAGAATCGAAACAATGTATCATCTAGGACACCTTGCACCAATTGCTGACATTCAACCTCGAACATGCACCTTTCATGAGCCGTAAAGCCCCATGCGCTATCACTGGGGCGCTGGAAGGCCAGAAGGCGTTCCGTTCGCAATGGCCGCATCGTGTGCGCGCGCAAGGAACCCGTACTGGGGCAAGTACCTAACAGAGGGCGTCCAGCACAGATCAGTAAGCTTGCCTGTGCCCCGAAGAGAGAGATCCACGAAAACCCACGTGTCGAAGAATGGCATCATCTCCGTCGCGCCTGGCGTGTTGCGCCAGTCGCGCATGAGCTCGCAGGCGACCGCGAACATCGAGAGCACCTGCACGCCCGCGGCGCGCATGCGGTCGTTCGCCTCGCTCGCGGTCTTCGTGTCGAACGTGCCGGACGCGTCACTGTTCGCGAACACGGTGTACCCGGCCTCGACGAGCGAGAGCGCGAGAAACGCCGTGCAGACGTCCGTGGTGATGCCCGCCATGATGACCTGCTTCTTGCCCGTCGCCTCGACGGCGGCGCGGAAGTCGGCGTTGTCCCACGCGTTGACCTCGCCGTTGCGCTTGATGAACGGCGCGGTGGGGTGCATGGCGATGATCTCGGCAGGAAGCGGCCCATTGGGACCTAGGTGCGCAACGTTCAATGTAAGCAGACGTGGCGGTTGAAAGGGCGGTAGGTCGCGCACCTGTCTCTGCACTGGTTGTGAGGATGGTGGGGAGGCCGAAGATCTTGCCGAGTGCGGCGTGGGCGAGGATGTTGTTCTTCATCTGGACAGGGGATTGGTCGCCAGCGAGTTGGAAGAGGCCCTCTTGGTGGTCGACGACGAGCAGGACGACGTTGTCCTTGTCAAGCCTTTCGTACTTGAACGACATGCCTAGGTAATGCGGGATCAGCGTTTGGAGGGGATGAACGCAACAGTAGTACGCTCACTGAGAGGTTTTGTTTGGTGAGGATAGCTAGCGAACTGAGTGTTGAAAGTAGTAAAGCGGGCTCTGTTAGTTTTGCTGGTCCAGCTGCCGCTCTTTTATACCACCTCCCCAACCACGAAGACGACCATGACCTGCAGCATCGACGCCCCGGAGGCATTGCTGACCATGCACAACGCCGCCTTACTCCCGACCGTGCCGAATTGCAATCCATGTTTGGATACAGGGCGCTGTGTTCGTGTCCGCCGTTCTCCCCAACGAAGACAGCAGCATGGCACGCCCGCCGTCGCCAAGATGGTGCACAACCCATTCTTGTAGCGGCAGCTCTCGAGGACGCCGCGCAGCCGCCGTACATATTTCGTTCTGGGGCATCATCGGATCAATTTCCGTTCGGGATGACTTAACGAAGATCTTGAAAAGGATGGCAGGACGATGGAGTGAACTTTTCGTCGACATCATCTTAGCCTCCCGACGCTCTTATGACCAATCTTCCTGTCAGTGAGCGTCCGTCTGTGGTTGCCTGTTCTCCAATACGGGCAGGAAAGCACTATGGATGCAATGGTTGACAGGGGAGGAGCAAATGGACTCAGGGCATCTGGTAAGAATACAGCCCGAAACGTGCGTCCGATGCTGGGGAAGGCGCTGAAAAATTGTCTTCCATCCTATGGAAGTTGCAGAAGTCAGCGCAAGGCAGGGACTGGAATGGCCAGAGAACTCACAGGACCAGCGCTTCATGCAGTCGGGCTCAATGCGATGTCGGCATGTCAGAGTGTCTTCTCCGAACGAAGCGGGACCGAGGAAGCATGCTGGGCGCGAAGAAGATATTCTGACCGCCTGCGAGAAATTTATAAGCCAGCTCCCGCCTCAATGCCGTCAATTGGAAGCAGAGACATATACCAGCACGTTGAATTGGAAACGAACACACTTCAGATCGCATCAGCGCCGTTTTCTCCGGTGCAGGCCTTGGCGTACACCGATGCATTGGGACTAACCCCCTCCTTATCGTTGGCCCAAGGTCATGTCTAGCTTTCTTTCGAAACTGCGGGATATCACCTCGTCCTTCCCAGGACTGCCTGTATGCCAACATAAAATTACAATAACATCAACAGATGACAAAGACACGATATGGTACAACGCTCATGCGAAGTGTATGCCAGCATCGTGGAACGCGGATAGTAATCTACGATACCTTTCAGTCACTGGTGCTTTGTCAAAAGGGAGATTATCATAGCAGACTCACTTTAACAGGTCGTTGATATCCATCTTGGCTGCCCGACTTTCTGCGAACCCCGTCTCCTCAAGCACCTCCTCCACCTTCTTCTTGAAATCGAGTCCGTCTTCGATTATCTGCGCCCAGACGCGGTCAAGAACCCTATTGGTAGAAGAGGATAGCAGTAAAACGCACCACATCGTTCACCGAAGCCCACGTTTTCCAATTAGTCTCCAGCATCTCCATCACGCCTTTCGCCATGAAGTTCGCATGAACAGTCTTGTTCCTCCGCCCAAACACAATCCGACCGAGCCCATCGAACTCGCCAAACTCCACTGGTGGTGGTGGATCACGAGGCACAACACGCACCACGCTGCTCTCCACTTTCGGCGGCGGCCGGAAGTTGTTCTTGCTTACGTTCATGACGAGGTCGACCTTGGCGTAGAGCTGAACGTTCGCCGACAAGCGGGACCAGAGCGCGGTGCCAGACTGCGCGACGAGACGTGTTGCAAACTCGCGCTGGAACATGAGGATGGCGACACGGAAGAGGGGGCGGTGGGAGAGTAGGCGGAAGACGAGGGGCGAGGAGATTTGGTAGGGGGTGTTGGATATGCAGACGTCGAAGTAGGGGAGCGCCGCTTTTACGAAGTCGCCAATCACGATTTCGAGTTTTCGCTGCTCGGGCCTGAGCAGAACGAGATTGGGGAACGTGGTTGAGGCTGAGAGTTGAATGGAGCACTCACTTTCCCTGCACTCGCTTCGTCAACTCCGCCGCCATGCGAGGATCCATCTCTACAGCGGTAACATGCTTTGCCTTCTCCAATATACGGACTGTGAGGTTACCCGTACCGGGACCGACTTCGAGGACTTTATCTGTTGGACGCAAACTTGCCTATGGCTGAAGTCAGAATGAGAACAGCACCGTCCCTCGTCCTATGGCTTCAAGGGCTCACCAGATCCACTATTCTGCCCAGTTTGAACCGTCATTGAGCGCATATATCCATCTAACTGTCATGTATTGACGCACGATTGGGCGGTCTGCGGATTTTTAAGAATATGCTGACCGAATCGCTCGGTGTTGAAGATGGGATTGCGGGTAGCAGAGGAGGATGGGTCGGAAGAAGAGGAGGCTTTTGACTTGGCCGATGGCTGATGGGCGCGGGTGAAGCGATCTGAAGTTGCCCTGGGCATTTTATATGCGATAGAATTGCTGTTTGTGAATTCTTAGAGATCTACAGAGAAGAGAATGAGGATGCGACTGGTGAGCGAGGAAGAGAGACGCAGGGTGGACGGAAGAATTTGCAGCAGTGGGCGCTTGTGGCTAGACTTTCGCAACACCGCCACCCCTGCCAAGTCTGGCAAACTTGAACCTACTTACATGGGTTAACTTTTCTGGGCCGCGGCCAGAATCGGAGTCCGTTAACTATACCGCGCTAGGAAGTGTCCAGGCGGGGGTACAGGACGAAGAACAAGTTTCGTGTGCAAATTTCAAACCTCAACGACTGGTGACTGTACTCTAGAAGTCCCTGCCAGTGGCGGTGCGCCGCGGCCGCATGACAGCCAGCCCTTCCCTTTCGGCGCCAAGAAGAGGACTAGGGAAAACAAAACCCTCCATCCAAACTTACGTGGACGCGATATCGCAACATTACAATTGTCGTGGTGCATCTAGACGCCTTCCTAACGTTTCACCCGCCCCCAAACCATTTGAACCACTAAAAACTTCTGAATGCATCACGCTCGCGGTGTGGACCATCGAAACTGTCCAGGACAGAAGAACGAGGCCAGCCGGACGTGAGGAACGTAATGCGGCTGGTGCAGTGACCCCGTAGAATTCTTCAGAATTCCGAGGACCGCACGCGTGCGGCCGGGCTTCTATGTTGAACGCCCGAGGCGGGAACCGTAGTAGTGTGGAACTGAACACGGGAGCCGAACAGCCAGCGGCAGCGGGATGGTGGCACATTTCGATTTGTTCCGGAGGGGGAGCCGTTGACACACGGGTATCGATGCATGCCTTGTAGCCATGGCTCCGGACGTACGATCTAACTTCCGAGTTGACGGAACATTGCTATCGCATATTGACGACCAGTCGGATATAAATACATTGATCATGGCCCAGTGGCCATGGTCGGGATCGAAGCAGGAGGCCAAAATGAACGGAAAGAGTCGCCGAGCCCCAGGGGCGGAGGGAGGTCGTAGTCCGGCACTGAGACGTCGCCGAGCATCGAAGGACAGTTGTGCGGCAGGGCAAAGAGATTAGGATCTCGGATGTTCAACATCATTCGTGAGACTAAAACACTGGATAATCTAGCATCGGTGAAAAATGAGTGGTCTACGTCAGACGTTTGCAGCAATTGCCAGTGGGAGACGCACATGTTTGTCATGGTAGTGAGACAACCCTTATATCCTGCCTGAAGCTATCTCAGTAGAGTCCTTCATTCAAGTGATCGAGAATCCGCCCCCACCGGTGCAACCTGTCCCAACGCACGGAAAAATCAACCTCTAGATAGCGAGAATGGCGTCCTGGATATAGCGGTCGAAACGCACCACATAGGAGACGATGTTCAACAGATAACAGATCCCGAGCACCCTGTGGAGATAAGGTTGCATAAGAATAAGAATCAGGACTGATCCTGCGTACCGTAACGACGTACCCAAAATAAATTGACCCTAAGGTATGCCGTATAAATGATGTTAAAAATCCGGAAGAGAAGGGAAGAGTACACAGTACTTACCATCTTTGAGCATGAGGGTAGCCAGACTATGGCTCCACATACGGTATGCACAAACGGCTTGGGAAAATGTGAGGACGAAGACTGTCGCGTCGAAGATGAACATGACGCTCCATGATACTGCGAGAACTGGACCTCGGATGAGTTGGACAATCACTAAGCTCGACAGCGAACGGTCCGTACGGATGCCTCTAGAGTGAAAGAGGGGAAAGATGCAGGGGCATGGGTTGGCGGATTGGTACACTTAATGCGAATTATTCACTTACTCAGAGACTGAAACTGTGAGGTCGCACCCAACGGCCAATACAGCCTCCTTCGCGGAATTCTTAATCTCCATGATATGGAGCCAGATGATGGTCCACTATCGGTCATGTCCTGGGTGGTTAATACCACGTCCTACCACGTCCAGAGAGGCGAGATACACACCAAGCAAGCAAATGCACCGAGGGAAAGGATTCCAGTGAGAAGGACAAGTACCCGTCTATCGCGCATGTAAAGCGCATGCGTTCGCAACAGTAGGCAAACTTGGATTCCGATGAGCACCCTCGCGATATCGCGTGATCAATAAACAGAAATACTGTACCAGAAATTATGCCTTGGATTAAGGCAGTGAAGACTTGATGATACAGTTGGAGTTGCCGGCATCTACCCGGGGCTGGTTTGGGCTCGAGGATCACGGCGACACTCGTGGCTCTCTGCTTACCTCTGAGAGTATTGTCAGCTCTCGGGTTCCAGTCGAGGGTTATGGTCACTTACCGATTCAGACATCACAAAGAAAAACTCGTAGATTACGGGTATATGTGATACGATAACAGTGTATCGATTGAGGAAGTAGAAGACGGAAGCCCAAGAACGTCGACCGGTCCAGTAACGTTCGACTTCGAGGGAGATGGTGAGGAGGAAGTCGTAATACAGCAACGCTGAACGAACGACGATTGGAAGATTCAAGTGCTTGAAGGACACGTATAGGAGTATGCATACCTATGGCGGTAGAGGAAAATACGCGATTAAAGGTGTTGAACTCTGCACTGGGGACGATGTGAGCACAGAACATATTGATGCCGATGCAACGAGAGCTTACATTGCAGATAGGTCCGGCTGACCAGCAGGAGTCATACTAGATGAAGTCTCCGGGTGTTCGCGACAACGGTAGTTTATTTGAAAAGGGCAGTCAAGGAAGATGAAGTGGAACCGCTCGGGCGAGGCGGGTCGCATGCGCAAGCATGTGCAGAGATCGACTGGACCATGAATAGATGGGGCCAGCGTCCGCGGTGAGGGAGAGATACTTATTTGGCTGGAGAAACCATCAGTTGGGAATGATCGTGAGAAGCGTTTCAAACCTCATACTGGGCGGTGTTCACCACAGTGGGAGAACTATTCTTCGGCAGAGTCGGTCATCTCGCAACAAACCACATGATAAGATTGTTCACCAAGGAGACTCCAAGTCTTCGGGAATAGGCACCGCTTTCTGGAGACATCATAACGTCCCATTTGTTCCAGAAGTGGGAGAACCGGGAGCAGATTGGGGTCCTTCAGCAAAGGAAACAACCAACGAATGCCTCCCTGCCAATGAGCATCACTGCCAGTGCATAGGTTGTTGAACGTTGAGCCTGAGGATGGGTAGCCGTCGGCGCCAAATCGTTCCCCAGTTGGCCGGACCGATCGGGCCGGTGTATATTATACCCGAGTCTCACGTTGGCGTTCGACGTTGGATTACCCTTGTTCGCCGTTGTCCACGACGACGAACAACCTCACCATGTTACTCAACGCCGTCGCCCCGCTTTCTCTTCTCCTAGTTGCTCCCCATACCCCTCAAGTTTCTGAGTCCTGCTTATCCCAGTATTACTATGGAACACATGGCCAACAAGACGTCTTCATCACTGACGATTACGTCTGCGTCTCCGATGCCGCAGCGCACCTGAGCTCAGGCTCCGCGGTGCAGCTCACCGAGGACGTCCAGCAGCTCGTCTGGCTGCAACATCAGGCCGTGGAGCCCTCGATCAAGCCTCCTGCGTTCCAAGACGAGTTCAACGCGTTCTTCTCCCGCCTATCCGTCCCTGCTGCTGCGTCCACGGACAGCGAACAGACGGTGTTCAGCAACCAAAACGCAGCAAAGGTTCTCCTCCGCACCCCCACCTCCGCCCTCATCTCCGTGGACTCTTCTACCGCACTCACGCTCGACCTCCACCTGCCCCGCTTCTGGAAGGTTTCGCCCCTCCCTCCCGCTCCCGTTCCGCTTGTCCCCGTGCCATCCGAGGCCGTCCAGCGCGTGAAGGACATCCTTCATGGCCTCAAGTTTGATCCCGTCGTTGCGTCTATTGTGAGCAACATCTCCGTGCCCCAGCTCCGCGCCGACGTCCGCTACCTAACGGGCGAGAGCCCGCAGTCGGAGATCGTCTCCCGGCACTCGTTCTCCAAGGGTGTCCTCATTGCTGCCGACTGGCTCAAGGCGAACTTCGAGGCACACGGCGCGAGCTGCAAGCTCAAGCCCTTCTTGACAGGCTTTGCGCCGAACGTTGTCTGGTGCGTCTCTCTCTCCCCTCGGGTACACATCCCAGCATTCATTAATTAACATCCTGTCTGGCATAGCTCGTACGAGGGCTCGGAGAACACGACGGAGACCGTGCTTATCAGCGCGCACTATGACAGCCGTGGGTCGTTCGGGAGCGTGCGTGCACCGGGCGGAGACGACGACGGTTCCGGCACGACGGCGCTCCTTGGCATCGCTCGCGTCATCTCACGCAAGGGGCTTAAGTTCCGGAAGAACGTCCAGCTGGTCGCGTTCGCGGGCGAGGAGCAGGGCCTCTATGGCTCGCGCTACTACTCCCGCGAGCTATACGAGAAGGGGGCCAACCTGACCCTCATGATTCAGGCGGACATGCTGGGCTACCATGCCCCGGGCGAGCCGCCTCAGCTTGGGCTTCCGGACATGTACGTGCTTATCTTCGTCGAACATCTCTTCGGGTGCGAACGCTGAATGCTTTCAATTCGTAGTATTGGCACGCCTGAGGTTGCACAGCTCGTCGCCAATCTTTCTGCCATCTACAGCCCCGAGCTGAAGGTCGGCTTTACCCCAGTGAGTGTCTCCATGACACCAATGGCTAACGAAGCGCGCTGACGATCCCTTGTTGTCGATGTAGGCTTGCTGTAGTGACCACCAGGCGAGTATTATCCCCTGCTTATCATCGCATTGAGGTTAACTGCAGATGGTTATGTACAGAGCTTCCACCAGAACGGTTTCCCTGCCACGCAGGTCTTCGAGCGTGCTGGTCCCATCGCAGACCCTATGTACCACAACAGCGGTGCGTTGTTTCTATAACACTATGCGCATATACTTACTCACATCTTCATCTTCGGTTCGTCTCCGCCTGAAGGTGACTTGAGCGACCGTGACGGGTACGACTTCGATCAAATCAAGTCGATCGCCAAGGTTCAGGTGAGAATCTCATCCATTTGCTTTCGCAGTCACGGCATCTTGCTGAGGAGCTGGGTATGATCGCAGTTTGCAACTCTGTTGCACACCGCCGGGTTCGATCTTCCTTGATTTCCGGAACTCAACTCAGGACAAGTCTCAGCTAGACGGAAACCGGCTGCGGACGGACATGGTGTATATGTATCTAATAGACTTGATGTGCTCCTATCAACGTTGGTTTTGTGCTAGTGCTTCTCACCATCGACCACTCGATTGAGACTGGAGTAGGTTGCCCTTCTCGAAGCTACGCATCGAGTCTCCGGAGCAAATACCCCAAATATGGTGCGACCGGGGCTTCAGTACTTCAGTACCAGGGCTATTGTCCAGTTCTTACAAGATCGTTCTCGTAAGTACCGGGCCCGGATTGGGATGCCCTTGGTTCGGCGCGCATATATCGAGTCGGCATCGGTGTCTGGAAATCCATGAGGCTTGACGATGTCTCCCAAACAGTCTGGTCTCTCCCGGATTCCACAGAGCAGCGCAGAGCTCGGATATCGAAGATCTCGATCCTTACATGTCGACGAAACGACTGCGGCACAGCGGCGAACGGGTCCTGGACTGTCCTGAAGAATCGGGGCTCATCGGGCCCCTCACTGGTTTCCTACCAAGCCAGACCAAGCCCCTACCAGCGCCCGCGACAATGTCATCGAGTCGAAGATTGTGGTGTTCCTGCCAAGGCGCTGCGAGCAGCGACACATTGATATGACGTTGTTGTCGTGATGGCATTGGATGGCAAGCTGATTTTGCTCGACATCTCCCGCCCGCTTCCTCTTTGGTCACTCTTAGATCGCTCCGAATGCCCAGAGAGAGCAGGGTGGAAGGAAAAGACAAATGTTGCCGTGCGAGCGATCTTTGTTGGGTGAGAGCGTTATTCTAACTTCTGGACATTACGTCGCCATCTTTCCACGTTTTCCACGCGCCGAAGTTCCCGCTCATCACCTTGAGAACAGGCAGCTTCTCGCGCAACGAGACGGCGGTCGTATATATATTCGAGAGATGCTCCAACCTCCACGACGGTCGTGCCTTGCGTCCGCGCATGTCTGGGGCAGCGGCGGTGCGCAAAATCTGCATCAAGACCATAGGAACGATCGCCAAGTCAAGGCAACATCGCCACCGTTGCTGGCGGCCACACAAGCCCCATCAATTCACTAGCCGAGACACCGTTCTCGGTCAGCTTGTTCATAACGCGCAGTCGTGCGTCCTTACGAGCTTCCCTCTCGTAGGCTGGACCTCCTCGGCTCTTTGTTCCTTCCTTCGTTCTACCACCGCTTGTTCTTCTTATCTGCAGCTTTTACTTTTTGGTTTCCTGGGCTTTGACAGCCTGTTCCGTCTTACGGCTCTTTTCTCGCTCGGTCTGGTGCCGTGCCATGTCGACGACGACGCTGAGCAGGAGAAGAAAGGTCTTCATCCACCTCAAGTCCGCAGTGAGTCCGAATCCTCCTGCCTCATCCCGCTTCTTCCTCGGCTTCCGTACCGATGCCTCTTCCCGCGTGACTGCAGTTAGCGCGTATCACCCTTACCCCGCACACCCTCGCGTTCTTCCTCATCAGCGTGATCCACTGCGTTGCGCAGGGGCTCACTGCTGCGTTCATCTACTCCGAAGATGCGAGTTCGTTCAAGTTCGTAGACGATGTCGTGCGTACGGCCGACGTCCCGGACAACGAGGTCGCCCGCCTTTTCCGGGTGGGCAACAACCTCGACCTCAAGCTCTGCACCGCGATTCCGCTCGGGTCGGTGTTTAAGGACTGCGAGACGGTCTACACGACGGATCCAAATGCAAACCTCAATGTCAGTTGGGCGCTGGTGGAGCGGTTTTTGGCAGATGTGGAGGAACCTCGGTCTTCGGTGCGTGGTTATATGCTCTTGCGACATCCTCCAACTCTTACGCGGATGGTGGTGCTGGATGGCAGATCCTTGTTCGGCGCGGCCCCGACGACTCTTCGTTGGAGCCTGTGAAGGACGGGAACGGGAATGTGGTCGGCGTCGAGCTCACGTATGACAACGGGAATGAGCAAGTCACCTTCTCGCAGACTTGCGCGCGCACGCTCGAGTACCCCTTGCGAATGTATGTGATCTCAATGTTTTCACCTGCGGTTTGGTTCTCATACGGGGAGGCAGTCTCGATAATTCCTGGAGGGAGGACCTGGCGTTGATCGCCTCTCAGTTCTGGCTGCTTGCCATGTCTTCGTTCGGGGTACGTCCCGAAACTCCCCCGTTCCCAGTTCTCATCTCCGTCACGGCTGACATTACGCGACCAGATTCTCTTCAATTCCATCCCCCACATGTGAGTGTCGTCTTCGCGGCTATCGGACGACCTCCATTTGATGTCTCTCGCGATCCCAGTTGGGCAGTCGTCTTCGCCCGAGTGCTCCAAACAGGGTGGGCGACCTACACTCTGTGGCGGACGTATGACGTGCAGTTCCGGTACAATACCCTTATCGTGGATCCGCCCACCCCCTGCCACTTCGACGTCCTCCCACAATACTTTTCGACCCGCGTAGCGCTTCAGATTCCTGAGCTCGTCCTCAACATCACCGCTCTAATCTCCTCATTCCTCCTGGCATGGCGCGTAGTCAAAGGCTACAGCACGTCCACAATCCGTCGCGTAATGCCCTCTCTTGGTGTCATGCGTCTGTACAAGGTGGGCGTTGCTATTTTGACCCCCCTCAAGAGACCCGTCGAAGCTAATTGGAATATTTGGTAGTTCTTCTTGATCAACTGCATGTTTGCCGAGCTTTCGCTCTTCTTTACGCTGACTGCGGTCGCCCTGTGGCTCGACCAGCTGGTGAACAGCTCCATTGCGAGGCTTGCGCTGCATCCTGAGCTTTACTGGGCTATTGCTGTCTTCTCGATTGTGGTATGTCTGTGCTTGTCCTCACATTGGTCAGCGTCCTGACTTACGAAATATCCCAGACGATCATTCCCTGGATGGTCATGGTAAGCCCTTCTCCCGACGCGCTATGCTTGGCGCACGAGCACAGAATACTGACTCGACGTCTTCCTAGGGCTGGTTCGCGATCCGCCGCGAGCTGAAATGGCTCATGGCTGGCTTCGTCCTGCTCAACGTGATCTACATCGTCTCCTGGGGTGGAATGTTCGACGCGCAGGTGTACGCCTGGACGTTCGTCGAGTGGCCCTTCTTCGCGTGCACGATGACCGTCTCGCTGCTCGTGCAGTGCGGGGCGCTCGTCTTCGCGGCGATCTGCTGGCGCGGCTTCGGCAAGGGCCTCGCGCACTATATCCACGTCGAGCAGGTGCTTCTCGAGTCCGACTTCGACGCGGACGTGTTCATGAACGAGGACGTCGAGAAGAAGGGCGGGTCGCCGGGCGGCCTACAAAGCCCGATCCGCGCGCCTAGTGCGCTTAGCGAGTTCAGCGGGGAGGGCGGCGTGAACGTCATGGTGAAGGACAGGAACTGGGACTTTGCGGACGTCGATAGGCCGGCGATCTACGATATCGTGGTGCAGACGTCGAAGCGGAGCCTGGGGTCAGGGAGCTCGGAAAGTTCCAGTTAAGGACCAGTATGAGACGACGCTTCCGCTCGGGAGCTGCGGCCGCACGAAACCAGGACCATATGTTTTGCTGTTATGTCGGTGTATGTGTCGATCTGCTTTCGTTGTGCTTTCGTTGCTTATGTATTTGATCGACCATGATGATGTTCGTGTCAGCTGTAGTGCTATGACGGCATGTAGCGACCTGTGTAGACTACTTTCAAAACAATCTTATTCTGTCGTTACGCTTGTTCGGCATACATAGACGTTACGTATGTCGTTCTAGGGTTGGCGGTGAGTGTAATTACATGGCTCTATTCGCCTCAGGCTGTACATGCTCGCTATAACTTACACCACTAATAGTTATTCCTCTGGCGTGGGCACACATGTGGTGAGGAGGAATTGGGTCCCTGTGCACGCGACGCCGGCCAGCTTTTGAGCGCTTGATCCACCGCCACCTGATCGGCTTGAAGGACAAATTGGCAGTAGCCTTTACGTTGGCTTGCTGAGTTGACGTGTTGGAACCCTGCAACCCTGCTTTAGCCTCATACTTAACCTAAGTGCGGGTACGCCTACTAGACCAGAAGCTCTACAGGACAGATTTATTGTCCAGTATAGCACAGTAAGTGGCACAAAGATGTCAGTTCAGACAGTTCGTCATGAGCGTTGACGAACCACTCACAACAGATTCCGAGGGTCCTGATTTTCTGCCAAACCGCCATAATGACTGGCCTTCCCCAACCCAGCGCCAGATCCAGTGTAGCCAACTGAAGAATACAGAGAGTTTCATAAGTCGGATAATCTCCTTGGAGAACCATAGCCTTCCAGTTCAACGATATCATCACCGCGTAGACTCGCAGCAAGGGTAGGCAGTCCTCCGAATAGCAACTCCCACACGGCCTCAGCCTTATCATTCTCAACTGATATCTGCCTTCATTTGGGTCCTTATATCCCACCCGCTGAGAACGGGGGCTTTCGTGTCCCTATTGCTCGCCCACGGATGCCCGCCACTTCGAGTTGCCACCTGGCGGTCCTCCTCATCCCCCCTGACCATTAGTCCCAGCATTTATCCTCCCCTCGGTTTTCTGCTTGCTGGAGCAGGCCGTCGTTTTGATTCACATATCGTGCTCGTCAGGAATGAGCGCAAGTGATCAGCTGGGTTTCATAACGTGAGTTCTTGTTCGGCTGACGCCAATATCTGCTTCGGACATGTTGACTTTGTTATGGCTTATCAGCGCCCAGTCCAAGGCCCTCAACCGAATGTTCTCTTCGTTTGGCCTAGGTGGGGTTTCACTTTCTCATCTCCGTTATGCAGCTGAAAGCCTCCTGTTACTGCAGCCTTACTTTATTACGATTTTCTCCTCACTCTACCTCTCGAAGTTGAACGCTTCTGGACTGGTCGCTGGTCCTGGGCATCTATCTTCTTTTACCTCAACCGATATACGCCCATGTTATTCCATGTGCCTGTCATATATGAATTTTTCTTCGTGATGCCTGAGTCGGTGAGTCAGCAGAATCCCCATGTCCACCACCATGCTGAAAGCATTAACTTTGTAGAGGTGCCTTTGCTCTTCCCCTCCAGAGTGTTCCTAGATTTTCATCACATGTGGTAGATGCCGACAACTCCAAACCTTCCACCAACTCTCCATTGCACTTGGCCAGGGAATAATTGCCAGTCCGTTTCGTTTATAGTCTACATCCACGGAAGGCACTTAACTGACGACCTTGCCAGTCTGCCTCCTTCTACGCACTCATGCGCTTTACATGCGCAACCGGCGAATATTGTATATTCTTGGCGGGATAGTTTCCCTTGGAGTGGTTGTCTGTGTGGTATGACTCTCGCTCCTCTGGGTACATTCATGGTGGCTAACTTGGCTCGCAGTCGACTATCGTTTGGGTAGGTGTTACACGGGGCGACTCTAGCATCCCGGGAAGCGCGGTTATATCAATTGGATGTATCGTGCCGGTAGCGCACTCCCAGTAAGTGGGGTACTTCTATCCTGCAAACTCGTTACACACAACCACGCCAGTCTGAACCTACTTCCCCCTTTCACTCTAGGTTCATACGTACGTACTCCTTGCGTAATATGGAGGTTGGTCCCTGTCTGATGCTTCATCCGCTGTTCAGTCCTCGCAGCAGCATGGGGCGTAATGTTCCTTTTTGACGGGACAGTCTTCGTCCTCACATTATTCCAAGCTGTTCGGGTATACCGCTTGTGGAGCCACAGTCTGGCTACCCTCATGCTCAAAGATGGTCAGCATCATCGCGCACTCGTCCTTATCTGACCTGTTGACACACCACACAGGAACAGTCTATTTTGTGTGCGTCACCGCATTGCGCATTCACGAGAGGGTACTAATACTCGAGCTATCCGGCCTCCCCAGGGTACTTGGCATCTGTTGTCTATTGAACGTTGTCACATATGTAGTGCGTCTCTAGTTCTCTCCCCCGAGATCGCGGTCTTCAAACGCTCATGTCCGTTATGCATCGGGTCAGATTGCATCGGTACGCACACGTTCGTGATCGCTTGGATCCGAGAACCCTGCTAAGCAATCTGGGCTCCAGCCTTCATACAAGGGTGTCTTTACCACAGCAACGAACATGTACGTCTTCAGTAATTATTAATCCTTAGGTGATGCCAATCACTCACTTTGGGCAATGTCACCAGACTATCGAACGTGCTCGTCTCAAGGATGATGCTGAACATTCGAGATCCCACCCTCTTCGAGTTGCCGCAGACCTCTGCTTCGAAGTACGGCGAAATCTCAGTCCCAGACTATGGCCTGTCTCCCGAATCGCACCTGTGGCTCAACGATTCTGTCCATCTCGTGGCATCCTCCGCCAGGACCTATTATGGGCACTCGAGTATGATCCATGTACATACGTTTCGTGTAGGCAACAAGAATCCCTAGGTTGGATGCCAACCTAGGATAGCGATGAGCTGCAAACTGAGCACGACCTGTTCTGCATCCCAAGGTCAAACTCTGGGGAATCTTGGGTTACATGGACCCCACCGAGACAACGACTAGCTCATTACTCGCGGACCCGTGCTGCTGGGAACTCAGTCACTTCTTTTTCTTCTCCTGCGTCTGATCCGCCATCTCGATCCACCGCTTCGGCACCCCACGCGCAACGAGGAGGTCTGCGACGGCCTTGAGTTGTTTGCCCTGCACCATGACCTCCAGCGAGTTCGGTTTCCCTTGCATTGGCGACACTAGGGCAGCTGGCGCATTGAGACGTGGATGGATCGTCAAGGGAGAGGTGGAAACATACCTGATGTCGAGCTCGCGCAAATCTTGCGCAACTCCTCGGCGAGCTCGTCTGCCTGAAGGCCGAACGTCTCGTACCCCGTGATGAGCGTGCATGCCTTCCTCCCCTGCCGGACCTTGATAACGACGGATACCGGCTTCAACTCCCCCTTCCTGATGGGCGCGCGCAGTCAGTGTCGTAAAAGCGATCATGGCACCAAGGAGCTTCCGGCTTACTTTCGTACCGTGTCCCTGCCCTCCACGCTGATCTCGTGCCAGGTCTGCATGTTCGCTCGCACGTGCTTCAGGACCTCGTCGCGCTTAAGGAACTCGGGCCAGTCCTCGCCCTTGACCGAGACTGCCTCGGCGAGGAACGAGTCGGATCCTACGTTGATGTACTGTTGATCATTTACGTTGACAAGCAAACGAGAGGCAATGTAGCCGTTCACAATGTCCTTGATCTCCGCGATGGTGTAGAGGTTAGAGGTGCTGACAACGAAAATAGTTAGCCAGCGCCGAACTAGGTCGATCGGCGTAGTGACGTAGGACGCACTCCTTCTCGGCGCTGACGAAGAACGGCACAGTGCTCCCGAACGGCTTCCAAAGCTCCGCGACGTGGATCTCGCCCTTCCGCTTCTCCTCTGCTGCCTTCTCCTTCTGTTCCCGTTGTTCGGCCTTCTTTGCCTTGGCTTCTAGGTCTGCTATCGTGCGATGTGGTCGGCGGGCTGCGACCGCGGGATGCTGGGGATAAACAGCTAGGAATCGTGTGTCAGGAAGAGGTGATGGGACTTGGACACCTCCTTTGAGAGCCTACCGGTGACGACAACATCACCCTTGGTCTCTTTCAACTTGACCAGACCTTCCTTCGCACACGCCTTCAAAAAGGACTTTACGTTCTTGTGCGTGGAGTGCTTCACGTCGAGCAGGTTCGCGTCTGTTCGGGCAATATCAACATGGCTCCATCTGAGTAGCCAACAGATGCCTACCAGCGAGACCATTGGGTCCTAACGCAGCTGCAGGCCGTGCGGGGAGAACATATGAACTCCAGAACGTCGAGGCGGGCATGGGGAAAGTCGACGGCGGAACGTCAGCCAGAACGGTCCCGATAGCGTGTATGATGGCGAGACGTAGACATTCAGAAACATCTGAGGGGGCGCTATCAGCACTATTTTATATACCGGAGTACGTGCGAACCTTCTGGGGTGAGCGCCGCCGCCTTCGTCTCTGCAACTTCCTCTGTGCTCACCTGCGCTTCCGGCGTGGCCTGTCCTTCAGCTTGGGAGGGTGTCACCCCTGGGGGTGGCGATGGTGATGCTGCAGCGCTTCCTGTAGATTTGTCACGAGAACCTGCCTCATCTCCAACCGTGGTCTCCACTGCGGATGACTTGATCTCGACCGGAGCAGGTGGGTCTGTCTTCTTGCTCGGACCCATCTCCCACAGGGCATCCTTCCACGCATGAAGGATGTAGACAGCCTTGCCCTTCACATCCGCCGTCTCTGCAGAGCGGATAGTATCAGACGATACAGCCATACGGCCCACTGCAAGCGGAGGACCGATAGCGCCAGTGTGGTACTGAGTAACCGAGACGAGTTGGTCAAGAGCGAGAGCTGAGGAGTGCTGGATTACTTTCTTGGGAAGAATGCAAGCCATCAGAAATTGTTCAGGAGCCGGTGGCGGTAATTGTACGGCCGTACCTCCTGGAATCATGAGATCAGCTCCACCGATGAGCTTGGGCACGACGGGGGCTGGAGTGGATAGGAACGGGAGGAGGTCTGGACGCTTCCATAGCGTATAGACTAGATTTTCGAATGTCATTAGCAGAGATTTGTTCTTCAGGACTTGTGTCACAGACCTGTGGGAATGAGATCCTCTGAGCCCTTCCCGATCGTGAACCAGAGCGGATCGCCCTCTGTAGACAGATACGCAACCTAGAAAAATATATCAAAAAGGCGGCGTTATCAGAAAGGTCGACAAAGACGTACCCCCGGTTCTTCTAGATGCGTGCAGAACTTTTGCGATTGCAAGCCGTCGGGGACGAGGTTATCGCCCTCCTCTGGGGGAAGGCTTGGATAGGATTGCAGGACGCGTTGCCGCAGTTTCCTACGGTCAGAACTGCGTAATGGTGCTAGATGAGACCGAGTCAGTTGTCTGGCCTGTAATATGATCCTTCAGACGCACATGATGTTTTGAGGTCCGCTAGAGGTTTCTTGAACATGGTGGCAAAGGATACGGGAATGGGATCTGGGTAAGTTGAAGTAACATGTACACTAGTGCCGCTTGGGCAACTAACCGCACTACCGCAGTCCCATTCTCACGCCACAATGAGCGTCTACCAACAAGCACGCAAGAATTGACTTGATGTTTTCTTGTCACTCTGAACCACGTCGTGTCCTTCCGAGTAGTCTCTGCTGGAGAATGTTCGGAAGGTGGCTTTGGGCATGTACAGTGCCAGTCGCAGGTGAGCAAACAATTTCCAAAACGCATTCTTCTACCGATACAGGCCCTTCCAGAGATATTTCTTTACATGTCACCATCCATCCTCAGCGCGTGGTTTCTATGATATGAGTCGTCACTTGTCGTAACTCCTCTCTTCTGGGCCACGAACCATCCCGTCCGCAGCTGCCACACCTGTTCAGGATAATTCAGCAGTTTCTCCGTGGTTTTTTCCCAGTGGACGAAGGCCTCTTCTCAAACAAGGCTCGTCTAAGTATAAGCTGTCTCGTGACGGAATCCTATCAATCGCACCCCGTCTTCCATGTGGATGAGCGGAATGTCCAACATCTGGACACATCCGGCCTTATCATGGGTACCCTAGTAGTAAGTATGTACGGTGTACATCTGCTTCCGTTGCTTAGACTCACGATTGTGATCCGCTCTAGTGATTCGGCCACAAGTGCCTTACTGACTGCGTCGGCTACTGGACAATCCTGCACCCTATTATGGGGTCAGAGCCACCCCATTGGGTCCTCGCCGCTACGCTTCTCTGCTCGATTTACTCAGGGCCATGCGTCCGGTTTCTCAACTCTTTAGGAGCTCCCCCAGAAACGTTCGGTTCTCGTTCCGCATCTCGCATCCTCTTCTACACGATCTTGCGGCGGCGACCATTCATGACCTGTCATGACCTATCCACGCTCGACTGGATGTGCATGTGGCTATCTTCTTATCACGAGTCCTGCCGTGTTGCACCCTCACCATCACGACCAGCTATGGACACCTTCGTTCCCGCATGGTACATGGACAACCGCATCCGGGGTTCGCTGCGGCCGATCGCGAAGCGAAACTCCTTAGGTTTTCCGTGGGTTTGACATGAGCGGATCGCATATATATCAGGGGCTATAGCAAGTCTTGCTCCTCGTGAGCTACTCCTCGTCGAGGATTTCCCGTTCGATAGCTGTGGCCGTCTTTCCATCGCCGTACCCGAACCACAATGTTCTCCGCTCGCCCTTTTCTTGCCTTCGCCGCCCTCACGACATCCGCCCTCGCCGCGACCTACTCACAGGTCGACAGCTATGTAGGCAGCCAGTTCCTCAGCGGTTTTCAGCACATGGCTATCGCCGACCCGACAGATGGCCGAGTGTGCGTTCCCTCCCTCTTTCTTCTCAATTGTCACGATGCTCGTTCGGGCTGAGCTGACTCACAGAATTGTCATCTTACAGGAACTATGTGGACCAGGCGACCGCACTGCAGAAGAACCTGACATTCACTTCCGATAGCACGCTCATCATCCGTGCCGATGACACAACAGTGCTCGACGCGAGTGGGCCCGGTCGCGACTCCGTCCGGCTGATGAGCAACAATGTGTACGAAAACCATGTCACTGTGTACGTACTCGATCCATGCGTCTCCTCTAGATTCTCAAGCTGACAGAGCACCCCTTAGATGGAACATCCGGCATATGCCCCAGGGCTGCGGGTAAGTACCCATTTAGCCAACCATCTACCCCTCTCCGACAAGGAAACTGTTGGTTGACATCGAATCCCCAATTTCCTGTAGCACATGGCCAGCAGTATGGGAGTTTGGCCAAGACTGGCCTAACCAAGGTCAGTCTGGGATGAAGGGAAGCCTGTGATGCCAGTCTGACGATGCTGACCACCGAGGTGCCCGTTTCTTTTCTCACGACAGGCGAAATCGACATCCTTGAGGGTGTCAACGACCAGGGAACCGACCAGGCGACCCTCCACACCACTGCCGGTACGTTCACCCCACAACCTAATCTCCAACGCCGTACGTACTGATCACGGACCATCCTTCCACAGGCTGCACCGTGACCGGCGCACAACAAACCGGCTCCGCGGTCGGCACCGACTGCGACGTCTATACGACAGGCAACTCGGGCTGCAGCACGCTCAGCTCCCAGGCGACCTCGTACGGGCCCACGTTCAACGCCAACGGGGGCGGGTTCTACGCGATGGAGCGTTCGAACTCGGGCGTGAAGGTGTGGTTCTGGCCGCGCGGGAGCGCGATCCCGAGCGACGTCGCGAATGGCGCGACGTCCGTCGACACCGACAACTGGGGGACGCCGTTCGCGGACTTCCCGAGCACGACCTGCGACATGGCGTCGCACTTCGGGCCCCACAACCTCGTCATCAACTTGACGTTCTGCGGGGACTGGGCCGGCATCGCGAGCATCTTCAATGGGGACGGCTGCCCGGGAGACTGTGCTAGTGCGTACCGTCTTTTGCCGCTGCGACGTATATAGATACTGAATTGTGTCCACCTTCTGCAGCGTATGTGAACCAGAACCCCGGCGCGTTCACCAACGCGTACTTCGACGTCGCGTGGCTCAAGATCTACGAGTAACTGGTCCTTCTTGGTCTACGCACTATGGCTTGAGGATCTTCAAACATGGTAGAGGCACAAGGGGTGGTTCTCGGGGCGTCTTGTTTCCTGAATCTCCTCTGTCTGTATTAGTAGCCTTTTTGATTAATTTAATCATGTAATAGGTGGAGGTAGTGCTACAATCGTGTTTTCCAACATTTTACCGCTGTTTTTGCAGTCCACCCTAAACATGCCTCGTTAGCGCCTTTGAGCGCTTGGTCTTCGGGGCCTTCCGGCCCGCGGAACAAGCTCGATCAACGTCAATACTCTTTCCTCCGTTTCTCCTCCTTGTCGGCGGGGATCATCTCCGAGTCCGAGGTGTGAGGACATCCAGAACGAAACCTCACTCTCCACGACAACAATGCCGCCGTTGATGACTACACTCGCAGACCGTTCCTTCTTACATGACATTACGGTTGTGTCCCAAAACGTGTTCCAAGTCGCGGCAGCGCTACGTGTCGTTGCTTCACAGCTAAGCAGGCACAGGTTTCCCCCTTCCCCCTTCCTCTTCCTCCATGCCCAAAAGCAAGCTAGGACCTCAGGATTCTTCAGTTGGGTGAAGCGAATTTGAAGTCTGTACAGCGCAGTGTGTCCCCCTCTGGAATCCAGGGAACCATGTTCTCAGCACGACTTCAACCGGGACGACCTTGATGGTGAGCATCAGATTTTTGCTACACGAGATCAAAAGTGACATTTGATGCTGTGGTAGGTGCAACGCTGGTTCCTATAAGGGACTTACGTTCACCCCGGTTTGTGAACTAGTCATTGTCGCCCTCGTACAGCTCGTGCAGCGGACCGGTGAGGTCAGACCCTCTGCGATGCTTTACCGGTCTCAGTCGGGGAGCCAAATGCTTCGCCTTCATCACGATTTAACCTCCGGACAGTCGGCATCTCGGGTCCTGTGTAAACGCGCTGTAGAGGCCTGCGAGGACGCTCATTTCTACATCATGACTCACATTACCTTCAACCCTCTTATAGTGACCTACTTGACGTCGCGGACTGGTAGGTTGTTACGCGTCGTGATACGGAAGCAATTCCGTCAACGGCGTACTGGTAGATGTTCCGTACTTAGGGATCCATTAGGTCAGTTGCGGTCAGTTAGACCGCTTGCATTGCCTTCATGATCAACATGATCAACGCCGAAGCTGTGTTACGGACGGAATCTATTGCCTGCTACATGGCGCCCTCTCACACGTAGCTCCTGCCCATCGTTCGATTTGCAACAGCCTAGTGGCCTAGAAAGTATAAAATGGGTGGCAAGGCCGGCAGTGGGTCCTCAGCAGTGTTGATCACTCTCACCTCCCATTCGATCTCGTGTCGCTTCTTTCTTCCTCGCACCCTTTCCCCATTTTTTCATCCAGCTGTCCGTCAGTATCCGTTCTCTTCTGTCCGCCTTCCCATTGCTGAAACGATATGCTGTGGTTTCCTATGCACAGGTATTCACCATGAAGTTCGCCTCCGTCGTCGTCGCCCTCATCGCCGCTACCGTCGCTGTCGCGGCCCCCACGTCCGACTTCGAGGCTCGCGCCGCCGCCCCATCCGTCGAACTCAACGACGTCGACGCCGCCGCCATCCACTACCTTGCCTCTCGCGGTCTCCTCGATGAGTCTTCGCTTGAGGCCCGCGGCCTCCTGGACAAGCTCCTGGGAAAGAGCGCCTTGAAGATCACGTTCCACGACCCCACCGGCCCCGTGTCGTCGGCGACCCAGAAGCAGATCACGAAGCAGCTCACCAAGTTCGTGACCAAGCAGCAGCAGAAGGACTTCCCCTTCTGCGATGTCAAGTAGGCCTCCCCTATATGTGGTTCTGGGGTTGCATTGGTATTGACTACTGCCCGCCCCTCTCTCCAGCATCAGCGAAGGCGGCAAGGTTGCGACTGCCACCTTCCGCTGCTTCAAGACTGCGGCGAAGAAGATCGGCGACCAGGGCCCTGCTGGCGCGCTCCGGCTCTAATGTGGATATCACGAAGCACGTTCATGCCAAGGATGGGTTCATGAAGTAATGACATTATACAATACAGCACATTAAAATGATATATCACTGTCCTATCAAAAGTTCTTGAGCCTTGCCCGAGGAATCCGACCATTCCTACAACAATATTTATGCTTCCCTCAAGACACGGCACCGGTCATACACCTTGCCCCAAGTCGGTTCCGACGCGGACGTCGCCAAGACATCGCCGAGCCCGCATGGCCAAGCGACCTTCCCGGATTGCTTCGGTTGAGGGAACTCCAGCGCAGGGAACAGCTGCAGGAGATACTGCGCTAGGTCGTCGATCTGCTTTGCATCGGGCTCGGGTTCGTCCTGTCCCTCACACGCCAGGGCCGGGCGATGAACAGACCCGATCGTCAGGGCGACGAGGCCATGGCGTGCACGTCCGCGCGGCGGGGGCACAATCTCGAATTCTCTCCCGCGGAGGTCGAGGTAGGGGAGGCGGAGCCTCTGGAGATTCGGACAGAACATGCGCAGGTGATCGAGGACGACGGGACTGGGGACTTGACAGACGTCGTCAAGGTCCTGGGACATCGGGGAGATGGACAGGGTCTCGAGTTTTGGCCATGCGAGCGCGAGGTACATGAAGTCCTGGTCTTCGGCGAAGAGGGGCAGCCGGGTGCCACTGAGGTCGAGATGCCTGAGCGCGCGCAGCTGGAACAGCGGGGCGAGAAGCTCGACGAGGGAGAGTTCGGGGACGGGGCCTCGCGAGTACCCCGCTTCCAGGGCGAGAGCGCGGAAGATGGCAGGATCGACTGCGCGGGCGAGCGCAGAGAGGCATGGGACGTAGTTGAGGGCAGCGTCGGTATCGTCCCGAAATAGATGGAGTGTCGCAGCCTCGAGGGAAGGGGCATCCAAAGCGTAAAAGAAATTTTCGAGGGTGGAAGCGTCGTCACCGACCACCAATGACCGCAACGAACGCGCGCAGATGGGCTCGCAAGCCAGTGTTTGCTCGTCCCAGTCAAGAGAATAAACCTCGAGGTTGGTCAGTTTGGGCATTGCGACGAGGTTGCGAAAGGCTTCGGAGTTGATAGTGCCGAGCCTGGCTTCCCGGAGATGCTCGAAAGATGTGATGGCGGTTAGCAAGTTGGGAGTGATGCCAGCACTGTACAAGCGCAAGCTTTCCAGGTGGGGCGACGAATCGCGTAAGCGGCGAACGGGCTCCTCGTATGGAACATTGCTGACGCTCTGGCCAAAGCGAATCCATTGATGTTCATCAAAGCGGAAGGGGTGCGTGTAGTGAAGCGTAACGTCCCTCAGTCGTGGCGTGAAGAGTGCGCAGAACGAGTCGTCCCAGATCGACTCGGGTGGATACGATAGGACACGAAGGGAAGGGGTGAACGAGTTTCGACCGTTGTAGTTTAGCAGACAACGGATGATCTGGGCGTCCCGCATGGCAGATGAGCCATGATGTGGAATTTCCAGCTCGCGAACGAATCGAGCATACCACTGGAATCGATTCCACCGTGCCGCATCCTTATACAGCTCATCAGAGATGATCTAAGAAGATCCGCCATAGAGATCAGACCCCGTACAACATAATTAGGTTAACCACTCACCTCTTCAGGATGGCGATCTGGAGCCAGAAGGTGCCATAATGGTTTTGGAGGGGACATCGTTTTCCATAGGGCACGTAGCGCGGGTTCATTAAAAGCACGACAAGCAAGGGCGCAGTTCCTCAAGTCGAACGCGGCGAGCTCACGTCGATCTCGGTAGTAACTCCCGTCGAAGATAGCCAATAGAACATCATAGTTCATAAGAGCGCAATTCGACGGAAAATTGACGGTATTTTGTGACATATTTCCTATGACTGTCATTCACAGGCTATCAGCCGATGATGCAGCTGAAGATGGGAAATGTAGTATTATGCTCACCTAGGAGATGTTGAACGAGTTGATGAGGTGCCAGTGATCTGGTAGAGCGCGGGATGGGCAGGATGTATTACGAGGAACTCCTTAGGGCTATGTGTTTATAAAGCCGCACGCGTTATTGACCATATGAACGCTTTGTGAACGCTTTGTGGTCGCCAGTGGCGGTCCCGCTCAAATCAAAGCTAATCAGTTTAGCGACGACGGTGAGCAAAGCAATACACGAGTGATGCTATAAGAGAAATATCGACAGAGTGATACTGGGGATGCTAATTCGTACATGATGGGAGTCCACTGGAAGAGTTTCGCTTGCTTCTTGCACCGTCACCTTCTATCCCAACAAATCATCAAGGAAATCTTGCATATCTTCCTTCTCACCCTTCGCCTGGACAGGGGAATCTGTCGGGAGAGGAGGAGCTTCAACGGCATGCGAACGTTCTGTTGTGGATATATGTTAGCGTCATGCATCGCGGTCGACTCGGAAAGAACTTCGTTCACCTTGCTTTGAGCGTCCCAGGGTCGAGGCGCCGCGAGGGGAAGCACGGCCACGTTGCTTCGCGGTTTGGGCACGGAAGCGAGCCTTCAGATCTTAATAGGCGACACGAGGTTGATGTGGGATAGGGCCGTGGATAATCAAGTAGGACTCACCTCGAGTTGCCTCCGCCGCTGCCTTCTCCCGGCTCATGGTCTCCAACTCCTCATCCCATTCTATTTGCTGCAGATGTCCCTTCTTGGAATGTGTCTGTATGTTACCTATGTGTGCGACCGCAGCATCGATATCGTCCTCTTCATCAGGCGGCGCAGGTGCAGATGATGGTCCGGGAGAGAGTCGCTGCCGTTCAAGGAAGCCGGATAGATCGACTTCCGGCTCAACGACCTCTTCGCCTGGGAGGCCTCGCTGTG
Organism: Ganoderma sinense ZZ0214-1; assembly: GCA_002760635.1. Lineage (NCBI taxonomy): Eukaryota > Fungi > Basidiomycota > Agaricomycetes > Polyporales > Polyporaceae > Ganoderma > Ganoderma sinense. The sequence goes on from AYKW01000045.1 coordinate 1,715,942, forward strand.
AGTACTTCAGACAATCATTCCTACCCGGATGATTGGACAGGACAGACCTTCGGAATCTAGCTCGGGCTCGGGCTCGACATAGCGATCTGCGTTTGTGCCGAGCTGCCTGCGGCCGTACTTCTGATGCAGTTCCCGTTCGTACGCCTTCTGTTCTTCCTCGTCAAGCTCTATGACCTCTTCTCCCTCCAGCACAAGACGTTTACCAAACTCTGCAGGCCGTCCACGACCACGGCCCCGGCCGCGTGCTCGCAAGTACTTCCCTAGACCTCCGCGCGACTTGCCTCTTCCTCTTCCCCTCCCTCTTGATCCAGGAGAAGAACCCGAACCTTCCACGCTATCAGACATGACGGAAGAGATAAAGCAGAGGATGGAGGAGACAAAACAGCTTGATTGAGCGTAGAGAAGAAGGGACGAGAGGCGAAGTGGGAGAAAGGAGGAGGGGGTCCGGAGCGCCCGGAGTCTGGCCGATGGGACTTGGATAGGGTTGGACCGAGCTTGCCCTCTGACTTGCACTGTCACGACCACCGTCGGCGACGGCGACGACGTGCATTACGACCTCTATGCTCCAGCGATGATGCAAACAGCCCCCTTCTACCAGCCCCCTCTGGCGACGACGCCGACCAGCAATGCACCGATGGGTGACTCTACCCGCGCGTCCGTCAACCACCTCCTCGCAGGGGCGTGCTCGACGCCGTGCTCGACGGCCGCGCAGACATTCGTCCAGATCGTCCCGCCGCTCTCGCGTTTCCAGCTCGCGCTCGACGTGTTAATGCCTATGCTCGATGCTCCCATAGAAGTGAGTTCTCGCTTCATCGTCATCGTGCGCTGCGCCGCTCATACTGTGCGCGTATCCACCCACAGCTAACCCAACGCATACTCGTGTCCTATATATTGTACTCACTTTACGCGCCCCACCCGATTTCCATTAATCCGTTCAAGACCGTACTCTATGCCACATTTGTCAGGGAGCGCGACTCTGCTGTGCAGGTCGCCAACAGCGGAGGCGTAAGCGAGAGCGAGCAGCTGGTCTGGGTGCTCTTCAAGATCCTCAAGGGGGACGGCAGTGATGTATATTCCACCTTCTTCCCTGCGACGATAAGCGTTCAGACTTCCTTCCCCCCAGATCGGACCGTTTTCGCCGAACACACTGGCACGCTCGCCGCTGCCGCCCAAGCTCAGGGCTGCGAATTTGACTCTGGAAGACGAAGCACCCACGCAGAAGTTTGCCGAGTCGGCTACGCGAGAAGGGACTCTCAGGGAGGAGGATTCGGAGAAGTACTCGCGTGCGGCAACGCTTCTGCTCGCCGCGCGCGACCGCGTTCTGACGCTCTCCGAGCAACGCGTGAGTCTTTCCTTTCAAACCACAACGACACCTGCCCATCGTCATTCTGCGCAGATCGTACTTTCCATGATAGCGCATCTCAGCTCGCCCCCGATCATAACGTCTGTCGATCTCCCGTCCATCCTAGCCACCAACCCCGCACTCGGACACCCGCTCACGGCGGCCCTGCTTGCCTCCGCAAGCGAGACTGGGACGGAACCGTACCTGGACGTCCTAAAGCGCCTCCCGCCGATTCTTCCGTCGTTCGATCTCATTGGCCGACTGTTGCGCGATTCTACCGGTGTCGCCGACTTCAGCACCGGTGGACGGACGACGATCGCAGACCTTGTCCGCACAGAAGTCCTCGGATGGTTCCTCCACGAATGCGTCAGCTGGCTCGATCGCGCGGAACAGGATGAGCGGGAAGGCAACATCAGCGACGACCGCTTCCCGAAGGGGGTTCAGAATGTACGTGTCGTCAAATTCCACGGTCCGCTTGTCCCCGCGCCGTTGCGGATCTTTCATTTTCCACCCGATAACTGACCTTAGCCATCTACCACAGCTCTGTCGTTTTTATAACTCACTTATTAAGCTGGCGATTGTCGATCCTGCCTCGGACGCAGACTCTGCTGAGATGGCGCACTTTACCCTGCGCAACTCGCGGTTCGAGGAGGCGAACGCGCTGTACCGCGTCCTCGTGATGGGCAAGTTCTGAGCTCTAGACTCCGGATGTATGCGCACGCCACCCTGTATCATGCGGGCTGCTCGCCGTTGTCGCAGCTATTATGTATGTGTACATCACTGGACCCTGTCCCCATGTCGCGTTCTGTTTTGCCCATTGCGTCTGTTTTGTTCTGTTCTGTCTTGATATGTAGGACTCGGATCGTGTTTAGTTGTCGCCGTCACTCCGGACTGACCATACTGTACGGTTACACTGGTACTCACGCATGTCGCATCCCTGTCTCCCGATCTCCGTCGATTACTTATGTATAGCCTTATGTGTGCACATCCATGCCGAGATTTGGAGTAGGAAACCGCGTTTTCCATTCGATAGCGTACACCATATGACATATGTATGCATACTGCCATGTAAAACCTGGCGTGCGCGCCGCGAATATATGCACTCTAGCCCATTCGTCGTCATCGTGGTCGGTAGTGTACACTAATAAGGGTCGTCCAACATAAAGCGAGAAGGGCAAAATCACAAGCACGAAGAAAGGAGATGACAGGAAGGGATATAGACAGGATAGGACAAGAGACAGGGAGGGCGAGAATTCGGCAAAACTAGTGTGATTCAGGCTGGGCCCAGACACCGACGGCGGTCGACACGAAGGCTGGAGGCTAACGCGGAGATAGATAAGTGGGTAGACATGAACACGGAAACGGTCTCGACTAGGCAAGGGGAATATGGGGATATGTGTGCCGACGAAGAAAAGGAGGATTACGGAAGCAGCACAACCTGTCCGTCCAGCCGAACACAGATGTAGACCACGAAACCAAAACCAGAGTCAAGATGTGCCGGGAGGGATCCCTCATGACGCCTGCTTATTGCGGAAGCGGAGCAGCGGAGCCAACCCTGACAGTGCGCAAGCCTTCTTCAAGAACTCGTGCTACAAGGCAATGGTGTGAGTAAAGAAAACGTAAAACCCGACGCAAGTGAGATAAATCGACACGTACCTCCAAAAGCTCGTCAGCAGTTGCTCGGCTCTTGACATCTACACACAAACACACGCTCAAGAAGCCCTTCAATTCCCGCGAGAGAGCGTCGGGCTTCTTCAATGTGGGAGTGCCGTTCGTCGCAATGAGGTAGAGGGCCTTAAGCGGCTCCTCATCGAGGTATGGCGGCTCGTTCTCGATCATTTCGATGGCCATGATGCCGAGCGACCAGATGTCGACCTTGGCACCATACTCCTTTTGCTTCACGACCTCGGGAGCCATCCAGTACGGTGTACCGACCATCGTCGCACGCTTCGACTTCTGGTCTGTGAGCTTGGCGCAGAAACCGAAATCGGCTGTGCGTGCTGGTCAGCAGATGAATAGTAATACGCAGAGAAGATGGACGTACTGATCTTGACATGGCCCTGTGCGTCAAGAAGGACGTTGTCCGACTTGATGTCACGATGGATGATAGACTGGCTGTGGAGATGCCCAAGACCCTTGCAAGTCTACGATTGGGTTCATCTCGTAAGCCGCCAAGCCGAGCACCCCGAAACAAGCGACGCACCTCCAAGCAAATACTCGAAATCTGGTCCTCCTCCAACGTGTTGTTCTCAATGATGTCTGTGAGCGCACCTCCTTCCATGTACTCCATCACGACCCACAGCTCGTTGCTTTTCACGAGGTATGCGTCGAGGAAGTTGACGATGTTCGGGTGCTGGCTCTCCTTCATCACCAGGATCTCGTTCACGATCAGCTCCTTGCGGGGCTGGTTCGAGAGGTCCATCTCCTTGATGGCGACCTTCTTACCGGTCGCGTGCACCTTCGCGACGTAAACGTGTCCGGACGCGCCTTGGCCGACCTTGCGAATTTTAGAGTACAGCGCCTTCGGGTCGTCGGGGCTAACCACGCTCCGGAGCTTGTCCATGATCTGCGCCTCGTTCATCGTGCTAATGCGCTTCTCCTTCTCCACCTTTGGCTTCTCCAGAGCCGCAGCGGCCGCCGCAACGCCTCCGCTCCGCTCGTCATCGCCTGTACCAGTGACCGTGAGCATTGGCGGCTCCTTCGGACCCATGGGTTTCTTCATAGGCTGGAGCGGCTTCACGGAGGGCGGCCCGACAGTCGCACCAGCCGGCCCATGTGCGGGCTGTGTCGCAGGCTGGTTTACAGAAGGAGCGGACTTCGCGGGGGCCATGTTCGGCCTCGACGGGACCTGCCTGTCCAGCGACTCCTTGCGCTCGGGCTGCTGCTGCAGAACCCCAGGCGGCTTCGTCGTCTGCGTCTCCGTGGGAGGACCCTGTGCCTTAGCACGAAGGCGTAGCTCCGCGGAGGAAGGCGAGTGATCTGGCAGTGGAGGCTTCGGCAAGTTTGGTGCGGGAGGTGCGGGCCGGTTGGCCGATAGGAGAGGGCGTTGCGGTGCTGGGCGCGAAGGCTGCAGCTGGTTCGGAGCACCCATAGGCGGGATAGGTGGGCGCATCCCGGCATTGGTTTGTGCGGCAGAAACGGTATTGGCATGCTGGAGATGCGAGCCGTTGACGACCTCGGCGGCGCGAGCAAGAGCGGCTTGAGTACCGTTGACAGCATCGCCGTTGAGGTGTCCGGGCGCCGACTCTTGCCGCTTGATTGCAGGCCTATCATTTAGGGAGGTCATCTTGTTGATACCAGCACCGCCAAGGCCAGTGCCCGCATTGAACCGCGGCGCACTCGAAGTATCCGAGTACGGTGAGAGGGTGGATGACGACGCATACGATGAGCCAGTGCTGCGTCCGGCACCCAAGGATGAATAACCCATCTCCTCCATCTCCCGCTTCTGGTGGTCGGTGTAGAACTCGAGGACATCGAGAACGGCTTGGGGGTCTTTCGCGTAGTCTTCCCGAGTAATGGCCGACTTGGTGAGCAGCTTGCTCCATGCATCTGGCAGGCCCTACACTTGGATGTTCTGCACGAGGCCCACACGCAATGATCAAATCACGCACCGTGAATGCGCCCGAGACAGGATCAAAACCGACGTGAACTTTATGCACAAAGTTCGTCGGGTTGCTCACGCCCATCAAGGGACTCCGCGAATATATGTCGTCCTGCCACCCATACAGCTCCTCGTCGCTCTTGAGCGAGAAGTATACCCGTTTATCCTTCGTTTCCAGCAGTAAGCAGTACGGCTTGAGGTCTGTCCGTTCGATGTTTGCGATATCTGAAAGATTGATTTGGCTCTGGGATTGTGGCGAGGTCTGCAAGATAAGCAAAATACGTCAGGAATTAGGCTCAAAGCTTAATTGGTACAAGACACAATATGCTCCAGTCGGAAATTGGAACTCTTAGAGGCCAGTGCGATGCATAGCTCTTAAGTGCATAGACAACAGAAAAAAGACGGCCCGGGGCGTGAGTGCAAAAACCCGCAGCAAAGCCATGGACCCTGAGCCTCGCGTCTTGTCATGACCAGAACAGGTGAAGTGGGGACCCCGTCCTAAACACTCCGAGCCCTTCCAACAGGTCCCGTGTGCGAGCGGGGCCCGATACGGCGCCACGCCGAGACAACGTCGGCGCGATTGCGCCAGCATGCTCAGCTGTCGCCGTGCATACCAGTTGGGTCGGCCGTCGCTGGCATTGAACGGCCTCGACACCATGACTTGACTAGCAAATGGTACGACGAGTAGCCGCGATACTCAGATAACTGAAAAATGGACGTTGCGCGCGTGCAATGGCAAGACATATGGTACGTCGCCACTAGGGGCGAAGCAAAGCTCAACGCGCCCTCCGACTTAATCATACGACGAAGGGTAGCCATGGAGGCCAGCCGCGGATAGTTTGCGATCCCCGGAATCATGAAGGACTCCTGCTCCCATTTGACTCGGATACACACTCTCGCGCCCGTCCATCAACGGGAGGAATGACACAACAATCGAGCAGGGCGAACTGAGGAGCACAGCACCCGCCTCGACTTCGTGAACCTTCGATGTCAACCAGACCAGCTTCTATCCCCGTTGTGGTTCTAAGCCTGCTAACATTCCGCTGGATGCTAGACCTCAGGGCATTTAGACTACCCCACGTTCGAGGCTGTGTTCTGGAGCAGACACAAAAAGTGTAGCTCCGGCGGGCGGAGATGGCACGGATGCCATCGCCAGACCCACCAACGGCGGTATGAGATGCTCGAGAGCACCGGACATGGCGGGTTCTCAACAAGGCACCGGTTGGAACTTTGGCGGGGATAGGCACCACCGACTGATCGATGGTGGCAGACGGGCCATGTGCACCGCCCGCCACCCAGCGTGAAGAAAACGGGAGGGGGACGACGCCGCGCGGGGTGCCACGACAGCAACGGCAAGCAACTCACCTCGTTCTTGTGTATCGACAGCGTCTGCTCCTTCAACACGAGCCACTTGGGCCGCCAAAGCCAGCTGACGATGCCGTCCTCCTTGATGGCGACCATCCCGCTCCGGACGATATGCGAGCTGCTGACCATGTCCGAGTTGCGGTTGGGGGAGCCGCCGATGCCCGAGTACGTGGAGGCGTAAGACGAACCCGAGGGGGAGGAGGTGCCGACGGAGAAGGAGGAGGCGTAGCCGGAGCTGGAGAGCACGTTCTGGATGTCGTTGCCGCGTCGGATTGGCGCCGCGGGTGCCGGACGCGAGGGCGTAAGCGACGTGGAGGTGACCTGGTAGTGCGCCATGGAAAGCTTGTGCTGCCGTCGCTACTGGTGGATCAGGATGGCGGTGGATTAGGCTTCACGATGCGCAGAAGACAGGATCGCAGGAGGAAGACGCGGAGACGCCTCGGCGTTACGGGCGGAGGCGGATAGGGTGGTGGTACAACAAGACGAGGCGTGCAGACGCGGAGGGGCGAGGAGCGTGAGAGGCGTGCACCGTCGGGCTGGACGTCGTCGTCGGCGTAGAGGGCGTCGAGGACAGGTCGCGGGCGTCGGTGCAGGCTTTGTTTGAGGATGTGGCCCGTGCAAATGGTGCCGCCCGAATGCGGATTGGACGCTGATTGGGTGACCAATCCCTCGGATCTAGCCGAGGGCGTATTGTCACGGCAACCACTCTCCAGAACCCCATTTCACCCGACCTTCAGAAGAAAACATATCTATCTCTTCCACTCACTTGGGTGTCTTAACATTCTGGTGAGGACACTACTATTCGATCCACATCGTCCCAGTAGCGCATATATCCACCCAGAAGCAAAACTACCCTCACAAACAACGGCTTGAGGATGCAATCCGGACAGCTACCAGTAGATGGAATAGATTCACTTGCAAACCTTCGCAATTTGGTGCTCCTTTGATGAACGAGATCAGCTTCCTGTGCAAGGTATGGGCCCTTTAAGTGCGGACTCAAAACACCACAAGACTCTGTGGTCACAACGAGGCTGTGTTAAGTATCAGGACACCTTCGTCGTTCAAGTGATCAAGATTGGAACCAATATGGGCAGTTAGAAGAGCACACTCCGCGATTGACATGCAACCGACGCATCGTCAACCTAAACAGATTGCAAAAGGAACAGTCAGTGACATCCGCTGTAGACGTATCAGCTGCAGGCTGGATGCTGTAGGGGACTGCCCAAGCGAAATAAGTACGTCAAGTCTTAAACAGAACATGCATATGATTGTACTGCAAAGCACATACAATTGCAATTGACGGATGACCCCCACGTGCGTATTTTGCATTATGGCGAGGGTAAACGAGCGCGGCAGAAAAACTCCTATCGAGATGACGGGCAAGCATCGAACTCTGGAAGGTCTTGTCATATCCAAGGTGGTCAAGTTTGCATCACTGGAACGACACCGAAACTTGATGGAATGGCCATGATGTGCCCAACAACGCGGCGGATGCTAAGATGTCCAGATGCCTGAAGCTACGTTTTAATGACCGACAACCCCCCCATGGAAGAAGATCATCGAAATAAACTACGCACTCTCGACGCACTCCATTGAGATGAAGTCGCACCACCCACATCAGCTCGACGTGACGGCATACATCTTGATCTTGCGACCGTCTTTCAAACGCAGAGCTTCTGCAATAGGATCCACGATGCATCAGCGAACTTCACGCCCCCCACGCCTGTATCGCTGACTCTTTAGTGAACATGTCTTAAAGGGCTGCCAGGAATATGGCTCACCTGGTGCACAGATTACGGTGCGTATGGCTAATGGACTGCGGATAGCGACGGGAGAGGAGTAGTTAACAGAGGGCACAACGGCAATTTCACGCATGTACCATATCTATTTGCTGCTGCAGAACTCTACGCTGACACGCCTCAGGGCTCCACGTGAGGTGAGCGTAATTGGTACGACCCATTGGGGACCCGAGGGGATTGGAGTAACGGCAGAGAAGAGGAAGATATATAACGTAGTCAAGGTACATAAGAATGCCACATACCTTCGCAAGACTGAGAGAAATGGAATGGAGACGGAGCATGGCCACGGAGGAAACTTCGGAGAGGCTCATGGAGATTGAAAAGAGAGGTTCTTTCATCTCCGAGAATAGGCTTCTGTTCATGTGCGGGAGCCAAAGAGGCATCGAAAGGATGACACTCACCAGAAGGACGAAGTAGACCCCGTAAGTCGAGGATGGAAGCATACATCCGTGTGCAATGCGGCATGGGACGGGAATGAAGGTGTTGTGGAGATATTATACGAAAGCGAAGTGATAGCAGGAGGAATTCAGCGCTGTGACGCATACAGAGCCGAATGTAACGTAGTCTACTTGTTCTTGGTGGCCCTACGGGGAATAGAAGACTAAGTGAATAGATCGCAAGAGAAAACGATTGACACGCACTTGTAAGTGAACCGTTTCCTAGTGATGGCAAACTCCCCCAGCTTATGCCCGACCATGTCCTGTGTCACCGTCACGGGGTGATACTCCTTCCCGTTGTGCACCATGAAACGCAGTCTTCATGACCCGACAGACAATGAAGTAGGTATTTGGGTAAATGTAGAAGTAGGTATGAAGGAACGCACCCAATGAAGTTTGGAAGAATGGTGCAAGACCGCGCCTGGGTCTTGATCGCAATGTTGTTCTCAAGGGCGTGCTTGAGGTTCGGGAACGCGACGAAGAACGGCCCTGGTTGAATGCATATGGTCATTTTCGTGCGCACAACACCATAGAAGCTGAGAACATACCCTTCCATGCCGACCTCCCGCCCTGCACGACCGCCGTTGGCAACATCGTCGAAAAGCACTTGCTGGCGTCTATTCGGGTGCTCGGAATGGGACGGAGAGTCACGCGTTATTACGGAATGTGTGTGACTGTGACGCGGATTGCCGTGTTTGGGAGACTGGACGGCTCAGGTCCGCAGCGGAGCTCAGTCTGGGGTCGACCGTGACTGCTGCGACATGTGCATGAATAAGTCCCTCTCTTCGTTGCCCAGCACCACCTCCGCGACCTGCTCACACCTTGGCCCCTTCATGACTCTCCTCCCTTCCGTGCTCTGACGCGACCTTTTGGCTGTCCGCGTTCTGACGATCATGCCTCCTCCACACCATCTCCTCCACCGAGCGCCACAGGCTGCGGGTTCTTCGGGTTCGGGGTCAGGTACCAGCTCTGGCACTGGCGCGACGACTGCGTCGATCACGACTACTCCTGCGCCCACTTCACTCAATGATAGCTCCAGCTTCATCGGAACCCCCACACAGCTCGCAGAGACAACTTCTGAACCGTCCACGACAGTCTCGTCGAGCACTTCGGACACCCCATTCTTCCCCAGTCCAACCGTAAGTGGGAACTCTGAAGATCCATCCCTGCAACACACGAAGGTACACATTCATAACTCGTATCATCTTCGTGTAGAGCGTTATGAGATCGTTGATTCTCGTATCCCATCATCCCCTTAGAATGGCGTAGAGAGCGCACTCATGGTAGTGGCCGTAGCCCTCGTCATCGTTCTTGTGCTCTGGAGGTACGTGGCGTCCGTGAAATGGCCCCTGCATTGCATTCAAAATGGTTCGTCCAGGATCGTACGGCTGCGGCGCAATGGCCGACCTGCCCGAGAGTTTTTCAGGGCCCATCCCCAACCCGACGTCCCTCCGCGCCCCCGCGAGCTCCCGCGCACCACCGGTCTTCCCCACGCCTCCGCCCCGCCCGTATCTGTCATCTATGATTCACTCGCAACCCCTGTGCCCTTGGTCCATCGCGGCGAGGTCCCCGACCGACGCAGACGGGGTCGCCGAACCCGTGCTGGCGACGTCGATGCCCGCGGACGCCGCGGGAACATCGCGCATCCGGATGACCCCGACGAATTCCTCCCAGAATACGACGACAAGGATATTCTGCCCAAATACCAGGACGTGCAGCGCGCGAGCCCCAGCCGGGTAGGGGTGGGCGAGAACGTGTCGTCGTTAGAGGGGCGGTCGCCGAACGGTGTGGGTGAAACCGGCGACAGGATACCTCTGGTTACTCGGATGCAACTCTCAAGCAGTGCGACGCTGGACGACGCCAATCCACTGGGAGTGTCGTCCGCTGGATCGCATGAAGGACACGAAACTTACGAAGGACACGATGAGGCTGTGAGCACACAGCAGCACACGCATTGATCTGGCTGGTGAGCAGTCGGATGGGCCCTGTGTCTCGTTCCACTTTTGACTGACTTTGTACGTACGTCTTCGATCGGCTTCGCAAGACGCACTCATGTAACATGTTCGGACGTCTGTAGGAGTACCGCATCCGCATTGTTTTCTTGGCTGTACTCACGTACTTCACTCACATGCTCACTTTGCACACTGATTGTATTCTAGTTGTTCGCGCTGTTGCGCTATGATGATACGAGGTTGACCATTCTGCGAACGCTAAGAATGTATGACGTCAGTAAGGTAATCGGGCGCTTCTACATTTTCTGGATGTAAATTCCACCGGATCCACGACTCCATGCCCCAAGCATTCACCATCTAGGACGTACTGACGCAGATGCGCTACTCTGTAAAGTTGAATCGGTCACGGTAAGCATCTGATTCCTCCCCGTATACAATGCATGGTAACTGATGCGACTGCGCCACTACAGCCCCTCAGTGGGACGTGTATCGAGCAACGGACTCCTCATTTACGCCATGTGCCCCTCACATCCCAAACCAAGCCTCGGACGTCATAACGAGCAGCGGCAAGAACGTGCACGCATATAAGAGGCTAACGTCCTGACCAGAGAGACTTCAGAATCCAAACATTTCGATACCACTCTATCCATCGCAACACACCTCATCGTCGAACATGTCTTCCAACCAGCCGAGGTTCGTGCTATCTTCATTCCAGCCTCCATCTTCCCCCAGCATTCGCTAACATGATCCGTCCACGCTTTGCAGCAAGACCTCCGGCCAGTATCACTCGGCCAAGGGCACAGCCACCGAGACCCTCGGCAGTACGACCGGGTCCGAGAGCTGGCAGCAGGCCGGCGCGGAGGAGCACGCGCAGGGTGAGCGCGAGTACAACGCCGCGCAGGCGCAGGGCTACGCCGAAGGCACCAAGGACCGCATGGGCGGCCGCAAGGACGCCGTCTTCGGCGCGGTCACGGGCGACCGCGAGCAGGAGGCCAGCGGTGCGTTGTCACCTTTCCACCAAGGTTTCGTGCGAGTGCTGACTACGCACTACGCTCTGGCAGGTAACGTCCGTCGCGACAAGGGCGAGACGCAGCAGGCAATGAACCGGCCGTCCTAGATGCGGGGCGTGCTTCGGCCAAGCGAAACACCTGGTGCCGCCACCACGTGACAATACTTCTCGTGTATTATATGGCAGACAATGCGGATGTATCATGACGACCAAGAAATTGCTCGCGTATTGTCGACGAAGTACGACGCCACGAAGAGCTGGCAAGTGTCCTTGACGACACAATTGGGAGGAAGGCCGCCCGCTAGAATGTCAGTTGCGGGGAAGGATGCGCGGCGTCGCCACACCGCCCGCGTCGATAATCTTAGGACTTGCTCATTCGTGTTCACATCTCTCACGGAGCTCTGCGAGAACTGGGAAACCAGTTGTCCATGTAGATGCATGCGTAGGAAGGTCATTCAACGCCGTAACGTAAGTCCGTAAAGTGCAGCAATGCGTATAAGGATACAGCGCTATACATCTAGCCTATCGGCGAGTCCAAAAGTCTATGTACGTCCGTAGTAAGGCGCAACATGGGGGGTGCACCTGGCAAGCAAGAAATAACAAGTAATACAACAGCAACACAAGCATTTGTCCATATGGCCATGCATGACAGCAGCCGCCCGCTCTTCCCGGCCCTGCTCTCTCTCTCACCCCGGCGTACTGCCACATGGCCAGCGAGCGTGTTGAAGGAAATTATGTAGAAGGCGAGAAGAACACGAACGAAAGGATGGACCGGGAGACAGCCAGGAGAAGAGGGGAAGAGCGGGGTGCGGTGCGTGCGGGCGGGTGCGAGATGGTATGGAGGGAGTGAGGGAGGTCGAAGCGTGTAAATGGATAATTTACAGCATACTAGCGCAAGGGAGCATGCGGGATCGTGCAAGGTCATGGTCGTCGCGGCGGCAAGCCGATGCGGTCGGCACGCCGGGGTGAGGAATTGCAGAATGGGAGGGGCAACAGCCATAAGGCAATCAGAGTCGTGGAGATGAGGCGAGGCGACGGAGGCGTGAAGGGAAGAAAGAGTGTGCGCGATGGCAAGCATCGGGGTTCGGCGGGGGTCCTCGTCCGGGAAGAAAAGCGAGGCGCCGCGTGGTACTGATGGGAATCTAAGAACCGAGAGGTGGCGGGAAGGCGAAGGACGGAGTGCATGGGGTGCGCGCGCGTAGTGGAGGATTACGGTGCATGGGGATGTTTCGCAGGAGGGGGAGAGTGGTCTCGCGCGCGCGATTATGGCGGATTCGCGATATGGTGGTGGGGAGACGTGACAATGATAAGTTAGGCGTGCTCAGACTTCGCTGAGGGAATGCTCTGAAGGATCGAAAGTTAGTCTCTTGTATGGCGATGCTCGGAAAGGACCTGTTCGCTCACCTTACGAGCGCGTTCCATTACGGAGGAGGCCAGGCGTCCGCTGCCTAAGCGATGACGCACCCGGAATGGTAGTTGTTGCTCAAGCTGTCGTGGTCGACGAAAGTCTCCTCGATCTCTTCCACAGAAGAGCTCGTGGGCTCGTCAGCTTGAATGGGAGAAGCGATGACGAAGAACGCGTCCATGTCGATGTGATGCTTGCGATGATGAGCAGATGAGTGCGCAAGCGGTGGCTCGAGAACCAGAGAGGAAGACGTTGGAGTTTCGTTGGATCGTTCGTCTTGCGTCAGAGGGTTTTATATATGTTGTCGGCCAGCGACGGAGGCGTTCGTGAGTGCCGGGGCGAGTGGCGGGCAGGCACGAGAGATGGTGACAAGACAATAGCAAGGGGACGGCGTTCCCTTAAGACTTTTGAACCCGAGGAGGCGCGCCGAACACGCGCCAAGAGTCATCCAATGCCGATTTCCGTGTCTGACATGCATCCAGAGTGGGATCGGATCTCCCAGACTGCGCCCGCGACGCCCTCCTGGCCAATGCGGCAATAGCGGGCCAGCGGAGCTATTCGCTCCCCGAGGCGGAGTGTGCGCTGGCTTTGATAATGACATTGTCATCCTTTGCATTGCTAGCACCCCTGTGTTGTTTTTCGTTAAAACCAGTGCAGGCAAGAGCGGGCTCCGCACCTCACCTGCGACACAAAGCACCTTCGTCTGTGTACGCGAAAAAGCGCAGGACCTGCGATCTCACAGTATTATCAGACACGATGCATGCAAGCGTCGTGTCATCGCGCGCTCTATTGTCTTCGACCCTACCGACGGACGATTGCCCGAGATATGGGACCTGCGGTGAAGATGAAGCGCGGAAGGCGACATTGACGGATAGAATACAAATTTGCAGCGACGCTCGCCTTCCCATCGCATGCTGTAGGTGAGAAACCATCTGGACGCGTTGAGCCGAGGACACGAGGAATCTGCCTGGAAAGATCGAGAGCAGAGCCGCGGATGCCGTCCTGTCAACCGACGCTGCAAGACAAAAGAACTAAGCGCCCATAGAGCACCGCCAACACTACCACTGCCTCTTTGGGCAGGATCCCTCTTGCCCAGAGCCAATCACCGCGCTCCCAGCAGTTCCCACCGTCCTCACCTATTGTCGCGCGAAAATGGCTACATCACCTGCGACATCGCAGATGCTCGGGGAAATGTGTGACGTTGACGAGACGACGAGCCCGGTCTCCTACTCGGGAAAACCGGCGCGAGTCATCCGCTGCGGCTGTTCCGTTTTGGCCATGAAGGTTCGACCGTGACCCTCCCCGAGTCAAAGTCCCGTCCCCTCCAAACAGCCTCGGAGCACGATCAGCAGAGCCTAAGATAAAACGTGTCAGCAGGACAAAACATACGGTGAGGGTGTGTGACGGCGCAGCCACACCTGACAATAACGGAGCTCAGACCAACGTCGCCACTTCGGCCCATATGTTTTGCACAGCACCACGTTCCTGCGAAAGCGCGTTAGCATGACAAAACGGCCGCATCGTGAGGCACTCGTTGACTAATTTTGCATGCAAGTGCACACATTCTCGATGCGTGCGTGACCTCAAACAGCTCGGGATGTTCCAATGCGGTCCGGATGACATTGCTCGAACAGTCAACGCACTTCTGGAGCGGCAGACCCGCATTAGGTAAACTTTTCTGTGCGAAACGACAGACTGATGAAGGTCGGGAAGCCGGTTTGCTAATCCCGTGATACCTTCGTACAAACGAACTGGAATGTGAAGTGTCAGCACAATTGCGCACTATCGGACGAAGGTTTGACCCTTACTAGAATTCCACCCGGCCTCTGCGTCTCTCCGGCATCCATTCTGCGATGGAGGACACCCAAAGCACACACTGTGAATTCCTCAATGAACAATGTTGCTTCGAAGGGAACTCACCCAGCCCCGCTCGCGCTTCATAGGACGGCACGACTACCGGACCGTTCCATTGCTAAACCCGACGAGACGGCATATATAGGCCAGTTTCATGGTTTGTTTGCAGCGTACACCTAGTGTACTACCCGTTGAGCTTGGACAAATTTCCAGTCTTTTCAGGGACGAGAAGTTTGTGAAGTATCCCTCCAGCCGCTGCGTCATGTCGAGTGCCTATCACTCCATGGGTAGATCCTCGCTCCGTAGCAGCTAGCTATAGATCGCCACGCTGTTTGAGGACTGATGTGCGCTTGGAGAAAGTTGGCATCAGCAGGCTTCACAAGTACGCGTATATTACCGGGAGCACGA
This sequence comes from Ganoderma sinense ZZ0214-1, assembly GCA_002760635.1. NCBI lineage: Eukaryota > Fungi > Basidiomycota > Agaricomycetes > Polyporales > Polyporaceae > Ganoderma > Ganoderma sinense. The sequence continues at coordinate 1,731,114 of AYKW01000045.1, forward strand.
ACGCGCGCACCTCGATTTCCTCGAGGCCAATACTATACCCACGCGGCGAGTCAGCAACGAGGGGTTGTGGTTGAATCAGGCACCCACCCTCCGACTCGCCAAGTATGGCTCGGCCCGACATTGGTCCAAATGGACCCTGAATGCCGCGGTAAGCAATGATAGATATGTGAAGAACTCTTTGTGCCTGCTTCGCCGCGGCGCACTGAGGACGGAGCGACGGATGAGCGTAGGATCGTCGGTGTGAGGTTGGACAGTGGGATCGTGACCGGAGAGCGAGTTGAACATGTCGCGTGGGAGATGCCGGGCAAGCGCGGGATCATAGCGCCCGTGGACACGTGTCCGAGTAAGCGAACAAACGCTGCTTGCTTCCTCGCACAACCGCACTCTTCGAACGGCCGGAAAACAAGTGTTCTACACGAGCATCAAGCCTTGCTTCAGACATGTTGTATCGGCGAGTATCATCTTTATCTACACTAGCATCTCCCTGCCGCTTCTACCTGCCCTCCCTTCAAAACCTCCAACTTGTACTCAGACCCCCCTCACCGCCATACGCTTCCCATATTAACATTGCCATCTGAGTCTTGGTTCGTGGTATTCATGATCATGGGACGCATATATGCACTAATTATGCGGCCTTTCATTCTTCTTATCAGTGTCGCCACTCACATGAAGCTCGTCTACGACGTTCTTTTCCTGGTACTTGAGCAGCAAAGCATCGAGGAACGCTTCCAAGATGTCGCGTCCTTGTCTCGTACGTGTCACACTCTCCGGAGCGAAGGTGTCAAGTACATGCTCGATCGCAACGTCACATTGCGAGATGAAAAAAGCACTCTATCCTTCGGCCTCTTCATACTGTCGGACGGAACCCGACGACTTCCTCTTCTCCGCCGGTCGCTGTCCATCCAAACCGGTCGGCTGATAGGCCAAGCCGCCTTCGCACTCGTGGAACTGATTTCCAGACTCTCGCACCTAGAGCGTCTCGCGCTGTGGAACGCCGACCAGGTCCTCGCCTCTGACCCCAGACTCCCACGTGCCTTCGCGTCCCTCACTTGCCTCAAGCACCTCGACTTCCACGCGACGCAGGACTCCGACAACGCCGACTGCGTCTACATGTTCAAGCGCATGCAGTCCCGGCTGCTCACCGCCTCGCTGAGCCTCCCGTCCCCGATCAGGCGGTACATGAACGGCCACCTTAACTGCGAGCTTATCGACCCCATTCGCCTCCTCCGCAACTCCACAGACACCCTCGTCGAGCTCCACGGATGCAACTTCGAGGCGCGGCGCCACGGCGTCGTCTACCCGCACGTGAAGCGCCTGAATATTCATCTCGGCCTCATCCCGCTAATTGCGCCTTACATGGTCTCCTTCCCGAACGTCTCCGCCCTGGAGGTCACGTGTGGCGCCTCGTTCGAGCCGTCCACTGTGCCGTCGTTTAGCTTCATGAATGAGGACGGCCAGGAGAACATCACCGCCTGGTCCGCGCTGGAGGAGCTCGCGGGGAACCTGACGGACATTTTCGTTTTATCCCTTCGCTGCACCGCCACGACCCTCCGCGTGCATGCTTCCGGCCGGCATCGCAACCTGCGGTACCTCACGGAGGTCCTGTCGCGCGTCCGGCCGACCCATCTTGAGCTCGAGGTGGAGTCCCCTTCGCTCCGCATTGGGGGTGAGAACAGTTTGTCGACGGTCTTCCGGGAGGCGGAGGCCGCAGAGTATGTCCGAACGCTCGCAGTGCGCGTCGTCCTCCAAGGAGACGACTGCAAGGCCGACTTGGACGACGTTTTCGTGAGCATCTCTTTCTCGTCATCTTTACGTGGTCCGGTTCGTTGATCGACGTGACGTCGTGCGCATTTACAGGCTCGTGTCATCGAGACGGTCGAGCCCCTTCCCCTGACGTCCTTCAAGGTGCAGATCCTGCACGAGAGCCTCGATCTAGAGCTCGGCGACTCGGATATCATCCGGGACCTCGATCCGACTCCTTTGCCATCACCCGTCCAGGGAGCGCCGCGGGATGGGGGACCGTGTCTCCTGGAGACCAAGTTCCGTGACTGGGATGCGGCGCGTCACGTAGACCGTGTCCGCAAGGCGTGCCCGTCGCTGAAGCAGCTCACCGTGGAAGGATCGGGTTGCTCGATGGTCCCTTGGCTGCTTCTTACGGTGCGCTTTTAGTAGCTGACGCACGACATGCGGTATGCGATGATGTTGCTTGGAAGGTGTTATCTACTTCCTCACTACGACGGTTTGCAGGCTTAGAACCTGATTCCCGGGTAGAGAGGAAGTTCATATGTGATCGGTTGACCCGGGCATCGTAATTTATTCTTTGTTCGCGCTTCGTTCGCACCATGTCAAGTGTGCCACGTGGGCTTCTCTACAAGGATATTGTGGTTTCGAGCTTCGATTTCCTCGACTTCGATCTCATCCCACAAAATGGCTGCGATGTAATCGCTCGTCCGCTCGCTCTTTGACTCCTGCCATCGCACTCCCCGCTGGATGACCCCGCTGTTCTCTGTGTCAACTCCTTAAGAAACGCGGGTGGGTGGTAACCTCTCCCTCGCGATTCTCATATGCTCACTGGTCTGAACGCGTTACAGCTCGATGACCGACAAAAACAGCGTCGCTCAAGCCCATGTCGCACTGGCCATCTTTGACGTCCTCCTGGCGATATTCGACCAACTCTCGCCTCTCATGTCTGCAAGTCTTTCACCATTGAACGCCCGTGATCTCAGGACATGTGCGCTCGTATGTCGTGCCTGGGCTGAGCCTGCTCTTTGTATCCTCTGGCGCTACTTGCCGTCCATCTTACCCCTGTGGCACCTACTCGCGCCTTCCAATCTTCCCTACCCGCGAACATCATCAGAATCGGAGTCAGAGTACTTTCCACCTGTGGGTTTTGCACTGCATTGGTCGTCGCTCGCATGACTGATTCTAGCGTGTCCAGCTTATATCTGCGAAGCTGCACGAGTCTCCCGCGCGATGGGCACAACTTGTGCGATATGCCAGCCGAGTCCGTGCCTTAGTCGTGGGACAGAGCCGCTCATCGCTACAGCTGAAGTTCGCCCGTATCATCTTGGATCACAACCGAGGGGTCTCTGTCTTGACATCTTTGAAAGAAGTCTACTGGCTTGCCGACTCGAGACTCGACGTCCATGCCTATAGTCCTTTCCTCCTGACCCCCGAGCTACAGAGCGCTACGTTCTTCAGCCTCACCGCGGCGACGCCAGACATGGATCACGTTGACTTCTACGACGGCAAAACGACGGAAGGCTGGCCTTCGACGCCAGGTTACGGCCTCTTAATGAACGTGGCTAGCTCGTCTCCACATCTCGCTACACTTGAGGTCTGGACTAGGCAGCCGATCACATGCGTTTCACCCACCATACGAGAGAAGTCGTCGTTTGATGGACTTCGCACTGTATCCTTCAAATGCGGTATTTGCCACTCCGTCCTATTGTTATTCGCCACCAAACCGCACGTCGAATCCATCCAGGTTTCTAACGTAATCCCCGACACTGGATTTGTGTCCAACCGTGGCCGCACACGCGCGTCATCCACTCTCGCCGACTTGGACGTATCTGGCGACTGGATATCTCTGTACCATTTATTCGACATGCTCGACGCCCCATCCCTCCAATCGGCAACACTCAACATCCACTTGAGCGAAACGTTCCTGCCGCCGGAGTACGCAGCATTATTTGCTACTTTCGTCCATGCCATCTCCAGCGCAGCGCTCGCCAAGCTCGCACTGAACATTAGCGGTCGTGTTGCATCCCACGGTGACGCCGTTGAAACCCTGTCGCTCCCCTCCATCGTGGCGCTGGGCCCGATGCTCGAGTCCCTCCTTGCGCTGCGCAACCTACGCTCCTTCACGCTCTGCTCGCCCATTGTGCTCGTGCGTGTCACCGACGAGGAGCTCGAGCGCGCCGCGCGAAACTGGCCACTACTTGTGGGCTTCGCCATGACGGTCAACCTGAGCGGCGGGCCCTCGAGCCGACCGCACTCCAACGGCACCGGCAACAGCAAGCCCAGGGTGCCCACCACGCGCGCCCTGTACTTCTTCTGGCGGTACTGTCCGGCGCTGCGGAAGCTCGTGCTGCCGCTGCTCGACGTGGTGTACGTGGCGGCCAGGGACCTCCCTCCCCTCGCCCCGGGTGCGGGCGCGACGCATCCACTGTCCGAACTGCGTGTCCTGGTGGCCGAGAGGGAGCGCGATAAGTCTGAGGGCCAGGGCGAGCTGCCCGACGGCGAGGCGAGGGCGTTAGCGGCGTATGTCCACCGCTTGTTCCCAGAGCTAGTCCTTGAGGAGGGCTATCACCAGCCCCCCAAGGAACAGGGAGCATGGTGTGTCCCTCTCGCCTGGAGGAAGGTGTTCGCGTGTTTGGAGGACTTGTGAGGTACTTCGCTTCACGTCGATTTTCACCCTTTCCTCTGGCAAAGATCATTTGGACCCTTCTCATGCCTGGCATTGTCTAGCATGTCCCCTTTCCTGATGAGTTCCTTGCACGTTTTCGAGGCCAAGAGTCATTTACCCTTTCCCTCCGTTTTCCTGCTCCGGCTCGAAGTATTTTCCCCTTTCATGATCCTCTCCTCTCTTAGACATGTACGATTGCGAGCACCTTTTCTCTTGTCCTGATACTCCTCATAATAAAAGGGCTCGTGTGCTGCAGTTAGGACGGCCAGCATCGTCATTCGCGGGCCTTGTCGCTGGCCAAAGGCATGAGAGTCCACGTCCGGAATTGTTCGCGACTGGGCATTATTGTGCCGTGGCGTCATCCACCAGGTCTCGCTGACAAGCTTATGCATCTTTTCACTAGAAGAGAGAAAACGCGACACGTCATGTTATGCCATACGCACGACTCTGGGGGCTCGTGGCGTTCGAGGTTTCAGCCGCTGTGTATCAGGGGACGATCTACTGCCAGCGAGGAGCCCTGGATCCAGGGCGACATATGATCTCATATGATATATTCAGGTCCCAAGAAAACCAATTCCGTCCTGGGTTCTTCTGAACTTTGAAACGTGTGGAACACGACTTGCTATTGTCCAAAACATCGAGAACCGCTCAGCGTGCCATAACCGCGCTGCGCCCTCGGTTCCGACGGCGGTCTCGGGTTGGTGGGCGTCGTTACCAAACACCTGATATCCTTCCTTCCGCAACTGTACACGAACATGACAGGATCCATCCCGGATATCGAATCACAATCCGTCCACGACATAACGGGTATCCAGGATGTCCTCGTCCTGGAGACAATGCCCCAAATCAGATACGCGAGCCTGGCTGCCACTGATGGAGTCAAGTTACGCCCACAGAGCAAGCATATCCATATCCGACATCGATGAGCAATATATCTGCGATCATGATATACACGCAAGCATCGGGAGAAGGTGATCTGAGCAGCCCGCCGTCCGAGATCAAAACAACTCCGAAAGACAAAAAGGGCTGCGCATGCGGTGAATACTACCCTTGCCTAATCCGGATCTCGCGTCCACACCCAAGACACCAGATCCCGGCGTCTAGATGCCACTGGCGCCCGGCCTCTTATTGTGTTGGACGTTGTTGGGAAGGGCAGGTCCGCGCCGCCCATCGGATATCTTTCCGCTCTCGGGCGGGGAAGCACGGGCGACATTGCACGAGTGCGGCGTCCGGAGTGGCGTGCCGACTTTGGCGTCGTAGGAGAATGCGAGAAGGGACCTCAGCTAGACATGTCAGGAAGACGCATGCGAGACGAGCTATCCAACAAGAGTAGAGGAGGATTTGAGTGGTGATATGCAAGCCGTGTTGGAAGAAGCCACAAACAGTGTCCGAGGAAGGACGCCAGAAGGGGCAGGTACTGAATGGGGGATTATCCCACCTGCCTCACACGGTAAAGATCACAAAAGGTGGCTGGAAGGGGCAGGTGCACGAGGCATCGCAAGGGTTGTCATACCGCGATCCGGATCTCGCGCGAGGCTCTCCCCGAGGCGCCCTCCACAACGAATTTATTCGACCTACACAATAACGACGACTCAGATGACTCAAGCGCGCTGAGCCACGATAGCACAAGCCAGCTTCCATAGATCATCCTCCCCGAGTGTCCCCCTAGGTCCCTTGGGGTGGCGCAACAACATTTTGGCTAGACAAGGTCGCTGAAACAGCGGCTATGCGGCCGACGAGGCGCATAACGTTCGGAATACAGTAAGATCCTGGTCTTAGCCAATCCGTGCAGCACATGCATTGGACAAGTCCAGACATCCATGATCCATCCCACCACGCTTTGCGCAGCGGCATTAGCCCGGGTAATCAGCCTCGCGCCCAGAACCACGCCCCGGTTGGCGGCCGTCCCGGCCTCCGTCTTATTGTCAATGCGCATTTCCCGTTCCTGGCTCCATCCACACCAGCTCCCGTGGAGCAACGATAAATAGCGGGGGTGACAGCTGCCCGTTTCCGTCGACAGCGAGCAGTCTTGCCCACTCGAGCACATCCTCCTCCTCAGCGCAGCCAACTCCACTTCGCTTCCAACGCAACCCGCCGCACCCCGCGCTACCCCAGCTCACCACCAGATCCACTCATCTGCCATGGACGCGTTCTTCACCATCTCGTCTCCCGTCCCCGTCGACGAGCCCGCCGTCGAGGAGATCCTCGTCAGCGCCGACAGCAGCAGCTCCTCAGAACACTCTGGCTGCGTCATCGCATAAAACAACCCTGACCACGATACACGACACGGCCGTGCTCACCTGGTACGTCATTCCGCGCGTCCTTGTCCTGCGTATTCGGCAGCTTTCTGACGTCCGGCTTGCGTGCGCAGACTCAGGCGTCCATCTATCCACCCACGCATCACCACGACCATCTTCACGCCGAGCGAGCACGAGCCTCGTCCACCATACATCTTCCGCTCACGATCATCCGTCACGGCATCGCCACTTCTTCGTTCACGGCGCCTTGCGTATCTTTATTGGGTGCGCGCACCCCTTTCCGGTTTCACAACCTATCGTATTCGGCAACCACCTTCGACTATTCTCATTTCTTGGACGTTTTCGGCTCCGCAAGGAGCGACGAGAGAGGAAGGGGAGGGGAGGGGAGGGAGGGGAGAGGTGACGACTTCGACGACTTCGTTTCGTTCCGACTTTGTCCTGGATGCATCTAGAGACGACCCACACTCATTCTCATTGTACTGTATGCACGCACATTCACGACTCACCAGCAACACGCCCCTACTTGTTCTGTAGTTTAGTAATGACACTGTTCGGCCTTCGCAACCATTTATTGTGTTTATTGTGTTCTAAACGCTTTAGAGAGCGATCAGCATGACAAACGAATGTCAGGACGACGTACCATCACCATCATGAGAGCAATATTCTGAGTCATCATCGACTTACACCGAGAAAATGTCGACGTCGCTGACAATATCCAGGAAACCCAGCCTGTTGAGTGGTATCTAATATATCCCTATAATACAACATCAACTTGCCCAAAAAGCAAAATAACAAAGCACAAAAGCAACAGATGAAACCCATGTGGCGTGAATAGTGACTCGGAGAACTGCCAAGCAGCGGCCATGTCATGTCATGAGTGATCCCCACCTGCAAGCTCGGCATTCCTCTCAGATAGGTCGAAGCCGGCGACATGCAGCACCGCGGCGAGCTGCGTAACTTTCAGCCATCAACGAACCGCACTGCACTAAAGGTGAGACAACTGTACGTACCTCAACCTTCGCGATCGACTTGATCTGCTCGAAGTCGTACCCATCCCGTTCGCTCACATCGCCTACCCGACGACAGCCTTGTGAACACAAATGCAAACCTTCGCCATAGCATGACAGAAGAGACGAACCGATGTTGTGGTACATAGGGTCCTTGATGAGCCCGACTCGTTCATACACCTGCGCCGCGGGGAAGCCGTACTCGTAGAAGCGCTGGTGGTCGCTCCCGCCGGGCTGCGAGTTCCGCCGACCGTCAGCTTATGGCTCGTGGGGTTGAACGAAGAACGCTTACGTATGGTGAATAGCCAACTGTGAGCTCAGGGCTGTAGATTGCAGAGACATTCGCAAGGATTTGCGTGACTTCCGCGGTGCCGACCCTACCGAGACGTCAGCAGCCCCTCGCGGTCACCGTACGCGCGCATATACTCACAAAGCGGGGTCCGAAAGACCGAGCTGAGGGGGTTCACCGTATGCATGATACGAAAGCATATCAGCTTGGATCATCATCGTAACGCTTGCCCCGGCGTCCTTCAGCTCTCCTGTCGCACGAAGACGTCAGGTCACAAGCAGCAGCGGCAGTGACGAGGTAAAACTTACGGGCATACACGCGCGACCCGACCATGCCTTGCTCCTCACCTGCAAACGCGACGAGCTGCACGCGTTTCCGGAATAGGACGCCACTCTTCGCGATCGCGCGTGCGATGCCCACGAGCGCACCCGTCCCCGAGCCGTCGTCGTTCGCCCCCGGTGCCCGCGTGCTGCTACTGTCGGAGGTCCCCCGGTCGTCGTAGTGCGCCCCGAGGATGATCGTATCAGTGGTATCAGTCGACCCACCGTACGTGCTACCGAGTAACACGATGCATCAGACCACGGTCAGACTTGGATAAATGCTGGAGAAAAGAGGGACTCGTACCAGACGACGTTCGGCGCCCACCCCTCCCGAATATCCGTGAACTCGCACCGCGCCCCCGTCTCCTCGATCCGCTCCCTCAGCCATTCCGCCGCACGGAGCGCCCCAGCCGAGAGCGTGTGCCGCGTCTCGATGTCAGACGACGGAGCTTCCCCCGTCAGGTGCCGAATGTCGTCCCTCAGCTGGGATACTGAGATACTATCCACGACGGACGCGATAACGGGGTCGAACTTGATGCTCGGTAACACTGCCCGCAGCTTCTTCTTCGCCTCCTCCGGGACGGGATAGAGCGGGATTGGCGCCTTCGGGAAGACCGAATACCTCCAGAATCGGCACGGGATGCCGTCCGCGTCGAAAGAAGCAAGCAGTGTGCCCGGAACGGAAAGAAGGACGCCATCGTCTGCCCTGTACGCTATCTGAATCCCGAACGGCTGCGTTGATGGAGGCGCTCTGGGGGTGTCCAGCACACGCTGCGCCACCGGGCCCGCATGGTCGGAGCGCGGATGCGATAGGGATTTGGGCGGGGGTGTTGTCAGGTTGCCTAGGACCCACCCGAGTTCGGTGTCGAAGGGCGCGTCGTAGAGCGCGGGGTCGACGCGTGTCCGCTCGAGCCAGACCAGATGCCTCGTCGTGCCGTCTTCAAGCGAAGGAGCGGGCTTCTCGGACACGAGGACATCTTCGTCCTTCACAGTGGGCACGGAGGCGGGGTTCTGCGCTCCGATGGGGTCCCTGCCAATGTGCGCATAAGACGTCGCCACACTCGAGTACGAGTAAGTCGTTCGAGGACTAAAGACGTACCATCCGAGGGCACTCCTTCTCTCCATGCTCTGATATGGATGTACGAGCTCGGAGGCGAGGTGAACAGATGTTCCGAGGCCCAGGAGGCTGAAAGAGGACGTCCGACACGTCTCGTCGACGATAAACGCGTGTCGTCTGCCATGGATGCCATGATACGAGTCCCGGAGGCAGTTATATGCGCGAGGGAGAGCATCGAGCTTGAGGTCGGTGAGAGAGATAAGAAGAAGAGTGAGGGCCCCAGCGTGGCCTGCGGCGACCATGGCAGGCCACCAGTCGCTGGTCGCTGGGTGGAAGCGGTGGGTGTTGTGGAAGGGGAGCGAAGGAGGCTGTAAAAGCTGAATTTAGTTTTAGTTCGCGGGACAAGAGTCGAGAATGATGCCATTCGCGGGGCATGTTGGGAGTTTTTGACACACCTATGGGAACCCGCTGCGCTCTGCGCCGATGGCGCGCAAAAGACGGCACGGCACGGATAGAAGCCATCTTCTGCGTCGTCAATGCCGACAGTAAACTCGAGATGGGCGGTCGGCTGCGAGATGTCGATGAAGCTTCGCAGAGCGATGAAGTTGACAGACCCAAGTTCTCCGAAAGGTGAGGCAGTGAGGCAGGAAGGCAGAGCCACCCCAACCCTAACCATAAACGATCGTCTCGGCAGTTCCCGTGTCCGATTTAACAACTCGCATGGAGGTGCTTTGGAGGCGCTGGACAACTTGGACTCAATCGTGGCGACCAGGAAGCAAGGTAGATGGTGCAACCAAGGTTATTATCCCGTACTCTCGAACATACACATAATGACTAATTCTGGTTTGCTATAGTTGACGTATCACTGGACTGCGTCCAGGATGAAATACAAATGCGGCGGCCCGGTCCAAGTCCTGCGTCTCACCCTTCCTCCCCGCAACTCTCTCTAATGCATGCCCACACGGGCAGCGAAGCAGCTCCGGACTCCCAGCGCGGCCGATAATTAATTTGATAAGTTATCGAAAATGGGGTGTGGGTCGAATGCGAGGCGTAAGGGACGTTAAGCGGCCGAGGCGGAACGAAAAAGGTGCGTCGGTGCGGCGCGGTCGTAAGGTCGTTGAGTTGTCGAATGATGGCGAACATATGTTAGGGGTATGCGGTGTGGGTGATGGCGGTGGACGTGACTCGTGCGTGATGCACGGCAAAAATATGCATCTTCGGACTGCAGGTGAGCATGAACGTTTCTGAACGAGGCGTCTAGATATACTCACCAAGCGCGTTAAAAAGGGTACCCGGGAAAAGACGAAGACGAAGACGAAGATGGGTGTAGATGCAGCGAGTCCGAGAAGACTCAAGCGATGGTGCAGCCGCTGTGGTTGTCGCCAGAGCCGTCGTCGTAGTTGATAAATTCGACGTCGGCAACGGGCTCGTCAACGGGGACGGGGGCAGCGATGGTGAAGAAGGCGTCCATGGCGATGTGTTTTCGTAAGTGAGTGGTAGAGAGGAAGAAGCAAGTCGTTGCACAGAGGTACGCGTGCAGTAGGCTGGAAGGGCGACTGGAGACTTCGCTGTCGTTCCCGATCCATGGCCCTAGGTATTTATGCACCTTCCTTCTTCAGGGCCTCAATACAAGAATTTTGACAAGACAAAAAGAGGCAGATGGTGCGGGCCAATGGGTCCTTGCGTTCGCGGAGCGGCTATCGCTCGTCTGGAGCGTAGCGCTGCAAGACAATAAGGTGAGCTTTCGCACGGATGATGACGCGCAGGTGGTTTCTGAGACTTTTCTTGAAGGGGCAGTTGGGCAGATTCCCAAATGAGATGCAGTGGCACCAAGGGACCACTATATCGTCACCGTATCTCATTCTGACCCTGCAACGCTCACCTCGATGTTGTAAGTTCCCCAGTACCTGGGAGGCTACAGCGGACTCGCCCAGGCACTACGCATAGACCGGCGGGCAACGAGGTGCAAAACAATACGCGGTCGCCCGAAACGGTCTACTGCGCGAGAGGTACGCCCTGTCTTCTCCGTCTGCGTAATATTCAACGCTGTCTGAAATCAGTCCTAGACATTGATTTTGCTTCACGAGCGCGGCTGGACCCAGGCCATGAGGAAAAAACATGGGCACGTCGCTATTGTTTTGTCGAGCGTCTACGTTTGATCGTGGCTTCGGGAAGTCGGGGGCGATCCGGTCGAGGAAGCAAGAGATCTAGCCGGACCGTGTTAGGACCGTGTTCTCTTCGTGAGCAACATCCTACCTGCGGACGAAGCGTGAATGGGCGCTGCAGAACGCGCTAGTGGGGTGATGGCCATGCATAAGACTGGGGAGCAACAAAAAGGCTCACAAGACCTTGAGGATCTAGCTACGGTGTGTGCATACATACGAAGAACTATCCCATATCGATGCAGGGGAGAAGACGCTGTGCTTTTGTTTCTGCTCCGTCGATGTGAGTCTACGTTGAGCCAGGGCGAGCGGAAGGTGAGTATAGCCGGATTCGGGGACGCGAGCTGAGTGGTCATGATGACGCTTGAAGAATCTGGACCTGGATTGTTGTGTTGTAGGATTAGCTCAGCTTCGCAGCAGATGTAATGCAGACTCACCGGGCGGGGGAGCGAAGAGGTTGCGCCTCGTCCAAGTTGTGTCTATGAGAAGCACATGCGTAAGCTCTGATAGTGCGGAGGGCTCAAGTGTAACTGACTAGTGCTGATTCTTCGCGAATAAGAGTTGACGTTAAATGGGAGCGCAAATGTGTTGGTTAATGAGTCCAGAGCTCGAGCTTTCAACCACTACGTATACAGTACAGTATCTTACGCCGAGCAAAGGGAGGAAGGATCTTGGGATCCGAGTCGTTCCGCAGGATCTAGGGTCCAGTTATCTTTTCTCCTAGGGTGTACGGACCGTACGTCGTATGTTACACGTATTTGTTACCCGCCAAGGCGACAGGGCACAGCAAGGAATCACAGGAAGATCGCTCGCGAAGGCTGACCGGCAGTGATCGTCGAGCGACCCATATGCGTTTGCAGATCGGCGTCGATGATTCAGAGTTGAAGATCCCAGGGGAAGAATCGATAACTTAAGTTGCTGGTCCACGAACGTTGGTCCCTCAGACGGGATATCGTCGGTCTTCCATCGCATTCTTATAATGCAATTACCAGCTAGGCCCAGTACTAGTGTCAATGGAAGTCGGATGCGAGGAGAGACGGATAAGGTCGGAAGTCGGGAGTGAGTCGGAGCGTCAGAAGAGCTCGAGGGCGCGCGGACCGGATGCGCGCGCTACACGTGACGTCACCGATCAGGGAGATCGCCACTCGGATGCCTACTCAAAACGTCGTTCACGCCTTGTTTCTCGCCGTCTCCTTCTTTCGACCATCGCCAGCCCTAAGGACGCCTGGTATTCATCGCCGGCCACGATGAGCTCGCTGAGACACCACAGAATCATCATCGCGTCGCTGTTCCTCCCGAACACGACCGTGCTCGGCGACTCGGCCCCCTCTTCCCCCGACGAGTCTGCCGTGCACTCCCTTGCACCTTCAACCCCTGCGCTGTTGAACTCTACAACGCCTGCACGGGGCTCTTTGCTTGCCAGGCCTGGTGGACCATTGAGGAGTATTGTGGAGGATCTCAGAGATAAGGTGTGTTTTGACTAGCATTACCGCAATGTTGTACAAAGCGAGGGTCTGCTGGTGCGGTCTATGGGCCGAGTCCAAGTATATTGGACCAAAGCCCGTGCTCGCGGAGGCGTGGCGGTTGATCTTCCACTACGTAACGGTGATCACATAGTTGTTCTTGCCCATATATGCGTCCAAATCTCGTTAAAGGAGTAATTCTAACGCCTTGTCTGTAGAGTCGTTACGTGACACCGTCCATCACTCCCCGCACCGAGGCTGCAAATCCTTTCTCAAGAGCAAACGGTCCAGAATCCCTACTCGACGCCCTTTCGAGCAAGCTCGGCGCGTCCAAGGCTTCTAGCGGAAGTAGCTCCTCGACCCCTGCGTCGAACGGCGGGCGCAACTATCAAACGACCCACAACGGCAGCAACGCTGCGCAACCCCGCGTGCAGCGCCGGTCGTCTCGGTCATCGCATCGCGCTGCGTCGCGCTCACTCTCGGCTTCCAGGCACGACCCATCCCACCACAGCGGCATCAAGTGGCATTACGAGAATAACCCACATGTGAGTTTCAGTTCAGCTGTCAGGGGTTCAATGTACGAGATGTTTTCGAGGGTGCTGCGGTGTGCTTATATGTTATGTTTTTCTAGTGCAATGGTGGCTTGAAGAACGCCATCGATTCCGTCGGAGACAGGCTCAGGCGCAAGCTCTGGGTCGGTACCCTTGGCACCAACACTGACGGATTCCGCGAGAGTCTCCGCCGCAACATCGAATGGCGCATGCGGGAGGACCGCGACAGTGTACCCGTCTGGATCCCCGACTCAGACTTTGCAAGCTGCTACGACGAGTTCTGCCACCAGGTCCTCTGGCCATGCCTCCACTACGCCGTGCCGGACGCCCCCAAGACGAAGATGTTCTACGAGAGCGCGTCGTTCAAGCAGTACGTCGCGGTCAACCAACGCTTCGCGGATGCCATCGTGTCGGCATACAATGAGGGCGACATCATCTGGGTCAACGACTACCACCTGCTGCTCCTACCGCAGATGCTCCGCGAGCGCCTCCCGAACGCCGCGATCGGGTTCTTCATGCATGTCGCCTTCCCGTCGTCCGAGATCTTCCGCTGCCTGAGCGTGCGGGAGCCTCTGCTTAAGGGGGTGCTTGGAGCGGACTTGATCGGGTTCCAAACTGCCAACTATGCGCGCCACTTTAGGCAGACCGTCAGTCGCATCCTTACGGCCGAGGCGTTGCCGAAGGGCATCCAGCTCGACGACCGCTTCATTGACGTCGGTGTGTTCCCTATGGGCATCGATGTTAGTAGCATCACGGCCAAGAAGTAAGTGTTGCATGATACCCGCATTCCTTCAGGAGACTAACGAAGCGCGACAGGCGGGATGCCGAGGTTGCGGAGTGGGTTAAGTCGCTGCGGCAGCGGTATGCGGGCATGAAGCTCATCGTCGGACGCGACAAGCTGGACGTCATCCAGGGTGTGCGGCACAAAATCTCGGCGTTCGAATCGTTCCTGGACAAATACCCCGAGTACCAGGGGAAGGTCGTGCTCATCCAGGTCGCGTTGCAGACGACGGAGGAGAACGAGGCCCAGGGCGGCGTCGCGGATGTCGTCTCACATCTCAACTCGCGCTTCTCGACGCTCACGTACCAGCCCGTTGTCTTCCTGCACACGCAAGACCTCACGTTCAGCCAGTACCTCGCACTACTCACGGTTGCCGACGCGTTTATGGTCACAAGTTTGCGCGAGGGTATGGCGTTGCGCGCGCATGAGTTCGTGGAGTGCCAGGAGCAGCGCCACAGGCCGTTGATCCTCAGCGAGTTTACGGGCTCATACAGCTTCAGTGGTTTTAGGTCGTGCATTCCGATCAACCCTTGGGACAAGCGGTCAACAGCGAAGGCTATCCATCAAGCGCTCACCATGGCCGACGATGAGGCTAGTTCGCGCTGGGAGGTATGGTGGTTCCTCCGTATACTCGTAAACTACCATTGACCGTCTTCCTCATAGGACCTCCACAACCATGTCGTCACTCAGAGCGCGCAGGCGTTCGTGACCTCCTTCCTCGTCCGCTGCTTGCGCGCGAACATCGAGCACATGCAGTCCGTTGACTCGGCGGACATTGCGACGCTCGACGTCGGCCGTGTCCTCCCACGATACCGCCACTCGCAGAAACGCCTCCTGCTCGTCGACTTCGAGGGCACAATCTGGACGCGCGACATGGGCACGATCGCGCGCAACGCAGGTGCAACAGGCACACCCGAGTTCGAGCCACCCGCGGAGGCGATCCGACTGCTCAACCGCCTGGCCGAGGATCCCAAGAACCAGGTCTGGCTTCTGAGCGGGCTGACGAAGAATATGATGGATATTGTTTCCGAGAAGGCGCCGAAGCTTGGTATCGTGTAAGTCGCAAGTTGCTCTTGTTGGTTATGGTTATATGCTCAATGACCACAGGGCCGAGAACGGTTGTTTCATCAAGCCTCTGCCGGATCGCGACGGTAACGCTCCTTGGATCAACGTTGTTGCGAACTTCAACCTCACCTGGAAGGCGGCCTGCATGGAGATCTTGCAATACGTGCGCCTTGTTTCGTTACGCTCGATTACACTGTCCTGCGACTAACAATTATACTCGCAGTTCACGGAGCGAACACCCGGCTCGTTCGTGGAGGAACGCGAGGCATCTGTCGTCTGGCGGTTCTGGACGGAGAAGAACACCCAGGACCATGCTGCGGACTGGCACTGGGCACATCGGCAGGCCGCTGAGGCGCAGAACCACATCTTCGACTCGATCGGCGAACGGTACGGCCTGCGCATCATCCCCGGCTCAACGTCCTTCCTCGTCCTCCCGAACAACATCTCGCGCTCGACCGCCGTTGGCGCAATCCTGCACCCCGGCGGGCCCGCGCGGAACCAAATGACCGCGCGGGCGGCGTGGCTGTCGCCGGACGCGGCGGAGGCGGACAACGCGACGGAGTTCGACTACGTGTTGGCGGTGGGCAAGGACGAGAAGCTGATGCGAAGGCTGAACGAGCTGGACAACGCGGAGACGTGCTCGACGAGCGGGAAGGGCACGGACGCGAAGTGGAAGCTCGGCGCGGAGGAGGTCGTCCCTGCGCTCTGGCGGTTCGCGGAGGGGAAGTGAGGTACTTGTTGCTTGGATGCGTTCGCCGTTGAGAGGCAAACATTGGGGGCGAAAGGTAGAAGTAATCAAATACGGGTGTAAGACAACAAAGGCAAAGGCTCGCAGTTGGCATTAGAGGAGTTAGACTCGTGTAGGCGAATTTGTTGTACTGGCTATTTCCTGGGAAGCTGTGTGTAGAATAGATTGGTCTTGACGGGATGCAGACGCAGAACGGATGGGCATGGAGAACGGATGTTTACCTGTCAGAGGCTTCTATAATCGCTGTGGTATCGCTGATTATGCGACCAAATAGGTGGTTACATCAAACACTCTTAACATGGACATGCGTCGTAAACATTCATATCAGACCTTGAAGGCGCCCCTGCTCCCCGATCTTCTTCGCAGCAGTCTGGAAGCATCGGTACATGCCAGACCCGCCGTCGCCGACACTACAACAGAACAGCAGTTAATATCGTATTAATACACGTACAACGGAGCTGGAGAAGGGAAAGGGGGACGCACTTGACGTCGCAGAAAGGGAACTTCTGCTGGTCCTCCTTGCTGATCTGCTTCTCGAGGACCTTCTTGATCTCCTTCTGCGTAACGGCTGAGACGGGGCCCGAGGCGTCGTGGAACGTGACCGTGAGCTCGTGCCTGCTGGATTCGCCCTTAGTCTTGTCCTTGCTCTTATTCTTGCCCTTGCCTTTGTCCTTGCTCTTGCTGGCGGCGAGGCCGCGGGCTTGGAGCGAGGTCTCGTCGAGGAGACCGCGAGCGACGTCGTTCAGCTCCACCGACGGAGAGACGTCGGGGGTTTCCACAGAGAAGGCGACGGGAGAGGGAGCTGCGATAGTGGCGGTGGCGGCGATGAGGGCGACAACGACGGAGGTGAACTTCATGATTACGAGTGTCTGGGATTGTGAACCTAGAGTATATCGCTTCAGCGATAAATAAATCGACGAGAGACAGAGGAACTAACGGAAAGTTGTATAAAGTAACAGTAAAAAGGAAGTGTAGAAGGCGTGAAGTCGAAAAGAAACGGCGAACTTGAAGTGGAAGTGAGAGTGATCAACACTGCTGGGATCCCAAGGTCGACCTTGCTCTCCGGTTCATACTCCACAAGATGCCTAGACTGTCATAAGTCAGTCGGCGAGGAATGCCTGCACATACCACAACTCCGTGTTCTGTGGCAATTCTAGCCACGACGTGGACCGTCGAGCCGTCAACGATGAGCTCTAGGACACACCTTACTTCCAAATCATAACATGCAAATCGAGCTCACCAGACTCGTCAAACATTACTTCTGTCCGAGTGGGTCCGAAAGCACCTCCAGAACATACATCGTGAGGTACACATCAACGACCTCAAGCCTAGCTCCGGCTCTGGGAGAAGGTGAAGTGGCTGCGGGGACCGGCGTATATCGTCGACTGCATGAGGTGTTTATGTCAACACCCGAGTCCTGTGTGACAGAACTACTGCGCTCACCATTCAAATAAGCTAGCGAGCATCATGCTGTCAATGCGATCCCACGTCGTAGAATAGAAAACTCAAGCCCTGCCATGATGGTAGCCGTGAGTGGCCGCGCCAGGTCGAGCCTCGACTTTTGTGCACCGCTCCCCAAGCCGCGGAACCGTTCGAAAATGCGTTGAAAGACCTGCTGTATGGGCGTGCGCTGCGGGGCCCTTGTTCATTAACATTAGATCTAGACCTCAGAGTCTATAGGCCCGCTCTCAGAGAAGAGGAAGGCTCTCAAAACTGCGGCCCCAACTGAGAACGCATTGACCTCATAGAAGCGCATGCCAGTGCTCGTCCCTTCGGCGCGGATGCAGTTGGTCGGTTGACGGGGGGGAGAAGCAGCTAGAAAAGGAGCTGTCGTGAACCCGCTCGCACGGTTTCATAACTCATTCCGGCCATAGGTCGAGACTGTCGAGCTTGGGGGACGCACGGCTGGTGCACGAGGAGCATCTGCATTGTGCAGCGCGATGACAATGGCATTCCCCGCTGTCGGTTACGGGGATTTGGGCCGAGGCAATACTAAATCAGCTCTGGAAGATAACGGCGAGTTCTCCGAGCAGTGGATTAGAATAGCCTACGGCAGTAGAATGTAAGGTCAGCGTTAACGTTGGCGTGGGCTGCACATGTCTGGGAGGAAAGTTTCGTACATCTAGCGAAAAGGAGCTCCATCGTCTCATGCGAGACATCGTCACCGTGGTTTGTGCTATGCCGTGCGTGGCGGTGTAATTGGACTAGCCTCGCCTCTTCGTAAGCGTTAACACTGTGATCAAAGCTTGGTGTTGCGAGTGTAGTCTTATGTGAGTCCCGTTTAGCTCAGTTGGTAGAGCGCGTCACTAGTAATGACGAGGTCAGTCGTTCGAGTCGGCTAATGGGAATGTTTTTTCTCCAAAGCGCTTACTCTGCTCAGATCTACGCTAAACGCAAGTAATATTACTGTATCCCTGGAACGTCCATTACCCTCCGTTACCATACTGTGCTTACTCGACTCGCCTTCATCTGAGCTAAAAGACATCATGATCTCATCGGAAGCCCCGCCGTGTCGACGACAAGAGTGCCAATGCAGTGCCAATGCATTGCGAAATGTGATTGGCTGAGAGTGATCACGGCTAGAACTGATGGCATGTGGACGAGCCGAACCTCCAACATTGCTTCCTGCGCCTGCCTGCCCTCCTCTCAAAGATCTCATCCTCTTGTCATCGTAAGTACTTGTGTGTGTGACGTATCGGCTGGTATCGGTGGTGCGCCTGCTCCGTTTTTCCTTCACTTCAAGCTCAGGATTATGATCCACTCTAATGAGTTCCGCCTCAGCCTGGAGGCAAGGTCGCAGGTCGACACTGTTTGTTGGGGCATACGCAGCCTCCGTCCTCCGTCGTACTCTGTTTACCCTAGGTCACGCCACATTTGGCACATTCAAGTCCTTGAATGGTCCAGCAAGCCAATACCCTCCAATACCTTACGGTATCCATTTGCGATTCGGATCCCATGTGGCATGTGGCTGGCCGCTCAGGTAGTTGCCATATTTCCATCACGGGTCGCCCTGGGATCGCCCCCTTGTCGCATCCTCGCCACCGCGACTTAGTTCAGGATCGTCTCTTGTCCCGCGTGCTGCTGTCATGGACGACTCTGGACTGCCACTGGACGACTAGTACTGGACAACCTGATCCGAGCCTCCTGCGCCCTCCTGCGCCCCAGACCCTACGTGACATTCGCCTTCAGGCACAAATGCCAATCGTATATATGGTGGCCCCGCCATGTCGCCCTGTTAGCTACCTCCTCCTCGTCAGGGTTTCTGCGGTCGTACGTCCGTTATCCCTGTTTTTCGCCATTCTACTCGTCTGGCAACATGTTCGCCACCGCGGCCCTTTTCGTGCTCGCATCCCTGACCACCTCTGTACTCGGTGACCAATGGTGTGAAGCGGAGAGCTACAAGGGCAATCAGTTCCTTCAGGGGTTCCACCACATGAGCTTCTCCGACCCCACTCACGGCCGAGTGTACGTTCTTTTTCTTGTCCTTCTTGGCCCTCCTCGGCTCCTGGTTGACTCGATTTATGCAGGAACTATGTGGACCAGAACACGGCGCTCCAGAAGAACTTGACCTTCGCCAGTGGCGACCACTTCGTCATCCGCGCGGACCACACCACGGTGCTGGACCCCAACGGGCCTGGTCGCGATTCCGTTCGGCTGGAGAGTAACAATGTGTATATGAACCACGTCACCATGTGCGTGCCCTATCCATTCTTTGATCAAGCGTTCGAACATGACGTATTTTCACCCTAGCTGGAACATCCGGCACATGCCCCAGGGCTGCGGGTGAGTGCTTGTTTAGGTAGGGATTCGCGAACGCGCCTGATTTAGAATTTGCGTACAGTACCTGGCCGGCGGTTTGGGAGTTTGGCCAGAACTGGCCCTATCAAGGTCTGTCCCATCCTTGGCCTGAGTCAGCTGTACGCGTCGTTTTGCTGACGCTCGCATTTTGGTCAACTTCAGGCGAGATCGACATCCTTGAGGGTGTGAACGACCACTCCTCGAACCAGGCGACCCTCCACACCACCGCGGGTGCGTTTCCGTTCCTATCCGACAGCGCTCCTCTCATTCCTCACCCCCACCTGCTCTTTCCCCTCCTACCGTCAACACACACCTGCAACAGACTGCACCGTCGGCGGGGCGCGCAACGAGACGGGCATCTCGCTCGGGACGGACTGCGACGTATACACGACTGGCAACGCGGGCTGCACCGCGCAGAACCCGACCGCGGACTCGTACGGGCCCGCGTTCAACGCGAACGGCGGCGGCTTCTACGCGATGGAGCGCTCCGAGCGCGGCGTGCGCGTCTGGTTCTGGCCGCGCAACAGCAAGCACATCCCGCACGACGTGTACCACGGCCTCAACGAGGTCGACACCGACAACTGGGGCACGCCCTTCGCGCACTTCCCGAGCACGAACTGCGACATGGACAGCCACTTCGGCCCGCACAACATCGCGATCAACTTGACGTTCTGTGAGTGTTTTCTTGGTGGGGGTGGTGGATCGGCGCTGATGGTCGCGCTGTAGGTGGTGACTGGGCTGGCATCCCGAGCATCTACAACGCCGACGGCTGCCCTGGCGACTGTGTTGGTACGTCCTTCCTCCTTTCTTACGGTCTTGTGTAGAGATTAAAGTGCGGCGACCTTCTGCAGCGTATGTCAACCAGAACCCCGCTGCGTTCGTCAACGCGTACTTCGACGTCGCTTGGCTCAAGATCTACGAGTAGATCATCCCTCCCCTCTCTGAGGCCCGTACACGGACCTGGGCCCCTCCTCTCTCTCTTGTTGGGATACTTCACACACTTTAAGTTAAAATGTTCGCCTACAAGGAGAGCGGTTGAAGCTAAGGTTTGCACCGGACTGGTACTGGGTACCACGTTCGCAGCGCAGGACTCCGTGCTCCCTCTCCCTTTACGGCCTATACATTAGTGGGCGCTTGCGTTAATGTAGACATAGAAAATGTAGAGAAACTTCTAGTCTATGGTCTGTCAAGCCATTGGCAGCTGGACATGCCAGTTCTTTGAGTTTGCACCTTCATCGGCCCTGCCCTGAACGCGGGCCGAGCCTCGGCACGTAGGCGCTTCTGCCCCGAACCCTCCCGAACCTCCAGCGGCCACATCGCGATGTCGCATGGACTCCTTCCATGTAATTCTATCTTGACCTGTTTCGTTGGTGTTGCGATGTACGGCTGCACCTGATTCTCAATCCATGACTCCGAACAGTCCGACAACGCCCAACGCTGTCGGGGCGGATGACTATGTAAGTCGCCTGCCAGTCGTTCCTCGATACCTGAACTGACCACATTCCACAGGTCAAGTAGTAGCCCACTGGTGCGTGCCTCGAGTGAAGCAAACGCTCTTCTGGTCCAGTGACCTCCTCTTCTGCGCCAAAAACTCAATAGCGATAGCGTCAACCTCCGGGGTAACGCCTCTTCCCGGCGTGTTCAGTTAGGTCCGAGTCCACTTCGTGAATCAAGGAGCCAATAGGAAGCTCTTGTGGGAAGCTTCACCTACACGCATGTCATTTACCCCACTCCACGTTGCTTTTGCGGTGCTGAGTGACTCGCAGCTCGTGTCGAAGCTTCGCTGGTTCGAAATTTCTATTCCTTCCGAGTCGGTGCACTGATTTAGCAACGGCACCAGAGCAGCGCAATATGACCGTTTCAAGGAGGAAAACTTACGGATGTCCAGCCTCCGATTGTCCATTTGACTCCCGCAAAGACCGGGGGTCCAACTGGACCCGTGGATGTCAGTTATAGGCACTGCATTAAACACCACAATCAACTCTGCTGGACGACCCCCCTTCAGCTCCTACCGAGGGTACATCGAACCACCCATCTCTCGCATCATGAACAATGACGCGGTCACCATTCTCCAAAACTACACACCCGGGATGTACAGCGTCATGGCTGACATCGTGATGACAACGTTTCTCTTTGGTGAGCTCTTTCGCGCGCTCCACGCATACACAATCTTGAGTATCAGTTCCTCTCAGGATGCTTAACGGTGCTGTCGATCGTCTCCGTTTGCCACCTGTTGTAAGTACGAACTCGGCACTCCAGTCTTCCATAGCCTCACCATCGCCTCATTTCGAGAACAGTCGGCGAGGAATCAAGCAGCCCTCCACTGTGTTTATGCTCGGTAGCGTGTTCGTTTTGTACGCCTCGACTGCGACCGACTTCGCCGTCAAGACGACGTATGTTGTGGAGTATGGCCGATCGCTCAACGCTGCCGTTGCAGCACTAGAGTTTACCTCTCCGTCTTCCACCGATGCAGCTTTGAGCCAGTTCGGAAGACGTGCTCGGACAATATCTTACGTCACTGGTGCTCTATACACGATTAATGTACGCCCTAAATCGCACGCCCTTGAATGGCGCTAATGATGGCCTGCTCTCAGATTACACTTGGTGATATCATCGTCTGGTGGAGAGTATATGTCCTGTGGCAAAAGAGAACCGTAATGGCGCTAGGACTGGTCCTGATAGTAGCCGCGTTTGGTACGTCCTCCTCCTCCTCCGATGACAACCCTCGGGGAACGAACCTGAACGTGAGCCTAACACCTCGCATCCGTCAGTGTTGGGGACCTTAGCCACTATCCTCTACCGGGTGGATATTACGGTGCAACCACTCCTCTCCTACGGCGGCATTTACGGAGGGATGTCCGCCCTTCTGTCTTTTGTATCAAACTCGATCGCCACCACGCTGATCGGCCGAAAAGCCTGGTACGCCCGAATGAGACCTTCGGCTGCCATCCGCCCGCTAACGAGCTCGGCCACAGGGGGCACAGGAAAATTTTGCGTCAGAGTCCTGCCGCTTTGAACGTCCGATGGAAAGCAACCCCGACGATGAAGGTCCTTACATTATTAGTCGAATCTGGCACCCTCTACTCCATCCTCTTTGTGAGTGGCGGACCACGGTAGCATGCAGCGAGACAAGTGTTCTGACACGCAACCAATAAAGTCCGCGGCCCTCATCACGAACATCATGTTGCGCTTCAAGTCGAGTCTTACACCCAGCGCCGCGGAATACGCCTCTCTCACCATGAAGTTCTTCACCGGGTGCTTCATTCCGCTCTTGGTGGGTCGCTGTTGCTCCGCGTGAATCGTCATTAAGCCGCCTTCTGAACGCCGTCACATAGGCCATCTATCCAACCCTCATCATCTTCATCGTCGCCCTCAACCGATCCGAGATCGACGGCACTCTCGCCAACGCGACCCCTAGCGAAATCTCTACAAACATGCTGCCCAGCATGCTTTTCCGACGCAGCTCCACAGCCATCAATCGTATCGACCACTTCCCTTGTCCTCCGGACCCTGTGTTTGACGACCCGGTTTCGGAGGAGTCGGACCGGCTCAAGGAGGAACGACCTCGACCTTTGCAAAAGCCCAGCGGCGCGGGGGAGGCTAACGACGTTGTATGATTCATATCCCCCATTTAACTACTGTCGCATATATTAGGGGACGTTGTAAGCATACTAGAGCAGCAAGTAGTGCTTACTAGGAACCTCTTCTCGGTTCTAGACCCGTGGCAATATTTGGGTTTGTTTGGCTGAGGTGGCTGTCCTGACGTTCAGTAGGTTTACTGCGGACGCTACCCTTTGCTTCGACCTCCATCTCCGCCTCTTCCGAGTCTTCGTCGTCCCCATGGCTTATAGTCACGCCTTCTATGGAGACTCTACGTGGACACTTTTCGAGCGAAGCAATAATGTTCTCTTCTCGTCCGATCACCGCTTCTCGCGGCGCGCCGAAAACCTACAGGAATGGCATCAACCTCCGGTACTGCGCCTTTCCCTTGGTATATTTAGTTAAGGCCGACCTCACTCGGGGATGCAACTATCGAATAAGAAAATTTCAAGGGAAGGCTCATGCCTAGGATATATATGCATGTATGTCAGATCACCCCTACCGCTCCGCCACCGCCCTAAGATTCACAGGTCGTCTACGTCTACTAGGGCAAGCTCTGCATCGGTCTCCCGTTCATTTCAAGTTGTAAGCTCCGCCGAGTCGAGTCAGTGCTTGCGACAATGTCAGAGCAGCGGCGCCAGGTTAGGGTTCCAAGGAGAGAACGTAATAGATGGACAGCCCTCCGATTGTTTATTCAACCCGCGTCTACGCCGGAGGTATATTAAGTGTGGTTTGATGCCTCTCACCATTGACTCACCGCCGTCTTACTCGAATCTTTCGCTTTAAATGCAGCCACTTCCGCAGCACCGCTACCGCCCATCAACTCGTCTAGTCCGTCGGACCTCTGTACCCTCACATAATGGACAATAGCGCGGCCACCACACTTCAGCAGTATGCACCTGGGATGTTCAAGGTTCTTGCCGATATCGTGCTGACGACGTTCCTCTTTGGTGAGTCCACTCGCGTTCTTCGATTACTCCGCATGCACAAAGCCTGTTTACAACCAGTCCATTTTAGGATGCTTGACTGTGCTGTCGATCGTCTCCGTCTGCCACTTGATGTGAGTGTAGACTTGTAGTCGACCGCCGCAGCTATCTAACCAACTCTTTCCGAGCCCAGCCGCCGCGGAATCAAGCAGCCCTCCACGGCATTCATGCTCGGCAGCGTATTCCTCCTCTACGCGTCGACAGCCACCCACTTCGCCGCCAAGACCACCTACGTTGTCGCATATAGTCGACTGTTCAACGCTGCCGTCGCCGCGCTTGAGCCTACACCGCCATTATCCACCGACGTAGCCTTTGCCCAGTTTGGAGAGAAGGCTCGGACGATATCCTACATAATCAGTGCAGTTATTGCCACTAATGTATGCGCTCGACCCCCGCTTTTTCCTATGGTCAATCTTGTTAACAGCCACGCTCTTTGAGATAACACTCGGCGACGTCATCGTCTGGTGGCGAGTATCTGTCTTGTGGAGAAAAAGATCCGTAATCACTCTAGGAATCGCCTTGATAGTAGGCACGTTTGGTGCGTCTTCCCCGACACCTGACCCCACCCTCGGATGTTGTACAACAACTTCAACTTAATGCAAAGCATCTATCAGTGTTCGGGACCATGTCGGCCATCCACTACCAGGTAGACGTTACGGTGCAGCCGCTCCTCTCTTACGGGGACATGTATGGAGGGGTTTCTAGCATTCTATCTTTGGTTTCAAACGTGCTCGCTACCTCCCTGATCGGTCGAAAAGCCTGGTGAGCTCAATCACGTCCTTCTGCGCCAACCTTCTGTTGACAGCCTTTCGCGTCTCGACCCTAGGCAGCACAGAAAAGTCCTGCGTCTAGGCCCTGGAGCAGCAGGTGGCCGCTGGAACACCCCGACGATGAGGGTGCTCGCGTTGCTTGTCGAGTCGGGTGCCATCTACTCCATCCTCCTCGTGAGTCCCTCCCCATGCCGAGTATCGTCCCGCACAACGACGACTAGGAGGCTTACGAGCTATCCGATGTGGACGACACCCGCAGTTCGTGGCCGTGGTCAACAACACCATGCTGCGCTTCAAGTCGCACCTCCCGTCCAGCGCTCTTGAGTACCTCTCCCTCTTCACAGTGTTCCTCACGGGCTGTTTCGCCCCCATCCTGGTGGGTCCCTCTCGCCGCCGCCGTGACGGCACACTCACCTGAAGACATTCTGTCTGTCCAACAGGCTATCTATCCAACTCTCATCATCTTCATCGTGGCGCTCAACTGGTCACAGATCGACGGGCCCCTCGCCAACGGCGGTACCCCGAGCGACATCTCGACAAACATGCTACCCAGCCTCCTGTTCAGAAGCAGCGCCACCACCACACATCTCCCTCCCGGGACGAGTGCTGACCAGTCTTCGGACATTGGGCATGCGTTCGATAGCCCAGCAGACCAATCGGGGGAGGTGGAACAATCTCAACCACAGCAAAAACTAGAGGAGGACCCTCACCTTCTATTATGACACGTCTCGTACCCAGTAGCTCACACTATATCTTACTTAACTACAGTACGCACATCGATGCATTGGAGAGCGTGTAAGCACGGTAGTGATTAGAGCCTGCGCGTCGCCGGGATAACTCGAGGATACGATTACCATGCTGCTCGACGACAACACACGCGGGTACGAAGTGGTGGGAGGATAATTAACGGTACATCGAGGAGCGACCGAACGTTGCGTACTTGTGAAACATGCTACAGCCGAAGGGGGAGGCGGAGAGGAGGGCGATTATTACTACAAGGATGCGGAGTACAGACAGGACAGCCAGACATGCGGGGACGGTTGCGTGAGATACACGATGGGGACGGAACATTGGGACGAGGTAAGAAACGGGACCGAATGGAATAATGAGAAAAGAACACGAATCAACCAACGGAGTGCACCGTAGCAGGAATGGGTCGAATACAATAAAGAGAAGTCCATGCGACAGGGGCTAGGGTCATCATAGGGAATAGGCGAGCTACACACCAGGCATGACGTTCTTGAAGGGAGGCAGGAGCGCGACGAGGACCCGCACGCTGAAGCGGTACGGCCATAGCACGACATCCTGCGCGAACTCGAACACTCGCTGTCCGAATGTCTTTATCCTCGGGCGGTGGGACGACGCTCCGCCGCTCGTGCTTCGCCTCCTGACGTGCTTCTGAGGCGTGGCTTGGGGTGGCGGCGCCGTCTCCTTGTCCGAAACGAATGTCTCCTCAGAGTCCGAGTCTTCTGCTTCGGGGATGGTTGCGAGGCGGGGAACGAGATGAGGAAGATGCTTCTCGCGGTCGGGACTGCGTATGCGCGCATGGAGCGTGCCGTTACCGTTCACGCCGTTCGGAGGGAGCTGGATGCGGAACTCCTTCGGGCTCGCGGTCTTCTGAGTGGCGCACGGGTCTTCCAGGCCGAAGAGGATGAGAGCGCGGGGGACACACAGGATCTTGTCGACGGCAGTCATAATCGAGAACCACGCCTGCTGGAGAAACGCATCCCCTTTCGGTATGCGCAGGCCCGCCGCCTCGAACGCCGCGATGTCCCGTTGCCTTCGCTGCTCGAGCTGAACCACGCTCTGTTCCAGTGAGGTGAGACGGACGCTCTGGGCAGCGCGGCCTGCATCTGCTTTCCGTTCGTTGCGCTTTCCCGCACGCTCGAGCTCGCCAAGCACCTCGGTAAGGTCGTCGCACACTTCGCGGAGCTGCTCCGCCCGCTTAAGGCTCTCGCGCAGCACACCTAGCTCGCGCTCGAGCGCGTCGATCCGCTTATGTGCGGCCTGCAGCGCGCGGTTCGTCTGCTCGTACATGTGCACCAGGGAGTCTTCGTCGGGGTAGTGCAGTGCCGTGTGGAGCTCGTGCGTGCGGTTCTTGAGGCGGTTGACGAAGTGGGTCCAAGGGCGGATGCCAGTGGCGAGGACGAACAAGGTCGTGCTGAACCACGAGATGCTGTTCTGCTCACCGAGCGAAGACAAGACGTGCCGTAGGAAGAGTGCGCCACCTAAGGGCGACAGGACCGCTAGAGCGAGGTAGACCACTTCGTGCCGGTACAGCTCGCGGTGCGCAAGCGCGATCAGGTGCGCCACTCGCTCATCTTCCTCACCCGAAACCGACGGGATGCGATGGCCGGTCTTGCGGGGGCGGGCCCCGAGGTAAAGCTGCCAGGGGACTACGCATATAGTCAGCTTCTCTGCGTGGGACCCACATACAGGCGAAACGACGCACTCTCGATGATCTGGTGCAAGTAGAAGATGAGCAGGATGATGAGGAAGAGGTTCTTGATGTGGTCTCCGCCCGTGAGCCAGTTCCCGATGGGCGACACCAGCGCAACGATGATGGACAGGTCCAAGTCCGTCCACGACCCCACCTTCTTGCGTGGCGCCGCAGCCGCCGGCGGGGCCCTCGCACCTGCAGGAGAGGCAGGAGCCTTGCCCTTGATGTCGGCACGGGAGGGAATAGCTTCTTGGTACTCTTGCTCGGTGGACTCAGATTCGGACTCGCCTTCAGTTGCCGTCCCCTCTGAGACGCTCCCGAAACTCTCCTCCTCCAGGTCCGCCGCCGTCGGTGCCCGCATAGGAGGCCTGTAGCTTGATGAGATGCGGCGGGATGGGCCAGCTTCCGCTGCACGAGAGGTCATAATGGAGGGATATCTTGTGGCGTGCAAGGCAGGTGCAGGATCGTGAGGGGAGCGTTCGAGTTTTGAAGAGCGCAGCTTCAGCGTGCAGTGCGTGCGGTCGACCACGCGTTTGAGGAGGGCAGTGTCCTAGAGGCAGAGGCAGGAGTGAGGGCACATTCCGGAGGGGATCCTTGCGTGACCAGTCGTCGCGGGTGTCGTCAGGGGGCGGGTACGGAGAGAGTGCAGTGTGAAGGTGGTGGGGCTAGATCTCGCGACGTTGACGCGCTCATCCTGCGCCGCGCTGCTATATTCGGAAAGCGGAGCGCCCCGCCCAACTTAGCATAGACCTCGGCCGCGACCCAATCAGCTTCTCCAGCCCTCGATCGTCCTTCCGACTCCTCGTGTGGAGGCACAGATAAAGTCGACTGTGAGGGTACAGAATGTTGCACGATACCAGGGATATATATGCTACAGCTTGTTATGGATAGATACAAAGTGGGTAGAATGTGCCCAACGGAATGAATCGTCCTCGACATCATGATGGAAACGCCTATCGCAGAGGCATGAAGCATGTGTTAACGTTAGTGAATCTACAGAACTCTTAAGGAGAGAGGTGAATACTAGTGTGCGCAGCGCAACGACCGACATGTGTTTCCAGAAACGCATACCCCACACCCAAACGGGTTTAACTTGAACTACTTATCTCGACGGGACTAGGTGGTCTCCTTGACCACCGTCATGTATATCCCGCCCGATAGCCCGTCTGAACCTGAGCCGCCGTTGCGCCTCCTCGAGCTCACGCTCAGCGTCCGCGGCAGTGGCAACGGCAGCAGGTCCCGGCTCCTTGCCCGGAGGTGCTTCGGGAGCGCACGCTGAGGACCGAGCGCGAGGTCGGCGAGGTGTTGCTGGAACGGCACGTCGCGTGCCTCGGAGTCGTCGAAGAACGAGCCGTACGTGATCGTCGACGACGTGAAGCTCGGCGTTGCGGACATGACGCTGGGCGGGCGCGGAGATGGCTGGATGTGGCCGTTGCCGTCCGCGCAGGGGTGGGGCGACGGTGGCTGGATCGCGATCTTCGCGGTCGCAGTCGCGGTTGATTTCGGGGAGGGGGTTCGCGGAGATTGGGGGATTATCACGGTCGAAGGGGGGCGGGGCCACGGAGCTGATAACAGCGAGTCTGGGCGAGCGCCCTTGGGTGGCGATGGGGTGCGTCTGGGGGGAGAGGGCGTGGCAGATCGCGAGGAATGGGTCGACGGTGGCGTGACAGGCTTGTACTGGGCCGGGGGCCGCGGCATGGGTAGAACGGGGATGCTCAGGTGGGGAAGAGCGAGAGCCTCGCGGCCAGTCGGCGATACGACGTAGTCGAGCGTGGACTTGACAAAGGGATCCTCGGGGGAGACAGACAGCTCAAAGGCCGACACCGGTCGTTCAGGGATGATGAGTGGAGTGAGCTTGGCCTTCAGTGGAGTCGACGGACGCCAGACGTTTGCTTCGAGATCCTTGGTGGCTCCGATGAGGATAGGTGAAGGTGGCCCGCTGCGGAGAACTTGGCCACCGAAGTCCTTGGACGAGCGGGGTACGTTTCCTAGACATGGTCGACGCATCATCGTGAAGCGGAACCGATCGGATAGGAGCTTGTATCCGCGCCAAGAATCGCATCCCATAGGATACGCAAGGCCCGTCACGGTGATCAAGACGAGCACGAAGCAGTAGACGGGTACGACCCACCACTCCGCCTCCGTCCTGACGAAGTCGAGATGGGCTGTGGGAGGAACGATGAATATTTCGGTGATGTGGGCGTGCACTCCGGCCCAAGTGTCGATCGTCCACTCCTGGATGCCACCGATAGTGGTGACTCTGGCGTAGACGGAGAAGATGGTGATGGAGAGTGAAATGAAGGTCATGAAAAGGGAAGTGAGGAGTGGTCTAAGGAAGGCGAAGATGCTCGAAGTTGGTGAGTCGGACATGTGGCTGAAAAAGACGAGGCCACTTTCCAAGCGGGCTCGGATGGCGAGAAAGGCGAACCCAATAGTAGTCATACAGATGATGAGGGGTGGGAGCCAGATGACTATTATAGAGACGGTAGACGTATCAATGGAAGCGAAGCAGCCAAAGTCTTCAACAACGTCAAAACGGTGCGGTTGCACAACAACGTCTATGGTCACATCATCATGAGAGTCACTTCTCAAAATACAACCTAGTTGACCACTTACGGAGAACGATGTAAAGAACGGGAATGATTAGGGTGAACGTAAGATCTTGCATATACGAATGTGCTTTCTGCGATGCCTCCTGGCCGATCGTGCATCGCCGCAACCTCCGAGCCAAAGCGAGCGCGCAGCCCGGCAGCGCTAGTTGGGACGCCAGGAGGACTCTTGTCACTTATGATCGTAAACGACCTTCAGTTAGCAATGTGATCGCTCCATGAAGCACGAGGTGTCCACGTACCTATATCGCACCACACAGGGACATGTACGGCGCTGTTTCCCGACCACAGGAGAGCGTTTACGCCGTGTATAAGGCTACAGCAGAAGAGCCACGCTGCGAGGGAAATTAGGGCGGCATTGCGAGTGTGGAGCCAGACAGGCGAAAAGAGGATGATGAGTCCTATGCACAAGAACGAGACGACTGGTAAGTCCGTGTGCATCTTCGTGTTCTCGTAAATGTCCGTGATCTCGTTTACACCCAGTTGAGGGCCGGCCTAGGTATCGCGAGGGTCGGCGTCGATGTGGAGTGGCGGGAGAGAGAGAGGGAGCGGAGGGCGGGCTCCACGCGTCGAGCGTTGCCTGAAGGCACAGGTCAGGGCCAGGGTATAATCGTGGGTAGCCAAAGGTGAAGAAGCCCGGCGAGACTGCAAAGGACCCATTATCACCGAACACGGGGCACCGCATGCACTCCCCGAGGAGCCGAGTCGACGACGAGAGTACAAGGTTGAACAATCGCAGGACAAGATAGTTGAGCGGCTAGAATACGCGCGGACATATCTCCGTGAATGGAGACGGCCTTCTAGTGCACATCGAGGAAGAGGCGTGATCCACCGAGGCGCGACGGGGTAGCGCAGGATAAGTCGAGAACCGAAAGGAGACGGACGCTTGCAATCGCCAATAAAGGGAATCCCTTTCAGGATTGTCTCAGAGTCGAGTAAGCTCTGCGAGGCACGGTGTCAGGCGACTTGGCTAGGCGAGATAAACTGATAAAATGCAAGTTTACCTACGATCTATTGGGCAGCCGTACCACAGAGCTGGACAAGCTTGCAGGAATATGGCAACTTGAAACTGGATGGCGGACAGCATGCAGCATGCATGCGCGTGCGTTGACAGCGGGCCGCCCTGTCCTTGAATATTGAATCCCCGTCTCTCTCTGGTGTTGAGCATGAATGAGAAGGACGCCGAGGACCCTTCATCCGCGGTCCCGAGACAGCTCGATGAAAAGAGTCTGTGGCTGGCTCCCCGTGCTCGTGGCCATGTCGCAGCGCAGGAACGAGTCTGAACGAGTTCGGAGACAAGAACAGAATGGGCCTAAGCGCTCGGGGAGCTGGCGGAAGACAGTGCTCGGCATGTGCCGGTAGATCTGTGGTCTGGGCCGCGGCGGGCTGTGCATGCCGCGATTCGATTCTTCTGACAACCACGTTCTCGTCCAAGCAACTTGACAAGCAACTCTATCTGTAATGGCTAACCCCAAGCTCTAAGTCTAGTTGGACATCACCTTCAGACCAAGATACGCAGCTTCAGGGGCGGCTCAGGTGCGTTTGAACCTGCCTGGAGGTGATCGCACGGCCGGACTCAGTGGTACCGAGTGCACGTTGCATGGTATTCAGAAGCAGAGACCGGCGGTCACGCTGCGCCTCGTGGTTCAATACGGCACCGCACGTCGTCCCTTTTCATGAACGATTCTTAGAGAATCTTGTCGTCGACCGACTTCTTATTTACTTCGCCACACACCTCGGAAATCGCGGGTGGCGTGGCCGTGAAACTCGAAAGTTTGTGGACCGTTGAGAAATGGGCTCCCACAGAGCGTGACCCCCGTTAATAGAAGCCTCATGAGTGACCAGATGCCCGTTTGCTTCTCTCCCGTCGCAGTAGGCTAACCGACCCGATAAATGTAGACGATCCGCCTTCTCCCCGTGGAGGCACTCCGCTGATGTCGTCGTTGACGGATGTCCGGTAACCCAGAGCTACCAACCGTTGTTCAGGTAAGTAGGCCATTGATGAAAATAGCTGTTTCTAGGTGTGGTGCTGACGGTATTACGCAGCCCTTCAGGCTTCGAGCCAACTTGTCAGGAGCAGCACAGAGTGCACGCTGGTGGCGGTGCATGTCCAAGCTAGGGCTGCTAGGCTTTTCAGCTCAACGAGCCTCAACCTGACTGTCGAATGGCGTACTTCGGTACGGACGAATGACATCGATGCCTTCATCCATCTCAAGAAGAAAGGGAGGCCAACTCGAGCTCTCATCTAGATATCCGCGACTCAGCAGCTCGGTAAGCTCACCGCCGATTCGGAAACCCGCTTACTGCAGGACTAGTAGAGGAAGCAGGGACGAAGGCAAGTCTAGTATGCCCCTTAGTTTTCATTCAATGTGGTCTCACGACGTCATTGTGCCTAGGACAGCTAGCTGGACACTCTCCGGCTCACAAGGACGTATTGTGCTCAATCGCGACATACGGACCCAGGAAAACTGCGTTTCCCAACAACTAGGCGGCCTGATGCCTGACGTTTCGTTGAAAAAGGGTAGGTACCTCACGAATCACTTGTGCGGTTGTTTCGCTGATCAATATGTACTCGCTATCACAGCCCTTCTTTTGCCACGTCCGGTCCACAATCTTCTCACCAAGACGTCATGTCCCTGAGGCACGAAGGCTGCAAGGTACGCTGATCACCGATCGCCTTCGAAGCCGGCCGTTAAGTTTTACTGAAGTATGCACAGTCGTCGTAAGCTCCCGGTTCCAACGACAGATGGGAAGCCTGAGGTTCGCAACGGAACCGTCAGTGACTATGGGAAGGATGCGGCACCGGGTTGGCGTCTCATTTGCCTTTCGAGTTCGAGCGCGACTGGACATTATTGTGGAGCGCTCATCGAGCGGCGGTCGCTCGAGCGTTACGACATCGCCTCGACTTTATGTTCGTGCCGCATTCCACCGCAGCTGAATTGGAAGGACGGCGTACTGACATCGCGGCTACCAGATGCGGCGCCTGCGAAATTCGTGTTCTCTACCAAGGTTTCCTCACCCTCTTTCTACGCTATACAGAGCCCGAGGGTCAGTCTCGTGTCCGTTCGTGTGGTCTAAGTGGGGTCAGAACCGCTCGAATCAGCTAAGCGCCCGTCATCTGATGGGGTTTCGTAGACAATAGCGTAGCCACTGCGCGTGCTACCCAGTGCCACTCAGCACGAAGACAATAAGCCCAGTGCTACATATACCATCCGTATGTCCCAAACATCCCCGAGTCGTCTCTGTGCTCAACCGCCATCCCTCTTTCTTGCCAGTCGCTTCAGGTGCTCTCCTTGGACGATCCGGGACCCTTATCGGCGTCATCCACATGCTAGCTCCGCACCTCTCGATTCCCTAGGCAACTTCGACATGCTTTCCAACTCCGATGTCTTTCTTCCAAAACACTTCTCTCTCTTGTTTTCTGGCTCTGGCTAGCATGGAGAGCGCACAGCGTCCGAGACCTGCGCCTGCTCTTGGCGCCTGTCTTTGAAGACAACTTGGCGACATTGTTTTCTGCTCCGTGCTGCCTGTCGCTGATTCATGTGGCACGTCGACGGCATCTCCTCATCCTCGGCAACAGGACAACGGTCCGACAGCGTTTGGGAACGTGCCCAGGCGTGCCCCGTGCGATCCCGGAGACCAAGGGGAACCCCCATTCCGGCAGCCTATGGACCTTCCTTCTGTGGGCTCCCCTTTGACTCTCGTTTTGGCGTAGGCCTGGGAAACTGACACGGTTAATTCTGCGCAGAACTCGCGATTTTCCCTGGTGACCCGGCCGGCACATGTCGCCATCAGCTGGGGCTTCCCGATGCGGCGCGAGTACAAGGGATCGTCCGTTTTAGGAAACACAAAGTGGACGCCCGGAAGAAGTCTCGCGCTGCGTCTAACATGGATCGAACGCGATAGCCGACTACAAGGGGGGCTCCCAATCCGTGGGCGAGCAGGTACGCGTTGGATCAGCGGAGGAATGGATTAAAGTAAGCACGCTCGTGGAGAACCCCTTCTCGTTACTGCAGTTGCTCCTCCGCTGCACCTCCCGATCTCGCGCGCCCTCTTCCTCCCCCGCCTCCTGGGCTCTTTCGACGTCGACGGTCGCGCGTCCTCGCTTCGCTCTCCGCCTGCCCCGCTCTTGTACTGCGTACACGGTAGCTGCCTCCGAATACAGTTGGTCTCGACCCCCCTCATCTGCACCATGATTCCCGGGGTTACCGAATCGATTGTCACCGGGTCGTTCTCGATCTTCGGTGCTGGCTTGATCAGTATTCCTCTCTACTGGCATTTGGAAGGTGAGTATCCTTCCCCATCTTCGTCAACGAGCATAACGGCTGAACACCGAGGACACAGCGTGGAACGTCGGCTGCGTTCTGTACATTTTCTGGATCGGTCTCCTCTGCCTCTTCAACGGCATCAACTACTTGGTGTGGAGGGAGTCGGCGGTTAACTTCTCTCCTAGGTGGTGTGACTTCTGTGAGTACACCAGCTTCTCGGACGGTCGGCAAGTTTGCTGACGAGATTCTCAACCGCGAAGACATCCGCTTCTACATCGGGTCCTCCATTGGCGTTGTATGCGCGTCTCTGGTCATCAACCGCCGTCTGTACCACATCGCGAACGTCTCCGCGGTGTCGATCACTCGCGCCGACAAGCGGCGAAACATCATTACCGATCTCTTAATTGGGCTCGGTATTCCTCTCCTCGCCATCGCAGTCTGTACGTGCCGTTGCCGTTGCCGTTGTCTCTATCACGAACACCAGCTGACTCGTTCCGCAGATTGGTTCTACCAGGGCCACCGCTTCGACATCCTCGAGGGCATGGGATGCCTCGAGGCGTATCCCAACACGTGGCTGGCCCTCATCCTCTACTTCCTCTGGCCCATTCCCATTGGCCTCGTCTCCGCGACGTACTGCATCCTCACGCTCAAGGCATTCTTCAAGCGTCGCCGGCAGTTCAACGAGCTCATGGCCTCGAACAAGAACCTCACTTTCAACCGCTACTTCCGTCTCATGGGCCTCGCGGCCATCGAGGTGATGTTCACCATCCCCCTCACCATCTACAACATCGTCTCGAACTTCGAGCAAGACCCGTACCCGTGGCGAGGCTTCGCAGACCTCCACTCCAACTTCGGCCGCGTTCGTCAGGTGGCTGCTATCGTCTGGCGCCAGGAGCCCCAGATCGTGTCGATCATGCGCTTCCGGCAGTGGGTCCCCATCGCGTGCGCGATCGTGTTCTTCCTCTTCTTCGGGCTTGCCGAGGAGGCGCGCAAGCACTACAAGCTCGCGCTCTCGTCCGTCGCGAAGCGCGTCGGCATCACCACCTTCGACCGCAGCACCTCCACCGGCGGCTTCACGTCTGCCGCATCCGGCTCCGGCTTCAACGGCAAGGTCACGATCCCGACGTTCATTCAGCCCGGCGGGACGCTTCGCCGTGGCTCGATGGACAGCTTCTCGGACAAGCTGTCGACGAACATCTCCATCATCGAGGTCGAGGAGAAGGCCGCATACTCGCCTGGCGGCTCGGTCGGCTCGGGCACGTGCATCGCCTCGCCGACCGACGAGGAGAAGGCCGAGAAGAAGCCGGTCCTTGCCTCCCCCGTCTCCCTCACCGTACCGACGCTCAACTTCCCGAAGCCCCCACGCGCATACCGCCCCGAGTCGCCCGTGTCCACGTCCTCGCACCACGACCGCGACGCAGACGTGCCGTCATCACCACGCCCGCACTCCACCATCGACATGGTCTAAGCCAACCGCAGTCGACATCAGACGTCGCTGTCTCTGTGTCTCGCGAAAACCTCTCTCGTCATCATCAATCCCGCCCCGTTCCGCAGCGTTTCCCACTCTCCCAACTCATTGTCCCTGTCTCCGTTCGGATTCTGGTTCTTCGGTCGCCGTACTACTGTATTGTTAGCTCACCTGCATACCCGTCCGCCGGCCTCCCGCACACGCAAACTACCTAGCCCAAGACACTCGTTTACGCCGCACCGCCGCGGTTAATCGTATTCTTATCGTGTATTTTCTACGTTGTAGAGTGATGGTCTGTGTTCCTTACATGTGCGCCCAATAGAAAGCGTTTATCCCCCGCCTTTTCAAATGGTGGGACGCAATCTAGTTCGCATTTGTGATATGCCTTGTACTTTGGGCGGCAGATTACGAGGGTGCTGTTGCCATCAGCTGTGCAAATGGGCGCCCAGCGATCTCGCTTCGCGCCTCCATTCCACGACGCCCACAACACGGTCACGCTGCAGGTGCTACTAGCAGCATCTTATCATCGCGTCTTCTGACAGAACAGCACTGTTACCTACACTTACGCAGAGGAAAAGATCTGCCGAACGCGCCTTCAGAGAGTCACGCTGAGGTGCCGGAGCGGCCGGACGATCGATCTCATATCGGGCCGGGCCGGCGCTCGCCCTAGATCCGAAGATAGTAAGTACGTTCGTGAAGGTTCATGATCCCTCACATTGTCCAAGTGCCGCAGCTCCAGACGTCCATGGACCACAGGACAGGGAGCAAGAGACAGGTACAGTGCCCCCCAACTCATGGGTAGGGCTTCTGCCCATCCCCCGAACGACCGCTGACCGCTACTTCCGATGCAGTGCCCCGATCCAACGGGGAGCGTTGCTTTGGTGCCGCACGTTGTGCCCTGGATTAACGAGCCTCGGTCCCAAGCCTTCCCATTTCGTGGCCTCCTGCCTTTTAAAGATTGCCCAAGTGTCATGGAAGGGCAGCTTACACCAACGGCCACCCGACATGCGGAACGTCGACACACGAGGGCGCACACTGGCGGGAAGATTACGGCCACCATCAAAGCGGACTCGTTCCAAACAGAGTGTCTCGACAGTTATGGTCTCCGGATGCGGATTTTCCTTGTGCCAGCCCCCAGGCGCCATCTCGCTAAGCACTTATAACTCGACGCGCGTCCCCCGAGTCCCGTTGTCCTGGCCGCCCTCCTCCCTTTTCCGGACCGATACAAGGCCCCGACCCCATTCGGCGCACCCGAGATCGGTCACTCGAAACGTCAAAGTCGTTCTGCGCAGCGCAATTGCCCGTCGATGGTCGCGCGGATTGGCAATGCCAATCCCGTGCAAACATGGATCCACACCATAGGCGAGGCAGATAAGTATCGACCACCGGGGGAGGGGTCCCCCAGTGACTCGCCGACTCAGCCCTGCACCAACCCTCGTTCCCGTGTGCTTCTCTGCCCTCCCAATCGTCCTTGAGGCGGCTCCTCCCCTCCCTTGACCACTTTCGATCAGCTCGAGAGTTGTGTACCAAAACCACTTCACCATGGCGCTCTCGTGGGATAGCCAAATCGACCTTGTTGCTGCCTTCTCTTTTCTGGGCTTCATCTTGATCAGCATCCCTATCTACTGGCACTTGCAAGGTATATATCGCGTACTCTTTACTGCGAGGAAAACCTTGGACTAACGTGGGTGTGCGCAGCCTGGAACGTTGGATGCATCCTCTATATCTTCTGGGTCGGGGGCCAGTGCCTCTTCCATGGTATCAACGTGCTCATCTGGAAGGATAACGTGATCAACTCCGCCCCGGTCTGGTGTGACATTTGTAAGTCCATTCAGAGATGTTCGTCGCATCCTCAGGCTCCTGAAGATGACGTCTGTAGTTGTCCACTTCTACATTGGTGCCTCGATAGGACTGTGCTGCGCTTCCTTGGTCATCAATCGCCGCCTGTATCTCATCGCCACTGTTGCTGTTGTGAACGTCCGGTATGAGGACAAGGTGCGGAGGATCATCGTCGACCTCTTGATCGGTCTGGGTATCCCAGTCCTCGCCATGGCAGTCTGTAAGCCCTCCCCTCGTTCCATAATCCGTTCTAGCTTTTCTCACTTTATATCAAGTCTGGTTCTACCAGGGCCACCGTTTCGACCTCATCGAGGGCATCGGCTGCGTCGAGGCCTACCCTAACACCTGGCTCGCTGTCATCCTCTACTATATGTGGCCCCTCATCATCGGCCTCGTCTCTGGCGTCTACTGTTTCAAGACGCTTAAGGCGTTCCTCGCGCGCCGCAAGGAGTTCGGGGAGCTCATGAACTCCAACAAGCACCTCACCTACAACCGCTACTTCCGCCTCATGGGCCTTGCCGCGCTCGACATCCTGTTCACCATCCCGCTCACCACCTACAACATCATCTCCAACTACAAGCAAGACCCGTACCAGTGGCGCGGCTTCGCGGACCTCCACTCGAACTTCGGCCGCGTCGACCAATACCCCGCTGTCATCTGGCGCGCGAACCCGCAGGCCGTGTCGATCATGAACTTCCGCATGTGGACACCAATCGCGTGTGCGCTCGCCTTCTTCATGTGCTTTGGATTTGCGCAGGAGGCGATCAAGCACTACAAGATGGTGCTCGCGGCCTTTGGAATCAATCTAGATCGCACTACGACGGCCTCGCTTGGCACCGGCTCCCGCTCCTCTGTGTATGTGGTATTCTTATTTGTTTGTTTTTGGCGAGCGCTCATGGCGATTTTTGTTTGGCGTGGCGTACAGGCCGAGGACTCCTGGGTCCAGTGGCGCCGCCGCCTTCCCGACGTTCGTCAAGCCCCGCCCCCGCCGCGGCTCGCTGGAGAGCTTCTATTCCGACGACGCGTCCACCAGACACTCGGCCGTCTGCCTCGACCACAAGGCGCCTTCTCTGTCGGGCCGCTCTGTAGGCTCGAGCACGGTCTTGGAAGAGGTCGAGGACGCCACCCGGTCCCCCATCGCGCCACCCGTTCCTTCGATCCCGCCACCCTCGCACATCCCTCCCTCCAAACCGGAGGCCGCGTACATCCCGCGGTCGTCTCAGGGCGACGTCGACGACGTGCTCGCGTCCACCATCGCAGGCCTGGACATGGTCTAAGTCAAGTCACCCTATCGTTCACACTCACCGCTATTGTGCCGCCACATCCCCTCGTCGCTCTATTCGTTCTCCACCCCTCGATTGCAACTTCTGCTCTGTGCTGTGAAGTAAATGCTTTGTGTCTCTGTCCCTGTCTCCGTCCCCGTCTCTGTCTCTCGCTCTCCTGCTCTCCCCTCCCGCTCCTATTTTTAAGGCCTCGATCCCCACGCCACTCATTTATTTGTCTCTCGCGCCAAGGAAACCTTTGCCCACCCGTCGCTCTCTCCCTCTCTCTCGATGTTCTTTTTGTTGTTGTGACCATATCGCCGTCCCTCGCTCTCTCGTCCTCGTCGCTCAATTGTTGTTGTGACTATAACATGTAAATACGCCTCCGTCGTTCCCGTCCTCCGTCCCAGCCGCGCTCTAGAAGCAGCTGTTAGAGCTGCCTAGAACGCGGGTGGTCGTTGGACGGGATCAAGGCCAGGCGGAATCCCGATACATGTATCACTAGCCATCTTAGATACTGGTCTGGTTGTCTGTATCGCTACGTATGTTGTCCATTTATGTTGTCCTATCAGTGTTACTATGCGTCCAATATCATCGCTATTTCATGCCTTCTTCCCCCAAAATAAATATCCTTCGAGGATTACATACGAGAAGCAAAGCACTACTGCTTGGAGCGCCACTCCACCACCGGTGAACAGCTCCAGTTTAAATCAACGTTAGGACGACGAGCAGATCCATGTCAATGACTTATCGCTCACCGTGACCACTCAACGACGGTACGTCTATAGTGGTCCTCCCAAACCTTGTCGGTGGGCAGCCCGCCTCTGTCGACCATATGCGGAACATCCAGGTCCACCGAGACAACGCGATGCGGCGTGGTCAAGAAGCGGCGGCCCCACGCAATTGTCGCCCGACGGAGCGTCGTGGTCTTCTCTAGGAAATGCCGCAAACGGCCTTCTAGGTATTAGCCCGGCAATGCATCGAGAACGTAACAATGCGAGTTCGGGGATCTCGGACTATGGCATTTAGGGAGGCTCGGCCACCTGAAAGGATCCGGCTCGAGGCCCAATTGCGAGACCCGCTTGATCCTGACGCGGAGATTCTGGAGCGCCATTCCGACGTTATCCTGGGAGACGGAAATATGCGGCAGGGTGGCAAAAATGAGATAAGGAGCGGTGTGGCAAACGGAGGAACCATACGGACACACACGGGGTATGACTTAAGATCAAACGGCAGGTCCATAACATCGAGGCGAAGTTCGAGAGACGAAACCCCCTGGAAGCACTAGACCCGCTCAGAGAAGAGCGTAGTCGACATGCGCCGGACGGAGATACAAGCAAAACACAGATGGTCGAGCATCCGCGACGATCTTGCAGATGGCCGAGACTTGCCCTCCGACGTCCCGCCCCATGCAATGATATGCAGTGTGGCGATCTGGCACAGAAGGCCCACCAGGTGCGCATTGGAGGTGACCGCCCTGTAGTGCTCTAGCTTCGGCCACGATCCGCGGAGAAATTGGTCTTCCCTATTGTGCCACCGGATTTCTTCGGTCGTCTGCACCCACAGAGTGGCCTCGGAAATGCTGTGGGCAGGTGTGGTAGAGGACCCCACGGGCTTAGCGCGTAGTCGAAACGGAGAAAGCGGAGAGCGGACAACGTACATGCAATTCTGATAGATCGTAAAGTGAGGTGGGTAAGACGGCGATAGACGTGTACCCTCGAGTACCTTGAATCTCGAGCTCGACCACCGCAGGAAACCGTGAGTCATTGTCCAAGAGGGAGTGCAGCAAGGTCGCATCGACGGTGATCCTTGTAACACGGCTGTGATCGTCATGTTCACCCCTGTTGCACCTGCGGTCCAGCTGCTGCTCGTTGAGGATCTCGATGTGTGGTTGGGGAAGGTTCCATCGCTGGAAGGCATATTTAGGTACAGATGCTTGGCCACCGCTTCATCATATGAAACGTGGAATCTAGAGGGATGAGGACGAGGAAAGAAATGTCCGGGGGGATGACGGATGGGGAGAATGGATTGGTACGTTGAGGATGAGTTAATGCGCGGAGAGGAGACCCAGGGGGTGGTGTGCGGGGAAGACCGGTCGAACGTTGCGGGCCACAAGTCGACACATTGGGAGAAGAGTTTGCAGGGTCAGATGCCCTGAGGAGTTGCATGTCAAGAGCCTTCAAGTTATAGTGGTGCAGGGGGTGCTACTTATACGCGACCACAAGCGTAGTAGCGGAGAGAACCGCGCGGAGGGGCAGTTTCCCTTTCGAGAGCGGTGTCTCATTGTAAAGCAGACGTAGCACCGAGCATATACTGAGGAATAAAGAGAAGCTGAGGCACCACAGCCATAGCACGGTCGCTAGATTGCAACCTAGCGACGCCAGACGTAGAGCACGAGACGCGCGCGGCCCGTACGACATCCGGTCAGAAAGACTTGGCTCTGAGAAGACGCTGTGCAGTATGGATGCAATGTGTACTCTGGCAGCCGTCAAACTGTCAGGACGTGCTGGTGAATGTCTTGGATTGACCAAATGATTCAGAGGACGCGCCAATGACTTCGAAAGCACCACATAACAACCGCCACCCACTTGCCGCACCAATAGACCCAACAGCAAAAGAGACAGGCGAATCAACATGGGACAGAAGCCACTTGGTGGAAGTGTATGCCAAGAGTCAGGTAATCGAATGCGAGGGACACTTCACCGGCATGTGGCGTTTCTATGATCGTCATCCCTCTGGCTTCGCGTTTGCAAAGGTGCCGGAAGGTACTGTGCATGAAGTATCTGCACCGAAGGCGCACGTTGAGCGTGTTGAAGCGTCGCGTCCGAATGGTAAGAAGTGCATCGTGGAGGAAGTTGGGGCCGAGGATGGTTGCGTTCGAGCCAGGGCCTGGGGGCACAGCAGGGGCACAGCTCTCAGCACACAACACATTCGGACCGATACGGCCCGTTGGAGCGAGCTTGTGTAAACACTGCCTCCGAGTCGCCTTGCACTGCCGCTCCTCCACTGACAACAACCAGCCAGTTTTCGGCCCCATTCGAGGCTCGTATGGTACCCCATCCTCTTGTGCCCCATTCTAAAAGCTCAGCGGTTCGTGCAAACACAAGAGGCGAGCAGAACTCTCTTAGACTCCATGTCGACCCCGCTAGCGGACTTGAGATGGGATGGTTCGGCGACCAGTGTCTCATTCACTTCCGCCTTGCAATTCAGTAAGCTGCTTCCTGAGGACACGTATAAAGACTGCAAATACTGAAACTGGTCATAGATTGTGTAGTCTCTTCCCCTAGGGTGAGCGCGAATGCCCACTGGCTCTGGCATGCATGCACCCGACAAATCTCGAGGCGAAGAAAAGTGCGG
Source organism: Ganoderma sinense ZZ0214-1 (assembly GCA_002760635.1). NCBI lineage: Eukaryota > Fungi > Basidiomycota > Agaricomycetes > Polyporales > Polyporaceae > Ganoderma > Ganoderma sinense. Next base: position 1,773,620 of record AYKW01000045.1, read on the forward strand.
GAACCTGGGAACTCCGTGGACCGGCCATGATGATTCGCTATCCGTGGCTGTTCTGAAGGAGGACCAATGTCCTTCCTCGGGGATCCCTCAAGCTGGCTCCATTTCCGGGCCATAGCCGCGATAGGCTGTCGATCCGAGAGTACGTCCTAGCTCGTTATTCCCCTGGATTGTGACGGTATGCAGCAGGGTACGGCTCGACTTGCGGTCCTGTCATACCCTATTGCAAATACTGTCTCTTAAGTGCGCATATGGAGTCCAATCACAGTTATCAAGTTCGTTGAAGAGAGGGACTAGCTTTTGTGCCTCTCGACGTGGGATGGAAGTAGGTCAGGGAAGGACTCAGCCATCCACGCACGAGGTGGAGGTGTACAATCTCGCGCCCTCAGGGCCCTGTGCACGATGGCCATGTGTTAGCATCAGCCACCGCCGGCCATCGTGCCCACGTCCGAGCACGGAGATGTGTCTACGGTGGAGCTACTGCACCGTGTAACCCATACACTCGGACAGCACTCACCTCATATACCGGGTTGCTGTTTATGTGGCGCTCGAACGCCTCTGGGTTCTGCTGCTTGCACTCGCAGAGCTCGATCGAAGAGTCGTGGCCCAGACGCGACGATTCCTGTGGTTAAGCCCGCCGCGGTGACATCTATAGTGCGGTTTGGAAGTCGTGTACGGGACAGGACTTTGTCTGACACCATGCTAGCAAGATACTGTCTCTGGGATGCAAGCTGAGAGCTAGAACCTGTTGAGCGGAGGATGTGGTTGAGGCGCAAGACGCGTCTAGTTGGATCATGTGACCCGACGCGTCCACAGTTTCGCGTCCAACCATGAGGACGTCTCTCCGCCGTTCCTCTATTGTCCCGTGAATCTGGCTCCGTCACACCTCATTCACCCTTTGAACGAAATTACTCCCGAAATCCACAGTGTGTTCGCGCACAATGGCTGCCGACACATGGTTCGCGTAGGGGACGCCCATAAGAACCACCGCGGGGCGCCTCCCTCTCTTCCTCCCGTCTCCCACTCATCTCTCGCACAACCACACGCTCAACCACATCCCTCGACATGCGACGCGTCACCGGCAAAGGCAGAGGCGACGGACGTGCGGGAGAGGACGGGGTCCGGCAGGGGACGGCAGGCACGACCGATCACCAGTGCAGCGACACCAGCTCAGTAGTGCTCCACCGCGGTTAGGGCCCCTGGAACCGGAATGACGCTCTGAATAGAAGTGAGTGGCCCGATCGGTGCTCTCCATTCTATCCCGCTGTCCTGGAACAACGGCGTCCCGAGACCTTGGGCGTCGGCCACCCGGTGTCACAGCTGTGGTCCTTGGATGGCCTGGCTTGGACGGTCTGGCGCCGCTGTGCGGGTGTCAGCATTCCTAGTCACGGCTATTCTGCTATGTCTGGTTAAACGACGTACGCATGTGGCCGCCCCCATTCCAGACCATGAGTGCGGAGACTGGGTCCCTTCGGCATAAACACCTGTCGTAGCCCTGAACAGCCTCACGCCTTCGGGACAACGCGCCTGCTACGCCCTCCCTAGTGGCATGCCGTCGTCGAATAACGGTTGTTCGACGAGAATACCGTGCCGAACCGACTGGCTGCCGCCCTTCTGATCTGACACTGGAGAGAAGATTATACGCGCGAAAAACCAGATGAGGACCGATCTCAGTGCGGCGGGCCCGATTGTGCTGGACCACCCCATCGTCAAGGACATGACACTAGCAGGCAGAGTCACTCGTACTCCAAGTCGAGCGGCCCGACCCCGACTACCCGATCTCGCAGAACATGCGCAAAACATTCAAGGCTAGCACATCAAGAGAACGAACACAAGTTCAACGTTGACGGCGGGACGTGATACAGAAGCTATCGATACAGGATAAATACTCCTCCTACGGCCATCCCGGCCTACAACTACCAAGAACGAACCATCCTCAATCGCGGGACGTATAGATATGGAGATAAACGACGAGGGGCAAGGAGCGGATACCGGACAAGCCGGTACAGGAGAAAACGAGGACGACAGCGAGGGAAACCAAACGAGAGTGGGGGTGCACTGGCACGAAAGCAAGGTGACCAAGATCGGAAACGGAGACGGTGGCGGATAAATATGTATGATACAGGCGCACGCTCGGCTGTGGAGATGAGGGGAAGAAGGTAAGCACATGCACAACGAGGTGAACAAGGGCGACGCGGACTCACTCTGTTGTCAGGTCCGAGACGACGAAGTGTCTAAGCACGGTGGGCACAGCCCGCGCCGCAACCGGAAACGAAGGCAAGGACTGGGACGCCGCATTCATCCAATGACGCAGTACGCCCCGAATCCACTGCTCCGATGGTCGAAGTCCGCCGGGGCCTGTTCGAGGTCGACATCCGGCATGTCTGTCGCGTCGACCACAACGGGCGCAACCAGAGAATCCATCGGCGAGGATGCGGATAATAGTGCCGACGGCAACCCCGGGGGGCTGACATCGGGAGCGGTGAAGACGAAATCGAAGGTATCCATTGGTTGTGAGAGGGTGGGCGTAGTCGCGAGCCGTGATGCGAGTGTGGCGAAGACGGGGGTTGGATGAAGGGTGGGTTGCGCAGGTAAGCCAAGTAGACTGAGGAGCTGAGTCCTGACCGGTCGTTCCTAGCGAACTTTTCAGCTGCAAGTGGGGAGTGGACGAGTGTGGGGATAGCGGGAGAATCGGAGTCTCCCCAAATTTAAAGATATCTTCAAAGTTCTTTGTGTCCCAAGCGTGTGCATGTGCCGGAGAGGGGACAATTGACTAGAGACGCAAGTGTGGGTAACCGAGGTAAGCACCGGTTATTGTGCCACGGCCCAATCCAGAGCTACATATTGCTTAGTTGCCGATAGAACAATGCGAACCATATGGGGCCTTCCTCCATCTATCTCTTCTACATGACAAGCCTAACGTGTGCTGCTGACGGCGAAATTGCTCGAGATGTCTGTATGCCGAAGTCGGAACATCGAAAGATAATGAACCGGCCGCGAGGTGTCACACACTTAGTAGGAGCAGACCGCTGACGACGGGTAGGGTCTTTGTAACCTGGAGCAGGTGCAGGGTTGAGGGAAAAGCAAAGGATAAGTATATCGCAGTTGCGAAGATGGTCAGAAACCGAAGATTCTATCATACGGGAAGCTTAGATGGGAAGCTCCTTGAAATAACAAATTAGCTTACCCAGTGAAGAGGAGACGCCCGCATTGTTTACCAAATACAAACAGGGTGAGCGCTTTGTCGGTTGACGCTGGCGTCTGTTGCTTCACCCAATCAAGTCAGGCCTCCGCAACATGATGTTCTTCGAAGCAACGTTCCCCTTGTCGGCTTCCTCGACAGTGTCCCAACTCGCAGATGGGCTGACATGGAAGCGTACAATCGGCTCAGACTTCATGACGGCCTAAGCTAGTAAGTATTTTGCGGCCATACGTCGCCGCATTCACCCGTCGGGCCGCCAGGGCCCAGTACTAGGTACCGCCCTAGTTGAATATTTGAATACGTGTTCGCAGAAGGCGGATCGTGTGAGTGTGAGGACTCACTCGGCTTATTCGCCCAAGGCGACGAGTCTGACAACACAGCACAATGTGCACTCTTGCAAAACGTTTGGTGACATCTGCCTTCACGATGTTATGCGGGTGGAAATGTATTGGTATCCAGATACTTAAGCTAGACGAAGCCGCGAGGCGGGAGAACGCCGACCGGAGTGCTATTGCCTCGAAGACAAGGATGGGCTGGATGACTGATTTTTATAAAGAGCGCAGGTCCTCTGAAGACAGCTGAGGGCGATGAGATTCGAGGCTAGTGATACAAAATAAGGTCTAATTTACGAAAAGCCGAAACCCGCGACGACCGGTAGCAGGGAGTGTAAAAAAGGATATACGATGGAACGACGATGAGCGGGGTATGGATACAAAGCCAGGTAACAAGAATGGATAGCGGTGAGCACAGATCATACGACGTCATGACGCTCGTAGAAGTCGTGGTCGTTGCAGGAAAGGTCCGATGCGGTCGCTGCCGTCGACGATGTGATAGGCGTATCGGGGAATTTCTCGTGATGCACGTCTGGTGAAAGCGTCGATGTATCCCCGGAAACCAGCGAGGAGGTGAAAGAAGGGAGACTGGGACGTGGTGGGCGCACACTGTACACCGGGAGGTCTTCTCCATCTTCTTTGGAACGCCACACACCAGCCATTTCGACTTTGCCGTCTTTGATCTTGATGGCACCCTTGGCCGAACGCTCTGGAGAGAGCATGCGGAAAGGTGGGAGGTTGCGAATCCAGAGGAACGCCTTGCGGTAATGGATCCGGGCCTCCTGGGCGAAGCCGAAGAATGCAAAGAAGACAAACGCACAGAATGGCGCGAGCCAGCGGCTCAATTCGAACGAGATGACGGCGTTCTTGTCCATACGCCAGAGAATGGCGGGAAACTGGTCGACCTTGGAGTAGTTGAAATGCGTGTCCTCCCAGCTGATCCATGGATGCATGGGGCCGGCATTGATGTTGAGGTAGAGGCCGTATGTGGAGATAGGGACAGTAAAGAGAATCTCGAAGGCGGCAATGGCCATGAGGCGGAAGTAGCGATTGGGCGTGAGCGAAGTGTTAGACGTGAGGTAGGCATTGAATTGTGCACGACGGCGGATGAAATTGATCAAGGTGAGGACTAGGAGGATGTCAACTCATGCGCTAACGCATGCGATCATGGCAAGTATACGCACCACAGTAGATTCCCGACACTAAGGAAATGACTAACGGCCAGAGATACGAAAATGGGTACGCCAAAGGAGTGTTGTAGGTGTACACGTAACACCCAATCCCTTCGTAGATGTCGAACCGGTGTCCGGAGACAATATATTCTGCGCATAGTAAGTCAGACCTGTGACCGAGCCGTCGAGGAAGGCAACGCACGAAAGACGATTTGGAGAAGAGGGATGCCAACGCCTATGCAGAGGTCTATCAAGATACCTCTTCGCTTCTACTCATAGACATTAACGAAAGCACGCTTCAGTATCAGGGTATTCTACTCACCTCCGCGAGCGTAATGTTGACGGATTTGATGGATGCGATATTGTAAAGCCTTCTCTGAATGCACAGAGAGGAGGCGGGAAGCGCAACGGCAACCGCGATTATAAGTCGGGACGCTGCAAACCAACTGGTGAGGGTGGAACAACCAACCGATGGAGGAGCAACTCACAGATATCGCACCAGATAGGTGCTGAGTTGATCGCGTTGTTACTCCAAACTATGGAATTAATCCCAAGGTTGAGACAAGCGATAGCGGTCCATATCATGAAGAGGCATGTCCCTGCATTCCAAGCTTGGAGGTGCCAGGGAAGAGGAGTTAATGCGAGGACGGCACCAACAAAAGCGACGACAGGAAAGGCAGGATACGTGTGGTCGAAGGAGCTGAGCATAACGGCGACAAGGAGGCGAGGTGTGAGGAGCGAGCACAACCGAGTGGCGCAGACATCCTGAAGAGCTGGCAGAAGACTTTATTGACCATCCAAATCGTCGTTGAGAACAATGAAGGATTTGCCTTGAGCATCGTGGCATCGATTCCAGCGTCTCCGGCCGGCCTCACACCGGAATCATTGTTCTCTAGACCGGACAATTATCGGCAATATCCGAGATGTCCATCTCCCGTTAGACGCCTGAACGATCGCGGCTGCGAGCAGGCTGCTGAACACGCCAGCGCAGTGCGTTGTTACTTACCATGCTTTTGTTCGCGTCCCTCATGTTGCCTCTCCATTTGAATGGCGCTCGCCGCTCCCGCCCCGGCTTTCCCGGCGATGGTATATAATCATTCGTCTTCAAGTTGACCAACCCAACCTCATCCCACGACCCGTCACCGCCTTACTGTCCCCCCTCACCGATTTGCTGTATGGACACCTTCGAGCCCATGAACGACTCATACCTCGAAACCGAGCTCGAGGCCACCGCGTCCCCACCCGAAGACCTCTCACCGGTCATCAACCTACCTGTGCCCGTCGATAGCGAGCACCAGCCATCATCGTCGCATTTTTGGTGTATTATTGCCTAATTTTGGTGAGGTCGAGATACTTGTCCAGTTTCCGTTCACTAGCTTACCAGAGTTTTATTCCCAGTGTCAAGTGCAGCCTGCCGCATATCCGCCAGACTACAATGCCGAGGGATTGAGGTTTGGTGCATCTTCGTCCCGTTATTCAATCTTCTCACCCGTTCCTTCCCAGCAGTCGTTCGCTCCATTATTGACTTACCTTTTCCCCCTTTCCCCCTCGTTTCGTATTGTTATTTTGTATTTGCCGTGTGTTGTATTGTTAGTACCGTGCAGCTATATATTTGCTAAGAACTCGAATATGCGACACCGCACTGCTCGTTGCTTCGTGATCTCGCTGGCACAATCCTATGCATGAAGTGATTGATACCACCATGTTACTCATGATTAAATGGTTCAGTATTTAATGGGGGGGTAACGAAATATCTTTTGGGTGGCTCCCTTGAAAATTGTGGTAGCGCGATGGCGACGCTGTGCCAGGTTGTAGATGACGATTCTGACGCCCACATAAACGTACAATGCCTTCAGCGTTTCGCTTCAGGCACACGTCTCTATCTCCGGGAAAGACTTCGACCCAACCCGGCGGATTTACTGTAGCTTCCGAACTTACAGCAGATTCAGAAATGGTTGACGCGTCCCAGATTTTTCGACGCGTCTGAATCTTCCGAGCAACCTTCCGATTCCAAGGCCTAGACGCCCACTCGGCCAGTCCTAGTATGTTTGGTCCCCTGCCCAAAATGGTGCGGAACGCACCCAAATTGAGCACGCGTGACGTCAGTCGCGCCTCAGACAACCATTTTCGGTCAGGGAACCAAACATGCCACGCCGGTTTGCGCTGGGCCGGCGAGCGCTTAGCGTTGGAAGATTGGCTCGGAAGATACATTGGAAGATTCAAACGCGTCGAAAAAATTTCGACACGCGTCAAGCATTTGTGAATCTGCTATAAGGCCAATGGCCAAGGATCAGTGATGTGCCGGTCGGGCGACCGGTCGGCCGGCTGTCGAAGGGTCGGGCGACTGAGTCGGATTGCGGGCGCCCGCCCCGACTCTGCCGTATTTGGTAGGGCTGGGGTAGGCAGAGGACTGTTAGTTAGCGCTCGACGACGACCTGCTTCGCAAACAGCGAACAGGTCGCATTTCCCCAATGTATAGCACAAAATTAGTGTAGCTTGACTATTATTTGTATCCTGTGGATAATTGACCCCGAAATTAGTACTTTATGCCTTAGGTGAGTCTGATGAAGACCGTGTCGCGACCATAAAGGTATCGTCATTACTATATTGCTTTATCATGCTACTTATTTCTCCCTCAACTTGATGTTTTATACCATGCCAGCGGTGCGAAGAAATTTCAGGGGGCGGATAGGGATGATATAGGACTCGGTGGAGGATAAGGACGGAGCTCAAGTTGTTGTGATCTGCAACAATAAGCGAATTCAACCGGGCTCTAGTCAGTAAGTATTTTGGATATGGGCCATCCCCTAGAAGCCTCTCATTTAGGTGAGTAGGGCCCAGGGCGGAACTGCAAGGGCGCCGTACAGGCTCTAGATCTGCTTATAATGATATCAAACCACACCACGCCAGAAAGAGCCTCAAGTAATGTGCCACAACTATTGCGCATTATTCCGAAGATTACAGCTTACTTTAAAAATATTGGAACGTCAGGAGAGTGTAAACGAAGGTAGTATACTCAGGCTTGGTACACCGTACACAACACCGGGAGTCGCTCAGCGCTCAATTCGGCGCTCAGCTACCTGGGGACCACCAGGCGCTGGGGCAACACAGGACCGTACGACGGCCCGCTATTTCCGGGTCGGACTCGGCGTGAGAATGGTCGGGTCGCCCGACTGGTCGGCGGTCGGGTCGTGGTCGGGCCCGGGGCAGGTCCGCCCGACCCGACTTGAAGGAATGCAGGCAAAGTGCGGTTCCCACACGTCCCATCGTTTACCCCTTCCGTACAATAAGTTTACGATCGTATTGTTCTCGATCATAGCTCTTGCACAATTGCCCATGTTCCCTCTGATAAAGGCTGGAGTCATCTCCCCTCGGACTAGCATCCCCGTCGTACCAATCTCTCTTGCTCAGTGTGCTCATTACTCTCTTTATCATGGACGAATTCTTCATCCTCGCCGAACCTATCCCCGCCGGTCAACCTTCTGGCACCGACTCCCTTTCGTCGGACGTACCCACAGGCGACTACCCTTCCGATTTTGAACAATATGGCTCAGGCCAAAACACGTTCTTTTGCATAGTTGCATGACGGTTTGTCGGAAGGTGCGTCACGGTTGTTACTGCTATTCAATGTTTAGTACATGCGCCGAGCTCACAGAATTTGAAGGTAGCGCTGGCCCTCCTGCCGCCGACCGTGTCCGAGCTCAGCCATAGTATTCCGTTATCTTGGCTTGGGGTACCTCATACTCGGTCCGTGCATTTGAATTAAGCAACCAAACTGACATCTCTGACTCTTCGTTTCCTCGATTCTAGGTGTTGAACACCACTATCTCCTCTACGAAACACTAGGCTGGGGTCGTAACTTATTCCTAAGTAACACGATATTTACATGCTCTATTCACGCAGACCCAGTCCTTTCGTTCTACCAACATGGGTCCTATTCTATTACTAGATGGAGGTTTGATTGAGGTTTCCTTATGTTGTTGCATCTCGCCGCTCTCTTTTTTCAGTTACCATTAGCGTATGGATGTAGTCGGTACCATGTTGTCGCCCAGCTAGTCAAATCGTAGTCGGTCTCAAGCTCTAAAGCCAACTTGAGGCTTTATATTTGTTCCGGACCAGAAATTGTATTATGGAGCCTCAGGCTGGCTAGCGAGCGAGTCCTAGGGACTTCAAGTCTGAGCACTGAGTAAATAAATCAAAAAGATCTGGAGGCTTGGGCTGCGCCGACTCCGAGGCGACCGCGACGCCACAGCAGGGTGGATTGCTCTAAATTCAATTTGGATCCGGAATCATGCAGCTATGCGACCTATCTGTAACCTGCCTGGTAGCATGCTTTGTGCCGTCGCATGATAAAAACCCTTGACAGCTGGTTGCAGAACGAGGGGCCCCTCGGGCGCCCATTACGCGTACGGCGGACCAACCGCGGACATCGAAACTTGGGCTCGAGGCGATGATGTCCGCGGGTTGGTGTGTGGTGGAGCGTCGGGGGCGCGAGGGAGGGCCGCGAGGATGCATGGTACGACTTCCGGAAAGCCCCCCGACATTATCGTCCGGAGCCCGAATTTTGATGTCCGTCGTACGCGTAATGGGCGTTCGAGGGGCCCCTCGTTCTGCAACCAGCTAGAAGCGTTCAAGCTGATATCAGCTCGATAGCTGATGAGTTCCTGGAAGCCGACCGGGCCGAACGATCAGGTTCTTTGTTTTGAACTATTTGTGTCGTGTATTTAGACGCCCATTCGAGTCTCCTCCTGGTCCCACTTTTCGACCTGCCTAGGATCTGCCTAGAGGCTCGGGCCTGGTTTTGCTCTCGACTCCGATATTCGTCCCCCAACAATGCCTCATCACGATGCCTTTTGGTTGATGCTCTTCGGGGCGATTGGTCCGTCCTTCTGAGGGCGTCACTCTCAGTCTGGGGCAGTCTTCTCAGGCGCACAGCGAACAATCGTTTTTGATTGTTCTTCAATCTGCTTTGTCCCTCCCTTACGTTCAAACATAGCACAATGAGAGCTACTGAGATATCTTGCCACTTGGGTATGTTCCTCTTACTCTGTTCCGCCGTCCGTCATCTTGCAGGATGTCTCCAGTACCTCAGGCCGTTGCGTCTTTTCTAGCTGCCGCCTTAGTTCTTATTCCCCTTCCTTCTCATTGGAGGGCACGTAATGTCCCTACGATCTCCCTTGCCATCTGGTTGTTCGTGCTCAACGTCGCCCACGGAGTGAATGTCATCGTCTGGTGGGACAACCTCCAACTTAAGCTCCTAATCTGGTGCGATATTGGTGAGTTCCCCCGATTTTGGAGGACGTCCCTCCACTTACCTCTGCCCCTCTTGTCACACTTGTTGATCCTTTCGCAACTTCCCATAGTCTCGAAGCTCGTCATTGGGGCCAACATGGCCTTACCAGCTGCATGTTTCTGCTTGGCTATGCGCCTTGAAGGTGTTGCTGCTGTACGCCACGCCAAGACCACCTACCCCGATAAGCGTCGAAGGATGGTAGTCGACGTCGCCATCTGCGTTGGAACACCGTGTATCTACATGGCTCTTCGTAGGTATCTCCTTATCCTGATGATGAACGGGTACTCATAACCTTTTCTTGCAGATTACGTTGTTCAGGGTCACAGATTCGACATCATAGAGGACTTTGGCTGCCAACCTGAGTCCTACGTTTCCCTGCCGGAATTCTTCCTCGTGTGGTTTGTCCCTATCCTTTCTTGTCTGGGAACGTTCGCTTTTGGAGGTGCGTTTACGGCTACATGTTAATTGGGCCCTAACTGACGGTCTGTAGGGATGGCGTTCATGCACTTCTTCCGTCGCCGTGCCACTTTCGCTCGTCATCTCGCCGCCTCGAATTCCGGACTCACTCCTTCCCGCTACTTCCGACTTATGACCATGTCCTTGGCACTGATCATCTGGGACCTTGTTGTCTTCGCCCTCACACTCTGCTTCAACTATCGAAACGGTCTCCGGCCCTGGACCAGCTGGGCGGATGTGCACTCCAACTGGTTGCGCGTCAATCGGTTTCCCATCGTCGCCATCCCTAGTTCCGATAAGAACTGGTTGTACTTCATTTGGTGGACGATTCCTGCGACGGCGTACATGTTCTTCGCATTCTTCGCCTTCGGCCACGATACCGTGGTCCAGATGGTAGCTTGCATCCAGTGGACCCGCCGTCGTGTCCTTCGACAGAATTTCAACAGGAAGACCGTTACTCCCCTGTCGTCGCTGGACAAGCCGAGGTACGTTGGTCCCACACAAGTTGTATGAATTTTAACTGACCCATTCGGACAGCTTGTCATCACCTCATCCGCATGGATTTGCGCTCATGGACTCCAAGGATGACATGCTTGCGTCCCCACTCTCCGGTCCCCTGTCTCCTTCCTCCGTAGATTACTCCAGATTTAGCTGGCCTGATACCCCGAGCACGACTGTGTCCATACCCACTTGCCCATCAACGCATGCCCTTGATGGGAAGGCGGCCGACGCGCAGTCGATGACGACCAGTATGTCTAACGACCCTTCCCCTCCTTACATGCCTCCTAGTCCAAGTACATCCCCGGTCCTCATCGCTCCCCCCCAAGCTACCCTCCGTCATGGCGAACGTGACATGGAGGTCATTATACATGCATATACAGCTCAAGTCGTTTAATCGTCCGCACTGAAGTTCTCTACTTCGTTCTGTAGCTCTAGCATTATTTCCGTGTGTCCTTTTCCTTCCTGGCTACCCTCATTGTGTACCAGTATACGTCTTGTTACGCTCTCCACATCGATTTCGCCTTACGTCATGTCAACGTTATGTAACGTTCTGTCTCAGATCTCTTTTGCATGCAACAAGTGCTGAGCGCAATTCAAAGAACACCTCGCGTCCCTGAGGTCATCGCAGTGTTCCCTCGTCGTGCTCCGAATCTCGACCTCAAGTTCTTTCTAGTTGCACCCTAAACTGTGGGGCAGGCTGACTGATACGCTGTATGGGTTTCGACGGACTGGGTAGACCTGCATCATTTGCACGGAACTGCTTGGGTGAGCCGGCCGACCTGCGGAATGTGGCCACCAATGCTTCGCCATATAATTTGTCGAGTTCGGCTTCAACTTGAGGCTTCATTTCGGCCACAAGAAAGCAGGTCCACAGTACTTTGCGTTCATCAACCGCTGACTCCCATTCCCTTCTTCCTTGTGCCCCGGAACGTCAACTTGCCCGTCTCGCGCTCGAACCCACGAAGCCTCCATCCAAAGCAGAAGCTCGCACTTTCGATGAGAGTCCGAAGTTCCAGCATATTCACGTGCGCATCGAGCAATGTCGTTCACGACCTTTATGTCCTTGTTTCCTATGACCATGAAGAGATGCCTTTCAGCATTTACAAAGGGCCTAGTAGCGAGGACGTTATCATTCGTTCCTCATCTGCGCCAACTACGGCATTCCCCATCTCCCCTCAACCCTACTCATCTAATTCGTCGTCCTCTCAAGCGAGTCTTCAGTAGCGCTGCCTCCCAGGAAATTGATAGCTTGGGGCAGTCGACCCCGTCGTGGTTATTTCCGGCCATGGAAGCGGCGTGCAGGGGCACGTTGTCGTTTTACTCTTTCGATTGCGGCCGTCCTCACACGCGCAGTTGAATGCCCACCTCGTTTCTTCTTGAAAGGATGGAAGGTTTGCGTACTTTGTATTGCCCTTCTTCAAACTTGTCACCTCCGGTGCCTGTGAGGCACGAGAAAGGTCGTTCGTGTCCTTACCGTTACTACATCCTTGGCCTACATCCAATCTTAGATCAATCTTTCCATTATCGGGCTTTGAACGTCCGCGTCTTGGTTACCATTCGTTGTTTGAATAGTTACTGTGCCGTGTCAGCTATGGGACATTCGCGCCTATAGATATCAAATGACTTACCTCTGGCCATCCGATGGCACCGGGCTAGTTCCGATTCGCATACCCATCTTGCCAGTACAGGTCTGTGTGCCGTCCGGGTCTGTCGATGGTGTGTGGGATATTTTCAAGATCAATGGTGACATATCGGTGGGGTATGCGCCGGGTGCGTCTACCCCATGCAATAGTCACTCGACGAAGAGTGGGGACCTGACCTAGGAAGTATTGTAAGCGAACTTGCAGATCCTCGCCAGCCATTGCAGATAGCGTGTAGCAGCGCGCATTCGCTGTATCTTCCAAATCAAGAGCATCGTCGCAGTACTCGGGCTCGTGCAGTCTCCTCGTAGCGATGTGCACTTGAAGCACTTGATTTCCACTTGCAGGGAGGTTATAGGGAGACGTCGAAGCGCGGTCCCGACAGTGTCCTGCCAGACGTTATAAGTCAGAGGCGGGACGATGGCATCGGGGGATGTGAAAAACCAAAACCCTGATACGCACGTGCCACGAGGTACGCCTTGAAGTCGAATGGTACAGCAGCGACGTCGACGCGTAGTTCGAGTGACGACATGGAGGAGAATAACTCGACGCCCTCGTAGAAGAGGGCATTGAGGTAGTCGATGTGCGCAGGACGGATGGCTAGTAGACGAAATACAGACGGGCGAGCATCCGCAAACATGGCGCAGATGGCTTCGACCTCGGCATCCATGGTCCCGCCCCATGCGATCAGGTGTAACTTGGAGATTCGGCAGGTGAGGCCTGCCATGTATGCATCCATGGTCATCGCCATGAAGTACGCCAGTGCGGTCCATGATCCGTGTGCGATTTGATCTTCCCTGTTGTGCCTCCGAAAGTCTTCGCAGGGTTTAGTCCGAAGAGTGTGGGTGGGTGTGAGGCGAGGATAAACATAGATGGCGGAGGATGATGCAACTGTGACGGGGCCGGTCGCAACCAGAATGATAGCTTCAAACGTGGAGGAAGATGACGATAAGAGCCACAGAGAATCTAGGTTACGGGTGTAGCCAACATGTCTGTGCCTCCCCCTACTGAAGGGTAGTAACAATTTGACTGAATTCAAGTTCGGTGCCGTCAGGGCCTTCAGGAATTTGGCGTAGAATCGTTTCCCTAACATAGTGAAAATGTATGAATCTACCTCGACGTGATAGAACCATGTGAGCGCGGCCAGAGCGGGGAGAATGCGCAGTGATGAGGCTATCAAAGTCTCGAACCGAAGAAAGCGAATATGTCGCAGGGTAGTAGTGATCTGCCCTAGAGTCTTGAGCCGAACGTCTACCACAAAGTCCCTCAGCGTTTCGGGGGTGAGAATACTGAGGCAGTGGCATCGGGACAGTAGAGGAAATCGTCGACGTTTATCGGCGAGCATAAATCTGCAGAAGGACTCTATCCCTTCATTTGAAAACGCGCGAAGATGTCGAGGGGTAAGGAGAAGTGGAGCGCATTCCGCATGGAGGAACCTGCACGTTTGAGTCAAGCTTGAGACGTCCTTGAAACGGTGCGATCGGGCCAGTAGCTGCGCGACCAGACTGACGATGTCGTAGTTCAATTCCATCCCGTATACGTCCTTCACGACTAGAAGATATTAGCACTGACGGCGTCCAACAGTGATGGGAAACCGATGTCGATACACACAAGGGCAGTGCCGGGAACTTGAATGGCTAGAGGAGATTAAGTTAAGGGGGTCTCGGCCTACATTAGGCCAACGAATATCTTCGAACAAGACATAAACTCATACCTCAAGCTTCAAGCTCAAGCCCTGCAGTATTACTGGAAGTTGACACAGACTCTGGAAATGCCAGCAGCCGCCTGAGGCTTGAGCTTGAACCCCCTTGAACCCCAGAACCGCTCTTATCCAGATCTTATCGATATCTCATCAGTCTCGTCCGAGAACTCCGAAAGCTGTCCAGAGTCCAGACTCGAGCTTGAGGGCTCCTCAGGCTGTTCAGAAGGATGAAACTTGAAGCCGGGAGTCGCCGTACCTGAGTACGCTTCCTCTCGTGCCTCGGTTTATTGGAGGTATACCTGTCTAGTTACAGCCCTTTCCGAAATTGATGGCCACGCGCCACTCCGCTCGAAAAAAAAATATATATATAATCAGAAATTCATGGAGTGGCACTCAATGGCCTGCCAGGCCTCATCGCTCCCTCCAGCATACGTGAATGGGGCCCGGGTTGGACGTATAGTCATACAAGGAAGGCCTGATGTCGAAATCCGTCGAAAATTCCGATGAGTTTGGGTCCAGCAGCACCGCTCGTCATCCCGCACACGCGCTGAGTTGCCTTTGAAGAAATGGGCACTCAGCTTGGTTTAATTGGAGTGTCAATACATTCCACGCATTTGACTGCTCCTTTTCGATTTTTTAGAGCGGTTTTGGAGGTGTCACGACTTGCTGGTGGCTCAGAACATGATTGTCTCCTCTACGGCCTAAAGGCGCCTATCTGGCTGGCGTGTCGACGGGTCGAATTTCGTGCACCCTGCAGCCGGGATGGGTCAAATAATTTATTGCACGATTGAATATATATAAGATATGCACAAGGTGCCTTATAGAGCCAGGATTCGAGAAGAATCACGCCCAACTGAAGCAGGGACATGAATTCCGTTCCCGATGACGATTCGGACCCTTCTCACGAGCAACTCCATCAAATCTCCTGATTCAAGTTCCCCGGTACTTCCAGACATGCTATGGAGGTAATGGATGTCGTTACATGGAGGTACAAGTGCCAGAACCTGTGGTTATGATTTTTCGCATTTTTCGGTTTTTTTCGCGTTCAGAGGCGCGCGGACATCAATTTCGGAAACGGCTGTAACGCCAGTGCGTGCCAGTGTGCCAGTGCACTTCGTTGAGAACAGTCTCTGTTCTGGACCTTTGAGGATGTTGAAAGGCGAGGCATTTAGGTGAGGGCCACCAGCGCTGAAGTAGGACGTAGAGTTTCGACACATAGACAGTACGGAACAATCTGCAAGTGTCTTCCATTCTGCGCGGAGGAGTTTGACCGTGACCGTGACGTGGAGCGTGTCCAGAAAAAACGGTAGCAGATGATTGAGTACGGAAAGAGAGACTACGTGGGGAGGAATGCTTCCACAGAGGGCATATATTAATATAATTTCTTGTCCGCCGATTGCCTTTCCGTGTTTACTATACGTGGCGTATGGAGTAGCAGCGAACCAGAAGGGTCGTATGAAGGAGGCCGGGGTGGGTCGAGGATGACATGCAGAGAGGACTAGCAAGTACGGGGAGGAGAGGCCAGTCCGGTGTGAGGACGAGAAGGTCGCAGGTGAGGAAGTGTCCGCCATGGGGAGGATGGGTGGGACGCGGGAAAGAAAGTCACAAAACTAGATAGTTCCGTTGAGCAGGCTTGATTTATGCAGCCTTATACTGGCACAGACGTTGTACGTGGCAAATCTTGTTTCGACACTCCCGTCCCCAAGCGCGCCGCAACATGCCTCCTCCTGGCCCGCACGGGCAACATGAAGGGTGAGGGATGTTGCACCGCATGCGCTTCCTGGCTGGCTATGACGTCGTTACCGTTATGAACTCCCCTCTACAGCCACTCGACGCACCGCGATATTGATGCGCACTCAGAGGCATACCCCTCGGTGTTCGCACCATCTCTCTTGCTGGGCACATGCTTGGCAATATAACCCGATACCGAAAGGTAGCGGGTCTCTGCGATGAATCTCGTTGACGATCTGGAGGTAATGTTGTATTCCGGGTAGCGCTCGCGCGTGTTCTTGCGTCATCCCGCCGTCTGTTTACTTCAGCCCACTGGGGAGTTGATGCGTCGACAATGCCCAACGGGTTGCTTAATCTGTAAGCCAGCTATATGTCTATCAAGCGTCCCTGTATTGCTGGTGGCCTTCCGAGTCCTATGGTCCTCTTCGGTATCGGGCATTGCCGCTCGCGAGCGGCGCTACAGCCCTATGCGTAAACCCACCACTCAGAGTCAGAACAACGGTCAGCCACACCTCTGTGGTTCTCAACAATAAGTCCATCCGGCGTGGCGCAGCGGGGTCAAATGCGTCGCATGTGGCAGGAAAGGTGGCCTTCAAAGCTGCAAGGCCTATTAGGCCTGCAGTTTATAAACTTCTTTGTAGTATCTACGGTAAGGAGGGGGGGTACAAGAACGGGAGGGTGCAAATAATCAAGGGTCAAGGAGTGTGATTAGTCCAGGACGAACCATCAAGGTTCGGGACGTGAGACAAGAACGAAACGAACACCGTACCATGATGGACGGGTAAATGAGAACCGGAACATAATGATACAAGATAGAGAATTCGAAGTGGAGAGATGGGGTAGATGGTAGTGATACATCATGGCCTAACGCAAAACGATATCAGACGCTGCTTCTTCAAGTAACGAAGACCAATTCCGACTCACCGTGTGTAGGGAACACCAGTCGCGAGACAGACGTTATTCAATCACTGAGCCGGGGAGTCAGAGTCGAGGGTACATCGAGAGAGAGCTACATCTGTTGTACCCGTCGGTGAGCGACGTTCATGAGAGGGGACGGCATGAGATACTTACGTCTAGAAGCAGGGTCCGTGAGCCGAGTGTCCGCGAGCCAATACATATCAACAATAAGTTATGATATGACTTCAAGGCTGAAAGGATAGCAAGACGTCAGTGTTCGCACCAACAATGAGATACACGACGAAGCTCACCAGATGGTCATCATGCGATGACGCAGTATACGCCTGCTCTGGATGGATCGTCCTCGTTTAGAGGGATATCGCCGTAGATGGGCTCCTGGAGCGAGCCCCCTAGAGAGATGTCGAAGATGTCGAATTCGTCCATTGGGATAGTGGGCAAGATGAGGGAAGAGGCGCGTGAGCTGCTAAAGCAAGTGCGGGGTGAGCGAGCGTGCGAGTGGGCGCAGGTGAGTCAAGAAACGAAACTCCAGAGACTATGGAGACCGTTACCAGTACCGCTGCATCCTGCGCCATTTAGTAGGACGGCAGGGATTATTGTTCAAGTGTCCGTGCGACCGCGAATGTCACTGACGCTGTGTCAGCGAGCGACGAGTAAGACCACCAAGGTACGCGCCGCACGGCAGCGTCCTGCGGCGTCCCACCGGCTCATGCCGCTCTTACGCTCATGACATAAGGCTGCGCTTGTCATAACCCTTGGGTACGAAACTGACTGAAAGAGGGCTTCAATAAGTAAAGACAGCACACAAATGCGTGCAGGGTAGGAGAGTCTCTACTAATTGTGCCCTGTTTGCGGTTGTTTACCAAACAGAAGTCCGATAAGCGCGCGATGCCACGAGGTGCCGAACCGCCACACATGCACAGAGCGAGGGCCAATTACTCACCTGTACTTCGACGTGTTCGAGGGGATGGTTGGGTGGATGCACTGATTACAAGTCCTCAGGTATTTAAAGTAAAACGCACCTGAAAGCGCGCGCATACAATGGGGCTGCCAAGGTCCGACAAACTGTGGCCCCTGCCAGAGCTAGTATGTGGCGAGTCCGATGGCATGAAAAAGCCGCAGACCCCTCATACAGCGAGCAAACCAAATGCAGGTGAGCGTTTTCCTTCCATTTCAGAGTGAGTCTAGCCTGACGATAGTCATGGTGGCCGAAATTTCAACAATGGAGCGCGGGTCAAAACTTGAACAAGGGCACCGTTGAGCACAATAGGAAGGTGCCGTCGGTGTCGGTCGTCCGCATTGCATCTGCATGCAGTTATCGGCCCCGCGCTACGCCGTTCAGGATGCCCATGACCCTGACCCGCTGTGTGCTTGTACACCGGCGGGTGCCGCTGGACTGGACTGACGATTACTACCAACGATGGAAGCGGGACGCTGATCCAATCACTCCACCGTCAAGCCTTCGGATTAGACCACCTCATGAGCCTCATGCCATACAAGGGTTGGCGGCACGGAGAAGTGGATCAGGGTGTTTCCAGACGGGTGCCCGTCGTCCGAATCCGATCGGCATGCAAGGTCAGAACATTTGCTGAGGCCCTCACTTCGGCTTCTGGTGCAACCAATCTTGTACTGTTTGTGTCCTATCTCTTGGTGGGGTCCTGGATGGTTTCACCCCCGACACACATACTGATTACAAAAAGGTACATTTCAGGCCCGACTAGCATGAACGAACCGAGTGGCACGAGTATCGCTTCGGTTCGGGTAGGACAATGGTGTTACCTTAGCGCCGGTGAACCGTGGAAAGTTGAAGTGAGGGGGGATTGCGAGTACGCTCTCCCTCCTCCGTGGGTCTTCACTTCTCTGACGGTCGCCGGAAAATGAATAGGGACGATGTGCTCGGATTCTGAGCAAACAAGCCTGTTAAAATTTCGTCGTGGTCGCGGATGCAAGCTTAAGCCGACAACCTGCCGGTAGCTGACGAAGGCGCGCACCGACGTACCCAAGCGTGTCTGAATAGTCCAAATCACCTTGCAATTGAAGCTGTGCGCTTTGCATTCCTGTGAAGAACAAACTCGCGGCCACTTCCGTATGTGAGTCCGTCCGTTCCCGTCGCATCCCACCCCGGATTTCGATATTCCCAGGATGGAGCTTGGGTATGGCTGCACAATGACGAGCTGCCGTCCCTCTTTCTGCTCTTAAGGATTCCGTTGGCCCTTCGACAGCATCGTCATTGACACCCCGTTCACCAACACGCTCTTTTGCTATTCGCTCTCCACGTCCTCTCCGCCGCAATGGACAGCTTCGACACACACACTCTTCCCCTCGTCACTCTCGAGGACGCACAGGCACTCTCTTGCCACCTCACTTCTTCCGCCGCACTCTGCGAGACGGCCATATCGTCCGGCGCACCCCCTCTACTCGACCCGCCAGTCAACCAAGAAGTTATCGATGGGAACGGGACGTACTCATGGTGCACTATCGCCTGATGCCCAGGCTTGAAACTTGACTCTCCTCGGCCTTCGCTTGACTTGTTCGTCGTGTTCTCTTGATTCTCCTCCTGCATCCTTACTGACTCCGTCATGCTTAGTATCACCCATCGTCGGCGACGAGTTCGAGTTAACTTATCGTTATTTAAGTTGGCTGGATGTCGTCCGACAGTGTCTGGTTCGGCGCGGGTTGGGGTGTATATTCGTTCGGTCTGCTAGAGTTGGATTTGCTTCGAAGTCTCCGCATGTATCGTTACGCTATCTATTCTGACTCGCTCGGTGATATATGTGATGTATTTGTCATCTTCCGACAGTTTTTATCTCCTCCATAACTCGTGGCAGCGTGAACCTCAAAGACATCTTAATGAGTAACACTAATACAGTAACGAAGAAACTGGAAGGACGCTAATAATCAAAGATGAGACGAAATAGACATAAAGATATATATTCCGTCCTCCCTCACGACACGTACGATGGACCTCACTTCTAACAACTTTCTCCAGCATTTGGACGACAGAGAGGGCGAGGAAAGGACGTTCGAGCATCACTGTGGTACCTTGACTACTGAGCCTCAGGCCTTAGATCTTAGTCGTTGCGGTACCGTTGTGACCGCAACCTGAGGGCGGCCCCGGGCCAGCGACTAATAAGTTCGGTGTAGGACGTCTTCACGGTCTGGATCGCACGTTCTGTGTCCGACAGGTATCATAAATGCCAGAAGCAAGAGGTAGACAACAGGCTGGGATGTGTAGAGCTCGTACGGAAGACCAAAAGCAGCGAGCAATAGAAAACCAGAGTGTTGGCGGCCACACGCACCAACGCTGCAACCACAGGCGATCTATTGTTCCCCGGACGCCGAATTAGACGCCCTTGGGTTATGCTACCACGTGATGTAGCGAGAGGCCATTGTTCGGGTGAGGGCCTTTGTTCGTGGGCACCTTTCCACTGTTCCTCGAGCTCATAAGGATGGAGAGTATACCGCAGTGCCGCATCTGCGCTCGCTCGCACTCATCTTTGTCGCCGTCATGCACGCCGACCCCACCTACCCTCTTTTGCCTGTCTTCGCCTTCCTCGGCTTCGTCGTCGGCCTCATCCCTCTCCCATGGCACCTCCAAGCTTGGAACGCTGGCACTTGCGTCTACATGATCTGGGCCTCATTTGCTTGCCTCATCCAGTTTGTCAACGCCATCGTATGGAGAGAAACTGCACTCAGTGTAGCGCCAGTATGGTGCGATATCTGTGAGTGCCTATCTTGCAATGTGTCCATCTTGCGACGTCTCAGTGCTCGTGCACCGCCAACAGCGACAAAATTTATCATCGGGGCAGGCGTTGGAATCCCTGCCTCAACTCTTTGCATCAACAGACGCCTGTACAATATCACCTCTGTCCGCTCTGTCTCCATCACGCATGAGGAGGTACGTGCCATAGCTCATCGATGCCGGTGGCATCTTTGACAATACCTTCTATTCTAGAAACGCCGTACTATGATTGTCGATCTCTGTATCTCCGTCGGCCTCCCGGTCCTCGTAATGGCTCTCCGTGCGTTTCTACTCCCGGATTCCCATCTTCACGACATCTCACACGAGCTTTAGACTACGTCGTTCAGGGTCACCGATTCAACATCCTGCAGGGTGTCGGTTGCCTTCCAGAGATTTACAACACTCCCCCTGCCTACCCCCTGGTTTTCATGTGGCCTCCTCTCATCGGTTGCGTGTCCTTCGTCTATGCCTGTAAGCCAACATTCGCCCGTCGGCTTGCCAGAGTAGTGCTGACTTCATCACAGTCTTGACTCTTCTCGGTTTCTTTAGGCATAGGATCCAGTTCCGCGAGGTCGTTTCTTCCAACGGTGCTGGCATGACTGTCAGTCGTTACTTCCGACTAATGCTCCTCTCGATCTCGGAGATGGTCTGCACCATCCCCATTGGCGCCTATAGCATCTACATCAACACTGCTGGCGTCAACCTGGCTCCTTGGATCTCCTGGGCGAACACCCACGCGCAGTTCTCCCATGTCGAGATGGTCCCCGCCGTGTTCTGGCGACAGAACCGCTCCTTCCTCATCTCCGTCGTAATGGGTCAGTGGGTGTACGTCTTTGCCGCCTTCCTGTTCTTCGCCTTGTTCGGCTTCGCGGAGGAGGCCCGGAAGCACTACGTGGCTACCTTCTGGTGGGTCATGAAATGGTTCGGGGTTCGTCCCAAACAGAAGAGCGAGAAGATGCAATTCAGCAAGCTTTCCGGGTAAGTTATAAGCTATACCTTGATGCTGCACCGTTACTGATGTGGCTTACCTAGGCTCAGCTATGGGAAGCCGCCTCCGTCGGCATCCGCGTCGTCGGACTTCCAATCTCTCCCTCCTTATTCACCTCGCTCCACCCCGTTCACGCCTCGCAAGCGTCCAGAATCGCTATCCCCTTCTCTCGCTGGCAGCTTCGGCGACCTCGATCTCGAGAAAGGCATTTCGGATGCGAAGTCGCCCGCAACCCAAAGCGAGTTCTCGGTAGAATACCAATACCCAGACACGGAGTGCGGGGTCATCATCATCTCGGACGAGTGTCCTGCCAGCACGCCACCGACCCCGGTCGCACCTCTCCGCTCCATACCCCCTGCGATCACTGTCCCAGAGTACCATCGACCGTTCTCGCCACCAATGGGCCAACAAAATGATTTCTTGGACTGCTCGAGGTCGCCACCGCGCAAGGCGTCGGCGGGCAACATCTCCATCGTAGTCCACACAGAGACGACGACCTACTAGAAGATCTCCTGCGCTTTCTCTGCTATCCATCGCATGCCCCTCATACCAATCCGCACGTCCATCATGCTCTTCCCGAACTTTACGCACACCGTCTACGCTCGATACCTGTAACACTATCTCCTGATGGCTTTACACGCCGACACTCGCTTCCTTGTATCGTTATTCGCACTAGATGTGCCCGCTGGTTTCCTCGTGGTTCCTTCGTCCCATTCTCTGTAGCCTATTTTACACAAGCTCCTCTTGTTTCTCGGAAACCCATCGCTATCGTTGTCACTGTAGACGGCTTAATAATATCAGTCGGTGTTTGAGGCACTACTTTCCCTTGCAACCTCTAGTCGCGTTCGTCTCTCCCGTCCGGTAGAATCTAGCGTCGGCCAACTCGCGTAGCCATGTTGCACAGCGATCAAGAGCGGCACCGGAGGGATCAACGTTCGTGCATGTGTGGAACATACTACATAGGATCGAGTCCTCCAGGGGCACTGCGCCGGTCACGATGTGCTAGGTGCTATTGTAGAGTGACACGGGTGGTTTAGTACTGCCGAAGATATGAAGTCCGGCCGTATCAACGCACCCGCCCAAAGCGCCAGTTTGAAAGCAGGTTTGGGATGGCGCGATACGTGTGGTGACAACAGCTATGAAAATCGCCGGCGGACATGTGAACAGTCCACGACAGGGTAGTGAAGACTTGACTACTGATTGCCTGAGGTTCTTTGGTGAGGCCGTGCAACGTGCGAAGGAGCCCGAGCCAGAGCAAGGAGGCGTAGACGGCAGAGGAGAGACCGAGGCTGATGGAGGTCGGCCAGGTGTCACATTCTGAAGAAGATCGAGAGAAAGGTATTGAAATTAGTCTTGACACACACGTTATCCGAAATAACAGAGAAGCGGCCCTAAAAGAATCAAACCGGGGAATCACGGAGGGCCAAGACGGGGACAAAACGGAGGCATACGCGGGTTAAGAGCCTGAGCAGGCCGCGGGATACTCGTCTCCGACAGGCCACTAAAAGCAGCCCAGAAAAGGGCTTAAATGATTTCGGTGCTATGTATGCAAGCGTTAGCACAGAGTCGGCGGAAGTAAGTACGGGAAACGCACTTTGACTAGGCCCTGTAAGGGTGCATGGCCTGCCTAGCATAGCAGAAATATAGAATGTCTGCGAATGACCGCCCGCCCTGGAATTGCTTCAGCTCAGAATAGCCCTCAAGCTGCTCCCGATCTCGCATGCTCGTATAGAGAGGGACCCGATAATAAGGGATGCGCTCACCATAACTCGGAGGCTCATCCGATGCGCATACCTGCTGACCCCGCCATGATGGATGCGAACACCTTCACCCCAGTGACCTTCCCATCCTTGTCTATTCGCCCTCGTCCTCTTTTTCACTATTTCACCGCTCACCTCCTCGTCCGAAACCAGAACGTACATGCATTTGTGTCCCCGTGTAAAACTGTGGTGTGGTTGATGCTCCTCGCATTGGGGCGTGATAGTTAAAGTAGTGCGGTGGTGCCGTCTGGCTCATGCCATAAATCAGCGGAGAGGCATAGGGTTTCCGGGCTGGACGATCCCTCAAGGTGGAGAGGGTGCGTCGCGCTGGGCATCCCGTCGACGTAAACGCAAGCCAATATCCTTGCACCTTATAACAAAAACGACAAAAAGATCAGCTCATGGGCGGGATCCTGATCAAGCTCGAAACAACAGGCCCTTCATTTACCGTTTCATGATAAACCTGGGCGCACAACACGAGGCATCAGTAAGAGCTCCATTGGGAGATCAAGTTTCAAGTCAAGAAATCTGCGCCCAGGACCCTGAGCAGTTGTCACGAAACGTTGGCGCTGTTGCGATGGTGATACAGCATAATGGAGGCCCAGGGAGTACAATTGCATGGCGACGGGCAGCGGCGAGTGTCCACACGCCATGCGAAATAACCAAGCGTGAGGGGACAGGGATGTTTTCATGTGGGGTGTCTCCAACACAGGGAACCGGCGCAGGACTGGTCCTCAGCTTGTACAGGTTCAAAATGGTTTCCGCTTTGAAAGGTGAAAGGTGGTCCATAGAATTACTCCCGGGAGGTCGAGTATATGATGAAAGGATTTGCACCAGTGAAGTCACTGCCCCCGAGCGCGAGGCCGTCAAGTTGCTGGGGTGTCTTGGATGGAAGGGCGTTCGTGCTAAATTCACAACATGTTCTGCGTCTTCAATTGTAAGCACTTCAACTGCCTGTAGATGAGGAAAAAGCAGACCAAGGGTGTCTCATGGTAGAGAATCGCTACTAGAGGCGAACTCTGGCCTTGACCTTGATGTTGACTCAGCTTCCTGCCGGAGGGGCCGGACACCGGCCCGCAGTGAGCCGGAGTGATGCGCCCAAACCCCCGGCGCTCTTGTGTCGGACGAGTCGACCTCGGCGGGTCTCTTCTGCCCATCGTTTCGTCCTCGCGCTGAAATGATGGCTCTGTAATCCTGGTGATCCGTTAAGCTTTCAATTCTGAAGCTGAAGCGTTCAAGTCAAGCCCTAGGTTGTTGTAAGGTATGAGTGACAATTAGCCTAATTGTCACTAGCACACTTGGACGTCGTCAGGTAGTTCATGAACTGGGGCCGTCTCTGCCTTCTTAACTGACAGAAATCCTGGCGTAGATACACCTACCCTTAGAACACGATGCCCTAGAGTGGCTTACAACATGTGCGTCCCACGAAGCATGCCGTCTACTGTTACCTCACGACTTCCAAGCTACATTACTGTCTGGTGCGTATACGTAGCCTGTTACGTCATTATGCTTGCAAGACTAAAAGAATCGCTCCTGGCACCCAAATACGAACGCATTCTACACTCGACGGTCAAGTTGCTTAGACTGTACGAAATCTGTGGTAGTTGGAGCCCTCGGAACCTTGCCAACCATTACAGGAGCGCGGGCAGGCGAGGCTCTCGTCGGATTTCCTGTCCATCGGTGCGTTTTTTGAACTCATCGTTCAACCTGGTCTATCCAATATTGCATTTATCGCTACCTCCTGCTCGTTATCCAACATAGTTCTAGGGATCGAAGGATGACCACTCCATTGGTCGTCTGTGGCGCTCCAGGCGTCGTTGTGGCGGAGAGAATGTGTCGGCAGTGCCCTACGTGCGGTGACTAATGAGCCTTTGGGCCTTATTCTATGGCGGCTTCACGTACGGACGATGGTGCTGAATGCTCCTTTCGTAGTCGGGGTGCGCATCCCGAGCACGCGCCATTACCACGTGGGGTCCGGGGCGAGGAGCTGTATTGTGGTCCGGTGCCGCCTTTCTCGATTACTACGACATGTTCGTCGCCCCGCATAGATCCAGACGCGGCGTCCCTCTCGCCCCATACACCCTCGCCTCTGCACCCCTCGCCTCGTAGCCTCATTTGTGGCGTGCGGACACCCTCGACGCCGGTATAAGGTCCTCGATATGCATCTCGCAAACCGTCAAGCCTTGCAGCCTCTCCTTCCGGCGTATCGACTCTTCCTACCTGCGATTTGACCTCTCCATCTCGCCTTCCGACCCCTCCTGCCCGCACACAGACCCGCCCTCCCCACGTCCGGCCCATTCTCCTCACCCCCGACCCTACCTCCCTGCGACTCGACCTCCCATTCCCGCGTACCATCCTCTACCGTCCCCCGCTCTTCTCTTTGCACTATACCCCAGTCGTGCGGGAACCGTGGACAGCAGCTGTACCCCACATATGCCCTCTGGCGACGGAACCCGCCCCAGCCGCATCTCTCTTGTCATCGCCAATCCGCATGGTCTGTGCAACCTCGACCCCGACGAGCACCACCGTATGGCAAGGATCGCGGCCAACGGGACCGTCCGGCTTACCCTCCCGGAGGCTGGCCCGGTGTTTCCAATGGTGGCTACGCTCGAGGTTGGTGGCGAGACACCGTCTACCCCTCCGAGCCCGCGTCTCTCCCAGCCGCCGGACGTACCAGTACCCAGTGGATCCAGCGATGTGGTGCACCGCGTATGTGACTGTGCGCCTCTTCGATTTTCCACACTGGTCGTCCAGTTCCCGTCGGCGACTGCCCCGGTTGGTGAACCAGAGAGGTTTCGCGCGATTGTGGCAGCTCTTGACGTTGTGACGCTTGTAGTCATCCTCCCTTATACCAAGAAAGGCGCACTTGCTTGTCGTCTTGTGCGTGTATTGAATGCCTTCTCGGCAGTCTCACTATTCACGACATCTTCTGGTCATAGGAAACTATATGCCATGGTTGTGAGCTGCTTCCGCAACTGAGGCAACTCTTAATCACCGTCCACTCAGATGGTATCGAAGACACTTTGAGCGTAAGTATGTCACCTGAATGCCATTCGAGTGTCTCGAGTGTGCAGCTCGACACACAGGATATATTGAATCGTTTACTCGGCCGTCTTGTCCGAGTCTGTAATACTCTTAACTTTGTATATGGGAAAGAGGAGACGAAGTCGGGTACACTGGATGTAACTCGCTGGTCGCGACTTTAAGTCGGTTCGCTGGTTCCTCGACGCATGCATGCCGGTCAAGTTTATGGAAGTGCCACCTGCCGGAGGGGATGTTGCATGTGTTGGGTTGTGCTCGCGCCCGCGTCTGATTCCATCTTGTACTGTACATTATGAGTTAGATTCTTGTTCGTCCATGTATTTAGCTACGCCTCCGACGCGTCGTCCCTCACGCGTTTGCCATCAGCGTTCAAACGCGACTCTTGCCGTCCCGTACGCTCTCCCGCGCGCTCCGTTTCCTCCTACAGCATGCAACCCACAACTACGGTCACAGGACTTGATGCTCGATAGCTGGATACCAACCTCCCCTTAGTACTTAGTGTAGAGTGATGTTGGAGTGATGTATTCTTTCGTCTAAGTGGCTAAGGCGCGCGGCGCATGCGCACGAGTACTCATATAGTAATGCTTACGACAAGCAGATGATCATCTGATATGATCGATCAAGTACTCAACGGTGACGTTAACCTACAAGAGTCGATGCAATTGCAACTAGCTAGCTTGAATATCTGAGCCGGAGTATTTTCAGCCTGAGGTTACAGGTGAGTGGTGTCAACGATATTATTCATTCTGTATGCTTAGGTTATGTTGGTTTATTGGAGGTTTTCGCGGTTCTGGTTCAGGTCCAGGTCCAAGCGCGCGACAAATTCGGCCTACTCGCCGTCGACGGCCCTTCTGTTAACGACGTACTGGCAGATCACGCCCATCCCATCCCAGTTCGGGTGACAAGTCCAAGGTTCCTTCACCTTAGCAGGGGGACGTCGGCTTGAGGTCTGACTCATTTGTTTTACAGCCAAGCACACACGGGAGTGGAAATGCTAGACCATGACGTCCTTATCCTGGTGGCACAAATATTGGCCCTATCGTCCTCCTTTCACGACGTGTCGATGATGTCTCGAACATGCAGGTTCCTTCATTTTGAGTGTGCATCTCTCCTTCTTACCCCTCGACATCTCGTGGTGAACCGTATCGAATCGTTTTGCCGGTTCATGCTCGCCGATAAGCACCGGCGGTTTCCCCTACTGTCCCGGTGCCGTAGCCTCTGTCTCATGAGTGCCGATCCTCTACCCGAACCCGTTGTGAACATTCTAGAGGAGACTCTACCACACGCCACCATGCTCCCTTCTCTTCGCTTTCTTGGGTTAGAGTGTATAATGCTTTCATCTCCACGAGTCCTCCCCGCATTTTCAGCGCTCACTGGAGTTTATCACCTTGACATCGACACACCCGATTCTACTACTACAGGGATGTCGCCTTATGTCAAGCTTCTGAAGACGCTGCAGTCTCCGCTAAAGGGCGTCAAACTATCACTGCCTTATAGACCGGACAGGAAGTATCAGCATGTTTGGTACAACCGAGCAATGGATCCCATATGGCTCTTCACCTCCCTTTCTTCGACGCTGGAGTCGATCTACCTCGTCGGGCGTATCACAGTGGAAGGATGCTCAATCACACACGTTTATCCTCGCCTCACGCATCTGACAATTCCCCAGCATTCCCTGCCATTTGCCCGTCCATATATCAAAGCATTCCCCTGCCTGCGTGTTCTCCATTTCGACTACACGTTTTTCCAATGGGGGACGGCTCGCATGCCTATACTCGGGCTATCGGAGGCTACGCTGCGGGGCAGATCCTCCGAAGACCTTCGGAAGAATAACAGGGAGGATCAAATCGCTCATGGATCATGGACCACGCTGGAGTACTTCATGGCGATTACCGTGGACGCGTACATGGCGGGCCTGACATGCCGAATCCCCAGCCTGCATCTCATTGCGTGGGGAGGACCCATGGAGGACGAAATTTTAGCAATCTGCGCCATGTTTTCCGATGCTCTCCCATCTCACTTTCGCCTTGCCCTGCGCCCTGCACACGTCGATTACCTCGCTGCCCTTTTTTACGAGCGCGCGGAGCTGTTCTCCTCACTCTCCTCGCTTGAGCTGCGTCTCGATCTCGCCGATATGCCATTTGATTTCAAGTCATTCCTTGTGCGTGACATGATCCGATCTTTTGCACTCAATATCGCAGTTTAATATCCTGACTATGTCCTGGTCGCATAGGATACTATTGGAACTGCGCTCCAACGCCTCTCTATAGCCTCTTTACAAGTTGAGATCAAGTGCTTAACGCACTTGTCCTCAAAGAGATCGGAGAGCTACTGTCGTTCGATAGGAACCCCACGGGCGACTTGTTACACACTAGAAGCAATGGCTAACGAGGAAATTGAAGGTCGCATGCGATATTTCCTGAAAAAGGTCCCCACGCTTCGTCGAGTAACAATTGCTTGGGGTCAATGCGTATTCTCCGTGCCCAACCACGTCATCACAATGGATCTCGACAGTGTTCCGCACATCTCCGAAAGAGTAGGACGGCCTGGAGACAAGTACTGGCAGGATGGCTATCACAACTGGGGCATTGCTATCGGATAGTCTGAGGCAAGTCATTTGCTATCGACCTGCACTAGCGATACATGTTAATTTATAAGAAGAGCAGCTAGCAGTCAGGTTCTGCGAAGTCCAAGTTATTTGACAACTTATGGACATCGCGCTGGAGGATGCTGGAGTCCGAATAGAAACATTTTCATCGGAATAGGTACAGGACAAAAAGATAGTGGTATAGATGACCGTTCCCGTTCGTTAGCACGGGAGACCGCGAACATGCACTCATCATGGGACAACTCACACATCATACCCCTCCACCCGCTAGCCATCAACGCTCAGTCTGATGAGTCCTCAAAAGCACCTACTCGCTAGTACTGCCATCCCATCTCACAACACCGTTCCACGAACCGACAGTTACGGCCAGGGCTGCCTTGACTCTCCAATATTTAGCTCAGGCTGTCCAGTGCGAGAAGTTCAAACACAAGGCGGCGACAATACCACTTCAGCGGGAATTGACTAAGACAATAATCTGAAGAGACAAGGTCTGAGGGCAGTAGGATGTAGAGGTCGGAAGTTTGACATTATCCTTAGAAGATACACAACATACCCATCAAGCTTGGAGGATGTATTCCATTGCGCTGGGCGTCACGGCGACCATATGGATGGCGATGAAGATCTGGCACCGGCCGCAGGCGGCTCCATAATTGGGGACATGGCCACGATGTCACCCTTCTTCAAGTTCTTGGAGCCACGCTCAATGCGGCACGCAGATATCCCCGTCACGCCCAATCCCAAGAGCCGCCCGCCGATGTCGATGAAAGCCATCCCTGGCCCGGGTCCGTCATCCATGACGGGAAATGCAGACTTCGTCGCCGGCAAGCATTCTTGGATAGCTACGGTGTCCCAAAGCCCCAACTCGACGACAGGTCGCCGGCGGAGGTGTACGCGCGACACATCTGAGCCCGACGCGACCCGCTCCCCGAAGCGGGCACCACGGAAAGTCAAAGGCTTGGTCACCCAAACAAGGAGACGCGCGTACCGCGCGAGGGCCTCCGCCGTGAAGCCGAAGATGAGGAAGAAGATCGCGCACGGGATGGGGGTCCATATCCTGAAGTTGATCACCATCACGACGGCTGCACTCTGTCGACAGATCACGGCCGCTACGCTGTCCACGCGCCCAAAGCCCGAGTGCAGGTCCGTGAGCCCGCGGTACGGATACAGGCCCTCGCGAAGATTGATAATGACCATGTAGATCGAAAGGGGGACAGTGAAGAGGACGTTCGCGACTGCGAGCACGATGAGACGATAGTAGCGGCTCGTCGTGAGGCCCGTCTCGACGATCTGGAGCCGCCTGAGGTCTCTGGTGCGGGCGAGCGTGCCGCGGAGCGTGAGGATGGCGTAGACTGCGGAGGCCAGTCCGATGGGGACCGGCCAGACGGTGTTGAGGAGGATGGAGAGGAACGTGTTGGGGTACTCTTCGACGCATCCGATCCCTTCCAGGATGTTGAAGCGGTGGCCCTGGTAAAACCAAACTGCGAGACAGCGTGAATAGTCGCATAAAATGACCAGTCTGTCGACTTACACAGTGCCATAGCCAGCAGGGGGATCCCGAGTCCGATCAGGAGGTCAATCAAGATGTTCCGTCGCTTCTGCGCCGTAGAGGAATGGGTCGCGTCTCCAGTCACGTTCACAATGTGGTATAAACGACGCGTGATGACAAGCGAGCTGGAAACCACGCCGATGGTGCTCGCTACGTAGAAGCGAATGTCTAGGGAGCACGGGGTCTTTAGCACATTTATAGCGAAATGAGGGCGAGAACTTACAAATATCGCACTAGACAGGGACAAAGTTGATAGCGTTCTCCCTCCACAGAAGCATGTTGATTCCATTGGTGAAGCAGAGCCCACCAATCCAGAGGATATACAAGACGCAGCCGATATTCCATGCTGCAAGGAGGCGGTAAATTGCCGGACCCGTAAAGTAACAGAATACTGACCTCGTAAATGCCAAAAGAGAGGGATAGCGACCAACACAGCTCCGAGGAGGGACAACGAGGCTGTTGCGTCGATATGGGGAATCCAGTAAGGAGCCATGGCGGCGCACATGGAGCTGGTACAAGTCAGTCCATGTAGATATGCTAATCGTATGGCAAACGCACCCGAGCTACGCCATAGCTGATACGGTGTCCCGTTGGGAACCAGCCTTCGATGTCGGCCACACTTGACAGACGTCAGACGCCGGAGGCAGCAACACTGGCAGATAACGTACAACGCGACCACATACATTTCACATAGAATGCGTTTCCCACTCAGGAACCCGTTCAGCGCACAAAGTCGACGTAATGGCGAGGTTCGAGGGCTCGCACACGCCGCCGCTCGAAGCGAGTGTCGGCGACCGTAGGCTGATAGCTGGCAGTTGCCAACAGCATCCCCTTGTCTTGCTGCCAGTAGAAGCGAGTGCGAGGCACGCTCTTTGTTGGCAATGAAGGGCCGAAGCAGCATGGCAGAGACACCTGTCGTATGGCAAGCGCAGCCTCTACGTGCTTCCAGAGCATTGGTCAGTGCCAGAGGACCATTCGCCAGGCAAGAAAAGGTGGAGGTTGCAGAGATGGAACTTTCTCAATCTACAGGCTGGGAATAGTCGAAGGAAGAAAGGTCCACGAAGAGGAAGCGGGTGTTCCGGGGACGACAAGTTGCGGGCTTATCACAAAACGATACATCAGCAAGGACAAAAAAGACCTCGGTTGTAGGAGAAGACATACGCATACGCAAGGGATTGCGAGTGGACTTTCCCGCTCTAAGACTGGAGTTCGTTCGACGGCGGACTCATCCACGACGAACTAGAACGCGAGTCCAAAGCAACAATGACACCGCATCATACTCGCAGCGCCACCAATGACGGCACAAAGAGACATAAGCACCTAAAGGAGCTGGGGCACACAGGAAGACCACTCACGAATGTCGCGCTAACTCGCTGAGGCCTTCCTGCCATTAAGCCTGGCAATTGTCGCCCATCGCGCCTAGTCTGAGTCGTCCAGAAGGACAGCATACACATACATTTACGTCCTAGAGAAGCAGATTGAGAAGCGTGAAGAGGCCTCTGGTTTGTAGGAGAGGGATGGAAACAGATGGGTATACTTAGTAGAGCGCATCGCCGCCTTCGCGAAGACGCCCAAACCTGATATTGACATGTATTTGGCCACCTCCAGCAGGCCACACGGCCCGAAACCTCCTGGGACTTGGAACTGCTCCGAGTCGGGCTCTCAACTCAGGCGATGACGATGCAAGGAAGAGTCTGCAGGTATAAGTACGTATGGATTCAGGGCGATGATTAGCCTTCGTGGATATGCTACACAGGAGCTAAGGCGCGACGTTTCTAGTATAGATACACGGTGGAAAGCGGGGAAAGACGTGTGTGCAAAACGCAAGCGACAGTCAAGTGAGCGGCGAGACCTATGAGGAACACATAGCGACAACATGGAGACAGAAAAATAAAGGAAGGATCCACAATAGTGTCCAGGGAAACGACGAGCCCTCCGTCGAATTCGAAGGCATCTTGGAGGGCCAAACCATGTCTGAATTACGCCGCATCCAAGGGCGAGCGCATAGACGGTGGAGACTTGGTGTACGCCGGCGGCGGCTCCGTGACCGGGGCCATGACGACAATGTCCCCCTTCTTGGAGCTGCGCTCGATGCGGTATACTGAGACCCCGCTCGTGCCCAGTGGCAAGGCCCGGGAGCACTCGCCACTGCCGACGAGACGTGTCGAGGGCCCGTCCGCGTCATCCATGGCTAGGAGTCCCGGCTTCGTCATCTGCCAGTCTTCCGAGTCCCAAAATCCCGACTCGACGACAGATCGCCGGCGAAAGTGCAGCGTCGACACCTCCGACGCAGCTCGTGGCTGCCTGAAGAGCACCACACCAAATGGCTTCGCCACCGAAGCGAGGGCGCGCCGGTACTGCATGCGTGCCTCCGCGGTGAAGCCGAACATGACGAAGAAGAATATCGCGCACGCGATGGGCGTCCAGATCCTGAAGTTCATGAGGGACACCACCGTGGCGTTCTGGCGCCACACGATCGCGGCCGTGCTCTCCACACGTCCGAAGCCCGAGTGAAGGTCTGCGAAGCCACGGTAGAGGTACAGGCCCTCACTGAGGTTGGTGACGATCATGTAGATGGAGAGGGGGATGGTGAAAAGGATGTTCGCTGCCGCGAGCGCCATGAGGCGGTAGTAGCAGCTGGTGCTGAGGTCCGGCTCGACGACCTGGAGCTGCTTGAGATCCCTGGTGCGGTCGAGGGCACCCCGGAGGGAAAGGAAGGCATAGACGGCTGTGGTGAGGCCAATGGGGATGGGCCAGGACGTAGTGAGGAGGATGGAAAGGAACGTGTTGGGGTAGGCTTCGACGCAACCGACGCCTTCCAAGATATTGAAGCGATGACCTTGGTAGAACCAAACTACGAGGTAGAGAGTGTCAACGGGGTAATCAAGACGTTTGAATGTGGACTTACATAAAGCAACGGCCAGCAGCGGGATCCCGAGTCCAATAAGAAGGTCGATGATAATCTTACGTCGTCTCCGTGCCGCAGAAGTGTCCATTGCAGTTGCTGTCATGTTGGCGATATGATACAGACGGTGAGTGATCACGAGGGAGCTGGAAACTACGCCGACGCTGCTTGCGATATAGAAGCGAATGTCTGTGGGAGAGAGGGTCTCGAGCGCATTCGCATAGAAAGGAGGAGGGGGACTCACAAATATCACACCAGGCGGGTGCAAAGTTAATAGCATTCTCCCGCCAGAGCAGCATGTTGATCCCGTTGGCTAGGCATACCCCACCTATCCAGAAAATATACAGGACACAGCCCGTGTTCCATGCTGCAACGAATGGATGCATGTCAGTGCGTGCAAACCTTGAAAATCAAAAACGCACTCACCTCGTAAGTGCCAACAGAGAGGGATAGTGATCAACACAAATCCGACCAGGGACAGCGCTGCTGGTGCATCGACCTGGGCGATCCAGTAAGGAGCCATGATGAGGGAAGGCAGACGTGGGCGTGCTCACTTATGTATAAGCACGCCTCTCCCATGCCCACCCAGGCCACGAGTAGCACCGTTGAGATGCTGTTACGTCGTACGGTTGTCCTGTTGTTGACGGGCGGTCGATGTCGGCTACGACCTCCTCAGGTGAGTGCTGATAGGCGTGTGCCACTCCGTCGGCAGCGGGCGTGGACCTGGGCCTAGCACGCTTTAGTAGGTCGAACGCTTGAGATATGGCCGAGTGGGATCCTCGTTCTCATGGCTCTGGATGGCCCGCTTCCCCCCTCGTCCATCTTCTGAGGTACACAGTGCGTTTCTGCAGAAATGGCAGTAAGGAACAGTGAGAAGAAATGGTGTAATATGGTTCAGCGCTGACCACGGGCAGTCGCATTCCATTCTCGCAACGATAGATGGGGCGCTTAGGTACGGAAGCGTCCCTTACTCGACGCCGCCCGCTTGACATCGGGACACGGCTGTTACTTGACCCTGCGGGAGCGATGTGAATTTCGCGCGAGTGAGTGGCACGCTGAAAACGTGCGATGTAACCACGACCGAACTGCCGTAAAAGAGCGAGAAGGCGCATACATGTCCTCTCCCTTGCAGCATTCCAGGTACAAGCAGATCCTATGCAACCTTGGGTGCATGATCTGGCAGCGCAGAAGAAGGAACGGCCTCGGTGGATGCCAGGGATAGGTCTGATGCAAAAACCTTCAAATTTGAACCCGATGTACGTATGCAGCCGGTCTCGGACCTTTGCGATTAAAACAGACGCGTAACTTGTAATTTATGTACTTACGGATGTCGCGACGGCCCCGGCGGGCATCTAGTTGGGTCCATCGTGGCAGGCCATCACTCCATTGTGGGCGCGTGTGGGTAGCCTTACCAACCCCAAAGAGTTCAGCTGCGCGCGCCCGAGCTTCAAGGAGTGTCGCGGACGAATTCCGCCCACTGTATGACGCTGAAGAGTTCCATTAGACTATAATAGTAATAGTTCTTCGCCAATGATAACGTACTGGTTGGAAGGGAGATCCTTAGGCGCAGAGAACATGGTCACGAAGGCCAAGACGAACGAAGCACGACGAAGACAAGGAACTCCCTTTTCGTCCAACCGCTTGATGGATTCCGGCACTTCCCGGCAGAACCCACGCGGGGCGCTTGTTTCCCCTTGTGAACTTTCAAGCTTCGAATTCAAGTGGCATCCGACTCACTTGCCAGCGGTCCACACCAGGCCAGCACCAGCTTCGATGACAGGGCTTCGGGCAATTTCGGCTTCTACAGTGCTTCTGGGTAGAACACCATCCTATACGACCCACATTCTTCAGCGCCACGGCTGATATCGAATTTCTCGTGGTCTGCGCCCATCGCTAGCACATGGTCAGCAGCGCGGTCGGCGAAGTATGGACGTGTATCCTGACCCCACAAACACCGGTCCCTTTGCAGCTTCGGAGAGGTATATCTTCTCACATTGGTCGTACCTACTCATCAGCTTACGAAACTCTCCGCTACAGGTTTTGCTTCGCGATGTGCTCGGCGTTGAGCTACACATGTTTCTTGCGAGTCGATACCGGTAGAGATGAACGCCATTCACCCACTTGGAAACCCTCAAATATGGCCCCTTGAAACGTTCGAAGATCTATATAACACCCCTTTCTGCAGATCACAACCATCCCGCGACGATATCCTCCCGCACGTTCTGCTGTCACTGCTATGATCTATCTCCTTGCTTTCGTGCTAGCCGTCTGGTCAACGTGGCGGGTCAGCAAACAGATATTCGCAAAGTCTACTCTCGATTTTGTACCCGGACCCTTGAGAGCGTCGTTCTTCACCGGTAGGTACACAGTCGTGACTCGGGCGCCTTGACGCCAACTCATCTCGAACGCAGGAAATCTTTCCCAGCTGTTAGACTCGCAAGGCTGGGACTTTCATACACAAATTGGGGAGCGATTTGGACCGGTCGTGAGAATCAACGGCTTTTTCGGGGTTTGTCTGCATTTCAAAGTTGTTGAATCCAATGCATCGTGGCGTAACGACTTCGACGTGCACAACAGAGGCCTTGGTTGTACATCTTCGACCCTCTGGCTCTTCAACATATAGTTAAAGATACCGCCACTTACGATGAGCTGCCTTGGTACTTACAGTCGTTGTCATTTCGTCCTCTTCGTCCTGGCACGAGAATTTATGCCACCGTTGCGTAGGAGCAATTGTATCCTGCTAGGTCCTGGAGTCTTATCTGTCACAGGTGCAACCCATTCCTTGTCTTAGTGCTCTGACTCACGTTTCTGATTTTCGTGGTTCTCAGGCGAGACCCATCGGAAGCAGAGGAAGATGTTCACCCCGCCCTTCGCCTCCAGACATCTTCGGGGTCTTGACCCCGTATTCTACAGCGTGACACGCAACGTGATCCTGCTTCACACCCCACTCTCTGCTCTTTGCTGACGCAGCAACTTATAGCTGGTGAATGCGATTTCGCTGTGCGCTGGCGACGACACACAGGACGTCGACATACTTCAGTGGATGTCCCGTGCCGCCCTCGAGTTGATCGGCCAGACCGGTCTCGGCCACTCGTTCGACCCGCTCACGCAGGACGTATCAAATGCCTATTCGGACGCAGTGAAGAACTTCGCGTGAGTGTAGTCCTCTTGACCTGTTGGACTTACTTGGCTCAGAAAACTACACATTTAGGCCGGTTGCTACTAGCGGAGAGGTAATGTTACTGCGGCAGCTTACCCCACTGGTGGGCTCGTTCGGTCCGGCTTGGTTGCGCCGGTGGCTCGTGGAGAAGGTGCCAATCGCCGGCGTGCAGAAGCCGATCCACATTTCCGACACTCTCCATCTGCAAACGAGCGAGCTATTGCGGGACAAGAAGGCCGCCGTTTTAGTCAATGGCACCACGAACGACATTATGAGCGCCTTGTGTAAGTGACCGTCCACAACGATGACCCTTCACCGATCCTCGCAATGCTCACGGGGCGTCCCAGTACAAGCCAACACGGAAGCATCGAATGAGGACGTGCTACCAGATGACCAGCTACTGGGCCAGATCTCGTGAGTGTCTTCCGTGGGCGTACGTTGTGTGCCAGTGTCGCATCGCTATGCGCTGACCCAACGCCAGATCTATTCTTTTCGCGGCGATGGACACCACATCAAACGCCACTTCCCGCATCCTACACTTGTTGGCGCAACACCCACATATACAAGATAGGCTCCGGCGCGAGGTTATACAGGCACGAGCGGCTGCTGGCGGCGACCTCGACTACGACCAGCTGCATGCGCTGCTGTACCTCGACGCTGTGTGTCGGGAGACCCTACGACTGTGCGTTTTCGCTTACTACTCATCGCAACACACACTAACCATGAGCCCAGGTACCCGCCCGCACCTCAGACATTCCGGGGGTAAGCGCATTCTGTGCTCCTTTCTCCGCTCACTCTCAACTGTCCCATAACATCGTCCCTATCAGCACCATGCAAGACGCAGTTCTGCCCCTCTCCCAACCGATCCGCGGCACCGACGGTTCGACCATCAAGCAGCTCACTATTCCGCGCGGCACAAACATCATCATCGCGATCATGGCGTGCAACTGCTCCAAGGCGCTCTGGGGCGAGGACGCGCGCGAATGGAAGCCCGAGCGCTGGCTCGCACCCCTCCCGGCAACCATGGAGAACGCCGCGATCCCCGGGGTGTACTCGCACATGTATGTCCTCCCTTATGAGCGGCTTCTGTAGAGCGAGCGCAGTGGGGCGGAGTCTGACTTGGTGCTGGCTGGGCAGAATGACGTTCCTTGGCGGCGGCCGGTCGTGCATGTGCGTTCAGTCGCTCTGGTACTGATCGATTGAATACGCTGACAATATGTTCGCCAATGCAGCGGGCTTACCTTCGCGCAGCTGGAGATGAGTGCGTACCTCTTCAAACTCTCACTGTAGGGGTGATGTTCGCTGACAAAATCACCAGACTTCGTCCTGTCTGAGCTGCTCGCGAGCTTCGTGTTCGAGCCGTCCACCACGCCTGTCTTCTGGAATCTTTCGGGGATCACGTTTCCGAGTGCGAGCCTCAAGAGCACGAAGCCGGAGCTGTGGTTGAGGGTCCGCCAACTGTCAGCTGAATGAACAGCATGGAGACACGCCGGATGACGAAGGCGTCCTGGCTTCTATTAGGACGGGCGATGGTCAATGCATGGCACTGACATGTTCGCGGGCCAATGGACCGGTGATACGGTGACGATCGGCATGTTCTAAAACTTGAACTGCTATGTACTCTAAACTTGGATGGAGAGAACATACTGTAGTTACACTAATGACTAGCCACAGTGCGTTAAGACGTTTGTAATAACAGACAGAACGAGACAGCCTGCTTCATTCTAGATCTCCTCCTCCAGACTAAGTACTCGCCGTTCTTCGCGTGCAGGACCAATAGCAAGCATGTGCCTGACGACCCATCATGCATCAGTTCCCATCCCGGACGGGCGGAATGCCCAGCCCTTAGTAGACCGACTCGTAAGCGCCGTGTCCCATGACCTGGTGAGTCGACTCGAACTTCTTGCTCTTGCTTGCCATCTATCCCCCAATCCCTTTCCTCCGACCTACGCTGCAACCTGTGAGGTTGTGCCATTGCGGAGACTCTGCAGTCTCTTTGGTTCTCGGTTGCCAACGGGCAAGCTCGGACGACTCATATACTTAACTAAGGCGCGTCCACGCCACTGACTTATAGCAACCAGCCGCCCCATCTCTGTTCCGCCCTCAGCGTTGCAAATGAAGTTGTCTTACACTTGGCGAGAGACCCTTGGCTCGGGTGGTTATGGTGAGCTGAACGTGGCCTAACCATTTCGCCGTTCGTACTCATCGATGTTACAGGGTTGGTTTTTGCTGCCAAGGTCACTAGTTCGAACAGTGTTGCGCTAACCAACACCGTCGTTGCTATGAAGAAGATCCGCATCACGAATCATGTCCGACACCCTATGCTCCTCCATGAGGCCAGGGCCATGCTCCGTTTGCGCGGTACGTCTAATCCAGGTGCTGCTCAGCGCTTTCATCTGCAAGTACTCATAGACCGAAACGTCAGGACATCGATGTATTCCTGAGGTCTTCGCGTGGGGGAGATCTCAGTACTTTGAGTACATGGCGATGGAACGTCTAGGGCAGGACCTCAGAGCCGCCGTCAAAGAGTTCGGGCTCACCCAACGGAACCTGGTCATCCTCATATGTCAAATGGTAAGACTCGCTTTCTCGTACGTATATGTGGGCTCCAAACTCACGGTCGGGACGGCCGTTTCAGATGGATGCAATCCAATATATCCACGAGAGCCAAATAATCCACTGCGACATCAAGACGAACAACTTCATGTTCGGCCAGGGCAATGCTGCCGGACGCCTCTACCTCATCGATTTCGGGCTGTGCCGGCCATGGTCTGATCACGACCCGGGTAAGAGGCTTCAGATGGGCACTCTCGCTTACACCAGCGAGCGAGTCCTTAGAGGTCACGGTACGCACTCTGTTTCTTAACCACGTATGAGATGTTACTGACGTTGGCTCGTCCTAGCACCCGCTCGTCGCGACGACATGGAGTCTCTCGCATACACCATAGCCGAACTCCTGACAGGTTCTATCCCGTGGGAGTCCTATAACTGGGAGCACGATGAATTGTGCATGCCACCAACACGCGTTGACGGGAAGACTCTTTGTGGTTCCTACCCTCCCGTGTTCGCCGACTTTGTGGACTACACGCGTGGCCTCGGGTTCGCGGACGCTCCGCAGTACGGGCGGTGGCGGAAGGCGTTCCGCGAGCTGGCACCGGGTCTCCCCGAGAACCCGTTGTTCGACAAGGACGACGACAGCCTGCCTCGTGTTGGGGTAAGACAAGGGCCCGAAGTGACGCTCGAGAAGTGCCCCACGAAAGACCTCATCGTCGTAGACGAGCACGACGAAGAGATATCGCGGCGCGTATACGGGGCGGACTCTAAGTCTGGCAAAGTCCGTTTCATGCCTCTTCTGGGCTCGTCTTGGGGCGAGCCGACCGCACTCTGCCAAGACGACTTGTTGGGCGACGAGCTGACGATCGTGACGAGCGCCCTCGAATTGATCGAGGAGCCTCCAGAGTACAATCGCGGGATAACCGCAGATCCTACATGTGCTGAAGAAGTCATGAATAATACCCAGTCCGATAGCCATTGTATACCGTACTAAGCCTACGGTCATTACGCGAATAAGAGCGTTCCAGTCTCTCAGAACTGTGGTCCTGCTACTGATGCAGCTGCCGGCTGTACGTCCGGCTTGGCACAGCGCTAGCGTTCCGTGCCGGTCAAAAACGAATACAAGCAGAGTCTCTCGTTGAACCTTCGGCCTTGTGTCCGAATTAGATCCAACCCTCTTTACTGTACCATTGGCAAGGCAACTTGAGGACTTCGCTTAGGCTGTGGTCGCTAGCGCGACGCGAGGCGCCCGGCGCGTCGACTGCGCAGTCTCAAATTCACGGTTGTGGCGCGGCGGTCGCCCACTTCTACCGCGCCTTATTCCTTCACCAACTCCTGTGGTCGACAGTTCTCGAACCAACAAGAACATAATGGCTTCCATTCGTGGTATAGTCGTGGACTTACCGCGTGACCTCCCGTGGTACGATGGCATGGAGGAATTGGTCAAGTTCACACATAGCACGACATACGATTATCACAAACTGCCCCCCGTCCGTGAACAGTACATCAACTGTTCTAGACACCTTACCCAACACCCATTTAACAGCATCATCTCTGGCATCGAGGAGAAGGATCCCGAGAAGCTTCTCGATCTCGGTCTCCGGTCAGGACTCCGCCTTTTACGTCTGTTCATCGACCGCACATCTCTAACCACCCGGTTGCCAGATATTATCACGGCTGCACGGCGGAGCCCAGTCTCACCCGCGCCCTCGACGCATGGGAGATGATCACGAAGGAAGCCGAGAACAGCGTCCCTGAAGACAAACTCACCCCCAGCGTTCTCGCGCGCGCGTTCTCCTGCCTCGCCGACGCCCACATGACCCTCATGCATCTCGCATTCGACGGCGAGTCCGTCATCCGACATGATGGCTCTGACCGCATGCTCCCAAGTGGCGAGCGCGACCCCATCATGGCGAACGACTTCATGCATATCGCCGCGGCCTACTCTGACACGTCCGCGGCGTTGGGCATGGTGAGCCCCGTGGTGCTGTACGTCGCGCGGTGGCTTACGCAGATCGGCGAGCGCGACGGCGTCAACGTGCGCGAGACGGAGCGGTACAAGGTGTACCCACACCTCTGCCAGGCGTGGGACGTCCGCGTGGCCGAGATGGATGAGGAGAAGCGCAAGCGGGAGGCGAAGCTCGGGCGCGCGCCGACGGCGTACGTGTGCGCGGCGCAGGGGTGCGGCATCACGGCGAAGCAGAAGAAGGGGCTCATGAAGTGCGCGGGCAAGTGTCCGATGGAGCGCAAGCCGCATTACTGTAGCAAGAATTGTCAACGCAAGGTGCGCGCCCCGACTTCCCTATCCGCCCGCATTCCTGCTTTGCCAATGCATGGACGATTGCGCGACCATGGCTGACTCGCACGTCCGTTTGCGTCGTGTGTACTGTAGGACTGGAAGTTGCACAAGCGCTACTGCAAGCCTGACAAAGAGCTCGGTGACATCCCTCCGCCACCGCCACCCGAGCAACCCGTCGATCTAGACGGGATCCCGAGGCTGAACTACAATCCA
This sequence comes from Ganoderma sinense ZZ0214-1, assembly GCA_002760635.1. Taxonomy (NCBI): domain Eukaryota; kingdom Fungi; phylum Basidiomycota; class Agaricomycetes; order Polyporales; family Polyporaceae; genus Ganoderma; species Ganoderma sinense. The sequence continues at coordinate 1,815,377 of AYKW01000045.1, forward strand.
TCCGATATCCTGCAGCGTGTCGACTACGAGGGCCCCGATCGCTCGATCGAGATCCCTCTAGCGGGCCCCGGCCAACGCACCGTAACCATTCACTCGAGGAATTTTACCCCCGAGGTCATGCGGCTCATGCGCGACGTCATCGTCGCCGACGACGCTGAGAAGCAGGCCAAGCACGCGGCAGAACACTCGGAGGCAGAGGAAACACCGGGACGCGGGGACGGCGATACAGGGAACGAGCGGTGAGGTGGGAAAAGCGATACTGTACTGGTCGATCCACCGGTCGGACGTTGACGTTTGAACCGTGTTGGTCATGTTCTTACTAGCGGCACGAATGGAAGTAGAGCGGCGCCGCGTACTGCGTCCGCTTTGCCGTGTCAATGACAGTTGCCGTTCGGATAGTATAAGCCGCTCTGCCTATAACCTTGTCGATGATCAGGAGGTTAGGAAGCTGATTCACTGGATAGGGTTACGGACGTGAAACCGCACTTTGCAGCTGCTTCTCTTCTGAGCACTACCTTCCGACCGGAGAGGCCAATGCTTAGCTCCGTTTCACCGCGTAGGAAATTTGTTCCTCAGACGCGGCGACCACACCTCGAATCAGAACCTCGGAGCCGTGCGTGCAGGCAGAAGGATGAATGTGAGTCAATGTCTAGCGGCACTAAATACAAATATGTTACAATGGGAATAGTAGTACAAGAGATTACACCAACAATAGCTTTAGATGCCTTTTCAGAGTGCCGCACCTATAGATACAATTGTCTTCGTGACTGTCCTGCAATCGACCACTCACACCCGCGCAAAGAGGTCCGGGTCGATCCTGAGCTTCGACAGGAGCATAAACCCTGAACCAACCATAATACTGGACCCGCTCATCAGGATCAGCCCCGTGTACGACCCATGGCCTACGGTGAGCAAAGCTCCGGCGGCCGGATTACCAACCAGGGACCTGCGAGCGCGAACAACAAAGACGCGGCCGATCAGCACTAGGATCCTAGAAGCTCGGCCAAGCGAGCGAGAGTCAAATCACTCACGGAAACGAGATGATGCTGTACAGCAGCCCGATGCGCATCCCGATCTCGCGTATGTCCGATATCTGCGCGATGCATGGCACGATCAGCGCGTTGAACGCGCCCGAGAACAGCCCGTACAGCGCCGCGTACGCGACGAGCGACGCGAGCGAGTGCGCCGCGGGCCACAGCAGCGCGGTGGACAGCCCGGCGAGGAACGCGCACGGCACGAGCAGCGCGAAGCGGCCGAACGCGTCGGCAAAGTGCGCGGGCGCGATCCGCCCGAGGACGCTCGCGGCGTTCAGCACGGCGAGCACGTAGAACGCCGTCCGGCTGGGGACGCCCTGGTCCGCGGCGTACGAGACGAGGTAGCAGAACGGCGTGAAGAGCCCTGTGGAGACGGAGGGAAGCCAAGGGTGGTCAGCGCTCGCTCAGCTTGCAGCGGTACGGCAGTCAATTTCATCTCGGGAGGCCGAGATAGGATCTCCAGTGTGTGTCCGATCCCCACCGGCCGTCAGATCGGAGGTGGGGTTCCGTACGAGCGGCAAGATTTGGGAGATTCGGAGAGAGGGGGATGGTCAGGAACACTCACCGAACGCCATGAAACAACTTCCCAAGACAAGCAGTGCGAACTTTGGGTCCTTGAGGGCGCGCAGATCAAACCAGGGGGCGGCCCCCTTCGCGGAAGCTTTCTCGGGGGGGATTCCACTCGTCACGGTGATTGTCGCTGTCGTGCAGAATACGAAACAGATGATCGCGGAAACTCGGACGCCCCAGGCGAAGCCCACGTTCACGAACAGGTATTCGAGAAGGATGGGGTATACGGTTCCACCTGCCGGGCGGTATCAGTGACTGAAACCCCTCGCGACTGTAGCCGCACCGACCTATCCCGGAGCCAACCATCGCAATGCCCAACGCGGTCGCGCGATACTTGCTGAAGTGGGTTGATATTGACGCCAACGGAGGGTAGAACCTGCGGATGATGTCTCGTGAGCTCCCGGCGGGGGCGCCGTCATGGACCGCATGAGAATCGGCGGCGCTACTTACAGCATTCCTACTCCGAGGCCCGACAGAACACCCTGCGCGACGAGGTAATCGCAGTAATTCCGAGCAATACTCGTCAGAACAATGCTCAGGACGTAGATGGCGGTGCCCAGCGTCATTATGATGCGTGGCCCGTAGACGTCAAACACGCGGCCTATGAAACCCCCCTGGAGCGCAAATTCGAAGGGTATGAGCGGCGACCGGAAGCGGACATACCAAGCCGATCGGAAGGAGGTGCTTACGGAGAAGAAAAATACCCAGAGCTGGACGGAGCCGATCCAAGCAACTGTCGAGGGATGGAGGTCATGCAGCTGGTGGGTTGTATACCACGACTGAAAGGTGCCGAATGCGTTCATCTGACCGAAGGAGCAAAAGAGCGCGAGAAAGGCCCCGAGGACTGTAAGCCAAGCAGCAAGTCCCCCATCCGAGAAGTCATGAAAATGTTCTTTGGGTGCGTTGCCTTCAAGGCTGGAGCAGTCGTCCTTCACTATGGAGCCATAGGAAGGGGGCCGTTTGCCAGTCGTCAGGGACATAGCGGTGAAGGGGGGGAGAGGAGAGAGGTCGGAATAGTCTGAATGTGGGGAATTTGACGGTGCTGGACCCAGGTCCCAGAGAGAGAAGCAGGTGCGGTTGTTGACAGCGACAGTGCTGTCGAACTCTGAGGCATATAAAGAAGTGCCCTGTCCGCTCAGTACGGTTGATATCTAGACACGGAAGTATCTTCGCATCGCGCGAAAACGGAAGATCACCTATTCGGCCCAGAGCTAGACCAGATGTCGCACTCGCCGCACCCCGCCCTGCAACAACGTTGAAAATGTGACAGCGCCCTAGCTCCATAGCGCCCCGGAAACAGGAAGTCGGAGGTCCGAAGCGCGCCAAGAGGGCAGCGGGACGTCTACAAGCGAGGCAAGGCCTCCCGTCGCTTCCACTCATCAATGCGGTGTTGTAGGCGCTTAGAGCCTCCGTGACAATCGGGCGTTCATCGACAGAGCACAGCAAGAAAATGACGAGACAAATCGCCTAGATCCGTCTGCCAGTCAATCTCCTCCGTAAAGGCGGCGGAAAGGAAGAACGCTCCTGATTCCCTGTGAGAGACGCAGTCAGTTCGAGCCCGTCTCGCATGCAGGAAAATTTGCACGAAGAACTTTCGTGTGACAATGACCGGCGTGACTATGACAGTCCGATGGAAGATGCACCACAAGACGTAACCCATGGGCAGCATCCGACCGCCGTTGCGCCAGAGAAACTTCGGGTGGATGATGACGAATGAAGTTAATCCGTTCATCAGTGCGGAGCCTCCTATAGCGCGTTGATCACGATGAATACGAGTCTGCGCGCGGGTACCGAACTACAAGCGTCCCTCGTCCGTTCGGGCAGAGGAAGTCCGTAGTCGGAGGAAGAAACGCACCTATCTCTGGTCTTGCTCCGGGACCGATGGATGGCAGAGGACGAGCGTACCTAGGGGAAGGGAGTTCATGATCTCATGAGACTGGGAATTCGCCTGTTAGGCCTCCGAGGAGGCTTCCTCAGGGTAAGACGTAGACGTAAGGGACCCGCTTCAACGCTTCAATTCCGGCCCCACTCGGACACACCTGATTATCAGATTCGTTGTATGGAATCTATGGAACAATATCAGATTCGACCACGCTTATAGACTGTCATGCACCTTCTAAACTCCGCATCATGCTAGCACTAGACAGCAGAGGAGGCAAGGCGTGGCGGTATCGGCTTACCTGCGAGAAAAAGCGAAGAGGACCTTGTGACCTTCCGGGGAACGCATTTCACCGGGGCAAGGAATACCATATCGTGTGAGCCGCCACGTTGACTGACGCAGGTGCGCGCATTGGAAGACCCTGGACTGCGCCGTAGACCGTGACTCCCTCCAAATAGCGCCATAAGCAACATGGAGGGATGCCAGCACATCCATAGAACACTCAACGGAAGTGGCTTGTCCGCCACGCGCATGCAGAAGGATCGTGTCACATTTAGCCAGCGGGCCTGCTCATTGTCGTAATAGTTGATGAGAGACCTGGATCGTGTGACGAGGAGGTGGAGACCGCAAAACAGGGACGAGCTCACGGGAAGACGGTTCGCGCCACCGTAATGTCGGGCCGCACGTTGATGAACATGCACAGCTGAACAACTGAGGTGGCAGCTCCGGGGAGGGAAGACGGTGGGCAAAGTTCAAGCAGTCCACAATGCTGAGTGTCCATGCAAGGAGGATGCGGGAGGTGGGGATAAGTGGAGAGTAAAATGACAGGATCCCGAGAGCGAGTGGACCAGTCTCAGGCTGCCAGTGGAAAGTTGGCGGTTGTTTGTGCTTGTTAGGATCCGGGGCTCTTGCCAAACATACGCAAATAACGCCTACGCGTCCCGCTCCCTGCGACACACACGCCGCGTAAGCCTCCCAACTTGTTCTTCTTAGCTCCTCCACCATGACTACACCAATGGCTGTCGACAAGGCGAAAGCACCCAAGATCGATATCGACGAGTTTCTCACGTTGGCCATCTCAGAAACGCCAACAGAACTCCATGCGTTTTTCGAGTCCTTCCGGACGCTCTACAGCCGTAAGTACGTGAATCAGCAGTTTCTACGTTGCGGGAAGAGGTTGTTTACGAATCCACTTAGGCTGTGGCATCAGCTGACAAACAAGTTGCTCGAGTTCTTCGACTACCCCCTCACAAGACCCTACCGTGTCGATGTCTTCAACAAGTTTGTGCGGGATTTCGAGGGGAAGCTGAATCAGCTGCGGTTGGTGGAGATGGGTGTGAAAGTGTCAAAGGAGATCGACAGTGAGTCTCATCTTTTGTGCTCCGGCAGACCCAACATCGCTCGATGTATTCTTCGAACGACGGAGTGGTGCAACTTTGTATCCTATGCCCGCCTGTCCTATAGTGCGTCTCAGAATCGTTCTTGGTCTCATATCGTCTATTGTGACTCAGAACAGACCTACTAGGTGCTTGAGCCATCTCGCCACCAGCCGTCTCGGAAATGGCACTAGAAAGAAAGGGTCCTGAGCGGCTGGTGTGCATCGGAACGCAGGTTGTCTCTGCTGCTTGCCGTGCTCGTGCAACTGTTTTATATTTGGCTTCACTTGAAAGGGCGCAGCATGTTTGACCCAAAGACTTAGGTGATACACAGGCTTTTTCCTGCGTCGGCTGGTTGTATGCATTACCTCGCGGTCAAGAGAAATGAGCCCAGGTACATCAGGCAAGGAAGATACATGCGCCGATCACATAGGCTGCATGTAGCTACTTGTTCTTTGACAGGACCCTTGCGACGCCACATTGCACTCCAACCTGGCGCACTCCTACTCTAAGCGGGCTGGAGGCGGCCCGGAGTGCTTCGCGAAGAGGCTGGGCGAAGCGTTGACGCACCGTACAGGATGCTTATGTGCGAAAGGACGATGTAGGTCTGGCGCGAGAGACCCTTTTCGTCACCACTTTGTTCTTCTTATTCTCCTCCCATCGTCCCCTCTATGAAATGCCCCAAAACGTCTGGTTTCCAGATTCTCCGCAAGGGGGTCGTAATTTTGCGCTGCCAAACAAACTTTGGATTTCACAGAACTTTGCAGCTTAACTCCGCTCCAGACCATATTGCTGCGTGTCCCTGTCTTTCCCTAGCCTTTCCATGGATGGGGCAGCGTGTCACCGGGCTTGCTGTATTCCACCCAGGATTTGCGCCCGCTATCGCGAACGTCCCGTCACAGAAGTTCTTCTCCCGATCGGAGTCCTGCGCAGACACTCACATAGCCCTAATAGATCCAGCATCCCACCTACAATTCCTGACCGACCTTCTTGAACGTGTCGACACGTCAAAGTCTCCCGAGGCGCACGTTCTACTGCTTGCCATGCTTGCCCATGCAAAACTACTATTTGGAGACCACGAGGGAACCAAGAATGACATTGATGCGGCGTGGAAGGTGCTAGATGAGTTATCCGGCGTGGACCCGTCCGTGAATGCTGCGTATTACGAAGTCGCTGCAGACTACTATAAGGTGCGTCACAGGCCACCTTGAGCACGGTGATGGGTAACTCATCTTGTCGGGTCATTTCGGAATTCTTTGGCTGCGCTTCCTCCAGGCAAAAGCAGAATATGCGCCGTACTACAAGAATTCGCTGCTATATCTTGCGTGCGTTGACCCTACGAAGGATTTGACGCCGGAGCAGCGCGTCCTACGTGCGCACGACTTGGGGCTTGCCGCCTTCCTTGGAGACACGATCTACAACTTCGGTGAACTGGTAAGCCGCCGATCGTTGGTGCCATATGCGGGTACCCGTCACTCACGGGGTTGTTTCACCATCGACGGATCGATTTGGATGCGACCACAGCTCATGCATCCCATCCTCGACGCGCTCGATAGCACACCGCACGAGTGGATCAAGAAGTTGCTGTTCACATTCAACGAGGGTAATATCGGCAAATTCGAAGCGTTGGCCCCTCTTTTCCCGAAAGAGGTGCGTTGGGTGTGGTCGATGTGTGGCATGAGAACACTCCTCTGACCTGTGATGTTTGTCGCTTGCCTGATTTTCGCTGATATGGGCCGCTCGGTACCAACGTGCAGCCGATCCTGCAAGAGAACTACCCATTCCTGCGGCAGAAGATCTGTCTCATGGCGCTCATCGAGTCCGTGTTCAAGCGAGGGGCGTATGACAGAACTATGTCATTCCAGACCATTGCCGAGGAGACGCGGTTGCCCCTCGACGAGGTGGAACATCTGGTTATGAAAGCTTTGAGGTATGCACGTTCGAGAGCGCCTTGGGTCGAGGCCGCGGTGTCGCTGACCTACAGCATCTTCTGCAGCCTGAAGCTGATCAAGGGCTCCCTCGACCAAGTGGACCAGAAGGCGCAAATTACATGGGTGCAGCCGCGGGTGCTTTCGAGGGAACAAATTGGGCAACTTGCAGAGAGGCTCGCAGCTTGGGGTTCGAAACTGCACACAGTCGAGGAGCGCATCGCCCCGGAGGTTCTCGTGAGCAGTTGAAGGATACAGACGCAATGTTGTGTATAATAGCATCTCGGACCCTTGATGTAGCCTGTTCGCTTCGCAAATGTGCAGTGCACAAGCGGGAGAAATGTCAGAAAGCGGTCCAAGAGGGGGGCGGTAAGGGTTGTGGCTGAGTGTGGCCAAGCGTAGGCGGAGGTCTCACCCAGACGACCACCGCGAGGCCTGCGCATGTCCATCAACCACGTTCCAGATACCGCCAGGCCCCCCAACGTGTACTTAGCCTGCCTGCTCTTTTTCATTTTCTCCCCCTTCGACATCATAGCCTGCCGTGACGACCAATTTTCTCTCCGCCTGGCCCGTGAAACTCTGCTGCGTACTTGGAATTTCCGCCCTCTTAACTTCTCTCACCCTCTGACGCTCTCTGCCGACCATCCACGGACGCTGGCCCTCTGCCATGGCTGCAAACATCCCTTCAACGTCCTCACAACCGTACACAACAACGTTCTCTTTCACCGCTCCCTTCCCGCCGTCGCCCGCCCCCTCGGCGCAGGCGCAATCCCTCGCCAAGCAGCGTCGCGTCTCCCTCGCCCTTCCCTCTGACTCCTCTCCCCGCATCTTCCCCGCATGGAGCTTCAGAGATGACACCGGCCTCGGCGTGCACTCTGCCGACTCGCCCCAGGACGACGACGTGGAGAAGAAGGGCGGCAAGATGCGCAAGATCGACGACGCCGACGGCGATGTCCACTCGTGTGCCCAACCACTACTTCAGGGCGGCGCCCCCACAAACCCCGACAAGCCGGAGAAGAAGCCGCGTAAGAAGTGGACAATGGAGGAGACGCAGATGCTGGTTTCCGGCTGCAACAAGGTGCGTAGCGACTCAGTGTCGTCAGAGCGGGGGCTTAACTATGCGGGTGCTGCCGCCGGGTGGTATACGTAGTGGGGTGTCGGGAACTGGAAGTCCATCCTCAACGACCCTGAGTTCAAGTTCGATGGACGGTCACCCGTCGATCTCAAGGACCGGTACGCGTGCTGCCTATATGCGCTCTGTCTGTGATCTGCCCTCGCTGATTATGGTCGTCGTGATCACCCCCTGCTGCTGCGTCGCCCCTCCTTTCCTCTTTCAGGTTCCGTACGTACTACCCCGACGCCTACAGACAGCACTACCCCAATGCGAAGACGCATCTGTCGTCCAAGGTGCGCTCTGCTCTCCCGGACGGGTCGTCTATCTTCGAGAAGACGCGTAGCAAGAAGCGGCGGCCATTCACCGAGGAGGAGGACCGCGCCCTCAAGGCCGGATACGACAAGCACGGCACCGTCTGGGCGACGATCGTCAAGGACCCGATCTTCCAAGCCCAGAATCGCCGATCCACCGATCTGCGCGACCGTTTCCGCAACGCGTTCCCCGACCTCTACCAGGCTGCAGGCTACAAGCCCCGCAACACTACAAAGAAGAAGCGGGACATTCCTTCCCACCCCATGCGCGCCGCGACCGACGACTCGCTTGCATCGAGCTCAGCCGGCCCCGTGCGCCGCAAGAGGCGACATACTGACCAGGAGCTGTTTCGAGGAGGCACGAAGAGCGTCCCCGAGAGCGCGAACGTTTCCGAAGACGAGGATAGTTCGGACGAGGAGGACAGCGCCGCGCCGTTCGTCAAGGACGCCCCCGCTGCCACGCCCCAGAGCACCCACGACGACATGATCATGAGTCCCGACGAGGGCACTAAGGAGATTGAGATGCAGACCCTGGACTCGCTGAACGACACGCTCTCCATCCCCGACTTCCCCAGCTCCTCGCTGTCGGAAATGACTGACTCGTCGCAGAACTGGTCGTCCGGCATCGACACGCCCATACATTCTAGTGCGTGGTCCACAGCAACTAACGCTGCTTCGCCGACGTCCTCGCACCTCTCGGTCACCGACTACTTCAACTCCCCCTTCCAGCGACGAAACGAATCCGGGCCTATGATCGGCAAGTCCGCGTGGGGCCCACAGGACTGGCTCTCAGCGAACCCGCGCCTCGAGCCCTCGTCAAGTAGTTCGTCGTCGTACATCGGCAACTTTTCTCCCGCCCCCTCGTCGCCATTCTCCTTTGCACACCTCAATCATGGTGTTCTCGACCGCTATGACCTGTTCCCGACTTCTTTCCCCCACGACTTCGCGTCTGAGGTTGGCGTCGGCGACACGCACTCGACATTCTCTGACCCCGAGATGTTCGCGCCGAGCAGCTTCAGAGGCTTCACCCACCACTCCAACTATGCAGGAGATCTCATCTTCGGTGCCCGAACACACCAACCGCAACAATCAGCGGATTACGGCCCCGGCTTCGGCTTCGGGAGCGCAGGACTCGGTCTGTCTGGCATACAAGCGCCGCCTAGCGGGAACCTCCACTCCGCCGTCCGCACGCCCGCGCTCCCCGGTATCGACGAAATTGAGCTCACATCGATCACGCTTGACGACCCTGATGTGGCGGTCCCGATGGAGGAGACGGTCGACACCGCAGTCGCGAAGGATACCACGAGTCCCGACTCGTCCCTCAGTCTGTCGGACCTCACGACTTTCTCCTTGCCCCCGCAGACACTCGAGGAGATCATCGGCCTGACACAGGAGATCCATGTCACACCTCCGGGCACTCCGCAGACACACGGACACGACCGCATGACGCGGATGCAGCAGGCAGGCGTACACACGCTCTCGTCGCACAACCGCTCGATATCCGTGCCTCCGTCGGAACACCGCGCTTACGATCCCCACGCACCCGTGCCGCAGAGCCAGCAGATCAGGCCGAAGTCCCTCGTGCCGCCGACGAGGTCCATGTCGCTCATGGACTACATGCCCCTTCACACCCCAACCGACCAACAGGGGCACGCCAACGCCGCCGGGACCTCACCGGATACGGGTGGAGTGTTCACGTCGCTCACGGGCTCGGCAAACGAGCTGTGGAAACACTTCAACGGCGGTGCTCCATCGATTCCCGGCGCCGACAACGGAAACTACGATCTGCCGTTCCTCGACCTCCACTACTACAACGGCGCACAGGGCGGGGCTGCGTCTCCCGGGCTCGCCACGGAGCACGGGAACGCCGATGCCAACCAAGCTCAGGCTCTCGATCTCGCGCAGTCCTTCGCGCTCCAAAGCAAGACGCTGTCGCAGCTCCCGCCGACGCTCGCACAGCACATCCCGATGTTCGCGAGCTGGCAGAACGCGCTCAGCGAGGTCGCACAGGGCTCCTCTTCCCGCATGATGTCGCCGCACGCGCACCAGCGGGGGCAGAGCGTTGTGTCGCCTCAAGACCTGCTGCTGACGAAGGGCGACAACAAGCGGAAGCGCTCGAGTTGGGATGGTGCGGCCCTCTGAAACGTCTTGCTCGTTTGTGCTGGCACGCCACCGGTCGGCGTGCTTTCTTCTTGCGCCAGCCGCGTTATCCTTTTGCTATTGCATAGTTATTGGGCCTTTTGGTCGTGCGACTCATTGTGATTATTGTGGATTAGGATATTTGTTTTGAGTTGATATCCTGCACGCTACGTTACCCCTTGCCTCCGTACTCCCCGTCCATATATTTGCCGACTGTCCATATCCGCTCTTCCCTATCTCATGCTCTGCCCGTCCCTCTCTCTCGTACCCATTCCACCATTTCCGCTCATAGCTCCGTCTCACTATCTGTTACATCTCACCGTATTCATTCCGGCATCTCCGAGCTCGCTCTCGCATCCATTCACCGCTCCGTAGCCCGTGTTATCACTCAGTTTATTGCCGGAATCGACTTCTATTATCCTTTGATACTCATCCACGCATGTCGCATTGCTCCGCATCATCCACCATTTCTCGTGTTTTTCATGCCTATCTCAATGCATCAGTTCATGTCGGCCGTTCTCATCGCGCTGGAGTGTGTGCAGCAAATCGACAACATCGCACAAAATGGAAGAGAGGTGAATGCTTGAATGGAGTGGAGGTTATCTATTCGACTGGTTCATCGCTACGACAGCGACAACAATACAGCATTTACACAAAACACAGTGTTGTGGACGTCAAAGCTACAGAGAATCTAAGTATGTAATATTTATGTCCACAGCCCAAGAAGTCGGTTCGTTTGGGTTTCAAGAAAGCACGTAACAAGTCTACATCTTACCTGATTAGCCCGCTCCGACAGATGTCCTGTTGAAAGCACCGGAAGCACGGGCTTATTGAGCTCTACGGTGTTGCTCGTCTAAATCAGATCGACGCCTTGCCCCGCGGCTCGTACGGTAGCAGCAGTGCAATAGCGCCGCTTCCGATGATGAGCGCGCCCGAGACATACACCGGGACTGCCGTCTCGAGGTTTGCATAGAGCGCGATGACGGGAGCCTAAAAACACGCGCAACGCAGACATCGTCAGCCCGCCACACCCCTCGGCAAAATTAAGCATATGTGCGTCCGGGACTCACAATAATGCCGAAGACACGGGTTGCGGTCGCGGTTAGGCCGTTGCCAGTGCCGCGGTCCTTGGCGGGGAAGAGCTCGGGCGAGATGGCGTAAAGTACGCCGTACATGATCTGTCCGCGGCGGCGAGGCGTCAGTTCCGGCCCAGAAGCCCGCGCATGCACATACACGGCCATGCGCAAGGGAGAGATGGACGCGGAGCCGAGATGGAAGGGAGGGAGTGGGGAACTTACGTTGCTGCAGAAAGTGTACCCGCAGTTCCAGCCCAGGAGCGCATTCGAGCTCCTGGCGGTGGTCGACGCGAACAGAAAGACGCCCGTGAGCCCTTTATTCAGCAGGGGGTCGTTGAATAATGGACGTGCGTGTGCAGAAAACGGAATACTCGCCCGCGCTGATGGCCAGCGTGCCCTTGCGCCCGATGGACTGCTGCTCGACCGCCCACCCGGAGAGGAATGCGCCGGGGACACCGAGGACGCCCAGGATGACTTGCTGTATGCGGGCAAGAGGGGGCGCGGGAGTAAGCGCAATGAAAGGAGGGGAGCCGAGGAGAAGACTTACGTTGCGGTAGGTGGTGTAATAGGAGCTGTCGCCGAACTGTGCGCCTCGGCTCGCTAGGCTAAAGAACCGAACTGTGAGCCACGACTCCGAGGAAGAAGCAGGGGGTACTTCGCTCGGCGGGCAGCGAGGACGCACAGGAAGGGTAGGAAGTTGTTGTAGAGGGTAGACGCAAGCCCGATTATGCCTGCGTACAGAAGACGAGAAGGAAAGAAAGTGCGTGGTCAGCCTGGGCCCGGCACGCAACGCGCCCACCACGCACGAAGGGGCGGTACGTACCCCACAGCGCAATAAGCAGGCTGGTCGACCACGCCAACTTCGGCGTCTCGAACAGACTCTTGATGTGCTGCAAAGTGAAGACCGAGCTCTTGCTAAGCACCTGCCGCTTGCTCGTGGTACCTTCGGCCTGTGCCGAGGTTGCCGTAGCTGCCTCCTCGGCATGCACCAGGTCGTCGACCGAGAGCGTCGACGAACGCCCATTGAATGCTGCGATGCGATGCACGACTGTGACGGCATCCGCGTCCCGGCCCAGGCCGACGAGGAAGCGCGGGGATTCCTCAAGCGGGAAGACGAAAAAGCGGATCGCCCAGAGAAGCAGGGTCATTCCTCCCAAGGTGAACAGGAGGTACCGCCAACCCATGTTCTCGGCGCGTGTGCAGGGCGTCGTGGCGCCATGGGGGTAGGAGAAGTTGGCGATCAGCGGCCAGGCGATCTACAGAGTGACCGAGTGAATGTCAGTATCAGATAGAACGGGTTACGGCACGCATGCAGGAAGGGCGTGGCGGAGAAGCGTAGACGCAGCGAGGGGCTGAATGAGAGACCCGTGCGGCTGTGACCGCACCCGTTAGGCAAGGGACTAGTGTGGCCCCAGAGGTTTCCCACACGTAACTTGCCGGAGGCAGGCTTAAGTTTTATGAACCCCAGGAGTAAGCTCTAAGGCCTAAGGGGTGGGGACACGCGAAATGACGACGAGCTCTAACAGAGCGAATTCCAGCACCAAGTTACATAAGCGAGGTCTGCCAATTCCCGCCGACTGCACGCGTTCTAGGATTCTCATGACGGAAGGCATACGGAACATATGCAGGATGAAGGCAAGCAGCAAGCCCTAGCCAATCCGAGTGGGAAAAAACACATCGATGGCAGCGGGAACTCACCAATGCGGAGACAAGTTGGCCAATCGACCACCATATGGCCAGGATGGTGAGGAGATACTGGTGCGTGCCAGGAACGAAGTCAAGGAACACCGCTGAGTCGATGGGCAAGTTGCCCCCAACGCCCACGCCCAGCACCGCCAGCAGAGAAGCCAGGGTGATGAAGTTTGGGGAACCACCAGCCGCCAATCCGAATACGCCAGCCAAGAACAGCGTGATGTTGAACGACCATCTGCGGGAGAGCGTCCGTCAGCCAATACTACCCATGCGCCTTCAATGAGCCAAGCCTAGAACAACGAATTGGAACTCGTCCGCAATGCTAGAGTTTCACCACTCCGAAAGATCCACGAAATATCGCTTAAGAGAACAGGGAAGGTGGAGCTTTACTGGAACAGCAGAGTTGGAGTCCGGCTGCTTAAGTTCCACCTTCGCCGTCGTTACCGCGTCGCCCGCGGCGAATGACTGAGCCTCGCTACTGTCGTGCCACAACGTCCAGCAGGGGATGTGAATCACTCTTTGCTCGATAACAACCCCTGCTGGAGATGCAGGACACGATGCCTGGCTAAGTTCAATGACCCTCGATTCCATCCTGAAGCTCAGTTGGCTGCGACACGTGCGAGTGCGGGGGTCGACTGCGCGGTCTCGGCCGACCGCAAGATCTGCAGTGCTTATGTAGGATGAGTTCCCCTTCCACTTCTCTCGTCATGGCATCTGCGACCTTGTTCCGGACCCTCGCGTGTCGCTGCGAGGGAGTGAAACCCGACCCATTGCAAGATGAATGAACTATGACATGATATATCGGACGAGTTCCACTGGCACCATCCGCGCATATAGTCCACTTCGGATCATCTGTGGGAGAGACGTACCTTCTGCCCCAGATATCGCAACCAAAGCCCCAAAATATCGCGCCCACGAAAAGGCCAATGTTCTGCGCCAAGGAGAGGAACGGCCCGTTGAAGTGGAACTCGTTTACCGCAGGGCTCAGGATGAGCCCTCCGAGAAGCGGCCAGCAACTGTCACTGTTCCCCGAATGAGTGTTCACGCTTCCGGGACGAGGTGATGATAGAAGGGCACGTACGCGAACCATCCGAAGCCCGCGACCGCAAACAGCCACCACTAAGTGCAAAGTTTCCTCAATGGGATGATCCGCCTTGTCATGGGGCTTGAAGACGACGCACCTGGTACTTCCCCATGCCGATCTCCTGCAGTGCGGCGTTCAGGACGCGTGCTTTGGCCTGATAGACTGGATCTACGGAGCCGTCCTCGAACATATCCTCATTCGCGTAGATCGACAAGTCCGGGGTGACCGCGAAGGCTTCGCCTGCGGCGTCGAGATCCGCTGTTTTCTTCTCGGGGGAGGACATGGCGGGGTCGAGGTGCTTGGTTCAGACAGCTGGCAAGTGGGGTGAGGAATGAACGGAGCAGCAGCAGTTGCGTTTATGAAGGGTAGGAAGCGGGGAGGTAGAGCGGGATGGCCCGAGAGTCCGAGAATGAAGGAGCCGTCGAATAGTCCACCAGGCCAGTCACCGCCTGCCGTCGACGAAGAGCCGGGTTTAGACGTGGACGCTCGTTCGTTCGGCGCAAAGCCGTCGCCGTTTTAGTTTCCAGTTGAAGCGCGGTGTAGGAGATGGGATACGATTGGTCAGAAACACGGCGAGGGGGAGATAGCATGGGATCATGCATGGTATTCCGGGACATTTTGAATGATGCGTACCGATAGACCTGACAAATAATGGTCATGAGCCTGACGCAGCCGCCTGTTTGAAGCCTTCCCATCCTCCTGGCTGTCTGGAAAACAGTTCTGAGCGTTACTTGTACCATGGGGATCGCATGAAGAAGCCCTCTCATGGGGACCTCACTGCAGCAGCTCGAGGAACGACATCGAACTTGAATCGAAGTCCAACCGCGGTGCGCGTCCGATGCGCGTCTAAGCGGATTGCTACGCCGATCTATTGGCGCCGGTAGGAGGCCTACAGTCCATCTTGTCCCCCTCCTCATTCAGATTCTGCTCCGCTCTTGAGTTTCTCAACATCAACATTCCTCAGTATTCCTCATTTCTCTGGCATCGTAGCAGTTTATTCCCCTCGCCTGGTCGTTGCAGCTGAATGATCATGGCGGACGTCCATATCATCCCCGCCTCAACCCAAGTCCTGGGCACTGGCAACAGCCATCTCCTCGACTGCATTCTCAAATTCATACCATTGGAATGGGAATGGCAAAATCGCGATCTACCACGATGTGCACTAGTCTGCCGTGCGTTCTATGATCCTTCGATCCTTCGATCCGAGTGCTACGGAGGACTCTACGTAGTCTTCTTCCTCTGTGGCATCTTCTCGCTCCACCAGATGCGCCGTTCCCGAAGGACAAGCTTGCCACAAGAACTAACACAAAATTGGAGTATCTCCAGAAAGTAAATACGTCCATTTTAACCGACCATCGCATTTCGTTCATCCCGCTTGCCAGGTCAGTGCCGCGAAATTGTACAACGATCCAATGCGATGGGATCGCTTCTTATGGCACTCCTCTCATGTCCGTAAACTATACCACATGTTATCGCCGAAGGAAAATGAAGCCCATCTGCCTCTCCTCCGGGCCGTTCTGGCAAAGAATGGGGGAAACACTGTCCTTCCTCTGCTTTGCTCCCTCGAGTGGTTCGAGGACAAGATGATGACCATGCTCCAGGACTCGTCTCTTTCCCCGCTATTCACTCCGTCACTACGCGCTGCTTCCATCAAGCTCAGAGGGGGGGATCATCTGCAGAATGCTGAATCCCTTCGAAGGCTACGTGAGTCTTCCCCGTTCCTGCAAATTATCACCTTGAACACAGATCTCGGCATGGATGTACCACTTGTCCGGGAACTGGCCTCTTTCAACTGCCTCCGCGAAATCCGACTGCCTTCTCTTCCACCTCCCGAAGCCTTCCAAAGGCTCGCCGTCCGACCAAATCTGGCCTCTCTTACCTTATGTGATGCTGCTGCCAGTCCCTGGACTGTCCTTAGTCAAAGAATTTTGGTCCACCACCTACTCAAGTTGGAGGTCTGTGGGACCTCACAGTGTCTCGCCAGCTTCCTGAGCACCACGCACTTCGACGTGCTAAAGACCGTGCGGTTCAGCTTCAACGCTACAGAGGTGCACACCAGGATCACGATCACAGACATCATCCCTGTCCTGGAGACCTTCCGCGGCGCTATATCCTCTGGCAGCCTCCAGAGCCTAACCCTCACGTGGCTTGACGATTCGCAGGACCAGCCTCCCCTGCGCGACATCCTGGTCCCCATCCTCTCGCTGCCCGCCATCCAGTCTTTTAGCTTCCTTTCCCTGGTTGATGTTGTGCGGCAGGAAGACGAGGACGTGAAGGCGTTCGCCCATGCGTGGCCACGCCTGGAGAGCCTCTCGCTGTACAGCAGGTTCATCCCCACTCCTACCCTGTCCATTGCCGCTGTCCACGATCTCTACATGCACTGCCCCAACCTCAAGGAGGTCTCCCTCACCCGGCTGCAATGCCCTGCAATCGGCGTGCACGCGATTCTCGCCCCCCGGCCAGACCACGTCCCGCCACACCCCCTCAAGAGCTTATTCATCGGCCAGGTCGTATGTCCACCATCCGCGGCAGAGGGGGCCATGGAGGGGTTGTTGCGGTACTTCTTCGACCTCTTCCCACGCTTGGCCTATCGTGCGGTAAAGACGCGATCCGGTCCCCTTCGGATACCTACCAGCGGAGCGTGCGCGTGAGTGGCGACGTGCCAGTCGGTGGTACCGGAAGACATCGACACGGACAATTCTCACAGTTCTTCTTTCTTTCTCCCTGTGCTCGAAACTTTCCGGTCTACCGAGCATTTTTGCGGAAGGTCTTGCGTGGGGTTGCCAGCGCCGGCTGGCGTGTTCGCACTAGTACTTGTTTCCTACAGGATCCCCCCCATGCCGAGAGTCAACTGGCGAGCCTCGGACCAGGTCGATCCCTCCTGCAGCTCGCGATCAGCTCCCAAGGACAAGGCAGAAAGTTTGGCTCGTGTGGAATAGGGCCGCATCCGTGTCGCCAGCCTTGGTCTTTGGTACCATCTTGCCGGGGGATCACTCGAGGGCCCTGGCTGCTTGTCGTCACAGTACTTGTGGCCGTTCTTGATCTAGTGTTCTCCCATGCTCTGAATGCGAGTGCTCGGGTCTCCGTCATCATGATGAATGAGTTATGTGCAGTACTAGTCTGATGAATTGATCTAAGGGGTGACATGGTCCTGTAGATTGAGGTTATAGATTGAGGTTGAGAAGCTTTCCGTGACATACCTGTGCAACGTACTCGGAACCTTCGTGCTTGTATGAACAGACCGCAATTCAAATCATTGGTATTTGCATGCTGAGGGAACGATCTTGCGGTCCTCGAGACGCCGGGAGGCTCGAGCGGGCCGCCTGAGCCCACCGCAGTTATGCGGGCGCCTAAACGGATCTTCCGTCCGACTCGGAGTCTCGGACGAGTCCAACTCATCACTCTGAGTCTGAGCTCACGTCTTCCTTCCTCCCTCCTCGAGTTGTTCTGGGACTTGATCTTTTGACTTCCTAAGGCTGGATTTCTCAGACTACCACTACCCGGCTTGCTACAGTCTATTCGTCTGGCCTAGTCTTCTCGACTGAACGGTCATGGAAGATATTCAGCAGAGCCGTTCCTCAACCCAAGTTCTGACCAGTAGCGATCTCCTCCACTACATCATCAACTTTATTCCGCTGCAATGGGAATCCGAGCACGGCGATTTGGTCAGGTGTGCGGTCGTCTGTCGCGCGTTTTACGACCCTGCGATCCGAATCCTATGGAGGACTTTAGGCACCCTCTTTCCTTTGTGGCACCTTCTGGCTCCGCGGGACGCCCCGTTCCCTTTTGCTGCATGGAACGATTCAAGGTTGCTCTATCTTCGCCGGGTGAGCATACTCAGATTGACTTTGAATTACCTTTTTTCATTCTTCCTACCAGGTCAGCGCCGCAAACTTGTGGGACGATTCGACGCGATGGGCTCGTTTTCTTTGGCACGCTTCTCACATCCGCAATTTGAATTTCGTGGCAGACCCGATTTTTCCGGAAGCGAATGACATCCAACTGCGACTCCTCCGGTCTGTCATTATAAAGAATGGCGGAAACACCGTTCTTCCCCTCCTTCACTCCATAAGCTGGTCGCAGGATGTCGCGGCCATGCTCCGGGACAGCACCCTTTCCCCGCTGTTCAGCCCAACGCTGCGCTATGCGATTATCTATCTAGGGGACTCTCATACTTTGGCGAACGTCACTTCGCTTTCCAGACTGCGCGAGTCCTCACCGTTCCTGGAGGTTATCACCCTCAGCATAGATTCCGATGCCGGTGTAGACCTACCCCTTGCCAGGGAGTTGGCTTCTTTCGATCGCCTCCACGAAATTCGATTGCCATCTCTCGCTGAGCCTCAAGTTTTCCAGGAGCTTATCTCACGCCCAAATCTTGCCACCCTCTCCCTATTCGAAGTTGTTGGTCCTTGGGTTGGACCTGCTCAGGGAGTATCCGTCCGTCACCTCCTCGAGTTGGACATCTGCTCAAACATCCCGAGTGTTATCAGTCTGTTCGAGCACACCCGTTTCGAAGTACTGAGGACTGTGCGGCTCAGCTGCGTTCGCTCAGACACTCACTGCAGAATCGCAGACATGATCCCGGTCCTGGAGGCCGCCCGCGGCGCGATCTTCCCAGGCAGCCTCCAGAGCCTGACCATCTTCTCCGGGTGGTTCAGCCCATTAGAGGAGAAGCTGTCCCTCCGCGCCGTGCTCGCGCCGGTCCTCTCATTCCCCTCCATCCGCTTCTTCAGCTTCTTCTGTCCGGTCGACGTCGTGCGCCACGAGGACGAGGACATCGATGCAATCGCGCGCGCATGGCCGCACTTGGAGCGCCTCTCGCTGTACAGCGGGATCCTCATCGACCCCGCCGTGTCCATTGTCGCACTCCACCATCTCTATGCACGCTGCTCTCGCCTGCAAGAGGTCTTCCTTTCCCGCCTGTGCTGTCCCGCGATCGGTGTGCACGCGATGCCCCCGCCCCAGCTTGATCGCGTCACGTCGCACTCCCTTAGGAAGCTATTCATTGGCGAGATCGTGTCTCCTCACGCAACAACTGAGGAAGCGGTCGAGGGGTTGCTACGATACTTCCTTGACCTTTTCCCGTGTTTGGAGGACCGCGCGGTGGAAACGCGCTCTGGGCCGCTTCGAATAGCGAGCACGAGTTGAGTCGTGGATATAAACACGAAGGTGTCAAGGACGCTTTAGATTTCTGGTCGAGGGAATCCTCAAAGTCCTTCCCCACGGATCACACCGTCGTTGCTGCCGCCCCTACATGGTTTCTCCGCAGAGAACGTCTCTATCACCTCAAACAAGGCGACAGCATTTTAGGAAACCCTGCCCCTCTCGGGTGCTCCGTTGTGGCGCTGCCCTGGTCGGCTCGCTCCTCGCTTTTGTACCTGGGATCTGGTCCTCGCCGCCCGCACTGGCCGATGATCGAATGAACGGGATGCACCGCCGCATGTGCTGGCGGACGACCTGGAAGGAGGAAGCGTTATTATGTTCCTCTGCGGGCTGTTCGGACCCGTTAGACCGTGACGTGATTCAATACAAGGGCGATGTATGTATTCCAGGCCCCCTTCCCGTCAAGTCCCATACAGTACACTACGATACACGGTTGCACTTGGTGGCAGGCGTAGCATCTGGCTAAAACTCGTGTGGTCCCTGTGCTATCGGCTTGCGCTGTTGTATATTGCATCCATGCCCATCATTGCTCCTGGTTTCTCTCAATCTCGTACTCGCCGTCATCGAACGCATCGCATTTCTGCTGTTCTGCTTATCAGCCAATTCGTTCATGAGCCACAATCAGCGGGTCCCGTCAACATTTCCGTTACCGTACTTACCCTTGAGATCCGTGCCCGAAGACACGATGTTCAAGAGGTGCTAGCCCATTGGTCCACGGAACGGCTTGAATATCTAGTGTGTGTGAAACGAATCCAAGTCGGCAGCATCTATAATATATGCTCCGTATGGACGAGACCGTGGGATGCATTATATAACACCCAACTCGTGTACCGCTGCCAGTATACTAGTGCTGGCTGCAGCCTGAGTCATACCAGCCCTTTTCACCTCGTACTTACGCTTGACTTCCGAGGCTCACATCACCGATCGAAGGATACACAATACCCTACCCCCGCGACTAGGGCTCCTCCAACTCACCTTTGGCGCATCCTAATATGGAGGACGTTCATCATAATCCACCGCCAGCCTCCGAGTCCGTTCAAGTTCTTCGCAATCCCGATCTCCTCTACAATATTTTCGATTGCGTTCCTCATGAACCGTGTGCTCGACACAGCCCTCTGGTGGGATGCACGACCGTTTGCCACGCATTCTATGAGCCTGCCATTCGAGTCCTTTGGAGAAACTTGGAGATGCTTGTCGTGCTGTGGCACCTTCTGCCACCTTCAAATGTCGCATATCCGTATGGTTACCGTTACAGTGGTGGGAAGGACAATATCCTCTTAGAATATCTTGAGACAGTAAGCACGATATTTTCTGGAATATAGCGCCTCGCTCACGAGATCACAGGTGAATGCAGCGCGGCTATACCTCGATCCAATAAAATGGGACCGCTTCCTCTGGTATGCCAGCATGTCCGTCGAGTGTTTCATTTCTCGACCTCGCCAGCACTATGCGATGCAACTCGTATTCTTATGCAGAGCATTATCATGCAAAACGGCGGAAACGCTATCCTTCCTCTACTGTGCACCATCCAGTGGTGGACCCGAGTCCCGATCCCAGATGGTGCCCTCATTCAGCTTCTTACTCCAACCCTTCGTCACGCCACAATCTGTTTCGGAGGATCTTCAGATCCGCCAGCAATCACTGCTTTATTTCGGAGAATGCACAAGTCCTCCCCCTTCCTCGAGACTCTCACCATCCATCTGGGACCTAAGCACGACGCGCTAGGTCTGTCCCCAGTTCAGGAGCTCATCTGCCTTCATCGTCTTCACGAGGTTGTTATCTCTGAAATTCAAGGCCTCTCGGCATTTCGAACCATTGTAACGAAGCCTAACCTTACGAATCTTGACGTGACCATACACCGACGCGACGTCAACGGGCCAAGGGTGGCACTTGGCCGTGCGGTGTCTGTCCATGATCTCCGCGAGCTTACTGTGAGGAGCTCGGATACGTCGGTGGTCTCTGACCTCCTCAAACTCGTGCGCTTCTACGCACTTAAAACTGCGGTATTCCACCTAGGGTCTCCGGAGGGGTCACAAGATCTAGAAGTGGTGTCGACCGATATCTCAACCTTCCTAGGTCTATTCTACAACTCCGTCTCCGACAGTGACCTCCAGAGCTTCGAACTCTCCGCCAGCACCCAAGCTTTTCAGCCAGCTGGCCCCAGCGAGCCCGTCGCCCTCCGCGAATTGCTCGCTCCCATCCTCCCCATCCGCGGGTTGCACTCCTTCAGCCTTCTCACTAGTGGCACCCTGACGACAAGTGCTACTGTGATGGCAAGGCTCGACGACACCGATATTTGCGTTTTGTCAACCGCCTGGCCAAAGCTGGAGCGGCTTGCCCTCAACCGCAGGAATTTCACACCCGAGTCCAGCATATCACTCAACGCCCTCCATCACCTCTACACCCATGGTACCTATCTTCAAGCGCTGTCTATCCCCCGTCTTCGCTGGCCCATCATCGGGGTGCACTGCATACCCTCACCTCTCGATTGCTTACAAGCCCACCCGCTCAGGCGCATCTCTATGCAAGACTCAGGACTCGAGCCGGGTCTCTCAGATGAAGGCGCGGAGGCTATGGCGAGGTACCTTCTGGAGCTGTTTCCAAGCTTGAGTCTATGGAGGAATGCCGAACGCAATGCTTACGCCTTCCTGCGCTCTGATGAATAGAGTGTCGACAACGAGTGGAGCAAGGTCGTTGGACGCATTTTCTCCATCCGCTCGGCACCTCAAGCTCAGGGTTTCTAGTTGGCTACCCCGCTCGAATTGCCCAGAGCTACTACGTGTCCATATACGATAAGAGTCACTCTCATTAGGGCTCATGTATTGCATCTGTGTCCAAAGCCGCTGCTTCATAGTATTTCTTGCTTCACGCTTTACAGTCGCTGCCATTCTTGTAGATTCCAAACCCTTCTTGACAATGATAATGCCCACGCATAGCCCTTGTTGCTCGCTCGAGCCTTGCGGATCGGCGTATGAGCGTCACTGGTGTCCGTACTCTTTATACGGCCGTAGGCGAATGAATGCTCCACCATATTTCGGCACTGTATGCTCAGAACTCGGTCTCGGAAGTGTTGAAGCCCGGGAGGTGCCAGACGGTCCTTCGGAAAAGACGAGTTCGAAGAGCTCTACCGAGGCCATTCTATCAGCTAATGCGGCCACAATCGTTCTAAAAGCCAAAATCGAGTGCCTTCAAAAAGACTCATCTCCAAGTGCACGAAGCTAGACCCACACTAAGCGAGGTAGTCTGCGCCTGCAATAACCTAACTCACATGTCTGGTCTGCCAGCGCTACGCTGCTACCGACGAGTCTCATCGGTGATCCATGGAAGGCTTGTAACGCGGGGTCGACATGGCCTCAATATGTCAAGGCACCTATTCCGTGATTATTTAGCGGTCGTGAACCCTGATCAGTCGGTGTTGGCATAAACGCTGATCAGCGCGAGGAAATTGCACGATACACCAGCCGCAATGGTTTTTGGCCTGGTTGTCTATCGAGTGTAACCCTAACCTTCCTTCATCACCCGCAACTAATTTGGCAAGTTCCAACACAGATATGGGATGTGTGGTTCGAGGTGAGGGGCAGGACTGTTTTGTCAATAAAATGCCTGAGACTATCCAAGGGAAAACAACGGTGATCGTAGCATTCGAAATGAAAGGAGGATGTAGATTACAGGGTGCTTTGAATGCACGAAGACTGCAGCAGTTGCTTTGAATGTGATGGACACCCAAAGGCATATTGAAAAACCCGTGCGTGTCGGCGAGGGAACGAAGAGACCCGTCGGCCGACAATTCTACCAAAGCGATAGTTCCATCCGTTTACAAGCGGTATCAGTAACCGTCAGGTG
This sequence comes from Ganoderma sinense ZZ0214-1, assembly GCA_002760635.1. Taxonomy (NCBI): domain Eukaryota; kingdom Fungi; phylum Basidiomycota; class Agaricomycetes; order Polyporales; family Polyporaceae; genus Ganoderma; species Ganoderma sinense. The sequence continues at coordinate 1,838,586 of AYKW01000045.1, forward strand.
AAAAGCTGCCATTGAAAGCTAGCTGAAAAATCTTCCAACGAAATGGATGGTGGTGACTGCGAGTTGGACGGGTGAACTAGTAAGACACTGCAAGTGCGACGAGCGAGCTAGAGAGAAGTTTCCAGTCGTCATGGATAGACAGACGAATGGCGAGGCGGAGGAGGGGCCCACGTGAAAGGGATAGACCGGGCGCCTCTAGCTGGATATCGGCGCAGTTGGGCCCTTGCAACTTGCCACCACCCTGCTTCTCCTTCTCCTACAACTCCGTGCCTACGCACCCTCTTCCGTCGCTTCGACTGCTATACACGGCGAGGCAACAGCTCAAGCACTTCGTGTGACCACCGGAGACATGGATCCAAGCTTTGGACCATCGGGGCTGAACGATCAAACCACCGGCTTTGCGAGCAGTATGGAGGTGCGTCATCGGTCAAAGCACACTTGAGCATTGACCTGACCTTAAGAGCGATTGAATAGCTCGGACGGAGACGCGTGAAGACCTCCAGTACAGCGACCCATCGCCATAACTGCATCGCAAAACACGGTCGCGCAGAGGACTCTGGCTATGACACCAGCAGCACGGCTTTTTCTCCAACGGAGTCACAATCGGGGAGCATCGTAAGGGGAAGAAGAATGTTCGTTGAAGAGCTTTGGGAGAGTGTAGAGAACCGGGTGAAGCAGTACGTGCAGGACCAGGCGAAAGCCATCTTACCGCTTGAGCCCATCGGAGATGGAGAGCATGTTGTGCTCCGGTCCCCTACCGCCCTCGCAAACTTCCACCATGTCCTACATGGCCCCGAAGGGTCGATCCACAGAGTCCGCGTCCGATCGCTGGATGCAAGCTGGTCGACCGAGATCCCCTTATCCATCCAGGACGCTATCAACATGGTCTGCGTCCTGTCTCAGCTTCCGAACCTGGTCTCCCTGTCGGTAAACATGCCGATACACATGCCTTTCCCCTTCGTCGACCCAATCCGTCCCAGCCTAAGCAAGGCCCTCGCCACCCAGCTGATGCTCGAGGGCCTCGCTTGGGAGTCGCACGCGGGCACGCGGGATATGGCTCGCCACTATCATGTTCTACCCCCCGACTTCCTCTACGTGTTGTCCAACTTCGCGGCGCTGTCCAACCTGCGCGTCCTCGATACCACACTCGGATTCCTGACGCGTCTCCCGGAGCGCGTCTGTGCGAACGTCACGAACCTCGCGGTTATCATCATCTCCGCGCAACAAAACGAAGCCTGCGCGACCATCGAGCGCAAATTCAGGAGGAGCCTTCGGAGGCTCAAGATAACGCGGCTGTTCAAACATGCCGTAAGGAAGGTGTCACCCACACGCATCTGCGCTCTGCTCGGGGCAAAGGAGCTCGAATACCTCGAGGTCGTTGACAGGGACGTGACGGTGAGCAGCATTGTCCACTCACAGATGCATCGTGCAGGCCACTGACGTTTTGCGAACAGGGCGGCGTATGCCGCGTGCCCGGGCGCCGCGACTCCGATGTGCTGCTTGGTACGGAGGAGGCACGCGCGGCAGCGTACGAGTGTCCGCAGCTCCGGACCATCGTCTGGGAGCCGTCGTGGAGCTCACGCCTGGTTGACACCTACGATATCGAACGGTCGACGCACCGTTATCAGGGCGATTTGCTGGCGACCTTCGGGTCGCCGCTCGAGGTGTACCTGCGCGTCAACGAGGCGCAGGGGGTTCGCGTCGCTCTTGAAGACGACGGAAGGCCAAATAAATGTCCCATGGTCCGCGACCTCGGGGAGTCGCTGCGGTGGGATGTGTTGTCGTGAGGAGGTGTTGGTAGGGCCTTTGTACTAGCTGTGATGATTTTGACGTGAACGATTGTGTTGTGCCAGGTTATTATCGGGGTATTCGTCTGGAGTGGTGGGAAAGGCCATAAGCCTCGACTGGGATATATTCAGAATATGTACGAGTATTGCAGAAGATGTACGGATATAATGGCTCACTGACGTGGATGGGATGCATCTCGCTGAGTGGGGTTCGCCTCTGGCAGTCCTCCGGGCTCTTACAGCGTTAGGAACGTTTATACGTCGTTTGTAACGGCATTTGGATCCTCTGCAGCTCGAAGAGAGGAGGATGAGCCTAGCATTTGTGGATGGATGCAGCATGGACGTGGCAAGGGGCCATGGCCGGCGCTTGTAGATATGTACCATTTCGACTCGTGAGTCGGGCTTGTCTGGGCTTGTCTGCAGACCAGCATCACCCTGCACTACCTCGTGCATCTAACTCCCGCACCTCTTTTCATTGGTCTGTGCTCCATTGTCTTGACGCTACCATGTTTAAGGCTTTCACCCGGGCGATTGTAAGTAAGACTAAATCATTACAGACGACATGTAACGACTCCAGGCATGTCCGTTAGCCCGAGATCTCCATCTTGTACGTGCTTGAATCAGCTGCCCAATCCTTTCCAGACGCTGATGTACCGCAGCCACAATCCTTCTTCCCCAGCATCCAAAGAGGCCTTGAATCTCCTTCACTCTGCTGTCTCTTCTCCGTATCCGCCCACAAAGTCATCTGCTCCACCCCTCAACTTCAACCTACAGGTTATCGAGAACCAACCCCCAACCGGCAACCAATTACGTTCCATTCTCTCCTACCTTCCTTCCAAATCGTCTGCCGGTCCGAGTGGCATCGCGGACGCTCCTACGGCTGAAGCGCTGCTCTCTTCGCACCCCACCGTGGACAGCCGTCCTCAGGACGCAGATGGCGTCGTTGCTCTGGCATCCAAGAATCCCAACGCTCTCAAGTGGCCCATCGTGGTGGATTGGTACAACGGGAGAGCGGTAGTCGGCGACATCAGTGGTGTGAAGCAGCTGTTGGAGGAGTTGAGGAAGATGAGGGACGGCGAGACTTGAAAGCTTGACGGTCCAATCCGTGTGTATTATTTTCATACGTTCGATTGTGCGTGTTTCCGTGCCCTTGTATCAATGTCGTCGTGCGACTTCTTGACTCTGCTGGCTATGTCCTAACTCTTCACGCAACCCCCCTTCTCCATCGCTTTCCGCCCATGATTTGGATCTCCCTTGTTTAAGTTAGCCGTATGCTGGGTGCACAGGAAGTGCTTAAGCTGCAGACGATTCGGATTTGCATAATGTACGCGCTTCGCTGCATTGGATTATCGCTAGAGCTGATCAGGTCCCCCATTTCCATAGCTTCGTCCTGGATGGCCCTGCATCCGCACCATTGCCTCCGGCGAGGGCGGAGTAAATTTGGCTTCTAGCCGAATCCGCGGATACAGCTCCATTGCGGAGTTTCTCTTGGGCGTCGCTGCAGACGCCAGGTAACCCATGGCCTCTATGGTGAGTGTTGTTTTTCGACGTTGCTTTGAGGATTTCCGTGTCAGACGCTGTGTCGGGGCCTCAGCAACTTCCTATGCAATATGTTATTAGTACAGCGCATCGTAAAGTCGCAGTTTAGAACGACAACTCTGTGCTTTCCAGCTCTGACGGAAGATATGGATTGCTCATGCTGCGCGGATAGGACACGCCGCCGGTTCTATTGCATATCATGCCGTAAGTGTCGCTCCACGACGCAGTCGCTTATGAGACAATATATCTCCAGTCTCATGGTCTGCTTTTTAGAGCCATTCTATCTCTTGATTGATCTTCCCCCGGATCTGAGCCCTAAGCACACTCTTATGTCAGACTCAACAGCTAGCGTAAATGAAGTCGAATCATTGTTAAACAGGTTGCTGTGAGTGGCCTCCCTCCGTTTCGCATACTATCCTGCTCAAACCATCACTTCGGATAGCGTACCTGCTTGGTATTATATGGACGTAGCCTGTATCGGTACGCGCATATAATCACATCACCCGATTTAGAGTGGCAGTTGTCTCAGGTCTGATTTTGGCCTTGTGCAGCCCTGACGGTCTACGAATACTTGTTGAGCTTTGAGGCCGAACGGAGGGTCATCTAGGGCCGCAAAATTACTCTACCTTCCATCCTATTCTTTATCAACCGCTATGTGCTATGGTTGTATGCCCTTTCATCAGTCATGTTGATTCTCATCGATTGGGAAACGGACGAGGTGAGGTCTTCCATATGTCTACCCTGATGCGCAGACTGAACTCGATCGTAGGGGTGAGTAAGAGCTTCGACTTCGTCCGGCTTTCGTGAACACTGACTACTAACCTTGGACGAGACATGGTGCCGCGCGGCAGGGTACTTGGACTTGATCGCCATCGTCGTCCTGGTCGTAAATGGAGGAGGTTAGTGCACTTCAATTGCACTGCTGTCCGGAGCTCGACCGATACGTAGCCTTCGCCGCTGTGAGGATACACGTCGTCAACGGCCGTAGATGGTTCTGGACATGTTTAACGTTTGTCCTGTCTTGCATCTCCGTCCCATACAATACGGTACGCGAGCAGCACACACATCCATTATGCTCCGTCTGACTGTTCAAGTAGGCCAGTATATTCGTAGCCAGGTTCCAGGCTTTCAACGGTGCCGCAGCGCCCATCGCCCATGGTTGCTTCGAAGACAACCTTTCGCACACGTCTTGGAACAGGTGTGTGTGCGCCATCTTTCCGTCTCGTCGTCTCCGATCTTCTGACCGTGACCGTGCAGGGGTATGATCACTCTTTCTGCAGAACCGGCCATATCACTGAGAGTCCTTGCCTTGGCCAGCGGCGATCGCACTGCAGGCTTCCGGCTGCGTATGCGGCGTGGTCATCACCGGTATCACTTGGTATCGGGCAAAGGCTGCGGAACGTCGTCGTCATGAGCGACTTCAACCAGCTCGTCGTCCATGCGGCGGGCGGCAGTGGCAGGAGCAGGAGCAGGGCGCTCAAAGTCCGAGCCCGAGTGGAGGGCGACTTTGATGGGGGGAGCAGGATAGGCGGGTGGTCGCGGAGTCGACCACCTTCTGAGCTGGGATGTTCACGGAGGAAATGACGACGGTGCTGCCCTACGTGGAGCGGGAGCTCGAACCGTGCGCGGATGCGGAGGACGGGGTGCCGATGCTAGCGGTGGACCCGGTGGTGTTCATGGCGGGGGTAAGTTCGGAGTCTTATCTTGGTGCCACTGAAGTGGTTCTGATACGTATGCTAATGCGCCGTTTCTCATAAAACTATGAAAATCGCAGTCGCAATACCGCATCTTTTCATTTTAGGCGGCAAGACGAACGAGGTAGCAGGCGGCTTGTGAGGCTGTGGGGGGGGGGACAGAAAAATGCCTGGCGAAGGTGACGGAGCATTGGGACTCTTTGTGAGATAACGTACAAGTGCGTCATGCCCCTTGACTCTTCAAGCTTCAAAAGTCTGAGCGCTGAGTAGCGTGCGGTGGGCTCGGTGGTAGATAAACGACCCAGCCCCTTGCGCATCGGCCTACGCTTCTGACACGAGTGCGATTACGCGGCCGGTGGCGCCTCAACTGAGCTACTCGTACGTCGTCGCCATTCAAAGCGGACCTTCTACTCGACATGGCCTAACTTTTCTCTTGCGACTGTGGGTGCTTTTCGTCTGCGGAACCCTGAGGAGTCTGAGTTAACGGCTCTAAGTTAAGCAGGTTGACTTCTGGTGTCATAGTCTCGGTCTCGTATACTTTACAAGGGATTTAAGTGCTGGGCCGTGCCGCGCCAACCTCTACTCCGAATGAATCGGCCAGCGCTGCCTCGATTCTTACTTCCGGTGTCATCGGTAACCTTTGGTACGCCCTGGGGATAACTTAACTCATCGGGCAGGCTCGACCCGTGGACCTCCGATGACCTCGCCCCCTTGGCAAATGCATTTTTCGTTGTCAAGCTTTCATAATACGACGATCTCAAAGGGTCTCAGGGACGAGGATAGCACTAACCTTTAATTCCATTCTCTCAGTATTCGAGGCTTCGGCACGGTTGTTGGACGGTCAGAATTCTATTCCCTTAGTATGCTCTTCTTCCATTGATTTCCCCTATAGAACTGGGAGGCAGCTTCAGTTCGTTCCCCTGCGGCCACGTGCTTCGCTGAGTCCAGACGACGTTATCATCCTCCATGTGGTCAATGCACAATCGACTCTTCTCGACTAGATTGTCACACGAACGTGTTCCCAACGCTCGGCATGCCGTTAGGAAACCTGGTTCCTGGCCCCTCTACTAAACTCTCTGCTACTAGCAGTAAGTTCACACCTTCCAGTAATCCAAGTCTTCGTCTTCCGTCCGCTGACTCGCTGAGTCCCTACTGAAGAATGCCCGTTTTGATCGCACCCACAGGCCCGATATCGCGGCGACCTGTTGGACGTCAAGCCATCCTCGCTGTTTGCGGACAAAGTGGAGCACTGACCGTTGATCGGTGCGCATCCTCAAGGTTCAATTCTGAACACGCCAGACTCGCTCCGCCACCTTGTGAACGTCGGTGAGCCATCCGCGCTGTTTGCGATATCTGAGTCTGAGTAGTCACCGTTCCTACCAGACGCGTTACGCAGACGTGGTTACCCTACCCAGGCGCCAAAGTCGTCAGTGTTAGATCGCAGTGGCGTCCACCACTCATCTCAAGGAAACCACGCTCTTCCCCGAAATGGCAGTTGCGTGATGTCCTTTCTATAGCCTCATCGTAAGTTAGACATGAGCTAATCGCGTTCGAATAAATGACCATCTTTTCGTGACCGCAGGCGGTGTCAGGTTCAGGTTCAGATCCTGCAGTAAACGCCTGAATGCCTCACCGTGGTCAGCACCTAATCTCCGTCAACTTGAAGCAAAAGCCCCAGTTGTAGAAATCTCCTCGTTCCAAAGGTTCTGCTCACGCAACAGCTCGTGAAGAAGCTTTAAGATCACGGTTGGACTGTGCGATCAATGTCTATTGCTTCCACGCTGGCGACAGGATCAAGGGTGCTCCGCTCAAGCGGCCCCTCTGGTGCGTAACATACTTCTGTTGTTTCCGATGTCGGCGAAGCTGCAACTCATTGTTGATTCGGCGACCACGATCCTCCCAGGCAGACTTCGCTCTCATCGAAGAACACTTCTTGCTTCACCTATCATTGGTGGAAACGCTTCCTGTAGCCCGGACGACCCGGCCACGATGGACGGCGAGTTCTAGGCAGTGACGTAGTTGCCGTTCCGTACCTCATCCCCCCGTTAGTGCGCCTCGTGCGCAAGTCTTACGAGAATCCTTTCAGGCACGATACCCTGGATGCCTCGCCACCGCTCTCCCTCAGGGCCGCATTATACATCTTCACGGGGCCAAGCCCAGTCTAGAGCAGAACAGCAGCAGATTGCGATGAAGACCGGGACGCTCGCGGCGCGCTCACCGCGCCTGTCTCTTGGCTTCTTCTGCCAACGATCATCTCTCGAGCGCATCTTCTGCGTGACATGAGCGGCACGCCCGCTGCGTCCCATCTTCCGTAATACCATTCGGGAGAAGTCTCCGGCCACACCAAGAGAGGAAGGAGACGGATCATCGCACGACCTCCAACGGTGTGCGCCCATATGCATCCACTAGTCGACTATCCGGGCGACGTGATTGGTTTCAATCCGCCAGCGTTGTGGACGTAGCGCCGTCCATCATGATTCTTCTCGCCTCGACCCGTGTTTGGTTATGGAAAATACGGAATCCAGGTCTTGTACGTCTAAATTCGTTTTTCCAGCGTCCTTCCTACCGCTCACCTCGAACGGCTTGAACACACGCCCGCTCCAGCGCCTTAGGCATTTGAATGTCTCGGATCGGCCTGGGGCTTCTCCTACTCGGCTCGCCTTTGCAGCGGAGTGAAGAGACATATTGTGCCTTGTCGCTTTTGGCGCCGCGCTGCGTCTAGTAACCATTCGAGTGCCTAGCCGGACACAGGAGGGCGTCCCGCCAACCACCTCAGGTGTGGCTCAAGGCTAAGCTGGTGGGTTGCCGCTAAGTATCATTGGATTTTTTCATCCAGATTGCCCATTACATTCATGTCAGACAGGTTTGCGGCCCCTCTCGCGCCCACCACACCTCACAATTCTACGAAGATCTTCTCCAATATCCCACCCCAGGGGACGATGCCACAAAGTGATCCGGGGTGGGTGCCTCCGGCCTCGATATTCATCCCGACGAGCGTGCCGCTCAACCCACTCGTCCGTACATACCGCTTCTCATTCTTCTCACCACGATCTCTCCGCCGTTCACTATGAATGCCGCTGGCCGCGCTCGCGTGTTTCTGGCCCCTGTCCGTTTGCATTCTTTGGCGGCCGCCATCGAAGTTCTTTCGGGTTTCCTCATGTGGCTAACTCCGCCGCTCTCGCTTGCACTTAAGCGCGCGAGATGCATCATCCCGCCACCCGCCACAATGCTGGTCCAGCAATACCTGTGTTCGGACGCCAGCCTCCCTCAACGTCATCCTGTACCAAGCAACTGCGAGTTTCACGCCTTCACAGGCCTCACCCCTCCCCCGAACATTCGAGTCGCGACCTGAACCTGAAAGCGTGGCGGGCCGACACTTGAGACGACCACTGGCACTCGATCAGACTCGATCCCCGATCACTAGTCATTAGTCACTCCCGGCTCCTCGGCCATCGCGCAGGATGCAGATAACTTACGGGTGGCGGGCAGTGGCGGGTGGCGGTGACAACTCGGCCCTTCGCGCTAAGTACTGTCTCCGTCCCCCCGCGCTCGTTCTTCTCCTTTTGGCGATCCCGCTCAGTTCGAAATGATGGTCGCCGCCTCCGCCCTCCTCCGCCGCGCGATCGGAGATGATCGGGGGGCTCGGACCGCAGCCGCAGTTGGCGGTCTCCGGTGACCAGCTGTGTAGCGCGCCTTAGCGCGCTCGGAACCATTTTCGATCGGTCGAGGGTCGGACGTTGGTGCGCCATGTGCTCGAGCCAGTGCTAAGTCATGTAGTCGCTGGCACTCGCTGCTATCATGGGCGATGTTTGGAGGTCTGACTGAGCCCGACTCAGGCATGTTTTGTCGTCGGCGCGCCGTGGGGTTTAGCGCACCCGGGCTCGCGCTGAGCGCGGACTAGTATCGGACTCGGAGGAACTCGAAGGGCAGTTGGATGGCGTCATACATGTGCGGTCCGGTCAACTTGGTATGGGTTTGTATTCCTTCGTCGGGGCGTGGCCAGTTCTGCTCGTGGCTACAGCGCTTTGCATAATTCCGTGAACACGCCAGAAATTTACACGCAGGCGCTTATCTACCCGACCTGCCAAACTAGGCCGCAGCGCCACGGTCTATAATTTGCAAGCACACTTCTCTCGAATTCCGCAAGCACCGTTGACGATGTCCTCGAGGTCTCGCTGGAATGGTGAACGAAGCCCCCATGGCCAGGCTCTGCGTCCCGCAAGCAAGTCATGGTGGATCTGCTGACATTCACACCCAGCATCTCGCTCGGGAGGAACCGTCAGCAGTCCTCAGGAAGCAGATACTGTATGTCGCCGTGCCAAGTTGTTGGATCGACACTGGCAGATACACGCTCTGCTCCTTTACGTGGCGGAGACAGCGCAATGCATGAACCACTCTTCCTTCAGGCTTCAGGCCTCAGGTCTGAGATCTGAGGGCGAACACTGCGGCAGCCTGTCCCATCGGTGCGCGTAGCGTGTCCCTGCCTAGTTTGGTAGGTCGGGTAGATAAGCGCCTGAGCGTAAATTTCTGGACGTGTTCACGGAATTATGCAAAGCGCTGTAATTCTGGACTCGATACAGGAGAATGTGCCACGTGAATCCGAAGTGGCTCGGAAGGAGTTGAAGCTTCGATGACTCAGTTGACTAGGCAACACGGAGGTGCGGGTGCGCTCCGTGGCGCTCTATCAATGAAAGAGTATGAACTTTAGGATCATCAACTATGCCGGAGTAATATTCTAAAGAACCAATAGTCCAGACCCGACGACGCCTCGGGCCCGTACGCGAAGGCCTTACGACGGTAATGCCGTCTTAACGCTACTCGTTCAAGAGAGATCATCAAAGAAGACTATCATGAACATCTCATTGTCCGCCTTAGTATTCAATAACGTTCGCATAAGAAAAGAAAGCACCGGTGAGTATCTATTTCCGCTTCGGCCCTCCACGGAAACTTCACTTTTCACATTGGCTGACAGGCGTGGCCAGGTTCGAATCGCGTCGGGACAGCGTGTGCGCACCCGAACCACATCGGAGATGGGCACGCCAACGTCTGTGCGAACTCTGCGGGCGTTACGTGCGCCGCGCAGGGTCCGAGGAAGCTCGATGGTTAACTCTGGACGCGTGCCGATGCTTCTTTGGCGGCTTCTCGTGCACTCACACTTCGACCTCGTCTTCGGTGGCCGCGTTCGCGGTTCTGTGCCTGCCTCGTGCAGGCAATGCTGCAGGGTGAACGTCTCCAATCTTGCCCGTGGCCGCCCATCGCCCGCGCTCCTCTTCCATGCTCCAGAAGACACAGTCGCGAGGAGTGGCGAGCAGCCCACGCCGCCTTCTGTCCGGTGGCTGGTGCGGCTTGCTGCATAGCCGGGCACGTCTCTATCTCCGTCAAAGCATACGTGCGTTCTGCGGTGCCGCCGAGTGCGCCGATCCCGACGTCGTGGGGCGGATCCCCTTACGAGGCTATGGCTGTGGGAGCGGGGATCTCCCCGACGTCTGCACTGCCGAAGAAGCTTGTTGGGACCTTTCATCTCGACAAGTGCTGACGGCCGAACGCAGACCCTGTTCTTCCATGAACCCTTCCGCCAACCACGCTCTTGGACAATGCGCCACAGACCATGGGCCTCCGCCGTTGCCAAGGCATTCGCACAGTCTCGACTCCAAGCTAGAGCCATCGTAATAGTCTCTTCAAGGTTCCACTGCTGAACGCCAGCCAAGACCCGTGCATGGACTTCTGTCGGCTGCCAGCGAAGATACCGAAGGTTCGCACAGCCATCTCTTTCGCTGAGTGGCGTGGGCTCTGACCGGACATACGGAGGTGATTCGCTCCCTTTCCCTTCCCCTTCGCCCTTCTGGCCTTCACAACCCCAATCTCGGATCCCCAGCTGTCTTGCTTTCGCCACTGCCGCGACCTCGACCCCGTGCCTGCCTGACTGCACGCTGTCGGCGCTCAGGCATTGGAACCGCCTTCAGCTGGAGAACCTCGAAAACATCCGCGCCGTCGCCATTGTATCAGCATGCTGTAGAAACGGATCGCGATCGACGCTGCCTGCTACAGGGGCGGGGCGAGCTGGGAGTGCGCAACAGAGACGCACGCACCCTTCGTCTGCCGCTGCTCCCTGAACTGCATTGTGACCGCCGCCACTATGCATTGCGATTCTGCCGCCCCCCACACCCCTAATCCCACGCGACACGCACGTCGGGCCCGCAGTGTCATTTCCCAAATTCTCATTTCGCGCACGGGTGCGGCGTGAGGCCTTGAGGTGGCAGTCGGACTGCCTAACTGCCCGAACGTAACCTACTGACCGCCAAGCCGGTCCACCGCTCCATATTGGTTCCAACCCGCCACATTATCAGCGCACGATGCCCGCTCCCGTCGGCCTCCTTCCCCCCACAATCCACGCTGCGGCGAGTCGCCCGACGCCGCCCCATCCCGCCGTCCTCGCGCCGCCGCACCGCACCGTACCGAGCACGAACCTTCGCCCTGGGCATAGGCTTCTGCGTTCTGCGTTCGGTATTCTGCGTTCTGTGTTCTGCATCTCTCCGTGACACGACGTGATGGGACGGCTCGATGGTGGGAGTCGGGACTGAGATGGCACCAGCCTGAGGGACCCGAGGGCCCGTCTGAGCGGAAAGTTCGCGTTGGCACTGGGCTTCTGCGGCACGGGCGACGGGGGAGATCACGCCCTACGTTCCATGCGGCATCGAATGCAGCAGCCAGGGTCGAGCGTCTCAGGGCCCCGGGCCACGAGTCCAAAATTCAGAGTTCGGCTTCGACTGTGCAGCGCGGCTTCGTGCGCCTTGTGTCCGGGGGTGGTGAGTTCAGGGTTACGTTAGACGAGTGCGCATCCCGCATTCTCGTGCTCATTCGCTCGGGGGGAGGGGTAAGCGACCTTCGAGGCTATCTGACGGCCGAGTGGCGGCACGGCGGAGTGCGATAATTATTTTCGTGTTCGTGATAGATTATGGCATCCTGAACCTTGTCAATGTGGGAGGGCGAATAAGTATTTATCAAGCCAGCACCTCCAATAAAAATGGGATGGACTCGTACGGAAGATTCGCCATCCGGTGGCGGTCTAGCGCCTATAGCTTGGAGAATGGGGGATGGAGCTGAATACTAGTTGGAGGTACGTGGGGGGGCGGCTGCTCAGAGTGGATAGGCTCGGAGCATACCCGCACACGCACACACGCGGGCCCGAGACGTACAGAATGGTGTCGTCTGACCAACTGCAGAGTCCCCAGCGATTACTCCGAAGATGCTCTCCGGGCCGTTCGCATTGCTCCAACACGGTTACATTCATGGCGCCGTTCAAGTTGGGAAGGACGAGTGCTTGCTCGTCGCTTCACGGGAAGTGGTGTCTAATGGCCGTCCGAGGGATGCTTCTTCCGCTCTGCGAGACGCCGCACAACCCTGGCCGTGTGCTTGTGCTAGTGGTGGTATGGTGTGTGGTGTTAAATGCATCACTCATTGCTCGCGCGCGCCCCGCCGGAAGCGTTTATTTAGTGTAATGTAATGCGCCAGTAGCTACGGCCTGCAGCTGTGGACAATCAATAGCCTTTTCCGCCCGTGCGTAGCGACGATATTCGCAGCACTAGCCTGCGCAGGCGGACCGCCCATTCATTTAGTCGGACCTGGGCACCACCTCCATATGCACGCTTGGGCCTTGATGGTTCCGTTCGTGGTGGGAGCCCGGGTCCCATGGTCATGAGCAGCTCGGAGAAGGCGAGGCACGGGGCAACGGGATGGACGACGGGGCACGGATGAAAGCAAGTGGATGCGCAGTTTTGGTGGTTTATCGATGACTGCGAACGAAGTTTGCGAGGGCGTGGCGGTCACGGCCCATGATCGCACTCGCCTCGAGCTGCTCCCCGAGGCTGCGTGTGTAGAGACATATGAGATCATTGGTACGTACACTGACAGGCGTGGATCACCATCGACATCCATCACCATCTATTCAGAATCACCACCATCGCAACTCTATCGCCGCGCTGCCCCCAAGCCTCCGCCAGGAGCCTGGGCACGACTCACCACGGTGGGCAGGCGGCTGACGAATATTGATCGCAGGGAAAGAGACGCGCAGGGCGGGATGGCGGTGCAGATCCAATTGTTCATTGTTATGTCGCCCGTACCGCACGGAAGCGCGGAGGCTGGCGACGGCGCAACGAGGCGTCGAGGCCGAGCCAGGCCGCCAGCAACACCTCGCTCGCGGAGTTTGAATAGGGTTGGTTGGGTATTTAACCTACATAGCGGCACCCTATGCCCGGTCACGGCCACGGTCTCTTCGGCGATTTTGACACATCGGGCCAAGTGTCGGAGGACGAAGGGCCCACACCACGAAGTCCCAAGTGCATTTGAAGAAAAAGAAGCAGGCGACAGTGACAGGACAGGAAGCGGCTGACATAGAAGTTCGTTCGTCTGTTTTGTTGGTGAGACCGCTTGTGAGACCCGACAGTGACAGTGAGAGAAGGGCCCCGGCCTGGGGGGTGCATCGCCGCACCGCCACGCGAACGCGCTTGCGAGGCCGCGCAGTACGCTGTGCAGGGCTCTCTTGGGGCTCTCGCGTAAAAGTAACGCGAACCCAGCCGGCGGCAGACGCAATGTGTCGTCGAAGTGACCCGCGGCCGAGGGAGCGGGAGGCGGGCGACGGGAGTCTGAGGATTCCATCAGGCAGGAGGCGAGCGGAAGAGAAGGACAGCTGCCTGCGAGGGGAAAAGGAAGAAGGGTGCATTATTCGATTCGGAAGAGAACTTGAGAATCAGGCGAAGCGGGAATCGCTCAATCGCGCCGGAGGCGGGTTCGCATTCGTGTTCGGGAGAGCGGCTGGCCGGGCTTAGGGGCGTTTTCGCCATGCAGTTGGCTCGGCGCGAGCGTGGTGGGGAGCCTAAGGGAAGTGGGAAACCACTTGGGTATGGGCTTGGAAGCTTGGGAGCCCACGAGTTGGGGGTAGGATGGCACGAGAGCCAAGATGGGGCGAAGAACTTGCCATTTTCGATGAGATGGACAGCAGCTACTAGTCCATGGCAGTCAAAGACCCGAGAGGGTGAGATGGAGAGGCGGGCCATGCCGATGGGTCGGTAATTGTTTTTGGATTCAAGAGTCGGAGTATTGAAAAGGGACGGAGAGCATGGAGAGAGGCTATTGGGGCCGAGATGGAAAGGCGATGGGGATGCGCGGCATACGGATGGGGCGTACGGATAGACGGGCGGCTTGGAGGAGGGCTGTGAGCAGATGATGGACGGAGTTTGGGGAGGGGAGTGGTCATCATGATGGCCCCCCGCGGGCAGTACAGGCGAGCGGGAGAGGGCGAAAGACGAGTGGCAGAATCAGGAACGCAAGGGGAGAAAAGAAGGGAGTAAGGGCGGTCCAGGGATGCCATCTGGGGATCCCGACGTGCGATCTCTGCGTGCTCGGTTCGATGCCTGGTCTCTTCTCTGGATACGGGCATTCAGCGAATCAGTCTCAGTGCGCACGCACGGGTCGGCTGGGAGGGCATCGACGAGTTCTGGCGAGCAGGGGCACCACACAGCTGGGATGGACGAGAGTGTGCCACGGAGTGGAGGGCCTGCCGTGGGCATGAGCCGAGGAAGGCGGTGGATATCGGGATGTATGCATGGTTGTCCGTATATGCAGAGGGGGTGAGGAGTGAGCGAATCTGTGTAGCTGGAAGGGAGAATTGGAATGCACGAGCCTGAGAACTTGAACGAGGCCGGCCATAGCAGGCAGAGCAGGCAGATATCTGATCCAGCGGGGGACCCGAGAGGCGGACGACGGGAGCAGGGAGGAAGGCTGTGGGCCACGAGTCCGCGAGGATCCAGGAAATGGTGGCGAGGACGGCAGCCGCGGGGGCACTGGCGACTGGAGTCTGGCGCAGGCGGGCGCGCTCGGCGGCGAGGAGACGGATCGGAGCGCTGGGTACGGCGGAGTCACAGCGTAAGGGCGTGACTGGGGAGCATCACGAAGCCCAAAAGGGCAAGAGCGTCCGGTGTCGGCGGCCAGGTCGCTTTTAATCGGGGGGTCTCCTGTCTGGCTGCCCTCCGTCTCCGTCTCCGTCCTCCCCGCCTTGCCCCCCGCCCCCTCCGCCGTTTGTCCCGGCGAGCACAGTCAACTCTAGAGCCGCGCTCCCAGAACGAGTGTGCGCCGTAATCTCCTATCGCCGGCCCCTACACTCTTGATAATTTCTTCCTGTTTACGCTCCGGCCACGCCTGCTCTCCCTCGCCTCTTCTCGTCCTCGGTGGCCCCCCTAATCATAATCCTAATCGCACCCCTTGCACCCCATCATCCGCACCCACACTCCGCACAATAACGTACGTCCGGCCTCTCCAGTCCCAGCGGATAAGATCGACCTCATATCCCGACCCCAGTTATAGCCTAACGACCCCCAGGTGCACACGCTCTCTTGTATCATCCTTTCCCCTACTCCCCGTATAATGGAAGGCCTCGTTTCTCATCCATCCTCCTTCGCCCTTGCTGTCGACTCCCACCCATGTCCCCCACGATCCTCATCCGACATCTACTCTCAGAAGCTCCCCTACCCCCACTATTACGACCACTCCTACATCCAGCAACACCAGCCCCGCTTTACTCCCCCACAACACGCCCTTCAGATTCACACTGCAAACCCCGCACCCCACGAGCAGGACCCTGAAGAGCAGACCGCTCACCCTTCTCGCCCAAACTCGTACCACCACCTCCAGCATGGCGCTGACGCCGACCACGACAGCGACCAAGAGCCTCTTCACCAGGAGCAATCCATCGCAGACGCCCTCTCAGACAACTCCGGTCCTCATGGAGGGCTGACTCGTCCCCTAACCCTCCAGGAGCGCGAGCTTCTTGCCCACCTTGACCGCCTCAAGTTCTTCCTGGCCACCGCCCCCTCCCGCTGGAACACTGAGAATGGCTACACTGGGCCTGATCCTTCCACCGTCCCTGCTGGCCACCCCCACAGCGCACATCCCGCCCTTAACCGTTTTCTCCTTCCAAACTCCGAGTACGTTTCCTGTGTACTTTGGGGCGGCCTCTACCACATCACTGGCACGGATATTGTTCGCGCGCTCGTTTTCCGCTTTGAAGCTTTCGGTCGTCCGGTTCGCAACATGAAGAAGTTCGAGGAGGGCGTTTTTTCTGACCTCAGGAACCTTAAGCCTGGCGTTGACGCGTGTCTTGAGGAGCCCAAGGTGAGTATTTCCCGACTGTATGCGCTTCCCTTGTACCCCCTGCCCTCCCTTCCTTGCCCTTCGCCAAGACTCCCCATCGTTGTGAGTTGCGTCCCCAACATGCCCGTCGTTGCTCGTTTCATGGGATGTTGAGATGTGAATGGGAGCGCTCATGACTGATCGCCAATCGCGATGACGGCCTCGACCGGGCCCGATGGAGCGGATTGGCAGCCCGCCCACTTCCACTCCCGTCCTCAGGCCTCATGTCCGGCTGTTGTCGTAACAGTCGTGCTGACCGGCCCACCTCTTCCCCGCATTTGCCAGTCGCCTTTCCTCGATCTGCTGTTCAAGTATCAATGCATCCGCACCCAAAAGAAGCAGAAGGTCTTCTACTGGTGAGTCGCTCACTACCAATACTCCTTCCCCCGCATCAATATACCCCCGCCGTCATTCCTCGGCTCCGGTTCCCATCCTTGTATTTGCTCCCATGTCCGTTTCCAAACCTATGTCGATTCTCCATATTGCGCTGTGCTATCGCCCATCATCCATCCAACCCCACAAACCCCGCTCCGTTCGCATCGGTCATCCGGGACGATATGCTGATCAGCCTCATCCGCCCGGCCGCATCTGCAGGTTCTCCGTGCCACATGACCGGCTCTTCCTCGACGCGCTGGAGCGCGACCTCAAGCGCGAGAAAATGGGACTAGAGCCAACGACCGTCATCACCGGCGAGCCCGCGCTCTCGTTCACGTACGATCCCAAGCGTTCGCTCTACGAGCAGTTTGCAAAGGCATCCGGCAACCGTGAGGGCGAGGGCGAGCTCGAGGCTGCTGTCCGGCGTGCGGACGAGGCGGCTGAGAGTGAGAGCGACAAGCAGTCGTCGTCATCGGATGCGGAGCATTCTGCCTCTGAGGCGGACGACTCGCAGGGCGAAACTGATGGCATGAAGAAGACCAGCGGGAAGAAGCCGCGGAATCCAAACACGCACTCGCCCTTCTTCTCCATGTTCTCGCTCTTCGAGGGCTCACCGACGTACAAGCAGCGCAGGAAGAAGGTGCCCAAGGCTCGCAAGTCGCCCCCTGCCGTCGACCACCCGTACGGCTCGCCTATGGGTATGGACGCCGATCCGGCATATGGAATGTACTCGCAGCACCAGCAGCAGCCGCAGTTCCGAGAGCCTCACCTGGACCGGTTCGGGCGCGAGACGGTACGGCTGAGCGCGGAGGACATGTTTAGGGCGCAGGCGCGGGGCGACTTCGCCGGGAGCAATCCAGACGTGCTCGCGTCGCAGAAGGAGCGGCAGCGGCGCGCACTGTCGGCGCTCGAGCAGGCGTCCGGCGGCCAGGGCCAGGGCGCACCCACCGCATACATGACTGGCCTTTCCGGACCCGGCGTTGTCCCCGTCCCCAACCCCAACGCGAACGGCACGGCGGCGTTCTCTGCACAGCAGCAGTACGAGCTTGCCGGGTACGAACAACAGCAGGCACAAGCGCAGGTTCATCCGCAACAACAACAGCAGATGCCCGTGTCGGTCCCGGGTGGCCGCCCCCATATGGAGCAGAGGCACACGTACCCGATCCCGGAATACGTGACGCAGACACAGACGCAAATGGGCTCACACCCGCACGCGCCGATGCCCGTGCGCTCCGGAACGGACCCGTACAGCGCAGTCGTCGGCGTCCCGCATGCCCATTCGCAGCAGGCGATCGCCGCCGGGTGGGCGGGCGCGGAGGGCGCCATGCTCGTCAATGGGGCGCTGCCGCGGACGAAGGCGTTCGTGTGCCCGCTGTTCTCGTGCGGGCGGATGTTCAAGCGGATGGAGCACCTCAAGCGGCACCTGCGCACGCACACGCTCGAGCGGCCGTTCCAGTGCGAGCGTTGCAAGAAGCGCTTCTCGCGCTCGGACAACCTCGCGCAGCACGTGCGCACGCACGACCGGCGCGCTGTCGCTGCCGCGGCGGCGTCAGGGCTTGTTATGGAGATGCAGGAGGCGGAAGGGGAGGCCGAGGTCGACGAGCTGCTCGAGGGCGAGGGGGACGTGGAGGACATCGAGGGCGAGCTGGACTACCTGTCGGGCTCGCGCGGGATCACTAGCGTGAGGATGTGCGAGGTCGAGGTGCAGGGCCAGGTGCATGAGGTGCAAGGGGACGAGGAGGGGCTCGTGACGACCACCGGCGCGATCGCGCCTGTGCCTGCCGCCGTTGGGGTTGCGGAGACGCAGGAGATGTACTTCGACCAGATCCAGCAGCCGCAACCGGGGCAGCACACGCAGTACGAGACCATCCTCCGCGCGTCGCCCGAGGCAAGCCCGTACATGACCGCGACAACGAGCACCAACGGCTCGCCCGACTCGCAGTGGGCGACCATCCCGTCACAGCAACCAAGCCCCACTTCGGCCTTCGCGGGTTCTGTCATGCAGCAGCAGCAACAGCAACAGCAGCAACAGCAGAGGTTGGACGCATCGTACCACACACTTGGGGACTTCGTCACGTCTATTTCGGCGCCGAGCCACAAACTCACCTTCGACCACGCTGCGCTGTACCCGCCCGAGCTCTCCCTCAACGGCCCCGGCCCTATCAGGCGACACAGGAGTGCGACACCGTCCATCGCCAAGTTCGGTCCGGGCGTCGCTGGCGTCGGGGAGTCGATTCGCAGGCCGTACTCCGCCGCGTTGTCTGAATCTGGACACGGGCAGCGGTCGTACCACCCGTACGCGGTCCCCGGCCACCACCACGTCACCTCGCACTCGGCGCAGTCGAGCCCAATGGCCTACACTGTGCCACTTGGCGCCAACGGGTACGAGGGGACGCCACCGACGAGCCGGCACGGGCACCAAACGCACTCGCGCTCGAGCTCGAGTGGCGGTCTTCAGGAGCAGATGCGACAGATGCTGAGCTTGGAACAGGTGCAGGTGCAGCAGCAGGTCGAGGCGGACATGGCGTATGGCTCCTCGCAGCCGCCACCCCAGCCCCAGGCGCAAGCGCAGTTCCAGATGTACAGGACGGACTCGCCGATGCAGTACGCCACGGGCACGCCGGGGGAGACATACGAGATGGACGTCGTCGGCCAACATCAGCAGCAGGAGATGGTTCAAGGGATGTACGTGGGGGGCCTCGCGGACGTGCAGTACGCGCAGGTACAGGCCCAGCAGCAGGCGTACTTTGCGCACCCGCACGCGCATCCGCACCATTCGCTTTGAGTTTCCTTCCTCCACTCTTCGACTCGACTCATCGACTCAACAAGACGGGATCTCGGATCGACTCGTGCGCCTTCGACTTTTTGGCTTCGGCTTCGAACTTCAACTTCCAACACCGAGTAATACCATAGAACATCGACGTAATAATACCTTCGACGCCCCCGGGGGATTCTATCCCGCCACGTACGACGACCACAACGCCACCCCGCCCACGGCCATGGAATTGGAAGATTATATCAATCTAATCTAATTAGCGCACCTGTCTTCTTGTTCTTCCCTCCCCCTCTGTTCTATTTCTCACCCGTGCAAGTCCGCCTCTCGCTGTCCATTATCCGATTGGCTCTCGCCACCCCCCTCCCCGCCTCGAGAGCGGTCTTTGCCTTGCTGTATCAAAATGACCCGCCGTATTGCTACTCCTCTTCCCCTCTTCCGCCACCACTAGTGCTTGCTATCGTTAACGCATTGCATCGTCGATATATATGTCTTCGTTCACCCACCTTTCCGCCGCACCCCTTTCGCTCTCCCTTGGTCACCCCTCTCGGCTACGCGCTTGCATGTGTTGCCCCGCTCGGGCGATCCGCGATGGGCTGTGTTCTGGATTTCGAAATTCCAGGGCCGCCCCCACCGCCTCCACCGCGACCGTCGCCGCCGCCAACACGCAGTATGTTTGCGGCGTGGGCCCATGCGCAATGTAGCGCCGCACACCAACGAGCCTGAGGGGAGAGCTTGGCCTTTGTCCCCCTTAATTATCAGCGCTAGCCGCGTTTTAGCCCTTGCGCTCTTCCTTTCAGCTTCGGCATAGTACATACTCTACGTGTCCATTTTGGCTTTTGTATATCCATGTGTGTGTCGATATAGCTCGTTGTCCTACGCCTATTACTCCTACTACCACCACTAATACGCCTACCGTAAATTCTACTAGTACTACATAATAGTTCCCTGGGGGCCTCCTACATACATACTGCATTTCGTCACGATCCACGATCTCTCTCTGTTCAATATTCAATATTCATTATTCCCACTCTCGTTCCACGTCCTTTCAGCTTTGTTTTGTGTTCTATTATCTCTATTTTCGAATCGTTGTCGTTCGCGCTGTCGGTCTGGTCCCAGTCTTAAGTATTCGATGTTAAGTTAGTAGTCTGACTACGCACAGTAATATCCGGCGAAGGACATTCACCTAGGAATCGCGTTCAACGGGCTCTGGATCCTTGCAATGCCATCTTCTTTATGACCTCAATCCCCTCGCCGGTGTGCCTTGTTGCAACTGGCGATCCGCAGTGGCCGCTCCAGGAGAGCCCCGTCGCTCCACTAGTGACTACTGGCATCTGTCGCCTGAGGTTGGGCGTACGTACGTACGAAAATTGGGAGCCATCTTCTCGGTACGCCCTTACTTATGTACACCGTCACTAAGATCTCCCGCTCGACCCGGAGGTCGGTCGTCTTAGTAGCATCACTGGGCCTCCGGTTGAGATAGGATCCGAGGGGGCGGATCTGCCCCTGCCCTCATTGTCAATTCGGTCCTGGTCATCGATGCTCCAGCGCCAACGGCAACATGTGTACACTATGTAGGTAGCTCGAGTCTCTAATTGGGACGAGTGTACATCGTGTCGTGTGGCTTGAACTTTGCTACTTGGCCACTATCAGCGCGATCTATATGCACGGCAGGCCGTCGTCGTGGTCTTGTGGTAGCCTCGTGGCCATGTCCGAGCGGTCGGGGTAACGCTGACATCAATGGAGGGATTGGAATTTGGGCTGCAGAAGGCCAAGGGGCACGCCACCGGACTTGGGCTCGGACGTGACCTCGGAGCGCGCGGAGAGCGGGCACGAGATAGCTCGAGATGGGGATTGGGCGGGCCTGATAACATACAACTTGGATGCAATGACAGAAGGTGGCGACGGACGCACGATGGGCGGCGCAATACAGTAATTTCTTCGTCCGGGGGTCTATCAAAGATTCGGCGGGCGGTGCAGGACAAGGTGGCGTTTACGGTCACGGACATAGAATTCGAAGTCGCGCCGCGCTTGTGCTAATCTTGAACCGGACGCGAGGGCGGAGGGACTCAATGGTCGATGCGGACCGTGACGGTGATGATGATGGGGTGGCGAGATGTTCGAATCCGACACGGCGCCGGAGAATGGGTACTTAGAATGTGTATTGCGTCGCTAGGCGAGATCATTGGAGACGATTGACGATTCCCAGCGGCCCCACGATCATGGGCGGAGGACTGCGTCGCGCGCATTGTGCGGTCACGTAAGTACGTTGATGCGCAAGTGGACTCCCCCGCACTGGTTCCTGCACAACGTCGCTGCCAGTTGATCCATTGATCACCTCCGCTCCGTTCTCCGAGCCCGTCCACATTCTAGTGTTCGAGCCGTCAAGCCGCATTTCAACGCCAAGCACCGGCCACCATGACCCTCCCCACATCCCACAACCTGACCCGAACGGACCGCGGAAATTTGACCGCCAAGCGAGGCCCGGTCGGAAGGTAGCATAGGGACCGGGAAGGCTGTCACTCCTGCCCGTCCCAGACGTACCCCCGGAAGATGTTGACCCAGTAGCGCACCTCGCCACCCGCCCCGCCTTCCGTGCCGCCGAGCGACTCAGAGAACATGTCGACGCCAGAGCCGCCGTCGTCCCTGCAGATCTCACCGTCGGTCTCGACCTCGTCCAGCATCTCCTGGGTGAGCCCGATCGGGAGATCCTCCTCCTGGGCGACCTCGATGGTCGTCCGTGGGCCAACTGTCCCCCCGTAAAGGTTACGTGGGCATGGGCGTGGGCGTTGAGCATGGGGCGTTACCGCATAGCGTTAGATTGGTGTTGGGGAGAGAGAGGGAGAGGGGCCGGGTGCGGATAGTGCAGAGGGCGATGGCGGCGCATGTGGAGGGAGGCGGTGCGAGGCCATAAGCGGGCAGATGTAGACACACCGGCGTTTTTACCGGCGTTTTTGAAATGGTTAGCGAAGGCATGCCGGGACATACGAGAAGCGCAGGGTTAACCATGGTGACAAACCGACGATGTCACAAAGGGACGCACCGAGTGTTAGCAGCCCTACTAGCCTAGACGCGAACGCGGCACGCCCGAACGGGGGTGTATGGAGCACCGAGAGGCCGGAGGCTGGAAAGGTCCGCATGCGAATTGGTGGGAGCGTGAAGCTCGGCAGGTGAGGGAGAACTTGGAGGAACGTCGAGGGAGGGATCAGCGCTGCGAGCATCCATCAGGTTAGCACCGTCGTAGCTCAACGGAACCGGCTTTGCGAGCGGCAACAACAACAGCCAGAACGGAAAAAGTGACAAAGTTAGAAGCGTGACATCGAAAGGCGAGGGATGGAAGGAGGGAGCAGCTAGCCCCACCGCGTCGCACCTCGGCAGCGACGGCGAACACCCCACTCGACGCCCCAACGCCACCGGAGCAAATCAGAGCCACGCACGCAGACGCAGCACAAGCACAAGCCCACACCGTGACCCGACGAGCCCCGAGATCCGCGACCCGAAACCGCGAGAGCCGAAGACGACACTCACCCACTCCACGCGCGCGGTTCCAGCCGCCCCACACCTCGTCGAGCGCGACGATCCCGCGCCTGCGCATCATACCCTCCCCGCCCTTGCCCCTGCCGTTCCCGGCGCCCGGGCCCACGCCGGAGCCCTCGAGGACGCCCGCGAGCTCCTTTGCTAGCTCTTCGAACCAGTTGCGCTCGTCACGGACCATGTCCTGCGTCACCGGTGCGTTTGCCATCTGCAGCCCGAGCTGTGCGAGCGACGAGCGGATGAACGTCGCCTCCTCCGGCTCCACGACCTGCCGGCTTGCCGCCATCGCCATCGCCATCTCTGGGGCAGTCGTGCCGAGCCTGGCGGCCGGTGCAGGGAAAGGGGATGGGGACGGGGATGAGGAAGGAGGAGACGAGACACTAGGGAAGGTTATGGCGGGGACGGGCGCGGGCGCGGAGACGGCGGTGAGCCGCTCGTTGAGGTCCTGCGCGAGCTTGACCATGTCCTTCCACTTGATCATGAGCGCCTCGAGGTCCTCGAGCGCGTCCTCCATGTTGGTCTGCGAGACTTGGGCCGTGGTCTCCACGGAGCGCAGGATGCCGCCTGGATGGATAGAGGGAGAGCGTCAGCGGTCTGCGGAGCACTGGTGGCTCGACTGGAGGGGGCGTACTAATTCCGATGCCCTTGGATGATGACGGTGCAGGTCTTGCCACTGCCTTGGTCTGTCGGGAAAGTTACTACAGACCGAGAAAAAATCATGCGAAGGATTAGACCGCTTACCTCCCACGCTCTGCCCAACAGGCTCCGTCTGAGGACGGTGTAGAACGGCTTGTCGCCGCCCTTACGGAAGCTCAGTCTGATCATGCGCTTCTCGACTGAGTCGTTCTCATCGTCCGAGTCCTCGTCTTCGGGGGCCGGCGTGACCGAGCGGGATGCAGGCGCGGATTTCGCTGGGGGATGAGGTGCCTGTGGCAGTGGCATGGATGGCTTGCGTGGGAGAGGCGTCCCACAGATCTCGCATTCACGGAGGAGGGGGCTGTTGAGGAACGTGCATGCAAGACATGCTACCTCGTTCGATGTGCTGCCCGTGGAGGCAGTTGGGGGAGACGGCGCTGGCGAATTGGATATGCTGAGCTTTCCGAGATTAAGGGAGGAAGAGAGGTTGAGGGATGAAGACGGCAACGAGGTCGAGAGAGGCTGTGAGGCAAAAGGAGACGGTCTTGGGGGGATGCTGATGGGCGATTTGACAGAGGTCCTTGGTACGCCGCATAGTGAGCAGACCATAGACGTCGATGATGTCAACCCGATCGGATTTCTATTGCTGCAAACTTCACATTCCCAGAACTGAAGACTGTTGGGTGTCCCCGATGGAGTTGGTGACTGACTATTCGGCTCTGCGATGCCTGTCGCTTCAGACTTGGGAGGTCGCGGGTTAAGATAGAGAGTAACCTTGGCTGAGCTCGTGAAAAGGCCAGCATAGTGTTCTGTCCGCGCGACGTGGATGAGGTCGAAGGAGAAGGAGCACGAAAACGGATGGGCGTTATCTATGTAAAACAGGCGGTGGGTAGTGGCGTGGATGGTGCCAGCTTGGTGGAGGGCAGACTTCTGTGGACTGTACAGTGAGAAACATGAGATGTTGCACATGACGGCGATGGTTAGACAGGATACGGTCCGGTAGACACGTACCCGTCGTAAATCCCAACGCCCTCCTGGGACGTCAGAAT
This sequence comes from Ganoderma sinense ZZ0214-1, assembly GCA_002760635.1. Taxonomy (NCBI): domain Eukaryota; kingdom Fungi; phylum Basidiomycota; class Agaricomycetes; order Polyporales; family Polyporaceae; genus Ganoderma; species Ganoderma sinense. The sequence goes on from AYKW01000045.1 coordinate 1,863,157, forward strand.
AACCTCGTCTTCGTACAAGAGAGCGGGCACTGGAATGGTTCCATCCACAGATGTGCTGTAGCGCTTGAGAGGCATGGTTCCTGGGATGGCACGCGACAGTTCTCGTGTGAATAAGCGGGTATGATCTGAGAATGCCGAGAAAACCTTACGGTATAGCGGTGGTTCGACGTATGTTCCTGTAAGATTATGATGCAATACGTTCTGTTCGAACTCTATTATGTCGAAATGGCGAGAGACGACAGCGAATTCTAGTACAGGGCTTGCGATGCCAAGATGATGTTGGTGCTTCGCGGAGGAGCCTTGTTGCGGTACGGCGATGAACCTACGAGTCCCATCAGCAACGCACTTATATGCGTGAGTTTTCCATGCCTACCTGTGAATGTATGTCCTAGAAGTCCAATTACAGATTGCGATTGAGTACAATGGACATGTGTTGACCGTTGCAGTGCGGAAGAGGACTGCGGAGGGCAGGACAGGGGGGAAGCACCCGTGGGAAACTGGTGACGGCTTGGGCCGTGCCGACGGCCTCGTGGCTACTCAACGCCGTTCTTCGGGCGCTAGCAGTGACACGGAGTTGAAGGGCTCCATTTAATTCCTTCTCACTCCAAACCACCACCAACTCTCCCTTAAAAACAAAGTGAAGATTTTGAAAACTTTGGGTAGCTTAGGTGTGTTACTGAACTCATTCCTCAGTTACTGTAGCTCAAACACTAAGCGTAATAAAATTTTCTCAGTCTGTGCTGACAGGACAGGTACAAAGCTCCATCTATGACAGGGCATGAAATTAGAGATTACGTGATCTGGTCCAATTTTCTAAGCAAGCCATTGAGTACGCTGTGAAGTTGATCTCCAACGGGAAACCGACGGGGAGCCGGCCCCATGGCAGCGCTGTGGACCTTAAAGTGGTTCACCTGAGTAGGCAAGGTTTACACCCTCGATTTTGATTCGTACAAAATGTTGCTGACGGATTGAATAGAGGCCACGGCTCGTGTTGCGGACAAGGAAGCTGAAAATCAACCGCATATAACCCATGGTTTACCCGTTCCATGCATCGGATTGGCTCTATCGTGGGTCTGAGGTTCGTTCCCTCCATCTCCATGGTTCCGCTCCGCTAAAGGACCATTCGGATCCCCCTTGTGCCTCCATCTGTATTGCAGATGCTTGGGATGACGCAAGGCTCGAGAGGGCCGTCAAACCTACGAGCGGCATTTGGAGAGGGCATTCATTCAACTCCCTTCGGACGGGATAAGACCGCGCCGGAGTACATGAATGTGGGTTCGCTTCCACCCATGTGACGATGGACTGCAATATTATGCAGCTCCAAGCGGCAGATCCCGTGATGTCCTCTGACAATATGCTTCCCCCGGCCCACTCCGCGGTTCCCTGCATGACCGTGGGCTCTCAATGGAGTCGTGCTATGCTCCGGTCCGTGCAAGGTCTACGTCTCCATGGCTGTGGAAACGGTGCACATAGAGCCGGGCCCGACAGGCAGCTTGTTATCTTCCATCCGACATATGCTTCGGTACCGACATCGAGGCGTGAGCTACCGACTCACTAGAAGACTGTACAGGGTGCTCGATCAATACCACTGTGTAGTATCTCCAGTGCCTCGCCGACGGTGCGCTACCCATCATCCCGTCTCGCACGACAGTCGCGCACCACGTTCGCCTCGCACCATAAATGTTGCACCACGTTTCCCTCACAGGCTGTCAGTACTAGTCCCCACATTGGAGCTCGGCTATATCGGGCATCCATTCGCCGAATCCTACAACGCCCACACGCCGACCGAGTGGGCCACGAATATATGTTATACATACATATGCCATGCTAGTAGTAAAAACGTTGTTGAAGTGCGTCAATGCAACAATGTGAGCTCTAGTAGGATAGGTCGTTGTTTATGCAAGGTCCCTTGTGGACAGCAGCACCAACGCGCGACGACACGACAATGGAACGGAGAGAATGAGCACGCGTCGCACGCTGTATACCAGCGTCACAGGCACCGTATCGTATGTCGTGTGTCGTGAGTGCGCCTCCTTCCGCGTCCCCCTCCCGCACCTCCTCCTACCATAGGCCGGAACAGACATGCGAACGCCAGCCCTCGTCCGAGTCGTGCCCCTCCCCCTTCCCCCTTCTCTTCCGTCCGTGCAGCGAATCCGGAATCTAGGCACAACCCAGTCAGCCAGCCAGTCACATGTCAGCAACCGCCCAGGTCTGAGAGCCCTCGCGCGCACGCTTCCCCGCCCGTGCGAGTGCGGACAGCCCGCGCCGGGCCTGGGGTGGGAACGCGCACCCCCAGAGCGAGGGCCACTGGGAACGCACGCGGCGGCGGTGGGAAGCCCAGCCCGACGCTAGGGGATGCGCTCTCATGAGCCCGTGGGCCCTGCCACGACGCCCCTCCCCGGCCAGTCGGGCGTGGGGGCTGAACGCAGGCGGACGTCGGCGCTGGCCCGACGCACCGGGTCACGGTGCGTGCAGTGGTGCAGGGGCTCGCGCGTCACACGAGAGCACACGGGTACGCCGGGGCGTGGCAGCAACGCCTGCGCGGTCGCAGTGGCAGTCGCTCGGGGGCGCACGATCGAGCTCGAGCACGGGCAGTGGCGGACAGAAGACTCACCAATAATGCGTGCGTGTATCGTATGGATGCGGCATCGTCACCGGGAGCGCACGGACCGTACGGAGGCGCGGTCGCTCCTGGCATCATCGACACGGGATGTCCGCTGTCGGGGCTCCTCGACAATCGCGCTCTCGTCCGCCTCGCCGTCGGGCTGCGAGAGTAGGGGTATCAGCGGCGGCGCCTGCGAGGCGAACGATGGTGGCCTGTCGGAGTAGCCACTACGCTGCGATTGTGCGTCCGAGTTCGCGCGCGAGCGTGAAGGCGGTGGGTCGGTCGCGTACACCCCTCTCGAGCCCGACCCGTTCGTATGTCGTGGTACTGGCGACGTGCTCACGGGCACGGACGTCGGTACGGGAGAGTACCCGGCCAGGATCGCAGGTATTGGTGAGGATATCGCGGCAGGAAACGAAGGGGGCGCGAAGAAGTCGTCCAGGCCGTCTTCGGGAAGGGGCGGCGGACTTGGCGGTGGTCTGTCTGCGTACGACCTGTCCTCTCCTGGTGGAAGATCGAGGGGCGGGCCCCAGGACACAGGAGACGAGGACGATAGGAGTGCCATCATCGCATCGGCCGGGGGAGAATATGGTGGAGGAGGAGCGGGGACAACCGTGCCAGGGAAGTATCGGGGGACGAACGGCGCGGGGCCCTGCATGGGCGGACTATCCTCGGAGCCATCAGTGTGGAAGGACTCGCCGTCGAAGTCGGGATCTGAGCGGTTTCGTGCGCGTCGTCGGTCCCGGCGCAGCGAGCGCCTTCTCCGCCTGTAGATGCTGATCGCCAACGACAACGCGAGGACGGCGAGGAGGCCGACGCTGCCGCCCACCGCGCCTGCGAAGGTCGCGATGTTGTGCGCTTTCTGCTGGCTGGCGGACCTGGAAGACATGGCGGCGGGAAGAGGGTAGGAGGCGACGACGGCGTGGTGGTAGGCGGACGGGAGAGATGAAAGAGGGCCAGGCGAGCGAGTTCAGGTGGTGAGTACATAACGCGGCAGCGAATCAAGAGCGAGTGAGATATCGGATCCGCCAGCGAATAGGATAATTCGGCTCGTGAGTGAATAGTGACGTCCCGAAATACAAGCGGGAATTATACGCACAAGTTGGACGTCCCGGGACCAACGCTTGGCGCGGGGCTCCCAGTACCTGACCCCGTTTCTTGTGCCCCAGGGGCACCACTGGACGAAGAAACAGGCGTCGTGCTTGAAGTCTCAGCGTCACCCGAGGCCGTCTTAGTGAAGAGGATGTAATCGAGGAGAAGGACAGAGTCCGGGCCGATCTGTACCGTCAGATTGTGGGGCGTCTCCGGTAAGCCGGTTTGTACAAATATCGGTTGTGAGGGGAGGAAACCGGATGCCGACGCAGTGCCACTATGCTGGTAAATCCCAGCTGGGTGCGAGTCGAGCAGGAACGTGAGATTCATGAACGTCGGTGTTGAGTTGGCTGGAGCGGCTCCGAGCGGGATGAGGGCATAGACGTATACCGCGGACCCTGTACACCCGAGTCGCTGTCAGCATGATAGCCCGGTAGCTTGCGAAGAAGTGATTCTTTTGCGCCTCGTGAGTTGTTGGAAGGACGTACCGGTGAAACTGAGTTGTGCCGAGACGGGTGTATCCACGAATCCGGCGTCGTCGCTATCAAAGTTGGGCGTGAAGAACGGATTGGACGAAGCGTCGCTGCTGGAGTCTTGTCTTGGCAGCAAGTGTGACCGCCTAGGCCTCCGTCTCCATCGATGCCTTCCACTACGGTCCCTCTTTCCCTTTCCACCATCGTCGTCGTCGTCATCATCCCCATCCTTCTTGTCATTGTCGTCGCCCTTCTTTCCCTTATCAGCATCTCCTCCGGTGGCTGTCGAAGGTGTTGGCGAGGGACTGACCGCATTGTTTGGGAGGTCGTCCGCGTCTACAGTGGGTATAATGTGTGTCCCATCGTGCCAAGTACCCTGCAGTGCGATAGAGGAGATGGGCGCAAGACAGGTGGAGCACGGTACCGAAGAAGCATGCCAAGAGGAAGCTGGGGAGTAAACAATCGACGAGGACGTGTCGTCGATGGTGACGTTGACGGAATCGGCTAAAGTCAGTCTGAAGGGAAGAAGGAATGGAAGTATTGGCGGGGAGATCAGCAGCGATATCCATGTCGGGCAGGATATGGGGTGCCTGTGGGGGGAAGAGGGCCCGTCCTCCGTGTCAGTGTACGGTACCTGCTCGAGCTTCCGCCAAGTGACGCACCTCATAATCAAGGTCAAATAAGGATAAGCTCAACTTGTGCGATACGTTGAACGAGCGGCTTCTCCCAATGCTATCGCCCACCTCAGTCCGGGGGGGAGGGGAAACTTGTCGCTAGAGGTTAACCAGGAGTCGTGGTTGGCCAGCGCGGGCCCAGCAGGGACGGCGGTGGGCGGGGGAGGCAAAATTGGATCGTCTCAGGTAGGTGGGACGCTTAAAGGGGACCAGGAGGCCCCAAGAACCAGAATTGTGAACCGCGAGAAAAGTCTCGCATATCCGTTGGTACGAACGCCTACAGCGTGGGTGTCGATGTTGATTGAATGCTGAGTCGGTTGTATTAGTTCGCGAATAGTCCCATAAGTTCCGGGGACTACATACAAAGTGGGTTGCCGGTATGGCAATCTTTTAGACAACAGGCGGGCCATGGGAGTCTCTTGTCCGGAGAGTGCCGTGCGCAGTGCTGGAATGAAAGACACGCTCCACCTGCAATGTCTGAACTCCGCGTAGCGGATGTACGGTCTGTAAGCGGGGAGCAGGGGTATGAGAAGCGCAGCTACGAACCAGAAGACGAGTATTGGAAGAAGAGGCCAAGGTTCCCGAAGCGAGATACAGCGTCCCACCGTGCCATGGTCAACCCTTGGCGCAAGACGCTTCAAACGCGGTCGCTTCTCTGCATACGATATAGATGAAGCAATATGATGTTGCCAACGAATGGCAAGAACGTCTCGACACAATGAAGGCAGTGACTGAGTACAGTGACTGACCACTGAGTGCTTCCTCCAGCGAGCCGGTGCCGGCTCAGACTAGCAGTATAGTTCCCCAGCATAAAGCATGTTGAATAGTCCCGGGAGTGAGTGTGATGATAAGAGCGATACGTAGAAGTAGATTCAAGGTGAACGGAGGATGTGGAAGACAAGCCTGTTCGTAACCGTGCCACTTCAAGGGCAGCCATTCAACACCGGCATTCTCCGACATCGGAGATCACAAACACTGGGCGCTCCAGCTAAGAACTTCCAGTTGCAGGTGGCACACCGACATTCGACTCAGCCTCTCTCCACCACTCTACATCGTTGCGCGTTTGGCTCCTGATTATGATGAATTTGACCTCCGCCCACTGCTATTCTGAGAAATTCGACCAGTGAACACTCGGCGGACATTTTAGAACTTGAATCGTACAGCAAGACTCATATTCCAAGGAAGTTCGGAATTTCTTAAAAGTTTCAGCCACCGAGGGGGAGGTTCTCGGGTCTTTGTGTTCCATGTCCTGACGTTTTTCTCAACTCTAGCACGACAAGAGGTCCGCACCCATCTGTCTGTCATGGCGCCAAAGCATGCGCACAGACAACTAGTAGTACAAGGACAGGCAGCCGGGAATCCTTGGGGCTTAAAACCATCGCCGCACTGCAACCCATCGATCCAGGGCCTGGGAATTCGTCCCCGCTACAATGGATTCAGGGGTTCTAAGCCAGAATGCGTGCGCGATGAACCATCGCCCGTCTTCTGCCGTTCCCACTCGACGTTGCGCGCCTCCGAGTGTTCAGCTTATGCTGGGGTGCCCATGGGTACGGTAGATGCCTGGGACTCTCCGATCGGCCTTTGCACATCGAGGTATGCGCCGTCGATGAAGGGGCGAGGGACTGCTCCTAGACCCAAAATCATGGGTATGGAAAATCGGGGAGACCCATTCTAGTCGGAACCAGTCGCAGCTGTCCGAGGCGACCTCGCTTCGTCGGTCAGTGATGCTTACCTGCTGAGAATCTTCCTATGGTTGTTTTCAAAAATCGGCATGTGAATAGTATTGTGCGTTATATCACTGGGTGCAGCCAGACTAGAAACCAACGACAGAATCAAGAACCAAAGTCTTCTGGAGATATCTTTTGGGTATTGATTTTGGCACTAGCGCGCCGATGAGCCTTCGTTAAAACAGAAGCAATGTTTTGGCGTGAGCATATGGGACCCAAGTGTCCCTTTATTCGCTCGCTGCTCTACCACGTCCTTTAACATCAGTCTAGATACTATCTCGCGCCTGACATGCAGCTGCTCCTCAAGATAGCGCTACTAACAAGGCACAGGTTCCCGCCCTTTCAGATATCATGCCAACAACATAGAAGATAGCCTAGCTATTGCGAGGCTCCGGAAACAACGCTTTTCTCTCTGTCCCTACGGCGGATCACGATCGCGCGCTCTGGCCCATCGTTAGACCTAGTCATTTCAACGTCCCAATCGATGTTGTCACCCTCATCGGCTGCTAGTTTCGGGGCGCCGACTACAGCAGCTTTTGGAATGCTGGACGGCGCCTCGCCGGACGAAATTTCCTCATCCGATACGAATGGAAGTATTTTGGAGATGTTATTTGGACACCCACCCCAGCATCGCAATGACTGGATGGTTGGTCGGAATGGAATCATCGACTAGACAGGAACCCCGGAGGCTGTAGTAAATAGTGCGCAAGTGGTTAGAGGCAGTGATCCATTTTCTCCGGGGCAGTGGCGTTGGTGGGGTCGTTCATCTTCAATCGATTCCACCGTATACACGTGCTGTACAAAAAGTGCAGATATTCCGCAACCTGTTTTCCCGTCCACGCCTAGTGCATCGTTCACCACCGACTCGCTTGCTCAACCTCCCGCTTAGACTGATAGAATGCGATATCGTAAGGGCGACTGCCATGTCTGCAACAGCCAAGAAACGTTAGCACGAACCAGCACCACGTCGACGCAAGCAAACGATCCCCACTCACCCCCGCCACCAACACCATCGCATCCTCCGTGAGCATCACCGCATTAAACTCCCCATCCTCCGACGCCAGCACACATATCCTCTCGACATACGGCAGCGCCGTTGTCACCTCTTCCTCCTGGAACACCCCAGGGGGCCCCAACGTCTTCGCATCCACGACGCGCACGCTCTGCTCCTTGTCCCCCATCCGCACCCCCGATGACCCCAAGGCAGAGCCCTTCCCTCCCGACGTCCCCGCGGCGCCTGCCCTCCGCACAGCGAGCTGATTGAAGTCGCGCACGACCACAAACTTGCGGAGACGCCCCGCGCCCTCGTCCCAGTCCTTCTCTACATGTGCAAACCGCGTCCCGTACACGTAGCACACCTCCGTCGACGTATACGAGCTCGGGGCCTCCACCAGGCGCGACCCGCGCGGGCCCCACTCCGCCCACGCGAAGACGCGCTTCCGGGCGGTCTCCATCTCTCCTGGAGCGAGGGTGGCGATGGCGCGGAGGAGCGTCGACGCGGGCACGAGCGAAAGCATTACGGCCTCTTCGTCGTACTCGATAAGCCAGAACGTGACCACGAAGAGACGATCTGCAGGCGACACCGAGAACGGGACCGCGAGCGCGGGGGAGGGGCGCCAGGTCGGAGCAGGATTGGAGCGCACGAGCATGTCGAGGACAGAGACTTCGTCGCGGAAGGGCGGGTAGCAGAATGCGCAGAGGAAGTCGAGTTCAGAGAGCATGGTGGGAGTGGAGGGCTGTGGGGAGTCCAGGTCGACGACGAGGAGACGGGGGTCTTCCTCGCTACTGTGGGCGAGGATGAGGAGCCGCGAGGTCAGGAACGCCCAAGAATGTAGGCCTATTCCGACGATGTGCTGGTGGTGGGAAGTGGGTAGATGAGCACAGAGAGCAGTGACTTCGAGTCGATAGTGGGGATCGCAGAAGCACGTACCAGGTGCAACTGTCCAGTCTTCCAATTCCAAATGAGGAGCTCAGAGGGGTCACCGAAGTCCATGCTCGACAAGAGAATGCCTAGGTTGTCCTCCGATACCTGGATCGCGTATGAGTAGCCACCCGGTTCTGGCTCGTGGGTTAGCATGGCTGTCGCGGGTGCGGCAGGACGCGGCGCGCCGGTCGCAAGAGACCTCAAGTGTAAATGTACACGGCAGGTCAACTCAGTGCTGGAAAGACAAAAGGTCAACTCTTGCAAACGAGTGCAGCGCTGGCAACTCACTTGTCTTCAAAATCCTCAATTATGACCAGCAGATCCTGGGCGGGGTCCAGGCCGATCTCTGTGATGTTGCAGCCCACATCTGGGATGGTCCACGCTGTGCCCTTGATTCCCCGGATTGCAGAGGGGATTTGCTTGAAGTGTAGCGTCCTCATCCCCTCGACTTGAGCGAGGACATTGCCATATAGTTCCCAAGAGTCGGCGATGTCCGTGGACATGGACACATCCTCTTTTGCTGACCACACAAACTCGTTCCACGCGTGTTGGTAGACGCGAAGCGTTGAAAGACGGCCACCGGTGGAGATCGTGCTGGGCGGGCCATTCTGCAAGCCTGCGACCGAAAGGTGGACTTTGTACTGGGCGCGGACGTCTTCATCAATGAGCGCTTTGAATTTTGTGCATATCTGTATACCGAAGTAGAGATGGATTAGGTTATTGAAGCTTTGAGATGTATCGAAGCCAACGGTTACCTCACGACATCGGAGCAGGTCCCGACGATCCAGGTCAATGAGGATCTCTGCGAGGATTTCTGATGGAAGGAAAGTCAATCGCATTGCATAGAGCGCCTGGGGCGGACACTCTGTTCGGAAGGATAACTTGACTTTAACGACGAAGTTGTACGGCTCAAGATGGTGAAAGTTAACTTATGCGGCACCATGGCCAACTGCCAGCAGAATACTTATCTTCTATAGAAAAGCAAGGTTTTTAATCCGAAAAAGGCAATTTTCGGCAGAGGCAGGAGCGATCACTCACCCGACGCCTGAGATGCCGAGACGACGGACAACTCCGACAGCTACCGACCTCCTACCGACCACCTCAGGCTCCCGTTCCGGTCATGTTTGCGGGTCCCCGATTCACCATTCTTACACGCATAGTTTTGGTCCCAATCTCTTATTCTAAGGCTAGAGCATAACATAAAGGCGGTAAGTACGACTCTAGACGCGGCTGAAGCGCTTATGTATGCGGTGCTTTTCCTTGCTTTGGCGCCGAATAGACTGGCAGGCGACGGATGCAAGGGTCAATCAAGCCTCTGCCGCATCCGGCCATGGTCCACCACGATCGCGACGCCCACCCCGCTACCTTATTTCTCTTCGCTGGCTTTCTCTTGAAAACTTTCGCTCTGAGAATTTCTTCCGAGGCAGCTCTGAGCAGTGAGCTGTCTTTCCTACGGGCCCTCAGGTGAGTATATGCTCACGTGTCTGCCACTACATTTCGCCGCCACGTTGACTCCAAGTCGGACCAGTGTCGGATCCAGCATAGCGGAGGGACACCGGTCATCAAGTAGGTGGTTCTAAGGGCTGGTAAGGAATATTTAGCGGATGGATGAGGCCTAACATCGCAGGCAGGATTGCGGCTGGGGTCCAACGGCATTGATACTGGGTACGTCTAATGTGTACGTGTCCGCCCCCGAGTCACTGACACCTCCAGATGAGATATCACAATATTTCTCCCTCACCATTCTCCAAGCAGAAGCCCGTCGCTGCGGGAATAGGGGGCTATGCGACCATGGGGTGTAACAAGCAATGTCTGCGCCGCTGATTACTCTGCGGTCCAATAGTCTCACCCTGCACCATGCCATTCATGTGCATGCAACTTCAATAAAAGGTGAGTCACTCATGCCATTTATAGCGTTATATACGTGCTTGAAGTTGAGATACGAGTTTCAGAGATCGGAGGGATGGCTATGCCCGAGTATATGCTCGCGTCGGGAGATCGGGCGATTAGTCGGATGCTTGCGGGACAAAAGGGGTAGGTTGGCTAATGAACAAGTACAAGGTTGTGCATGTGCACGAGCTTGAGACGGGAACGTTTGGACCCACTGAGGTACGTCCACACAATCTCTGCAGCGAAGCTCCACACGTGCATGACGACCTGTGTAAGGTTGAAGCTATTCAGAACTTCAATAGGCTATATCCTCTAGATAGTCCCGGGCCCTGACGCTGTTGCTTTTGCACAGTGCTCAGCCATTCATACTTACATTCTCCAGAAGGTGACGGCGCATTGAGGGCGGGCGACAGCCCGGCCGATGTGCGCCACGGGGTTTGAGTTGTACTTACTCAGGCTGGTACCGTATCGGAGCTCAACATACTTCGCGGTCCTTTACTCTGTTTCAAGTATCAATGTTACCCTTTCGCCTTCTGGATAGACATTGCTGCGTCTGAGGCGTAGATTATTAATTAATATTGGTAGACACAAGCTGTTAGCTTGAAATATCCCTGCCCGGGGCAACGGCACGGGAATCTGCTAGTACTTATTTGGATTCATGTACCGGCGCCTCCCAGCCGGGCCGTCATCCGGCGTTGATCCGGCAGTACTACATACGCGCATCGCCCAGTGGGTGACCTTGCGTCAGTTCCGGAGTGTGCAAGAGTGCCCGCAAACCTCTACCGTCACATTCAGAGGCCCGACTCAACCTCGAAGGGACCATGGCGGATGTTCAGGCCTCAGCACCCACCTTGGTCCTCACCAACTCCGATCTTCTCTCCTGGATACTCACCTTTGTCGCCGCCCCACGAATGAGAGGCAGTCGCTCAAAGTCGCACGACCCCAGCCGTCTGGCTCCTTGCGCAACCGTCTGTCGCGCGTTCCACGAAATTGCTATCCGACTCTTGTGGAGGTCATTGCCCAGTTTGATTCCTTTGTGGCATCTGTTCGCTCCGCCAAACACCAAACGTCCTCCTAGCTCCACTCTCCAAGGGGATAAACGACCGGATTATCTCCGCAAAGTAAGCACATAGGTCCTCTTACACCGGCCGCGGGTCTTGCTGACGAATAGTGTTGCAGGTCGTCTCTGCCCGACTATATGACGACCCCCAAGTATGGGAACGCTTTCTATGTTACACCACTCGCGTCCGTCATATCGCACACTCCACCTACTCGAGCGACTCCCCAGAGACAACCGTGCTCCAACTCTACCTCATACAGGTCATTGTCTTGAAAAATGGTGGAAACCCCGTTCTCCCTCTGCTACACTCGATACTCTGGGCTGCTAAAGCGCCTACAGACAATTCCCTCGTCGCACTCTTCGCTCCGACGCTCCGCTCTGCGACCTTGTCTCTTCAATCAGTTCCAGGCGATGAAGAGACACGCGCGTTATTGTTTCGCAGATTGCACGAATCCAGCCCTCACCTAGAGAACATCGAACTCGGTTCCGGATACAACAGTGACAAAGACCTCGCAGTGGGACCTCTGCTCGTCCAGGAGCTTCTTTTGTTTGACCGGCTGCGTCAGCTCACCGTACACTGTGGGCTCTCAGGACCAGCCACCTTCCTGGCTTTCGTTGCGAAGCCAAATCTCACCTCCCTCAGTGTTCGTAACGTCTCAGGACCATCTAATGCACCGCATTCCCCACCGACCGTCGTCCGTGATCTTGTCGAGCTCTCTATTGAGGGGACAGGTCCTACTCTTGTTGGCCTCTTTGAGCTCGTTCGTTTCGAAGCCCTCGAGTCTGCGACTATACGCATCGAAAACTCTCCCGACGTCAGGCAAGAGACCGAAGACGTTCTGACGGCATTCCATAACACCCTCACAAGTCCCAGCACCCTCCGCGGCTTTACCCTTTGCATCTACGGCTGGGGGTCAAAAGCTGAGGGCCCTGCCATCAGCCTCCGCGACCTCGTCCGCCCCGTCCTGCCCCTCCAGGAAATCTGTTCGTTCAAATTCAGTAGCCATTCCATCCGCCCGCAGATCGAGGTCGCCGATATTGCAGCGCTCACGGGCGCATGGCCGAATCTAGAGCGCCTCGTACTCGACGCCCACCCACCCTCCAGTTCCGATGCGTTCTCGCTCGACGCCCTCCACTACATCCACGCACACTGCCCGCAACTCCGGGATCTGGATACCCATAGCATCTGTCTCCCTGTGCTCGGCGTGCACGCGATCCCCGCGCCGCTCGAACGCCCAAGCTCGTCGGCCCACGCCCTTCGGCGACTGTGGGCGAGCGGTGTTTACGTCTACAGACCGGAATACAAGCCAGGGCGCATCGTGGCCGAGCACGCGGAGGCACTCGCGAGGTACTTGCTAGAGCTGTTCCCGGCGCTGGACATGGAGGAGTACAAGCCGTGGGTTCCCAGGCCGGGGGTCCGCCAGACGTCGGCACCGGGACACTGTCTTGACGGGAGGAAGGTCCTCGCGCGCATGTACACCCTCACTTCCGAGCGGGAGCGAGAGCTGCAGTAGAGGAAGACGCGGATCGCACCGCTAGTCGTTCGAATGGGAGTCGTATGTCAACCACGTTTGGGACAAATATTGAACGATGTCACTGTTAAGGCAGCAGTCGGGCCCACAAGGCTGGTGAACTGTGGACACAGTCGAGTTAGATGGCCCTCAGGCTCGCGCGCGCATGGCCGCTCCTCGAACGAGACTTACTGAAGATGTACAACATCCGCTTACCCTGGTCGACGGGCACCCGTACAGAAGAATGTTTTCACAAGAGAGTATGGGACTGCAAGTGTCTATCATAACTGTATATACAAGTTGGTGACACGATGTTATTCGCTCGCCACGCGGCCTCTACCACATCCTTTGACATCAGTTTAGATACTACTTATCTCGCGCCTTGGCCACGGCTGCTAGCGCGACTTCCCACCCCTTTCAGAATATCATGCCGACGGCATAGAAGATAACTTAGCTATTGCGAGGCTCCGGAAACACCACTTTTCTCTCTGCCGCTTTCCCCCTCATCCATCGCATTACAGCGGGGGTGAGGCTCCGAGACTCCAATCTTATGGGTCCCTCTCCGGGCATGTCGATCACGATCGCGCGCTCTGGCCCGTCGTTAGACCTAGTCATCTCAACGTCCCAATCGATGTTGTCACCCTCATCGGCTGCTAGTTTCGGGGCGCCGACTACAGCAGCTTTTGGAATGCTGGACGGCGCCTCGCTGGACGAAAGTTCCTCATCGGGTTTGCATAGCGGCTTGTGCTCCTTCCAATCCTAGGAGTCGCGCAGTGTACCAGCATGATTTAGCGTCCCGTCCACCGAAGACCAAGGGCGAGAATGAGGGTACTTACCTTCTTCTCACACTCCTTGCTGCAGTAACACGGCTTGCGCTCCGTCGGGCATCGCACCGCGCACCTCATTAATACCTTCTTCTGGTTCCCCTCGACGCCGCACCCGGGCGCGGCGCAGACGTACGCGTTTGGCCTCTTCGCCGCCTTCGCCACCTGCTTCTGCTACTACGCCTGCGCCTCAGACGCGCGCCACAGCTGGCACAGGTCCCTCAGTGGTGCATACCGCGAGCTCCGCTTGACTCGTCCATCCTGTCCCGTTCCCCGAGCCTCAGATCTCAGAACCCACTGCGCGTGTGCAGCACAGCGGGGCTCGTGAGCTCGAGCCCAAACGCCACCGCGGCGTTCGCGGATACAGCGGAGGGGTAGAGCAGGTCGTTCGCTAGCTTGTCGTCGCGCTTGGCCGTTGGGAGTGGGTGGTTCGCGGCCCGCAGCGTCGTGTCGCGCGGCACAGCTTCGCCCCGCTGCGCACGGTCGTGGAGCTCGAAGTACGCGAAAGCAAGGCACGAGTAGTACGCGCGCGCGAGGAGGGACTGTGTGACATCCACTGAGGCCCACTCGTGGTCCTCGTCCGTAATGGCTTCCCAGACGTAGAGGGCGCGGTCGATGTTAGGTGCCTTCACCGTGCATCCGGAGTAATACCTATTAGATGTGTTAGATTAACGTTTTATGTTTACACGGTTTAGCCTGAGGTAATTTCATGCAGCGCTGCTTGACTGTCATCGGGGACTCACCGAAGACCAATATCCAACGCCTTTTCACCGTCGCCGTCTTCGAACCCTGGGAGCAGGCTCACAAATGTATTGGGCATGAGATGCTCGGAGCACTCAATGAACATCTCCTTCAAATCGGGCAGGCATCGGTAGTGGTACAGTGCGGCGTTACGGATCCGGACCAGGACCTCCTCGTTCTCAAAGAACGGGAAGTCATCTGGCATCTGGAGGCTGAAATGCTGGATTGTCCTCATTGTCCGTGCAGTATCCTGGGAGAGAACTGAAGTGAGAGCTGCGGAAGGTGTTTACTCTCTGGTCGAGAGCAGTGGTGGACGGACTCAAGAAGCAGTCGGTTGCTGCAGCTGCCATAAAATTAGAGAAGGTGCCGCCACTCAAGTCATGTGATGCTAAGTGCTCGGCAACGGTTTTATTCTCTCGGACAGCGGTCTTGTTGTTTCGTAAAAAGGCGAGTTTAACGCGACGCTGGTGCCAGGATGTGCAAACTCACCATCTCTGGGCACACATGCTCCAGAAGCTATGCTCGGCTCGATAGCCCGAAAGGGACATCCACAGCCTTTTTGTCATTCGTTCTACCACGCTGCTGGTGGACCACTGCTGCCTCGGGTGAGGCTCATCCGACGGTTGTGTTGAGGACCGAGGTCATGGTGAAGGTTAGTCTTCTTGAAGTTCTTCAACAATCCCGCCATCGGGACCATCGGGGACGCCCGATGGCACTGCGCCGGCGATCAATATTCCATCTTGTAACTTGCTTGCAACCTCGGGCTTGCCTCGGGCCGCCAAATCAGTACATCATGAACCAGAGCGATCTCGAGGACTTCTAGGCAGTGCACGATTATTCCGTCAAGACTCGCAAAGGGTCGAGCGACCATTGTATGCAAGCCCAAGCACAGCCATTGACTCGGATGGACTCTATGTAGATGGTATCGGCTGTTGTACAACATGTCAGCAATACACGACATACACATTACATAGTCATAAAGCAAAGGTAAAAAAGAACCAGCGCAAGGGTGTCCAAATACCACCACAGCACATTCAGTCACAAAATATGGGTGGCCAGAGCTGCCCGTCCTCGTGGATTCAGCCTATGACGTATTCACGGATCTCCGGACATCACAGCGTGGACTGGACCCATATCTAAAACGTGCCTTGTCAGCTTTCACCGTTCACCGCACACATGTAACATGTAACATGCGAACTTGCCGTCGCCCATGGCACCGCACTCATCGCGGTGATCTCATCGTCACCTCACCACCATCCCAACCGGACTGTCCTTCCCGCTCTCTAAGTCCACCCGCGTAATCTCAGCAGGAGCGGGCTTATCCCGCTCCTCCATAGAGGGCGAAAGCGGCACCTCGAGCACGTCGACACCTGGCCCGGTGGATTGATCGTGCGTCCGGGCAGCCTCATCGCGCACCTCGTCTTGCGCGCGTCGCGTCTGCTTGCCCTCGAGGAGGTAGACCAACACGACGACGGCCATGCCGAGCACGCCTTGGAAGATGATCGCACGGTGCATGTTGTATGGGGGGTTCGCGTTTGGTCCGGCCCGGAGCGCTCCCTCCACTGTCACCCGGGACCGTGAGTAACGCGCTTCTCCAGAAGAACATGAAGTGGAACCTACCGAGTACGAATATTAGGCCGCATAGATTCGTACTAGAATACAGGGGTTGCATTCAGCTGACTCCTACTCGTCATGGGTTCGTTTAGACTAGTGGCGCGTACCTGAACCATAAAATCGCCGAGCTTCCATCTGCGTTGCGCGTGAGCTCGACTCCGAGTTCGAGCACGACAGGGAGAAGAGTGAGGCCGGTACCGCCGATGATCGCCGCGAGCACGAAGAGGACTACGTCATTGTGCGGCTTGACTGCGAATAGCGTGGGTACAGGGTTAGCGGTATCTTGTGATGGACAGTAGAACACATGCTACGCACTCTCCCAGATCATCGCGAGCCAGGATGCGCCCATGGCAGGAAGCAGCAGCTTCCCGGTCAGGGCCAAATGGTTTGTGAATACGTGGTCCAGGAGAAGGGAACTGATAGCGCCGCACACGAGACCGACTAGAAGCAGCACGGCACCCATGAATCCCGCCGTGTTATCCGAGTACCCGTAGGGTGCCTGCGTCGATACGATGATAAGCTCGATAGCAGACAGAGCGAGGGAATATCTACAAACCAGCTGTTGCGCTGTCAGGATGGCAAAGGTATTGATGCTGCAAGAGAAGAGGAAACGCGACTACGTCGTGAGACAAGCGATGAGGCCGTGATAAGGAGTGAACGCACATTCCCGACAGGACGCCGAATAGCACACAGAGGATGACGAAGTCAATCCTCTGGCGCAAGGTCATGTAAGCGTATTCACTTCGAGGCACTTTCCCAAGCATCGCGCGACCAAGGGAGGATAGTGACGGACGCTTGTGGGTTGCGGCAAATGCTATGCCTCGCAGTAAGCACCCAACGACCGCCCGTACGAGATGAAACGCACTAGGAGGGGTCGGGGGCGCTTCGCCGACTAGAAACACTATAGGGGCCGCAGCTGTGAAAATGATTGCCATGACAAGTATCTGTCCTAGTATTAGCGAAAAGAAGTGTCTCCGGGAGTACTAGACGTACAGAATCCCGTGTTGTGCTGACAAGGGGAGAAATAAGTTGTCCCAAGGCATTCCCGACCGGATTTGCTGGGGGGAGAACTTGAGTGAATGAATGCTTTAAAAATGGATGGATGGCCTACCGAGACTCATGATCATCGTTGCAGTCGTCCGGCTCTTCAGATTAAACCATCGTTCTGAATAGCTCGGAACAACGACCTGCAATATCGGCATCGCCATGGCTGCCAACAGCTACACAAGTCGCTCAAAACACAGTGCAATCAAGTCTCAACAAGGAAGCTCACCTGACCAACCATGATTAATGCGTAAGAACCTTGAACACTCAGGCCGTGGACTGTTCCTGCAAACCTAACCCAGGCGGACACCACAAAAAGCGACCCAGCAATAAAGCACTAGGAAGTCTAAGAACGGACTGAAACGAACGCATACATCGAGGTGACTCACCGCCTTCCGAACTCCTAGCCTCCTATACAAGTAGGGCATGACGAAAGCCGAAGGGAGGTAGACGACATTGGCGATATTTCCAAACCAGTTAATCTGGTCCAAAGTGAAGCCAAGCTCCGGAACGACTTGCGAGGCGATGCACTTCAGCCAGACACCCACGAGATGAGGTTACAAGATCTACACCGGACGCACCTGCGTTCGCTATGGGCCCAAACCACACCAGTGTCATACCAGAGACGATGTTCAGAATGACCTGGGACGACGTCATCGGCCGCATGAAATGAAATTTCGTCTGCCAAGCGAGAATATGCAACGTACGAGTGCCACGAGTCCAATCCATCGCCTTTTGTACAACCGGTATTCCTGAGGGCCTGCTATGGCCTCCGATTCAGTACTTTCGTCGACGGGGGCACCTTTCTCTGTGCATGACGAACGTCAGCGAGAGGGTATTGGTATTGAATGTGGGAGATAGCATCTCCCCGTGCTGGGAGTCGTCGGAGCCGGGCGCGGCTGCAAGAATCCATGGGCTGTCTGGACACACTCACCAGGGGACATCTCCATTAATATCGACCCATCCGTGCCTGCCAGACGCCGGAGATACATGTGATTGAAAAGTCAGTGCTGGAGGACGCCAAGAGCGGGCGCGGACGAGCGAACGTGGCTGACAGACGTACCCTCCAACGAGAGGCTGGGTTTGGGCATCCCTAAGACGTCGACAGCGTCCTGCCTCAGAGGCAAGGGGGGTAATATTAATGTGGGAGGGCGACAGCCGGACGGGCAGGGGCAGCTCGGCGTGGTGCCTGTGGCGACAGGTGATATATGTCAGGCGTCCCCCGTGATCGTTCCTTTTCGGAGGCGAGCGCTCCGACGGGAAATATCAAGGAACGATTGCGAGATGTTGGTGGCTGACCGTGGCGCGCGTGAGTATTTGGCGTTGGTCAGGGTCCTCGACAAAGCCTCCTGATTTGTTGGGCACTGCGTAAGTAGCGACCCTACTGGCTCTGATGAGCAACGGATGGGACGCACATTAGCGGTCGAAGAGTGCCCGGTTATCTGGCTAAAAGGTCTCCATGAGAATGTGAAGAGAGGATCTTCGGCCCCCGCACGAACGCCGGCTATGTCATACTCACCTTCGATGTCTTCTTGTGATTCGCACCAATCGGAAGTCTGGCCAGATGCAAGCATGGCGCGGCAGAAATGAGTCCCGACTTATTCCCAGGCGGCACATCACTTAAAACTCACATTTCCAGTGAAAGCGCACCTACCATGGCTTCTTGCGCGCAACACCTGACGTAACTGAATGCAGACACACTCAGCACCTGGTGCACAGTGCATATTGCAGGCTAAAGCGTGTAACCTTCGAAGCGTACAAAGCTCCACTGAGCAGATGCCTTGGTCGGCTTGACTAGTTCACGAAGAGGCTGATGATCTGTTGGGAATTTGGTGAGCAATGAGGAACAGGACCCGAGGATTTCGAGGCGGAGACTACTTACATACTCGATTCTATATATATAGGGGATAGACCGATCGCGTTGAGTCCGCGTTCTCCTCCTCTGAGATTCTCCGTCTGAGAAAGGACTTGGATGCGCCGCAAAATTGACCGCAAATGTGGGCCGTGTTTAATCAGAACAGACTGGCACCTTACTAAACGCATTGTTTGTTAGAAGGCTATGTACATGGTGCAGCGACACTTACGGCACGAAATCCAACGAGGCGGACGACATGTCGTATTCGGTCGATGTGTTCCGTCAAGGCCGGAAGATCGTCAGGGCGTCGGAGGGTAAACTGTACATCTACTGTGGGTCGGGCCGACTACGAATCGCGTCGATCATGAAGAGCAGCGAGTCGGTCTCAATGCAAGATTTGCCATACCGATTAGTGGTGCTAAGGAGCAAGGCTCGCTCACAGAGTGCGTCTCCATCGAGTCATCGACACCACCCACCGCGTCAACCTGACTGCGAAAGCGCCGATCAGCTTTCTAGCTAGTGGGAATACCATGCGATAAGAGACGTACACGATGTAGGTCAGCTTCCGTTCGGCCCCTTCCTGTGCTTTTAACGGCGGATTGACGCATGAGGCTACATTCACAAAGGATTGTCATGGGAAACGGAAGAGTTTGGACCAGCACAGCGAACAGACAGAAGGAATGGGATGACGATATTGACAGAACACACAAGCACGAACGGCCAGATCAAGCCTCTTCTTTTTCAATTCCTCCAACGGCTGGTTCACCCCACCAAAGTCGCATACCGCCGGTCGCTCATTCTTCCAATCCACGATGATTAACTACTTGAGCGTACCGAAATTCCTGGATGCCAGAGCAACGATGCTGTCCGAGTCCTGAGAAAGGCAGTCGACAGTGGGGAAAGCACTGCAGTGGTGGGAAAATCCCCGACGTCGTCTCGGTGTGCGACTTGGAAGGGAAGTAAGACAGGTTGGTTTGTAGTTGGTTGCCGATTAGCCACGGTTCTTCGATGACCCCTAGGTTGGGTTCAAGGGCATGGCATACATCGCTTATACGTAGCTCCAGGTTTTTACTCACCATTGTCCGGCGGATGTCTTGAACATGATTGTTCTGGGGCGAAGGCAACGATACGGGAAAGTTAAACCAGAGGCCGCCTGTAGCTGTACGAGAGTCGGAACGACGGTGATCGTCAATGGACAAGCGACTGAACGCAACGCCGCCAACAAATCAAATTTACAAATCCTCCGGGCCTCGGGCCGCCTGCCAATCGGTGTGGTCGCGGCGGCGCACGACAGTCGTCTTGGGGAGTGTCCGAATCGTAATATGAAAAGGATTTGCATTCGAGACACATTTTTGAACAAGGTACATCTTGGAGCGCCTTGGTCCCCCGGGACATACATTACAACACAAGAAGCATACAATACTGCTGCACTCCGACTCTATACAAGATGCGACAAACTCTACTCTACTGTAAATGGTGAACGAAGACACAGATACTCCACAACACGATACGAATGTCAAGGCGTAGACCAAAAATCAACGCGATCTCGACGGACCCGCCTCTGCGTTCACCTGAACTGCCCTCCTACCCGAGCGGCGAGGCCCGTCTTCCTGAACAACAGATGACCGGCTGCCAAAGCCGTTCTGCTGGGCCAGGTCTTCCGGCGGAAGCAGGTATTCGATGTCTTCGTACATGTGTGGGAAGAAGATTGCGAGCATGTCGTCGGTCCTGCGATGGAGAGATGTGAGCGTGCAGTTGCTGCATGCCCAGCACCGGGGACACAGTCACTTACTTGTACACGAAGTCTCCCTTCTGCACTTTCTTGGAAGGCGCGTCCACCTGCTTCTTGTCAGAGTCTGTCGCGAACGGTGTTACGTTCAGGGTCCCAGCGGCGTTGTCGCGGGTGTACAGCGACAGCCCTTGTTTCGCAGCGAGGTCGAGGATGTTGCGCTCGACAGAGTCTTCGGCATAGTAACAGAACACCTCCGTCGGCCGCGTCTGGCCCATTCGATCGATACGTGCGATGGCTACATGCGATAAATATGAACGGCTGCATCTGGCATAGACCAGAAAACCTCATACCTTGTACTTCAAATGCATGGTGGACAACACTCTCCACTAGGAATACCCTCGATGCGCATGTCACGTTCAAGCCAGCGTTCTCTCGCTCCCTGTAGAGACCTTAGGAATAGGTTCAAGCCTCAAAAGATTGCCTTACCCATGGAGGAGTAAAACGCTGATAGTCGGGTCGGTACGGAACTTCTTCGCAGCGTTCGTCTTCCTCGTATTCTGGTCGATCCGCAAGCAAGTGACTCCTAAAGAGAGATGTCAGATGGCCCCCCAGGGGAGAGTCTGCCCCTGACAACACACCGTTTGCCCGCAAGGCATGCTCGATGACTGTTCCACGAATATGAGACAACGAAAACATCACCAAAAAAAACCAAAACCCACTCAACAACGAATCCGCCCACGCCGAGAACACGATGCTCTTCGCCCCAGCGTCTGTTGTCTCGATGTAGAGCAGGTGTTGCACCAACGTCTCGATCTTGCTTCCGTAGCTGCCGTACATCTCCATAGACTGCACATCCTGCATCGTTTGTCCACTGACGAAGTTGTATAGTATCTCGCGCCGCGATTGCGGCAGAGCCTCATTGCTGTCGAGGAGCTTCGCGGGGGCTTGCGCCTGTGCGGGCTCGCTCGGGTTGTCGAGCGAGAACCGTTGCAACTGGTCCGGGTGGATGGGCACTCGGCAGACGGGGCACGCTTTGCCTGCAGGGCGCACAATCCACGCTTTCATGCAGTCTTCGCAGTAGACATGCGCGCTGAGAATAGCCATGTTAGAGAAGTGAATAGTGCTGATAGAAAGGACGCATACCACTGGGTGATGTACCCGCGCATGAAGTCGCACTTGCACAGGATGCAAGTTTTGTCGTCTTCGTCCATGGTCCCTTCCTCATGCGACTTGCTGAGGTTGTCCATGTACCGCTGGCGGGCACGAGCCGCGTTGATCTTCGTGTCTAGCTGAGCCTGTTGTCGACGCAGTTCCCCCATGGTATCCAGCAGAGTTGTCTCAATTTGGGCTTCCGCGACGGTGTCGGAAATTTCCTGCAGCTGACGGAAATAACTGCGTACAGTACCACAAGTTAGAGAGGAATAGGAGTGCAGCAGGGCAAACATACGCAATACGCTCGTTGAAAGCCTTCCGGAGATGCCCAAGATCGGCTTGGAGGCGATCGATCAATTTACCTGCGCCCCAAAGCATAAGTCTAGCACAAATTTATGGGTGGCCGACAGACGTACCTTGCTCAGCGATGAGCGACCTCAACTTCGCAACCCCCTCCTGCGCAAGGAGCTTTTCGGGATCCTCCCGCTTCGGTATGTTCACTGCGACGTTGTTCAGGTCAACCAGGATGCTTTTCACGGCTCGCCCAGGGTCAAAATCGTCCAACAAAGCCTTTCTCTCATCGTGCAGCGTCTTCGCGATGACGAGGTGCTCAGGAAGCACCTCCTGGTCGTCGAGCTGATCGAGCTCGAGAACTTCCATCTCCTTTATCGACGCGTACTGCGAGGACTGCGCCTTGAAGGCAGCCTTCGTCTTACGCATCTTGACCTCGCGCACGTCATGTACGGCGAGAAGGGTGCGCTCCGCTGTGAGCGTTTCGCGGCGGTCGGCAAGGAGAGCAGCGTACGCTTGAAGATACGCCTCGGCCTCGCCTTGGGTATCAAGACTACGGGCGTACTCTTGCCCATCAGCGTCCTCCCCGCTGTTCCCGAGTGGCTGGGTGAGGAGCGTGATGAGCTTCTGGCGCCACCTCCAGAGAAGGGTGGACTGCTCGTTCAGGAGGCCCTCAATGAGCTCGTTGCCTTCTTCCATCTATATAAACGGTCATTTGCTTGTTTAAAACCCTCGAGAGTCTGATACATACCAATTCCCATGATTTGATGCCGCCCTTTCCGAGGTACGGGAGCTTGACGTAAAGATCCTTCTCCTTCAACACCTTGACGGTAGGATCGCGGTCGAGATAGGTCATAGCACGCTCAGCGGCCTCCTCAGTGCCTAAAGCAGCTCATGGGTCAGCGTTCATATGAACATCCCGTGGCGCGACGTCGTACCTCTCAAAAGCAAACGTCGAAGATCCTCCGCGGATGCATATGCCTCGTTCTCCGACGCCTCGTAAGACTTTCCTAGAACGTGGTACACATCTCCCTGTAAGAACTTAATCTTGTGCAGCGCCATGCGAGCCTCGCGTATTCGGCCATGGAGGTACGTCGACTTGGCCTTATGTGCTTCCCCTACAGCGTTGCGTGGGAGGCCTTCTTCGTCCTCGTCGAGGTCGATCGGTGTCTCGCCGGCCGCGCGCTCCTTCCCTTTGCCCTTGTCATTTTCGTCCTCGGCACTCTTGCTAGCGCTGCCTTGCGTTTCAGCGGAACCCTGACGGCGAGATGCGCGCAGTTCAGCTTTGAGCTTCTCGCGCTCCTTCGCATGCTCGACGAGAGCTTCCTTGAGATCTGCGATGAGCTTGTCCGCCTCCTGCTCCGCATCAACGAGGAGGTCGAGTGCTTGACGGTAGCGATTCCGGTTGTCCTCGTCCAGCTGCGTAAGCTGTGCCAGAGTTGCCATGCCTGAGATCTTGTCTTTTCGATCCTCGACAGAGTTCCTCCAGTTCTGCTCGCGCATAGTTTCCAGCACCTCTGACATGCTCTTCAGGACACCGGGTTTGCGCAGCTTGTCCACGGCGTTGACGGCGAGCGCTCCCACTTGCGGGTGGGTACAGAGCCCGCGCAGCCGACGGAGCCAATGACGGAGCTTCGCGACATCAACTTCCCAGTTCTCTGTCGCCGCGACCCCGCGCACGTCCAGCCCAAGGTCAAGGAGAGCCGCGTCTAGTGCTTGGTCGTAGAAGTGGCGCTCAACACCGCCGAGCTCGATGGGGACCAGGTAGCGGGTCTGTGGGGGGATAGTGAGTTCATCCTGGATAGCCTTCTTCATCGTCCTGGAGCAGATGTTTGTCAGTTAAATACGTTACAAAGAAAGGGTAAGACGAACCGGACGGTATATCGGCGGAAGAGCTCAGTGAACTCGTGCACGTAGCCGGGAAGCTGGAGACGGGGCCACATGCGAGGGACGTCGGTGACTGCGCGAACGCGAAGGAACCTGCAAACCACATATATGAGCAGGCGACAAGAGTGATCAAGCTGTGGCGCACTTGAGAACGTGGATTAAATCGGAGATTTGTGAACGCGCAGGGGTCCCTGACACTGCGAATGATGACAACCTGGGGATGAGCGACACCATCTCCCTACAAAGTAGCCCGTCAGCTTCAGCAGAAAATTGTAACAACCCAACAACACCGACGCACTCCGTTCTCCCTCCGCCGACCATCTGCACTTCGTCCATAATGACACGGTACCACTCGCACATCACCAGAGGGCTGCGCGACCGGTTCACAGAGCTGTACTCCACGAACGCCCGGCGCGGACGCACTGGCGGGGCGCGCGCGACACCGAGGTCCTGTTGTAGGACGTTGTACGTCGTGATGCACACGTCGAACTTGTTTACGTAGGCGCACCAGTCGAGGATCTCCTCTTCTCCGTCTTCCAATGCAGACTCTTCTGGCTCTTCGTCGACGTCCATTGCATCATCGCTGTCCTTCGCGCGAGCCTTGCCCTTACCTCTTGATCTACCGTTCGCCTTCGACGAACGACCGGCCTTCTTGCGCTTCGCGGGCTTCGGCGCAGCTTTGCGCTTCTCCCGTTCGATGGCGACGTCGCGATCGGAGATGGGTACTGGGACTTTGCGCCAGCCTTCGTAGATGAGTACCTTGAGGCCCGGCGCGTGCTGCGCGAGTTCGTCCGCCCATTGTGGTGCAAGCGACGGTGGTGTGACGATGAGAGTAGTCTGTAAACTAGCTTGAGTTTGTCGACTTCTAGCAGACTATGATCCATAGGCGTACCTTGATCTCCTTGACGTCGAGCTTAGCCTCTGGATCCCATCGCGTGTTGACGGGAGAGCGGTCTGGGGCAGGGTTCAACATAATGGTGGAAATGCACTCGAGCGTCTTGCCCAAGCCAGGCTCCTCAGCGACGATGCCTCCGGACGCATCCTCTGCCAGATCATCATCTTCCTCCGTGGGGCGGATGGGAGAGATGATGCCACGGAGACGATTGACATACCAAGTCTCGTCCGTAGAAACCAAATGGCGGTGCCAAAACAAGGGAAGGGGCTGCTCGTCGACATTGATTTCGGCGGAAGACACTAAGTCTCCCGACGCCGTGATGGTCTTACCTTCCCTCCCAATCATCCACCCAACGCTGCGACGTTGGAACGGGAGGAGAGTGGGAAGCAGCGCTTCAGGTTGCAAGGCATCTAGTGCAGCCGGCGACGGTACAGCGGGTGCCGGCCCGAGAATGGAAAACAGAAAGGGGATGTCGGCGGTACCATGGTATGAGTCCGGTAAAGGGATCGAAGGCGGGAAAAGCTGGAGGATGACCAGTCGTTGGGCTTCTTGCACTTCGAGAACGCGTGTGTTCTCAGACATAGCCTTCCCTGCGGGCGTGACGGGGTCAAATATCTTTGGGCAGATGAATGAGCAATCGACCTGGATTTGAAGGAAGAATGGCATTTCGTTCGGAGCATGGTCTGGGGACAGGACCACCGAGAGTGTGGAGGTGATACGCGCTCGACCATCATCTTCTAGAAGCCGAAACGCCTGGAGAAGGTTGTGCAGGTTGCGTATGCGCTGACCGGAGAAAAGGTCGTAGTCCTTCGGGTCAAAGGAGTCGCGTATATGGGGAAGATAGAGCAGAGGCCAAACGGAATCATGCTCAGCCTCATACACGCCGTGAGCCAAGGAGTCGACAGACACAGATCCGAGCTGTATTGCGTCTGTGTCTCCCTTGGAAGCAGCGTAATTGGACATCCAGTCTCGCAACGTCTGCTCGACATTGATCCAACCGAAGCCCGCAGCGCGCTCATCGTCCACGTAGTCGGGGGGATATAGATTAGGGACGTCAGGGGACGTACTGTAGCGCAGACGGAGCACTCGCTGGAAGACGGGGAACAACCGCTCATCGGCCGTGACATTGATTGCGTCTCCAGAAGAAACTTTGGTGCGTTTTCGCGGGTTGCTGTCGTCGGAACTTTCGTCTTCGTCGTGGCTTCTCTTCTTCGACTTCGTTGTATTCTTGCCCTTCTTTTTCTTGCGTGTCTCGGTATTGGTTTTGGGGTCGAAACCCGTCGCGTTGCGGAGGAGTTGAAGGAGCCTCTGCAGACGCACATACCGATGCTCGCCATTGACTGGCAGGGCACGGAGGGCCACCAGGTGATCGCTTTCTTGGACAAACATGGCGATGAATTTGTGCAAGGGCCTAGGGCCCGGAGAGGGGACGAGAGGCGGGAATGATGGTGGGCAAAGGCAAGAAGCAAAATGGGCGCCTGCGACGCGCGACCGCGTAATATATCACATGACCGAGTCATTCGCGGTACCGACTCTTCCTTTTCTGGAAAATCCCGACGTCCCGAAGCCCACCCCTCGACGTCTTTGACACGACCCTTAGCAATTGCAACAGTAGAGCAACGTAAGATACATCCTTTTAGCGCTACGCGCAATGCTATACACTCCTCACAAAGACCCCTCACCAACGGCTCATGAGTTTTCGCTCTTGGCTTCCGCTGCCTCCTTCTCCCGCAGTTCTCGTCGCCGTTTCACATCCCAGTTATACACGCGCGCAATATTGACCTCCATTACGGTAATTTGTTCCCGGAGGAATTCGAGGTCTTCAATGACACTCGCAAGGCTGCTTTGTGCAGCATCCAGTTTCGAGCGGAGTAATGTGACGGCAGCCGGGATCTTATACGCGAGCATGACGTTTGCCTGGTAGAGCATGCCGTAAAAAGGTGTGAGCGGGAACATACATAGCGAGGAATAGCGACGCACTCCGAGCCACAGGTAGACTGTATCAGTGTCCTCGAGCTCCGCTTCAGCGTAGAGCGTGTCGTTCAGCTCGAAGGTCGTA
This sequence comes from Ganoderma sinense ZZ0214-1, assembly GCA_002760635.1. Classification (NCBI taxonomy): domain Eukaryota; kingdom Fungi; phylum Basidiomycota; class Agaricomycetes; order Polyporales; family Polyporaceae; genus Ganoderma; species Ganoderma sinense. Next base: position 1,890,207 of record AYKW01000045.1, read on the forward strand.
GTGAGGGGTTTCCCGGCATCTTCTCCCTCCTCCAGCTCGTCATCAAGATCATCTTCATCCTTTGTGGCACTTCCGCCTTCCTGCAAACGGAAGGGGTTCACATTCAAACGCATGAGCCGAAAGCCAAGCCGACTCACTCGTCGATCCTGCAAGAATTCTACCATTGCCAACGTCTTCTTGATGTCCGGGATCTTTTCCTCTAGTCCTCTGCGTCGCTGAGTCAAATTATGGTCCATGTATCGGTACTTCCTGTTACAATGACAGACGACAAGCACAGGACGTCAACTGGTGGAGAATCCGGTTCGAATGGGACTTGCACATACGCTAATGCCGCTTGAAACTCTTTCAACGCATTTTCAGGACTGGGATCGGCACCCAAAAACTCTGCCACATCTGCCTGAATGACTTGGCGTTAACATAACTCCTTCGAGCGGATCGCTTGTGCACGGACGATGAAGGGCGCCTTCGGGATGCCTCTCGGGTTACGCTCCTGCGCATCGGTTGCAAGTTTTGACATGCCTGACGCAGTTTCGCGACGGCACGAAAAGAGAGAGCAATTCGACGAGAAAGATGAATGTGGGGAGTGCGAACGTTGAACCAGTCGCGGAGACCATCCAGATTCCACTTCCAAACTCCAGGATAGACGCCCATACCACATTTGGACTTCAGTTGATAGGCGCTTGTAACCCGCATATATTCGCCCAATTTTTCTCCCTCACCCCTTCCTCTCCATCTCCCATCCTCCGTCCTCGCCCTCGTGTGTATACTCACCTCGTTCCCCAATTCCATATGTCATGTCTCGCCTCATTGTGAAGAACCTCCCGGTATATCTCACGCAAGAACGGCTCCGGAAACACTTTGCAGCTTCTGATGGACCAGGTGGTACGCTCACCGACGTGAAGCTCGTGTTGAAGGCAGATGGCACCTCGCGACGCTTTGGCTTCGTTGGATACAAGTCTGCGGAGGAGGCGGAACGAGCAAAGAAATGGTTCAACAGGTCCTTCGTCGACTCGTCCAGGATTACTGTCGACGTCGTCGATGTGCGTCCCAAACTTTTTCATCTCTTTTCACTCCCTAATCTGCTGGTGTTAGGGTGCCAAGGATGCGCCAGCTCCTCGCCCTAATAAGCGTCCGAGACTCGGCCCGTCGCCTGCTGAGCTCGAGGTGGCGACGAAGACGGCAACGAAGACGACGAAAGGCTCGAAAGACAAGCTGAAGAAGGGCAAGCACGCAGAGCTCGTTGACGAGTTCATGCAAGTGATGCAACCTCGCACGAAGGGTCCCTCATGGAAAGATATCGACTCGGTCATTCCATCCACCGCTTCGACGTCGACTGACGTTGCCATCAATCCTGTGGAGAAGGACAAGAAGTCGAAGAAGGGTAAGGAGCAAGAAAGTGCTTCCCAGAGAGATGTCGGTGAGCAGCCTGACGAGCAAGAGGCGTTTGGAGAGCCGATGTCGGATATGGACTGGTTAAGGCGACACACAAGGTCGACGCTCGACTCGGTGGATGCGCCCCAGAAAGTCTTCGAACAGTCGGATGATGAACGCACAGACGAGGACGATGAAGAGAATGAGGATGATAACGATGTATGCGCCATTGCTCTTGACTTCCTATTGTTTGACTCACCTGGGAGCTTTAGGGCCCTGCAGAACCACCTCCCGACCCGACGAGAGCGACTATCCTTCAGACATCCCGTCTTTTCCTTCGTAACCTCACCTTCGCTTGCACCGAAGGTGAGATCAGAGACCTTTTTCAAGCACACGGTGACGTGTCCCAGGTGTGTAGATAAGTTCTTCCATTGTGCGCTTTGGGAGGACGACAGACGGGTTGGTAAGATGATAAGACTGAATAGGGACAGCAGACTCGCTTGCGAGGGTGCTGATTTTCAGGGAAATCGATAGTAGAAAGTTATTCTGAACCAAAATCGTCTCTCGTCCTCCTCTCCTCGTACTTCATCTCCTCCTCGCGAACTGCCCAGCTAATGAAGCCCTTGACCTCAGGTTCACCTCGTTCTAGATCCGAAGACCCAGCAGCCGAAAGGCCTGGCATACGTCACATTCGCTCAACCGGAACAAGCAGTGGCAGCGTATGAGGCACTCGATAAGACATCGTTCCAAGGTCGCCTTCTACACGTTTTGCCGGCGGTCGATAGGAAGGGCAAAGTTGAGGAGGCCGAGGGAGACGGGAAGAAGCGGACAATAAAGCAGGACCGGGACGCGAAGCGTAAGGCAACGGCTGGGAAGGAATTCAATTGGGCTATGTTGTACATGAATGTACGTACAGATATAAATATATTTGTTTCGACTCGGTAAGCTTATGCTTCACTTAGAGCGACGCAGTAGTATCGTCAATAGCGGACCGCATGAACGTCTCCAAAGCAGACATCCTGAACCCTGAGTCGGACAACGCGGCGGTCAAGCTCGCCCTAGCAGAGACTCACATTATACAGGAGACGAGAACATTCCTCGAGCAACACGGCGTCGATTTCTCCGCGCTCGAGAGTTCTGGCTTGCGCCGCGCTGCACGCTCAGACCGCATCATCCTCGTCAAGAACATCCCCTATGGTACCTCCGCCGCAGACGTTCGTGTGCTTTTCGAGCCCCATGGCGAGCTCCGCCGCGTGCTCGTCCCACCCGCAGGCACGCTCGCCGTTGTCGAGTTCGTGCACCCAGACGAAGGCCGCAAGGCGTTCCGCGCAGTCGCATACCGCCGCATGGGCAACTCGGTCATCTACCTCGAGAAGGGCCTCGAGGGCATGTTCATTACTGACGAGCCTGTCGCCGAAGCTGCTGCGAACGAGTCAGCAACGTCAGCATCCGCACCACCAGTCGTGGCCCCGACGGGCCTCGCGCCAGTCTCTGTGGCCGAGGATAACGACGAGCCCGCACTGAGCGCAGGGACTACGCTCTTCGTCAAGAACCTGTCGTTCAGCACCACCCCCGAGAAGCTCACGCAGATCGTGCGCCATCTCCCCGACTTCGCGTTCGCGCGCGTCCAGACAAAGCCGGACCCAGCACGCCCGGGTGCGCGCCTAAGCATGGGCTACGGCTTCGTTGGGTTCCGCACTGTAGACGGGGCACGGCGAGGGCTGAAGAGCATAGAAGGGCTCGTGCTCGACGGCCACAAGCTCGTCGCGAAATGGGCCGGACGCGGGGCCGAGGAGGGCGAGGGGGGTGCAACAGGCGACAAGGGGAAGGCCAAGGCGCGGACGACGAAGATGATCGTGAAGAACGTGCCGTTCGAGGCGACGAAGAAGGACATCCGGGAGCTCTTTGGGTGCGTTCTTTCGCTTGTCCTGCACTGTCTGCTGCTGTCCGGGTTTGCCATGGTGCTGACTGATTGTGGGCGTTGCTCTGCAGTGCGCACGCGCAGCTTAAGTCCGTGCGGCTTCCCAGGAAGTTCGACCATCGCACGCGCGGCTTCGCGTTCCTCGAATTCACGACGAGGCACGAGGCCGAGCGCGCGTACGCGACTCTCCGACATACGCACTTGCTTGGCAGGCACTTGGTGCTCGAATGGGCGGAGGAGGGTGATGTCGATGTCGACAAGCTTCGGGAGCGAGCTGGCGCTGGCTTCGGTGGCGGTGCTGAAATGCCAGGCAGGAAGAGAAAGTTGGAGCTTGGGAACGGCGATGTTGATGGAGATGAAGATGCATGAGGTACCACCAACGTACCACCATACTCGTAGGAGTATCCAGCCTGGATATGCGAGCCAAGTGCGACGTCGGTGAACCGACCACGAATTTTGTACCTTTTTTATTCGCAGCGCTGACTTTGGTTACCCGCAACCTATTAGTCAAGTTGTTATGGTTAGCCGGTGCTATTTTATCTGGATAGTTGGACATGATCGTGACGCGACTAGTCACCCTTCGCCACTTACAGGGTGTCTTGGATCGAAGTACATTTCCGAGGAAAGTGTCTACCCGATAGATGAAGGCATAGGGCTGGCGGACAGGAGACCCTCATGTCGGGAAGATGGCCCCAGGTCATCAAGGGTTTGAACGAGGATCGTGCGGATTCGTGCTGTGCCGTTCGACTGCTTTGATTTTGTTTGTACTATATCTTAGAGTTCAAGATCGCGGGGTGAAGGTAATGTGTGAATACATTATCGAGAGCGAGCGTTCGAGGGATACAGCTGTCAAGACACCAGAGATACAGCAAAAATGAAACAAATTCAGGCAAGGGCCTCATGCATCGCTCCCTGCACCAAATAACGATCAGCTCCGTACACTTGCGGTTCAAGTGGCACGCCACGCACCACAAGATTAGCCTCTTGAAATCGTACACAATATCCCAGCATATCACAGCTTCCATTCGTCTTCGTCGAGGAAGACCCTCTCCATGTGCTTGTAGGAACCGGCCCCATCCACAGAAGGATGAGACACGATCCCTTCCGCGCGAGACACGCACATAACTAACGTAGTGGATCCTAGCACTCGGACCAGGTCCCACTGGTACGCCGCAACAGCGTCGTGGTATTTCGCTGGCGCGTAGTCGCGGAAGTTATACCACGGCGGCGCCCAAACCAAAGTCGCCAACTTCGGAAGACGGCGCCTCACCGCCGTGGTCATCCACGACGACGCCGATACCGTGTCCGGCACATCCAAGAGTCCGGAGTCGCTCTGTCGCGAAGTGGTATGGTTAGAACGTTATACCTCGACATGTAAACCACTGATAATTAACTCACCAGGGTTGCGAGGTCGCGGACTTCGAGATAGTGGAGGCGCGGCAGGTCCAGGAACGGGCATACGCGCGCTGGCGACGACATCGCGAAGGTGGCACCAAGCTCTTGACGCCGTAAAACACGGAGTTTGGTTAAGGAATTACGGAAGAGGCGGCTAACAACGGAATAGATGTCGCCCTGCTCTTCCAAACGGACCGTGATGCTGAGACAGAGCAATGGTGGCGCAGGACAACGGAGGGAACGGATAGTAGAAGATTCCGCGATGAAGGAGTGCACAATCCGCTTGTGCGGCAGGTATATCGACCCGAGGGAACATTTAGGCATGAATAGCTGAACGTCCCGGATGTGGGTGAGAGCGCAAAACACGGTGGCGAGGTCGTCCAGTGTCGAGCTCAGAGTAGCGGTGAGATCCACCTTGAAGACTCGAACCTTCGCGAAGTCCTCGTGCGCTAGCGCACCGAATCCGACGGCGTTAGATAAAGCGCGAAGGCCGACAGGATGGCGCACTTCCAGGTGAATTCGAGAGAATGACGGGAGGCTAGACAGTGTCCGCCCGAGGCACCGGATGTCTCCCTCTTCCTGGATGGAAAGGAACACGTCGCGTCCTATTTGAACGAGTAGTTTCCCCTCTTCGGAGAAAACAGGAGTTTCTTCAGGGTACTGGTTGCATGGGCCAGAACGTCTCAGTTAGAATACAATTGCCATATAACGATGTTGCACATACCGAGCTACAGCCACTTGACACTGATGCGGTGTCATGATCGCCGAGAAGGATACAATCTTCAGTCATAATCCTATGTCTTACCGACGAGATGCGAGAGTGGACCACTACACCAGTTCCCGTTGTACACACCGCCAGGTAGAAGGGGAACTTAAATAGAGGAGGGGAGGAAGTGCAGTGAGCGGTACAGTCCCTCGGCTATTATCCAACACGTGTTGCTTTTTCCAACTGGGATGTCCTGCAAAGCCCATGCTGTTTCAATCAACTTGGTCTCCCATCCTCACCAGTCTGTGAAAGATCTTACGCGAACTTTCGTAGACATTCTTGGATCGTCGGTACCCAAGGAATACCTTAATTGCCTCAAGGAGTTGTCGAAGACTCGATGGGCCGGGACCGGACAACACTATCCAGCCACCCCGCCAACCATCACAGGTCGCCTCTATGGAGGAAACTGGAGCCTATTAGACCTGAAGAATGGGAGGAGGTGAGTCAACGCTCTCATTTTTCAGATCCGGCCGCACCGTAACGGTCAACATAGTCGCCAAGCGACTATGAAGTTCACGACCAACGGCAGCCTCCAATGGACCTTGAACTTCGCTTAGGCGAAGTGATAAAAGCAGGGCCCGGAACATCTTTTGCAGGCCAAAATTTGCTCAAAGGAGATGGTTTGGTCCCTGACCTTTTTTTCGCAAGCTTGACAAACCATCGTTCGAAACATGATAATGTGGAAGTCCGTCCGGCGAAGACGGCTAGTCCTTACTGGCAGCGCTCAGCAGCAGCGCTATGATCACGCAGGAGCGACATCGCACTCACGATGCGATGTAATTCCTACGGTTTCCATACATCCAGGATTGATGTATACATCAAATTTATGACGCTCAAAAATTGCTGGTACACCACTGACATGGATGTGTAAGTAGCGTAAGCAACTTACGGCTTTCCTCTTGGCGGAGCAAGGGCTAGCCCGCCAAGGGCACCGTATAACCTGTTCACATGTCTGATCAGCACTCAGCCTCGAGTCTCTATTCATGTAAAAGTTGACGGAGCACAACGATGGCATGCCACTACTCCCAAGCCTGAGGAGATGCTGAATCCCTGCAAGGACTGTGTTAGGGCTCCGATTACTAGTCTGGCAATAACTCGCAATATAAGTACACCCGCTTTACTAGGTTGGAAAACGCGGAGGGGCTTCAACGCAGACATTGGATTCCCCTTATTCCTCAATTTTGCTGCCTGCTGCAAACGGCCACCCGCCATGGTTGCAGGACTTAGCTCTTATCTTCACTAGGCAGACATAATATGTCGAGATAACGACTGAAAGGGCAGTATGGCGACCCCAACTGGTGCCGGTGAGTCCTTGTCTCTCTCCTCAGCAAGGTGATGGTCCTGATTGTCAGGAACAACAAGGTAACGGGGATGGGCTTTATGGAGATTGGTGTGCGTACGCATGTTTTCGGGGTCCGCACGGTCGACAACGCGTGAAGAGGCCTGAAGAGGCATGGAAGTTTGCAACGTACGGTGGCCAGCTCATCCCCCTCCCCCTTCAAATCCTTCAGCCATCCAGGGTTCTCATGGATGAATCGATAACTTGGCACTTGCACAAGGCAGCCGGGTGTTCGCATCGCGCGGGATTCGTCCAGGGTTGGCATGCTGGTACGGTGATATGTCGAGTAGGAGAAAAGGTGACATAGAACTAGACGACAGAGGGTGCTAGAAATGAATACGCGATGTACGAGTAGCTAGGAATTATGTTGACTGCAAAGGAGGGGAAGTTGTGTCTGAGTACTGAGTAGGCTGTTGTCGTCGCCAGGGACAAGTCCTCTGAGCGCCGTTCCCGCCACAGCCGACACCTTTGCCAGACTCGGAGCCCGTTGCGCTCTCTCCTCTCCCTCACCCGCAGCTCTTTCGATTCAATATCTCTAGCTGGACAAGTCTCTCGCTCTCGTTGGTCATCTATTCCGCGCCCTGTATGACCGACAGGGTTCCTCTCCCCTCCTATATGCAGCGACGACAGCCGATCAACCAGTTGCCACCGTGTCCGCACACCGTCCTCATCCAAGTATTCCGATGATTTCAGGAGCTCAGCATGTCCAAGGCGAGGACAAAGGATCGATATGCCTCTACAGTTTCAATTCGTGCGCCGTTTGTGAATAATTCTCTCTGAATCGTTAGACCCTCTTAGCAACTGAACACGTCTCAGAAGCCTGGCACACACGCTCACCTCAGCATACATGCTTGTGTGAAGCTCACAAGTCTTGTACCATGTTCTCTGGACACCCTCTATATCCGTGCACCGACTCCTGAGGAGGATGAGGGTGGACTGTCAGTGAGCTTTGACTCAAGTCCGTTTCGCCTGTGGCATGCTCGGTGAGCCATTCCTCCTTGTTTCTCGGTGTCAAAGGTATTTGAACCCATCTCGAGAGCCATCCCTCGCCCTTTACGTTATCTTATATGCCGTATCCAATGGGGTTATGGCCTCGTGATGGCTCCTGGATTAGGTTCTCAACGTCTTCGCAAAAAGGGAGGTAGCACGACAAGTTACTAGGCGTACCCTCGTTCGCGTTGTTTGTTGTGCTTAGATGGATAGGTATCTGATATGGGTTGGTTGGTTGTTAGTTTTGATATCATTGCTTACTCCTGTGCAGTTTTCATCACTATTTATCCACAGGCGAAAAGGGGCATGCGAGCAATCGGGACACGCACCTTATGTATAGCTTGTAGAAACCCATGGTCGCATCGGAATGTTTCCTCTTGATCCTCTTGCAGCACACTGCAACGTTTAATTCGTTCGAATATGACTGATAATGGATAATGACAGGGATATAGAAATAAGTCCGAGTACGACAACATCCACACGTGTCTTGCCAAGGCAAGCCTACCCGCAATCCACCAAACGTCAACCAACGTGTGGATATCTTCATGTATATATACAAGGCGAACACAACCCTCGCCGCGACGTTCAACCATCTGTCATAGCAGCTGCACTTCCCTGTGTCCCTCAGGCTTCTCCATCGACTTCCAAAGGTCTTCCGGCCCGGCCACTGGCCGTCCATCCCGCGGATCCTCCTTCCCCGCCTCGTGGCAAGAGTACCGGCCGTCGGCTAAGGTAAACGCAAGAACGTCCAGCTTGAGGAGGGCGAACAGGTTGTTCCGATACTCCCGCACGACGTCGTAGAACGCCCCGCCCGGAAGCACGTCGTTCTCGCGCTCGCCCCAAAGCGGCTGCCACACCAGGTACCGGAGGCTCGGCACCCTCTCCGCGAGGACGACTGGCCAGTTGGACGTGACCGACAGCTTGTCCCAGCGGCCGCTCGTTATGCGCAAGGGCACGTTTTTCTAGACACAAGTGTGAGGTGAGCACCAGTCAATCCTGTTGGTTTGCTTGAGGCAGATGAGACTCGGACGCACCTCGGACCGTTCCTCCCGGAGCTCGAAGTACACGAGCCGCGGCGTCTTGAGTACGCACCACCGCGCGGGGTTGTCCTTCGTCTTCACAAACGGTGTCTCCCACTTGACAAACAGGCGCAGCTGCAGCAGCGTCTCCCCGAACGAGCAGATCGCGCCGAGCGTCCGCTTGAGGTCCCTGACGTGCAGGTTCACGCTAAGGTGCAGTAGCGGAGGAAGCGGCATGTGTAGATTAAGGAAGGTAGCGGCGGAGGCGTTGAGTGTGTGGACGCCGTGCGGGAGCGACCGCTTGGTGGCGAAGCGGCCCTCGGGCCCGTCGGCGAACAGCGTCATGCTTCTCAGGTGGTGGCTTCCGCGCAGCATCCTCGTAATTTCCCCGTACGCCTTGTCGGCGTCGCCTTCCACGGTGTCGGCGCCGTCCCATCCGATGGTGAGCGAGCGCACGAGCGGCCTTCGTTTCTGTCGGGCCGCGAGGGCCCCTGCCCAGCTCACCACGCCTCGAGCGGTGCGGATGGTGGGGCTGCGGTGGAGGAAGCGGTCCGCGATGTAGCGGGTGTCTCGGCATATCGCGGCGAATTGTGCTAGGTCGTGTGGTCTCAGTTGCCCTGCGACGAGGTACCAGACGTCCTCGGGGAGCCCGCTTGACCAGGCAGGCTGCGCATAAGTGATTGGAAGGAATGGGAGGGGAGGATGGGCGGATGGCACGGGCGACGATGATCGCGAGGGTCGGGGGGATGGAGTAGTGGATGGAGCGACTCCGGGTTGGTCGGAGCCGTTGGTCCGGTGGTTGGACAGTACCTCGGCATCTTGTCCTTCTCCATCGTGCTTTGCAGTTGTCTTTGGTGAAGCTGGGCTTTGGGGTTCTTCGTCTGGTGTTGTTGGCAAGTGTACGAAAGACCACTCCGAATCGGATTCCCAAGACCACGAGTCTGGCGAGCCGACGAGCGTGGTTGGAGATGAGCCATACCCTCCATTGGCGTGAAAACACGTCTCCACAGATGTAGCGGACCGACGTTTGTGTTTGGAAAGGTGGAGATGCGGGAGTCTTGGCTGCGGATTGTTGAGTGGCTGGGTGTCATGGAGGGGTTCAGGGGAAGGCGTTGTCGGCCCTGTCGTTTTGGCGGTGCTGCATTGGCCTTGCGTATGTTGCTTTGGCCTTGTTGCCATTGTGAAGTTCTTGAGCTGCGAGGGGATGAGCCCCTGTCTCCGGGGATAACTCGATTGCGGAGACTTACATTGGTGCGCACCCGGCGCACAAAAGAGCTGCGGCCGGCGGATTGTCCGCCGTCGTCTTGTGAAGCAGGAGGCATGATGAATGAATTCGAATCGACTCTGCTCCCTCTGCTGCTCGGAAGGTCAGGTATAATGTCTGTTGGGGGGAGAACGGGGGGGGGGGGTAGAGTCGATAGTTGTGTTGGGAGAGGAGCAAGCCGTAGCCGATGCCTAAGCTAGTACTTTCATTGTAACATGCTCTCCCCGTTCCCAGCACGTGACGAAACATCCCGACTCTCCTTGTCCTGGGCCACCACCAGAAAGCCGTAGAAGGCCGATTACCGTACTGTTAGGCATCTGGCGATTATGTTGCTCTCGGTAGATGCGTCTCGTAGTTTCTTGTTAACGGTCTGGTAAACCCACCTCGCGACGCGTCTGTCATGTGACCGCGGTGGATACGCATGGCCCCAGTCGCTAATAGGCAGACCTGACGTTTCTGCGGTCCACACAGGCGAAACAATAAACAATGTCGACTATTATGTGAATACATGAGTTACATGATGGGTCAAGTTACTAACAATGGGATGAGCGATGCGTTCGGTAGCAGAAGACAACAACAGAAAGAATATCAAAAAGCACATGGAGACGATCGTGAGTAGTAGTAGCACAACAACAAGACGACGCATAGTCCGACACTGTCCAAAACCAGCCAAACAACAAGACGACTTGCAACGCCCGAACCCAAACTCTCCGAGACAATCACAAAGCTATTAAACGCAGCACGAAAGCTAAATGCCAATGAACGCGCCCCCTCACACCATCCGCTTCCACGAGTCCTCCTTGACCGCGTCCCAGACGCACTTCCGCTCGAGCGGGAAGTCCTCGTCGATGCGCGTCCACGTATCCCAAACCCCGCTCGTGCGCTCCTCAAGCGACATCCACACCGTGAGCACGGGCAGCATGTCCCCCGCCATGCGCACGAAAGCGTCCGCGCAGTCGCGGTGCTCCCCGCCCTTCGCAGCCCACGCCGGCCTCCACGCGAGGCGGTCGAGGTTCTGCACACCGTCGTAGTCGCTGGACTCCATCCAGGTGCTGTCCCCGAAGGACCATGCGGAGGGGCCCGGGGGTCTGATGCCCTCTTGCTGCACCTACAGAGAAACGCAAGTTCCAGTTAGCAACATGCAAAAGGGAGTGGGCTTCGCCGGAGAAGAGAGAAGGTGCGTACCTCGGGGGCTGCAGGAGGCGCTGTGTCCCGTACCTCCAGGTAGCGCAGGGCGGGCATGTCGAGATACGCACACAAGAGCATTGGCGACTCCGGCCCTGGCACCCAGGTGTCTCCGACCAGGGCCCATCCGCCGCTCACCACAGCTGAACGCTCGATGCGCAACGCGCGGACTTGGGTACCGAAAGTCCTGCAGAGATGGCACACAACAGATGACATCCGTGGCCACTCGAGCCGCACGGAGAGATTGGTGATGCTGCCCGCCAACTTCACCTGCTCGATGAACCTCATGCCGACGTCGAGGGTGTGTACACTGCGGAACGTCCTGAGGAAGGTGTCCGGGGTCATATCAGGCGAGAACGTCTCCGTGTCGAAGAACCCGCCGAACTCCCCCAGCGTTTCCCGGTGCTTGAGCAGCGAACGCGATGAGTCCTGGAGGAGGCTGTCGTCCTCACAGAAGAAGCGGCGGAGGCGTGCTTCGGGCGGGAGGTCCACAAGGAGGTCACGGGCATCAGATTGGACACTCGTCCCCAAAAAAGCCAGCTCGCGAAGGTGATGGAGGTCCCGCGACACCAGGACCCAGTGCCCTAAGACAGCGTTGTTGGAGTTGGAGGAAGGCTTTTCGTCCTTCGAGGTCGGAGAGAGGAGGATGGTGAGACTTCGTATTTTGAATGCGAACGCAGGGACGTCGCGCGGCGAGTGGCCTGAAAAGAACGAGCGGAAGACCGCACTCGTCGCCTTCATCGACGTGAGCCGCCTTCCTAGACGGTCGCGCGCAAAAAGCCCCAGGTGTTTGTTAACCAGCGCCAGAGATTTGAGATCTTTATATGTAAGATGTTCATGTATCGCCTCCCATAGTTCGGGCGGGAGATGGTGGTATGGGACGACGGTGTCCCGCCCGTGGAGGGAGGCGTAGCGGCGTGAAAGAGGGGCGCGAGGGAGTGGACGCAATGGCCGGAAATGACGTAAAAACGAAGACCAGATGGGCGGGGGTTCCATCTGGAGTGGTGGCGGGCACAACCACAGGTCACTCGGAGTGTGCAACGACCAGTGGAATGGCTAGGACTCACCACGATCGCTGTCTGGATAGACACAGTAATAGAATAAGTGGCGCTGAGAAAACGTAGAAAAGTTGAAAGATACGGGAGCTGTGGAAGTACAGGAGAGAGGGGTCAAGTGCGCAGAGAAGGTTGAGGGAAGAGGGAGGAGGAGCAAAGCAGGGCCTTGACCGTCCCGTGGGCGCTCTCGGCTAAGCGGCACTCTGCCATTTCGGTATTGGCCGAGATCCAAGTACCACTTCATCGCCCACAGGTTTATCTTTGTGTGCTCTATGGTCCCCTAAAAGATGGATACTATTGAGATGCTCGTATGCACCAGAGCCGCATCCGCCGGTGGCTCCGAGTCCCTACCTAACCATGATTAGCGTCTATCTGCCAACGACGTTAGATTAGATAACGACCTTCCGCTTATATCGGGTAACGCACCCATGCACAGCCTCCTCTCCCGCCCGCGGCAAATATTCGCTTGGACGGCTGGGGCGAGAAGTTTGTGGTCGGAAAGCTATTTTAGCTTTTACGTTGCCTCCTAGGTCACACGTATGTTCTCGTTCTCTTGAGCCCGATTTATAGGGGACCGACCCAACGCGAGCGGGCTGGACTTGACCGACAGTACTTAGTATGGTCCACAAGAAGGGTTATTGATGCGTATGCCATTATACGAGTTAGTACCGTTCTGAACCTCGCAAAATATTCACGTAGCAATACACTTAGATTTCGAAGCTCAAGCCATGCCAATCGCCACTTCTCCAAACGGAAGACAGGTCGTTGATTGGCCTTCGGCGAAGCCCAGTAGTAGAACTTCGACGCCCTGCGGATGCGCGCACAATACCGCGGCTCGTTTTGTCTTGCGACTTTTACTGGGGAGGAACCATCCCGCAATGCGTCAAACGACATTGACATGTATCAGCAACAATCGACATACTGAGCATGGTCAGCGATCCTTTGTCTCAGGCATATGGCACTGATAGCCCGACACCCACGGAGTTGTGGTAAGCGACACCGTCCGACGTCTTCGGGTGTGAAATCATACTCGCTGCTGCAGGAGCGACGACCGTGGAGGCGGGGAGCTGAAGGAGGCATTCTTAGCGAACATTTTTCCAGCACGAAACCAGGGGTGACTGAGGGTGAACATGCGAGTCCGTCGTAACGTCATTGAAGGGTAGTCGGGCGAAGGCTGCGACATGGTGCCAAGAGTGGAAAAGAGGAAGGAGGAAGAGAATAGTGGCGAAGTATCCTAGCATAAGTACATAGAGATGAATGACAGGTCGAATACCGTCCGGAATGAAGTATACAAAGGGATATCGCGTGCAGGGTTGGCTGCAGCTGCAACGTTCATCAGCACATACGTAAGTCGATGGACAACTGTCACGCACCAAGCGGGGAATCCCACTATCACCCATGTAGCAAACGCAAGATCAGACCACGCCCGCACCAGCAGCGGCGTCGGCGACAGAAGGAGCAGTGGGCTGAGCGTGTGCCTCGGTGCCCACTGTCTCCTGGTTGACGATGTTGCCAACGCCTCCCCCACCACCTCCACCTCCACCAGAATTCGAGCTTGTTGTTGCAGCCGGGCTGCTTGCAGTTGTCGCCGGACCTCCTCCTCCACCTCCACCCGTCCCGGTCGACGTCTTCGTTGCGACCTGGCCCCCGTCGCCCCCAGCAGCACCGCCCCCACTACCCACCGACGGCGTCGCCGTGTTGTTGTTGCTCTTGTGCCCCACCGTGCCGCCCACCGCACCGCCGACAACGGCAGCGACGACAACGATGGCCGCGACGAAGATGATGATGAGGCCCTTGCGTGTCTTGTACCACGGCTTCGAGCACGCCGCGACCGACGTCGTGTACCCGTTGCGCGCCGAGCCGGCATAGCCTCCCGCCTCGGCCTTGGAGTGGTCCGTCGAGAGCGGCGCGGCGCCCGCCGGCGGTGGTGTTGCAGAGTTGGAACGCGCCCCGGTGTGGCTTTCTAGTAAATCGATATTGTACCCTTCCTGTACGACGTCCCCAGTGCATCAGCTCTATGTCGACGTACGCCCCATGCGTGGCCGATGGACCCGCCCATGCCGATTCTCGCACGCAGACGAGCGCGGAGGAAGCACGGGGAAATACGGGGGCGGCAAAAGGCAAAAAGGGATGGGTACGTACTTGTTTCTCCGCCCGTGTGGCGGCCGGCGCACTCGCCAGGAGTCGCTCATCGTATCCCGACATTCCTCCCTACGTCCTGAGTGTGGATGGGCAGAAGCCTCGGAGAAGGAGACGATGGTGGAGAGAAAAGTCTGGGCACGGCAGGGCGCTGGGGGCCATGGATGGATGAGCAACAAGGGCGAGCCGACAGCGCTAGTCATTGACAGATGCCAGGCTGTGCTTACCCGCAATTGACAATGATAATGACACTCACATAACGCCCCATTTTCCCCGCCTCGAATCTAGGGGGCGAGCGCGCATAGACCCCGCGCTCCCTTCAACGCACCTTATTCCTGCCTTTGGCACGGACACAATGCGGATACGACCGCTATGGGGCCTATGAAAGCGTTGTGGTGCGGGATCGACGTGTGGAGGTGAGGTTGCTCCAGCTGCGGCGGTGCTGACACGCTTGATCAGCTGCCCTGTCGGCTGCCAAACGCCACATATTCTCATAGGTCGAGTCTAAGTAAAAACAAATCTCGCACAAGCTTAACACAAGCTCTTTGACAATGCGATAATACCAAACATCCAACGAACGTGGTGTGTATATTGTCAACCGTCCCGCATAGGAGGACGATCGCAAGACAGCAAGAAGGGACCTATTAAGTAGCTAGCGATGGGGTGGGGGAAGACTACATGGACAAGCAAGCATCACATCATCCACATTACTACAACTAACTCTCCAAAAACGCAACCATAGGTAGATCGTTAGCATCGACCGAAATTCGAAGCCAAGCAGTAGCAGGGAAGCATACGGTAATAAACGAACGAACGTCCGATGACCTCGGGACTGAGTAGATGGTCAGAGATTCAAGACAAGGGAGGCGCGGCGATAACAGTGAACAGTGACATGGGGTATCATCCGATGTGCAAAGCAATCCGCTAAAACACGTCTATGCTTCCACGCGTGGCAGGTCCATAGGTATATGAGCGACGCTTACTGACTCTCTGGAGACGAAGTTAGTTGACGCAAACTCAAAGTGAGAAGGCAGCGACGTACCTTCAGTGGCGACAGGCTTTTCTTCAGCTTCATGGGTTTTCAGTAGCAGTCCCGTTCTCGTGTTTCCCGACGACTTCAGCCGTCGCTTCAGCAGGAGCGGCAGACACTTCGGGTGTCGCGGCCTCAACAACTATCGTGATACACATCAGACGAATAGATTTAGCCAGAAACGCGCCGTAACACGTACCTGCGATCTCCTCGGCAACAACAGGCTCACCAACTAGTGCGGGCGCAGACTCCTCCACAGGTATGTTTGCCTCAACAGGGGAATGAGGAGGTTCTACCGAGGCAGACCCTGGCACGGCGGATTCCTCCGTGACCTCGGCGGCTGGTGTCTCTTCAACAACCGATGCAGGTGCTTCTTCAGCTGCAGGAGTCTCCTCAACCACAGGAGCAGGTTCCTCTACCACAGGTGCGGCAGGCTCCTCGGCGGCAGGAGCAGCCACGGGCTCTTCGGCAGGAGCAACTAGGGGCTCCTCGACAGGTTCAGCAATGGCCACCTCAACAGGTGCAGCTTCCTCCACAGATGACTCAGGCTCAGCGATAGGAGTCTCCTCCAACGGTGCGGGAGTTTCGGGCTCGGCGGGGGCCTCTGGCTCGACAACGACAGCGGGGGCTTCAGCAACAGCCTCCTCCACAGGCGCGGGCTCAGCTATGAATCAAGACATCAGTATGAGACACAACGTTGGAAAATCCACATAAATCAACGGACCTGCAGGGACTTCCTCAACCGCAGGCTCGGTAACAGTAGTCTCCTCCACTACCGGCGCAGGAACCTCAGGCTCAACGGGGGCACTGGAAACCTCTGTGACGGGCTCCTCCGCAGGCGCGGGCTCAGCTATGGCATTCGTGTAAGTCACAACGTCGCAAGTCAGAATCAAATGTCGGGACGTACCTGCATGCGCTTCCTCAGCCGCGGACTCCTCGACAGCTGCAGCGCTCTCCTCGACGGCGGCGACAGGTGCTTCCGGTTCGGGTGCTGGAGCAGTAGGTTCTTCAACGACAGGCGCAGCCTCAGGCTCAGGCTCGGGCGCGGTAGTCGGGGCAGGAGCCTCCTCAACCACAGCGGGCTCTTCGACAGTGGGTGCACTCTCTTGAACGGGTGGAACGGCTTCCTCAACCACCGGCGCGGAAGGTTCCTCAGCAGGAGCTTCGGGAGCGGCGGGCTCGACAACAGCGGGAGCGGATTCGGGCTCAACCGGAGCAAGGGGTGCTGGCTCAGTCGGTGCCGCTGGGGAAGGCTCCTCAACGGCGGCAGGCTCCTCGACAGTAGCAGGTTCCTCAATAGCGGCAGGCTCCTCGACGGCAGCAGGTTCTTCGACAACAGCAGGCTCCTCGACTGCGGGTTCCTCAACGACCGGTGGCGCAGTCTCAACAGCAGACTCCTCCACGACAACAGGCGCCGCCGAAATGACAGGCTCTTCGACAGCAGGCTCGGGAGCAGCAGAAACCTCCGCAACGGGCTCAGGAGCAGCGGGCTCAGCAACGGGCTCAGGCTCCACAGGAGCAGCAGGAGCATTAACGACGGGCTCAACAGCATCTGCCTTGGTTTCTTCAACGGCAGCGGGAGCAGATTCCGCAACTTCAGCCTCAGGCTCGGGAGCCGGAACCTCCTCGTCGGCGGCGGGCCCGCTCATAGCGAGTGCGACCTGCGGTCCGGGAGTCTCCCCAGCGAGGACGACGGGCTCGGGTGTGGGCGGGAGCGTCTTGTCATCAGTCGGCGCGGAGGCGTCGGTAGGAACTTCGAGCTTGTGCTCGAGAGCGCCTTCGGCCGGCGCATCTTCGGTCTTCAGCTCCTCAACTGCAACCGGAGTAACAACGGCCGCGGCAGCGATAGCACTGACGATAGGGACGGCGGGGAAGTCGGCAGCGGTAGGTGTGACGGGGAACAAAGGAGCAGAAGAAGACGCTTCGCCGTCGGCAAGAGGAGTGGAGTCGACAGCAGCCGCTTTCGGCTCCTCAGCAACAGCTTCAGCAGGCTTGGCCTCGGTTTCAGGCTCCTTGGGAGCCGGAGCGGGTGCAGCGTCCTTCTCGGGCACTGTGGGCTTCTCCTCGGGCTTCTCCTCGACTTCAGGCAGGATTTCGCCCAGCTCGCTGATCTTCGCCGGCTTAGCGGACTGCCTGCGCGCAGCACTCTTGGCCTCAGATTTCGCCGTCGCACCAGTGATGGTGTGGCTTGCGGATGTAAAGAAAGCGAGGCGCTTCTTCGCAGCAGAGAATGTGGAGCTCCTCCGCGAGGCCATGTCGGACTTCAACGAGGGACGAGGGGAGGACGCACGCGCGCGTGCAGCAGTCGGCGACGCGGCGGTTTCGTCGGTGGCTGTTTGAGGGGGAGGCGGAGGTGCCACGAAGCGCTGCTCGAGAACGAGCCAGCTGACGGGCTTGCCGTCGCTCTCGACGCCGGAAATAGTCTTGAGCTGCGCAACGACGAAGTTCGGCCAGTCCGCAGCGATGGGATCGAGGAGCGCATCGTGCCAGAAGTCGATGAACGCCTCGTCGAGCTTGATAATGCTGACAACGGTCGACTTCGACTTTGGGGGCTTGGGGGAAGGCGGGACAGCGAGTTCTGCCGCACGCGCTGCAGACTCGGAAAACGGGCTGTCTACCGAGGACCGCCGAGTAGCTTTGCCCTTCTTGGGAGATTTGTTGTCAGCACGTGGGGTCGTGACCTCCACATCCGTGTCGAGCAACGTCTTGGCGAAATCCTTGCCAAGTGTACTCTCACCAAAGCCAGCCGTCGAAAAGTCTGACCAGTCCTTGGGAGAAATAGGAGGACTCGATGTGGGTGATACGGGAGTATGGGCCGACTTGCCATTGACTTCCGTCTTGCCATTACCGTTGCCATTAACATGGGGTCGAGCGGGCGAGTTGAGCGAGGTAGAGCGCCTGCGATGGGGACGGGGCATCCGGATGGCAGGTACAGTGGTATCTGGACCACCCGATTCAGCAGGAACGAAGGACAGAAAACGTGTAGTCTCGTCGGCGAAGATGCGAGATAATGAGGGATAGCCGTCGACCGAGGCAAGAATTGGTTCTGCATCGTCCTTTGCCCGAGCCGCGGTTCGAAGTGCATCCCAGAGGCCCTTGTGCTGCGCGTCGGTAAGCTCGACCTCAGACTTAAGGGCATCAGATACGAGTCGTAGCGGATGGGATTTCGGCTTCGCAGCCTTGGCGTCGGGAAGCTCGGTTTCCACACGCACAAACAGCGCGTCATATTGCCGGGTAGAGAAACGAGGCCGCGGGAGAAGATTGTCGTCGGCTGGCGGTGTTGTATCTGCCGATGGACTTCGACTGTGATAGGGATAGCCCTTCACCAGCTCGGTGAGTCGTAGCGGCATCGTTCCACGAAGCGTCTCATCCCTGGGGATCGTTCAGCAGCAGATTAATAGATGATGTCATCGTACATACCGGATATGAGCCAGGAACAAGTGCTCGAGGATACGCCCGGCCCGTTCCCAGCGCGCATAGAAGGTGTTCCAGTCTTCCCCGTCTTCACTTCGGCTCGCGGTAAGGAGCCAGAGACCGAGGAATTTAGAAAGTTTGCTGCCAGATATGCTGTTGTGCTCGGCATGTGACGCGAGGGATGACACGATATCGAGGGTGGCAACGAGCAGTTGGTGGTGGGAAGGAGGTATTTGAGGAACGAGCGCAGTCGTGAACGCGTTCGTCGGATACGAAGACTTGCGCTCTGCCTCCGCAAATGCTTGGTACCAGTTCCATTGTTCAGGCGAGGTTCCGAACGTGTCCCCTTCGAGGCATAGGTGGCGGAGAGCCCAGCGGAGTACCGCAGCAAGATCGTGGGGTGATCGGGTATATTCAAGCTCGGTGGTAAAATTCATCGTGGCGGAAGAAGGAGAAGGAGAGAGCGTGGTTACGGGGCTTTTGGGAGCCAAGGAGAGTATGAAGAGCGAAATGAGCTTACGCTGCACTTCGGGGGAAGCAGAATACCAAAAGGGGTGCATCACACCAAGAGTCTCGAGACCTGCATATCAAGTGAACAGTTATTGCAAAGATCATGATGGTAGATGATTAGTGACGCACCTCCGTGGGTTACGATGGCCTGAGAACACGCCTTAACGAGCACCAAGGTCTCCAGAGGGGTGAGTCGCCGCTCGCCGATGACGTTGTCGGGCAGTGTGCTCGTGTCGTTCGGATCCGCCTCGAACACGACACCCAGCGCGCGACTGCGCTGCTCCTTCGGCACAGGGAGGTTGAGGGTGAGGTGGGGGACAGCCGACGCGGTTTTCCGCGTGTCTGAAGGAGGGGGGGACACGGGGCGGGACCGAGGCCTGAAGAGCGAGAACGCACTGTCTTTCTCCTTCTCCTTCTCCCTCCCCGGATCTTTGAGCTTCTGCGCCGAATCCGCGAAGTTTGCCGCAGAGGGGGAGACCGTTGGAGAAACCGCTTCGAACTTGCCCTCGAGGAGCGATGAGGCCGAGTTACGTTTGTTTGACGTTTCCTTGTCCTTCTTGCGGGGGAAGACCTTCGAGAAGAAGGTGGCCATCGTGCGAGAGAAACCGAGGGACCTAACGTCCGTCGTGGTGGGCGAGCGACGCGGTGAGGGAGAGTAAAGCAAGATTGTGAGTCCCGACAACGTCGTTCACATCCAACCCGAAGCGACGCCCCTTGGGACCCAGGTCAGCCACTAGCCGAGTCCGGATTTGGCAAGTGGCCATGCTTGGGGTTATGGTTCCAATCAACACTCGTTCCGCTCGCTTATTCTTCCACTGTATCCCTGCATGAAAGTGAGCCGAAAACGATCCCCATGTCAGGTATATTGTCGCATAAGGCCCTTACTTCAATTTATATGAAATGAACAGGCGCAGTGCCAAGGCGTACTGTTGTTTGTCTCTGTTTACCAATGGCTTCCGATCCTAACACGAGCAAATAAGCTTGTGGCGCGCAAGGCCGCACACCAGCGAAATTGATTTACATTGAGCGTCGAGACACCGTCCTCCTTTTATGTCAATGGAGGGCCGCTCTAATTCCTTTTTTCCTGGACCTTCACTTGGCGACCGAGACGAGACATACAACAGGTCGAGGCCATGCCATTTTAGTAGATATACAACGGAATAGTCTGTGCCCCGAAGTCCGCAACCTTGCCCTCCCCATCGAAACAAGTCCCATAAATTATCCGTTAATAAGGTAAGTCCCCGATAACAGCGCCACCACACGCCCGCCGCCGCTTAGCTCCAGCAGTACCTCGCGAAGCAGCTCTTGCAAACCCCGTCTCGCGGGATGTCTAACTTGCCCCGTGAGCGGTCCACAATAGCACACGCCAGACACGCCGGCCACTGCGGATCCTTCTGAAGCCCGCCCCGGTCTGCCACAGGAATGCCCTGCGTCGCGATGTCGAACGTCTGATCGAGCATCGCCTGCACCTCGTCGCTCGGGTACTGGAGCTGTTCCGTCGAAGTGTTTGTGACCGGGACCTGTCCGAGCGGCGCGCCGCCGTTGGCGATGTAGATGACGAGCGGCTCGCCGCTTGCCGCCGTGCTGTGGCATCCGAAGAACGTCGGACGCTTGGTGAGATTCTGCGCAAGGAAATCGGCCGAAGTCGTGGGCACGGGCGGGAAGGCGTAAGTTCCAGGGAAACGCTTCGCGCGGTCTTGCGTGGCCTGCCAGTAGGCATGCCAATGAGACGTCAACGAAAGTTCGTACGAACGATAGGGATGAGGGACGAGGTGACGCACGATGAGAGAGAGACCCGCGGCAAAGTGATCCGCTGTGTCCGCAGGCTAACAACGAAACATGTCAGGAAGGACACAAGACACTGCAACGTCGGTGAAACTCTAGACACGCACCGCGTCGATGGCAATAATCGTGTCGACGTTGCGTGCCTTCACGAGCAAAGGCTGGAACGGCGTGGTCTCGCCGTCTTCCCCACCATCGACCAATGTCAACAACCGCTGGTCGGAGTCAGGGAAAGTCGCGCTAGACACTCCGAAGAAGGGGTTCGGAATCGCCGCCGAGTCAAGGCGGATGTTCGTTTCCGGAAGTGCCTGTTGCAGAGCACCGATGATAGGTCCGATTGAGGATGCCGCTAGGGCTGCCGCCTGTCGTACCATTCCCCAGGTGTTCAGCGAGGTTACCGCAAAGGGTGAAGACAGAGCTCACCGAAGTGTTAAACTCATTAAACAAGTTTGAAGAAACGCCTTCTATGAAGGAAAGCTGGTCGAAGCCGGTCGCACACACGCTGCTGTTCGGCGAGCCCAAGAACTTGGTCGGAGTGAAGGCTCCCAGCGAGGGGTCGAACGAGCCAGTCTCGACTGCAACACACACGTTAGCCAAGCAAGCCCAGAGCGGCGACGTTCGCTCGCTCACATGGAGTGAACTCGTAAATCGGATTAGTAAAGGGCACGATATCCCCGGCTTCCGTTACCGCGCTGCCGTTTGTGCGGCTGGCCAGCGAGTCGGCAACGACGATAGGGAACGGCTGCGCGTGGCTTGCGAACGACGCCCTAAAACGCACGCAACGAGACCGTCAGCAAGGCCGAGGTTCGAGCGCGCACGTTCTATGTCCGCGCGGCCTCCGTCGAGGCATGAGTAAAAAAAGAAAAAGAACACGACGCACACGTTCGCAATGGACGAGAAGGTGAGGCCCGCGCCGTGGGTGAGAGACGGGTCGACGAGGTCCGCCGCAGTCGTTCCGTTCGCGAAGTGCCTCACAAGCGTGCGCGCCCAGAGGTCCGTGAAGGTGACGGGGAAGCCCTTGAGGAACTTGAGCGCGACCTCCGACACAAGCTCCCCGACGAACTCCGCCGTCGCGGTCGCGTTCGCCCCCCCGACCTGGAGCAGGTCTATCTCGGTCAACCACCCGCCAAACTCGTTCCCGGACGGCGTGCTCGGGGGCCCGAAGACCAGCTCAGGGAGCATGGGAAAGTTGGCCTGCGCGAGCGACGACACGAGCCAAGAGCCCCCCGAAAGCCCGGAGAGGTACGTCGCTGCCTGCAATATCCCGCCTGTGCCCGCGTTGACGGAAGTCTTGTTGCGCCCGTCGAGAGCGTTGAGGATGCCCGCCCCAAAGATGGCGGCGCGATACCCGCCACCGCTCGTCGCTATCCCCAGGTTGGGCTGCGCATGCTGGCCCCAAAGCCCTAGAAGGAGTCCGTCGACGTAGAAGGGAAGCGCGATGCCCGTGTTCAGCTGTACGCTGACCAAGTACTTCGTCCACGCGTCCGGGGACACCTGAGAGCGTCGTGCGGATACGTATCGCGCCTCGTCAGCATTGAGGGACTGCTTCTTCGCGTTGGAGCCCACTTTGCGAACGAGAGAAGTACCGGATGGACAGGTTTGGAGCGTTGGCGCGTAGGCAACAGCAGCAGGGGACTGAGCTGCGGCCCCTAGAGAGACGGACGCGAGATACAGGAGAAGAGAGGCGGGAGTTAAGCGCATGATAAGGCACGACTGGATCTTAAGTCGAGTCTATCACCTGAGGGCCCGTGGGTGGACAGAGAGCGAGGAGCGGACCTCGAGCTCATCTTCAAGAATTGGAGCCATATATACGCTCTGTGAATGTGGACCGAATTCGAATATTAATCTGTGGCGCCAACTGGCTGTGGCTGGGCGCCAACGGCCGCGGTGTGACACAGGTCCAGGAACCATGCTGGATGCAGCTTCATCCGGATCCGGTGTCGAAGTCGGGGACATCGGCGCATTGAGTAGCCGTGGTTCGGAGATGCCAGAAGATGTGGCAGTTGCGAGAATGCTTGCGGTTTCACGTGGTGTCATAGATCAATCCGAATGTTCAATTGGCGGGAGGAAACACCCACGCACAAGCCAAGCGTCACATATCTCTTTGTCATGACGGTTTGCACCGGAGGACGTGCCGGACAGGGTGTTGATTGTTGCTGCGGTCCTTGAACTTGCGGACACACGCTTCGTTCGAGATCCTGAATAAGTAGTGGCTGCCCTTGAAGATCCAGAAAGATTGCCCAAGTTGCTGTCAAGATGATGAGCAAATAAGTTCAGTTGCACAGCGTCTAAGGTCCCAACATACAGGGACATGTTCTGCCCGCAATAAGTATTTTGAGCCGTGAAGGACTGACGTGCTCAAAGATATTCACCTAATCACGGACGAAATCTGTTATTCATAGCGCAAATAGGATCGAAGCTCTTCCAAGCGTGCCTTGCCCGGACCTGTGGGTCGACGCGTCCTTTCGGTCTGGCGATGCGATGACGTCGCTATTTCCGTTAGTTACAGCCTGAATGGGTACACGCCAGGGAGATAAGGCTTGCACTGTGTCTGTTAGTTGCAATAAGTACTTGCACTGGATATGCGCTCGGTCGTGTGGCCATCCGAGGCGTCGTGTTTCGACGTCGACCGCGCCCAAATATGCCGTGTTTCAGATGCAGCGAGATCAGTAACACGGATAGAACATGTAGCTACGAGATTGAGGCCTTACAACCAGTTCTACATAGCATATATGCACAGTATGTTCGGTGTTTGGTTCGTGGTTGGGGACGTCGAGACGACCTCCGAATTTGAATCCGATGTCACTTCACAACAGCTGCGCTTACTAGGCGCCTCTGAATCGCCCAACTGGTTTATTAGGCGCCTTACGCGGTGTGGCCGCCAATTGAAGTGGCACGCTCTGAATGCTAACGTCCATGATCATGACATCCTATCGCTTGTCTGTATAGCCTACTCGATGTTTCCCTCCTTGTTCTGTTCCACAGCCGTCTGGCGGTGCCCGCATCGAGTGGACTCACGAGTCTTGGTACATCCCTCGTCTACGCAACCTTTGTTCACCTGTACCCGGTCTATCTGGTCTCGTACCCTACCGTCTGGGTACGAGACCAGGCCTATCCATTTCATAGAAGCCCGGAATAGTGTGGTATCTGGAATTCCAGTGAGCAATATCCATGTATTACCTTCAACTGCCTCGGTGACCTGGAGAGATACCGAAGGAGGGTCGAACCGATGGTACGTCATATATCTTGAACTTCGTCCTTCCCGCTAGTTCTTGAGCATCTATCCCGATGTGTGGTGTTTGTACTTGGAGTTCTAGAATATAGTTTTCGGTCTGGTCGAAAACGATGCGCGCACGCTGTCTCCCTCCTTCCACAGCTCTCGGGTACAACCCATGAGCCAAATGCCATGGTTTTCCTGACCCTCAAGGGGTTTATGTAAAGTTCCTACAGTTTACTCTCCCTGTTCACCCGTTTTGAGCCGTTAGCTATCAAAATCCTGGCATTGACCCCATTTTCAGAATCCGGATTCCTACGTTGTTTCCCGCCTTTTTGGGATTCATAACATTGCACTGTACAGTATTGTCGACTGATCATAGGGCTGGTCCCTTGTCATGACACTCGGCCACCTGATGCTAGGCGCGGTGTATCGCATCGCCCGATGTCAATACCCCGCCGCCACTAGTTGTGCCCGCCTCGAGGGCGGGAGAACGGCGCCAATATGGGTGCCTGTGTAGGACAAGGCGTATTCGTCGAATTTGGGACCTTAATGAAGGGTCTTCAGACATGTTGCCATGCTGCAGCTGATCGTGGTGGACCTATGCATGGCCTTCATACATGTGGGAGAGGCAAATGGGGTGGGCGTTCATTAACACAGAAGGGTCTGGGCTGTAGCGTAAGTGATGCGCGGAGACACGGGACCTTTGGCTGAAACTTAAGTGCTGTGTTTTTAGCTTAGGATATGTGCCAAACAATGCGCCCACTCCTTGACATGCTCATACCTCACACCACTCGTTCATAGACTGAGATATGGATATGTTCATGTCTGAGGGTGTGTCAATGTCGCTTATGCGTGTTACTCTGGGGCTCTAATATCCGCTGACGGTTATCACACTCCTCGACTCAAGCCTTGTAGTACAAGTATCTAACACCCTACATAGATCACCTTCAGGATGGCTCAAGAACACGGTGTAGAAGGCGCTTCACTCGGTATTCCGAAAACAGCAAGAGCATGAACGAGTTGTACGTTCAAGTAGCCGAGCGGCATACGCCGGGAGCCAACATCCTCACGCGTTTGTCGCGGTTGTCCTCTTTCCTCCTCAACCACTACCCAGTTATCCAGTAGACGACACCATCTACTGTTTACGACAGAGCACAACACGCTTCCCTTCCCTCTTCTTTATGCCTCTCCGCCATGCATCGCCAACAATACATTCGCGGAAACGCATTCGCTGATGCGAAAACGGCCATCGAGGAATTGCTTTGCCTTCATCGCGTAAGTCGGCTGGATGACAGTATTACTTATACGCGTTCTAAAAGCACATCTTGTGAAGGAGGAGAAGCGAAGGCACCACCTCAAGTCTGACAAACACGCGCCACTATATCGCCAACCACAACTCCAGCCACCGCGGGCCAACATCGTCGCCACCCCCCTCACCCAACCCTCGACCGCGCTCTTCTCCCTTCCGTCTGAGCTCAAAGAGAAGGTGTGTGTAGCCGTCGCCGACGAGGCCACCCTCGCCATGCTCGCGCAGACGTGCAAGTTCCTCTCGGTCTTCGTCGAGGAGTTCCGCTTCTTGCACGTCGTGAATCTGCTCTCGCCCCGCGGCCTCGCGTCCTTCCGCACGTGCCTCTCGAACCTTACCCTCGATCGGTTCGGGAGGACGCGCACACAGAAGATACAGAGCATCGTCCTGCGCTGGAAGACGGGGTTTCCGACCACGCCGAGCACCGCGGCCGACCTCGAGTGGGTCCTCGCGCGCCTCCCGGCCGTCCGTGCTCTCTGTGTCGACATACCTACCCTCCATCCCATCGACGTCCACGGACAGTACCACCTCCTCCCGTCTGTCTCAGTCGGCAGCAATCCCGACCTTCGCACCCTCCACACCACCGCTGCGTTTTCCAGCTGCCTTGCGGGTCCCGTCCCGCCGCTAACCTGCCTCACGCTGGACATGGTCCGCGGGAACGCAGATGTGGGCGTGTACACCGTGGTGTCCGCCCTCTTCGGCTCGACGCTCCGTCGCCTTCGCGTGCTCCGCAACTTCGGGCGAACGTATAGCTGCCAGTCGCCTGTGAGGATCTGTGCCGCGCTTCAGATGCATCGACTGGAGTACTTGGAGGTTAGAGATACCGCGTTGATGGTGCGTCCTCTCCACATATTACCCCAAATATGCCCTTGACGAGCATGTGGTTTGTTCGTACCGCACAGGATTATACGGGTCTCATGGACGTCGACGCCCCTGCAGAGGGCATGATGATGGCGGCGGCGATACACCTTCCCGCACTCGAGACGCTTGTCTGGGCACCGGCGTGGCGGTCGGCGTACTTCGACAGCATACGCGACTTCGAGCGGACCCTTCGCAGGTTCCAGTGCCACCTGCTTGCGGTCCTTGAGCCCATCACCCTTCACGTGTGCGTGAGCGACACTCGGGTACTGATGTCGTCTAGCGAGGAAGGAAGGACGTGGTATGTATCAGAGGAGCTGGTAGACGTGCATCTAGACCAGTGGAAGAACGATGCTGTGCCACAGTGACGCCGCTTGGGTTAAGTAGTATTACTATTACTTACAGTAGATGTGAGACCCATTGTAGGAGTTGACAGGAGATGTGCTTTGAGCGTGTTGTATATGTTCTTGTAGCTGTACATTCTGTATTGTTGACATACTGCAACGTATCACACCTAAAGACTGCTCACATTTCATTGATCACGGACAGCAGGTCGACCAGCGCTTAGATTGCCCATTTGGTCGTTGCGGGCATCTCGGCCCGGGATTCAGATCTCAGAGGCAGCTGCTCGGCATTCTCGGAGGTTCGAATCCTTGTCCCAGTCGGCCACGAGTGCGCATGTTCTGTGCACTATGATTGCACGCACATCTGTCTCCGATATAAATAAGGTGCGTAGTCGCTTTTGATGCCGCTTTGGTGACACTCGTCCGGGTCTCCGACGTAGTGCTGCTTTGTTCTGAGTTTCGCGCTTTGGCATACATAGAGCCGGGTGATTGACCAGGCCACCCTAACTTAAAGTGAGGTGGACTATGGGCGAGACCCACGTCTTCTCTGTCATCGTTCGACCGTTACATCGCGATCACTCCCAGTGTCCCAGTGGCTCACACCAAACGACAACCAAACATGCGCAATGACTACCGACAAACACCCTTCGACGAGCTCGAGTGGTGGTTTGCGACGCTCAAAAGAGACAAAGTCCTAGGATCCCCGGAAGAGGCGAAAATCATCCAAAACACGCTCGGGAAGCAAATCATGGTCCTTGACTCTCAAAACGCAACCGAAAACCTCACGAAGCTCACAAAGGACCCGGATTGGGGAGCGCACCTGGCCCTTGCGTACCACACCGTCATTCTGCGTCCAGGGGTACAGGGTCGGCCAGGTGGACTGACGCAGGAGAGTTTCTTCCGCACTGTCGCAACGACCCTTCCGTACATGCGGAACGTCAAGGAGCTCATTCTCCTGGGCTCGGACATCGATCTCGGGCCGGACGCGGCCACCGCCCGGGACCTCTTCGAGGGTACGGAGATGCCGCTCGAGACGCTGTGGTGCGACTCGAAAGCATTGCTCGCGAGATGCTGGGCCTCGCTCTGCACAAGCACTGCCGTCACCACCTTGCAAGACTTCCGGGGTTTCTGCGATCCGCACGAGGATCTACCCTCCGAAATCGCACCGCCGAGGACCCCGAAGCTGAAGTACCTGGAAACGTCGGCTCAATTCGCGTTCAAACTGCAGGATGGGGTTCCTTGGGGCATTACCCACCTGTGTATACACGTCGAGTGGCACACGCTTCCACTGATGTTGAAGAAGATCTCGGATCTGCAAGCCCTTTCCGACCGGCTTCACTCGCTGCGGCTGAATTGCTACGCAAGCCTGGGTATAGAGGAGCAACCCACCAAAGGAGGCAGCACCCCAAGGGCACATAGGTCACCAAGTCCCTTGGCGATGCGAACCCCATTGCTGGTCTGTCGAAATCTGCGCGCCCCGGTATTGAACTACCTGGAAATCAAGGAAATCACACCGGTGAGTTTTTTCAACAACGTACACCAACAAACCAATATACGTACACCATCCATCAGTGCGACGATGCGAGCCTAAATGCTCTCCCGAACGGCCTTGCGCCCCACAACGGAACTGGGACGCGATCTCTGAGAAGGATAGCTTGGCATCCCGCCTGGAACAAGGCCAACGGCAAACAATCTGGCGGGGAGATCAGAAATGCCGTCGATGAGATCTTCAGGGCGGTACTCACAGTAAACTTTCTAGCTGTCGCTCTCGACAGACATTGCTCGGGCCTATGGCGCGTGTTCACTCGCGACCTTCCCTCGGGTCGCATCAACGAAGGGGATTGGGGGTACGCGATCAACGAGCTGTCCTGGAAGGTCACGGAATGGGAGGATGCAGGAGCAAAGCGGTGGCACTGGCCACAGAGCTCTCAGCTCTATGTGAAGGGGTTAGTGACGCTATAGTGGATCTCCTGAATATAGAACTCTTATTTCACTGGTCGAAGTTACACGAGTTTGAGTTCCGTGGAGATTAACCTGCACATGCAAGAGTGAGTCAAGAGAGCGCACTAGTGAAAAAGATGTGACAACGCTAACAAGTATAGGATGAAGTGGTAAGCTGCTTGACTGTTCATTGGTGACTCGAGACATGTGACACAGACGAACTCAGATGCAACGCTGACGAGCCACACGGCAGGTTTGAGGCACCCCACATTCGACTGGATAGACGCCATCAAACCTTTTAATTCCGCACTGCGCGTCATATCGTACAAAGGCCGATTCCCAACCAAATATTTCCTTATGCGTGACCAGCGATCTTGACCGCCTTGTACGGTTCCTCCAAGTACTTCATCTCCTCGTTCGTCAGCTTGACGTCCAGAGAGCCTATAAGAATCGTCTCGTCAGTAAGATTCTATCGTATATGCGGTTGGTCATATCGTGGCACTCACCGAGGAGGTCCTCGAGGTTCTGGAGGCTGGTCGTGCCAATGATGGGCGCGGTCACACCGTCCTTCGACATGCACCATGCCAGGGAGATCTGGGCCATGCTCACGCTCTTCTTCTTCGCGAGCTCCTCGATCCTAAGAAAGAAAGAAAAATGTGTATAAGATCGCGTCGCATCGACCGAAGCAAATACCACACACCTGCCGGTCAGTTCCGGAAGGAAGCCGAGGTCATAGATGGATTGGTAGCTACGTTCCGGACAGTGAGCGGAGTTGACGATGAGAGAACGGCTCTGAGACGACTCACCCGTCCGTCTTCTTACGGAGCGTAGCCTCAGCGTCAAACGGACGGCAAAGCAAGCCACGTCCGAGGGGCGACCATGGAATAGACCCGACACCGAACATCTGTCGTCGCGCAGCAAGCTGATGAGTCGATCACAACAACTGGAGGGGAAGGAGATCCAACCTTAAGCGTGGGCATCATCTCGCGCTCCTCCTCGCGGTACATGAGGCTGTAGTGGTTCTGCATGGAGACGAAAGGCGTGAGGTTGTGCGTGATCGCATAGTCTGAAGTTCAGGAGTTCAGTTATGGCTGTCGCAGAGGGGACAAACACGGGGACGTACTCTGCATCGCGTGGACTGCGAACAGGAGCAAGTCCGGGTCAGTGGAAATGGGCGACACCAGGCTTTAAGTTCGCGAGACGCACACTGGTAGGCCCAGCACGAACTCATGCCGATGTATCGCACGTAACCGGCCTGGACGACATCATGGAGGGCTTGCATCTAGTCGTACAGAGAGTGTGTGTGTGTCAGCTAAGGAGGGCGTGGATACTATAATACTACAGCACTGACCGTTTCCTCGATCGGCGTGTCGTAGTCGAAGCGGTGGCCTGCGTAGACAATCGGTCATATCGAGCATGACGCGTGTACCTATCTCAATTGCACTCACATTGCAGCAAGTCAATGTAGTCGAGCTGGAGACGCTTGAGGCTTGCTTTCACGGAATCGAAGATGTGCTGGGAGAAGTCAGCAAGGTTAGCAAAAAAAGAAACGTGCTCGTCACGAATACCCTGGTGGGATTTCCCACCTTGCGGTTGAGACCTTTTTGGTTGATGATCCCGATCTCCTCTGGCGTCTTGCCACTGGCCCAGATGTTCATGCCATAATCTTTCGGAATAGGGCTGAAAAGCTGAACCGCCAGGGAGCGTCAGCATCAGCACACACAAGCGATCAGACGATTTCAACAGCACCTTGGTCATGATGACAAGCTCATCGCGCGGGAGGTCGTACTTCTTGATGGCGTTTCCCAGAATGATTTCAGAGAGCCCGTTCGAGTACACCTGCACGCGGTTCCGATTAGTTCATCCAAGTAGGTGCAGACACGCCTAAAGCTTACGTTGGCAGTGTCGAACGTCTGGATTCCGTGGTCATACCTGTCGTGCGGGTGTCAACATATGGGTGCAGGAAAAGATGTGATGGGTAACTTACGCAAACTTGATCTGCTTGATACCCTCCTCCTCTGGTAGAACCCAGTTCTGCCACTCCGGGGAGCCGTACGACATGCATCCCAAGATGATTTTCGAAACCTTCAGCCCGGATTTGCCGAGGCGGACTGAGATGATGCTTGAGGATCAGACATGCACAACGCAACTGAGAAAACGGGAACCCAACACACCATATTGCATCTTGGGGGACATGGCTATAGATCGCGTTTAAAGAATGGGGAAGTGGTGGAGTGTCGATAGGGGAACGAGCAAGCCAGACAACGTTCTAGGGCGGGTATATATACACACTGTTAGTCAGCGCCTGCAATGGATTCGCAGATGTGGACTTTAAGGTGGGGCTATGTGAAGCGAAGGTTTGCTGACTACTACACTCTCAGTTCCGGTCGCAATATGTGAAGGGGAGGAGCTTGTGCACCTCGCAAGTCGAGCGTACGGTACCTCATCCGTTCCATCATAATCTACGCCAGTTCTGTCGAATCGCTTGCGGCTGAAAGTCCTGGCGCTGTCAGCATTTGTGTGGATTCGGAGGGTCGGCGTGCCAAATGTAAGTGGCGATTTGCGCATGCCCAAAGGCATATTCCGACCGGGGTCTTGAACGTTTGAACGTGCACATTGGATGGACCCCATGACTTGTCATGGGAACGCCTGAAGAGCAGTTGTCATTATTAGTAGAATGTTCTAAAGACAGAATCACGTATTTAGCGCACCTTTCTAGTAAGGAAACAATTTCCGGTTGGGCTCGTATAGAACTTGCCGCCACCAGCTGCAGCCATTGAGGGATCGATAACATCATCATGGATATCATGCGGATGGTAATGTCATTCCAGGCAGCTTGGTAGATGGGAGCAGAGACGTCACAGTCAGAAAAGAAGCAGCTTATTCGAAGTAGATCTAGAGCGCGATCAACATGGTCAACCAATGGTGGTTTCAGGGCATTAATTAGTAAATCTAATCGTGGGAATTAAGGCTGTGGGCTGTAAAGCCTGAGGCCTGAGGCGTCAACGCGATCTCCCTGCACCTCTTCCAGTTTCCACGGTTGGCACTGACTCGCTGCGCACAGGATAGAGTATGATCAGGGATCAGGACAATTCAATGACTCGCCGACGACAGTGTCGCCTTGCTTCAAGCTTTCCTCGTGTGAGTGTATTTTGACTTACGTCTCACCATTCCATGGTCTGTCAATGATCTGACTCCTGCAGATCCCGGAGCCCATAACCCTCAGTAGACGGTCCACTTCTCGGTGAGCTATACGGTCTCACAGTGTTATGAATGCACTCCTGACAATCCATCCTAGCACTCCATGTGGCTCCTCAGTACCGACCGTGCCGAACTGCACGCTTTCGTCTCCCCAGGGGACGTTCCCAACGGCTACGCCATCCTTTCTCACGTCTGGAACAAGGAAGAGCAGTCCTTTCAAGACCTTCGCGCGTTGCAGAGGGAATGCGCCGCAGACGGATCGAATCCACGCGACAAGGCATCCGAGAAGATCAGGCGCTGCTGCGAGGTCGCGGAGAGCCATGGATTCCAGTGGATCTGGAACGACACCTGTTGCATCGACAAAACTAGCAGCGCTGAGCTCTCGGAGGCGATAAACTCCATGTACCGGTACTACTCCCTTACCAAGGTCTGTTTCGCTTACCTGGGAGACGTCTCTCGATTATACGAGTTCGACGAGAGCCGGTGGCACCAGCGGGGCTGGACGCTGCAAGAGCTCCTCGCGCCGCGACTCGTCGTCTTCCTGTCGCGGGACTGGACCGTACTTGGAACCAAGTTCAAGCTCTCAGCTACCCTCGAGCAAGTCACCGGCATCCCCGCGACTGTGCTCAGGCATGAAATGCGTCCGGCCGATCTGAGTATCGCTGTTCGTATGGGCTTTGCGGCAAGGCGCGTCACCACTAGACCCGAGGACAGGGCGTACAGTCTCATGGGGCTGTTCGATGTGAACATTCCCACACTGTACGGCGAAGGCGGTGAGCGGGCGTTCCGGCGCCTCCAGGAGGAGATCATGAAGCACTCTCCCGATACTACGCTGTTTGCTTGGGGCGCCGCTTTGGCGGCGCACAGGCTGGGCACCCCACCGAAGCTTGAGCACCCTTCGCACGCAGATAACCGTAGCCTGCTGTTTGCGTCCTCGCCCTCTGATTTCGACTCCTGTCAGACTGTTCGTTTCAAGCCATACAAGGTCGACGAAACGCCTCTCCTTGACATGGATGTGAGTTGTCGCCAACGGCTGGTTTCCGTTCTAACGTGTGCTGAATGTCTCGGTATGATAGGATGATCAATGGTTGGACCTCGCAGCGCATGTCCCCACCTTCTCCATCACTCCCTATGGTATTCTCGCCCACATCTTCATCATCAACTGGAGGGGTCTCATCGTCGCTCTCCTCGGCTGGCTCGAAGGAGACCACCGCTGCGGCCTGATTCTAAATCCATGCGAACATCCTGTCGACCCTCAGCACCAGCTATTCGACATTAGCGTGGAGGTAGACGTCTATCTCAACAAAACCATGTTCCGCTTGGTAACTTTCAATGAAGACGACGACGACGTTTCCATCACTTCCGCTGGATGGAGGGACGTATATCTCTCCCACCGGCCCCTGGCTAGCAACCTGGAGTCCTCGTTCGTACCCGACCCTTGGGGCTCCATCCAATTCTTAGAGCTCGATCTTGAGAGCCCCTTCTGCTTCTCTCAAGAAGGCACCAGCGGTCTCGTCTTGACGGAGGCTCGCGGTCCCCTACTCGGAGAAAGCTCTGGGACCCTCTTATCGTGGACTGGAGCTGAGCCTCTGCTGCTTTCCTTCGAGCATCGAAGGTCGAGGCACCGCACATGCGTCACCATCCGTGTCGGCAGATGCACCAACCGGGCTGGTGGGTTCTCCGCTCACAACCTCGGACCCCACTGGATGACGATTTCGACGGATCCGAGGGCTGCTGCGCCGGGAGGGGAACATTCTTGTGCGACGGATCACTTCTCGATTCCGGACTTGTGGTCGACGACCTGGAGGGAGCACCGGATAGGGAGCGCCTTAGGGGAGCACGGGCAGTCCCTTTACGTTGGGTTTGAACAGTGCAGCTTCAACCCGGAGAGGCTGGTCGTCACTCTAGCGGACCGCATCTGATTTTTTCCGTCATCGACCCACGACCCGGAATATACTAGGTTCATTGTGCGCACACACGATTTCTAATAGATTGATGATCCCTGCGATTACAACCAGTAGATATGAGGAGGGGGATCGCGACAAGGTGGTAGGAAACCCGACTGGATCGGTACGGAGTGCCTCACAGGCTTTCACAGAAGCAATTGGCGGGTGGCGCATAGTTTAAAAATGGTGAGTGTTACGTCCTTCTAGTCACCAGATGTTGCGCGTTAAACATCGTCATCGGATGTAGTAACGAGCTCGTCGTGCTAGTAGGCTACTCTGGCTTTGGAACACCATGTAGACAGAGGTAAGTTCATGGTCAATCGTTCTTGTGGTTCGGTGTCTCAGGGGGTGGGTGTTCGTCATAACGGTCGCGTCCCGTCCGTAGCAACTGTAACTTCAAAGGCAGTATGGCAGCGTCGGATGTAGTACGGCTCGTAGCAGCATTCCGAGTCGAAGCCTGGAAATCCGTAAAGGGCCTTGGAAAATCTCTCGAAGGGACAACAATCGCGAATTTCGCAGACTTCTTTTCAGGTCCGTTCACACACTTTCTCGCACGTCCGTCGTAGGATCATGCTTCCTTTCTGGACTCGCAGTCTCTTTCGCAGGCTATCGTAGCCGAGATTAATGTTGGGGATACCTTCTTCGCAAAGAAGCCCACAGTGTTTCAGCGCTGCCGGTGGCTACACAGGTAGGTACGATGACAATCTACTTGAGGAGCCGTCCCCATAGAGCTCAGCTTCTCCTCCACCTTTGATCGCTTCCACGGATGCCCGCTAATTCATTGCAGGGTCTTTTCTCATGCTGGGCGGCCGGAACTTTCCCACTCGTCACTTACGAACTTCCGGGCGGTCCCTGCCGCTATTGAGACCCTTCCGCCCAAATCTGTGGCACCCCAGACGGTATTTCTTTTGCCTGTCGTCAGCCGCTCTCGTTGACACCCATCCTCAAGCATTCAACCCCCCACTTGTGCCTCTCGCTCCATGGAAGACGCTGATTCGCACTCGACCCACAACGTCGGACATTTGGACACAAGTCGACCGCAGGATCCTGATGGAATCGAGGCGGATCACGGAGCCGTGTGTTCGTCTACTCTCTTACTTTCACGTTGTTAACTCATTGCGATTGCGGCCAACGTATAGATCATTAACCACATAGAACAGGCGAATGGTTCCGGAGGTATCGGTGTTGATACTACGACTTCGGAGGAAATTTTTCAGCTCTGTCAGTTGACCGAGGTGCGTACCTTCTCTCCATCTGGATATCAGGAATCGGATTTGTGGTTCCATCCCTCCAATCTGACACATCGTCAGCTCGACCTTGCCGTTGGCCTCGCGTCAATGAACCTCAATGACAGCGCTTTCGACCCGGCGCCCTCCCAGCACGCAGCCCTCACGACCTCACTCGACCCTCCGTGCGTGGCTGAAAGGAACATCGGCGTCGATATCGCGCTCAACGCATGCACGGCCCTTAAAAATGAGTTAGATGCTTCTCTGAATGCGTACCGCCAGAGCAGGGAGGTGATGCTCTGGCACGCTGCCAACGTGTGCCGCGTGACCATGGAGTACATCCACGCTTTGGGGGCCGCAAAAGGCTCTTAGGGATGGACCAGACTTGCTCTGTGTTCGTCGGAGGTCTCTCCGTCCGAGCAGTCCCAGTCACGTCGTTGGCATGCCATCGAATCAAAATCGAAGAAGGACGCAAGGATTTTCAATAGGAATTAGTAGAACGTTCAAGAGTTTGAGTTTGTTCACTTATACGACATACCACCAGGGTGTAGCCATGATTCAATATATGGGCCATGATCATCGCATCCTCTCGTCCTTAAGACTCAGCCATCTGAGTCTCTTTTGGACGGTCTCTTGCTCCTCCGAGTGCTGCCACGAAAGACGTTGTACCGTTCCAGCTGTTTTCATAACGATAGACCCCTCGGCTACTTTTTCCACACACGGGCGGACACTGAACTTGGTGATCCAAGTGATCTGCCCATGTCGCTGATTCAATATTTAAGTCCCAGCTGCCTTCTGCGTTGATGGGACGCCTTCCCGGGTGTCTGAACTTGAAGGACCGCGTGTGTGTATAAAACGTACCCGAGGGGCCTATCGTTATGAAAACAGCTGTCATAATCGAGACGACCTCTGTATATTCAATTGAGGGTTTGCGGACTCTGTTCCTTGTAATTACCAAGTTGATAATGAAGGTGGATCTCGATCGCCAAGAGCGCTTATTAGGGATCGGACCCCGGTCATCCCAACCTCAATCACTGTCAGCCGAACCGGACGGCCTTTCCTTGTCCTCCGTGGTCTTCATCGTCTCCACAGGTCTCCTCGCATACGTTGGGCAACCTCAACCAAGAACTTCGCTATTCCAGGTCGTCGACACCCTTCAACAACGTTCGCAGATGACGGTGGCAAGCTGAACTCACTGGCACCGCCTGCCTCTAATACATGGCCACGAGGGATGTTACCGGCACTGTTTCGCGCCCGGTACGCGCGAGACCATGGGCCGGAAGGCGATGCTCTCGTATCTGACGTGTCTAGGTCTTACCGATGGAGCACTGAGTCCGTGGGTGTTCAGAGCGGGGCATGTTGGTCAAGGTGTTGCACTGGTGGAAGGTGTGTTCTCGCATTTTCTCGTGACTATCTAGTCTGTTTTAAAATCACGGCATATTTAGGAGATAGTTTATTTGCCGCGAATGCGACCCACGTTGTCTTTTCCCATGTTAGTCAATGTCAGTATCTCCTCCAACTAGCCCGTGGGCGAAGACCGCCGTCTTTGGACGCCGGTATCCAGTCCGATTGGAAGAAGGGTCACGTCAGAAACGCCTTCTGCGTAGTTCGTACGTTATATGCTTCCCTGTATGGCGTTATTCACGACTCGTGCTGATCTCTTCCTCCACTGCCTTGCTCAATGTATGCAGGGCGCTTCAGTCTCTTTCAGACTTTCCAAACTGTCAAATCGCCTTCTAGCCACCTCGTAAGCCAAGGCCATGAATCGTGTTCGAAACACCTCTTTCCCAAGCTCGCGATGCAGGCATCTGTCCATGGTCGTCCAAAGGCAGTCAATTGGTGGTGCAAAAGGCGTGGCGCGAACCTCAGAGCGCGATTCTCAGTACACTTATGGGGGTAAGCGATGATTCTATGGCAATACAGTCTACTCGTACGCCGCTGACAGGAGTCTTCCACAAGTCGTTCCTGCGAAACCTAGGACGTGTTCACGCGACGAGCCTCTGGCCGGTAACCGAGATTTCTCACCACTGCCACATACCCTAATACGAAGTATGTTTAACGATGCGTCAGCATGTGTCCTACGTGCTTATATCTACCCTCGTATCTGTCGATTGCTCGTCCTTTGGCACAACCCCTTCGAACTACTTCTACTTTCTTACCCCAGCACATATATCGAGGTATCGATCATTTTTCTGGCTAGCTCGATCTACCTTGATTAACGTTATCCTCCGCATTCAGGGCCATCTATGTGGTTTCTCAGCACCTCCCGCGCGAAACTTCGCGAATTCGTTGCCCCCGAAAGCGTACCCGGGGGCTACGCCGTCCTTTCTCATGCATGGGACGAACACGAGCAATCGTTCCAGGAGCTCCGCGCGCTCGAGGTAGCATGCAAAGCCACTGGCGCGAACCCCCGCGATCTCGCCTCACCAAAGATCCGGCGATGCTGTGAGCTGGCGGAGCGCCACGGCTACCAATGGCTTTGGGCGGATATGTGCTGCATCGACAAGTCCAGCAGCGCCGAGCTGTCTGAAGCAATCAACTCCATGTTCCGCTACTACTCCCTCGCGGACGTATGCTACGCCTACCTCCGCGACGTCCCCTCCGACGACCGCCTGTACCCGCCGAGCTCGGCGTTCCGGCGGAGCGTCTGGCACTCGCGCGGCTGGACGCTCCAGGAGCTCCTCGCGCCCAAGTTCGTCATCTTCCTCTCGCGCGACTGGGTCCCGATCGGCTCGAAGGCAGACCTCGCGCCGCTTCTGCAGGAGGTCACGCGCATCCCGCGGGACGTGCTGACGTTCAGCAAGGCGATGGCGCAGTTCAGCGTC
This sequence comes from Ganoderma sinense ZZ0214-1, assembly GCA_002760635.1. Lineage (NCBI taxonomy): Eukaryota > Fungi > Basidiomycota > Agaricomycetes > Polyporales > Polyporaceae > Ganoderma > Ganoderma sinense. Next base: position 1,928,251 of record AYKW01000045.1, read on the forward strand.
GCGCAGCGCATGTCGTGGGCGGCGGAGCGCGAGACGACGCGGGTGGAGGACCGCGCGTACTGTCTGATGGGCATATTCGGAATCAACATGGCGACGCTGTACGGTGAGGGCCCGCGGGCGTTCCGGAGGTTGCAGGAGGAGATCATGAAGCACACCCCGGACACGTCTATGTTCGCTTGGGGCTCGTGCGCGGACGAGGGCGCGCATGGCGCGCAGCTGATCCAGTTTGGCCATGGACACACTCATCATGATCTCATGCATCTGTTCGCCACTTCGCCATCGTCATTTCGGGACTGTAGTGATGTACAGTTCACTTCTCCGTCTATCAGATCCAAACTGGCCCTGCCTTCTGTGAGTGACTACTTACCATCTTGTGATATAGGCATTTGCTGACATGTTTCGGATCTATCCGCCGTCGGCAGCCTCACAATTTGGAGCCGTCTCTGGGAGGAGACTTGGTCGGCAGCTTCACTTTCACCGTGACCGCGAATGGTGTCCTTGCTCGCATTCCCGTCATAGAAGACGACTCCCATACTGTTGCGCTGCTCGGGTGGTCGCGGGGCGTCACCCGCCTTGGGCTTCTTCTCCAGCGCTGTCCCCTTTCAGTAGACACAGACTACCCCATCTACGACGTTGGCGGTCATCTATCACTTCGCGGCGGCCGACGCTCCGCCTTCTGTCGCCTGATCGTTCTGGGAGATGCATTCGGAGACCTCAAACTGTTCAACAAACCAGTTACTGCGGAGTGGCGACAGGTGTATCTCGCCACTCAACCGCCACACGAGACCGCCGTCTCCGTCCCGCCGCCAGTCCTCCTCACCTGCGGCCTCCAGACGCCATTCCGCATTCCCCAGCGACATCTGGAGGAGCTGCGAACCCGACACCGGCTCATCGTCCAGACGGCCGAACCGCAGTCGCTCCCCTGGACCGGGACGCCACCGGCCAGGATGACTTTCAGATTCGACCACGGCAGCACTGTCCGTGCCCGCCACTTCCGCAATACTGTGGTCGTGCAACTCGGGCGTTGTGATGCTCTCTATTCCCACTCCCGGGAGTCCTCCTCACAGGGTCAACGTGACGGCAGGGATTCGCGGCCGCACTGGGCGAACGTGCGGTTCGAGATGGATCCCATGATCGCTATCACCCTCGCCGCTTGGGAGAACCCCCTTTGGCCACCGGACAATGACTCTTTCGCGTCACAGGCGCTCTCTTCTTTTCTACCCCCAACGCACGACTGCACGACCGATCACATCTGTGAATGGGATGGCCGGAGGAACACGTTCGTCGACGGCACATACATGGGATCGATGCTCAGCGAGCGGGACTTTGACCGCGCCATCACGCTTTCTTTCTCCCCGTGCCCCATTAATCCCAACAATACGCTAGTCGTAAATATCTCAGAACCACGACCAGAAGATCTCACCAATGCGACTGTGGTGTGGAACAAACCTCGTAGCGGAAGCATGAGCTCGTCGAGTGGTGATTCGGATTCCGGTGGAGAATGGATCGGACCCGTGTACGTCGCGTTTTTCCACATCTTGGCTGTGAAAACCGATCTGAGGACGACTTTTACAGCAGGTCAATGTCTCTTTGATGTAAACTGCCTAGGCCATACTACCCATGAAGATTGATATTGCATCGTCTCATACCTGTAACGGACTGGTGGCTTCTCTGCTGGACGTCGTGGGTACACTAGTGTTCGAGCAAGGGTATCCAATGGTCTATGCATTTGAAATGATACTGACACCGAGTATTGTACCAAAATGTCCAACTCGAATATCATACACGCCGATTTGTTCGCTCTATGCGTCGAAACGACGCCATCCAGCAGTGGAAAGCCAACAACACCGATCAGACCACCTTGGTGCTCTCGATGTTCCAGTACTCCTGTGCGTAGTCTTGGATCGCACGGTCCGAGCTGAACTTGCCCATCTATGAATAGCAATTGTCAGTCGCTGCGAAGACGTAGAGAGGAGAATGACATCGGACGGACCTTTGCGGTGGTCCGGATGCTCTTCTTGATCCACTCTGTGCGGTCCTGGTAAGCCTCGTCGACGAGCTTCAAGGCCTGAATGTCTGTTTGAAACATCTGAGTGGCAGCCATCAGGACACCTAGATATATGCGTACAGGAGTCGAAGTCTTCCGTCAACAAGTAGTAGTCGTTCTGGCGAATGGTGTTGAGGAGACTATATCAAAGTATCAACTTCAATGAGAGGTCTGAATAAGGATATCGATATGGAGAAAGATGCATACGGTTCGTACGCGCCACCATCACCGAAGCGACCAGATGCGACCTCGTTCAAGACGCGCGCGAGCGGCGGGCACTTCTGCTCGATCGGCACAGGGTGGTACATGTGCTGGTAACGGAGATCCTCCACAGCAGGTGTCAGGTGGCCGAAGAAGACTGGCATCGATCCTTATCAGCCCCTCTCTTTCTCAACCAGGACCGAGAGGCATTGGATGAGATACTCACAGACGTTGCTCTCTCCAACCTCCTCCGCGATCTCGATGTTAGCACCATCGACGGTACCAAGAAGGAGACCGCCGTTGAGACAGAACTTCATGTTCGACGTTCCCGACGCCTCCGTTCCGGCTGTCGAGATGTGCTGGCTAATATCCGAGGCCGGGATGAGGATTTCGGCGAGCGAGACGGAGTAGTCTGGCAGGAAGTAGAGACTGAGGAGGTCCTTGGTGTCGGGATCGTTGTTGATGATACGGGCGATGTTCACGATCAAGCGGATGGTCTATATAAAATGGTTTGAGTCAGCACGAGAGAGGGATTGAGAGGGGGAAACCACATACAAGCTTCGCGATGTAGTCTTTATTCAATGCACAGGTTAGACATGTTGAACTAGAAAACAGGGGGAAGCAACCTCTCACATCCAGGAGCAGCCTTGCCCGCGAAGAAGACGACCTTCGGGTTGACCTTCTTACGTTCCTCCGGCGTCATGTCCTTGATCGTGAGGTACCTCTATAGGATCTTGCATGACGACTCATCCTACATACACAAACTAAATGCAGACGTACGTGGATCACACCCATGATGTTCAGAGTTTGACGCTGTGCGTAGACCTTGGTGAATTAAAGCTCTAGCCCTTCCACGATCGCGCATACCTTGTACTCGTGCAACCGCTGCAGTGGGAATAGCCATTAGCTTTCCTAGTAGTCGACTGTGGACGACACTGCGCACCTTGATCTGCACATCGAACATCGCCCGGGTGTTAATCCTGAAGCCAAGCGTCGCTTCGACGTGCTTCGCAAGGCGCTCCTTGTTGCTCTGCTTGACCGCCGCCCACCTCTTCTGGAACGCGGGGTTCTCGGCATGCTCGAGGAGACCCTATCACGACACGTCAAGTCAATCACGCAGTTCAACCTATCCCTCACGCCGCGCGGCTCACTTCAAGTTTGAAGAGATCTTTGAGGAAAACCGCCTTCGGCAGGTTCAGGGTCTCGCTGATGAGGTTGCTCAAGCCAGGGTTGCACTAAACGCTCGTGGTCAATTGAATGGGAGGCAACAAACAGAGGGATGAACGTGCCTGGTCGAGCCAACGGCGAGGGGTGACTTCAGGCAAATCAGCATTACAGTGAGCGCAGACAGACGAGGGTACGTACTGCCGTTGGTGACATTGGAGAATCTGAACAGAACATTCCATGAACAATAGCGACCAAGAATTTCAAGGATGATCTTACTTGCTGACACCATAGAAGTCGACAAAGTCCTTCATGATTGTCATGCGAACGAGTTCACTGTGGAGCTGGGTACCTCATCAACCGCAGTCCTCGCGCGTACATGAGTAAAGCCTCACCTCCGCAACACCGTTCACCTTCCTGCTGCCAATGCAGGCCAGGTTTGCCATGCGAAGGTTTTTAGGGAAGCCCTCTGTCATTCAATTGTCAATGAACTGCTCGGTAACGATCACAGGACACTCACCTTCGATGAGGGACATGCGGGCAAGTTTTTCCTTGTCTCCAGGGAACTTCTTCTCGACGGCTTGCAGGAAGAACCTAAGGCGAACTGTGGTAAGTTGTCGGATTGACAACGAGATGAGAGCGATGATACTCACAAGTTCTACAACGAGACGTGGCAAAGGGAAGGAAGTTAGCGTGGCCTGGGTGTAGAGTGAAAGGGTTGCGTACAATGTCGTAGATGATTTGCATATGCCTGAGAGAATGTCAGAGTGGCCTCTACGATGACCAAGTGAATCGCATACCTGGGAAGAAGGTTCTCTAGGAGAGGAATAGGCCACTTCTCGAGTGCCTCGGGAAGGACGGTATGGTTCGTGTAGAAGAACGTGTTAGTCGTGATCTCCCAAGCCTTGTTCCACGGGACGTCCTCCTCGTCAACAAGGATGCGCATCAGTTCGGGGATAGCAAGTGTTGGGTGAGTCTGCGCAACAGAATGAATGTTAGGATTGAAGAGCTGTAATGAGCTATATGCGCACGAACATCGTTGAGCTGGATGGAGACGTCTGTCCACGCAAAAAGTGCACCCATTAACCGACGAGGCTGAGGCAAAAACAGGAGAGCACTTACAGTCAGGGAACTCGGTGATTGGCTTGTCCGTGTTCTTGAAACGACGGACGATATCCGCAAGGGAGGCAGCAGTCCAGAAGTATTGCTGCTTCAGACGGAGCTCCTTGCCGACTATATGCGCTAATGTGAGCACTTGGCCGGATCGCAATCACTCACAATTCCACTTACACGTAGTGTGATCGTTGGGATAGAGCACCGAAGTGATCGCCTCAGCGCTATTCGACGCCTCGACGGCGCGCTCATAGTCACCAGCTACAAAATGCTGGTTCAGCCTCCGCCTCCATCCGACACGCGGGGCTCAGAACTCACCGTTGAAGCTCTGCAAGTCAAAGCCACGCTTCGGCTTGCTCTCCCACAGACGCAGGTTGTTCGTCGTCTTCGTCTCGTATCCGGGGATCGGCACGTCGTACGCCAAAGCGACGACCTCCTGGCCACCCTGCCAGATCGCCTTCATGCCGTCAACGCGCTCTGCGTGCCCGTAGAACCGGATCTGGTACGTCACGTCCGTCCGCGCGAGCTCCCACGGGTTGTCGTGCTCCAGCCACGGGTCCGGGGCCTCGAGCTGCGAGCCGTCGGGGGCGATCAGCTGCTGGAAGATACCTGCACAAGCGTCGCACGTGAGCACGATCTCGCGAGACGCCTCACATACATGGGAGATATAGCGCGATACGGAAAGAAGAGGGGGAAGAGGGGGGAGAAACGCACCGAACTTGTACCGAAGACCATAGCCCCACACTGGGAGCTCCTGGGACGCGGAGGAGTCGAGGTAACACGCAGCGAGACGGCCGAGACCACCGTTGCCGAGACCGGCGTCGCGCTCCTGGTCGATGAGATCCTCGAGGTTGAAACCGAGCCTGTCCATGCCGTCCTGATACTTCTCCTTCAGGCCAAGATTGAGGAGCGCGTTATCAAGTGTGCGGCCCATCAAGAATTCGAGGGACAGATAGTACGCGCGCTTGGGTGCCTTGCGCGAGTAGTGAAGCTGCGTCTCGTTCCAGTTCACCTGCGCCACAATACGAGCAGAAACAGGGCAGAAAAGAGTCAGAATATATGCGCGAATGACGGTGCGGGTGCGACGTACGAGAAGGTTGTCGCGAACGGAGAGTGCGGAGGCCTGGTATGCGCCCAAGTTGTCGAGGTTGTAGGCCTGACGCGCGAGCGAGGTGTGGACATGGTTCACGACTGACTTGGTGATCGTGGTAGCGTCTGAAGCAAGAGAGGGTCGCGGTAAGCATCCGACATGAGGAACGGAAGAGAAGGAAGGCAAGAGAGCGCAAGCGAGTTCGGGTGCCGGCAAGCCCACAGCGGTCGCTGCACGAGGCTCCTGAACGCTCGGCAAAACAATCGCCACATTTTGGAGTCGGCTTCCAAAAGCACTCTCATCCATGGAAGGATACGCATACACCTCTAAGCCGTACTCACCTGAGGCAATTCCGGGGATACCCTCCTTCCAGACCTTTTCGTCTCCTATGGGCCACTTTTCTTTTCCGGTCGCATCCGTCTCGGCGGTGTACCCTGATAGAAAACGTCGTGAGTATCTAGTTTCTAGTATTCTACATGGGCGTAGGAGCACTTACCGGTAAGGCTCCGGACATGCCTGCGAGGGCCGGTCTTGGTGTGCTTGGTCGGTTTCCCGATGGTGGAGGGGTCAATGGTCGACGTCATGGTAGCGGCAGTCGGGGAGGGGTGTTTCAAAGGGCTACGGAGGTTTTAAGTGCGGCGCACTCTGCGAGGAGGGGCCGCGCACAGGAGGGAGATTTGGAGGGATCCGCACTTTATAGGAAAGAGCAGGAGGAGGAGTGGCCTGGGCTTGCGGCATGCATCGTGCGAAATTCATGACGCTCTCTCTCTCGACCTCTCATCAGACCATCCGCGCAGATCTGAGACATCCATCCGTGTACGAGCTCTGTCAGGCTCTGTCTAACGCGCCAACCTTCTTCATTGTGACCTCGCTTCGCTCCACCCGACGTCTTCGTCTGAACGTAGCTTGAGAAATTCGAACGGGCGACGAAAGGCTCGGGCAGCCTCTGTGGAGACGGAGGGGTCCTCGTGACGACCTCCAAAACAGAGTTGCGCAGATGATGGATTGGATAAGATCGCGCGCCCTGGCCGCCGACGTTCACCAGAGCAATGAGTTTGCTCAAAATTCCTCGCAACCTTGTCAAGAAGGGTGCTTCTCGCTTTGTGCAACCGCAGAACCGCCGATGCGTCGAGGTTCCAATCGGCCACATGCACCCCGAACGGGGTTCTAGATTTCTTAACCGGGAAACGGTTGGGCAGATGCTCGGTGGGCGACGGTTTTTGACTAACAGAATATCCACACCTCACGGCAACGTTGGCATCGAAAAGGGTACGAACGCTACATCCTCCATTCATGCCACCGTCTTCTACCCCCCACCCGAAAAATCGTGAGAGTACCACAGTTGCAACAGGGTGACAATCGGTCGACAGAAGACCTTCTGTGAGCCACCTGCTTGTCCAACTTTACGTAGGACCGGGAGAGCATGTGGGCAGCCCAGGCTCGCAAATTGGAAGCGGCGGATGTGTCGGAACGGAGCTAGAACGGCTCAGGAATTGAAGGCGAAGTATAAGGGCCCCTGTAAAGGTATGCTTGAAGACATCGGATCGGAACAACGCAAGCCCTTGCTTTCGAGAGCATCTGTTGACGGCCTTCGTAGCACGTTCCATAAGCATTATTGAGACGCGGTCAAGGCCGCCAGCTCGCGCGGAATCCGGTAAGCAGCCCGCAGCCTCCACATATGTCGGAACGTACACCGAAATCGAAGGCGGGATGCTATGCGACGGCCGCGCAGGCCATGCTTCCGAATTTAGGGAGATCAACGTCTATGAACTCCGGAATGGTCGGTAGGAAGAGGTTCCTGAGAGTGATCAATTAGGCAACAAACTCCCAGCTGGATGATATTCAATATGACCTTGGAACTGACCTTCTCCAGCTAGCCTCCATCGACACCATTGATGAAGCAAAGTCACTTCCATATCGAATGCGCGAGAGGCAAGGTCATCGCGTACCTACAACAGGCGTCGACGCGGTGTCAGCAATTGCATAACGTCAATCGCAGCCAAATACCCTCTGAACACCTGCTTCGGAAGCTACGCAATAATTTCGGGGCAGCGAACCACCCTGCTGCGGTCCGCGAGAAGTAGCTCGGGATCGTCGTCCCCTGCTGCCCGTTCTCCCGTAGATAATCGCGTGTGTAGATCACGCTTTGTCTCATTATCTAGGGATCGTCCTAGCCGATCCGGTACATTAGCCCAAACCACGACACGCAGATCAAGTCTGAAGGATTTGCTCACTTTCGCCAAGAGCCGAGGACGCCTCGTAGATCGCCCGTAAACGAACGCGTACTCGGCTTCGCCGGAAGGTTGGAGCCTCAGCAGTGGCAGTGTCGCGGTACATTCGGGAGTCGATCCCATTCTAACCATACACTAGCGTCGTCGCAACCTATAGGAAGGTCAGCACGCACGGCACCTACTCACCTTGCCAACGGACTAGCATGTGGTCCTAGAAGCGTGCACCTTTGACCGGGATGTTCTCCGAGGACATTGAATGTCGACATCTTGGCGCAAGAGGGAGAGATGCAATGGTATACGGTGTGATTATATGATAGAGTACCTTCCAAGTTTCCAATAAGTTACAAACAGCACAGACGGCACGGATGGCCCGAGCCATCCACGCACGCCATGGACCCGGGTCCGGGTGCCGCATACATCGCAAAAGCTCTGCAAGGATACCATCATGTACTCAGCGCCCCGGCTCAAATTGCACCATCATCGAAATAACACACTCACCAAATCCCACCTCGTTCCAGACTCGGAGCAGGGAAACAACGTATGTAAAAACTCCGTACGGCAATCGTCAATCGTGCGCCGCGACCAAATAGCTCTGTAAAAGAACACACGGCAACGACGACGATCATCATCACCGACATACACGGTCAAATTCCCCTCCCAAAAATTGGCAAAACGGGCCGTATCGAAGAACTCACCTCCCGCTCCTCCAGGAACTCCAGGTACGTGAGCGCGACAGCGACGTAAAACACCGGGTCCACGCCCAGCACCCGGCACTGCCCCTCGTCGAGCTCGATCAGCCCCGAGCTGCAACGCGCTGTCCACACCGGCGTCCGGTCGTGGAATGCGAGCAACGGCACAGGGGCCAGCGTCGTCCCCGCGCCCACGCCCTGCCCGGGTCTGCCTGCCCCGGCCCCAGGGGACGCAGGACCAGATGTGGTCGGGGATGTGGGAGAGCACGCGCCCATGGGCGACCCAGGGATGGGCGCGAGCGCGAATGAGTAGTCGTGCGTGGGCGCGTTGCTCTTGATGACCGCGAACAGCCGCGAGAAGATGGATGCCTGCGCGGCCTGTTCGGGTGGGGGCGCGAGCGCGCGCGGGGCCACGACAAAGTGCGTGACGGCAGACTGCAGTGGGGGGCGGACGCGGAGGGGCGACGGGGGGCTGGGCGAGACGGAGTCGAGCTTGGCGTCCACGGACCGCGGGGAGGGTGGGTTGACGACTACGACGGGGTTCGCGGGCGGCGTGGGCGGGTAGGAATGTTGCTCGCGGGGCGTGATGCCGTCTGTGAGCGTTACTTCGGAGTCGGTGGGGTGCTGGGTGAGGGCCGCCCGCCGCACTGGGGGGAGGCTGGTCCGGCAGGAGAAGGACAGCGCGGCATCTGCGAAATATGGAGATGTCTGGGGAAGGGGTAAGAGGGGGATGAAGACGCCTTCGGGGAACGAGGGGGGGCGGAGGCGGATGTACCATCCTCGTTTCGGGCGGTGGACCGTCCAGAGTATTGTTGACGTCGTGTTATCCTATACGCCGCTCGGCCCTTGTCGAAACATAGGAAAATACAACAGAGGTATGACTCACGACAATATGTTCCAGGATTTCATCGTCCGTCAGGAATCTTTCCTTCACACATGTGAGGTTAGCTGCGCTGTCCTGCATACATACGTGGTGCTAACGGGTTGCTTGCCTTATACCAGATCACCTTGTCCGAATCCTCCGCGCTGACATTGATACGCATGTCCTCCAGTACGTCAGAACTGTGGCAGGCGATGAAAATCCAGCATAATACGCACGCGACATGGGGTAAATCGGTGAGGCTTTACGCGCTTTGCCGAGGGATGGAAAACGTACCTCCGGACCACATATCGCGTCACTCCAGAGCTGGATCCTTCATTTCCTTGCATTACCCCGGTATAGCAGGTGGTGATCGGATTGCAAGACGACGAGGCTGGCGGGAAGGGAGAAGGGATGCAACGACGACGCGGGCGACCGCAGGCATCCGCGCTCCTTTAGACGCACATTACTGGAAAGCGTTGGCGCTAATGCTGCTGTATTGAACACCATCGCAACCACTACTGGCTCAGCAACGTTGAAACCATCTCTATCCTACCCTAGGCCTCATTATGCCTCTGGTGTCGGACTAGTATTTTTGGTCACCGAGGTTATTGCCATGGGTACAAGGTGAAGTCAATGCCAAACCCGCCACTTTCGAGTCCCCCTCCTAGAATGGGACGGATCTCTTGCAGAGTCCTCCTAATTTGATATCGGTGAGCACCCTACGCGTAGCGTATGCATTGCAGCGTATCGATGGTGTATATGACAGCAGGATGTATGTTGAGGAACCTCGGGGGTACGAACCCGCCGAAGTGCGAGAAGGTCCAGGATTACGCGTCATGGCGGACCCTGACGAACCAATTGACGGGGTACGTACGTTATTCCGAGGCCCTGTCTGTCGAGAGCGATGAGACATCTCCGCTAGATGTATGCAAGTGCAATACTTACCTAGGTGCCACCGCATGCCACCGCCCATAGCAGAAGGCGAGTGCTCGTTTCCATTTTACGAGCAACACTTACTGAGTAATACAATCATTTGGTCATGTATGTACGATCACAGGCCCCATAGTAGACTTGCAACGTCCGTCGCAGGACTCGCTCTGCCAAAGTACTAGGATGCGAACTCAGGGTACGGTACGCGGAACGCTACAATGTACATATATCCTCGCGACTGGCAGGTGAAATGTGCTTGTCGTTACCAAGGTCCGTCGTGTAACACGTATCGTATCCTGGACGATCCCTATACGCCACCATACCGGATCGCGGTGTTGGTGAAACAGGAGTGTTCCCCTGTTGATTCTCCTGCCTTATCGTTGGTTCGGGATCTGTATCTCACGGCCTTCAGGTAGGAGACTGCACAGCCGCCCTAAAACATGACCGGAGTGTGCAAGCAGAGGTCGACTTGCACCACCAGGACCATGTCTGCCGAAAAAACGCATCAGCTTTCCTGGTCCGTCATCCGTAATACGTGGAGGAAGCTTTCCCACTCAGGTAATGCATTTCCTCCTTTGTCTCCTTCCAAGATCATTATGGAATTATCGGGGACAGTGCATGTACTCGGTCATCATGTGTATCAGTTAAGTATAGCAAGTATCCGAGACAAGTACTGACATTCACGCAATCGTGCGCGTAGATGTCACCTGTGTTCTATATATGTTCAGCGGCTCATTGGTGTAAGTTTACACCACTCAGTACGCGCAGTTTGGTCGGGCACGGCTGCACTCGAGCGGGGCTAGCTTACTAGCGAAGGTCAGACTAGTTGCTTCTCAGCCGATCGCGAGGGGAGTAGGCTCACTTGGTCATTCTCAGCACCCTAACTGTGTCACCCATTCAGGTTCGCGTCCATGGGACTTCCATGTCGGCCACGCATACAGTCGGACATCAGCGAAGCACTCCTCGTGAGCGGTCTCCCTGATTAGTGTCCAATCGAAGGGCGAGGTGATATCGAGCTCCTGCTGTTCACCCAGAACGAAGAATCTAGGCAGAAACAAGGACTCCGATGGTTTTAACTTCAAAAGGCAGGAGTCAGACCACATCTACTCCAGTAAACGACAATAAAGTGCGCTAGAAAGTAGTCCTCGTGCTGGCCAATGCCTCCTACTTGTTCGATTTCGCGCAAGTAGCCATGAACCTATAGCTAGACCGTTGCGCACCTGTCAGTGTGTGACCTTGGTGTGACCTTGGGGAGTTGGGCGGCAATCATCATCACGCGGGGGTCGAGATTATCGTCCACAATTTGATCCGCCGAGGCTGACGGTGTTGAGATCTGTTACGACCGTGGCGGACATGCATCTTTCTTACTTTATTCAACGAACCTATGTAAGAGACCGTCAGTTGAACCCATCACGATTGGCATATATGAGAGCACAGTAGATACGTAGCGCCCCTTGATTTGAGGTATTATTATGCAAGTATTATGTCCCAGGTCTGTTCACACACGGCGCTGCGCTGGGCCATACGTGTGCACTGTGCTCGACATGATGGAGGCAAGAACGTGTGGCCGTCTGCGGGCGGGGGAGGGCGGGTCGCAGCGGGCATTAGGCGCGCTCGGGAAGGGGAAAGCGGTGCAGTGCAGCATCGCCATCAAGCGAATCAGAATCTGTAGATGAAATCGCGCTTGCTTGCACCTCTGTCTTCGCCCATCGCGCCCCGTCGCGCGGTGCGTGCACGGGGTAACACGCCCGACACCCCGTTGACAGCTATAACAATTTGCGCTGCGTGCGCCCGAACTGGCACCCTCTGCAAATATTAATATGCCACCAACCTCCCGACGCCCCCCCTTTTCCCCCATCTCTCCTCACTCCAGCTCCAGCCCCGCTCCCTGCTTCTCTTTCTTTGCCTGTTCGCTCGCGGCATTTATCTCAAGCGCTGTCAGCCGGCGTTTCAGAACAGGCTGCTGGTTCACATTCGCGGCTATTTTTGCCACGTTTCTGGGCGGTTGAGGCAGCCGAGGCGGATAGATTTCGGTGACCGATCTTGTGCCGTCACTCGTTTTACGGTCTGTTCAGGGTGCCAGCCAAGGCAGACGCGCCATGGCTTCGAATATGATGGCCATTGCAATGGAAGACTTAAATGAGTGAGTCCACTTCTCCTAACTCCCTTCCGTTCCGACCCTTCCCCCGACCCTTCCCCGTCCCCTGCGCCCCCCTTCCCCTCTGCGCACGCTCGTCGTGCACCTGCTCACCCTCCTTCTCTTCACGCTCACGTCGCCGTGGCTGCCGCCGTTCACCCTCTCCAGTTCGACCGCATCCCTCTTCAGTCGCCGAGACATGGTCGATGATGTCAACTCCACGCCCACCCGCCAGCCCCGCGATGCCCACCATCAAAGCGACATCGAACCAATACCTTCCAGTCAGCGCGGCCTCACCTTCTGGATGGTGTTCGTTTCTACACTCCTCGTCGACATGCTCTCCGCAATAGACCTCGTACGTCCTCGCTCCATCTTCTCTTCCACCTTGGCAGATACCTGCATATGCCTTTATTCTGGCTCTCATTCCACCCCGTAGACCGCCGTCGCTACAACACTTCCGACCATTGTCGAAAAGCTTCATGGCGACGACTTCATCTGGGCAGGAGGCGCGTACACCATCGCGTCTACGGCCATCCTTCCGCTCGTGGGCGGCCTCGTCGAGGGCTTCGGCCGCAAGAGCATCCTCCTCACATTCATCTGCTTCTTCTGCGTGGGGTCCGTCCTCTGTGGTACGGCGGTCAGCATGCAAATGCTTATTTTGGGCCGAGGTGAGCTGCTTACACGTTTAATCTCCGCTCGCATCAGCCGCTCGACGCCTGTGGGTCAATCCAATATCATCCGTCGATACTTACCGTACGGCGTCCAACCGCCGTGGATCCGGCTGCGCTCTGTCGCGTCTTTCGAACGTGCTGCTGTGGAGCGTAGCTCGACGCTGATCGTGGGGTTGGATGGAGGTGCGGTGGCGCGTTTCGCGCAGCTGAGCGCCGAGCCGCCGTCCTCGGAAGCACGCTTGCTGTCACCGTCGCCGCGAACGCCGACGCGAGTCAGTCTCGACATCCCCGTGCCTGTGCTCCCGGCTGTCTTCTGTGACGCGGGACCTCTTCGCAAACTCTACTCTGCAGGAACCGGCACACGCTGCGCCATCAATAATCCGCTACGGGTCGGAGACGGCGTGGTGATTCATTTCGCAGCTCACGCTGGGGACGTATCTTCCACAGTCGTCTGCGCCCGCTGCGTTTGTTCGCATGGTTAATTGCTCCAGGCATACATCATGCGGATACCTGTGCGCCCTCAATACTACCCCCAAGGTTTGGCGCATGGGCGATGCTCGTTATATCGGGCGAACTGGGCGTCGGTGCGTGCGCACGGACATGGGAACGTTTGTCATTTGTTTGACACACGAGCTCCTTCTGTCCGCTCCTTGGGAGGAAAAGGTGCTGCGAATCACCTCACCGTCCCACCCGAACATACATTTCATTATTTGTGAGCCGATTGCCGCCCACGGCCTGATTTATGGCTGCGAAGCCAGTTTCCGACGGAGGTCCGGGATTGGGAATGTGGTCGTGGACGACCAATTTCTCGCTACGCTGGCAGAGTTCGCAGCGCGCGCGTTGTCGCCATTGTTCGGCAAAGGTGGCGCGATGCGCCGGAGAGCCTGGCGGCAAACGCTGAGACTTGACAGCCCAGGGCAGCCGAGGCCGTAGGATGCCAATAGACTTGGAAACGCCGGCTATTCTTCTGTGCCTCACACCGGACGTGGATTGCTGATCGTTTCCGCAGCAATACAGGGGATAGGAAGCGGCGGTAGCATGTCTGTGACAGACATCATCTTCGCAGACATGGTTCCATTACCGGAACGAGGCAAGTTCCAGGGTATTGCAGCAGCGTACGTCTGTCATCTGCCTTGTGGACACAACGTAATTACTTATGTCGTATACTTGGCAGAACCTGGGCTTTGGCAAGGTGAGCGCGATTTCGCGAGCTCCCTGTCCATCGACGCTCACAGCCTTGACACCAGTGCCGTTGGACCTCCAATTGGTGGCGCTCTCGCAAGCACGGGCAAATGGCGTTGGCTATTCTTCATTAATCTCCCTCTTTGCGCCGTCGCGACGGTCTTTATATGTTTCTTCTTCCATTCTCATGTCCCGACGTCAAGTTTCAAATCTAAATTATTATCCATGGACTGGAGGTAAGTCCTTTGCTCAAGGTTTGAGGTGCATCATGCTAATATTTCTTGTTGCGGCATATGAAGTGGTAACGCTCTAATCATTCTGAGCACTGTACTAGTATTACTCGGGCTCACTTGGGGCGGCATCCGATTCCCTTGGGCTTCCCCGCAAGTTCTTGTTCCTGTTATCATTGGGGTGCTCGGCATCGTGTTGTTCTTCGTTGCGGAGCGATTATGGCTTAAGGGACCAACTGTAAGCCTCTTGCACGGTACTGAGGAATCTAAGCTGATGTCGTGGCTTGCAGATCCCGGACGTTTTCTTTACGAACAGGACGGTTCTCAGTGGCTATCTGGGCACCTTCTTCCATGGCGTTGTCTCGCTTTCTGCCATTTACTATGTACCGGTATACCTCCAGGCGTCCAAAGACGTCTCCGCACTCCACGCGGGTATCGATTCGTTCGGCCTGTCATTCACGATTCCGGCCTTCGCGATCTTCACAGGTCTGTCTGTCGAAATCTTCAACAAGTACCGGCCACAGAACTACATCGGGTGGATGTTCACCGTCCTCGGATTCGGCCTCTTCACGATGCTGGGCCCCAAGAGCCCCGCGAAGATGTACATCGGGTTCCAGATCCCCCTCGGCATCGGGCTCGGCATCCTGTGGATCTCGACGCAGTTCCCGATCCTCGCGCCGCTGCCGTTCTCGAACAGCGCGTACGCGCTCGCCTTCTGGGTCTTCGTGCGCAACTTCGCGAACAGCTGGGGCGTCGTCGCGGGCGGCGCGATCCTGCAGAACGTGCTCGCGCACCGCCTGCCCCAGTCGTACCTCGTCACGCTGCCCCGCGCCCGCGAGTTCGCGTACGCGATCATCCCGCAGATTCGGCGGCTGCCGGAGCCGCTCAAGGGGCAGGTGCGCGAGGCGTTCGCGGACGGGACGCGGCTCGTGTGGTGGGTCATGTTCGGGATGAGCGTGGCGGGCCTGGCGACGTGCCTGCTGATGCGCGAGGAGGAGATGAAGACGAGCATGGACGAGACGTGGGCGTTGCAGGAGACGGCGAAGGCGAAGGCAAAGGCGAAGGCGAATGTCGTACGGCCTGCGGACATCGAGGCGGACGCGTACCCCGACGAGGGGGGAGGTGAACTTCCGCAGGGGACCCGGGTCGAGTGGCAGAAGCTCCGGGCTGAGGTGTAGGTTCGGGTTGGGGCGCCGTTCCGCCGACGTCGCAGTCTCCGATCTGATTCGGTTCTCAGAACGGGGTCCCTTCTCGGGCTGTCTGGATCTGGGTCTGGGTCGGGTCCCGAGTGTGGGGGGTTGGGGGAGGGATTAATTGCAGAGCTTGGATATTCGCTATGCATCGCTGTCGTTTGCACACTCGCCATCGCATCGTGGGACACCTCTCATCTTCACTAAACGTATAATCGCACGCACGCACAGACACCCCACAGAGCACACATGTAGTATGCACGCGCGGGGACACCGAACAACTTGTAATATGTAGCCATGATGATACCTTAGTGTATGTCCCGCAGCCTAGTTTTAGATAGAGGGAGGTCGCCAGTTCACCCACTTTTCAGGAATGTCCAAGTGGGACGTTGCAAGCCCGAACTTAGATGACATGTCGGGGGACCGCTCGGGGAGTCATGCGGTTGCTGCTGTGCCGCCGTTGAACCACCCACATATTCCCAGCGCCAAATGTCGTCTACCCTTTGCCTTCCGACCGCCACCTTGACTCTCGAAGGTGTTCAAGTCGTCTTCACAAGGTCGTCGAGGGGTCCTGTGTAAGGCTTTCTACCCATCTACCAGTCCCAGAACTGACAAATCACGGGTGCACGGCATTCCTTCCAATAAACAGTAGAGAAAGTCTCGAGCTATCGTTGTTCTAAATGGTTAGTTTATTGTTCATCTTAGGGC
This sequence comes from Ganoderma sinense ZZ0214-1, assembly GCA_002760635.1. Taxonomy (NCBI): domain Eukaryota; kingdom Fungi; phylum Basidiomycota; class Agaricomycetes; order Polyporales; family Polyporaceae; genus Ganoderma; species Ganoderma sinense. The sequence goes on from AYKW01000045.1 coordinate 1,944,696, forward strand.
ATGGCTGGTCCATAGTATCTCTCATTCTGACATGGGTGCGGCATGCAAAAGTCATCCTACAGCGAACTCTCTAGCCCACCCGGAAGCGTCGACTGGGAATTGGAGTCTCCCGTTCTCGTTGGCCAGCCGCATCCGCGCTTCGCCAGTACTGCCACTCAGGATCGGGCGCCTCCCCCTCCTGATCTGCCCGCCACGTCTACAACGATGGAGAATCCAAAGGAGGACCCACAATTGCTTGGGGACATTTCAGACGGCGATAAGAAGCCGGAAAAGTCACAGTCGACCTACACAGGCTCTCAGCATCCTGGAGATATCACATTGCCCATGATTCCAAGTTGTCCAATGCCTGTCATCAACTGTCGTCCTCCGTCAGTTACGCCCCCCATCCTCCCATCTGGGCCCGAGAGCGCCGGGCTAGAGGACGACGTCAGGGTTGGCCCGATGCCATCGGCGTCGCCAGAAGCCATAGTCATTGTGCCCAGCGTCCCTCACATCCCTCACACCTCGTCCCTTCGCGGACCTGCCGCCTCCTACCAGGCTTCATCGGGGTCAATCTTGCCTGGGTCTGGCACGCCGTCTTCTCCTCCCACGAAGAGTAACGATGCGACCGTTCGAGTTCCTGCACAAGTCCATTTCTGCATGATTCCCGAGCCGATCAGCCCCCCATCCCCAGCCCCAAGTTCCGACATCTCTGATATCATACCTCCCCGACCAAGCCTCAGCCCGATCTCAAGTAGTAGTAGTAGTAAGTGCTTTTGCAATTCCAATGTCTTCAATGGAGGGTTCTGATTTGAACTGCTTAAATCAGATTGGTCGCCCGTAATACCACCACCACCCAATCCTGCTGCTTGGTCGATCCCCCATAGTTCAGGACAGACGCCGTCTCCGTGTATGTTGCCTCGTGCTTGGAACTATTTTCCCGAACTAACTTGTCCCGCCGATGATGTAGACTTCGTACCTCCTCCTCAACCAGTGTGCGGGCTCCCGTTCCTACCCCAGGCTCCAAGTCCCCCATATCTTCCTTGTGGGATCCCCGAGGTCATACATGCCTTTCATCCTCAAACTAACTCCACGGCCGGTCCCAACAGTCACACCATTTCCCCGATCCCATCGCGTAGGACGGCTTCTAGTACCGTTTCTTTCGACGTTCCGCCTCACGCCAGGGATGAACAACTATGGTTCGAAGATGGTAACATCGTACTGAACGCGTCAAATGTCGAATTCCGCGTGTACAAGGGGCCCTTGCTTGCGCTATCGCCTATCCTCAAAGCGAGGTGCGAGGACGTACGTGGCATGTCGTACCTGCCCATCAATGGGGATATATCACCCGACGACTTGAGGCACGTCCTTCGCTTTGTGTACGGCGACACCTCTCGGTGCGTTTATGTTCATCTGCAGGTCCCTCTATTTTCGTTTTTTACTGACACATATATCACGTTTTGCGGCAGCGTCGAGCCCTCGTTCAGCGAAATCGCGGCACACATCCGCTTCGGGCGCCAGTACAAGGCCGAGAAGCTGCTCCAGCGCAGCCTCAACTATCTCAAGAAGTTCTATGTTACCGAGCTGGCTGCCTGGCTCAAGCTGCCCAGCCTCGACCCTCCGTTATTCGAACCCGCCCACGCGATCGGTGTTGTCAATCTCGCTCGTCTTCTTGGAAAGGACGGGGAGGCCCTCCTTCCGATTGCACTCATGCGGTGCTGCATGCTTGGAGCAGGAATCGTGGATGGCTTCGAGCTCGAAAACGGCACCTGGGAGATGCTGTCCCCGCAGGACCTCGGACGGTGCTTCGAAGGGAGGGTCAAGCTGCTCGAGGCGAGCGTCCGCGCGGCCGAGACGCTCCGCGCGCACACGACGTCAGACGAGTGCAGCCGTCCTCAGCGCTGCAAGGCCGCGCTGCAGCGCTTCATCGCCGAGCTCGTCGGCTCTGGCGACTCGGATAACGCAGCGAGCGGCGCTGCGACTCGGAACGCGCTGTGTTGCCTCCGTTGGGATCTGTCTCTCTCCCTGAGTTCGAGGCGCGCGTACTTCCAGGAGGCTGGTGCAGATGCTGTCGGGGAGGAGAAGCTGTGCACCAAGTGCTTCGCGCGGCAGTTGGAGGAGCAGCGCAAGATCTTTGCGAGGCTCCCCCAGATGATGGGCGTGTCGGTCCGGGGGTGGGGGACGAAGGAGGACGCTTTTTGATCGCGTTTCTGGCCTCAAATAGTTACCAAACGACGAGGCCATTGACGGAGTGCCAGCGGTTGTGTGAGGGAATCTGTTCTTCGTGGAAAGTTTGACATCAGAGCTCGAGCTCTGGATACGTTTGGAAAGTTGAAGTAATCTGCCGTAGAATCTCTCCTTGATGTACCGATATAGTTGAGTGGAAGGTGTACGTTAGCTGTAGAGGTTTCGAAGACACCCCTTTTGTCGGATTGCTTTGCGGTTTTGCCTTTCTGTACCGTATCGAACTGCTTTGTAGACGGTTCCCTCCTGTTCAAGTTGTGTCCAGAAAATCCCCTAGGTATGTGATATCAAGGTGTTATTGTACCTCCGGGTGGCACAACACGCTCGTAACCACATCTGCATCGAATACCGCAAGACCGTCTCGCCGACCGCGACCGTCCGATGGCCATGAGGTCGACTAGTAGTCTAGTACCAGTACTAATGGGTACGTGAGTCCTCAGATGATAGAGGCGCTTACCACCATGCGGCTTTTGAACCCAAATATTCCCAGCGCCTACGACCACCGTTTGCCTTCCGACCATCACAACAACTCTCGGGGAGCAAGGACGTCCTCCTCTCAAGGGTTTGTCTCAGTTTATTAACTCTTCTATACATAATGACGTTGATATGTCATGGTGATATCTCAGCCTTGCAAAGAGCAGTCGTAGCAGCCGCGATTTCATCGCCAGTCCAACTATGGTCAGTCCAATATTACTGTGGCGTTCAGGTCGTGAGGTCTCCCTTTCTGACCAGTGGTCCGCCATGCCAAAGATACCGATACAGGACTCTTGGGAGTATCCCCCTCATCCACCCAGAGATGTTGACCACGAGTCCGACCCTCCCGTTCCCGTTGACCTTCTACATGGGACCACTCAGAGTTCGCTGCCTCACGACATCGACCACAACACGGCCAGGCCGATAGCACACCAAGAAGTCCCCCCGGTGGAAGGTTCGCGAGTTATTCAGGACCTCCCCGACATTAGTAGGGAGGTAGCGAAGCTTGACTTGACCAGGTCAGCCAGCCAGCATCCTGGACGGCTCCCGCAGCCTTCCCCCGTTATAAATCGCTGGTTCCCTGTCTACAGGTGGGTTGCATCTGCTCCATCTCCGTCGCCGCGCGACTCTTCAATTGAAGGCAGTGTCAGCGGTCCAGTGCGATCTAGATACAACCCCTCAGAGAGGTCAGACTCGCCTGAATGGCCGCCAGTTCCTCCCCCAGTGCGTGTCAGCGCGATATCGAACAATTCCTCATCATCAAGCCCGAACCCTGCAACATTGATCGTCCCGCCCCGAACGGCGTCCAGCGGTTCGCCCGCCGTGTCAATTGCCAGTGGTATGTTCCAAATATCGATGAGCTTTGGTCAAGAAGTCTGATTTGAACCGCTTTGTATCAGGTGGCGTTCGCCTGCGGTCGCGGACACCTGCTGGGAACTCGAGGTCGCATTCCCCGTCTTCAGCGCCGCCTCCAATCATCGCCGTCCAGGATTCCATTCGTAGGTCAGCGGCGTACCAGGGTATGTTCATGCGTATTTCAGCTTGTGCTTCGTGTTGCTGGGATAAAACAGATTTGGTCGCACAGATGCATCGGCTGAAACTGCCGTCCCACCCCCGAGGTGGCCATTGATCGATTTTCCTCCTCATGATATCATAGGCCGCGCTCCCAGCGTTTCTAGCTCTCACCGCCCCTTCAGCCCTCTCCGACCCATATGCGAGACGGGTTTCGAGTTTTATGTCCCTAGCCGGACTCGCGATGAGGAAATATGGTTTGAGGACGGGAATATCGTGCTTCAGACCTCGAACATCGAGTTCCGCGTGTACAAGGGCCCATTGATGACCCTGTCGCCCGTGCTTCAAACGATGTGCCAAAATACACCGACGTCTCCGTACCCGGGCGCTGTTAAGCTCACATATCTAGATCTGTGGGACACAACCCCCGATGAATTGAGGCATGTCCTTCGTTTTGTGTATGGTGGCACCTCCAGGTACGTCCATGTTCGTTTCAAACGTTATTATTCTAACATATATTTCGTGTTTCTCCGCAGAGTCGAGCCCTCTTTCCAAGAAATTGCGGCATACATTCGCTTCGGGCGTCGGTACAAAGCCACGAAGCTGCTCCAGCGCAGCCTCGACTACCTCAAGAGGTTCTATGTCACCGAGCTGTCCGCATGGCTCCGGCTCCCCGCCCTCGACCCTCCGTTCTTCGAGCCGATGCACGCGATCGGCGTCGTTAACCTCGCTCGCCTTCTCCGGAAAGACGGGGAGACCCTCCTCCCGTCCGCGCTCATGCGGTGCTGCACACTCGGAGCACAGCTCGTGGACGAATATTGCCTCGCAGATAGACTGTCCTCCGCCGATCTCAGCCGGTGCTTCGAAGGGAAGGTCAAGCTGCTCGAGGCGAGCGTCCGTGCGGCCGAGACGCTCCGCACGCACATGGTATCAGAGGAATGCAGCCACCCTCGCCGCTGCAAGGCCGCGCTGCAGCGCTTCGTCGACGAGCTGCTTGGGCCCGAGGACAGCACCAGCGGAGACGGCGCCGGAATCCGCCTCGCGAACGAGCTCCGGTGTCTCCGCTGGGACCTATCCTTCTCGCTGAGCTCGCGGCGCGTGTTCCTGCAGGAGGCAGGCGCTGCTGTCGGAGCGGACGAGGAGCGCGAGCTGTGTCCTAGGTGCTTTGTGCGGCAGTTGGAGGAGCAGCGCAAGATATTTGCGAGGCTTCCCCAGATGATGGGCGTGTCTGTCCAGGGGTGGGCGGTGCAAGGCGGCGCTGCTGCTTGACCGCGTCTTCGTGTCGCGCGCTGGCCCTAGCACGCCCAATGACAAGAGAAGGAACCGAGCGGCCTTCGTGGACTGACGTAGATAATGCTGAGGCTTAAATTCTGGAAGTCTTTGGAAGCCTTCAGAACCTACCTTGTTGTACTATAGTCAGAGGCGAGTGGAATTGTAAGTTCTTTGTAGACACAGATGCGTGGAAGGATTCATATCCTGTTTTGTCGAATTGCTAGCTACTTATGTGATTTCCCCTTCGGTGCTTCGGAAGCCGACTTGGTCCACAGCCGAGCGAATAGCTTTTTTAATATCGGAAGCCGATTTGGTCCAAAGCCACCTCGTGAATAGCGTTCTGCCGTTCGGCAGAAGCGTTGGCCACATATCCCCTGTGTGTGGCCGCTGTGGCCGCTGTCAGTATGTCGTTAGTGCAGCGGATGCATCCGCTAGGAGTAGGCAACCTAGACGGATAAATCCGACAGATGCAGATGCATCCCCGACTTGGCTGTTAGCACACGCTGATAGATTTCGATATTGGTGGTGGTAAGCGCTGTTAAAGTTGCATCTAGGTAATAGGTTAGCTGCCGGTGAGAAGTTGGTTGAACTTGAAGATTCGCCAGGAATCCGTTGAGAATCTCTGGATCCCGCGCTGATTCCCGAAACTCATAATCTAGCGCTTCACGCAGTGGATATCCCCTCGTCCTCTCCTGCGCTTCGATTTTGTGAGCGAGACTCGCTGTAATATGGAGTGTTTAGAAAGAGTAGTACATAGTACAAAGCTATGATCCTCTGAGGGGGTGGCCCTCGAAGCCTTAAGCTGATGGTGCGCTTAATCAGTGGAAAGACTTCCGATTCCCAGGCTTCCACGGGTTTGACTCGTGTCGTCACCCGCAGCAGATCGCTTGACTGCGTCTTGACCATCGTTGCAGCCTGTACGCACTGCCCAGAACGTTTGTGTTCTTCAACCAACTCCTCCAGAGTCCATCCTGTAGCTCGGCCATGCTAAGCTTTCTTGCATCGGTTTGGACGGGCCCGTCTGAGGTAAGATTTATTGCACGACCCTTCCCCCCAGGCCTGGGCTAATTGATATCACGTTGGATAGCTCTCCCTAGCCATGGGAAACGGAAAAGGCCCCACGCATGTTTCCCAGTCAAGTGACTCTGACGGAGAGGAACTGAGAAGTTCGGAAATTGTGTACAGTGAGGACGACCTACATGGTATGCCCGGCACAATGCCACAACGGGGATCGGTACATAGATCCGGACGTCAGCCGCCGACCTCACAAGATTCCTGGAAAGAGGGTCTTTCCTCCGGTGGCTCCGCAGACACGCCACTCCCGCCCTTGCAGCTGGTTGACCGTGGCGTTCCTCGTCCCCCGAGTCACCCACCCCCAAGTACAGCTCCTGATATCGTACAAGATCCACAACGTATGGATGTTGATACGACCACGTCCGCGGGTCTCACGATTCCCCTGGCCCACACATCCACCTCCATCCCACCGGTAATCTCGTGTTCCAGCTCACCAAACAACCTTCCTGCGAGCCAAAACCTACAGCGCGATGAGCAGTTGTGGTATCCAGACGGCAATATCATCCTCATCGCGAGAGAGATCGAATTTCGTCTGTACCAGGGGCCTCTCATGGAGCACTCACGCGTGTTCCAAGACATGTTGACGATGCCGCAACCCCCACCGAGCGACACTCAGCCATCCTCGGCAGCCTCCCCCGCATGTGTTACCATTCACCTGGACGACTCGCCAGAGGACCTGCGCCACTTCCTGCGCGTGTTCGTAGGAAAGAGCTTCCTGTACGTTCACCCCCCTTCCCTCCGTCACTCCTCCGCAGCCGCCTATGCTAACAACCCACCTCCCACGCACAGCTACGGCGGGTTCCACCCGGCCTACCACGAGATCTCCGCGTGCATCCGCCTCGCGGACAAGTACGAGTGCACGATGCTCATGCAGCGCTCGCTCGAGTACCTCAAGCGCTACTTCCACGACAACTTCGATGCCTGGAAGGACGACGCCGCCGTCTTCGCCCCGCCCAAGTTCGAGCGCCCCCACTGCATCGGCGTCGTCAACCTCGCGCGCCTCACCGGCCAGGACAAGATGCTCCCCGGGGCGCTCATGGCCTGCTGCCAGCTCGGCGCAGAGATCGCGGACGGCTTTCCGCGCGAGGACGGCTCCCCCGACGGCGCGCGCGAGACGCTCTCCGCTGCGGACCTCGCGCGGTGCTTCGTCGGCCGCGCGAAGCTCCTCGAGTGGAACGCGCGCGCGACGCTGCGCATCCTCCACCAGGAGGTGCATGCGGAGTGCCGGCAGCGCGAGCAGTGCGGCGCGGTGCTGCTGCGGATGCTCAGGGCTCTCGAGGACAGCAGCGTGTTGTACAGCCTAAGGTGGGACTGGTCGTGGATGCCGTGGCTGGACAAGGAGGACCCGGAGCGCGAGCTGTGCGGGGCGTGCTATGGGATGCTGGGGAAGAACGGGCGGCAGAAGGAGCAGCAGCGGATCATCTTCGACCAGCTGCCGGCGCTGATGCAGGTGGAGGTGAAGCACTGGGGCAAGACGGACGAGGAGATCGCGCGTATTGAGGCGGAGGAGGCAGAGGCGGCGGCGGCAGCGGCAGCAGCAGCGGCCGCCTCCGGAGACCAGGGACAGGACCAGATGAATACCCATGGGGTTGTAAATGACAACGACGATGACGATGAGGACTCCTCAGATAATGAAGACTCCGACTCGGATGAGGAGAGCGACGGTTCTGATGCGTAGCAGCGCAAGTATGCGCATATACCTACCATTGCCACTGTATCAATACCATGTAGTTGTATTTTAGAGTAGAAGAAGAGCTCTTTCGGGACGGACGTCATGGCGTAGATCACGGAGGACGCACAGAAGTGTGCATCTCCTCGGAGATATAGGTCTGTGTTCTGTGGGTTGGCTGTGGCACCGGACTTCCTGGAAATTCGATCGACGAGACACGGTCGGGCACATTAACGTAGCGTGCGCAAGGACTGATGGATAGATTGCAGGTATGTAGCAGTGTTATGCTGTTGAGAGTATACTGAATTACACTATGGTAGGGGCTGATGCGAAAAGTGTCTGGTGGGGTGGTGGGTGTTGAACCTCTAGCAATCCATGTCAGCGCGCCGGCTCGGAGTGTCGTCTAAGTGAAACAATCCAATGTTCCCGTGAGGTCATGCGACTCGTCAAGTGTCGTAATTTTGAGGCTATTGAGCCTTGCTGGATGCGGCCTTGTCTGCTGCTGCCTTATTGGAGTAGATCATGTCCGTGAAGGGGCCCTCGAAGCGAAGCGCAATCACGTAGACGATGTACACGTAGAGGGTGATCAGGAGCCCAGCGGGACGCTCGTACCTGCGCGTTCGTGGGTAAATTAGTCAGTAACCCGGTTTACGTCAAAAAGCCTTACGCCCACTGCCGCGCGCACACCACGCATGATGCGCGCGGAAGGAAGGGTGACGCAAGGAAGGGGATGCAGAAGGATATAGGTGACTCACCAAAGTGCGGCCGCGGCAAAGGACATGGTGCTCCCAACGTACATGGGGTCCCGCAGGACGTTGAATGGGAAACCCTCGACTCTGTGGTCCATGAGGATACCAAAGTAGTCCCCGAGGAACGTACCGGTTATACCTAGGGCCCAATGCGAGGTCACAACGAAGACCTGGCCAACAGCGAAAAGCACAGCGGGGACGATGATGTCGAAGGGTTCAGGGAGAAGCTTCAGCTTGGGCTGGTCTTGAAGCGCTTCACGGAATCTTTATGGGGGTGGACGGATGCATGTTGGAGGGGCTCGCGCAAAACGATGGGAATAGAGGACTTACAGCGCGTCGCGCACCATGCCCGCGGCGAAGATGGAGACCGCGAGAAAGTAGCAACCATAACGCGCGTTCCCGCCAAATATCCGGGTTATCGTCTTGTTCCTATACTCTGACCAGCATGAACTGCGATGAGTGTATGTGCGGTGCGGAAATGTCGGGATGATCACGCACCGTTGCGCGCGACAATGTTCCAAGCCGTGGGGTTGAATGCTATTGCCGCGACGGAGATGAGGAGGGACCGCTGGGAAAAGTCGATGATCTTCGAGAGGTCCAGGGTACTCGCCATGACTGCTGAGAGTGGTCGCGTCGTCGTCTACGTCGAGGAAGGAGGCAAGGACGAGGACACGCATGTCGGCGCCCATTTTCACGCGCCAACCAGGCCGTCGCGTGTTTGGCGCGCAATTGGAGTGCACTGATTGGCTGGAGAGTGCTTATCCTCCTCGTCCGACGGCTGGATGCTGCTTGCATTCAAACACCCATTTCGAATCCATCAGTCGACAACAATGCACCTTTCTTCATCCCGCCGCGACCATTATTCGAAGCCTGGGGAGGATTCTTAAGTTCTGGCAACGAGCACAGCGGATTCAGACTCAGCGCCGCAGTGAGTGGTCAGTCTGTCCTGCATGTGACTGTTGTATGACACGGCCCCTGTGCGCACTTCCTTTCTTGAAGCGGCTGCTTGTGCTTAAATACCCCCGTACTCGCTCCCATGCACCGCTCACCACTCTGTCATCCGCGTTCTCCACCCATCGACCCGTTTCCTACGGCCGAATCCAGCCAAGAGCCTCCCTGACGCGCTCTAGGGCCACACAAGCACCTTCCATGGGAAGAGGAGCCGGAGGAAGACCGACACTGCAGCTTCAATCGGCTTGAACATCCCACTGTACGTAAACCGAACCATTTCCCTTGTAAGCTTGCCTTATTCTTTGTCAGAGGGCGCTGCCAACCCGTTCAGCACTCCACATCTCGTCCGAGGCATCGCCCACCGACGTACTTCCGTGTAACCTCCGGCAATTCATCATACAAGTAAGTAAGTTCATTCAGGGATTCAGTTCACACACCTCGAGCATCTGTCTCCGAGTCTCCCTTGCATGGTCGCGCATCCTTAGGGATGCAGACATATCCACCCGCCGCATTGGCCGTTACCTATAACCGCATCCTCACGGGCACAGGTCGTGTGGGCGCAGGTGTATGTACAGGTGGAACTAGGATCAAGTACCTTTATGGCATTCCATTACCTGTATGTCCTGCGCATTTCCTGCAAAGCTATCCATAGATTGGAAGACTCCGCAGGGCAACTGTATATGCGAATGCACGCAGCTGCCGTGAATCAGCGCATAGAATGACTTCATATCCACTAATGACAATTCTGTAACTCGTCCTCGAGCTATGCCCTACCATCGTTCTGTCGACGTAACCGTGCCACTCATCTTCTCTCCACTGATCGACTATGGCGTCAACTGGCGGCATTTCGACGGTCCGGGCGAACCTCGGGCCACATCGGTATCAGTGCTGTTAAACTGGACCCATATATGCGCATTTACCGTACGTCTCGACAGCGCTGCGTCATCAGTCATTGTCTCCATCCTTTCCTTGCTGCGGTAGATTCCTCGAATGTTGATTCTAACGCATTGTACTCCAGATCCAACAAGATGAAACAAAGCCGGCCTGCATCTGCTTCTTCTTTTCACGACAAGGAGTCGCTGAAGAAAGACGAAGAGTTCTGGTTCGAGGATGGCAACCTCATCCTCGTCGCCGGAGATGTACAGTTTCGGGTTTACCAGGGCCCACTGATAGCACACTCTCTAGTGTTCAAGGACATGCTGTCGTTACCGCAGCCTGCCGAGGACCTGGTACACCGAGAACGCCATGGGGATCACTCGTGCCCAACGGTGCCTCTCACAGATTCCCCAGAAGATCTCAAGCACTTCCTACGGGTCTTCACGACAGGGATGACGCCGACGACGATGCGGTGCGTGCTGTGTTGTCTGCGGAGTCTCGAAGGCATATTGACGGCTTTAAAGGTCTGGCCCACACGACCCATCGTTCAACGAAGTCTCGGCATGTATCCGTCTCGGACACAAGTATCAAGTCGACCACCTCGTACAGCGCAACATGGACTTCCTCCGCAAATACTACACTGACGACTTCGACACCTGGTTCCCATCCAACTTCGTCCGCCCTCCAACCTTCCGCTCGGTGCACGCCATCGCCGTCGTCAACCTCGCGCGGTTGACAAACCAGCCAGCGATGCTCCCCACGGCGCTCATGGACTGCTGCACGCTCGGCGCGGAGATCGTCAACGGGATCGTGCGCGAGGACGGCACGCGCGAGACGCTCACGCAGGACGACCTCGGGCGGTGCTTCGTCGGGCGGACGAAGATGGCGCAGGCGAGCGCGCGCATCGCGCACCAGATGTTCCGGCAGACGGTCGCGCCGACGTGCAAGCACCCGGGCTGCTGCCAGCGCGTGCTGCAGCGGCTGCTGAACGCGCTGGGCGACGCGCGCGACGAGGTCATCTCGTGCGTGGACTGGTACGCGTCGTGGATGGTGTACGTGGACGGAAGGGACGAGGAGAGGGAGCTGTGCATACGGTGCTATAAGATGCTCGAGGGCGACAGGCCGAAGCGGCTCCAGCGGGAGGTGTGGATGAACTTGCCGGAGATGATGGGTGTCACGGTGGAGGGGTGGGGCACGAAGCCGAAGCAGGAGGCATAGGGCAGGCTGCCAATGGTTGAACGTTGAATGCTTGTACAGCTCGGTTTCCACATTCTTCTTGTATCATTAGTGCACGAACTATGGACTACGACGTGCGGATGGAGGATGTAGTATCCTTGCGGCTGTCGTCCTTAAGGGTCACAACGGTTCTCTCCCGATTGTGCTGTCGTCGAAGCCAGTCAAGAAAGAAGTAAATATTGGCGTACATTCATCCATAGTGGTTGGAGACAACTGCAAGGGGGGACCTTACTGTAGACTCAATGATGTCGGCGTGAGTCACGAAATAACACTATAGAACGCGTACAGGATGTATCAGTTTGAGTACCCTGGTACATCGACGCCGTCGTCGAGTGGCCTTGCCGATAGTCTGCAAGCCTTAGGATTGTCTGTTACCAGTAACACGGCGAAGAGAAGAGAAGATGAGAGCACTTGAGACGCATATATTCGAACCGTGTTCGGAAGTCACGAGTATAACTTGGTCTGTAGACAGATTCTTTGATAGACCGCACTCTTTAATGGGTCCTCCCCGTCTCTCTATTTCAGAACGTGTCAATGCTAGAGCCTCGCCAGGGAAAGATAAATGTTAACATACCTGAAATGAAACCAACGGTATCTCTTTTCATCCCTGAACGTGGTTCATGACCCGCAAAGCATGGATATACTCCATGTTCACGCGACACACGTTCGCCGCGTGCCAAAGCATCACCTCCCTGCTCTGGCGGTACGCATTGAGTGCAGCATCCAGTTCGTTTTTGAGGGCCGTGCACGCGTCGAGCACGGCGCCCGCGCTGATGTTGGTGTCAACGATAGGTGAAGACTCGACAACGGTCGCGGCAGTTGCGGGCTGGGTGCGCGTCCCGGTGGGGGTACCGTTCAGGTTCATCGAGGCCAGGCCGACTTCAAGGTCGAGCTGAGTGCAGTGTCACATTGGGAACACGACGGCCTCGGCCCCGACAATTGGTGGCTATCTCGATGAAAAGAAGATACACACCTGCATCGCTTGGGCAACCTCGGAACCTTCCCTCCAGTTCGCGGCCTCAACGGCACTCCATCCGTGATCTTCCGACTGGCCTACGCCTTCCACGACCTATGTGCAGGCCGCCCACATCGTCCGCAGTTCATGTGAAAGCAAACGTGTGGAGGAACATACAAGATGTGTAAGATAGTCGTGGTCGTCCTGGGCTTGATCAGACATTTGTAGTTGAGCTGAGTCCAGACGCTGGGTGTTGTACGTCGAGTACGGGGCGGCGTCGTCCATAGAGTCGGAAGACCCAAGGCAGGAGTGAGGATCGATTGAGGATGGGTAGCGGCTAGAGGCGGGATAAATATTCAGCGCTTGATGACGAGCGGGAAGACGCCCTTCGACATTGCACGGACAGCGGGAGGCCGGGATGGCGGGAGGGACCCGTCCGCAACTTCGTGGGAGACGAGTGGGAAGTCGTCGGCCGCCCAACATGAGAAATTTTAAAATGCACTAGTGAGCGTCAGTGAACACGACCAAGCTGCAGCTGAGGTTTGGCTACTGGTAGCCAAAGTAGGGTTCAGCTACCAGTAGCCAAAGTGAGGTTCAACTACCGGTAGCCAAATCGAAGCAGCCGAAATTCGACTACCGGTAGCCAAAGTCATGTAGCTGCTGCCAGCAGTAGCCATGGCCCAGCAGTACGCACAGTACTGAAAGATGACCACAAGAGAAGAAATGTTTCAGGTTGAATGGACTCACCTATGAAAGGCGATGCGAGCAGAGCCATGAGTAGTGCAACGGAATACACTACTACGCCTTTAGCTACAACCACCGCAGGAGTAGCTACAACGCGTTTGGCTACAATGGGTTTGACTACAATGAGTTTGACTACATTTGGCTACGACGCGTTTGGCTACGACGCCTGTAGCTACAATGCCTGTAGCTACAACGCCTGTAGCTACAACCACCGCAGCAGTAGCTACAATGGCTGGCGCTGGGGTCGGCGGCCGCTTCCATGATTTCTTTATCCCCACATAATCTGTCGTGTTTTGATGATGACGCAGTTCGTCTGCAAAAGTCGTCAGTAGCGGGGAGTACTTGGTGCTGGCGCACCTTCTGTCGGCGATGATAGCGGTTCAACATCCTTGTGGGTCTGGCACTCACGTCAAGATAGGTGCACACTTGAGTCTCATCAGTTTTCTTCCGTGTGTCGTTGGTTCCTTCGGTACACGGCGGGGTGGTTGACGGCGCAAGGAGGGAAAAACTTTGGCCCAACTGGCATGTCACAGAGCTCCGATCGAGCATGTCACACAGTGACTTATTAGCGCCCGTAGTTGTGTCTCAGATCTGAGATCTCAGGTTGTTCCAGGCTCTCAGAATCTCGTTTCTCCTGTACCACGTCGAAAATCGACCCATGAAATCAGTAAGTACTACTTCGACAACTTGTTTCCTTCTAACTAGAAAAAAGTTCTTCCACTGGCAGCCACTGCTTTTCCGGCCTGCCATCCACAAGCTGGCCGCATTCCATGGTCAATCATCGCGGCATTAGTCAACGTGGCCCGACGGACGAACCAGTTAGTGATGCTCCTCGCTGTACTTACGGACTGATCCATGTTCGGCACCGAGATCATCAACGGACTCCTGCGTGAGAAGGGGATCACGATGCACGATGCTCCGAGTCGCTTTGGACGACTCGGACCTCGCGCTGGCGGTATGCGCTTGGCGAGCATGTACCGACCAGATGTTGCAGCGGATAGTTATGCTGGCCTGCAGGCACAAGAGCTTGTGCCAGACTGCCAGTATATATGTTGATAGTTCTAGAGGACGCGCACGACGAAGTGATCTGGTCCGTGGACTGGAGTTTGGTCTGCGTCGTGGATGGTGCCCGTGGACAGGCGAAGTGGATGTTGTTCATACGGTGCTACAACACTGGAGGGCGAGGAGTGGTCGAAGGAGAAGTACAGTATAGACGATCCTGCCGGAGATGATAGGTGTCGCAATGGAGGTTTGAAGCACCAAGCCGAGCAACTGTAGTAGGTCATGGCGCAGACTACGGAGCAATCCGTAAGGCCGGTTTTCGTGACGTCGCTGTATTACTATAGCGTGCAGACTCTATGGGGCTATCTCTGGACGGCCGAATGGGTGACTTCATGGCGTCGTTGCTGTCGTCCGTGAGAGTGACGATCAACCTCTCGGAGTTGAAGCTGCACTGCTCGACTCCAACATAGATTGTCGGGGACTCGGAGCTCCCGGTGCGATGCTCCCTCCAAATTATAGATGGCCATTCGGGAATGGGTATATGATCCGTCGAGCACGAATGCTCTCCGACAGATGCGAAGTCGTTGGATGCAATGGTCAACCAATGTGGCCCAAGATTTTCGGAGGAGAATCCGAGGGCGGAGTTGGTGCACCGGCCGACGCAGAGCGCGTAGTCCTCTGGTGGGCAGAAGTACAAAACCAAGCCAGCAAATGCCACCGTGAGCATCATTGGCTCCGCTCCTGTCCAAGGTAGGAGCGGTGTCTTCCCTGTGACCACACTGATAGCATCATGTATGGCGAGGCCCCTAATACGTTCCCTGGAGAAACAGAAGGGGGTGTCGAGGATGAGTTCCAAGAACTGGGCCGTGCGCCAGGTCTTATAGTCACCAAACAAGCGATCTACGCCGCGGGATGGAGGCCGGTGTGCGAGATATACGTCCCTCCATCCAGCGGAATTGGTGGGAGTTATCGCACGCTGGTTGAAGATCACGAGGCGGTATATGGAACTGCTTCCATGGAGAACGGCGCGGGCTTCTACGCTGAAGTCGAACAGAGGTCGCTGACTGTCGAGCTTCTGTTCACATGGATTTAGAATCAGTCCGCAACGATAGGTTCCCTTATACCAGCCCAATAGAGCTAGGATGAGACCCCTCCATTCGATAACAAATACGCGAGCGCGAACTCCGTAGGGCGTGATGGAGAATGTGGGAACGCGGGCAGCGAGGTCGAACCAATGTCTATTCTAGCATACCACACGAGTTTCAGAGCTTCGTACTGGGACACTCGGATGAAAGTTATGGAAACTCACGTGCATGCCAACGAGACGAGGCTCGTCACGAGTATATGGCTCAAAGCGGATATTTGGGCAAAATTGGAAGTCAAAATCGGAGGGCGAGGAGGCGAAGAGGAAGCTGTGATGATAAGCATTGGAACGGTGCTCAAGCTTGGTATGAGTGTCGATCCCGTACCCGGCCAATGCAGAGCCCCAGGCAAATAGCGTGGTGTCCGGAGAGTGCCTCATGATCTCCTCCTGAAGCCGCCTGAAAGCCCGCTCGCCACCTTCTCCGTAGAGGGTTGTGATGTTCACGTCGAACAAACCCATGAGGCTGTACGCCCTGTCCTCCGACCTGGTCGTCTCACGCCTAGCTGCGAAGCTCATACGAGTGGCAATGCTCAGATCGGCCAGTCTCATCTCGTGTCGCAGCACAGCGTCAGGGATCCCTGTGATGTCCTGGAGGAGAGCCGACAGCTCGAACTTGGTTCCGAGGACGGTCCACTCCCGCGACATGAAGACGACGAGTCGAGGAGCGAGGAGTTCCTGCAGTGTCCAGCCTCGCTTGTGCCACATGCTGTTACGGAAAGCGTGCAGCCTGCCGTCTGGACCACAGCAATCGGAGACGTCTGCAAGGTAGGCAAAGCAGGCAGACGCGAGAGAGTAATAACAATACATGGAGCCGATGGCCTCGGAAAGTTCCGCGCTGCTGGTCTTGTCGATGCAGCAGGTGTCGTTCCAGATCCACCTGAATTCGCGGCTCTCTGCGACCTCGCAGCAGCACCGAATCTTCGGTGACGCCTTGTCACGAGGGTTGGACCCGTCGGCAGCGCATTCCTTCTGTAATGCGAGGAGATCTTGAAATGACTGTTCCTCCTTGTCCCAGACGTGAGAAAGGACGGCGTAGCCACCTACAACTTTCTCTGGGGAAGGGAAAAAGTGTAATTCTGCATGATCAGTGCTGAGGAGCCACATGATAGACTGCTCTTGTAAACGATGAGTTTGGACACGAAGACCTCTAATAATCGCTGTATTGAACGTACCGGGTCCTGATGTCTTGCCAGCGCAGTAAGCACTATGTGTTATGGGCGTAACGGTGGCCCTTGGAGCAGGTTTCGCGTGCGCAAGGATACTGATAGGTTCCGAGCGGGGTCCAGGGAGGATACGGACTGCTATATACATATACACATCGATATCCTAAGGCCCTGGGTAATACAACACTGCTTGGCTGTGTGTGGGCAATGCTTCGAGGTGAGCTTCTCCGGCGACGCGCTGGAAAGCCAGGGCCAGCGATAACTAGTATTTACCTCGTGAGCCGCCGCGAATTTCCAGGGAAGCCTCATCGCGATGGCAGCACAGCCGAGTTGTGCGCGATTCTCAACTTATCGATGCATACGTGAAACAAAAAGGGAACGGATGTTATCAGCGCGGTTCTGAATGCGAGTACGATGGCGGCAATCTGGGACGTACCTCGCTGGGGTCTAGGCCTGAAACCCAGTGACTCTGAGGAGGTGGGCCTCATGATCAGAACTTCAGAAGATTACATAGACGCCCCTTATGCTAGCGCCACGAGACAATCCCACGATTAGAAGAGCCTTATCAATATCAGTAAACAAGGAAAGCCTGCCCTAAACTGCATTGTTAATGAAATTTCAACAACCTGCTCTCTTGCCTTCGAATTTGAAAGTTCTCCCGCTTTACCTCATTCTTTGACTTGCCCGGTGGCTCTCCCAACCACCCATCACTGTATTCATTTGATGGCAGTAATCTTTAAAAACATTGCTCTGACACACCATTTCATTGTCTACGTCACGAGACGATAGATTTCCGATCGGAACTGACGCGGTGTTTGTAGGCTTGCTGAGTACAATGCACATTTTGCGGTCGGTGTCCGTGTTATAATTACTGGTAACGTTGTATTGCAGAAGCGCGAAAATCAAACACACGCGGGGTTCTGTCAGCTGAGCACCACCGATCGGGGAACTTAAAGTCCTCGGACGACTATTCTCGTGGATATCGTCCACACGGTCGACCAGGTCAGCGTATTTATCATGCCGTGTTCAATGTCGGCCTAAAGCAACCTTAGGCTCGGTCATACGCTCCCAGGGGCAGCCATGGGAGCGATCCAAAGATCGCAAGCTTATTTAAATAACCAGAGTCCTTGCAATCGACCGACTTCTCAATCCCTTCCCCCTCTCCGAGTCGCCTGTTATTGTGTCCCCGTCCCCTTCATACCTGTTCAAACTTCACCATGGCTCCCAAGATGCCCTATGGTAAGCAAGCTAGTATCGCTTGTGCTGAGTCGCAACCCTGTTGACATTGCTTAATGTCCAGTTCGTCTCGGCAGCTCCGGTCTCAAGGTTTCGAAGATCATCTTGGGCTGCATGTCCTACGGAACTCCGGAGTGGCAAGACTGGGTGTTGCCCGAGGAGGAGGCCATCAAGCATATCAAGTTTGCGTGAGTATTTCCGCCCATCACACGTCGTCGTCACGGCAAGATGTTTATCTCCTGCCATTCTAGTTATGACCACGGCATCCAGACGTTCGACACTGCAAACGTAGGAGCTGCGTTTTGTCTCACCTATCGCCCAGTTCTTATCTATACGTCTGCAGGCATACTCTAACGGCTTATCCGAGATTGTCCTCGGAAAAGCTATCAAGCAGCTCGGTCTCCCTCGGGATGAGCTCGTCATCATGACTAAGGTCGGCACCATTTTCCCTCGATGTGTCAGCTGAGCCTTACACCGATGCCGTTTGAAGCTCTACTTTGCGGTACCTAAAGACCAGACAAACATTTGGGCTGTCGGAGTACAAGCGGAGAATCTTGGTATCTTGAACCAGAAGGGTCTCAACCGCAAGGTTCGATGTCAATTCTCCCGGCCCACTGGTGTCGCTGACACCGCCATATAGCACATCTTCGACTCCGTCAAAGCGAGCTTGGAGCGTCTGCAGCTCGATCATATCGACGTATTGCAATGTGAGACGTTATGTCATTTGTGCGCGTTCAATCGCTGAGCCGTGTTGCCATCCAGGTCATCGTTTCGACTACGATACGCCTATCGAAGAGACGGTCAGTGTGGAGACATTCTGCTTTGTCTACCTGGCTGACTGAGCATCATTTAGATGCAAGCTCTTCATGACGTAGTGAAGGCCGGATACGTCCGCTATATTGGCATGAGCTCGTGCTGGGCTTATCAGTGTATGTTCCGATTCCTTCGATACTACAACGATCTGCGCTCACGCCTCCCCGACAGTCGCTGCAATGCAGAGTACGATACCATTACACAGTACGAGAGGCTCCGACACTTATCGTGCATCTCCCGTATCCCACAGACTACGCAATCACCCACAACCTGACCCCATTCATCTCAATGCAAAACCACTACAGCTTGCTCTACCGCGAGGAGGAGCGAGAGATGTTCCCGACACTCAAGGTAAGTAGCACAACCATTTTGCTTGAACCAGGCCTGATGGAGCGCACCTCAGCAATTCAACGTTGGCGCGATCCCGTGGTCCCCGCTCGGACGAGGGCTGCTTACCCGTCCACTTGCCATCGACACCATCAGGAAGAAGACCGATGGGTAAGTCCACTGCCGACTTGACGTATCTTTGCTACGTTTCAGCTCACTTCGCATTTGCAGGTTCCTTCGGGCGTACGACATTCCATTCCTTCCCACCCTCCTTGAAAGGCACGTCCCGTCTTTCATTCTCTGCCGTATAGGAGGAAAAAGAAAGTTGAGGGTGTGACACTGCAGAGTCGAGGAGCTTGCGAAAAAGAAGGGTGTCAGCATGGCGCAAATTTCGACGGCGTGGATCATGGCCAGGCCGGGCGTCACCGCGCCCATCGTCGGAACGACCAGTCTCAAGAACCTCGAGGATATTATCGGTGCGTCTGCGTCTCCTTTGCTACCTGACTCAGAGGATTATCATGCGTCCACTCCTAAGCGAGAGCCCTAACGTTTGTACTGGTAGGGGCACTTGACGTCAAGCTCACGGAGGACGAGATGAAGTATCTCGAGGAGCCGTACAAACCCTTGAGCGTCCTGGGGCATGCCTAATGATGTAGCACAATTCACATTGTGCACTATACGCTGTTGATGATATTCTTCTCATGTACCTGCTTGGCATCTTACTGCCTGTATCCACCGTAGCGAATAATTGAAAGCGAATCCTACCTGAAGTACAGTGGTATAGAACGTCGTCACTTCAAAGCCATCCGCCCTGCCAAGGCAGGCAGAACCAAGTACTAAGCGCACAAGGGAGAACACGGCCCGAATGTCCGGTGATGCCTCGGGTTTTCCGTAGCAAGTTCTTGAAGTTGAAGTTCTTGAAGTTGTCGTCTTTCCACGAGCCTCTCAATCCCTCTCCGACATCATCATCTTTACCTACCGTATCACAGAAAGTATTTGAAGATCTTAGAACCTAGAAAAGGTATGATTCGAGATCAGCTGCGCTCATTGGACGTAAAAGCGAGCAAACACGCCGCATGTGTACACATGCACATGAGGCGCGTTGAATCTGGTTATTTAGCTCGAGTGTCCATTCGCTTTCCCAGCGAAGTTACCTAGGAAAGTCGAGCTTACTGAACCCACGTCAGATCCTACACATGCCCTCCGACTCGGTGAGTCGTCTCTACATATACTCGAACTCACGCCAACTCTAAATCCGTGATATACTAGGGATACCGATCAACGTCCACGACACGCAGAGACAAACGCAACACCGCGCTCTCCGCAGACTCATCAACGAAAGCCGAAGAATCTGCCATTTCGTCAAACGGGACTCAGACAAGGGATGCGAGCGATGCTTTTAATAAACTCATCAAGAGGATCGGGCAGAAAGACTCAGATGTGGATATGCCAGGTGCCAGCTCGTCTCGGAGAAGCGCATCTCTGAGCGACGACGGATCCGCCGCTATCCCAGGGCAAACACTACAACGCGATCCTGAGCTATGGTTTGAGGACGGGAACCTGGTGCTCGTGGCGGGCGGGGTTCAGTTCTGCGTATACAAGGGGCTCCTCACGTCGCAATCCGCCGTTTTTAAGGACATGCTTTCGCTTCCCCAACCCATCAGCGATGAAGCGGAGACGCATGACGACTCTTCCCCGAGTCGCGCGTCTGTGCACCTCTCCGACTCTCCAGAAGATCTCCGACATTTCCTGCGAGCCTTTACCAACGGAAAACTACGGTATGCTATGATTAACACGGTCGCCTTTCACCGAACCGTCGCTAACACTGAGCAAAGGGACGAGCCTGGATTCAACGAGGTCTCCGCCTGCATCAGGCTGGGCCACAAGTACCAATGCGAGGCTGTCGTCCAAAGCTACATCGACTACCTCAAGAAGTACTACGTCGACAACTTCGGCGCCTGGTGGGACGTCACCACATTCGACCCACCTAGGTTTCTCCCCATCCACCGCATCGGGACCGTCAACCTCGCCCGGCTCACCGGCACCGCCTCGCTCCTCCCCGTCGCGCTCATGGCGTGCTGCAAGCTCGGCCCCGAGCTTGGCGACGGCTTCGCGCGCGAGGACGGGACGCTTGAGACGCTCGCGTACGCGGACGTCGTGCGGTGCTTCGTCGGGAAGGCGCGGCTCACGGAGGCGTGCTTCGTCGCCGTGCACCGCGTGTTCCGCGACGTCGTCGCGGGTGGGTGCCAGCACCCGGCGGCGTGCAAGGGCGTGCTGCAGCGGTTGCTGCAGCAGGTGATCGAGAACGAGGAGCTCATGGAGGACATCCGCGCGCTGCACTTCGACGACGCGAAGACGGGGTATGTCGACGCGGTCGACGCGGCGCGCGCGCTGTGTGCGCGGTGCTACGAGATGGTGGGCGAGGCTGGGCGGCAGGACGAGCAGCGGCGCGAGATCTTCAGGAGGCTCCCGGAGATGATGGGCGTCGAGGTCGAGAACTGGGATGCGGGTGGGGATGCTGAGGATGAGGATATAAAATGGGAATCGGAAGATGCCTTGTGAACGTGATAATGCTGCGTATAATCTCGCTACCCTGTGCACAGTGCAGTGCAGAAAACTAATTGCGCTCATTCATACTTACAAGATCGGGCTAAGGCCGCTGAGCTATTTAATAGTAAGAGCCCGGGTCGCTGTGCGCGAAACTACCAGTGCCAGCAGTGGTAGTGTAGGCTTCCTGTTCTTCATGTTCTCCCGGTGTCCCGGTTGTTCGCTGCGTCGGATATGAGAAAGTTTTCCACGTGATACGCGTCCATATCTATTAGTATCGTCGTCGTCGTTGACGTCGTTGTCAAGCACCACGTCCTGACCTCTCCTCATCCCAGAATCTGCCCTTCTTAAACCCTAATTCTTTCGAGCGGTTTCAACCAAGCCGACCTAGACATGCATAATGGCGTAACAACAGACGTTCATGATACCAATCACCCTTGGGCTGAAACATCATCTACACAAGTTCTTACTAACACCGACATCCTCCATTACATTTTCACGTTTATATCTTCGATCTTCGACCTCAAATTCAGCTATAGAAGGTGTCTGGCACGGTGTGCGATAGTATGTCGTGCGTTCCATGAGCCGGCGATCCGAGTCTTGTGGAGAAACCTGAACAGTCTGCTTCCACTGTGGTACCTCCTGGCCCCGCCCGGCACCACGTTCCCTCCTTTCATGAGTGGAGATGCTGATATATTCAGCTATCTCCAGAAAGTGAGTGGACCCATTCCAATCATAACGCCCAGTGTCGTTCATGTCGTCTTCCAGATCAACTCCGTGCGGTTATACCTCGAACCAAGCCGATGGCGCCGCTTCCGTGAGCATGCCACCCATGTCCGTAGCATAATCCACGACGCACCCTCCGTTAGGTCTCCAACGTCACTCGATGTAACCAATCGCGAGGCAAGCGATCTTCTTGTGCAGTCTCTCATTGTCCAGAATGGCGGCAACACCCCCTGCTGCGAGCCATCACGTGGTGGCGGAGAGCTCCTGATGATGACACTCTCATCCCGCTTTTTACGTCGACGCTTCGTCACATAACCATTGGCTTTACAGGACCAAACGGAGCTGCACACATCCCATTGTTTCGCGAACTACGCGAAGCCTCCCCACTTCTGGAGAAGATCACCCTCTCCATATCAGAGGACCTCGTCATAGACCCTTCGAATTTGATCATCATCCAGGAGTTTGTCTGCTTTTCTCGCCTCCGAAAGCTTGAAGTAAACCGGGTCTCAGGCCCTGAAGCCTTCCACACCCTCGCTTCGATGCCTCACCTTACCAGTCTTAGGGTGTCTGACGTCTCTGGCGCATGGTTTGAAGCTGGCCATACAATTTCCTTCGGACACATCGAAGAGTTATTCCTGGCGGGAGACGTCCCTGCGCTCGTTGGCATTTTTAATTGTTTTTGTTTCCCGGCGCTGAAGGCTGCGAACATTTATTTCACCTCCTTGCAAGCCGTACCAGTCGCCCCCGAAGGCGTCACAGCATTCCTGTATCTATTCCACAACGCCGTATCCGCCAGCAGCCTCCACAGCCTCGAGCTGACCATAATGCCAGCGCAACCACCCGGGCGTGAGCTACCCGCAATCCGCGACCGACTTGCACCCATCCTTCCTCTCCGTGATTTACGCGCTTTCGTCCTCGGCGTATCTCGTACAATCGCCACGTTCGACGACGCGGACGTCGACGCGCTCGCGCGCGCGTGGCCCAACATGGAGCGCCTTTCCATCGGCCAAGGCTCCAAGGTGCCCGAGTCGATGACGAACGTGTCGTTCGACGCGCTGTACTGCCTCTACAGGTACTGTCCCCGCCTCGAGGAGCTGTCCATCCCCCGAATCCGTTGGCCCACGATTGGGGTGCACTCCGTCCCCGCCCCAATCCGAGATGGTTCTCAGGCTACCAGTGGGCCGCCAGGGACTCGGAAGCCTCACCCACTCCGACGCTTCACTGTTCGGGATGAGTACTTTGTGGAGACGATGCGCGCGGGATCGCCAGCGCCGGAGCTGTCGGATGAGGCCGCGGAGGCGATGGCGAGGTACATCCTCGACCTGTTTCCGCGGCTCGAGCCCGAGCAATACAAGAAAGCTGCCTCGGAGGCACGGAAAGCCTCGGATGCGGAGGCTAGGCAAAGGGGGAACCTGGAGTCGATAGTGCGCTTCGATGGGCGGTGGAGGCAGGTCTCTGGACTGGTGTATGTCCTTTGTTGCGCTCGCGACGGGCTTCCAACTTCAACTTGAAGTTAGGAGGGTTCGGCGTGGAGTCAATGCGACGGAGAAATACTTATGTGGTAGTTTGAAATGTGCATGGTGTCTATGTTTTGAGTGCGCTGGATTGGACTGCTCTTTCTCTAACCATCGAGCCGCGGCTGTCTTGCAGGTGCCAAAGCTCTCAGCCACTGGCAGTGGACGAGTCTGAAGGTATGTTCCGCTTGAGCCAGGGACAGACCAAAGGGGCAGTGCTGCGACTTACAGGTTCGTAGGCATGGTGCTTGATGTGGAACTCCGGAAATCCATGAGGACCGAAAACGATGCCCGATCAGGGGGGAGCAGCATACTTAAAGCGAGCCACAAGGGCCAACAAACGTTGAGCGCTTTTGCCTTCCTATCCTTTCATCGCTCAAGATTTTCTTCACCAGACTTACGCCTTCCCGAAGCCCGGTCAAAGTACTACGATACTGGCTTTCAACCTTGGGTAGAAATGACAGATCTTTATCGGCCAGCCTCTGCCCAAGTTCTCATCAACACCGACCTCCTCTACTGCATTTTTATTTTCGTGCCTCTAGATTCGCCCAGTGACCGCCTTGGAGACAGCTCTCTAGCGCGATGCGCTGCCGTTCGTCATGCATTCCACGAGCCTGCGGTCCGTGTTCTATGGAGAAACTTGGGCAGCCTGCTCCCGCTATGGCACCTTCTAGCCCCGCCCGACACCCCGTTTCCCTCTCCCAGAAGTCCGAACGGTCGTGATCTATTGCGTTATCTCCAGCAGGTAGGCAGACCTGTTCTCTATATAAGCAGCATAATTGGCTCATGTGTTTTGTCAGGTCAATTCCGGGCTGTTGGACCTCGATGCAGCACGATGGGACCGCTTTCTATGGCACGCCGCCCGAGTGCGTGGAATAGCCCATGGCCATGAAAAGTTTGACCGGCATACGATCTCAATAAATCAAGAGACTCGTCTTCTTGTCCAGTCCGTCGTCGTGCGCAATGGCGGAACCACCATCCTCCCGTTGCTGAAAACCGTAGAGTGTCGGGGACCATATCCAGGCAGTGACGCTCTCGTCCCGTTCTTCACCACGACGCTTCGTCAGGCAACCTTCGACTTCCGAGGGAGCGAGGAAGAACATATCCCGTTGCTTCGTACACTGCGCACATCCTCCCCAATTCTCGAGAAAATGGTCGTCTTCAATTACTGCGCCGAACGCCCGTCGTGGCTGTACGTCCAACGCCCATCGTTGATCATCCCAGAGCTAGCTCGTTTTTCTCGCCTCCGCGAGCTTTACATTCTGCACATTGAAGCTATTGATGGCGCGGACGC
Organism: Ganoderma sinense ZZ0214-1; assembly: GCA_002760635.1. Lineage (NCBI taxonomy): Eukaryota > Fungi > Basidiomycota > Agaricomycetes > Polyporales > Polyporaceae > Ganoderma > Ganoderma sinense. The sequence goes on from AYKW01000045.1 coordinate 1,969,696, forward strand.
CTTCCAAGCTCTCGTCGCGATGCCCAGCCTGACAAGACTTACCATACGCAAAATCGTCGGCCCGTGGGTCGAACTTGGCCGCCGTGCGATCTCGGCACGAAACCTCCGCGAGCTCTCTGTCACTGGAGGTTCGCCCGTGCTTTCCGACCTCTTCCGTCTCACCCGCTTTGAAACGTTGAAGAGCGCGACAATCCATATCATCTCTTGCGAGGACGAGACAGTCTCAGGGGACGACCTCACCGCCTTCCTATCTCTCTTCCACAACGCCGTCTCCACAAGTGACCTCGAGAGCTTCGAGTGCACGCTAACATCCCTGATGCTTCCGCAGGAGGGCGAAGAGCCCGCCCTCTGCGACGTCGTCGCGCCCCTCCTCGCCATCCGTGGCCTGCGCTCCTTCAGCTTCTACGCGGTCTGCAACTTCTCCAGAGTCGACGACGCGGCCGCCGAGGTCTTTGCAAGCGCATGGCCGCGGCTGGAGCGTCTTTGCGTCTGCTCCGGCCTGTCCAACGATTCCGGCCTGTCGCTCAACGCGTTGCGCCACCTCCACAGGCACTGCGCCGACCTCAAGGAGCTGTGCATCTCCCGTCTCTGGCTCCCCGTCATCGGGGTCAATTCGATCCCTCCCCCTCCATGCCTCGATCCCTCGCCATCTCATCCCCTTCAACACATGTATATAAAAACCTCAGAGACATACGACGTGGTCGACGGGCGGGCCGCGGAACCCAGTTTCTCGGACGAGCACGCCGAGGCCACGGCGCGGTACCTCCTCGACTTGTTCCCGCGCCTCGGGCCTAGGCGGCACAAGCACGAGCTGGAGGATATGATGTCGAGCTCAGGCCGCGAACGGACGGAAGAGTCGGCCGCGCTGTCACGGTGGGGGAGGCACAAGTTCGGGGGCCGGTGGATGAAGATCGTCGGGCACATACGCGCGATGCGTTCTGCATCGGGAGAGGGGCTTCAGCTGTAGTGTAAATACCATGTTGATGTCGTCGCGGGCGCACAGCAGAGCCTGTAGGAAGCGATTGGAGAGAGAATCCATGATGAAGACTCACGGAGTCCGAACTCCAACACAAGACGCTACTAGGTCGACACAGAAACGACGTGTTTCCCACCAGCCAGGTGGAGCGCATCACCACGGCTCACCGCCTGCGCCCTCCCATTGACCGAGGCCCTTCCACCCACCGGCACTTTCACAACTCCAGTCGTCCCCTCCGGAATGTCGATGTCGAGCGTGAACGTATGCTTCTGCGAAGACCACTTGACGCCGAACCATCCGAGCGGCGTCGTGAACCCTCCTTCCGCCGCATCGAGCCCGGACAGATGCGGCGCGACCTGCCACGTCTGTCCTTGGGGCGAGGTGACGGTGAGCCCGAGGACGTAGTACGTCAGCGCCGACGTCGGTCCGGAGCTCCAGCCGTGCGCGTGGCTCGTGTACGCGGGGTCGTAGTTGTACCCGCGGTAGCTACGGTAGCTGTCCGTGGCATTCCTCCGTCAGTGAAGAGGTCCAAACGAATAAGCAAGAAGAGAAAAGGGAAAGGACGGCGGACGTACTAGAGAGAGCCGTTAGCGGTGAAGCCCTCGAGCAGCGTCGACTGCACGCTGAGGTTCGTGTAGAGCATATAGCCCCACTCCCGCCGGAGGAGGTCCATCGCGCGCTCGTCGTTCCCAGACTCGAAGTGTGCTTGGAGCTACGTCGCACACCGGTTAGTCTAGGGAATATTCTCTTCGACCAGCCCTTGTGTTACTCACTTCCAGCCCGCTGATGAAGGGCGTGATCGTGTCCGGGAGCTCCGGCGCGACCGGCCCGAGGTCGTTCCAGTTCCGCGCTAAGCCCTTGCTGACGGAGTCTGCCTGCTCTGGAGATGTCGTAAGGTCGTACAGGACGGCCATGGAGTTCGCGTCCTGCGGGCAGAGCGTAGTGGTGTCGTTATCACGGTACATTCCCGCGCTCGGGAGCCAGAAGACGTCGTTGAAGCGCCCTTTGAGGTTCGTCGCGTTCGTTGTCCAGGCAGAGGACAGTGTGGTATTGTTGACGTGGGACGCGAGGTCTGCCGCTGTTATTAGGACCTATCCAAGACGTGAATTGCTCGTGAGAGTCGCTATCCAAAAGATTGACTAGTATATGGCTTACTCGGTACAGAAGAGCGTTACCCTCCGCATTGATCCCTCCCCCACCAAGCCTTGCCCAGTCCCTTAGCCCAGTAACGTTCATCAGACCTTCCGGCCCTACCTTCCCCTCAAGGAACGCGACGGCCTTTGTGTAATTCGCCCAGACCGTCTGCAACCATGCGTCGTCGCCCGAGTACAGGTAGTAGTTGTACGTCCCGATGAGCGTCCATGCGTGGTAGGTATCGCTGCCCAACTGGCTGAGTGGCGGGCCGGACTCCGGGAGCGCTCCGGTGATGGGGTCAATCGCGGCGAACATAGTCGAGAGAGCGTTCCGGGTCGGAAGAAGGTCGTTCGTGGAGACGAACTGGGTCGGGACTGCTATACCCATGTCACCTACACAAGATGAGATTTAGGGATGTCGGAGAGGCATTTACGAACACCGGAGTGTGAAAGGCTGACCTGGCCAGACTGCTCTGTCACGCTTGGCACCATCCACGATGATTGGTCCGGCGACCCCAAGGGTGGCGTTGTTTGCCCAACCTTATGGGCACAGTGTCAGACCGAATCCTGTTAGAAATTTTTTAAAAAAAGGAGCTTACCTGGGGATCTGACCATAGGAATTTGCCTTCCAGTGTGCAAGGGTACGGTATTGGTTTGAACCGTGTATGCTCCGGCATACCACAACTTATGATGCGTCAGTAACAAGCACGGCGCGTCAAACGGTGAACTACCTTGGTTAAAAAGTTTTTGTCGTGGTAGACAGGGTCAGATGCGGAGAAATAGCCACTGTAGTCCCGTAGGTTGGAGATATGGGGAGCGAAGGAGATGGCGCAAGAAACGTTCGAGATCGTGACAGGGTCATCCGAGGTCGAGACTACCGTCAAGAAGCGATACCCGCCACGCAGCCTCTCAGCAGGTTGCGTCCAGAAACCAGATGGAAGAGGAGATGGCACTTCAAGAACGCCATCGTATGATTGGTTGGCGGAAGGGTACGTGGAGTCGTCAGAAGTGAGAGGGCTGATGAACATAGGCGACTCGGTGAACGACAGCGCGATGGACGATGCACTCGAAACATTATCGAAGTTCAAGGAGACAAGTCCTCCAACCTGCAAGACGCATTAGCGTTGATCCAGCTGGGCGACATAATTGGCGTACTCACCTCAATACCAAAGTCCAGCGCAACCCAAGAGCCATTGCCAACGATCGTCGCGCTACCTTTTGAGACCAGATTTTGTACGTTGTATGCTGTGCCAGAGACCTCTTTCACGGAAGTAGGAAAGACAGTTCGGCTTTTCGGGGCGTAGTTGAAGGCATCCCACGGACCAGCAGGAGCAGATGCCCCGGCAAAGGTCAGAGCACCCAAGCAGAAGAGGAGCCTTGAGGTCATGGTGTTACGAAGGGTCGCCAGGGACATCTTGGGGTGCTTATATGTTGCCGCCAATGCTCCGAGCACTCGCGAGCTTATACGTACGGCGAAGCAGCGGGGAGTATCACGAGGAGGTCGGGCGGGCCGCGGTTAAGCACGGTCTGGTCTGCTGAACGGGTGTAAAGTAGCGAGAATCAGACCTTTGAGTATTCCACGAACAGAACAGGTCCCAGTGTGCCCCGTCGGATATTTTGTGGCCAGGGGGTGTTCTTGTAGCCGAGGTCTTGGGTCAGGCAGAACGGCATCGCGGTCAGGTGGCAGAGAGCAGGCATCTGAGGAGCGCCGTTACCCCAAAGTTAGACTGACATGAGGGCCATGGTGGTGATATCAAGAGCAACACAGAGGAGAACATTGAAACAGGTTGCAGGTCATGGCATCGTCGTCGTCGTCGAAACGTTGAAACGTTGAAGACGCCGTCGCGACGTTGGTCTTGCGCGAGGCGCGCAGGGCCAGTCGCGCTCACACGCACTGCTCCTTGACCGTTGCCTCAACTGCCACTAGAAAGCTCATACATGTACTTCCTGTCCTAATCCTAGACTCTACAATGGCGACATCTGGATCCGTCTGGAGGCTATTGCTCATAGGGCTGGTATTCCACCTGGTCTACATCGGGACTGTCTTCGACTGCTACTTCACAAGTCCGGTGGTACATGGCATGCAACAACATTCCCTCGGCCGTGCGGAGGCAAAACGCCTGGTGCTCATAGTGGGTGCGCTACAGTCCGTATTTCGTCTGAGTGGCACCACGTTGACGGTTCAGGGAAGGCGATGGGTTGCGTGCGGACCTCCTGCTTGCGAAGAACGGGTTCCCTATGATCCCTGACTCCCCCGAGGTTGTCGCGCCTCGCCTGCGGTCAATCATCGAGAAGAGGGGCGCATTTGGGATATCACACACCCGTGTACCAACGGAAAGTAGACCGGGACATGTTGCGCTCATCGGTACGTCTTCAATTTCAGCGCGCAGCCCCCTTGTTGAGGACTTGAGGCCAGGTGGGATGTACGAGGATGTATCTGCTGTGTCAAAGGTACGCCCTGAATCTACTATCATGAAGCTAGGGAATAATGGAGGGTACAGGGATGGAAAACCAACCCCGTGAGTTATGCCGTCTCCCCGTGGAGATGAACATGCGTCCTTGAACTCTCCTTAGGTAGATTTCGACTCCGTCTTTAACCAATCTAGCGCGACCTTTTCATTCGGCTCTCCAGATATCCTCCCCATGTTCGCGCGTGGCGCGACGCCTGGAAAGGTTGAGATGTGGTGTTACGACGAGGATGAGGAAGACTTTACTAAAGGTGCGCTGTTTGCGTATATCTAGCGCGCATATACTTCAACCCATCTCCCGTAGACGCGACCGCGCTGGACGTATGGGTCCTAGACCAGCTTCGGACTCTTTTCCACAATGCTACATCAGACACGATCCTCGATGCGCGCCTTCGGGGCGAACAAACGGTGTTCTTCCTCCATCTGCTAGGACTAGATACTACAGGACACTCCTACCGTCCTCATTCGAAAGAATACATGACGAACATCCAAGTAGTGGACGAGATCGTGAAACAGACAGAGGAGCTCTTCCTCGAGTTCTACAAGGACGAGGAGACGGCCTTCGTCTTCACCGCGGACCACGGCATGTCGAAGATCGGGAACCACGGTGACGGCGGTGAGGTCCGCACCTATTACTGTACGCAATCGCCCTTGGCTTATGTATGCCTGTCTCTCCGTAGATCCCGACAACACACGAACCCCACTGATCGTTTGGGGCAAGGGCGTGCGTGGGCCTCTCCCAGACAGCACCCCGTCCTCGCATGACCAGTACTCGGAGCCGTTCGGTCTGACGCATCTGTTCCGCCGCGACGTTGAGCAGGCAGACGTCGCTGCGCTCATGTCTGCACTGATTGGCGCGAACTGGCCCATCAACTCCGTAGGCGTCTTACCTGACGTCGATCCAACCAAGCCCGGATATTTACTCGCAAAGGAGGGCGAGAAAGCGCAAGCTGAAGTAGCTCTGGTAAACGCGAAGGTTATACTGGAACACTATCGGGTCAAGCATGGTATGGGGCTGTTTTCCCTTGTTCTTCGTTTGCATCGCTGCTCACGACCTGGTAGTCGAGAAGAAGACCCATTCCCTCTTCTACCGACCATACTCGTACTTCAAACGCGTTGAGGATACCGAGGAGGTTCCTGGACAGAACGCTGTCGCCGTTATCGAAGACCTAATTCATCATGGGAACTACCGCGAAGCTCGCCTTCTCGCCAAAGAGTTCATATCTCAGACACTCGAGGGCCTCCGCTACTTGCAGACGTCAGTCTTGTTCTCCAGTCCTATCATCAGCCATACTAAATCGGTCTTGTAGATACGACCGCACGATGATTCAAGGTATCGTCATCGCCGCGTACCTCGGCTGGATCGCGTTCGGTGCTGTATCGATCCTCCTGCCATTGGTCACGTCTGTCTCTCAAAACGCTCTACCCTTCCACCTCGCCGCGACGTCCGTTCTGGCTGGGTTCTGGGCTCTCTTCGCTAAACAGAAATCGCCGTGGACATTTTACATCTACATCCTCTTCCCGTGCTATTTCTGGGACCAGGTCCTAGTTCGCGCCAGTTCGCCTCTGCTCACATACGTCAGGCAAGGTGCAGCCGGATCCGTCGTCGGCCCGGTCGTCCGCGGCCTACTTGTCTTCGCTGCATTGCAGAGCATGGTGGTAGGTCTGGTGGTGATGCTCCGCCCTACCGCATATTAACCTCCCTGCATAGGCTGGATATACCCATAGGTCGATCTGGAGCGCGTGGTTCGCCGTGATTGGTATTCTGTGGCCACTGTTCTCGTGGCCGAGCGAAGTCAGGTCGAGACATTGGCAGCTACTGCTCGGGTGGTCCGCATGTTGTCTGGCAACTGCTGTGTTCCCGCTCCTGAATGTGCACCAGGAAGAGAACCTGGTAGGCATGTCAGTGCCTCTCTCATGTTATGTGTCGTGTACTGTGGTTCTGATTCTTCAGCACAGCACTTCCGGGGCACTTGTGATATACCTTATAGGAGTTGCCGGGATCCGAACATTCAAGTTCCCTGACCCTCAAGGCACGCGATTGTTCAAGACTATCTCGTTCATATTGGTGAGTGCTTCGTTTATAAAATGTTGAGTCTCGGGATGCTGAAAAATGTTTCAGCTCAACGGCCTTGGCTGGAGCGTCATCCTAGTGAACCTTGTTGTGCGAGATCTCCGCGACAAGAAGGGCGTACTGCCCGTATTCCGAATCATCGGATGGGCTCTCTTCCGTATGTCATTCTGCGCTTCTCCTTTCCTTGCATGCGTATTTATCAAACCACATGCAGTGAGCACCGCCCTGGTCCCCTTTGTCCTCCGAGTCGGGAGAAGCAACCCGCATGCGCGTCTTCTGAGCTTCTTCCTCGGCTTTAGCGTGTGCTTTATCTGGCTCGCGATCGGGTTCGAGGGTCTGTTCTATGTCTCGTACTCCCTTACTCTGTGTTTGTGGGTCGAGGTCGAGTCGGCTCTGCGGAAGCACGCACATGCAAAGTCGAGCACGAACGGGACCGCACGCCCTCCTATTATCGCCATCAATAAGCAGGACGCAGGCGCGTATCGACCCAAGGCGGACGATCTGCGCATTGCGGCGTTCTTCCTGTTCTTCGTCCAAGTCGCGTTCTTCGGAACTGGAAAGTGAGTGTCTATGCAAAATGCAGCCCGACCCTAGCCTTGAATTGACGATGCCGTGTCATCGCAGTGTGGCGTCCATATCGTGAGTTTCTGTCCTTCCAACTACACCAGATATCCGTTTCTCACGTCCGGCACAGCTCGTTCTACCTGGAACCCGTATATCGCCTTGTTCCCGTATTTAACCCGTTCCTCATGGCTGCGCTACTCGTACGAAGCTCCACTTACCGCCCTTTCCTTGTTGCGTTCTGACAGTCCGCTGTTCCGCTGCCCGCAGATCTTCAAGATCGTGTCGCCGTACATCATCCTCGCCATCGCCTTCTCCATTCTCAACGCGCGCCTCGACCTGCCGCCATTCAGTCTGTTCCTCGTCGCGCTTACTCTCACAGACAGTACGTCAACCCTCTTGTACTCCTTGTTATTCGAACCGTTGCTGACTGCGGGCCACAGTCATGACGATCACGTTCTTCTTGAACGTCACTGACACCGGGTCGTGGCTGGAGATCGGGCAGACGATCAGCTTCTTCTGCATCAGCTCCTTGCTTTTAGTCTGGTCCGCAGGTATCTGTGCGGTCGGCGAGGTGCTTATGGCTGGGCAACCGCGAGGCAATGCAACAGTGAGCGCTGACGGCGATAGGAATAAAGTTGAGTGAGTGGTCGTGCTGTGCTTATACCAGATTGGCTGGCTATGGCGTCTGTGCAACTGGCAGTCACCTGGCAATATACATTTACCACACGGTGCCTTCAAGGCACATTTGCGTGTCATACATTCGGAGCAGGTTACTCCAAGCATGTGTTGAATCCCTGATGTCGGAATGTGTTTGTTGCTGGAGAATGACACTCCAGATATTCTCCCGAGTGAGCACGAATGTCACGCTGATCCTTCTTTAAGTTACTCGGTGCTGGATCCACCTGGGATCACCCTACCAGATACCCGCCCGTGCATGGGTGTCCTCGTATTACCAACTATCATAGAACTCTATCAAGACTGTCATGAGGAAGACATATATGACCACTGGGACCTCCGCGGTCTGCCTCATCGATTGTTACACGTGCGCACCCCCTCGGCCTCCCCCATTCTACCGTAACACGCATCATGGCGTGTCCCCTTTCCCCATCTCTCAACCCTTCTTCCGCTCTCACTATGCTTCCAGAGTTTCCCTGCCCGAATCTTCCCGTGGAAATCATAGAGCACATCATCGACATGTTCAGCGCTGACAAAGGGACCCTTTCCAAAGTTTCTCGATGCTGTCGCACGTTCCTACCCCGCTGCCGGTATCATCTCTTCGCCCGCATCTACCTCCGTACGATGGATCAGATTCGTTCTATCGGAGAGTTCCTCGGCCACCGGCCGTGGCTGCATTCTTTGATTCAGCAAGTGGTGATCAATATCTCACCCCCGGAACTGTTTCGCACTCAGAATCAAGAACAGCTCGCATCGGCATTGGCGATGGTCGTTCCATTAGCCCTCTTCAAGTTGCCAAATCTTACACGCTGGGGGATTTCGAACTACCGGCCACCCACCCGAGGGTTCTCATTGAACCGCTCAGCGTCAGCCGGGTTTGGATACCATGGAATCCACATCAGGACCTTAACCCTCAAACACGTCGATTTCCCTAGTCTCGCCGACTTCGGACGCCTTCTCCTCGCCTTTCAGAACATTCAAGACCTCGATTGTTCAGCGTGTGGAATTACAAGAAAAGAGCCTAGCCCTGGAGACGATTTGATGCAACAGCGTCTCACCAAGCGACTTCGCTTGACCCGTTTATCTGTGAGTGTTCTCCATCTAACGGGATCATATCCGATGCTTTGATAACTGACACCAATCGTGGTAATGTAGACATCCATGGATGAGTTTGGCAGGGTCTTGCTGCAGACGTCGCATGCCACCCTAGAACATGTTGCATTATCTTGTCCACTTGATGAAACACAGGAGAACATCATCGAAGGTGCAGCCTGAATAAAACGCCTGCTTGAGACAGTTTTAACCATTTTTCTTATTCAGCAATATCCCAATTTTCATGCCTGAAGTCTTGGTCCCTCGAAATCACTGTTCAAAAACTAGAATTTATTGACTCAGGCTTCACACGACGAACCTTTACATTCCTCGAGAACATTCAGCATCTCGAGATAAAGGCCCCACACAGGGTTGATGTGACTGTCGTAGTGAGATGCTACGACTTACCACACAAGTTCTATGACTTTCTTTTCCATCGTGCCATGCCAGACCTCTGCCACAAACTCGAAGGAACATTACTCCACTCCTCTCTCCAACCCACCTTGTTCCTACGAGCCTTGGGTCGAAGCACCACCTATCCCACAACTTCATACAGGACCCATCTCTGGAAGGCGCGTTTTCAGACACTGTTTCCCAACCTACACCAACAATTTCGACTTGGGATAGAGTGTCCAGAAGTCTTCGGTAAGTTCAAGCTGTTCGTTATAGCAACGCCAATCGATCCAACTCATCTCGGCTTACAGGGGACTCGTTGCAACGCCACGAAGGCCCGATATCGACACTTGTCGCTTCTCCCGTTGGACTCTGGTTTGCAAGCGGATCAAAGGACTCCACCATAATCATTTGGGATTCCAGGACAGGCGCCATTGTCTACTATTGGCCCGCACACAAGGGGTCCGTCTACAGCCTCGCCTTCTCTCCCGACGGTCGCTACCTCTGCTCCACCGGACACGACAGAACACCCAAGATTTGGGACCTCGACTCTAGCGCAGCGCTTGTCACGACCCTCGTGGGTCACACAGCTATTGTCCGTCACTGCGCCTGGTCCTCGTCCGGTGCCCTTCTTGCGACGGGCTCCGACGATGGGTCTGTTCGACTCTGGGACGGTGCATGTGCACGCGGCGGCGTATGCCAGCAGATTTCTCTCGTGAACAGACCACGTTCGGGGTCCACCGTCACGGTCTCCACTGTCCAGTTCTCCCCGGATGGCTCCTGGCTTTTCGCAGTTTACGAACCTCCTACCAAGCATGCAGGTCGCGGTGATTTCCATCTTTGGCACTTCATGGGATCCCGCCGTTCTATCCGGAAGGACTTCGGGTGGTCTTCCACTGTCACCACCGCTGCTTTCAGCCCTTCAAGTCACAAACTTGCCACTTTTTCTCTCAATGCCGAGTCTATATGCCTCTGGGACCTCACGACGGAAACGTTGCTGGTCGTGATGCCATTACCCAACCTCGAACTGAACGTGCAAGTGGACAATATTTTGTTCTCACCTGACGGATGCTCCATCTTGACAATGCGGTGTCCCACGCCTTTTTACAAATGTCTAGAACTCTGGGATTCTGAGAGTGGGAGGCTGCGCTCAATTTTAGATGCCAGTCATGCCAGGGATCGCACCACTCAATCCCCTTGTTTCTCCCCGGATGGGAAGTACGTTGTTGGCATTGCCAAGTCCACGAAGATCCCCGATGAAATTGCTATGTGGAAAACAAGTGACGGTTCACGTAGTAGGGCAATACTTGCAAAGGACGAAGCCGTGGCTTTTTTCGCTTTCAGTGCTGATGGACGTAGTGTAGCATATGTAAGTAACTTCTACGAAGTGAGATTTCAGAACTGTGACTTTCTGTAACTTTATTAGCACTCATGATGACGCACCTGTACTCTAAGCAGTTCTCGCTCTGCAACAAATCTAAACACCATGCACCGGACTCGGACAAGTTATCCCTACTCACAATTTACTACGTCCCGATTTTGCCGTAGTTCTCCGCCATCTCCGCATGGTGATTCAGGTGTCACCATTCACCCAGAGCCAAATGCACAGTCGACGCTGGAATTAAAGACACCAACTCGAGCTCGCTACCGCACCGGGCCGACTGGAGTAATAACACCGAGATAATCGGTGACATCTCTAACGTTCTGCTGGGCAGGGCAGTGCGTATCACGGATTCGATCGGCGTGGATGAGGGAGACTTGGAGCAGGCTTTCCCGCACGGGAACTTGAAGGAAGGGCCGCTTCGGGCTGGGGAGAGGGACTTGCTCAGATTGGGGGGGAGGGGAGCGAGAACGAGGCGGGCCAAATGCAAGTCTGCTGGGGCACGAACATGCCTGCTGACGAGACTGAGTTGCTGTGGTGTCCAGATTCCAGCATAATGTCACCGGACTCTGGCTTCGATAGAGAGGGAAACTTCAAGAGGCCTCTATCCTTCAAGAGCATACTGCGTTCCTCCATAGTCGCCGGTTTGGAAGGTCCCAGAGTTCACAACATACCCCACCCGCCCCGCCATAGTGTATATGGTAGTCCAAAATCTTCCGCCGTGTCCCTGTTCAGGATATCTCAGTATCCTAGGAAAACGTCGTGCCAGGACGTCGCATGAGATAGATCAAATACCTAAGTAAAACACAAATTGTACTTGGATACCGAGGCTTCATAGAGCCTTCAAGTGTGTGGCTTGATGGAGGGTCATGAGACCGCGACTTGCAGTGACAATGGACACGGTATGTGAAACTCACGAAACGTACTATGACGGATTGACCAATTCGAAGCCGTTGCCCCACCTAACGCCTTGTCTCTGTGGAGGCAATTCCCAAATAAAGCGAACCCAATGCGATAGTACGACTTGAGAATAACGCACTTACACGCGGCCACATAACGCCGTCTGACGTTCCTGATCGATGGTTGCCGTTGCCAATGCCTCCCCACCTGGCAGTCGAGTCAGAACTCGAATTCAAAATCCCAATGCCCGCTCAATTGCATCCACAACCGCCTTCCCACTGTATTCCCAAACGAACACCACCCCCGCTCGACCGGTGTCTCTGCATCCAAACCCCAGAAAATAAACCACTCACCGCCAAAACCCACAGTCCCCAGCGATGGCCACCGAGAACCGCGCAACAGCGACACAAACTCTGACCCCGACCGAGCTCAAGTCGATCGTCGAGGCCGGCTATGACGCCATCGCGCCAAAGTACCTCGCCTGGTCCGCCCCGCGGCCCACGACGACGCGTGCAAGTTACGTCGCCCAGCTCCTCGACCTCCTCGCACCCGGCGCATCCGTCCTTGAACTTGGATGCGGCGCGGGCGTGCCCACAACGCAGACGATCGCCACACACGAAAAGCGGCTGTGCGTCACCGGCGTCGACATCAGCGCAGCCCAGGTCGCCCTCGCACGCGAGCATGTCTGCGCTCCAGACGAAGGAGGGAAGGGGAATGAGGGCAGGATCGCGTTCGTGCATGCGGACATGACCAAGCTCGAGTACCCGGAGGGGAGCTTCGACGCCGTCCTCGCCTTCTACTCCATCTTCCACCTCCCGCGGGAGGAGCAGCCACAGATGGTCGGACGCATGGTCGGGTGGCTGAAGCCCGGGGGATACCTTCTGCTGAACATGCGGACGGAGGAGGGCGACTTTATGAGCGAGGACTGGATGGGGGCGCAGATGTTCTCCAGTGGGATCGGGGTGGAGGGAAACCGGAGGGCGTTCGAGGAGCACGGGAAGGGGCTGAAGATCCTGGCGGACGAAGTCGCAACGGAGATGGTTGGGCGGTTCGAGGAGACGTTCCATTGGGTGTTCGCGATGAAGGAGTAGGGCGAGGAAGCGATGAACAGAGAGGACGAGACACAGGTTCGAGAAGAAGTGGGATGTAGGACAAACGTGCTGTACCTTGTACTGTTAGACGACATTCCTTGCACTTCAAGTGGTCGCAATGCATTTCTAAGATGCGTCTTCAGCCTCAGTCGTCGTGGTAAAGAAGAAACATACATATGTCCACCATGCTGATATCGCGGTCCTAGTCGCATAAATATAAGCTAACACACCTGTCGCACCCTCGCGGGCCCTCGCGCATCCACCCTTTCAGCTCCTACAACCCCTCTGTTTCTTCGAGAAACCCGAACGATGAGACATTCGACCGATGGAGGCAGAGCCTCAGCCTAGCAGTGCTTTGGACAGCGGAGACAGAAATCTCAGTGCAGGATATTTCCAGATATATGCGCCAGTTGCATGAGAAAAAGGTGTGTAGATTGCGAAGAGCGTCGAAGGTCAGGGGGTGGGACATGCCCACGGTCGAGGTGACGCTGAACGGGCAACAGCAGGCGGCCAATCAGCGTCGGCGCAGTGACCAGGCGCGTCGTGTCACAGCACATGACTCTTGGTCACACGAATTCCACGCGATGACGCGTCGCAGGGCGTCACCGCTGTCGCTTTGCCGCCTGCTGCCATGCCACCATGACCGACGATCCGCGCTCCCCCAAGCGTCCTCGCCTTTCCGTCAGCCCTCGCGCGATCCTCATTGTCAGCCCTGGAGATTCGTCTGGCTCCGAGAGTGACGCCGCTGGCGAGGAAAAGTATACGCGCGATCTCGACTTCTGGCTCGATGATGGCAACCTCATCCTCCTCGCCGGCCGCTCCGCCTTCCGCGTATATCGCGGTCTCCTCGTGAAGAACTCTCCTGTTTTCGCCGACATGTTCACCACGGGCTCCGCCGGCGCGACCGAGACGTTCGACAACTGTCCTGTCGTCCGCCTAGCCGATCACCCCCAGAATCTCAGAGACTTTCTCCAATACCTTATGCCATGCTCCGCGCTCGTGTCAGTGGTCAGGCATCCTGTCACCGTTTACGTTTCTCATTTCCGTCCCGTCTAATCCCAGGCTGGTAGAGGAGGTCCCCGAGTGTCGCTTCGAGCAACTCCACGCCGCCTTCCATCTCGCCCACAAATACCAGTGCCAGGACGTCGAGGCCCGTATCCTCTTCGTCCTCAAGAAGTTTTATACCTCCAACTTCAACGACCACGATCGGTACGCCACGTCAAAATATACTCTCGTCCCTCCCCCACCGCAAGCCGCCATCGCCGCCGTCAACATCGCACGCCTGACAAGCACGCTCTCAATGCTTCCCTTCGCGCTCTACCTTGTGTGCACCCTCGAGGGCCGTGCGGTCGACGGGTATGAGCGGCGCGACGGATCCGCTGAGCACCTCTCCGCCGAGGACCTCAAGCTCTGCATGAACGCGCGCGGGACCCTCGCATGGGAGCTAGCCGCTCTCACCAAAACCGTGTTTTCGTCGACGGAGTACCCGAGCTTGCAGTGCATGCACCCTGACTCGTGTGTCGTCGCGGAGGATACGATGTTCTGTGAGACGCAAGAGAGCGTACCGGGAGGGTGCGATGTCCTGGAGTCGTACCGCGAGTCGGTTGATGAGTGGGCGAAGGCATACGGGATGTGCAAGGGGTGCAAGAGGAAGCTGCTGGCGCGGGACAGAGAGGAACGGAGGAAGATGTGGATAAAGTTGCCGGGCGTGTTCGGGTTCACGGTCCAGGCCTGCGGTTTTACGAATGTGGACGAATGAGATCTGTACCCATCTAGACTCGACGAGATACACCGTAACCTCATGCAGAGTGAAGACCGCTTCAGATCTCTTCGCAGCGAACGTTCAATGGGGAAAAGTACGCTTTGTAAAAATCATCGGGCTTATGTCCTCCCCGAAGGGAGGGGTATGAGGAGGATTTGAAGCTTTGAAGTGTCGGAGGGGTCGGCGCAAACTTCGCCGGCACGGGCGCCTGAGTGCATCTGCGTCTCTGCGCTAGACCACCACGGGCCTCTTGCTTCCTCCTGAGTTCTCAACACGTCCTGGATGGCAATGGTCCCACGAGCCCCCAGCAAGCTCGAGGATCCGTATCTACAACTATCCCCGGCGGCCACACCACGGCCGCTCACGCAGCCTGAGCCCATTCCTCAGGCCTCAGGCCTCACGTGCATGGCCTATCGGCTTGTTTCCTTTGAACCAGTGAACATGTATGTATACCTCCTAGCGCATTGCACACCGTATTGACCATACCACCAGCAGGAAGCTTCGAATGACCATTGACACGCGACGGCCGGGCCAGCTCCCGTTGTGCTGCGTGCCCATGATGTTCTACGTCAGGTCTTGGAAGGCAATTCATGCGGAGGATATCTTACGGCGGTTTCTAATCTGCCGTGTGCTTTGTGAGTCTCCCTTGTGCCCTCTTCCGAGAAATACATTCCTTTCCGATCCTCGTTGGCGACTCTCCGCACTCCCTAGGGTCCCGGAGCCGAACCTCTCGGCATCCGGTTTCTTTGCCCTCGTGAGTACCTCTCCTTCCTCCGCCTCTACACGGCGAGTAGCCAGCCCGTAAGACAATCTCTCCTCTCCGTTGGTGCATGAAGAGCCGGGAGTTCATCACGCTAGCTTCGGATGCGCGCCTTGTCCACGACCATACATCGCGCAGTTCATCCAAGGGAGTGGGGACCTTTTCGATGGCCGTGGTCGACACCTGCGAGCTCCCAGCCTGGCAGTCACAGACGCGTAGCATCACGGCACGTGATCGGCGTCACGCGAATGACGCGTCGCCGCGACGCACGCCACTCCCTCAATCGTCGCAATCCCCATCTCCGTTACTACCGTCTCCTACTGCGCACACGTATCATGGAGTCTTCCCCATCCCCATCCCTCATTCCTTTGCCCCCTCTCGTATTGCTCGAAGAGCTTCTCTATCCCAGGCTTCCCGTAGAAGTCATCGAACGCATTATCGACATGTCCAGCGCCGATACGAAAACTCTGTCCGACATTTCTCAGTCCTGTCGCACTCTCCTAACCCGCTCTCGCCTCCGCCTCTTCGTCCGCATCCACATCCGTACCATGCAGCAGATGCGTGCTGTCGGAGACTTCCTCGACCACCGCCCGTGGCTGCATTCTTTGATTCAGCGAGTGGCGATCGGCCCCTCCAACGGTGTTGACTCGTCTCCCATTCCGGATCGAGAACAGCTCGCGTTGGCGATGGTCGTCCCATTGCCCCTCTTCAAGTTGCCAAATCTCACCCACTGGGAGATTTTGTTCGACCGGCCATCCGGGGGCCCAACGCTCTCGTTAAATCGCTCAGCGTCTTCCGGGTTTGGGTACTACGGAATCCACATCCGGACCTTAACCCTCAAACACGTCCATTTCCCCAGTCTCGCCGACTTCGGACGCCTTCTCCTCGCCTTTTCGAACATTCGAGACCTGGAATATTCAGAATGCAAAATTGCGAGGGAGGAGTCTAGCACTGGGGACGATGTGATTCAACAGCGTCTCGCCGAGCGACTTTGCTTGACCTGCTTGTCTGTGAGTGTTCTCACCTTACTATCCAATGTTTTGGTGACTGATACCAACCGTGGGCATGTAGGCATCCGTGGATGAGTTGGGCAGGGCGTTGTTGAAAACGTCGCATGCCACCCTACAACACCTTACATTATCTTGTCCATATAAGACGCAGGGGAGGATCATTGAAGGTGCAGCCTTCAGTAAAACACCTTCTTGAGACAGTGTTGACCGTCTTTGTCATTCAGAAATATCCCAATATCCATGCCTGAAGTCCTTGTCCCTCGAAATCACCGTTAACGAACTAGAATTTATTGACTCGGGCTTCACACGACGAACCTTTCCATTCCTCGAGAACATTCAGCATCTCGAGACGAAGGGCGTACGCAAGCTGGATGTGACTGTTGGGCTCAAGTACCCTTCCTTACTACACGGCTTCTATAACTTTCTTTTTTATCGTGTCACGCCCGACCTCTGCCACAGACTCGAAGCAACATTGCTCCGGTCCTCCTTCCATCCCACGTTGGTCCTTCAGACTTTGGGTCAAAATACCACCTATGCCACAACTTCATACAGGACCCAGCTTTGGCAGGCAAGTATCCAGACGCTGTTTCCCGCCCTGAACCAACAGTCTCGGCTCAGGATAGAGAATCCGGAAGTCTTCAGTAAGTTCAGCCTCGTAGCTGTCACAATATTATCAGCTGCCAATGATCTAACTCACCTCGGCTTACAGGAGACTCTTTGCAACGCCACGAAGGCCCGATATCGACACTTGTCACCTCCCCTAATGGCCCATGGTTCGCGAGCGGGTCCTATGACTCCACCATAATCATCTGGGATTCCCGGACAGGCGCAATCATCTACGATTGGCCCGCACACGTGCTGTCCGTCGACAGCCTCGCCTTCTCTCCCGACGGTCGCTACCTCTGCTCCACCGGCGGCGACACCACACCCAAGATCTGGGACCTCTACTCTCCTAGTGGCGCAGCACTCGCCACGACCCTCGTGGGTCACACCGCTATCGTCCGTCACTGCGCCTGGTCCTCGTCCGGTACCCTCCTTGCGACAGGCTCCAACGATGGGTCTGTTCGACTCTGGGACGGGCCATGCGCGCGCGGCGGTGTATGCCAGGAGGTCCCTCTCGCGAACGGGCAATGTTCCGGGACACGCGTCTCCGCCGTCGAGTTCTGCCCCCGGGACGGCTCCTGGCTGTTCGCGATCTACAAATCCTCTACTACGGACGCAGGCCGCCGCGATTTCCGTCTTTGGCATTTTACGGCCGCGGGATCTCCGAGTCGTTCTGCTAGTGTGCAAAAGGACTTCGGGTGGTCGCCCCCCGTCGTGGCCGCTGCTTTTGGCGGCTCTTCTTCAAGTTCAAGTTCAAGTTCAAGTTGCAGCAGTCAACAGCTCGCCACCGTTTCCCTCAACGCCGAGGCGGTGTGCGTCTGGGACCTCGAGACGGAAATGCAACTCTTCGCCATACCGTTTTCCTACCACCACGCAAATGTGAACGTCGACTTGAAGTACTCGCTCGACGGGCGTTCTGTCGTGGCGCCGGTGCCGGAGCAGGGCTTCCAACCGAACAAAGTGGACCTCTGGGATACCGAGAGCGGGAAGTTGAAACTAACTTTCGACGGGGAACTTTTCGGCCTCCCGTCCTTCTCACCTGATGGAAGGTACGTTGCCTGTGGGTCTAGCGTTGGACTTGGGCTGTGGAGAACGAGCGATGGCTCCAGGCATTCAATCCTCGTCGAGAATGAGGACGTGTATTCTCTTGTTTTTTCCACAGACGGGCGCAGACTGGCGTACTGCACCACTTATCACACTCACGGTTCTGTGAAGTTCGTGGACCTGATACGAGTGCCCACGATGGCACACCTGTATCGTAGCTATTGGTCGTGAATGATGATGCAAGTAGAGATAAGTCTCCTCGCCGGTCGATGTTGTTTTGGCGGTGGATGCGCACGGGTCACGGCAATGGGCTATCCCACGAACATGGGCGGCGTGCCACAGAAAGCGGTGGGCCCATCGTGTCGAATCCAGGTACACCTACGCAGAGTTGACCTAGAAAGTCGTGTGAGCGAGTGACTGGATTTTCGTAGAACTGGTGCCTTTGCCTTCTTGGGATAACCTAGTAGCTTCCTTTCGATCTCTAGAAGAGGAAAACAAGGTGTCGTAGGGAGCTAGAAGATGCCGCAGAGGGAGGAAGCTGTCCAAATTTCTCTAGAGAACTCGTATCACAGGCGCGTGGAATACACAAGGGATGGCCGCGCATTGTGCCAGATAACAGGCCCCGAGAGGACTGTCAGGCTGCAGAACTGGCAGGAAGACGAAAATCAAGCAGAGGAGGTCGGCGTTAGCAAGAGGTTGAGTGGAAGCCGAGGATGGAGCCATCACAAGTGATGGAGTTTTATCGACAAAAACCTGCGGGGGGATAGTGATATCGATGGTGGTCAAATGGTGGTAGGTAAGTGATGTTCCAGCTGCCTCCCCGTACTTCACTCAACTACGGGCCACGGCGAGACAGTCCTCCCCTTGATACCCCGCAGGTGCCTATATATCCAACATTTTATCAGTCTTTCCTTGTTGCCTTGAGCCTAAGGTGCGCTACCATAGCGCCGCTCGAAACTGCTAACTCACGCTTGCTTCCCACTCAGTCGAATCACAACTCGAACAGACCTGCGGACCGCCACTCTCTGAGACAGTCGAGAACAAACGGAGACCACCAACCCCCATAGTCGATCCCCAATCTCCAAAGAACAGTCCGCCAAGCACCGACGGCAAGAGAGACAACGATGAACACCAAGGACCGCACAACCGCGACACAAGCCCTTACCACGACCTAGCTCAAATCGATCGTCGAGGCTGGCTACGACGCCATCGCGCCAAAGTACCTCGCTCGGTCCGCCCCGCGGCCCACGACGACGGGCGCGGGCTAGGTCGCCCAGCTCCTTGACCTCCTCGCGTCAGGCGCTTCTGTGCTCGAGCCCGGATGTGGCGCAGGCCTGAGGAGTGCCCACAACGCAGACGATCGCCGCACACGAAAAGCGTCTGCGCGTCACCGGCGTCGACATCAGCGCCGCACAGGTCGCCCTCGCACACGAGCACGTCCGCGCCCCAGACAAAGAAGGAGAGGGTGACGAAGGGAGGATCACGTTCGTGCACGCGGACATGACGAAGCTAGAGTATGCCGAGGGAAGCTTCGACGCCGTCCTCGCATTCTACTCGATCTTCCATCTCCGGCAGGAGGAGCAGGCACCGATGGTCGGGCGCATGGTCGCATGGCTGCAGCCCGGGAGGTACCTGCTGCTGAACATGGGGACGGAGGAGGGCGACTTCCTGAGCGAGGACTGGATGGGGGCGCGGATGTTCTCCAGTGGGATCGGAGTGGAGGGAAACCGGAGGGCGTTCGAGAAGCACGGGAAGGGGCTGAAGATCCTGGCGGACGAAGTCGCAACGGAGATGGTTGGGAGGTTCGAGGAGAAGTCCCACTGGGTGTTCGCGGTAAGGGAGTAGGGGTGGGAGGCATGCATGATCGTGGTATGATTGAACCACGATCTTGGGGAACAAAGCGAGTTGCAGAAAGGACCTGTAGAACTTCGGAGTTGTATCATTGGATGTATGCGTACCTAGGAACTCGGCATCATCATGTCCGTGTAGGGAGGATAGACGCATTCTCAAAAGTGAGCATATCGCCGAGCCCATAGTTCTGGTGGAGGGCAATGCAGAGCCCACGACATCGATAGCTTCTGGAACTGTACAACAATGCGACAACAAGATCGAGTATATGCAGATAGTCCTGACCTGAGCGCGATCCCCCTCTATGCTGCTTGCCAGTTCCAAGCATCGCTCCTCGACTACTTTTTCTTCTTCGGCTTCTTTTTCTTGACGCCTCCTCCCGCGGGACCTGATGAAGACGGCACGGACGGTTGAGCGGCGGTGTCCTGAGAGGGAGCAGCTTTTTGTTGCGGCACTTGGGAGGTAGATGGGGCGGTCGACGGCTGCGTCGGTCGTCTATTCTGCATCTTCTGCATCAGGGAGAGGTTGAGTGCGTCGAAGCGGTTCAGGAAAATGGAGGAGTGCGTCTTGAACTTCAGGCACTGCGATCGCCACGCTGTGCGGTCAGTACTCACTCAGATGCAGAAGACGAAAGTTAGTGCGCACTGTCGTATTATCCGTGATCTTCAGCACCAGCTTCCCTGCCCCATCCGCCCCTTGCCTCCACTTCACGCAGTATCTCGTCTGATGCGAGAGATCTGGGTATCAGACGAGTGGCAGTGGCAAAGGAGTGGATGAACGCACGGTATTGGGCGACTTCTCATAGAGAGCCTCTGCCGCCTCTTGGTATTCCTGCCAGGACGAAATGTAGACCATGGCAGGAGTCGCGGGCGTCGTCCGACCGCCTTCGCGCCGTTGCCCGCAAGCACCCGTTACTCGTGACGAATATGTAACGACGTAACTCACAGAGTCACGCCTACTAGCGCCTACTGTCGGAACGGGGCCTCGGCCCGATGTGGCGAAGCGCGCGATCACGGATTTTTGGTTCCTTCCGGATCTCGTCTCGGCTTTCTTCTCCGACACACGACCTCACTTTCCCCCTTGCGTTCGGCTTCGTCTCGTTTCTTGGTTGTTTCTTGGTGTTTCTTGTATTCCTACCACCATGTCTGACGCTGTCCCCCAAAGAAAGCGTGAGTCCTCGTCTCCGACTCACTGCGTCTTCCAGGGTCTCGCACGCCGTACGGCGACATTCGGACTAACTCGGGACCCCCGTCGCGTAACCCACAGCTCTCCCTTTCATCGCCAACTTCGCGGCTGGTGCTATTGCTGGCATTTCAGAGATTTTGACGTTCTATCCTCTCGGTGAGTCGTCAACGTTTTGCGCGCAGCACCAAATGCTGAACGAGACCTCCCGATAGATGTTGTGAGTACTTGTAGAGTGTATGTTTCTATAGACGACGACTCACTTCCTCGGCGTTCCGAATCCCGCAGGTCAAGACGCGTATGCAGCTGGAGACAGGCAGGTCCAAGCAGGGTGTCCTAGGAGCCTTCCAGACCATCATTAAAGAGGAGGGGTACGTCCCAGTCCAGCTGCCCTCACTTTGTCCCGTTGTGCTAACCTCTGGCGGACCGTGCTAGTGTTGGCCGTCTCTACCGCGGGCTGGTCCCCCCACTCCTCATGGAGGCACCTAAACGTGCCACCAAGTTGTACGTCGTCCACTTCCTCGCTCGCTCGCCCCCTCTCCTCTCGCGCTCTCGCTTCTCGTGCGGCGTTAGTTAACTCCGCACCCGTCTCTACAGTGCGGCGAACGACTTCTGGGGCAAGCAGTTCCTCGCGCATTCCGGACAAAAGAAAATGAACCAGTCGCTCGCGGTGGCCACTGGGTGCGCGGCTGGCGCGACGGAGAGCTTCGTTGTCGTACCATTCGAGCTGGTCAAAATCAAGTGCGTGGTGTCATTCTGTTTGTTATTCGCGTTATTGGCATGCGAGCTGACACGACCACGTCCAGGCTTCAGGACAAGGCGAGTAAATTCGCCGGACCGATCGACGTCGTGAAGCAAGTCGTGAGGAGCGAGGGTCTGCTCGGTACGAGGGGTTCTCTTGCTGTTTAGTAAGTGTATGCATGCGAACGGTTGACTTTCAGGTCTATATGCTGGCATGGAGGCCACGATGTGGAGGTGCGTTCACCCTTTGTTATATTATTTCAACAGTTAGCAGCATCCTCATGGCCTCATAGGCATTTCTGGTGGAACGGAGGATACTTCGGTTGCATCCATCAAGTGAGGGCGGTCCTGCCGAAGCCAAAGGTCGGTTGCCTGCCTACTCATCCCATTTGCAATCCGAGAAAAAATTGATTGATTGAACTCGCCGTTTAGGACAACTCTGCGCGCCTGATGAACGACCTGGTCGCGGGCACGATTGGTGGTCTCGTCGGGACTGCCATCAACACCCCGTAAGCTGTCCTTCTACCCCGACTTCCTCCGAACTGAGCGTCATTGTTCCCCAGTTTCGATGTTAGTAATCCACCACCTTGGTCTTCTGACTGTCGTGCTCAGTGATTGCCGTGTACCTACAGGTCGTGAAGTCGCGCATACAGGGAACAAGCAAGGTCCCAGGCGTCGTCCCAAAATACAACTGGACCTACCCCGCGTATGTGCAGCTTGATTCCTAACATTGCATTTAACCTACAACCCATGAGACAGGTTGGTGACGATCTTCCGCGAGGAGGGCCCCGCGGCGCTGTACAAGGGCTTCGTGCCAAAGGTCCTCCGTCTCGCGCCCGGCGGCGGTGTCCTTCTGCTCGTCGTCGAGTTCACGCTCGGTGTGTTCCGCCAAGGTGCGTTCCTCTTGTCTCGCAGCCACACTCCATATGCTCATCCGAGTCATCGACTGCGTGACTACGTGTTTCCCAGCTCTCGGCCCACCGTACATCTAGACCATAGACGTCGAGTCGACGGAACCGCGTTCCGACGACAGCGGCTCGCCGCCCGCCGTTCAGGCAGCCTTGTCGTCGTCACGCGCACCCGTTACTGGGGTAATTTATAGGCATTTCGAAATCGCGGACATGCGCCTAGACATGTATGCGGGACGCTGTGTGACCTGTCGATGTTCATGCTCATGCTCATGCACTCATGTTTTGCCCGGGGGCGCGGCGCACCCCAATTCCTTATGATGATTATCCGGACGCCTGGTGAACGCTTAAGCAGCTGGACGTAGTACGGTGCGTGTTTCTAGCCCTTTACTGTTATAGATTAATTCTAGATGTGCAATGTGCCGCTTCTTGATCGATGTCAGCAGTCGTTCCGATGGCTGCCCTTCCGAGTCGGTGTTCCTTTCCGCGGCCAGGGAATGGAGGAACATGCAAGTCGCATGCCAGCTACTAATGTGGACTTTGGAGAACAGCTTGGGATGCTCAATGTCTCTGTCGCTGACGTATACGCCTCCCGTGCATGCCAAATGCGGTTTCAGGGACAGCGGGACAGCGGCGGCCTGGAATTGCTGGCCTCAATCCGGTGCTGTTCCCCGAACGCAAGATATACTATTCCGATTCGCCACACAGGTGAACAATCACTCCATGCGTTACTTGCGTGTGTGCGTCATGCCAGGTTGGTTCTTTACGTTCGTGCGTATCCAACTCCTCCTATCCCCCTTTACCTCGAGGCGCAGCACGGTCGCGACTGTGTTTGATATCCTTCAAACGTCTTCAAGGTCTTCACCGCTACTGACTTCGACTGTCTGTCGCGTAGTAATTTCAGCACAAGCTTCGCAACGTCCTCGCCAAGACACTGGGATACAGAATCGTCTCATCTACATGTTTGCTTCGCAGGTCACGCTCAACGCTACTAAGCGACCTTCGACCGACACGAACCCCTCTCCACAATCAAATCCGTTCTCCGTTCTCCGTTCTCCACAATCGCGGTCGTAGGAGGCCGGGCTCAG
The DNA here is from genome assembly GCA_002760635.1 of Ganoderma sinense ZZ0214-1. Classification (NCBI taxonomy): domain Eukaryota; kingdom Fungi; phylum Basidiomycota; class Agaricomycetes; order Polyporales; family Polyporaceae; genus Ganoderma; species Ganoderma sinense. The sequence goes on from AYKW01000045.1 coordinate 1,993,389, forward strand.
CTACGTCATTCCTGTTCAAGCCGTCCCTGACATAGCGAGCCCTTGTGTTGCACAAATATGCTCTCCCTTTTTGCTGTTCCTCACCAACACCTATGTCTCCTAGACCCTGCGCTCAAGCCTGTCAACACTCGTAGCGACCTCGAAGCCAAGTCTACTAGCTCTCATCCTTATTCTTCGCCCACCTCAACGCGTACCTCATGCTGAACAGACCGTGGAACATCTATGCCGAGGAGCTCTTTCCCCTTGGATACGGCCATCCTCTTTGGTATGCCGAAGCGAACTTTACCACTGGCCGGCAGGTGCTCGTCGGTGACATCGGGATACTCCACGAAAGCCAATTCCGTCCTCTATTCAACACCCTCAAGCCCGGGGACGACCCCTTGAACCAAGGCAACGTGCCTGACAGTTTTCAACCACTGGCCCTCCCCAGTGGCATCACCAGAACGGACCTACTCACGCAGCCGATACTGGTCAGCGAGGGCATCACGCTCCAAGGAGAGACCAAGTACGTCGCATGTTCTTTGTCAACGTTCTTGCACCTCTCCCCTCCTGACATGTGAACCGCCCAACCCTGCCCCCTGCCAGCGATCCCACCGCCGGCCACCGATGGACATTCCGAAGCCACGCAGACGCCGGCGCGGTCCTAGTCCAGGACCCGCCCGGGGTCGCGGACGCCCTCGACGTCCGCACCGCGCGGCCGGCCATCATCAACTACATGCGCGAGAACCTGGACGCGTGGCGCTCGCCCGCCTACGTGCAGCAGTCGGAGATAGGGGACAGGGACATCCTCTTCGTCTGCGGCACCGTGAAGACGACACGGTGGGGCACCGCCGCGGTGCGGGACCGTGACTTCCGCGGGCGGGAGGGGCGCGTTTCCGGGGACCTCGCGTGGTCCAATAACAGGGCGTTCTACGTCGAGCATGTTCTCTGGGACTACACTATGACCGGGCCCTTGTACAGGGCGGGGGGGCCGCGCCCCGAGGGCGCGAGCCAGTGCCTGTTCATGCACTACTTCAAGATGAAGCGGTTCGGGGCTGCGAGCGGAGACGACTTGGTGGAGAGCCGTGGGCGCCCTATCCGCATGGGGGGGTATATCGTTGAGCGCTGTCCTAGTACGCCGCCGCCCGAGGTACGTGTGCTCGATCGCTTGTTGGGCTTCGCGGTTGTTGACCGCATTGCGAACGTTTTCAGATGGATTACGATCCGGTCAACTGTCTCCTCGACTACATCCTGAAGGTATGTTCTGTCGTCGCCTCGCGGTCGTCTACGTTCATCGTTGACATATGGTCGATGCAGAACTCAGAGGCCCCTTTTGCCGCCGCCTCCGACATGGACGTCACCGACCTTTTCAGGGTGAGCGTTCCAAGTTGTTGTTGACCTTCTGTTGGACGTTGGCTGAAGAGCGCTCTTCTTGCAGGGCCAGCCGTTCCCCAAGTTGGACCAACTTCCTCGGGCAATCAAGCGGGCATCCCCACGCATTGAAATCGATGAGCATGACGGTGTGTTGTCCCACTCCGCGCTCCTCGTGCGCTCATTTGGCCTAATGGTGTGTCTCGTGGGATTTAGTCGGAACTATCTCTATCGCCCATGCCCCCGTGCATTGAAGAGAGAGGCGTTTCCATCAACCGGTATCTGGCTTGAGCTCACACCGTATAACACTGCGAGCACCTTGTTAATCCGTTATGCATGTTTTTGTCGTCATCGAAGAAGTGTCTTCACGAATGGAATATTGCCTTTCCACGAGCTACCATGCACTCTCCACCGCAGCAGTCGACTCCTCGTGTTGCCGTTCAAGACGAGCCTGAGTTGAACGTTGATCCATGAGCCGTTGTCGGCCGCGGGCGGTATACCCTACATGCGCCCCTAGAGCGTTAACCAGCGAGAGGGCTCCGCCCATAAGGCCCTTGATTCTTTCCTTCAGGCTTCACCCACATATACGAAGCAGAATCAAAACAAGAAATAACATGCATAGTAATAGGTGATAGGTAACATCACAAATGCTGCTGGATAGAGCACGAAAGCCGATGCAATCAACTACACACGACGACTCGGAAGCGGCGACATACATATGCATGCCGCGGTATAGGAGTAACAAGTAGCAGCAGTATAGTACCAGTACCGACGGAGGCGGGCGCACAAACACCCGTATAAGTATCGCGCGGGCGAGAGGGAGAGAGGGAGAGAGAGCAACACATTACCCTGGACGTACGAGATAGGCAGAAGGCAGAGGAACCCCGCCGACCAACTAAAGTGAGAAGGGTCATGGGACAAGGATCGTAAGGGGGACCATCATCATCGTGCCGGAATCTGTCCTGTCCGGATGTCCGGACTGGGGCCCAAGGCTCGCTCGGCCGCTCTATGGAACCATGTCGGATTGGGGGAGGGGGAGAAAACGTCTACGGCGGTCACGGTACGGCCACATCGCGGCCCGACAGGCGGAGCGCGTGCAGCAGGCGAGAAGAAGGCAGGAGACGGAGACGGAGACGCGGAGGGGGGGAGACGAGACGAGAGACGGGATCGCAACCAGAAATAGCGCAGGCTCCGGGACGAACTTGGACCTTCGAGCTTCGAGCTTCGAACTCGCGATCGAGGCGTCGGGCTTCAAAGCTTCATAGTTCGGGCTTCAAGCTTCACACCCAGGAGCCATGGATGAGCGCGTCCCACGACTTGCTTTTCGACTGCAGCGTCTCGACGAAGCGCGCGCGCGCGCCGGGGGTCATGTTCCCGGGCATGGGAACGGCCACGGGCATTGTGCCCACACTCACGCCTATCGGGCCCGCGCTCTCGTGCACGACCACGTCGGGGATGTGCGGGTGCGGCTCGTCGGTGTGGAGAGGGGCGCCCTCCGCTGCGCCGGGCATCGCGGGCTGGTGGTTGTCCGGGCGCTGCGTGTGGTGGTGGTGGTGGTGGTGGTGAGGATGGTGGTGGTGGGCGTGATGGTGGGCGTGTTGCGGGTGCGCGCCGCTCGGGTTCGGGGAGGGCGTAGGATGCGAGCCCGATGCGGAGTGGGTGGGTGTGAGCGGGATGGCCGAGTGCGGACAGTGCATGGCCGGGCTCACGGTGCCGGACGTCGTGGATGAAGGCGTGGCTTGGGACCGTTTCTGGGCACAGGGGTCAAGGGCGTTCTCTCTCCCCATGTGTTCGGGATACGCGGAGGACGGATGGGGTTGGAGAGGGAAGAAGGAGGACTTACGGGAGACAGGATGGTCCCCAGCGCTAGGCGGAGGCTTAGGAGGTGGGCGTCGTCGCCGCGTCGAGAGTCATCATGCATAGTCTGTGAACCAGAACGTCTCTTGTCAGTATTTGAGGGAGAAAGGAGGTGTGAAGGGATGCCGGCACAGACCATGATAATGGGGGAAGAAATTTGCAAGGCTAGGTCGATAAACGACGCCGGAATATGGGGCAGGCTATGGACTCTAGTGGCAGTAGACTGTGGGGTGGTGAGATACCACGATGGCCTCGACGAGGAGGGTCGACGGGAGGAAATACAGGGAGGTGTGGAGGGGGGTCGCTGCAGCTGCGTGGATGCAGTGGATGAGAAGGGACGGGCGCGGATATTTAGGGTCATAGACGACGACGCTGGTTAGCTCAGCTGGCCCCACGGACCCGTGCTGGATCTATAACTCTAACTACCTCTACAACTGCGCAGGGCTGAGCCTGCAGTGCATAGGAGAGAGCCGGGTCAAACCCTGTCCACGCGATGGGGCATCTCCCCACACAGCCAGGAGGCGGCTGTGGGGAAGTGTGGGGCATATCTCCTCCTTCCATCTCACGGCTTCCCCACAGGGTCGACCCATTATCCGGGTGCACCCGCCAGAACATGAGACCCTCTCGGCGACTATGAATTGAGTAATACTAACTCTCGGCGGCCACAGCGGGGATCAGCCGACCCTCCCACCTTCGATGATGGTACGCGATAAACGTCGGCGCGCCCTATTGTGCAGCTTAAACATCGCCGAGATTGGCTGAAAGAGTGATTGGCCTGCGCACTTGCCGACGATCTCCAACCTGCCCCTGTCTTCGAACCTTGTTTAAGGCCCGACTCACCCCGTACTTTTCCGTAGTGTTTCCGTCGCAACGACTTTAATCCTAGGTTAGTCTACAGTGTGTTACATCAGTGGATGACTTCCTCGCGTGAGTGGTCTGGGTTCTGGGATACATCTGCCCTTTTTTCCTCCTCCGAGCCCCCTAGACATTCAATTCTGCCTTACCCGCCCTCCCCAACGCCGTCTGCAGCTCCTCGTCGGCAAGCGCCAGACGAACCCATTCCACGAGGAATTTATCCACCTGCTCGGGCGCACGTCCAATAAACGTCTTCGGGTCGAGGAGCGCGTCGAGCTGGTCCTTGATGGGGTCGAAGTAGGCGTCCTTCTTCACTCGTTCGATCAAATCGTTGTCCAAGCCGAGTTGCTTGACCTGGTGAGCAGCCTCGTGAGACAGCACCTGGTTGAGGATGGTTAGCCATTCAAGTCTCGGAAGGACGAAGGAACAGAAAACGCGAGGCTTCCTGGGCACGCAACACCCATGTGGGAGCGCTAAGGCAATCCTTTGTAGAATCGCCGATGGACTCGACGATCGATAGCCTCAAGCATCCAGGCCACACCCACACCAAAACAAGCGACACTCACCCGAATCTTCTCGTGCGCCTCCTGCCTATCCCCCCCGGCCTTGACGATCGCCATGATGATGTTCTCCGTTGCCATGAACGGCAGCTCCTGCGCGATCCGGCGCGCGATGACGCGCGGGTACACCACCAGGCCCTCCGACACGTTCTGCAGCGTCGTGAGCACGATGTCCGCCGTCAGGAACGCCTCGGGCAGCGTGATGCGCCGGTTCGCGCTGTCGTCCAGCGTCCGCTCGAACCACTGCACGCTCGCCGTCTGCAGCGCGTTCTGCTGCAGCACCATCAGGTGCCGCGCGAGCGAGCAGATCCGCTCGGACCGCATGGGGTTGCGCTTGTACGCCATCGCCGACGACCCGATCTGCGTCGACTCGAACGGCTCCTCGACCTCCTTCAGGTTCGCAAGCAGCCGGAGGTCGGTCGCGAGCTTGTGCGCTGTCGCGCCGAAGGAGGCAAGCGGGGCGAGAACATCGATGTCGATCTTGCGGGAGTACGTCTGGGAGGTGACGGGGTATGCGTAGGTAAAGCCCGAAAGGGCAGTCACTTTGCGATCAAGTTCCTCAACCTGCCAAGGTCATCGCGAATACCATGAGGTTGATAAAGCTTCCATGGAGGTAGACTTACCTTATCGTGGTCCCCGTCAAACAGCGTAAGGAAACTCGCTTGGGTACCGGTGGTGCCCTTCACGCCCCGGAATCCAACGTCATCTCTCGCGCGCTTGATGTTACGGAGATCCCACAGCAGTTCCTGCGCATAATGACCCCATGAAGAACTCATATACTACCGCATACAGCGAACGTAACCTACCTGGAGCCAGAGTGTGGCGCGCTTGCCGACGGTCGTGAGCTGCGCGGGCTGGAAATGGGTGAATCCTAGAGTGGGTAGGTCGCGATACTGGTTCGCGAAGTTGGCGAAACGGTCGATGACGACCGCAAGCTTTTGCAGAAGAAGCGAGAGGGCTTCGCGGATGAAGATCAGGTCGGCGTTACTAGACCGAGGAGGTTATGGTTCACGGTCTCCTTGGACTCTACGAGATTAGGCGTACTCGGTCACATAACACGACGTTGCCCCCAAACTATCGCAGCGTGTGAGGATAAGCGCAGCCAGATGGAAGATGAGAAACTAACTGGATGATGCCGGCCGCGGCAGGTGCGACCTGACCGAAAGTATGGACGTGGGCCATGACATCGTGACGCCTCTTCTTCTCCTCTACGGCTGCGATCTCAAATTGACTTGCATCGAGGTGCTGCAGTCGCAAAGCAACGACGACGATTGAATGAGCATGAGGAAAGGAAGGTACCAGATATACGCACCAGGTTCGCCTTCATCTGCTCGATGGCCTGATCCGAGATCGCCAACCCCAATTCCTTCTCCGCGATGGCCAGGTTCAACCATAGCTTCCGCCATGTGTGAAAGCGATTCTGCATGTCATCGCGGTCAACTTCCGCGCCGCCAAATCGTGACGGGAAAAGAAGGGAAAAGATTCACGGCTGCGGAGAAGAGATGGGCCATCTCCTTGCTCGCATATCGGCTGGAATGGGACGGATGGCCTGATAAATGCTGCATGCACAAATTAAGGGTGCATACACGAACCTTGAGAGCGGCGTCTGGTATGTGTCGAAATTCTCCATGGTTGGTGGATGAAGAACAAGGTGGGTGGAGTCGGAAAGGTCGTCGGGATCGTCCAATGATCTAGCCGGCAGTTGTCACGCTCCGAGAGTGGTTCAGTGTCGGATGTATAGTTGCATCGGATCGCTAGCGATGATGACATTGGGTTGCGATGTGGTTCTAGGGGGGAAGTAAAACGTCCAGAAACCACATCGTTCAAGGAAACAATCTGAGGAGAGAAACAGACAAGAATTGGGGCCGGTCTTCAAGCCATGTCACGGCGTAACGCATCCGTGTGACGTTTTCTGTCACACGTGACCCGGAAGCGGAGACGCGGGCGGGTCGGAGATGGATCGGGCGCCACACTGGTTGACTTCTGACCAACAACTTCAACACCCTCTTAACCACGTCCCTGCAGCGTCCTGCACCCATGGTACGTCCACAGGACCACTGTGCACGCTCTCAGCTCATTCAGGATGCCTGTCTTTTAGTCTGTTCCCCCCGCCGTCCTCCGCCGCCTCATGCGCGAGCTCAATGAGCTCCGAACCAACCCCCCTGACGGTATTCGCGTCGTTGTCAACGAAGACAACATGCTGGACGTGACGGGCATCGTCGAGGGCCCAGGTGCGCCTCTCCCCGCGTCCTTGTCCCGTTTGACACGCTGCTGACGCGTCGCAGAGGGCACGCCGTATGCGGGTGGCTACTTTAGGGTTAGGTTCAGTTTCACGGAAGAGTTCCCCGCTGCACCGCCCAAGTGTACGTCTGCGCCGCCTTCTTGGATTCCTGCTCTCCTTCACCGTGAAGCATTCGTGCTGACCGAATGTGGTTGGGCCATACAGGCTGGTTCGCGACGAAGATCTTCCACCCGAACGTCTCAACCGCTGGCGAGATCTGTGTGAACACGCTCAAGAAGGACTGGAAGTCGAGCTATGGGATTGGGCATATTCTTGTGACCGTGAAGTGTCTGCTCATTTACCCCAACCCCGAGTCCGCGTTGGATGAGGAGGCCGGCAAGCTGTTGTTGGAGGACTACAACAGCTATTGCGAGCGCGCGAAGCTCATCACGAGCGTGCACGCGACACCAAGGGTGCGTCGTTCTGGCAGTTTGGACGTGTTTATGGTATGCTCAAGGTAGCTTCCAGGTACGACCAGCAGAATTTAACACGCCATCGAGCTCCGAAGCACCCTCCGAATCTCCATCTCCATCTACATCAGCCCCATCCGCGTCCGCGTCCGCATCCGCTTCTGCATCCACATCCACCTCCTCAGCACCTGCACCGAAACTCATCGGAGCAGCAGGGGCCGTGCCACCACCTTCGACACCCTCGAAGTCGTCCTCTCCCATCCCGCCACTTCCCCCCCATCCTCTCTATCCGTCTACGCCCAACACATACCCTACGTCGCCATCTTCTACCACCCTCTCCACGGAGAAGAACACCGGCAACGCCGCGAAAGAACGCCACGTCTCCCCGTCGCCGCTGGGCACCGCAGACTCGAACGTCGCCGTCGGCGTGCAGGCGAATCCGGGCACGAAGGCAGTCAAGCGTGCGGCAGTCCCGAACGGCGCCGGAGGCGAGAAGCGCAAGAAGGCGCTCAAGAGGCTGTGACGCCATGGGCCCTCCCTTTGTCTTTCTCCGTCCTGCGTCATGACATGGGGGATGGACAGAACGACGGACACTCAGTAGCTAGTATTGTCTCTCTTATGGTGGTACGCTGGATCTGTGCTATGTATCCGCGCTGTTGTTATGATTACATGCTGTCGATTTCAGCTTTTCGGTACAGGCCGAACGCAAAATTCAGGCTGTCCCAGTCCGACGTCTGTCGGCTTCATCGAGATCCGTTGTCCGCGCTCCGAGTCCGGACTCCGGCGGAACCCACGGCTGTGGAGTGTGCAAATTATCCGCGTGAAGGCAGTGCAGCCGTAAGTTGGCGATGTCGACACCGACCTCCAATCTGCACTTCTGCTCGGCTGTACAAGCTCAAGTGGCGAGAGTTTTCGAGATTCTGCCAGGGCCGCTTCATCGGTTCTTGTGGCGGCAGTCTAAATGTCCAGGCACGCCCAGATGTCGCCACGACGATCGTGCGTTGAGGATACAGCTCTGCGTACAGGATTTGGGACGAGATAAGTAAGTATGCAGAAATGACCCGATTGAGTACTTACAGTACAGTACAACAATGCAAACAAACTAGCGAACGTCTCATTACAACTCTCAGATCCAAGAGAATATAACCATCTCCATAATGATACAGACTAGTCTCCTTGCGAAGTCCCACATGTACCCATGTGCTACCGAACGCCGTGATTAGGATTCGCCGCAAGCCAGCCCCTCAGCTCCCTGACGAGCTTCTTCGCCGACACTTCGAGCGTCTCGTCCCTCGTGCGCGGCACCTCGACGATCTTGCGCTTGCGCTCCCGTGTCGTGAGGATGAGCCCGACCGCACGGGGAGAGAACGACGCTGTGAGCGCGGCGAACGGCAGTGGGGTGACCCCGCTCCTGTCCCTCGACCTGCTACTACTGCTCGACCCACTGCGAGGACCGGGGCCCCCAGCGTACTCCGGCGGGACAAAGAAGGTGTACTTGTCCTTCGAGCTCGAGCTCGAGCTTGCGGCGGGCGACGGGGGGACGGGGGTGGTGGAGAGGGGCGTGAGCCCGGACGAGAGGGGCACGGCGACCGCGCCGTCGCGGGTGCCATAAACGTGGATGAGGTCCTCGAGGCGCGCGCGGGGCTGGAGGAGGTCGAAGAGGTCCTTGAAGCTCTCTTCGCGCTCGAGGTGCAGTTCCGAGTCGTCCGCCCAGACGTCCTCGCGCACCTTGAGCGCGATGAAGAGGTCGAGTACGCGCATCTCGCGCTGTGCGTCCCCTGGGGCGGCGACTGAGGAGGAAGAAGAGGAGGCGGCGCCGGGGGCGGCATGGGGGAACGGGTCGGAGGTGTAGGGAGACCGGATGAGGGAGGAGAAGAGAGGGAGGTAGGTCGAGCGGAGGACATGCATGCAAGCTGTGGGTGGTGCGTTAGTAGGGCTAGGAGGACGCATCGAATGACGGGTTTCTAGCCAACTTCTCTGTATAGTCAGCGGGGTAAATGATGTGGATGCACTACGAATTTTGTGGTTACTTGCCCAAAGATGCTGGTGCTCAGCTACCTCGGTCTTGGTGCCCCTCTCGCCCTGACTTCCATCCTCAGGGCGAGACAGGCACAAAGTGCTCAATGACATACGGCAGCCGAAGCTGTCGATTTCTCACTCCTTCCCGAATACCGCATCTTGTACACGCCCATTACAGCAAAACAAACTCACCAATGTAGAGTGCGCGATTGACGAGCCTCAGGCTCATCGTCAACCAGTACAGCACCTTTCTCTGTTTCTCCACTCGCCCTTGGGCGAAGGTCTCGTATACGATGCGCAGCAGGATGTGTGGCGGCAATGTAACAAGGGTAGGCGCAGGCCGGTGCTGTGTAGGAAACGGAGGCGGGCTGACGGGACCAGCTTCAAGATACGGAGGAGGTGGAGGCAACATGAGTGTCTGCGTCTTCTCGTCGAGGATGACCATGATCACAAGAGTGAACGAGGAGTTTATAGGCCGGACTTGGGACGGGTCACGGCAGCGGGTGGGAGTGCACTGAACTCGGCTTCTGACGCTGCGCAGCGAGTTAGTGTTCCGAACGCCAGTAGAGTTTGTTTGGGCGGGGAAGAGAGATGACCGGCTGCGGTGCAGAGGCGGATTGAGACAGATGGATGTCCTCCGTCAAGTTTCGACGTCGACGTCGGGGCAAGGAACGAGGCAGAGGCCAATGGGCCATGGGATCCTTGGCTCTCGGGAGGCGGTACCTGGCTCGGACCGCTGAAGATGACGTCGAGAAGCTCCGAATGAACGGGAGAGCGCAGACGTCACTGCAGACATATGCATAGGATGCCTGGGTGGCTCTCGGCGTGGGCGAGGGGCTGCAGGTTGTGTGCGCCGCGGTGAACGACGACCTCGACGTTGCCGAGCGTCGGGAGAACACGGCCCGCTGTTACTAGCCCAGGTAGCCGAGGCGCCGCCCGAAAAATTGCCTCATGGCTGCCTATCATCTCTGGGCGGAGTTTGAGAGAGAAACCTTCTCCAAGCGCCGAGGCCCCCGGTTCTGGCAGATCAGTGATTCTGCACGCCCTCGAGCAACCTTCGAACCCGTCCCCTCGCACAGCCTTCTCCACCTTTTTCCCCCTACAAAGTCCCCAAGCACCCTCTTCATCCACTCATATACCTCCAACATCGTTCCCTGCGGGTTGAGAGATCAAACGACTCGCAACACGCCTAGGAAACGGGTTGTCACCACGCTCCTGCCCCAAATCGGTGTCCGAAGTCCGCCGGAGCAGAGACCCCGGAACACCCCTGCAGCGGTTGGTTCTCAACCAGCACGACCCTCACTGACGACGACAACGCCCATCTCATTTCTCCCTCCTAGATGGGCCACACCAAACGCAAGAATGTTCGCCATGCCCCTCAGAGTGAGTCACTCGCCCATGGCAGGCTGCTCCATCAGCTGATCCCCTCCAAGTGCGCTCTCGCACGACGAGGAGCAAGGGGAAGGTGAGCAGCACAGATCCTTATCGTGCGAAGACCACATGTCCATGCTGATATCTCCCCAGCCCTTGGCCACCAACCCGGAGGAGAACAGCCAGATGCTCAATGCGCAGCTGCGCGACCTCGGTCTCTATGCCGCCCACACCATCGGCGACGGCAACTGCTTGTTCCGCGCCCTCTCGGACCAGCTCTACGGCACCCCGTCGCAGCACCTTAAGCTGAGGGCTGATATATGCAACTGGATCGAGGACCACAAGGAGCGCTATGGCCCCTTTGTGGAGGACGAGCGCGGCCTTGATCACCATTTGTCATGTATGCGACAACAAGGTGCGTGCACGCCTTTTCCTCGTTTCGTTCAAAATCTCATGCTACCGTAGCAACCTATGGCGGGCACCTCGAGCTCTCAGCTTTTGCCCACATGACGAAGAGGAACGTCAAGGTTATTCAGCCTGGCCTCGTGTACGTCATCGAATGGGATACCGGAGGCGACCTCGGAGACTCTTCGGCACCAGGCGACGACGATTCAAACCTCGACGATCGCGAGAAGAGACGTCTGAGGCGCGAGCGGCGTCGCTCGGAACAGGTTGCGGCAGATGACCCTGAACCTTTAATGACGATAGGGACGGTCTATGTCGCGTACGTTTCTCCCTCCAGTTCTTTGCGCGCCACTCGTTAATTGTGGCGTAGCTACCATGATTGGGAGCACTTTTCCTCAATCAGGAATTTGAAGGGTCCGCATGTTGGTTTACCAAACGTCGCGGAGGCTCCAGCTCCTGATGAGTCCCTTCCCCCATCCCCTGTTACGAAGAAGCCCGCGTCGAGGGCGAAGGCGAAGGTTGCGAAGACGACCAAACGGGAAGTCAAGAAGACAGTAGTCTCAGCTCTCGTGGATGAGGAAGATTCGTCTCCTCCGACTCCTTCGCAGATTCCCTTGCCTGGTTCCGCCTCACCATCCCCTCCGCCGTCTTCCGCTCCATCGTCCCAAATGTCCGGCTTCCACTCGTTGGCGTCGTTGGAACCTCACGCTTGCCGTTCCCCCAAGCGGTCCTTCGACGAATCCTCTGCATCCTCCCAGATGTCAGAGAACTCTCAGAGCGTCGCTAAGAGGGCCAAGAGCAGTTCTCGGGCGGCATCCAGGTCACGCACATTGAGTGCCGATGTTACCGCAGTACCCCCCTCGGCCAATAGCATGTGTGTAGATGCAGATGATCTGGACACCCCCGATCTGTCTGCGCCAGGCTCGTCCGCGGAGTCGGTTAGCTCATTATCATCTGTGCCTTCTCCCGCGGCAACACCTCCCCCACCCGATCCTCCGGTGGAGAAACGCCTTACGCGTCGCCAGAGGAAGACCATGGGGCTCCCCAAGCCTCGCGCTGCGCTAGTGGGCAGCAATCTCGCGCGGACGAGAAGCGCTGGCAAGATTGTGATCCCAGGTGGAAAACAACGGAAGTCGTCAAGCAAGGCTACCGTCGCGGACGGCTCTGAGGACGATCCGGAAGCGAACGCGGAGTGGCGGAAGAACGGGACTGGACGTCTGGACGTCCGAGGGTTCAGGGAGCTTAAGATATAAGAGCGCGTTGACGGGCTCTTCACCCTGTCGCGCATGCGCGACGTTCGCCACGCCCTTCGCATCCATTCGCATGTCGTCGTCATCATCTTTGGACTTCCCATCTCACTCTTCATCTCGTCTTTTGCATCCCATCCCAGCATCCCGATACCCTCGCACTGCAAGTCCTTCGTGTTCCTGTCGTCGCACCGCTCATCGCTATCCGCTTGGATCTCCTTGTATCAACAGCATCTCCTTCAACTCTGGACTTCCTCATTTCCCATTTCCATCTGCTGCGCCCGACCCCACGATCGTCACGACCTCTACGCACGTCTTTCACGCCCCGCATCGGACGCTCCCTCGATCGCTCGCTCATCCGTCGTCGTTCTCGCGCACTCAAGTTATTCTGTCATATTACCGTTACCGCAACGCAAACGCATCCCCACACGCGCATTACATCGTGATACCTGAAGCTGACGGCTTCGTTGCAATCGCACTCTGTCTCCCCATCCCCCACGATCGTACTCATCTGGTCCGTGCAATGACTCGGTTTGGATTTTTCGGCAATTTGAACAGTGCATCCACGCGCAGCATGCATCATTCGCATACTTACATCCGCCTCGCGTTGTATTCTTGTAATCTACTGCCCAGGTCTCCGGTTATATAAGTCTTAGACGGTCCTACTCTCATAGCTTGCACTCCATGTGCGGCCTCCCGTCCTCCGATATGTGCGTGGATTCGAGTCAACTTGCAAGATGTGCTCTCACGCCTCGCCGGACCGAGGGATGCCACCATCGATTGTGGGCGACCTCATTCCAGGACCACCGCCAGCCAAAATCGGGAGCCGTGGGCAACTATATTGCCATGGATCTTGGCCTCGAGAACGTGCATGTTTTGATCACCGGTATGGCCCCCATCTTCATTTATTGCGACAGTGGCTAACATTGTCCTCTGCTTCGACAGGTGCGAGTGGTGGAATTGGGCTCTCCACCGCTCGTCTATTTCTAAGTCTGTAATCGTCTCTCGTTAGGCCACCGGTAGAAGTAGATGCCTTTAACCCCATTTTCCCGCTCGCAGAAATGGGAGCTCGGGTGGCAGCCCATTACAACACCAAGTCTGCCCCGCTCGAGCCTCTCGTGGAAGAGTTCGGGCCCGACCGCATCCACGCCTTTCAGGCCGACCTCACGAGCGAGGACGACGTCAAGGAACTCTTCTCCAAAGTCGCTCGCACACCTTTCGGGGTAATACAAGTCGCAGTGATCAACCATGCGTACTACGAGGCCCGCCACGTGCCTCTCGAGCAGATGAGCTTGGCCCAGTGGGAGTCGACGTTCCGGACAAACGTGACGGCGTCGTTCCTCGTCGCGCGTGAGTACCTCCGCGCGCTGAAGGCGGCGGAGCCGGACGCGAAGGAGAAGGCGGCAATCGTCTTCGTCGGGAGCACGGCAGGCAAGTTCGGCGAGGCGGGCCACGCGGACTACGCTGCGACGAAGAGCGGTGAGTAATGCACGCTTATGAATGTGAATTAATTTGTGGGCCAAACTTACGAGAATGCTGGACAGCGTTGATGTACGGGATGTGTCTGAGCCTGAAGAACGAGATCGTGAAGATTGCGCCGAGGGGACGCGTGAACGTCGTCGCGCCCGGGTGGACGAGGACGCCTATGGCAGAGGAGTCGCTCAAGAATCCCGACATCGTGTACCAGGCCCTAGCAACGTAAGTTTCGCGTCGTGTTTAACTTTCATCCCCTCTCGGTGATTGGATGGATAGTGACGCTGACTGCATGTTCGGCGCAGGACCCCACTGAAGAAGGTCGCCATGCCCGAAGACGTCGCACATCAGATTGTGGTGCTTTCCTCCTCCACCGTCTCGGGGCATGTCTCGGGACATGTTCTCATGGTTGAGGGTGGGATGGAAGGCCGTCTGTTGAATAGACCCGGAGACCTGGGGTTGTAACAGACAGCTTGCCAATGTAGTACAGACATGAAGGCTACTCCAGGTACATTGACACCTTGAGTTATTGCTGCCACAACGAAGTTGGATGTCCTGGAAACAGAATGAGCTTCCCGCTTGTAAATGTATGTAGTATCTTCCAGTGAAAAGACTGATGCAGGGGCAGGCCCGGGATCAAACTAAAATGTAGTCGTTATTAATAGAAGTAAGAGACAGTCAATATTGAGTAAATGCCAAATTATAGTACGACAAGGAAGCACTATAATTCAACCATAAGTGAAAGGAAGATCAGCAATTTATAAGCTAAATCGGGTCTAGCCACGTGCAGTGGATACGGGTCCACCGTTTCTGGCGTCGAGCTCGACCCACCCTTCGACGTCGAGCATCTGGTCCACGAGCTGATCTCCTTCGTCGGACTCGGCACACCACTGCCGGAGCGTTCTCGACATCACCATTCAGAAGCGAACCTCTTCCCGCTTAGTCAGGGCCTCTCTTTGTTCTTCAACAACCACGTCCTCAACGTCCTCATCTGTCGCCAGTCCCCGTACAGCTAGGTCGCCGATACCGTGTGCTTTGCGGAGTTGAACGGAAGGAAAATACCAAGCCGTACGTTTCGGTCACCCGCTTCTTTCCTCATCTTTTCTCACATCGCACGTTCAGCCTGGTTCATCTTCTCCCCGCCCCCACCATGGACCCATTCTCCAGCCTACAAGTCCCTGATGGCTCTCAACCTGGCCCTTCACGTCAACACGGGGCAAGGCCAGTCTCCGTGCAGCCCGCATCATCGATGGCCAACTCCCAGTCGGCGAGCCGGAAACGTGCGTCGCACAACGTTGTCACGTCCCAACCCCAACAGGACGAGCAACCCGGATACCGTGACATCTACTCGCATCCCGCTGCCCTCGAGTATGCTGCTGCCCATCCAAGGAGGACGATTCCAAAGTTCGGTCCGTACCTGCTCTTGCAAACGCTCGGCGAGGGGGAGTTCGGCAAAGTGAAGCTCGGGCTTCATATGCAGTGGGGCGAGGAGGTCGCGGTCAAGCTCATACGACGGGGCAACATAGACTCGACTGTGCGCATGTCAAAAGTTGAGCGCGAGATCGAGGTTCTGCGGGTGCGTTCACTGTCATTTGGATGTCTTCGGGCCGCCCATGACATGGTACGGTAGACTCTCAAGCACCCCAACATCGTCCGGCTGTACGATGTTATCGAGACCGACAAGTACATCGGTATCATCCTCGAATATGCGTCTGGGGGCGAGTTGTTTGACCACATCCTCGCCCATCGCTACTTGCGGGAGAAGGATGCCTGCAAGCTCTTTTCGCAACTCATCTCCGGCGTCTGGTACATCCACCAAAAGAAAATCGTTCATCGCGACCTGAAGCTCGAGAATCTGTTGCTCGACCGTCACCGCAACGTCATCATCACGGACTTCGGCTTCGCCAACCGCTTTGAACATCGCTCTGACGACCTGATGCAGACGAGTTGTGGTTCGCCCTGTTACGCAGCGCCGGAGCTCGTCATCTCAGATGGCTTGTACGTCGGTTCCGCTGTCGATATCTGGTCCTGCGGTGTCATCCTGTACGCTATGCTTGCTGGTTATCTTCCCTTCGACGACGACCCGGCCAACCCTGACGGTGACAACATCAACCTGCTCTACAAGTACATCGTCAACACTCCCCTTTCGTTCCCCGACTACATCTCCGAGGAGGCCCGGGATCTCCTGTCCATCATGCTTGTCCCCGATCCTGCCCGCCGTGCGGACCTGCCGACGATCATGGGGCATAGATGGCTGGCACCATACGCTCATCTCTTCCAGAAGAGCGTCAATGAGCTGGAGCGCACCGCCATCGAGCAGCATCACCAGAAGAGGCTCGCATACCAGAGACAGATGAAGGCGGTTGCAAATGGAGAATCTCCCTCGTCCCAGAAGATGGCACGTAGTCAGAGTGCTCGCGTCGAGGGCTACGGGTCGTCTCCGCCCTCCTCAGGCTCGCGCAACCATCGCGACCAACGGTATCCTGCCCAACCACCACAACCTGAATTTTTGTACGAGACTTCGGCACCGTCAAGCTCTGGGCGCCGTGGCGTCAACTCGGCGATCGTCCTCCCTACTTCTTCACCCATTGGGCTGGAAGATGATCCCTTCGCACCTTCTCCGTCTCAAGAAGTTCCCTCTATCGCTCTACCTTCGGCCCATGTTCCGCAGGATGTCACGAACGGGATCCACGAGGATGATCGGATGCAGGTCGACGGAGGGTCGACCCTCCCTCAACCAGTTGCGTATGCGCCAGTCAAGACGACCTCTCCCGAGTCCAAGCGGTCGAAGGTACCCAACCGACATACTATTCAAGTCGAGTATGGCGAGTCGGAGTCGAGGCCAGAGCCTCTCAAGGAGCGCGGTCGCACGAACGGCACATCAGGCACTCCTGAGCGCGCCTCCAAGAAGCGTTCCATTGACATCGATCCCAGGTCCTCGCAGAAGCCACTTCCTGGAACGCCTTCGCGGACTCAGCCTGGAAGTACGATCCCCTCTCCCTCGGCAGTCACCCCTGTCGTATCTATCGAGGTCACCGCCCCGCCCGTCACGCCTGTCACGGCGGTCGACGAGAAGCTCCCGCACCCTCCCGTTCATTCCCAGAATGGCAGCAGCGCCAGTTCCACTGGCTCAGCCTCGTCCAAGGGCCGGCACCGAAAGGGGCTTTCGATCGATAAGATTGGCATTTCCAAGATGTTCGGGAGCAGCTTTGGTCCAGAACAGACAAACGGCCACGTCGCACGTACACCATCTCAGAGCCAGAAGCCAGTTCCGGACGCTGTCCCTGCATCACTCAAGGACATTGTGCGCCGTCCGTCGAGTGTCCAGGTCGGGACATCGACGACAACCTCCACGGACACGAGTGCGGATGCCTCGCTCTTGAGCCCAACCGGCACTGTCAACAGCAAGAAGTCATCCAGGCGCAACACACTCACTGTCATGGTCGCGCCGATTCGCAGTTCAATCAAGCCGCGGTCGAAGAAGACCGTGGAGACCCCGATGAAGGAGAAGGCAGACGACAAGGGACCCTTATCCTCCGATGCTCCTGCTCTTCCTCCCAAGGGCGAGATGTTGCCACCCTCTACCCCGCAGCCTTTGCGCCCAGGACAGGACGAGGCATCCGGCTACAACTCCAACACTTGGAAGAGCCAGCGCGCCCCGGTCCCTGCGTCCACAGTCAAGGCAAGCAAGGTTATGCAGTGGTTCCGCTCGAAGAGCAAGGGCCGCGGCCCCGCAGACATCTCCGACGTCGAGGCCGAGAAGCCGGTCACCGATGCGCCTCCCACGGCCATCATTCCCACTCCCCGCCAGGCTCCTTTCGCCCCGCCTATCAACACGCATCTACTCCCCACGCCGTCGGAGAAGATACACTCGCCTATCCCGCTGACGGCGACGCCTTCCGACCAGTCTTTCGGGCACCACGGTATCACCGAACGCTGGCTCAAGGGGATCAGCGGCGGCCGTGTCAACCTGCGTGTGCACCATGGTGCGGTCGACCAGACGACAATCACGACGGGCTCGCCGCCGGAGGTCATGAAGCACGTCAAGGCCGTCCTCGAGGGCATGGGCATCGATATCGCGATAGAGCACGAGTACAAGTATAGGTGCATCCGCCCGAAGAAGAAGCGCGCCGGGCTGGGGCTCCGCGATGGCTCAGGAAGCCTCGCAGCGTTCACAATTGTCGGATCGGCTGCGTCGAATGGGGTACGCACTGCGTTACGGTTCTTGATGTTGGCGGTTGGCTGATTGGTATTGGTGCAGGTCGACAAGCGTGGGCTGCCCATTCCCTCGCAGATGCAGTCGCCGTCGTTCGGCTCGACCACCGGAGGTATGCTTCGCGGGCTACTCATGCGCCGCCAGTCGTCGCAGGTGTCCTCCGGGCCCGTTCACCAGGTGTCACCTTCGCTCGAGTCGGAGGTGGGCTCCGACTCGGTCCTTGCTTCCGCTGTTCCGGGTTCGGCGAACGACCCCACGTCGCCGATCTCTCTCGATACTATCTATGGCGACCAGCAACAGGATGCTGGCGATGAAGTCCGGTTCTCCGTAGAGCTGACACGCCTCGATCGCCTGGACGACACGTACAGTTTGGATATCCGCCGGTTGAAGGGCAACCTGCGGAGCTACAAATTCTTGTACGATACCCTTAGACAGTGCGTGGTTTTCCAGACCTTCTTGCCGTAGGTGCGTTGCTGACGAGCCTTTGTTGCAGGCGTGCTGACCTCCAGCGGTGAGCGCATACCCGATCACCCTGTCGCTTTAGCCAGTAAGTTGTATAGCATCGACATTTGCACGGTACAGTTCTCTTCCCGGCACCACCATTTTTTTCCAAAACATGTGGCAATACTTCTCTTTCCTGCAAGACTGACTTCTTTCCTTCTCGTCGTCCTACACTTATTGCCAATCCCCTAATACGTTCTCATTCGCGTTTGCTCTTGCGTTTTCACTCTCGACTTCAACTCCATCCACCATCCCTCGCCGTTATTCTCTTCCATCACCCTCCGTTATCCATCCCCTTCTCTCGGTAACTATTTGTCTCGGTGTCCTTGTCCCGGTGTCTGCTTCGCGAGCGGTTCCTCGCCTTCGTTTGTTCACATTTCGGACGCTCGCGCCTCGAGTTCTCTGTCAATACGTTCGAGTTGGAAGCCGTTGGAGGTGGAGATTCTCTCACCTGTATATGTGATAAAAGCCGCTCTTTGCCACGCATCCCCACGCTCTCGTGTTTCGCCTACTGCATCGCCCCCCCTTCCCAGTCTGCATACGTACTCGTCATAATCCATAAAATACACCTTTGTCCCCCGCCCTGGAATTCGTCTTGTGTACATTAAGGTGCCTTCTGGATGTGCTCCGGTTTATTGGTTGAAATGTCTAAAATGCCTTGTTAAGTCTCTCGCCAGTACTATTTGCGATCTATGGCGGAAAGTCAATGCATGCGCAGTTGAGGCACTGTTGTCATGACAAATAAGTAATTCCGCAGATGGACTCCTTCGGTGACGACACTGGATGGCGGTGTTCAGCGGTCCCACAGTGGGTGTGCCTGCCCTGCGCGATGGACGCCGTCTACTACCAATCTATTACTGCCTCCTTTTACCTGCCCCTTACGATGTCTTCGTAAACATCACCCTACGAGAGACGAAAGGTTCGCCAACCGCACCACCTAACGATACCCACGACCTCCCCGACGGCCTGCTGACGACCATCACCACACATATCCTTGGCACCTTTGCACCATGACAGACGGTATTGGTCATGGTGAGCTCGAGGCTGTTCAAACATAAGCGTATATGAGAATCGACCGTGTATGGGGTCTTCCGCATTTCGCAGATTCAGTAGAACCCAGAGATCGACGCGGCGAGGTTCAATGGTACAGCGAGAGGATATCGTTCGAAGCTAACCAGGTGGTGGTGAGTACCGAGCCTTGTTCCTCGGCGGTTGGAGCCTGACGCGTTTAATCGACTTGCCCTCTTGCCCTCCGAATCCGAACTTCAATATTGGCCATAGGACCTTGATTTTACTGACCCGACGCGCCAAGTTATCCATGCTGGCACTCTTTTCCGAAGGAGCGACCCGTTGAAACGGAGTGTGAATGGCTGGAAGGAGTTATGGGTGATTTTGTTTGACAACTATCGTGCGTCCTCCCTCCTCGGTCTGTGTATGCGCGTTCCAACCTATGCCATGTGCTAGTGGTCATGACCAAGCCGAAAGGCAAGGGAGACGAAGTCAAATACGTCGTCTGGAAGTCTGTGAGCATGACTAGCATCAGGCTGGGAGCCGCATCCCCGTTGACGCGTCGTTGAAGCCAGTACGGATCGAGCTCCTCGCCCTCTCTAGCCTGAGCGTCCGACCCGTTCAACGTAGCAACACCCTGTCCCGTATCATGCGAACCGGCCGCGACTCGCCAGATCTCCTGTCCATCTTTTCCGACAACTCTACGGCTGGCAATCACGACAATAACTATCACCCGTTATCATTCCATTGCCACGGAAAGCATGGAGGAACTTATACGCTCTATGCTACCACTCCGGACGAACGCAATGAATGGAGGAGACGGATGAAGGAGGCAATCGGAGCACAAAGGGCTGTCCAGGCGAACCAGAGCGTTTTTGACTTGGAGACCATCACGGACAACACTTGCCCTGACAAGGACGGCTCCGGACACCATCCAGGACTTGTCACTGGGAGGATTTCATGTTCCATGCCATTTAGTGGGTTCATGTCTCTTGTGCGTGGGTAGGACGTCTATACTTACCTACATATTCGGTCGCAGGTAAAGATGGTCATGAGTTGGTCGCGATTGGGAGCGAGGATGGGATATGGATAGGAATGCTCCACCAGCCCGAGAGTGAGTCCGCCGCGTGTTGCACTGTTCCATTAATCTTGAACTAAAGTTCACTAGCTGTGCAGCGTGTAATATCAGTGAAGCACGTCACTCAGCTGTCATTTCTAGAGGAACATGGTTTTTTCCTCGTTTTAGCAGAGAAGGTACCTTCTTTAATCCGCTGCTCATATCTGAACTAATGTCCAGACTTGTGTCAGGTGCTACATGCTATCGACATTGAAAGCATCGTCCCAACACCACCGCCTCGACGACCCAGCCGCCCGCCTGTGCTTGGTTTACAGAGACTCAGTCGGCCGAATAAGCACGTCGACTTCTTCAGTGCTGGGCGGCAGTCTGGTAGAACCCTTGTAATATATAAACATCGCAAAGGCGTGAGCGTCTCTTCTCCACTTATGCACACTTTCTGACTGATCAACAATAATTTCGTAGCCGGATAGCGTGTTCACGATACTGGAGGTAAACGTTGCAACGAACTACAATCCTCAGCTACCCCCTGGTTTCGGGGCCTATAGGGTGAGATTGCTTAGGCGACGCATTTTTGCGTTCTCCCGCCCTAGTACTCTGTGCTCATGGACAGACGGTATAGGAATTTTTCGTCCCGGCCGATTCGCTAGACCTACTCTTTCTGAAGACCAAGGTGTGCATCCTGTTATCGGGAGGATTCGAGATCATGGATATTACGGAGTATGTCCTGTCGCGTTGTGGGCATGTTTGTTGTCATTTAGAAGTTCCGCAGCTTCAACAGCCTCTCTATCCCACAAGACGAAGATCTACGCAGAGTTGGGAAGAGGCCGATGACCAACAAGCCTTTAGCAATGTTCCGAATACGAGAAGACGAATTCCTCCTTTGTTACGATGGTGAGCTACTACTCTACTTTAACATGGCCTCAGTTGAGTGTTGAAGTTGTCACAAGAGTATGGTTTGTATGTCGACAAACGTGGAACGCCTTCTCGTTCTCCACCAATTATCGAGTGGGAGGGTGCCGCCTCACAGGCGGCCTGGCATCCCCCATATGTTGTCCTCTTCGGCCCAGCCTTCATCGAAATCCGGCACATCGAGTCTGGCCGCCTCGCACAGGTCATTACTGGGCACGACATCCGTTGCACCTGGGATGGTCGTGGCATCATCCGCCCCGAAGGGATAGACGAGTTTGCAGATCCTCGGACCCCGCGCATACACGTTGTGCTGGACGACTCGGAGATGTCAAGCGCGTTCTCAGCGAATCAACACCATCTACGTTCTCCGGGCAAGCGTCAGCACGCTGTCGTGCTCGCGCCAACGGAGCGCCTTGTCGTGCCCGGAACACGATACTCGCCTTCCTTGCTCAGCGTTGCGGACACCCTTCCCGTTTATGTCCCCTGATATTGCAGCATCATATTGGACAATCTACTCCAACAACTTGTACGGACGGACTTTGTCATTGCTAGTATTGTATAACATGTTGGGACGCTCTAGTTCGAATTTCTTTCGCCCGTGTTTCGGTTCCGTTAGGTCTGTTGCCAGCCTCCGATCGTGTGATGTCGTTCCCCCCGTACGTCACATTCAGCGGTTGGTTTTCGTGCTCGCCTCTTGTCTCCCGCCTCGAACACTGTCTATTGCATTCACATTCTACCTATAGTCTCCAGGTCTACGCACAGCGCCCCACTCGTAACGGGGCGTCAGGTTGGTGGGTGTTGATCATCTCGATACGTGCACCACTGATTCTTTCGTGCCAGCCTAGATCGAGACCTTTGGTGCGTTCCTTCACTATTCCCACCGTATGGTTTCGAACAGATCCGTTCTTCCTACAGTCACACAGCCTATCGATACGAATTCTTTAGCAGGCGTCTTTGCAATGCCAGCACGCATATCCGGATCTAGGTCCCGTAGCAGAAGCGCTACATCCATCCCAGAAGATGCAACAGGACCGAACAAGGGCAAGAGTAAGGCAACAAGGGGGCGGAAACCGTACCCCGCCTCTCGCCCTCAGCGCGACACTGCCCGTACCAACAAGAAGAGCACGCGCTCCACCTCCTCCAACCCTGAGCCCGATGAACCTTCTAACCCTGATCAAGGGACGCTCATCACGGGTACACGACTCCCTGTCCCCCCTCCGATGTCGAGGGGGTCTTCTTCCTCTTCCTCGGCCTCAACGAAGCCGGAACGGTCCTATCCCGACCTCGGAATGCCATCGCGCGAGGAGTTCGCAGACTTGGAAGAGCAGTACATTGCGTCGCTCGACCCGCGTAAGCAGACCAAGGCCCTGATCTCGCAGGCCATGTTCGACAGCATTTGGCTCGCGCTGCACAACCCGCGCGACAACACGATCGGCTCGCCACAGTTCCGCTGGTGGGTCCGCAAGATGTTCGTGCTCGCGCGCCCGGACGAGTCCGGCGTGCTCGTCCCCTTCATCGCGGAACCGGACAGCGACGAGGGGACCTTCCTCGAGTACGGCCGCCGTGGTATGGAGGACGGACGGATCCATAACGCGATGGTGATGGCAGGCGCGCGGTACCTCAACGCGGCGGCGCCGCTCCCGCTGTCAGTGGTCTTGCACGACGGGAAGCGCGTCGCGATCCGCGAGCAGATCTACGACATCCTGTGCGTCTGTCACGAGCGCGTGGGGCACGGCGGGCGCGACAAGACGGCTACGGAGATACGCAAGACGTACACCTGGGTGCCCAAGGACCTCATCGCGCTCTTCGTCAAACACTGCCCGACGTGCATGTCCAAGCGGACGAAGCAGGCGGAACGCGCGGTGGACAACGGCCCTTCGCCCGAAGCAATCCCTTCGGGGTCGGGGTCGGGGTCGGGGTCGCCAACATCGGAGGAAGAGCCTCAGGCAACCCCCGTGGCTCAGTACGTCCCGCTTCCCATGCGTAACCTGATGAACGGCTCCCAGCCTTGCTTCGGGCGTGTCTCACCACTTGGTTTGCCTGCCTGGTCCCATTCACCCCTCTCTGCACCGCTCCCACCACCGAGTGCAATGTTGTTGGAGACAGGGAACGGCCTATCGGGCTCCCCTCCATGGTACTTCGCCCCAGGCGCTGCGATGCCCCCGGGGTCCAGTTACTTCCTTCTCCCCAACGGAATGTACGCCGCCACGGCGCCGCTTCTGCCGCGCCCTCCGTCGGGCTTGGGTTCGGTGCAGCTGCCCAGCATCCGCGTCACAGACACAGACACGGACACGGACACGGACGGCCCAGGCGCGGGCGCGCTGCCGCACCACCTCCCCCACCTCCCCGACCACCAGTACTACCCAGGGCCGGACGCGCACGCGAATTCGAACTTGAAGGTCACTCTCCCATCCTTGTCTCAGGTGTTGTCTGGCGGGCTGACGGCGGCTCGGACTCGACAGCCGCTGCAAGCTCTCTCCAGGAACGCCGTCTTTGACCCGCTGCAGGTCAACGTTAACACACACTTGTCTCCGCGCCGCAGGGGCGGTCACGAAATGCACACTAGTACTCTGCCTAGCTCTCAAGACGTGCCGTACGTGCCTGTGATCGACCCGGCGCTGCTGGCGCAGGACGGGGTGCATATGCTCGCGATGGCGGCGGAGGTCATGCAGAGGGCGAGATAGAGATAAGTAGGGTCGTCCGAGTCGTTGAAGGTGACGTGGCATGACATTGACATTGGTATGAGCGTGAGCGTCCGTCTGTACGTAAGTACGTCTTCCGTGTGCGCGTGATGAGGTGGGACTTCTGGATGATGCGGTGTGTAGTTGGGTCGTCGTTAACGTTGGAAGGTATCTCGACAAAGCGCTATAGCGAGCCGATATATACGATATCCAGGTTTGGTACTGGTACATTACTATGTGTGCGTGCGCCTCTACGATATGCATATGGACATCCGGGCGGGTTTCGGGGGCGTGAAGGGGTCGTCAAAGAATAAAAATCGGAGGTGTGTCCGTGTCCGTAAGAAGGCGTCAACAAGAAAGGCGATCGATCGAACTCCACAATCCCTCGAACAATCATGCAATTGGTTCTCAAATTTTCCGTAGGGCAGGATAGGTCGGAATGCGTTTAGGCTGGAGGGCATGAGAATTCATTAGTCTTATGGCAGATGCCCAACATGCGAACAGAAGACCCACTAATGACCATCGCAGCGGCGACAAGACCCGCGAGCCAGAGCCCGACCCGCGCGTCCAGAGGAGCATGAGTGCGAGAAGCAGCGCTCATGACGCCGATCCCGCTCGTCGGGCCAGCGGTCGTCGGGGCCCCGGTGGCAATGGTGTTGAGTCCCGTCGCGGTGTTGGCGGGGACCGTGCCGAACTCGGTCGTCTGCAACGGGGTCGAGAACCCGACGGACACGCCGCCCGTAGACACGGGCGGCGGCACGACGGCGGTCGAGAACGTCGCGGAGGGGGTGGTCACGAACGCGGTGGACGTGCGTGGGGTGGTGACGGGTGTCGTCGCCACGAACGTCGAAGTTGTCGTGAACGTGCCGCCGTTGATCGTCGAGGGAGGGGGCGCGGCGCCCCCGCAGACCTTGCCGTTCGGGCAGCATCCGCCCGAGTCGCAGTAGTAGCCCGGCGGGCAGAAGTTCCCGTCTGCGACGTGTCGACGCGGTCAATGTGCGGGTTCACAAAGGTCAATGATATGCGGCGGGGGGAGGAAGGGAGGGCAGGAAGGGAGAGAGGGGGAGGACGTACCGGAGCAGCAGGTGGAGCCGTCGAGCGGGTAGCAGGTGTACGCGGAGCACTCGACCCACCCGACCGGGCAGCCGTCCGAGGTGTCGTGCACGCCGAGGACATGCGTGCCGTTCACGATCGCGCCTTTGGGGAGCCACAGGGACGAGCAGAAGTCACCGGCTGGTGGCGCTGCGGCTTCTGTCTGGGAGAGGAGAGCGGCAGCCGCAAGGAAGAACGCGAGGGGGCGGATGTACATCGGGGAGGGCATCGCTGTCGACTTAGAAGTCAAGGTGAGGACAGACACCAGTCACTGTCAAAAGACGTGTGCGGGCGGGGGGTGTGGGACGCGAGGCCTCGAGGGGACAGGTGCCTGGAGGGAACGACAACTTATATCGCCAGAACCCACCCGGAACCATCGACAAGAATTGTCACGGAGGCTTCTGGCGGGACATGGCGGGGCGATGCACTCGTGTCTATGGCCTTGTTTTGCGGTTGGCCTTGAGAAATCTGTCAATATTAATGGCTAGAGAGATGAGAGTGAGATGAGTTGGTTCGCGTGAGGCTGCTTGACGTTTAATCTCACCTTTAGCGGTGTGCGCCCGAGGCGTTCATAAAACGCGCATCAGTCTCACAGCGAAATTATTCGCCTCGAGAGGTTCCAGGGGCATATGCGTCGTGCATGGCTAATGAGCTGTAATCGATATATGTGCATAGCACAACGGTGACGTCGAGCAAGAAATGGGCCTGGATGTCTGACCTCGGCAAGCTGTGCTCTATCGATGTGGTCTCGTGTAAGGAACAGGGTGCTTTAGCAGTGTTTTACCGTGGAGCTGAAGCAGAACTATGAGAAGATACTGGGACATTTTGACAGATGCCTTTGCGGAACAGGGACGTTAGTGGATCTGGGGTCTTGGCACGACGAATAAGGTTCGAGCTATCGGCACCGACTTGAATGAGCGCCAGTCATCCGCCATTGAATTTGATGCGCCTTCCGTCCGAATCTGCCATGTCTCGACGCCCGCCCGACGTCTTGTGTGGTCACCCGCCGATCGAATCTGCATCACAGCTTCATCTATCGCAATGCGAGGCTGTGTATGAAAGAGCCAAGAAAGCGACGATTCCGAAGTCATCGGCAGGATGGCTGAAAAGCTTTAACGGTACTCAAGTTCGAGTGGTAGCGCAGGCTGACGCGGATGTTCAGTGCAAATGCAAGTTGAAGTACTTGCATAGGGCCCAATATTTATACTCGCATTAACGGGAGTCATATTCCCACGGTTAGTATCTGTTCGGATGATCGGGACACAGCCACAACGGATCCTTGAACACGGTTGGCCACCAGACGGACTCAACGGTCGACATCCATCTCCTTCGGTCTCGAGTCCTCCGGAGATACTCGGAGAAATGGTCAGTTTTATTTACAAGTCCGATGATTGGGAGACACTGCTGTCCTGCCGGTCTGCCGGGACAGGCTACATGACACCAGGACATTCTTCTTTCGAGGTATAGATACGTTCCAAGGAGGTGACGTTCCGGTCCTTCGTCTTCAACGTCCTTCGAATTCGTTCCGAACGCCTACGTCCCGGCTCGCCTCGACCCGTCACCGTCACATTTGGGTCGAGTGCCTCGATGGCACAGGCGACAACGATCCTGAGTCATTTGATCTTCGCGTCATGCAATCTCCACGGGTTGTGAGAGGATGTTGAAGTGGAACGTCGGCGCGAAGCTTGTTCAAGTTGTGCGCGTTGAGGAGACTCTGTAAATGATCTTGGAGCTGCTTATACGCACGAATACATGTGGTGAGTGATCGATGTATGTGGCCCCTCGAGGATTTAGAAACCATGATAATCGATTTGTGCTGTCATTGTGGTCGTTCCGAAAGGTCCCACTGGCAGCATGACCGCCGCGGTTCACTACCTCCGGATTTTCAGTTTAGTGATGGACAGCTATGCTATTGTTTGAAACGTATCATGAGTAGTATACAAGGCCGCACAACGTGACTACTAGTTCTGTAACTCAGGCATCTCGAGGGACCTGGGCGCTGGTACAGTGATGCATGAGGCGCGTATAGGCATTCTAATATCGCAAAGTCCACCGTGCCAGATCTAAATTCCAGCGTATCTTGCACGGCATCCGAGTCACGCTGACGAAGCGCCATGATGGAGCGAGGGTGTTGAAATCCAGTCCGGGTCCTCAAATTCATGTTTGATCCAAGAATGTGCGTGGTGGCTCTCTTGGAACCACGTCACCTCGACGGGCAATGGATCTTGAGCCAGAGGCGGTGCCTCATGCAAAGGGGGCGAGAACTCCTCTGGGATGACTTCGAACGCACTAAAGGCAATAATAATTCAGGAAACAACTCGCATCGTGACACAAAATACTATGAACTGACTCACCTCTTACCATGGATCTCGTCTGCAAAAGCTGATAGTTTCCTCCTGAGCATCCGTCGCCTCTCTTCTGCGGCCTGTTGCGGAGACCCCGAGAAGAGCCGCCGAGGGAAAACGGAGATAGGTAGGATGGCGACGTCACTGATCAACGATGCCGGATTGATGGTACATGAGGAGAACGACAGCTTCATGAGACAGTACTCATACACTCCAATGGATTGGGGTAGTACAATCACCGCCTCCTTTCTCAGATTCGGCCATGCATAGATGTGGTCAACTGAACAGTCGTGGGCAGTGGATAGTTCCTTCGAGACGATGGGAGAGGTGCGTGCAGCATCCGCTGCCAGTGGGAAAAGGTGGATCTTGGCCCAATGTCGTGCGAGCTCGTGACGCGATGTGGATTGGGTGAAGGTTGAACAGAGGCCGATTTGAAAAACAACCTTGGCCTGGCAATTGTGGACCTGCCCGTCACCGGCGTCGCGACTTTGGAACAAGTTTCCCATGTTCCTGGGTAGGACTGTAGAATGTTGGGTGATTGTGTGATGTGTTGGGGCATCGTGCTTCGGGATTGTGAATGTTAACATCATAGGGTATTCAACGCCTGTCCACGGGAGATTGAGATCGTCAAGACTCCTTCCATTCGAGACCGAATCCAACTTCATCAATGACTCCTCCGCCGACTTATCCTCTTGTAGACTGTCCAGATGGTGGCGCATAAAGCGAAATGGCGAGATAAAGTTGGTGGTGAGGGCAGCGAGTGGAAGAGAAGTGATTCCTGTTACATTTCCGCTGGCGTCCGAGTCTAGAGGGGGCTTGTGCAATAAATAAATGTCCACCCATTTAGACATAGGCAGTTCTCGTCGTCCTTGATCAAGTTGTACGAGTCGGTGTCCTAAAAGCCGCTTAGTATCAGCTCTTCTCCAAGTTGAACTGACCACAACTTGAAAGTTACCTTTTACGCCAATGTCGTAAAAATTATAAGATGACTCAGACCGATTGGGACATTGGGAAAGGAGGAGGCCATAGTGCTTCCCGAGAGATGAGGTCCAGCCGAGAAGCGCGATCAGCAGTTGTGCGCCTTGAGCTTCAATGACGGGAACACGAGCACGGACACCGTACGGTGTTATCGAGAAGGAAGGAGGTCCCTGGCTGGTAACTATGGATTTCTGGGGCCAACATACATCCAAAGTACATGGAATTCATGGTAGGGTTAATTAGCCTCCAAGATGGATCAGCCAAAATTTTAGAACTTGTGCTTACCGTGGCTGCGTGGGGAATTTCTTCAAAGCGGGACATATCAAACCTCAATGACAGACCCGATGATGAGAACTCCCTTGGCGAACGTGCAAACAGATATAGAGCGACATCGTTGGCGTTGTGCACATGTTCTTGGGCCGTAGAGTCAGGTTTCCAGTAGGATAAGTCAGACAGAAGGGATTGGAGGGGTAGCGGTGGCAAAGTCCAACCGCGACTGCTTGTCCAGGAAAAGAGCGTCGTATCCCGGCTCTGCTTTATAATCTCCTCCTGTAACCGCAAGAACGCCTTCGGCCCCCTTCCCCGTAGAGCAGGGGCATGGTGATATCGAAGATCCCTAGCAAGCAGTACGCTTCGTCCTCCGGGCGCGTTGTCTTTCGTTCCGCTGCCCACTGCATACGGCCCGAAATGCTGACAGAGGACAGAGGTGTTTGGAGCGTCAACACAGGCTGCGGGATGCGCGTGATCGCCTCGAGGAGCGAGGAAAGATCTGACTTGGAGCCGAGCAGTTGCCAATCTCGAGAGAAAAAGGCGACGAACTTGGAGGCCAGCAGCTCCTGCAGCGTCCAGCCGCGCTTGTGCCACTTGCTGTTCGAAAACATGATGGTCAACGACGGGTCGGACGTTATATTTCGCTCAGAGGGGTGACGTGTGACAAAAGCAGATTCCATTGCGGGGGAGGGAATGGGTGGGACTTCCATGTCGAAGAGGTAGACGTAGCAGATGCGCGCGAGCTGATAGTACCGGAACATGGAGTTGATGGCCTCGGACAGTTCCGCGCTGCTCCTCTTGTCGATGCACCACGTGTCTATCCACAACCAGGAGAACCCGTGCTTCTGGGCGAGCTTGCAGCATTCCCGGACCTTCCGCGACGCGTGTTTGCGCGGACTATCTGTGGGACCACTGTACTTCGCAGCGAGCAGTTCCGTGTCCTGGAACGACTGCTCAGGCCCGTCCATGTCCCAGACGTGGGAGAGAATAGCATAGCCATCCGGAACGTCCTGTGGGGTGGCGAAGAAGTGTAGCTCGGCTCGGTCGGTGCTGAGTAGCCACATGGGTGTGAGGAACTGACAGCGAGAAACGAAAGTCAGTAATCCTTGCTCAAACTTGCAGCGCCGCTACGCACAGTGTACAGAGATCCTGGGGAAAAACCAATAAGGGAGAGGGAAAGGATGCCGTTTCAGGCGTCGGCGGGCAATTCATTGACAGAGGGCTATTCTGAACCGTGCAGAGATCTTGGGAGACCAAGGTGGTGGGGGGAGTTAGGAGAGAGTTGGCACAACGTCGGGCCTGTGGAATGTATGCTTATCGCATCGATAGCTGAAGAGCATGGCATAACGCAAATTGCGGCGTTAGGGGGAAGTGCGGGATAGCTCACATGGCGTCTTCGGTAATATTTGGTAAAGATCCTAACAAACAAAACGAATAAAGCAGGAGCACGAGCATATACTTAGCTGGCTCAACAAACACGTCTTGAGGGCGAATTACTGGTGAAATGCGTCTAAGCTGTGTTCCGGCCGCATATAGCCATGCCGTCACACCTTTCGTGGCTGTCCCTGCGTATTTGAAGCTACGAATATTGGATTAGGCAACGCCGAACAAATGTACTGGAGGGCGCACCTGACTGACATGAGGCATGAGGCAAGTGTCTCGCGCGGTAATTCGGTTTCGAGATCAGTATACGCGCGGTCACGTCGCCTTCAGAAAGCGCATACAGTCACCGCTCGCGATAGGGCAAAGGAACGTCGTTATCAAAGGAAGGAAATAAGTAAGATAAGTTAAACACATCCAGGCTCGCACCCAGATGGTAATAAGCCGTATCGCATCGTGCAAGTCCAACAGAGATGCCTGCGTTACAGCGGGCATCCCGTCGGACATGCAAGTATGTTGGACGTTACAGTCGTAACTCGTAAGAGCATAAACGAATCTCGGGGCGCACCCCACAGATCCATCCCCCCCAGGGCCAGGATCAGGCCGCAGGCGGTTGCCGTCATCGTCGTCGTCGTCGTCGTCGTCGTCTCGAAGTCCGCATCCGAGTCGTCTCTCGTCTCTAGACTCTGGTCCACATAGGCGACACAGTCACGAAGGCCTCACACCCGTAACTCCGCAGAACGAATGTCGGGTGTGATGTCAGATGGGAACACAGCCCGCCGCTCACTGGGCCTTGGCCCCAAGGCCAGGCGGCGGCGGAGGCGGTACCGGACGGTTCGTCGACGCCGAACGCGGTGGGAGCTGCGGCGGGACCATGCGCATCTCCGCCTCCGTCTCCATCTCCTCCCTCTCCCTCTCCGCCTCCGCCTCCTTCTCCTTCTCGACCTCGCCCGCGGTCATGCCAGGGATCATGGGCGCGCTGATCGTGGGCCGGCCACCAGGCGCGGGGGAGCCAAACGCAGGCGGGACGCGGCGCGTGCCAGCGGCAGGGAAGGGCGCGGGCGCGGGCGGGACACGGCGGGGCGCGCCGGCCTTCCAGGAGTAGGGGTACTTCTGGGCGTCGTCGAGGCGGTCGCGGCGGCGCCCGACGCAGACCGTGCAGCCGGAGAGGGAAAGGAGCATGAGGACGACAAACGTGATCCAGAAGCCTGCGGCGCAGCGTTAGCGTTAGTCGTTAGTCATTGGCTTAGTGTCATCGGGAGGGCGCTGGGTGGTGGAAAGAGAGAGAGCGCGAGAAGGAGGAACGGGGATGACGAGATTTTGGGGAGACGGAAGGGTTGGAAGGGAAGAGGGCGGGAAAGGGGGAAGGAGAACTCACCAGGCCCGATAGCCGTCTCCGACCCGACGCCGTTAAGCTTGTCCACCCGCTGCTTGACCCACCCGTAGAGCGCGATCTCCGCGAGGAACGCGAGGAGCGTCAGGAAGGCCGCAAGAAAGGCCACGAGCGCCGCGGCGAGCCGCGCGGAGGCATGTGTGAGGAAGGACAGCCCCAGCGCGACGAGTGTGACCGCCGCAGCTGTTTCGCGTAGCCACACAGGTTGAGCTCCGGCAGATGGCAGAAGGGGATGGGGGGCACGTACCGATGGGGTGGATGGCGAGCCCGCGCGTCCAGGAGGCGGCGATGGTCTCGGAGCTCATGCGCTGCGGGTCGTGGAGAGTCGTGGAGTACCCGCCATGGTTGGTGTTGCAGACGCGGTCGCCGTTCTGCTGGTACCAACATGCTGCCCTGTGATTACCTTGCGTTTAGTGAGAGTGGGAACGACACATTCGACCTACTTACCAAGTGCCAAACTGTGTAGCCCAACGCATGACGACGAAAAGGTGGTCCGTTAAAAATTGGAGCATACAATCGTGTGCGCGACTGAGGACTCACCCGGACAGCGGTAATGGGGTTGGTATCGTTGCCTACGGTCGGGAGGGAGTCCTTGAAGTGAACCCGGACAACGTCAAGGTCGGTGAGGTATGGGAGAGAGATGGAGACGATGAAGAGGAGGATAAAGGAAAGAAAGAGGAAGACGATTCCAGGGACCCGGAATGTGCGCGACTTGAAGTTGACGGCCATGTCGAGTTCTTCCTGTGTGAAATTTGAAGAAATAGAAATTCCGGTGCACAGCACACGGGAGTGAATTGAAGGAAGGAATAGGTGAAGGAAATCGCCAGGATCGTCGAAGGAGAAGAAGGAGGAGGACCAGGGCGATGCCAACCCGAGGTGGAGGAGGTCAGGGGATATAGATACGGAGATCTATCAAGGGGTCGGGGCTGGAAGGGGCGGCTCGAGGAGAGCGGCGTGCTCGCCTCGCCCTGAAGGCCCGTTTGAGAGGCGGTGGCGTAGTGCGTAGTCTTGGATTAGTATTCGAGGGTTACGTTTCAAACAGGGATGGATCAAAACCGCACTTCACTGATCCAAAGTTGGAGTGCATGCGTGGACGCATGCTCGTTCCAAGCCTAGACATCATGAGGCGTGATGCGATGAACAGAATAGCGCAGACTGCAATGATCGCAATGCTGTCCGCCCACCCAGCCCACTGTCTGCAGCAGACCACCGTACGTGCTAGTGCTGAGTGCATACTATTAGAACTCGGAAGTGCCGGCTGCGCCGGCGGAAACCTTGCTTGATTTCGTGTTGTTTTTCCTGTCTTGTTGGTAAGTTACCTGCCAACATTTGCCAAATTTAAGGGTTGAAAGGCCGGGCGGAGCCACTGTCACCGTATAGCCCTGGAAAGTGCGGCTCTTAGTAGTAGTCTAATGTCGTTGCGAGGAAGTACCAGAATTGTGCGTTGAGCACAGATGGTGAGTGCTGCCATGCATGCGAGGCCTTTGTTGAAGAGCCGAATGTCCAACTTGCAGGGGTTCCGATCCCGGGCTTATGCCTGCGCTCAGGCTCGGGCCTTCACCTCAAGCACGAGCATGTCGTCCTCTTCGTCATTAGCGAGACACATGCGGTCCTCGTCCGGGCCGGCAAGCGTGGACTCGTCCTCCGGCGAGTCCGACATGCACACATCGTCGTCCGAGTCGTAGTCCGAGTCGTACGCGCAATCGCTGTCACTGTCGCTATAGTCACAGTACGTGTGTACACGGCACCAGTACCGTCCGAGGAAGAGCTTGATGTCGTCTCCCATCTTCAAGTACTCGACGTTCCGAGCGAGTCCATCATTGGGTATAGCGCGCTGGGCGCTGGTTCTTGGCGCCTAATATCCGTATTTGGGCATTTATTTGGTCGTGTTTACGATATTGGATGAAACTGGCTTCAATTATGACGGTCCGAGAAACCTTGTCAAGCAAGGTAACAGTTACTTACAGTCGACCATGGCCAGTGTCGAGGAAAGATGCAAAGGCATTTGCCGAGGCAATGTCTCCGTGATGAGGTGAGGGACACGTGACACTGATCGCCAAGTGCCGGGCGTCTGCTGTGGATCTTGTTGAGAGATCTGATTGGTGGGCCGGGTTCCGCGGCCCCTTTGCTGGTTGCCGGCGGAATGCATCCGAGGCTGCTGCTTGACAGTGAGAACGATCTTGGCTTGCAACCACCATCTCCTCGCCCAGCCCCGCTCTCCTTCAGCCACTTTCGCGTCCCCGCCTCTTCCACCAACGCGACTCATCTCAAGCGCGCGCAAGGAGCCCCTTTGCCACCCTTTGCCCCAACGACGCGTGATCAATCACTCCTTGTCCTCTCGTCGCGTAGCCTGCTCTCTCCGCAATTGTCTCATTGTCGAAGCGCATACACCGCAGCACAAACTAGTTCTTCCAGGAACACCAGACTCCACTCGCCTCACGGCTTGCCCGTCGCACTCCACGCCTCCGGATCCGTGACTGCTCAGAACACCCGAGATGCCCCCCAAGAAGACTGGAGGCAAGTCCAAGGCCGCCAACGCGCCTCCCCCTGCGACAGACGCGTCTGCCACGCCCTCACAGCAGCGCACGCTCCAGACACGTAGTCAGAAAGCCGGCTTGCAGGTAAGTACCACTCCTCTTCCCTCCGCGCCCACTTCGATCCGCCCCCAACCTGAATCACGAGGCTCCGGCTGGATTCTGACGACTAGCCTCCACGCGTACGCCACAGTTCCCCGTGGGCCGTATCCACAGATACCTCAAGCAGCGCACGCAGTACAACGTTCGCATAGGCGCGAAAGCCGCGGTCTACACATCCGCGATCCTTGAGTATCTCACGGCCGAGGTCCTCGAACTTGCTGGTGCGTGCACATCCTCTGTCTCGTACCATATCTCCACTGTAGTCTGCGTCACGCTCGCGTTTCCGCGGGCGCGGTCCAGTGGCAGCTGGAATGCTGACTATATGCGCCTTCCGCCCGCAGGAAACGCGTCAAAGGATTTGCGCGTGAAGCGTATAACCCCACGCCATCTGCAGCTTGCCATCCGCGGGGACGAAGAGCTCGATACGCTTGTCCGAGCGACCATCGCCGGTGGAGGTGCGTCAATTGTTCACTTAACGGCGTGCTTGTGTCTATCAAGATGTCCTTCACTGACACGACACGCGTCGCCCTCGATAGGTGTGCTGCCGTTCATCCACAAGAGCCTGACGCAGGGCAAGCAAAAGAAGGGCGAGGTGCCCGCACAATAGACGGATCGCTCTCCTGTCTGCTGCCCCGTCCTATCACTGGTGTCCTATATGTTGTTGGGTAAAAGCCGCCCTCGTTTGGTCCTGTTCCCGTGGGGATGGCTGCTCTAGCTCGAACGCTGAACGTTGCGATTAGGAGTGCTTTCTTTGCTGCTCGTTATGCGCTCCGAGACGGCTCGTTTGTCATGCTGTCGATATGTCCGACTTTGTACAGTATTTTGGCCTGTATATGTATGTGTTGCTATGCTGACGATGTAGGATCGCTTCTTGTCTTACACCTTGCGCCGAAGGCTTTCAGATAGCGCGAAGGCAAGGGCATGGAGCACTAACGGATAAGTCGTACATCTCCTCACGGCGTTGCACATGGTGCGAGGTAAAGAACGATTAATATCAAAGCTCTTCTAAGGTATGGCTAGAAATACCACGAAATATAGACGACTTCTAATCAGTCTTTCTGCATGCACACTGGCGTAGAGATCTAGTCGTGCGGCGCGCGCCCCTCGCCCCTAACCGCAGCCTTGCCGCCCGACTCGCGCAATTCTCCCCGCTCGTGCATCTCCGAGTTCTTCGTCATTTTGCCTACGACCTGTACCCCAAGACGTGTTAGTGACACATCCCTCACAGCACGTATGTCGGTAAGATCGCGCACTTTCTGCGTCTTCCCGACGAGCTTGTCCGCCGTCGACGCATGCGTCTCCGGCAGGTCCTCCCGGCCCCCAATCGCCACGCCGCCTGTGTGCATTCACTCGCCTCTCGTCAGCCTCCCATCCATTCACTGATACAGGGAGAAGGGAACGGCTTCAGACGAACCGCGCTCAGTTGGCTGCACGCCCAGCGGCCGCTCCTCCGTCCACGCGTTGCGCCCCTCATGCGCATGCGTAGGGTCGAACTCGCAGCTCGGGTCCTGCTGGTCGGGCGAGGCGAGCCTGTCCTCGAACGACTCGGGGTCACGCACGTTCCCTTGTGCGTCCGCGCCCGCGCCTGTGCCCCGATCCGCCTGCGACTGAGCGGCCCCGGCGGGGAGGACGTCGGACGACTTGTGCAGGTGGTGCGTCGGCGGGGCGTCGTTCATGCCCGAGGCCGCGGAGGGGTTGGAGGTGGGGTTGGGGTCGGAAGCGTAGGACATGGTGTGTTGGCACGAGGAGGTGCTACGGCCTGCGGAAGCCAGTCGGGATGGGGACGAGGTCGCGTGCTCGACGAGGGATGCGCTGGGCTGTACGAAGCGTGGCGAAGACAGTGACGGGCCTAAGCTTAGGTTGGGAGTGTGTAGTCGTAGAGGTGGGAAGTGCTCGAAGTCAAAGCTTGTGAGTTGATGGGGGACTTGAGGCCGAGTGGTTTGGAGGGCTTATATGCGCGCGGGGAGGTTCTGTGGAAGGTTGGTGGGGAACAGGAGATGACGTCAAGAACGTTACTTCCAAAGCGATGCTGGACCTCAATGTTTCTCCAATGTTCAATATTCCACAATGATGGGAGTCGGGATGACCCACTGGTGGGGCCTACACCACTGGCTACGTACAGGGCGTTGAGTGCTGGGAGTCGTGGCCTGGGAACTGAGATCTGAGAACTGGGTTGATAGAACCAACTACGGCATGGACTTGAACGTAGGAGGACCGAGCGCCTTGTCTACGTCGAGTGCATCAAGTGCAGAACTTTCTCCATTTTCGTCTCTGAAAGCTTTTGGTTTTGAAAAACTAGAGTGGTGCACGATTCATTGTCTTCTCTATGCATGTAGCTGTAAACTATGTACGATACTATAATGCGCATAAGATACATGTTAAGTGATTGTGGATGGATATGCAGGTGGCAGTAGCTGGAGGTCAGTGCTGTCTAATAGGCAGAAGAAGCAGATGGATATGATGACGAGCGATTACAGGTGTAGTTGTGGCATGCGGCGAAAGCGAGAGCAATGCGTACGAAGATCCCATGAAGCAATCCAAGCAGAGAACAACCAAGAGGCCGTGGAACATAGCGGTGTGCGGTGAGGGCGACTAATAGCGTCGTCGAACAATCGAAGAGCTCACGA
This sequence comes from Ganoderma sinense ZZ0214-1, assembly GCA_002760635.1. NCBI lineage: Eukaryota > Fungi > Basidiomycota > Agaricomycetes > Polyporales > Polyporaceae > Ganoderma > Ganoderma sinense. The sequence continues at coordinate 2,030,331 of AYKW01000045.1, forward strand.
GAAGAAGTACTGGGACTCCTTGATCGCGCTGACGTCGAACTTGCCCTTCTCGGGCAGCGCCGGGAGGATGTCGACGAGGTTGACGAACTTGCCCGCCAGGCGCGCCTCGACGTCCTCGGACTTCTTGCGCGGCCCGCGCTTCTTAGACTTCGGCTTCTCCTCCGCCTCCTCTGCCTCGCCCTCGAAGTCATCCTCGTTGCCGTCGTCTGCGAGCAGAGCTTCTTCGTCAGGCTTCTCCTCCTCGGCGGCGCCCTCGGTGAGCAGCTTCACGTCCTCGCTGGACACGCCGAGCTTCTCTGGGGTGAGGTTGAGCTTCTTGAACGAGGACCCTTGGAGCGTCACGAGGGGGACCTTGTAGTCCTTGTAGCGCTCCTTGAACTAATGAACATCCACATCAACATCCCTTCCCAACCTCAGACAGCACAAGACAAAAGAGCAACACTCACCTCGTCGTGGAGACCCTTGAGCACGTCCGACGAGTGGAGGGCGATGAACGTGTCGCGGATGATCGCCGACATCTGGTCGATGCTGCTGGGGTGCGTCCAGTACGAGTCGTGCACGGACGCGAACGTGAGGCCCTGCGCGCGGCACTCGAGCGCGGTGAGCATCATGTGCGTCGCGTCGAGGCTGTGGATGAAGTTCGGCGGGAACGCCGACGCCTGCTTCTGCGCATTCACCGTCGACGGCAGCGACGGGTCCGAGATGAACACCGTCTGCAGCGCCGTCATCACCTGCTTGCGCTTCACCGCACGGTACGGCTGCACGATCGGCAGCCCGAGCGGCGTCGTCCACACCACCGACGTCATCTGCTCCTTCTTCCACCGCGGCTCCTGCTTGCGCGGCCGGGCGGTCGGCTTCGGCTTCGGCTCCGTGAACGACTGCATGAGCCGGTCCTGCGGGATCGCCTTCGCGACGAGCCGCGCGCACATGTTGAGCCAGTTCTGGATGTCCTTCGCGCCCTTGAACAGGTCACCGATGGACGCCAGCACCTTCTTCGCGAGATACGCAGCCGCGTGCCAGCACATCTCCACAGGGATGTCGCCGCGGTCCTTCAGCTGGCGTTCGATCTGATCGCGAGCTCCGATGTATGTCACACCGTACACGGTAGTCATGACCTACAAAATGAAGAGATCCCATAAATCCATCTGTAGCACATCGAAAACAGGAGAGACAGCACTCACCGTTTGCTTGACGACCTTACGAGAGATCTTGCCAACGAGGACCTTCGCGTACTCGTTATCGGCTTCGAGGTCCTTCTGCATCGACTCCTCAACCATGTTCGCCACGTAGGTGTACACGTCTGAGGGCCGGTCCGCCGCCGCCAAGTTCACCTGCGCCGCACCCTGCGCGTCACCACCAAGCGCCGCATAATGCTGCAGACCGTTACAAGTACCGTCCTGGTGAACAGGCAGGGCGCATTCGTACGCCTCCGGGTCGGGCGAGCGGAGCGCAGCCGTGAGCTCTATGCACGTCGCAAGGCATTGCCACGGGTCGTCCGCCTTCGTCCACCAGCGGCCGCCCTCGAGCGGCTTGTCCGCGGAGTCGAAGATCTCGTCAAGGTTCTTGTGGACGTACTCCACACGCTCTTCGAAGCTAGCCTTGTCGTACCCGTACAAGTTCGCAAGGTGGATCTTGAGCCAGCGGAGACCGCGCTCGCCGAGGGCCTTCTTCTCCTGGAACATAAGCAGACCGCGCGACAGGTCGTCGCCGATGTGCGATAAATGCGGCGGGATCGGGTACGCGCGCCCGCGGAAGTCGACGTTGTGCGGGAAGTAGATGGTGTCGCCGAGGAACGCACGGGCGATGTCCACCTTGTAGTTGACGCTGCATCGGTCAGAGTGGTTGGCGGCCTTGGCCTGCATCCACTGCTTCTGCCGCGCGAGGTATACCACCTTCGCCTTGTTGTCCGTGTCCATGTTGTCTGGCCGGACCGGCTCGGGCTCGACAGGCACCGCGGGCGGGATCTTGCAGAACTTGTCACCCGAGTTCCACACCTGCAGCACGACATCGAACACGCCTCGGTTGATGACCCACGGTGTGCTGCCCAACACGTCCAGACCCGCGAATACGAGTTCTAGTCGGCCGGCCTCCGACGCGTGCCGAAGATAGACCTCTTGCTCGCGCGAGTCTTTGAAGCGCATCGCATATGACCGGTTGTACATATATCCACCGCTGTTGTAGCTGAGCCACGGCTTTGGCCTCACGAGCATGGGCAGGTGACGTGGGTGCAGAGTGTCGAAGAGGGCGTCTTTTGACATGCGGTCTGCAACCGCGGGGTTCAACTTGATCACCCCGAGCTTGTGGCCGCGCTGGTACTCATACGTGTGGAAGAACGCAGGCTGCTCCTCGGAACTGTCATGGCTCAGTCAGTCGAACGGTCTCATGAATATCACGAACACTCACAGCCGCTCGCCGGTTTGCGAATCCTTCATCGTCCGACTGACAGTCGCAACATCCATGATACAGTCAACCAGGAACGACCCAACCTTAACCCGGATCAGTTGGCCCCACTCCGATGTCCACTCCTCCGAGTCCTCCATATACTTCCGCGCGGTCACCCGTCGTGCGTACAGATCCTTGTACCCGTCTGCGGTGAAAACGTTTTGAGCACCTGCTCGCGGAGTCGTTGACGTTGGGACCGGCATAGAAATGTTGTTTTTCTTGCACATTTCCGCCCTGTACTCGGCCTCAACAGCGCGTCCCACGGACAGCAGAGCGCGAGCAGTCTTCATCCCGTCCTGAACGCCGCCAGAGTTGTGCAGGTGCATGATCTCCATAATCGTGATAAGCGAGAGTTTCTCGGGGGACAGCAATCGAAGGAAAGGGCTCAGGAGAAGCTCTTCATTCTTCACCCGCTTCGATTTTTTCATCCGTTCTGATACACTCTCAATGCATGCGGCTCTAAAACGGATATGAATATACGCACCGATGACGCGTTCTTCGACGACGAGGTTCTCCACCTCGGCCTTGATACGTACTTGGAGCTTCTGGTGCCAGTCCCACATCCACGACTTCAGGTTGCCCGACCGTAGACCCCTACTCGGCAACCCAAGGTCGTCCATCATCTCCGACTGGTGCTTCATCCGTTCCACCGCGACATTGTAGACAGATATCTCCAGTAACTTCTGCCGGCCAGCAAGGTCTTCAGACAACACGCGTCGTGCGAGGACCACTGCTGATAGATGTCGTCGCAGAGTGTCGAGGTTGAAAGGAATCTCGCCCTGGGACTGCGCTTGCAGATCTTCGTCGGCCGAGAGCTGCGTGACTGTTCCATCGTCTTGTTGGACGACCTCGATGTTCTATATCCAGAGTATTGGCTACCAAAACGCAAAGAAATGCTCATGACACACACCTTCCGCTTCATGACGGGGACCACCTCGGGAACGTCCTGCAGAGGATCCTCGAGCTGTTTGCCCAAAAAGTCCGCGAGACCGAGCTCGTTGACAACACTCGCGAGCCCCATCTCCGCCGCCGCTCTCGACAGTGCCTTGATCGCCTCTACGCCCTCCTCGTTTGACGTGAATGCGCGGTCGGACACAACGAGCACAGGCGATATTTGCCGGCCAAGGATGTTGCGCAGGAGCGAGACCGGGTCGTGCACCTCCGCCCCACTGATGAACACCGGCCAGCGGCCGTCGGGGTTGTGCCGAAGCCACGCCTGGAGCATGAGCGCGTACGTGTTTGGGGTCGGGTTCACCTTCTCGTGTCCGCTCTCCATGTCGTTGTACAATGCCCACGCGTCCTCGAGCCAGTTGGAACGGTTGAACTCCTCCCTGCTAGCCATCTCCAAGTACGCCTCGATGAGCGAGTTGTACATCGGGGCTTCGAGAATGGGGTTGCCCTGGCGGGTGTCGCGCACACGTTCGAAGATGAGCTTCGCGCGCGGGACGTCCCGGAGGTCGCGGAGACAGGCGTCGACGACCGAGACCTGGTCCTGCGTGGGCGCGTCGGTGAAAAAGAGGTCGCTGGCCTTCGCAGTCGCGTCCTCCGGTAATGGCGCGGGGAGAATGGTGTACGGACTCCGTCTGGCGAGGAAACCATGCATATCGGGGTGTATGGAGGAAGACCTGCTCTCCTCGCCTGATGGCGAAGGCATAAAAGCGGGATAGTCCGGGGAAGGACCTGTTGGCAACGCGGTTGCATGGGCCTGAGCGACCTTTTTGGTGGGCGTGGAGTAGAGGCGAGCAGGTCGAGGAAGGGTCTGACGAGTGTAGGAGACGAGGGCCGCTCCCCGAGCTGCGTTCCGTCGTGTGAGCGGGATCATCGTCGTCGACAGTCGGCAGAAAGAAAAGGGGGGTTTAGAAGGTCAGGGGGCGAACCAGCGAAGATTCCCTCCTCCAGCGCAGTTCACGGGAGCAACTTGCGTTGGCGAGCTCATCGCTGTCGCAAAATATGGGCGCTACTATCTGTTTGTCCCTGCCAAATATTGCCACGTGAATCCCGCCTTCCCAGATCTGGCAGGGCGGGATTGATCCGTCGTTTCCCAATTCGGGAGTCGCCCCGACAACATCCTTGCACTTGACGCAGTGGTTAGTGACGACCAGCCTGAGAACACACGTTCCTTGGCTTGGCATACAAGATTCGTCTTCTTGTTTGGCCAGGGTAACGCATCAACGTTCTTAATGTTCTAAACCAGGTCTACTAAGTACCCGCCTACTGTGGGCTTGAATCAGCCTACAACTTCATTTCAATATGGCATAGTACAAGCTCGATTCGAACCAGTCAATTCTGAACTGAGCACTTGAGAGAGAATCACCAGAATAAAGTACATAAAAATTTCTTTCAAAATGCGATTCCCCTCAGGCATCGTTGACGATGGGCCTACAACTCAGACGAGTCCCACGAGGACGAGGCCTGCCGCACCAGCAACACCCCACCCAAGCCTCTCCTTCCGCGCACCGTTCTTGGTCGAGGTAGAAGTCGGCGGGCTCCCAGTGCTGGAGGCCGTTCCGCTGCCAGAAGTCGCCGCGGCAGTGGGGATGGCCCCAGACCCGGTGTCCGGGATCTGGACGGCCAGCAGGGTCTGAAGCGACGTGTACGCGGTAGTAATGACCGCCGTGGATGTCGTGCCAGAGGCAGCGTCCACCAGTTGTCCGGAGAAGGAGCAAGCAGCAGATGCCCCGCCACCGCTCTCAGTAGCAGTTGCGAGGGAGCACTCCCCCGTGGCGGTGATCGTCGCGGTAACGCCGTCTATTACAGTACTGAGTGCCCCGACCTCCTGCGCGTTCGTTGCGTCTGCAACCACGGTGCCTGCGGTCACGTTAGATGTGGTGCGAGAGAAACGGTGGGCGTTGGACGTACCTGGAATGAAGTCTGTGTTTGTGAACGAGCCGCTGGTGACGCCAACGCCGACCGACCACGACGTATGTCCCTCTGCATCCGTGCCGAGATAGTTGGCCGTAACGGCATTATCTGGGTCGGCGAAGGGGACTAGCAGCGATACGACCGCCCCAGAGACATCTACCAGTGGGCTCAAAGTCAGTAAACCAAATAGTGGATAGTGAGAAAACAGTAGATGAGACGAACAGTAGCCGTGGCTGAGGGCCGACATTAGGAGAACAAACGCAGTGGAAATCTTGTGAATCATGTTGTCAAACAAAGATCAAACTGCCAAGTGGCGGTACGAGCTGCCTGCAAGCTCGGAGAAGTGAACAAGGCCGCAGGAGAAAGTCGAAGAGGTTGTATGTCAGACGTCCGACCGTGGCCACTGACTTTAAATGCCCTCCCCAAGCTGCGCACGGTACGCTCAAATACATCCGTTTCTGCCGTGGGATTGAAGACGACACCATACCGGACGCCATGCAGGGGAAAGCTTAAGAATTTCTGTGAACAAGAGCGAGCAACTAATCAGCGTTGACGAGAGAAGAAGAGAGAGATCAGGAGATTAACAGAATTACGGGAATGAAGATGGACTTTTGGCAATACTCATTGCACCCACTGGCGAGGTCCTAAGCAACAGCCCAGCGCTGACGCTAATGGGTGCAATATTAGGTCAAGGCCACGAATCATGGTGCATTAAGCGGCGGAAGAACAGAAAGATCGGCGGCGCGCATTCGAGCCTTTACATCCGGCCACAGTCCCAAGCTTCAAGCATAGACCACAGGAATGCGTCAAAGCGAAATGAACAAGGCCGACTCGCACCTGAATTTGAAAACCCATCTCCTCTGTTCCGTTGCTAATTTGCTTCTTGGGCTCCAAGTCGGCGAGGTTGCTTCATGCCCTCATCGCTTCCCCGATGACCGGTGTCCCAGTGTACTACCTTCCGGACATGGGTCGAGGTTTGTCCCTACGAACGTCTCGAGCATCGGCCCGTCTGCTCCGTCGGTGACATCGATTTGGATTATGAATCTACGAGGGCTAATCACCGTTGATCGTGGAGACAGCGCTCACAGCCTACAGGGAAGGCGTAGGAAGGCGAATGGGTGGGTCCTTCTTGGTCCTTCGTCCCCCTAAGTAAATCAAATGAGAAAGTTAGAGAAGCCCACTAAGTGTTGTCATAGTAACAACTTCTAAGCGGCCGGTAGAAAGAAGGCTCAAAGACGCTCACTGGACGCTCACTCACAAGTTCCAGAATAAGAGGAGTCTTAACCACCCTCGGACCCACCAAGGGACCGGGCAGCTGCGATTGCAAGCAGTTTCCGGGCAGCGGGCCACAGGTAAGATGCATATACGAGCACTATGTTCCTTTCACCATGGCATATACTTGTTGTTGTACATCAGATTCGATCGGACTGCGGCATCTAGTGGAAATAGTTGGCCGCGTACGGCGACACCTCGACCCATGCCTCGTCGAGCACCTTCACGACCTCCTCGGCTGCAATATGACCCAATGGTTCTGATTAGCAAAGAGAATACCGGGAGCGGCAACCACCTGACTCACGCAGCGGCCCTTTCTCCAAGTCGACCAAGTTCTGAGGTTCCAAAACCATATTAGTGTTAGCATCCAGTCCTCATCCCACACGGAGGCCACAACGCACCTGCTCAATGTGCTCGACGCTCGACGCCCCGATGAGCACCGCGTCCCCGTACTCGCGCTTGAGCAGGCTGTGGTGCGAGATCCAGCGGAGCGCGATCTCCGCGAGCGTGAGGCCGTGCTTCTGCGCGACGGCCTCGATCTTGGCGAGCGCGCGGAAGTACGGCTCGTTCCAGTACCGCTTGCGGTACATCGTGCCCTGCATCGTGTTCGCATCGAAGCGCGAGCCCGCCTCGCCCGCGTCCTCCAGCGACCGGTATCGCCCCGTGAAGAAGCCCCCGCCCACTGTTGCCCGTCGTGGCGTCGGTCAGTTAGTTCATTTCCCATTGTGGGAGAGAAAGGGATAGGAGGGATGGGACGCACGGGGGTTGAACTCGTAGAACGCCATTCCGAACTTGCGGAGGCACGGGAAGAGCTCCGGCTCGACCTTGCGGTGGACGGCGTTGTAAAGGCCTTGGTACGCGACGGGCTGCACCCAGCCGTTGCGCTTGCAGATGCCCACGATCTCGGCGACCTCCCACGCCATGTAGTTGGAGATGCCGAACTTCTCGAACTTGCCCTCCTTGTAGAGCTCGTTCACCGCGCGCAGCGTGTCCTCGTACGGCGTCTTGCGGTCCGGGCCGTGGAGGTACCACATGTGCACAGAGCTGACAGAGGGGAATCGGTGAGTGAGGAGGTGTGGGGGACACGGGGAGGGTAACATACTCGGTCTGGAGAGACTTGAGCGAGATCTCGATGAACTTGCGGACGTCCTACGCATCGCAGACTGGTTCAGACACTAGGGCTCAGTACGAATGCACACTGACGTACCTCAGGCGAGTGGGAGATAATGCCCTGGCACCAACCCCAAAGAAAGCCATGTCAGTGTTGGATGCTCGAGGTGTCCTCGTTGGGGAAAACGACCGAGAAGGCGCAATCATTGGCAGAACGTACCGGGTACGGGTAGAGCTTGGTGTCCATGATGAGGCCGCGCTTCTGCCAGCTAAGCTTGCCCAGGTACTGCTCGCTCGTCCCGTGAGCGTACACAATGGCAGTGTCGACCTAAGCAGTGGAGGAGTCGTGCTCGATTTAGTCGCCATAGCAGTGGTATGGGCAGGCGGGGTGCGTACCTCGCTGTGGCCGTGCTTCTGGAAGACGTCGAGGATGGCACTGACGTCCTTAAGGTCGCTGACGCGCACACCTGCGGCGGTGTCAGGAAGGTCAATGTATGCGTCGTCTTTCATACAGCGCAGGAGGGACAATGCATACCGTCCTTGCCTTCCTCGCCGAACGTCATGGCACCCTGGAGCAGACATTAGATTCGACAAGAAGACTGCGACAAAGGACAGAGAGGTCAGGCGCACCATGACGATGTTCAGAGCGGTCTTCTGCTGTCCAGAGGTCATCTTTGTACGGTTGTTGGGAGGTTCTTCGTTTGAGGCTAGAGCGGTGGTTCACAGGAACAAATCGTGTCTGGGGGATAGCACTTTCTGGAAGTTTAAGTTTATATACGACTGCGAGGGGCTGCGATGCGTAAGAGGGTCAAGCGTCAGCCCCCTGTTACTGTCTCGACGCTTGTCAACGATTGAAGATGAGTCCACGTCTTTGACGGCCCCCAAAGGTAAGAAGCGAAAAGAAATGCCGGCCGAAATAGAAGCCGACCATGACGGCAAGTGGGCTTGCACTGCATTGACCCACCATCTCATCCGAGAATTCCCTCGCCCCCGCCGATAAACCCGAAAAGCGTCGTAGGACGGCGTAGGACCGGGGGAAAACTCGTCTTCCTTATAGGAGGCGACACCCCGCCGACAGAAAACGTATCCTCTGGCCGAAACGCAGCAGCTTCTTGAGATCCTGTTCAAGCCAAACCAGTCAGGGTTTTTACATCTGAGGGGAGATGGCGCCGAGCTATAGGAAATTCCTGGCTTCGATGGTCAAACAAAACCAGTCAGACAGATTCTTTTACGTTGTAGAAGACAAGTCAGGGCAGGGGCTCCTGCATATATGAAACAGCTCGGACCGAACATGGCTCTGGCATAAGACGGGGTTCCTCGCCGAGACGGTATAGGTTTCTGGGTGAAATGCACACCAGTCAGATAGTTTTACGCTGTAGAGAAAGTCGGGCGGCGAGAACTACCACGTGCAAGCAGGGTAGCCGCAAGCATGGCTTGATTTCGATTTCTTGAGCAACGTATGTCTTTGGTAGCAATCACGCGGGAGATCCGAGCACGAAGACTTCATTGCTAGACGAGAACTAAAATCCAGAAGAATGCGGCGGAAGATGCGTACTATTGCGGGTGCGGTACACGATACACAGAGCATATACGAATGCAATAAGCTTGACACGTGAAGCAGAGATAAGAACGGGACCAGGAGATTAAGCGAGTGTACACACCACCGGTTGCCCGAGCTCTTTCATGAATTGCAGCATAAGCAGCCACCAGTTGTTTACTGCTTCTCCTGGTTGCCGTCGAGCTCATCGTGCTCCTTCTGGAGCTTCTCCTATAGCCAACAATGAGTCACCGTAGCGCATGTAAACGCTTTGAAATGAATACGGACGAGCTCAGCCTGCTTAGCGGCAATCTATAGCACACACGCACACAGAGCAGCAGCCGTGTCAGCAATCCAACAGATGAGGCAGAACATAGACTGCGCGCACCTGCTTCTTCAGCTTCTCAAGCTGCTTCTTCTCGTGCTCCCGAGCATACTGGTCTGTACAAAAACCAAACAAGCCTCTTCAGATATTTCCCTCTACACCTTCCCGACTCGAGGTATCTGACCTTCGTGGGCCTTCTCCTTCTTGCTACACAGGATATCAACCTCCACGCCGGAAAACTGGCCGGAAGACAAACGGGAAGGCTCACTTGAACGCGTTCTCCGAGTAGAACCGCACCGCGACGGGGGCAGCGGTCGCGCGGGGCGCACGGACAGCAGAACGAACAGCAAGGCGAGAGAGCATCGTGGTGGGTGGATGGGTGTGCGGTGTGTGGGGTAGAATGGGCCTCGGTTGGCTTTATGAGAGCGCAAGGACACCCGCGACCGCGGCGAGACCGTCACCCTAACGGGCGTCTATGAGAGAGTCGCGTCGAGCCGGGCAGCATCGTCACATCGACTCCCGAGACCCGCCGAGAGTTACCGACTTGCGTGACCACGCTGCCGTAACGTCACGCCCCATACCTCTTCCGCCATCGACCATGTCCTCCGCTGTCCTCAGGCAGGCTGCTTTTGCCGTACGTCCCGCTCGGTTTTGCTGGAGGAGAGGAACGTGTGTTGAATGAATATTTGGTGGCGACAGGCTCGTTCGGTCTCGCGCAAGTGCGCCTTCTCCACGTCGGCCGTCGCGCGGAAAGGTGCGTCTTGCTGCTGCTGTTTCCGTGGCATGTTTTGTAGGATCTGACGACCTCCGTTCCATCCCTGTCTTGTCTGGCATGCGACCCCACCTCAACTCATCGCGTTTGGTACGACTCTGTCAATGCAGACCTCGTTCAGGACATCTACATCAAGGAGTTGAAGGCGTACAAGGCGCCCGCACCGGTGCGTGACATCTTTCTAAACCCAACCCTCACCATCCTTTCGCGTCCCCGCTTTATCTCATCCATCCCGCATCCTTCAAACCCGTCTTGAACTTTTGTTTTGACATGGTATGTCTACCCCACAGCTCAAGGATGCCCACGTCGGCGTCGTGAAGAACTACTCTCTTCCCCCTGCGCCCCAGCCCCCGACCCTCCCTGCCGACCTTGCAGGTGAGCTCTCCGCATGGGACGCTGCGGAGCCCACCTTCGCCGCTGCCGCCAAGCCCGTGACCGAGGAAGGTACCGGCCCCACCGGCGCGGAGCAGTTCCTAGCTTTCCTCGAGGCGGACGAGCCGAAGCACGACGAGGCGCACCACTAGAGCATTAATATTGTGCAGGAGGTTGATAGAGCGCTGCTGTCGTAGAAGAAAACGTGCTAGGGGGCGCGGCGCTGGTGTTACGCAGCCTCTAGTTTCCTTTCTTTTGTCGCGACTGCAACTCAATACAACGGCCACAACGATGAGGCAAAAAGTCTAAAGAGACACTGAGAATGAGGCCAGGAATTATACTGTACATGTGAGACGGACTGGCTCGATACTCGGTACTCAAATCTATGAATCAGGCCTCTCGTCGAACCTTGCAATCCCCTCCGCCAACGCCTCCGGGTTCGGCTTCGCTGCTACGACGTCGACCCGCATCTTCAGCTCCGTCTCCAATGCAGTGGCAGTCGTTGGACCTATCACCGCCAGCCTGGCACGGCGGTTCCCGGCCGCGCCCTCGGCCCCATCGTGCCTGGGGACATCGAAATACTTTTTGATGATGGGCGAGACGTGCTTCGCGGAGCTGGGGGCGAAATGCACGATCCACCACGGATTACTCGCCTCCACACCTGCCGCTACGGCATAGAAGGATCGCATTCAAATTCACACCTCTGAAAACGAGAACGGAGATACGATTACTCACCCTGACCTGGCTCTCGCTCGTGTGCCGCTTCAGCACCGAGGAAGCCCGCGAGGTCGTCCTCGAAACGCGTCGAGCCCTGAGTCGCGTACACTTGCAGGCTCTCTACCTCGAAGCCCGCCGCGGCAGCGATGGCGGGCAGCGTGCTCTTGTTCTTGTCCCCCGTGAGGTACAGCAGCTTTTTGCTGGTGCTAGCCGTGCCTGGAGCGGGCGGGGACGCGGCGAGGTCGGCCACGATGAAGTGCGCGAGCTTGTCGCCCGTGCCGGACTCGGTGCTCCCCCGGATGTCGCGCGGACAGTACGGCGAGGCGTGCGGGGCAGCGTGGATCGACTGCAGCGCCGATGCGGTCGACTGCCCGACGACGTAGAACGGGGTGTCCGACCAACCCACGCCCTCTTTATTTGCATAATCCACATCCCAAAACACTCAGCACGAATGTTCCCGAGGGACTCCCATGCCCAAGCGACGTACACGCACCTGCCCCTGTGTACCCCGCTCCCTCTGCGAGCTGGCGCACGGCGAGCCGCCACGCTCCGCACGCCCGCCCGCTTGTCACGACGACCCCGGCATAGTCTGCGCCGCCGCGATACACAACCTCCTGCAGGCGGTCAAGGTTGGTGTACACCGTCTCCAGGACGGATACGTTCGCGGCGCGGTACCCCCGAGCGCGGAAGGCGTCCTCGTACTTGTCGGTGCCGCAATAACCGTCCTCCGCGGGCGTGCGGAGCAGCAGGACGTGCGGCTTTTGCTTCTCCTGGCTCTCGAGCCCCGTGTCGTACCCCGAGTCGCTCAGCATGTCGACGATACGAGAGAAGCTGCAGATAGTCGGGGGCCACGAGAAGACATGGTAAAGTTTGCTGCCGTGCGGCGCAACAGCGGCCGCGCGAGGGGTGTGCGTGAGATCCGTGAGGAACTTCTCTTGATACTAGCGGTGGGGACGATGACGATGACGAGGGCTGGCGAGGGTTTGTGGTGGGAGGCAGATACATTCCCAGAGTCAAGGGTCGCCATCGGGACTGGCGCTTCCCGGGAGACGGCACCGGGTGGGCCAATCGCGGCGCTCGGCTCATTCAGCACTCTTGCTTGACTCTCGTTGGTTAGCAGCAGCCGAGCTCGAGCGACCAGCGTGCGACCGCGACTGACTTACTGTTGCGTCTGGACCCTTGGCCTCTATCCATCTCGTCATCTTGTTCTGAACTCAGGCTGGTTTGAAGAACAACACGGCGACCATGTCGAAGAAGGAGAAACCGATGCACTCGCTCATCGCGGGCACAACTGCCGGTGCGATCGAGGCGTTAGTCTGTTTCCTGTTCCCGACATCCTGTCCTGCCTCGACGGAGCGCGCACCCCCGCTGACCATCTACGTGCATGGCGTATCAGGTTTATCACGTACCCTACAGAGTTCGTGAAGACGCGGTCGCAATTTAGCGGAAAGGTGCGCAACCTCAGGCCCGAGTCTGAATCGTATCGCGTCCGTCCTCTCAGGTTCATCCTCGCACCACTGCTAGAAACAAAGCCCAATAGCTATCATCCGCGAAACAGTGCAAACCAAGGGCTTGACGGGTCTCTATTCAGGATGTATGGCATTGGTCATCGGTGCGCCCCCTCTCGTCCTCTTCCGTGCATCGGGCGATACCAAGCCAGACATGGTGCAGGCAACGCCGTGAAGGCCGGCGTACGCTTCGTGTCGTATGACCACTTCAAGCACGCGCTCGCGGACGCTGAGGTGTGTCCTTCATCGCGCGACCGAACGCAAACGAAATCTGACGTGGGTCCGTGGGTGAGGGCAAAGTCTCTCCCCCGCGGAGTCTCCTCGCCGGGCTCGGCGCGGGCATGATGGAGGCCATCTTCGCCGTCACTCCTTCGGAAACCATCAAGTGAGCACTCCGATCCCGAGCGGAGGGCTTAGCACTGACGCATATACATGTGCTTGTCGTTGTGTTTTGCCTTGGCAGAACGAAGCTCATCGACGACTCGAAGAGCCCGAACCCGCGTTTCCGCGGGCTCGTCCACGGCACGTCCGTGATTGTGCGCGAAGAGGGCCTGCGCGGGATCTACCGCGGGCTCTTCCCTGTGGTGCGTATCTTTTCGTCCCCGTTCTCCTGCCGGCATATCCTATATGCGCACACTGCTGACGATCTGTCTGCATACACATACATTCACGAACAGATGATGCGCCAGGGCGCGAACTCGGCGGTACGCTTCACGACGTACACGACCCTTAAGCAGATGGTGCAGGGCCAGGGCCGGCCGGGACAGCCGATCTCGAGCGCTACAACGTTCGGCATGGGGGCCATCGCCGGGCTGGTGACGGTCTACACGACCATGCCATTAGAGTGCGTCCACCTTGCGTCCTCCTTGACTTGACTTGGAGCGGAAGCTGAACTGGCGTGGACGACGTGTGGGATGGGCGCAGTGTGATCAAGACGCGGATGCAGAGTCTCGAGGCGCGACAGGCGTACAGGAACTCGTTCCACTGCGCATACCGCATCTTCACGGAGGAGGGCCTCTTGCGCTTTTGGACGGGCACGACGCCGCGACTGGCGCGGTTAGTGGTGAGTGTTCCGAGTTAGCGTACGAGGGAGCTGAGCTGACGGACGTTCGTGGGCTAGCTGAGTGGAGGGATTGTGTTCACAACTTACGAGAACGTCATCAAGGTCATCGGGGGTCGGAAAACGTGACGTTGAAATGTATGGTAGTATTGCATATGATCTCGCTGCTTCGTGCCCGTATGTCGTGCAATAGGTCGTCTCAGTCAGGGTATCGTATGAAATGGTCCGTGGTTCCAATCTTTTCTCACAAGGTGATGTCTGGCTAACGTTTTCTAAAGTGACTTGTAGGTGAACTTTTTTCAGATTCGGTCCAGCCTTGCGTTGCGAAGATCAAGGCTACAGAGTTGACGACGTGAAACCCTTGGTCCTCCTGGCGGTAACTAGTTCGTAGTATGCATCCTTGCCCTTTGTCGCCGTTACGGCTCTGCATTGACGCTTCACTCATCATAGATCATCCTCCGGCTGCGTCGACGGATGGATAGGTCACGGCTATAATCTTAAGGCGTCCGAGTATCCTTCAACCCAGGGCGTCCGAGACAGATGGGGCCCAAACACTGTCCCGACGGTTCGCCGACTAAGCTACAAGAGGCGAAGCACGGGTAGGCATCTCCTCGTATGGCCCGCGCATCACCTTGCCCCCCTGAAAGTGCAGGTCTGCTGCATGGATGCGGGTTATCTTGCTTGACAAGGTTTCTCGGACCGTCATAATTGAAGCCAGTTTCATCCAATATCGTAAACACGACCAAATAAATGCCCAAATACGGATATTAGGCGCCAAGAACCAGCGTCCAGCGCTATACCCAACGATGGACTCGCTCGGAACGTCGAGTACTTGAAGATGGGAGACGACATCAGCTCTTCCTCGAACGGTACTGGCGCCGTGTACACACGTACAGTGACAGCGATTGCGCGTACGACTCGGACTACGACTCGGACGACGATGTGTGCATGTCGGAGGACGAGTCCACGCTCGCCGACCCGGACGAGGACCGCATGTGTCTCGCTGATGACGAAGAGGACGACATGCTCATGCTCAAGGTGAAGGCCCGAGCCTGAGCCCGGGATCGGAACCCCTGCAAGTTGGACATTCGGCTCTTCAACAAAGGCCTCGCATGCATGGCAGCACTCACCATCTGTGCTCAACGCACAATTCTGGTACTTCCTCGCAACGAATTAGACTACTAAGAGCTGCACTTTCCAGGGCTATACGGTGACAGTGGCTCCGCCCGGCCTTTCAACCCTTAAATTTGGCAAATGCTGGCAGGTAACTTACCAACAAGACAGGAAAAACAACACGAAATCAAGCAAGGTTTCCGCCGGCGCAGCCGGCACTTCCGAGTATAATTGTTGTCCGTGATTTTTCACAAGGACAGGTCTAACGGGATCCTGGTCGTATACATAGAGCTGGAGTTAATGATACATTACCAGCAGCGTTATGGTACAAGTTGCTGTCACCTATTCGCATTCTCACTACGTTCTACGGACTTCTGGAAAGAAGGTAATTCATCTCCGCCTGACAACTACGTCTAGAAGACAAACGAAACAAGGCCATTGTACAGTATACAGGGTACGGCGACAGGAGAGTCAAACATGGCTAAATTTGAGACTTGCGGCCGCATGAATAGGGTCCAGACGCTCACCCTTTGGGATAGGGGATACAGAATAAACAGGCTCAAGTGCGTCCCCAGCGATCCAATACTTAGCAAACGAGTCCAATGCCTAGCAGACAAGAGAGGAATCAACGTTGTTGAAAGACTAGCAGAGAGAATGAGCCCCTCACCAATTGACTGGGATCACGTATCGCTCTTGATGTCGCTGATAACGTTCTTCATCTTCTCGAAACCCTCCTGAGACATGATGTCCAAGTCCCACTCGCCAGCCAGGAACGACGGCGGTACGGTGCGATCCGATTCGTACGGAACAGCGGGGGGATTGACGGTAAGCGACGCCGTGTGGCCGCAGTAGACTCGCATGGATGTGCCAAGGAGGCTGACCCCCCAGAGACGGGGGAGTGGGCACTTGGGGAGCATCTCATCATAGAGTTCGCGCATCTGCTCGTCCGCACGGCAGCGCAGGGCCGCCACATCGGCACAGCTGTCGTCCTTGATTTCCAGGAGGAAGATAGGTTCATCGGGGCCGACGTCGTATACAACGTAGTAGACGATGGGGTGAGTGCTGCGACGGGCATCGGAGAATGGATTCCCGGGGGCGATACAGACATCGAGGCGTTCGAGGCCGAAACAGTAACGCAGGAGTGCGTTGCACGCTAGAGAATAATGATCTTGGAACGTAGTGCAACTTGCGTGGCGCTCGAAAACGCTGAGCAAGTCAGCCGGCCAGGCAGTGTCTTCCTTGATTGACATGGCTGGTAACAAGGGTGAGGACAGTGGAGAAGGTGGAAGTGAACAACTTAGGGCCAACCCAGGTTCCGCCCCGCATCTTCCGCTTGCTCAGTAGAGCGCCTATTGTCACCCGGACCATACATGGTAATCACGGCGCTTGGCACAAACCCACATATGGTTGGCATTCATTCCAGAAGCGCGCGGTTTGTGAGATACAAACAGATAGAAGAATAATCAATTTCTAGATTGAGGTGTGAGTTGGAGAACAGGAAGTCCGAGTGTACAACTAAGCAGTACAGTAACATCAGAGCTAGGGAAGATATGAGATCGTTGAGACGTCATGCAAATATAGGCCGTACGACGTTGGCCTAGGATGTAGTACCAGCCCAGGAGTGGAGGTTTATTTGTGTTCTTGCAACGCGATGATCAAGGTCCTTGCCTTGTCTGACCGTGGTTCAATGGTGCATGTGAAAGGAGCGGGATGGCTGCGCAAAGAATGAACGGCTATATTTTGAGGGAGGAATCGGACGGTCAAGCCCACCTAATCGCTCCGTCGGTACGTTCGGCAGTCTTAGAAGAGATCGGCACGCCCGCTTCGTTCAATGGGTTTGTGATATTGAAAGCAGAGAGAAGGGAGGCAGCAACCATTAGGACGGAGACTTCAGCGAGGTGGAGTCCCGGACAGATGCTACATTCCTGTCAGTGCGGTGCAACATCCACCCCGGGAGTACGTACCGACGGCCGAAACCGAATGCGATTTTGCGAGGGTCCAGTTCAGGCTCCTTGCCGAGCCCAGGAAGAAACCGCTGCGGGTTGAATGTGAAGGGATCAGCATAAATTTCCGGGTCATGGAGGATCCGCCTATTCAATCCAAAAAAATCCTCGGCGTCATCTAGGGACGTGAGATGGATGACACACGCACCATTGGTTGACACAAACTATGCTCCCCTTTGGGATGAAGTATCCCTCGTAGAAGTCGTCCTCGAGGATGGCGTGAGCGACGCCTGGCCCCCACGTCGTCTAACGTCAAATTGCGTCCGCAGTGTGAACGGCAAAAAATTGTGTACCCACCAAGCGGGACAACGAGGTTCCAGCGAAGCGTCTCGAGATAAACTGCGTTGAGGTACGGCATTTGCGCGATATCGGCGTACGTGGGCAAGCGGTCGTGCCCCACAACCGCGTCCAGCTCTTCCTGTGCCTTCTTTTGTACTGCAGGCCACAAGCCCATGGCGAGGATAAAGGTCAGCTCGGCTGACACCGTCTACGGGAACAAGCCACCGTGAGATGCTGATAACCATAGCCCTTAGCCGACCTCCCGGCAACTCACCGTATCCGCACCCCCGGAGTAAATTGACGCAGCCGACATCTTGATTCTGTATTCCTGGTCGGGGGATGGGTCGCCGGCGAGCATCGTGGACGTGAAGCTGGGGAGTGCCACACCAGCAGCCTGGAGACAGTATGACGATGGCGGAGGCAGAAGGGGTATCCTCATCAGCTTCGACTTCTAACCCCCACTCGAGGCGACCGGGCTAAACGCACCATCTGATCCTTGACGAACTGGTGCGGCACGGCGCTCATCTGGTCCATGTTCGCCCTATACACTTGGCCCTTGCGCTTCCACCCCGCGCCAGGCGTCCATGTAGGTACATGCTTGACTGGCGATAAGCAGGGCGCCGGAGTTCGTTCGCGCGTTACGTTACGGCACCGGGATGGTTAATCAACAGCGGTGTCTCACCCCGAAACGAGACACTTACGGAACGGGAAGACGTCGACGAGGAATGCGCCGGGCTTGGCGACCTCGGCAGCCTGCTCTGTTGCTTCGTCGGCCATCCTGATCAGCGGGTCGTCATGCTCCTGCGCTTGATACCCGTAGGATATCATGAGCACAATCGCTCCGGTCATCCTGCGGAGAACCTGCGTTAATAACACTGGGACGCTCGCAGATCGATGGAGAGAATGTCGCGAGGCAACAGTCTTGATACGCATGTCCTGTCTAAACAGCGAAGCGAAATATTCGGTACGTACTTGCGGATCTGGGACGGCAGGTCGGCGGTGGGCTCGCGGAGCAGGATGTGGAGCAGCTTCCCGGCCTGCTCCTCCATGATGGGAACAAAGGACTCAACGTTCTTGCGCGAGCCGAGGACGCGTGCCATGAGCCGGCGGTACTCGCGGAACTGGTTGCCGTAACGGAGGAGGACGAGGATCTGGTCCCAGCCGACGATGTCCCCGGCCATGGTCAGATGCGGGCGGTCAGAGTAGATGCCCGACCGTTTCTCGAGCAGTTCGTATGCGTGCTTGTACGAGTTGATAATAACCATTGGCTGCCCGAGAAGCCGGATGGACATGAGGTCTCCTGCATACATCAGTACGTACGTACAACGGTCCATCAGCGCAGCATCGGACGGAGTGGAAAGGAAGATACGCACCCCATCGCTCGCCCCACCTCGCAAACACCTTCCACTGATAGCTCAACGGGATGTCGAAAACGTTCCCGATGATGGGCCACCCAGAGGGACCCGGGGGCATGGGGTACTTCCGTTTGCGGAGGACGGCCGTCCTAAGAATGAGAACGAACAGGATGACAGCAGCAACAAGCCAGGCAGTGAGAAGACTTGTAGTGGTTGCACCCATGGCGTGTCACGCAGTTGATGAGGGAGTCGCGGAAGGGTCTGAGAGTAGAGGACGGTGAGCGAAGTGACAGTGAGCGAAGTGACGGTGGAGGGATGGACAACGCATCTGAGACCCACTTACGGCGAACTCGAGGTTAATATCTGCGCCATTGGCAATGGTCGACCTCAGGAAGAGGAGGCATGTATCTTCCGGCGTTACATTTAACTTACATTACGACCTGTCCCTCGGGACGAGCGTCACCTCACGGGTCAGGGGGCCGACCAGGGTTCTAGTATGGCGTAGGCTCTGCTACCTCCGTGCCGCGGTCTCCACCATCTAGATGGCAAGATGACGTGGACCGAAGAACGAGAGCGCACTTGCCTATCGGGACAGCAGGGTTGCTGCGTAACCGTGAGTATGTGGTTCGATTCGTCTACTTACGTTGCGGGCCAGGCGAGCGGGTCCGACATGTGGCACAAGGAACGGAATCGCGTACCAGTATGCGCGCGCGACGCCGACTTCGGGTACCCTTCGGACTCGAAGAAATCTGTCGGTAGGTTCGCCTCTGTTCGCCGCCGAGGAACAGACGAGCCGCCCGCGTTGCCACAGCGAAATGCTCTGAGACATCCTTCTCTGCGTGGTCCACCTTGGGTCCACCGCTCCTGAGTTAGGCATATGCATCGCTTGCGACCAACTGACCGCGACGTACCTTTTGGGTATAATTACACCCGGTCGCGTTTCCCGATGAAGTCAGCTAAGTATGTGGACAAAGACGCTTGGTGGACGATCTCTGGGCATTTGGCGCAGCAAGTAGTGCTATCGCCGTCCCGCATGATTGAGATGGTTCTCATGCTTCTTCCCGGTAAAAAGGGATCCCCGGTGGCTTGGAACGTAAGGTGTCAACAACCCCTTGAGTCGATGACGATGTGGCTTGCGACTAGCATTGACACCATTCCTATCGCATCCCCGTCCTGAAGGAGATCAGCATGATAGCGTCGCTGTCAAAGGAGGGAAAAGCCTGAACCTTTCTGAACCTCATGGATACTGCGACTATCATGTCACCGGGCGAGGCGAGCGTGACACTAGAACGCAAACAGAACCCAGCGCTGTGCACGACGGGGATCCCATGTTTAATTTGGGGCACGTTTTAAGACCTGTCGCGAGGGCCGATTACCCGGCCAGACCATAAGCAGAGGAGACTTTAAAATACCAAAAGATCTGCTGCAGTGAGCATCCTCACACTCCAGTTGCGTCCAGCGCAACGGCTGCGGGCCTGCTGGGTTTGTCAATCGTGTTACGATCGGTCGCGCACATTATTCATCGTACATGACAAAACTGCCCAAACGCCTAGGACGGGACGAGTTGGAAAGGAGTTGGCGAGATGTTGAGTTGACAGGCCTATATTTCCTTCCCCATGTTGCTCTTTGAACGCTGTTAGGAAGTCTAGCAAAACCTTACGGAGCTTTGGTGCTGAAGGTACCCTCCTAACGTAAATCACCACGAATGACCGGGTATTCGGAGGGTAAGCTTGAGTAATCTGGTGCGCGAGGCTAACGGTGTTAGGCCAAGATTGTCTGCAGAACATGACGGAAAAATAACCAACCTTTTAAAGACTACCGCCTTTGTAAACCTAGTCCAAAAATCAAAGTATGAATCGCTGAGACGGCTAGAACGAAGCGGGGATAGCGTATTAATGTTGCGCACAATCGAAAGCACGCACCTTGTCCTCTTCAAGTAAGGAGAAATAGGTGTACTTCTATGAACGCCACAACGAGGGGGCTGCAGTCCAGCCGGTTGTCCTTAGAGCCGATGAACGGCGTTGGTGGGGAGTCACGGTTGCTCCATCGATTGCAAAAAAACGTCGTGGCGAGCGGCGTGATCTACACATACGCGCCGTTTTCGGTGAAATGAGCTCCGTCGTTGGTTGTGGCAGTACATGTGTTGATCTCGAGTCCGCCGAGTTCTTCAGAGTCAAGAAATGGAAAGGACCGAGATAGATGTCTTCATCTAGAGAGGCTAACACATCCGCGTGTCGTCTTATGCCGGCACCGCCGGAGTGGGCCCGGGAATGACTTATGCTTCAAGCATGGATATCATAATTCCTGTGGCAAAAGTACGAATATTCACCCACAAGGGAATAGTTTGCATTTGTCATTTTTTAAATGTGGTTTGACTGGCTTGATACGAACCTCGGACTGAACGGGCTCAAATGACGCCAGCTGCAGTCTTAGGATTGGGATTGCGCATGCAAAGTGCTTGCACGAGCAATATCCGCTCGCACGACGACCTAGCATCCAGAGGTACCTATTCCTATTCAAGGCTCCCAACAAGTCAATCACAGACAGATATTCCGTGCATGAATCAAAGCATACCTTAGGGCTGGCGACTGTAAGAGGTTTCCATCCGGACGACGCTGGTTGGTGGTCTAAAGTCAAGATTCAACATCAGGCATGCGCAAGGGCGTCGAATTGAGCGCCTTTAAGTGAGTAAGTCAACAAGTATAGTCGAGTAAATGAGAGAGTAATTAGAAATAACAATAGAGCATCATTCGCGGATAAGCTTGTGTTAATTACCAGATGCAGCGCCTAAGCTGCTTGCCCCCGTCTCCATCGTCCGGCTCCTCCTTCACTGTCTTCTGGACTAGCACTGGTACTTTTCGTGCAGATCTAGGGGCCGCTTAGCTTTCGTTCTCTTCGTTAAACTTCACGACGCCTCTTGAAGCCTGACGGACAATATGTCAAGTTTTCGTGCACCGCCCCGGAAGGGAGAGAACTTCGAACTCGCTGCTGATCTGAACAGCGAGTATAAGGAGAAGCGGAAGGATGCGATCAAGCGTGTCATTGCGAACATGACAGTGCAGAAAGGTGAGCGTGAAGCATTGGTTGTAACCGTATATGCGTACCGATGGACATGCAAGATGTCAGCGGTCTCTTCCCCGACGTCCTCAAGAACATGCAGACGGACGATCTCGAGCAGAAGAAGCTCGTATATCTCTACCTTATGAACTACGCCAAGACACAGCCGGAACTCGTTATCCTCGCCGTAAACACATTCGTGAAGGACACGGACGATCCGAACCCCCTCGTGCGCGCGCTCGCGATCAGGACCATGGGCTGTCTCCGTGCGGAGAAGATTATCGATTACTTGTGCGACCCTCTTCAGAAGTGCTTGAAGGACGACAACCCATACGTGCGCAAGACCGCGGCACTCTGTGTCGCCAAGCTGTACGACTTGAAGCCGGAGCTGGTGATCGAGAATGGGTTCCTGGAGCAACTGCGGGACATGATCGCGGATAGCAATCCCATGGTACGTGTTCCTATCCTGTTCAGAATCTTTCTGGCCCCAGAGGGAATTTCACGGAGGGTCCACGGAGAACGGCTGCGATTGTGACCTATCCAATGTGGTCATGCGCGGGACCGATTCGCAGTGGTATCACTATATAGTAAGATCATGTCCAGTGTTGTAGTGAGCATCCAACGACTTGTATGCGAGCCGGATGTTAGGCAGTCGTGCGGTCCTACCCCACACCAATGATGACCATTGCTATATGCGCCCACGACATCGCGGTGGTCGACACGCATTGCCGTGAGGTTACTTCGAATTCGGCCTATCCCTCATACCATATTTCCCGGCGATTGTCTGTGCGGGGGTGATTAACTAATGGTTTCTTAACAGGTGGTAGCAAATACCGTCGCAGCGCTGTCAGATATTCACTTAGCGGCCGTCGCTGCTGGTGTCCCGAGGGACCAGTTCCCAATCACGACCGATATCGTCAACAAGCTCTTAGTAGCTCTCAACGAGTGTTCGGAATGGGGACGAGTAGCTATCCTGAATGCGCTTTCCCGCTATACGGCAGAAGACGCCGGCGAGAGCGAGCATATATGCGAACGTGTCGTCCCCCAGTTCCAGCATGCGAACGCAAGCGTCGTCCTTTCCGCCATTAAGGTATCTCATCCTCCCTATCGTGTCCTCCTCTCAATACCAACATCAACATGTCTGTAGGTCGTCATGATCCACATGCGTGAAATCAACTCGGAGAACCTCGTCAAAACACTCGTCCGCAAGATGGCGCCGCCATTAGTGACGCTCCTCTCCAACCCTCCGGAGGTGCAATGGGTCGCGCTCCGGAACATCAACCTCTTGCTCCAGAAACGGCCGGACATGCTGTCCAACGAGATGCGCGTGTTCTTCTGCAAGTACAACGACCCGCTCTACGTCAAGGTGGAGAAGCTGGACATCATGGTTCGCTTGGCGTCTGATAACAATGTCGACCCGCTTTTGAGCGAACTGAAAGAGTGGGTTCTATATCGCCATCTCGTGATGAGTATGCCAGACTGATTTGGGCCCTGTCTAGGTACGCTCAGGAGGTCGATGTTGACTTCGTCCGGAGAAGTATCAAAGCAATCGGCCAGACGGCCATCAAGATCGACGAGGCGGCCGAGCGTTGCGTCAACGTCTTGCTTGAGCTCATCGGTACCCGGGTCAGCTATGTTGTACAGGAAGCCGTGGTTGTCATGAAGGTTCGTTGTCTCGTTATCTCCAAGTCTTCCTGGTTGTATGCGCTGCGAACCGTGTCGGCTTACCGACGAGTTTTTACCGCCGTGACAGGACATATTCCGGAAATATCCATCAACGTACGAAGGCGTCATCCCGACACTATGTGCAAACCTTGATGAGCTTGATGAACCAGAAGCCAAGGCGTCGCTCATCTGGATCATTGGCGAGTACGCAAGGAAGATCGATAACGCTGACGAACTGCTTGGTATTTTCGTTGACACATTCACCGAAGAGTCATATCCTGTGCGTATCCGAGTCTTTGATGGAATTCTCCGAGATGTTGAGCTCAACTCTTTGACCGCGTCGCTCGCCGTGTGGTTGTGAATGACAGGTGCAACTACAAACGTTGACGGCCGTTGTGAAGCTCTACCTTCAGAAGCCAGAGAGCTCGCAAGGACTTGTGCAGAAGGTGCTCAACACTGCGACGAAAGACTGCGATTCGCCAGATGTTCGAGACCGCGCATACATCTACTGGCGGTTACTGTCTACGGATCCTGGTGCTGCTAAGGTAAGCTGTCCATGTTCATGCTCGGGACCAAATCCTAGGTCAGCGTCTGACCGTTATATGTGTAGGCCGTTGTCTTGTCCGTGCGCCCACCTATCACTCTCCCTCGAACAACAGTTTCGGCGGGGCTGCTGGAGGAACTACTCGGCGAGATCCCCTTGCTTGCAAGTGTATACCACAAACCAGCCGAGACGTTCGTCGGCCAGGGGCGCATTGGCGCCGATTCAATGCAAGCGCGAAAAGGAAGCGAGTGCGTATTCAGGTGTTCCAATATCTAATCCAATGCTAACTCGATCGTGAATGCAGTCTCGCAGACGACCGCCTCGCAACACAAAAAGCCCTGCAGACCGTCGCCGCCGGCCAGCAGGCGGAGAACCTCCTCGACTTCGATGACGACGTTCAGAACGACGGCCAGCCTTCCGGTCTCGCCGCGACAACCATCTTTTCGCAGACTCCCGCGGCAGCGAACCTCCTCGCGGGGACGTCAAGCAACCCTCTCGACGATCTCGTGTCCATCTTCGGCAACGCAAGCCTCACCGCAACACCAGCTACCCCCGCGACCGGGCTGGGCGGTTTTGGCTTCGGTGGAGCACCGCTCACGCCTGCAGTGCCGTCGATCACTCCTACATCGCTTTCACCTCGGCCTCCACAACAGCAGCCGGCGCAGTCTGGCCAGGACGACTTGTTGGGTCTCTTCTGAGTTCATGGTTTACAGGTGGTAGAGGCTTGGTTTCTGTCGCTGTCGCATACGTTCCGCTGTTATCTATAGTGTAATACCCCTTTTCCTAGACCTTCTTGTGTCTCTGTTAGCTATAAGCTCAAGTTCGGGTGAGGTGAGCGCTAGCGTTGTTCTGATGGTTATGCGGCAGCGCTAATGAACACTTCGTGGCCTCATCCCCCTGTACAAAGTTCCGCACCATACTGGATGCAATTTCAGATGATGCTCTTGGTGAGGCTTGAATCACGTCGAGTCATTGCGGCTCCGAACCAACATGAGCGAAGTGACGGCATTCATCTCTTCGCAGCGACGTGTATATGCCGATCCTCGGGAAATCAAAATGGCCAAACCTCCCCCCTCCACTTGTGCCCGGATGTGGTGAGCATATTGTGGGCGAGAAAAAATTTCTTGCGACGATGGGTCATGGTGTATCCCAGTATGCTGGTATTGGACGAGTTCTATGGCCTAACTGACAGGACTCTCCAAATACGAACACTTACTTCCTGCTAACCTCAGCCTTCAGAATCCGTCTTTCACGCGCAGTCGGCTGTTGTCCAGGAGATGGCTGCAGCATTTGTGCCTGGGAGAGTCATCCTCGGGACCGAGAGACCAAGGTGCTGATATATAGGAGCTCGAGGGAAGCAGGGAGAAGTCAGAGCTCCCAGCACCTCGTCTGTGAGCCCATTCATCACCATGTCTTCCCAGCAGAAAGCACTCCTCCTCCCGTCCAAAGGCGCCCCGCCCGTCGTCCAGGCCACCGATATCCCCCAGCCGGGGCCTGGGGAGTTGCTCGTGAAGGTGGAAGCCGCTGCGCTGAACCCGATCGACTGGCAAATCCAGGCATTCGGACTCTTCATCGAGAAGTATCCGTGCATCCTGGGCTCCGATGGTGCTGGCACCGTCGTTAAAGTCGGTGAAGGAGCGACGTCGTTTGCCGTCGGTGATCGAGTGTAAGCCCGACTCTTACCATTGACATCACCGTTTCGTCGCGTTAATGATCTTCGTTGTAGCGCCTTCCAAGGATCCCTCGACCCGGTGCAGAAGTCGCTGAGCGGAACGTTTGCTCAGTATACCCTGGCTGTCGCCCAGTTCGCCGCCAAGGCGTGTTACCTCCCCTTCTGAGCTCTACACAATTCTCATGAATCCCCTTCCAGATACCCGTGAACATACCATTCGATGCTGCTTCGAGCATTCCCATCGCCCTTCCCACCGCCGCTCTCGTTTTATACAACGAAGATCCGTCCACGCAGTCAGTGAGGCTCACCCCGCCCTGGGCTGAGGGTGGTCCCGGCAAGTATGCGGGAAAGTCCGCTGTTGTCCTCGGAGGGTCCTCTTCTGTCGGACAATACGGTCAGGCGCCCTGACACTCTGCCAGATTGGTTTGCTAATATGTTGCTTTGACAAGATAGTTATTCAGCTCGCTCGCCTCTCGGGTTTCTCCCCTATCATCGCAACCGCCTCGTTGCACAACGCCGAGCACCTGAAGTCCCTCGGCGCGACCCACGTCGTCGACCGCAACCTACCGGCGGAGCAGCTCCAAGGCGAAGCGACGAAGCTCGGGGGTGGGCTCTTTGATCTCGTTTATGATGCCGTCTCCCTCCCCGAGACTCTGCCCATCGGGAACGCCTTAACGACGCCTGAGGGTGACCTTGTTGTCGTCTCGCCTGCGGGGCTCCCCCAAGGAGGCGAGGCGAACAAGAAGGTGCACCTTGCGCGGGGTCTCCTCGTCATGCCGACTAACCATATCGTGGGCGCAAGCTTGCTCGCCCATTTGCCCAAGCTACTTGAGGACGGCGATATCAAGGTGCGCAACTATGACATTACACTTCTACCGTAGTTGATGACCTCCGTATCCTTCAGGCTAACCGCACTGAGGTACTCTCGGGCGGCCTCGCTGGTGTGGCCTCTGGCCTGGAACGCCTTAAGAACAAGCAAGTCAGTGGAACGAAGCTTGTGGTGTTCCCCCAAGAGACGGCCTAAACCAGCGAATGGAAACATGGCTCATCATGCACACGCCTGGTGCGGTTTGTAATGGACTTCTTGTTTCGTCCCATGTGTTGTGGAATATATATCACTGGTGTTCACAATCAAGTCTTGAAAGCTCGTGATTCGTATAACCAAAATAAGGCTGTTGTTTTACTACCATAGCGCTGTATTACCGGAAATTGTGGGTAGCGAGGGTGCAGCAACTATAGTCAGTGCTCGAAGACGAACGAAGTGAGTGGCGTGAAAAGCAGTACATGGAGTAGTGTGCAGCAGATCTACAACGAGCCTACTGTATCAAGAACCAAGGCGTACAAGATAGAGTTCCTAAACTAAATGGAACGAGTGCGTACTCTAGCTAAATACGGGGGGGAGCGCGGTATGTTACTGTGTTGGTTGGACACGTATGTGATGGTTACGGTATATGACGAATAACGTACGGACAAATCACACAAGATCAACTGAAGGGTGCCTTCAATGAGGCAACTCACTCTGCTGGCGGTTGCGTTCCCTCTCGCGGTTGCCGATGCTGGTCATACCGAAGAGCTGCACGGAGGTCGTAAGCGCATCGATGTTATCACTATACGAGGGGACACCTACCGCCTTGATCTGCTTGACGCTCAGCTTGTCCAGCTTGCCACCGCCGCCTTCGCCGAGGGCAGCCCCAGCAAGACCTGGGACCAGATAAGGATTTATAGAGATTGCGCGTAGGTGGGGGAACTTACTAAGTTTCGTCTCCTGCAGTGCGAGCATGCTGAAAGGGGGAAGGGTGTGAGAATGATGTTGACTCTTGGGGCTGCGAATAGCAAGCTTACCGCTCCTCGATGGTGTTCCGGATGACAAGACGCTTGACGAAGACCTCCTTCTCCTGTCCTAGTCGGTGTACACGGTCGTAGGCCTGCGACTCAGCAGCGTAATTCCAAGAGAGGTCCAAGCTACAAAGAAGTCAGCAACCGCGTAGAGTACAGCAGCACCGTCCACCTACTTGATGACACGATTGGCAGAAACAAGGTTCAAGCCGACGCCACCACACTTGATACTGCACAGCGTTTGTCAATATTAGGAACGATAAAAAGAGCGACGACAGCAAACTGACCTGACAAGGATGACCTTCGGCCCGCCAATCTGCCTGAATTGCCCTAAACACTGCTCCCTCGCCTCCCGGCTCATCCCTCCGTCGTACCTCAGACTCCGGATCCCGTGCCGGAAGAAGATCTGCTCGCATAAGTCCAGCATCGAGGTCCCTGTTATAGTCGTTTTAAGTTCCCCGCCCACCCGTCCCAACACACGAAGTCAAAGCAGGGGGAAAGCGAGCACACTCACACTGCGAGAACACGATAGTCTTGTCCCCCGTCGACTCCCACTCCTTCAGGTAACTGACCATCTGCAGCATCTTCGCGCTCGACTCGACGTTGCTCCCGCCCTGCTTCCACGTCTCGTACAGGTTCGCGTTCGGCTTCGGCGGCTCCTCAGAGCTGTCCCGCGATTTCGCTCGCTGTTTGTTCGCTGGCTTCGCGGCGCTCGCTCTTCCGCGTCCCTTGGCTGTGGCTTTCCCTTTCCCCTTCTTCGGGGCATCCGACTCCGAGTCGCTGTCGCTACTCTCCATATCTTCGTCGCTATCTGCCTTCTTCACCTTATCTTTCCCCTTCCCGCCAGCCGCCTTGCCCTTCTTCGCAGGGACCTTCTTAGCCGGTGC
Organism: Ganoderma sinense ZZ0214-1; assembly: GCA_002760635.1. NCBI lineage: Eukaryota > Fungi > Basidiomycota > Agaricomycetes > Polyporales > Polyporaceae > Ganoderma > Ganoderma sinense. The sequence continues at coordinate 2,058,719 of AYKW01000045.1, forward strand.
CTTCTTGTTCAAACCCTTGCTTTTATCACCATGCGGGGAGCTCTTCAGCATTGTCGAGATGTCGGGCATGCTGTCGTCCGAGTCCTCGTCGCTGCTCGACGACTCCTCGATGTCGCTGATGCTGATGAGTTCCAGCTTCGGCTTCTTCACGGGTGGGGGTGTGCTGTCTCGGCGCTTCTTAATCTGCCGTGCGGCACGGACGGCGGCTCGGACCTCCTCCTCGGACGGCATGAACGCACGAGCGAGGAAAACAGAGTTCGGGCGGAGGTCTTGCATCTTCTTGCATGTTGGGCCTATGAGTGGATATCAGCAACCTGCAAAAGAATGATACGACGACCAATGCGCATACAAGGCCGAAGACCCTTGGCCGCCGCGGTTTCAAACTCCTTCTCAATGCGTAGGTTCTCTTTCTCGTCGTTGTTGCCACTAGGAGACGAATAAGTAGGTAAGGAGAATGTTCCACAATGTCACAAAGCCCTCTAATACTCACAAGATGCCGTTGTGCTCAATGTCCGAGGTAGCAAGGGTTTGGACACATTCTGCCACATAAACTTAGTACAATGCCTACGACGCTGTTCAACAATCCAATATCCCCACCTTCGCATATTTCGTGACCGCAAGACAAAATACGGCCATTGTTCTCCAGAAACACTATGACATCATACATCGTTAACGACCGGCTGACAGACAGACACGGCCGAAGAAACCAGTACGTACTGTCCCCGCACCGAGGGCAATGCGAGTCCTCGGCGTCGTCATCATCATTCTCCCACGCCATCTCGAGTGCCTTCGCGCGGTCCATGAAACGTTGCTTGAGCTATATGCACATAGTAAAAGCTCCGTCATCAATGCCTATCCACTACTAGGAAAGAAAAACACGTACAGTGTTGACCCACTTGGACCCCATGAGCCTCGCAGCGCGTGCGAGCTCCTTGTCGCTCTCCGAACCGAGCAACGCCGTCGGATCGTCAAAGCCATCCGTCTCAGCCTGCCACCAGGGTGAATAAGAATGGCGACCGAAGAAACAAGGAAGGGGGCGCACCAAGACGAGATGTGGGTGTGCGCATATCTGGCGCAGGCGGAGGATCAAGACCAAGACGTACTGGTGGCTAGAGAGCAAAACTGTCAGTATATGCGCGACTCGTGACGAACGAAGCTGCATATATACTTCTTCAGGAGGGTGTTGTTCTTGATGAACCGGTTGACCTGGATCCGGGCCCGCTTCTCAAATGCGTCGTACAACTGCACGACGAAAAGGTAAGCATATTCAACCTTAACCACCGAAATTGATACACGTCCGACTCACATCGCGTTCGTCTTGCGAGAATTCGATGGTGACCATGTCGATGTGCTTGGGTTGTAGCTTCAGAATTGGTTCTCCATCCTACGTTCATTCAATTCGATTAGCATGAATCCGTCATAATCCTTGAGGATGGGCCACATACAATCTGTGCGTCCTTCGTTCTCCGCAGCAGGATCGGCATGAGCACGCTCTGCGCCCGCTGACCTGATAACACAGGGGTTTAGCAACCGAAGTACTCGAACACGTATGTGAACCATGAGCGAGGCTGAAGGCACTTACCCGCAAGGGGTGCGTCTTCCAGCTGCACTTTCGCGATAAAGCCATTGAAGTCTGACCAATCGCTGGATATATGCGGTCAGTATGGCAACACCACAACCTGGTCACACGAGATATCATACTTGAATGGCCGGAAACGTCCAAAGCGCAAATACCCATAAATATCGGCCCTACCGTTCCACCGTGCAGTCAGCCTCACTGTGCTCGTATCAGAGAGACAAAAAGGACATACAGGGTATTGGTAATGGGTGTCCCTGTAAGACACCAGCGATACTTGGAACGGATCATGGCGACCGCCTTACTGCAGCGGGTGCTGCGATTGCGAATGAACTGTGCCTCGTCGAGGACCACACGGAACCACTTGATCTGCGAGATCGGTCCACTGAAGAGGGGACGCATATATTAGCGACGGAGGTGAATAGAGTCAAGATGTCATCTCGTACCCGTTGTCCCTAAGCCAGTTTAGCTCCTCGTCGCTATCCAGATCACTGGGAATACTGAAGTCTAGGTTGAGGGTATGATAAGTTGTAATAACGATCTAGACAGCTAAATCAGCACGCATACAAGGCGCGAGAAGTGGAAAAAGGGTCGCATACATCCTTCTCGGCCAGCCGTTTCGGGTTCTTGATCTTGTCCTTCCCGTGTTGTATATGCACATCCCAGATGCCGTTCGCCTTGGTCTCGAGTTCCTCCTTCCACTGCAGGAGGAGCGCGGCGGGGACGACGATGAGGATCGAGCGGTGGTCGTCCTCCTCCGTCGGCTGGTTGAAGACCATGGTCGCGATCATCTGCACGGTCTTGCCGAGGCCCATGTCGTCGGCGAGGATGCCGCCCTTGTGCGGGGAGTTGCGTTCTTGGTCGACCATCCAACTGACACCTATGACCTGGTGGGGGAGGAGGCGGACTTCCATGCCCGGGAGGTAGTCGCGCAAGCTGGGGGCGGAGGGTCAGACGAATTCCTCGAACCAAGCAACTGCGGCAGGGGAGACACGAGGCTCTCGGGGAGAAGTGACGTGCTTCTCGTGGAGTCCCGTATGACGCTTTCCGGATATAGTTTTGCCTTCACCTACCCGACGGTCTTCTCAGGTGCCGAGGACCCTTACTTACGACACAATCTGATTGGCGAAGGGAGAAAGGGTAAATAGACTCACTCTTGGAGGCCGAGCTTCTCCATGGCCTTCTGCGTCGTCAAGCCGTTCCCCGCGTTGTCAATGCCTTGCGACACGAACTCGGCCATCCTGCAACAGCATCCATTCCCCGGACTTTGTTCAGCATACAGCGTCCTTAGAGCAAACAAAACACTGCATACGCACTTCATTTCCTGGTCAGGGCCTCCCCGGTCTATTGCCCTAACAGCACCATCCTTGTCGTAATTCAAATTGAAGCCCTGTCCCGCTGCGAGCTGGGATCCTCGGGGAGCCTGAGGGGCCGGGGAGGAGCCCATATCGTCGCTGTCTTCGTCGAAACCATCGTCCGGGGTGCTCCGCTTGAGTTGCGACGGTCCAACAAGGCCGAGGAACGACGCCCCATAGTTGAAAGACGGTGCAGGAGTGACTAGCCTTTGTTTCACAGGAGTCTGAAGGTGGTCCAAGGATCCGGGCGGCAATGGCGTGCCAGAGACGGGAGGGAGCGGCGAAGAAGCGGTGTTGTAGAGAAAGTCGGGGTTGTCGAGTGCAGCGAGGACGCGCGACTTGCGCTGTGTTGCGGGAGGTTTGGGAGGGTCGGTCATGGTAGATGGGGAGAAGGAGGAGCTCGACGCGTCGCGCCATTGACTCGCGACCCCGGTCCACCGCGCGCGCCTGTGGCTATCCACATACCACGTGACAGTCTCTTGATTAGACGCCCTGAAACACCGTCGGAAAAACCATTGCATGGAACAAACGCATGCGGCGTCGAAAGGCCTAGCACTAGAAAAACTATGTTACATAGCGGTGGTCTTACGTATCTACAAACTGCAAAAATCGCTTGCCAGAGTCCCCTGAGCGCATGCACTCGCGTCTTCTGTGAACCAAGCTTCGCCCGTCTCCCTCAGCCCGCCCCCGATCTTCCTCTTCCGTGCCGCAGCTGCCTCCTGGTCGATCACGAGCGAGAATCCCTGCACTTTCCCGTCGCGCACCTCGAACTCGACCGTACCCTCCCCCTGTCCCTCTTCCGCGGTCTCGAACGCGCTCGTGTCCCCACCGAACCCGTGTGGGAAGAGCGCGGTGAACGTGATGTTGAACACGTCTCCGGAGACATGGTTGAGCCGAACGTGCGTCGCCCAGACAGTGGGGAATGTCGCATAGAGCGAGCTCTCAAGCGTTGAAGAGTTATGGATAGTAGCGAAATCGGATATGACACTGTTGCAGTGGGCTGACTGGTTTGCCGAAGAGCAGAGCCGGATCGGGAGGTATCCTGGTGCTGAGTAGAACCCGGCGTAATCTCGTATTTTCAGCGAGGGCGGTCTCGTCTCCGGCGCAGTCGTTTCCCCGGTCATCTCGGCACTATATATATGTCAGACAGGATTCTGGGCAATGATAGAGTAGCAATACATTGTGTCACTCGTAGCGGCTGGGAGAACGCCAAGGACCTCGTACAGGATCCGCCCAAGGAGCTGGAAGTTCCAGGAAGCCTTGTTATCCGCGTTGCTTAGAATGACGACACCAAGATTACTGTTGGGCGAGAACACGACGAGGGTTGAGAACCCGGGAATACCACCTGTGTGCAGCAGGATCTACGACATAACGCGTCAGTAACAAGCGACGCATACGGATGCAAGGTCACTCACATCAGCCGTCCCAACGCTGGTCCGCAACCAGCCCATTCCGTAGCCAACGATACTACTACCATATGTGGAGATCGGCTTTCCTGCCACGATAACCTGTGAGGTTGTCACAGCATCAAACACACTCTTCGGGATCACCGTCTTGTTCGTCGTTGGGTCCTGGCCTTCGTTCAGCAACACCGAAAGCCACCTAACCACATCCTCCGCGCTCGAGATAATGCCCCCAGCGCCCGCCTTGAGGTGGGCAACGCTCTCATCAAACCAAAACGGGATGCGACGGCCAAAGGGAGTCCATGTATGCGTTAGAAGCCCCGAGTTATTCGCAATGGTGGGCGAAAATGTGGTGTCGCTCATCCCGATCGGTTTGAAGATGCGCTGCGCGACGAAGTCGGCGTAGGGCATGGCGGCATAGTGAGAAATGAGGTACGCCCCGAGGACGAAGAACTGTGCCACATACATAGTGAGGTGGAGCAGCGAAGGATACGGGAATATATGCGCACTTGGTTGTTGTACGACCATTTCTTGCGCAGTTCATACGCAGTTCGGAGCGAGCCCATCCTGCGTATGATGTCTTCGGGTGTATCTCCAGGCCTGTAACTGAAATCGTGCCTCGGGAGCCCGCTGGCATGCCCAAGAACATCAGCGATGCTGGCATCGCGGGACGCCCAGTCATCTCCGTTCAGGTCCTGTAAAGACCAGCCCAGCCCCCTTGGGACGATGTCGGCCACCTTGGTGTCCCAGTCAAAACGGCCCAAGCCAGGAGGTAGGGGAGTCGCGTTCTTGCCCTCCGCGTAGTCCTCCATGAGCAGCCCGATCGATGTCGCGAGGAACGCTTTCGAGCACGACGCCAAGCCGAATAGTGTCTTTTCTCGAGGAGCACGGTCTCAGACACAGAGAGGGATGGCATGAAAGGGCGACGTACATCGGCGGTGAGATCATGCCCACTTCCCTCCTCTGTCTTACGTCCTGATGCCGCAAGCTGCATCACAGGCTCCTTGCCCTCTCCTAGGCGTACGACACCAACTGAGATCCCCGGAATGGAGCCATTCTTCCTGATCTCGTCCACGAACGAGATGAACGACGCGGACAACAGGCTGTCGGTCTGACGGAGTTTAGTAGTGGGCGCGGTGAATGGTTGCTGTGTCGCTGAGACTAGGCCCCATATTGCGGCAGTAGCGAGGACGTACCACGAGGCGAATCGGGCCATGATAGTTGTGGGGGAGGGGCAAGGAGAACGGCCCGTCAACCCAATGTCGGCCGCAGCGCGGTGATTCTAAACGTTGAAACGTCGACCTCGCACGTCCGCACCAGGCGTGCCGCAGCACTTATAATTTGTTCGCAGGCTCTCGCTACTAGCACATAGGCACAATGTTACGGAGGCGAAGATTTTGATATTGTGGGGGCAGGGCGAGGAGGAGGGGCAGAGCAAGGGCAGAGACCGTGACTGCTTGGACAACCTGGCCCCAAAGTGGGTGGGCCTAGATCTAAGCGCTTCATACAACTTATCAGATAACCCATGTCCTCCCCACCACCATCACCTCCCTCTTCCTCCAGATGCCCCACTCCAACGGACGACGCGGACACGCATGACGACCGCGCACTCGCCATCCTCTACGCAACAGAGACCGGAACCGCACAGGATGTCGCCGACAGGCTCGCGAGGGTCTGCCGATGCCTCCACATTCGCGCGCAGGTCCATAGCATGGAAGCTTACAGTCCGGTACGCCGCTTTTATGCCGCAACACCCCCTCATGATATTCACGACGCCGCGCAGGCAGAGTTAATCAACGAGCACCTCGTAGTGTTCGTGGTGTCTACGACCGGCTCGGGGCGCGAGCCTCGGGCGATGACGCCGCTGTGGCAGATGCTTCTTCGCGCCGACCTTCCGGAGGATCTGTTTGAAGACCTGCACTTCGCTGTCTTCGGCCTCGGAGACACGGCGTACGAGAAATTCTGTTGGCCCGCCAAACTCCTAAGCCGACGTTTGGAAGCTCTTGGTGCGCTCGAGCTTTGCGCGCGTGGGGAGGGCGACGAACAGCACCATCTTGGGTGAGTCATCGATCCCTCGCGCAATATCTTCGGGCCACTGACAAGAGTTCCTAGGATTGAGGGGGCATTATCTCCGTGGATAGACAATCTATCTGGTGTGCTGCTGCAGGTCTACCCACTTCCCGATGGTCTTCAGCGCGAATCTCTCGATGGTCTACCTCCACCCCGCGTTGCTATCACAGACGCGGACAAAGATGCTCAAATCACACGAAAAGACCCATTGGTCGCCGATCGCGAATATCACGCAGCAACAGTTGCAGTCAACCGCCGTCTAACCGCGGAAGATTGGTATCAGGACGTTCGACATTTCGAGTTCGAGCTCGCCGAGGGCGTAGAGTAAGCGTAAACACTTTAGTGCACATATACCTGGTCATTGAGCAGCTGCACTACAGGTACGATCCGGGTGATGTGGCCGTCATCCACCCCGAAGCAATGCCCCAAGACGTCGAGGCTTTCCTGTCATGTATTGGTTATGCCAACACAGCGGATGACCCAATAGAAATCCGTCATACCCTTCTAGGTCGGCATTCATGCTTGCAGCTGCTAGCCGTATCGCGTCTCAACTCTAACGATACCCATGTAGACCAACACCTTCCAGACCACATACCGACAATAACCACTATGCGCGAAATCTTCACTCGCTATGTCGACATCAACGCTGTTCCCCGACGCTCATTCTTTGCCCTCCTGAAACACTTTGCCCAGGATGACATGGAGCGCGAGAAGCTCGAGGAGTTTCTCACAGTAGAAGGAGCAGTACGTACCTGTCTTCCCCTCTCCATTTCCCCCTTCCCTCCCTAGCCCGACCTCACACTTTCACGACCCCCTAGGACGACCTCTACGAATACTGCCAAAAGCCCCACCGGCGCATCCACGAAGTCCTCTCCGAGTTCCGCTCCGTGCACATCCCCCGCGCCTACGTCTTCGACCTCTTCCCGCCCCTCCGCCCGCGCCAGTTCTCCATCGCGAGCTCCGCCCGCGCCCACCCCCGCCGCATCCACCTCTGCGTCGCCATCGTCGCCTACCGCACCATGCTCAAGCTCCCCCGCCGCGGCGTCTGCACCACCTGGCTCCTCGCCCGCCAGCCCGGCGACCGCCTCCAGATCGGCGTCCAGAAGGGCTTCATCGCCCTCCCCCCGGACCCCGCCACCCCGCTCATCTGCATCGGCCCCGGCACGGGCGTCGCGCCCATGCGCGCCGTCATCCAGGAGCGCCTCCACGCCGACCCGGGCGTCGCCGGAAAGGATACGCTCGCGCTGTACTTTGGGTGCCGCTCGGAGGCGAAGGACCACCACTACGGCGCGGAGTGGCGGGCGCTGGCGGTGGAGGGCAAGCTCATGTACCGCGTCGCGTTCTCGCGCGACGGGCCTGAGGGCAAGGCGCGGACGTACGTGCAGGACCTCATCCGCGCCGATGCGCCGCGCATATGGGAGCTCGTTGGCACAAGGGGCGCGTGTGTGTACATCTCGGGGTCGTCGAACAAGATGCCCGCAGCGGTGCGCGCGGCGATCGCGCATGCGGTGAAAACTGAGGGCGGGCGGACGGAGGAGGAGGCGAAGGAGTACGTCGCGCAGATGGAGAAGGAGGGAAGGCTTATAGAGGAGTGTTGGAGCTAATTTGGACAAGGCGAGGTTCGAATTTTAATGCAGCGTTAGGACCAAATCAAAGTGCTATGGGCAAGTACACAAGTTGGGATTGCAAAAGCCCGTAAAACCTTGACACAGCTTCGTGAACCACGCGTCCGCGGTCTTGGACAGCGCGCCACCCGTTCGTCCGCTGGCACTCGCCGCGCAGGCATCCGGGTCGATAACGAGAGAGAAGCCCTCGACCGCTCCCTTCGCATTGCCCACCTGGAACTCCACCCAGCCGCTAACCCTGTCTCAAGCTTTGCAGACCGCAGGGTTTGCATGGACATGAAATTGCAAGGAAGGCGTGAGAGAAGTAAAGTGACAATATCAAACAGCGGCCAGCCCCATATGTATGTAGTACAAGTACATATGCGCAGTACTCTGACTCAGTACTCAGTACTCAGTACTCAGTACTCATTCCTCATCCTCCTGGTTAAGAATTACCCAGAGCACAAGTGGCTACATCACGTGATCATAATCTGTCACACTCGGTCGATTCTGGCAGGGGAGAAAGTGCAAAAAACTATAGGCTCAAGACTAGGCTCCTCTATGAAAAAACTAAAACCCCAACTTTGCAGCGCAACATGCATTCTACGAAGTTACGGTTTTCGATTTTCTACGTAGGCCCTCGTTGAAAAGTAGATAGACATCCGCTTTGCCCGAGCGGATGGGCGTCTCGATATAAGTTTTCGGGTACAGGCGCTAAGGGTACTTATTTTGCATGGATGGTGCGCTTGTATCGCGCCCGGTGTAAACAGTGAATACGCACTACCGCACATCTTCTCGCGCGACTACCGCATTACCCGCGAGGACAGGTATAAGACGCAACCTCTGTTTCGCGATAGGTTTTGAGGGACAGTTCACCATAGGCCTGGGTGAGAATCAAAGCAGCTGCTTACTAGCTAAAGAGCAATCCTGATGTGGGCGACTCACCTCCGTCATTTTATTTCTGCCTCGGGAGAAATCAGACACCCTCAAGAAGTGTAAGAACTATTTTAATGGCTGAAATACCGGCCGTATTAGCCTCCAAGACGTCGAAGTGCATATTTCGATCTCATAAGTCCACGTTTGGGGCTGAAAGCGCTTGACTCACGTGCCTCGTAACGCTGTGACATAGTGGTCGGTTGTGCTCTGGGTAATTCTTATAACAGGGCCCCTCCGGGCAGACCTGGGCTCCCACGGAGCTCGAAGATCGTGGCGCGGAAGGATGCAACGGGGGGACGGAGGTGGGCGGCGCGCGACCGGATACCAACGGGAAACGCGCGGTGCACACAGCGCAGGATTGGGGACGGGAAGAAAGCAAGGAAATGAGAAGGACGAGAGAAACTAGGGGGCAAGCTGTGTGGCGGGCGAAGGACGAGGTAAGCAGGGCAGTGGGCGACGGGCAACGGGCGATCGGGGATGAAGCTTGAAGCTTGAAGCACGGTGGGTGGTCGAGTAGAAGGCGAGCAAGGCCCAGAGTAGGACTTTGTGGCGCTGGGCAGGCTCAAGTCCGCGGGCCAAGCGCAGCGAGGCCGCTCGTGCAGATCGATCTGGAGAGCGCCCTTCCGTTTTTGGTATTTGAATAGACTTCGCCACCAGGGTGGCAAGGTTCTTCTGTTGGTCCATCTGTATGTACTCGTTTGCCTAACTATTACCGACGGAGCTCGAATGTCTGCATTTAAGCCCCTACCTACCCCAGAGTCTCCTACTTCTCTCTTCCCTCTTACTACCATCCGAGTCTCTCCATGTGCGACCATCCCTCTCGAGTCGGCTTTCCGCTGCCTAGACTGACTTTTCTGGTCCTTACAGACGAACCAAACCCCCCTATAATGGCGATCCACCCCATTCTGGCTTTCTGCCTCTGGATTACCATTAACACGGTGTTCAGACGCGGGCGCGGCGCCCTGCCCGTGGATGACCCAGATGCGATGCAGGTCGACCCGGTTCAACCGGCTCAGGGAAAGGAGGACAACGATTACATGGACGTCGACGTCTACAGCCAAGGCACCGAGGACTTCATGGCCCTCGATGATGAGGACACAGTCATGGACTAGACTAGAGGTACGTCGACGTGTTTTGCGACACCAGTGGCATGAATTGACACACCGTCCAGCGGCATCCCGCCAAGGTACGATTTTAGCTGCGTTGTCTTCAGCCATCATGCTGAACTCCACATTTTGCGGACATAGCAAAGAGCCCGCATACCGGAGGAAACCACTACGCCGATCTTCAAGCATGACTAGGGCGTAGTTGGCCGGAAGGTAATACGTTCTGAGAGGGATTGAACACCTTGCACTATACGTAGAAACAAAATCATCGACCCCATTTTCTTCCCGCATCTTTAGAGTATATCACGTAGGACGTCTTAGTTACCAGGAGCGATGTAAACGCTTCTTTTAAGCCCCTTCATGTACATATGTAGCGTAATTCCGAAATATATTTTTGAGCAGTGTTGCTAATATCGACTAGACCAGCTTCAAGTTTCACGAGTCTCGACTGGGAAGTACCACGACCTTTCGCCCTGGCAGCAACACACACGCGGGGCCTATATCCAAGGTAATAATCCTCTGTAGGACGAATTCCGGGGCAGCGTCCTAGGTCTGCTGCTTGCGACCATCTTCCTCACGCTCGAGACTGAAGATGAACTCCAAATTATTAAGATTCGCCGTGGTACCAAATGCACCGGAGTAAAACGAATCCAGATAAGGTGAGGTGAGGTTTAGGACACAACGTTGAAACAAATCAACACAGAGTACATTTTGAAACAAAGAACATGTCACTACTCTACCGAGCGACTCCTTTCCCCTTTGCACGCCGGTCGGGGAGAATGCGTGTTCCCACCACAACCCCTTCGTCAGTTCTAGGCCGCTCGGTGCTAGCTGCGCGCTTCCTACCCCTCGGTTTCGGGACGGATTTGGGAGTAATCGCAGATTTCTTGTCAGCCTCGCGTTGAGGTTTGTCGTCAACGTCCTCAGAGCCATATTGGGCGACCACTGAGGCCGCATCATCCACCACGGAGGTGTCATCGTCCATCACAGATGCCTCGTCGTCGACGATGAAGCTGTCATCATCCCCCACTGACCCCTCGTCATCCACCAGCATGGAGTCCTGTGTTGTACTAGTGTCATCGTCGTCGTCGTCGTCGTCCTCACGGTCCTTAGCATCTGCGAAAACATCCTCGTCGGTCTCGTCGCCATTCGTGGTTTCCGTGTACTAAGAGCCATGTCAGCGATATATAGAAGTAAACAAAAGTTCGGCGGGACCTACACCGTCCGCCTCGCTATCAAGCAGTAGTGGGGGGGTCCTGGGACGCAGGAGGTCATTTTCGCGAAGGAGCCGGCGTAGTCTTTCGGGATCGTCGGGCTGGAAGGTGTATTCGTTCGGTGCGGTTTCTGTGACCGTAGCGGGTGGCTGAACAACAGGGCCTTGTTGTGCGTCAGTCGGCCCAGGAAGCGGATCACCGTCTGCGTCGAGCTGATGTGCATCTTCCACTGAAGTCCGACATAAGCCAAGTACAATGCTCAAATATGATCAACTCACCTCTCATCCCAGCCCCAAGACGCTCTCGAGGCACCTCTACGTCGTCGGGATCGAACTCCTTCCTGATCTCTGGGAGGAGGTCGAGCGCCACGGTCCCCACACGAACAAACTCGTAAGGGACGAAGCTCGTGGACCAATACTTACCTCCGATGAAGAATTCCGCTGAGAAGCTCAACCACACCAAGTCCCCGAGCTTGAGCGACGGCGGATAGCACTCCGACAGGGGGCGCAAACCCCCTGCAGCGTCTGGCTCGAACATCTCGGGCCTCTCGTGGTTGGCAAAGAACTCCGTCCCCTTCTTCGTCGCGCCCGCAACCCAGGGATGCAGACTGTAAGAACGACTAGCCTCCTTCGCGCGAGTGTAACTGGTTCGCTTGACGAACATCTGGGAGCTGAACACAAACGAGTGCTGATTGCCGGCCCCGTTTTGCCATTCACGGCGGTCTTTTTGGTGCGGGTTGAACCCGTTGACTTTGACAATATAGTCCTCGAATTTCTGCATTGCGTGAGTTCCTATGGGGGAAATGTTCAAAATGTCACATACCGCTTGTGCTTTCCATAACGAGTCATCGTGCGACGTATCGATGCCGTACGAGAACTGGCATAGGTTGTTCGGCACCCGTTGGCTAGAAGCACATGAGTCAAAATCGCACTGCTTATGGATGAGGTAAGTACTTACATGCGGCCCTCTGCGAGTCGAGCGGGGGCGACCTCTCCAGGAGGCACGTAGTTGCCGGTCTCCAAATGAGAATTCCACCGCCAAATTCCCGCAGTCCAAAACGTTGCCGGTTTCTTCGCTCCAGGGCGACAAAGCTGGTACAGAGCACGGTTACTTCTGTATCTTTATGAGATGCAATGGGGCTTACCACCCAACGGGGCGCGAACTCTTGACGAGCGGTCACCAAACGGTGTTCCGGGGTGTCAAAGCTTGCCACGACATCTTCGAGCTTGAGATAGTGCTGAGAGAACGTCCTGTTCTTCCAATAAGAGAGAGCTACTTGGAGCTTCTCTGGACTGTCGATAAAGTCGCTGGGTGGGTTGTCCATAGTCTTAGAAGGAGATGGGGGCGGGAAAGTGGGGGATAGCGCACCACGGAGCCTTGAAGCCAGTGCTACATATACTCGGACAGGGTGAGCCTACGTGCTGACGTCTCTGAATGAAGAAATTGTTCTCGTTGGATGAGTTCCACTAAGGCAAGCTGCCAAGGTACTGGACTCGGGCCCCGTCAGAATCCCCACGTGACTGGTCCGATTTGGCAATTTAGGCGCCAAGCAGCCATTTTTTGTCTGGGCCACCATCTCGATCACGACTCGATCACTCCTGTTCTGGCCGGCACGGACTTATCTCAGCACCAGTATCGTCGCTCGACTGTTTTTGGGACAATACAGAACTTTTTGAGGGAATACGCCATTTTCAGAGTCGTCCATGTGTCTGATATCGCGATCTTGTGAGTTTTCGCTCTGCTCTCGTGGGTGAGTTGACGAGGCCATACCGACCATCCTAGGAAGCGCGCCTCGGCCTCGAGATCGAGATCACGCGTTTTAGTTGACGAGGCCATACCGACCATTCCAGGAAGCGCGTCCGGGCCTCAAGATCGCGATCGTGAGTTTTCCCTCCGCTTTCGTGGATGAAGTGATGAGCCCATACCGACCATTCCTGGACGCGCGCCCAGGCCTCGAGATCGCGATGCACCTTTACCTCGGCTTTGGCGAATATGAGCTGACAAAGCCATACCAATTATTCCTGGACGCCTGCTTAGGCCTCGAGATCGTGATCGTGAGTTTTCCCTCGACCTTTGTGAAAATAAACCATTCCAGGACACGCGCATCCAGGCCTCGAGATCGAGATCGTGAGTTTTCTCTCAACCTTTGTGAATATGAGCCAACAAACCATATCGACCATTCCAGGATGGCACACGCGTCCAGATCTGTGGGGCCAGCCGGAATACGGAGGTGCGCCTGGTCCCCTATAGCCATCCCCACGACCCCGCTGGCCCCGCTGACTCCGCTGACCTCGCTGACCCGCTTTCAATCGCGATAGAATTCACGACTGACCGTCCTAGGAAAGAGCGTTTCATCAGAGGGATCCCCCTGCACCCGGATGGCCATGTAACTTGCAGTAATAAGCCCGCGCCTATGAAGATCATACCGACTGTTCTGGAAAGCGCATGGTATTTAAATTGCGGGAAGCGACACTATTCGTCTCAACCTCAGCTTCCCAAATGGCTCAGAGTTACCGACCATTCCCGACAACCCTGAATTCGGCGCAAGCGTCGCTGGTCGAGGCGGTGCTCCGGCAATGCATACCATGCAACGTGATGTGCATGGCGCCGCACACCATGCCCTGGCATTGTCGGTACACTCACGGTGAGTGTCGGAATTACCAAGCCTGCAAGGACGCTCACGTGAATAGACGCAGTGCACGACTGTGGGTCAAACGTATTCGTGACCATCATGGTCATGCCTCGTGTGCAAGGAAACGGAGGCTCAGGATCGTTTAGGGCACTCATCGAAGATGCTGGAAGGCTCTTGATGGTGAGCCGCTTCTCCACGCACACGGTCGTTACTGTGCTGACTTCGAGTGCCACGGCTCGCTCGCATTGCAGAAAGGTGCTGTCTTGCCGGTCGGGCACTATCCCGTGTCTGGAATCCCCAGCGACGTTCTGACCTTCTCACCCTCGACGGCCTCGCAATGGGGAAGAGTTCCCCACTAGAGCTTCTACGGGCAATGGCGCTGCGATGGCTGCGAGAGTGTCGTCATCCAACCTTTCGGGGATTTCGCGCTGAGTACGAGTCCAGTTGATGTAAAAGTCACTCTTTAGGGTACACAGACGTTCAGCACAGGTGTACATATGCACGTATATCCCATGTATGCTAAACGTAATGCTGTCTACTGGGCAGCATGTTCTTGGAACAACCGGCCTAATGGTTGAATGTGTTAGTTTGTTCTCTGTGCCACGCGCCGGACAAAGACTAGAGACATCCTACATATCATAACTTGGCGGCCATGTTCGTATTCTTCAGGATCAGGATGTGGACATGCGTCGGTCCCCGGCCTTGCGGTTCAAAAACAGCGATTGGTTGAGCGGAAAGACGCTTCTGCGATGTCTGAGCCGCGAGTACTTGATAGAAATAGACCTACCCGATGAACAGAAAGGTTTAGTCAGAGAAGGCCCCACCCGGACAAGTTGTTCACACTTACCCGAAACATTGACGACCCCTGCATGACATACGAGCTCATATCACGCCTGTTTCTGTACAGTTGGGACATGGGTGCAGGATTGGATGGGCGGCTCTCACTTTTGCGGCGACTGGAATGGCCGAAGGTGACAACCGGATGGCATCAGCTTTTATGCATCACGGCGCACAGTGATGTTTACTAGACTTTGCATGATCACCAAGAAAGCGCCCAAAGATAGAAGCCAGAGCGGGCGCAATGAACGAGACACGCCTATGTGATGCACAGGTGATCAATATATTCTGACTTGGCAAGACATGATTCTGGGATACGGAGACGACTTCAGCCCCGGGCACTACTTAATCAGCCTCCTCAGTGTCCCCTTCCTCATCTGCACTGGCGCTGGAGTCCGAGTCGGTGAACTCTTCGTCAGAGGAGACTTGGTAAAGCTCAGAGAATGCGATGGAGAGATCCGAGGAAAAGTACGTGTAACATAGCCTGGGGTGGTCCGGGTTCAAGATCCATGCCGCCGAACTGGAATGTAGGTTAAGCGCAGATTCCACCAAGAGTGAACATACAATGGTACTCGCCTGTAAGCAGAACGAGGGCCTACGCGAAGGGCAGCCCCGGTTGGCGTAACCCCATAGCTGACGTCTAACACCTCGAAGGTGTACCGGGAGTAAGAGTCCAGAATCGGCGGCTTTCCATTCAGACCTGTAAGCCGGTGTCAGCGACATGACATAGACTTGGAGACAGTACGGATACTCGCCCATGCGCCTGTACGGAAAGATCCAGGTCATGGTGTCCCCAACCCTACGCTTCCACGTTACAAGCTCAGCACGTTGGGGAATGGAATTTTTAGAGAACAAGACATTGAACCCTCGTTCGCGGTACTTGGGCATCCATGGCGCAGTCCAATCGGGGTACCCCGAGAGATCTTGGCAAACACAGGTCTGCTCGTAGTTGAATGTCGTGTTAGGGAAAACGGAGATGGCATGCGTTGCCGTCAAGACGTTCATGACGCCAGCTATTCGACTTATCAGCACACTTACAAAATAATAATGAAATGGATCAACGTACTTGAGTGGAAATTATTGATTATAAACTCCATCGGATCACAAGGAACGGCCATGAGCTGGACGTGGGTGCCGTAGGAGTACGAAAGACCGGGTGGCATAGGACGGACAAAGTCGAAGGTCGGAACGACGTAGCCCGGCCTTTGCTGGGTCTTGCGCTGCTTGTGGGTAGGACGTTTGGCACTGGATGCGCCAGGCTTCCTGCCGTTCAGAGAGTTACGGGAAGTAAGCAACATCGCCGCAGCGTCGAACATTAGGTGCGTTCCGGACGGGGCCTGGTAGACGTAACCGCATGACTTCAAGAAGCGACCCATGGCTAAGACTCCGTGGGGAGGAAGGTAGATGTCGAGATCGTGCCCAATGAATCGGCGTCGGTCGAGGAAGGAGAGAGCCTCTGACCCTGATATGAGGCCGTCGCAGAGAGTAAGCTGATGGAAAAACTCCTGGACATTGGGAACCCATCGCCGCATGTGGTGGTGAATGTTCATCTGACGACAGAAGTAAGCCTCGATGGCATAGAAGGCGGCGGAACTGAGTTGTCGAATCTTCAGGAGCACCTCGGGAGTCCAGCAGAAGCAGATGTCGTCAATGGCTTCAGGGCGTGGGGTGAGGAGCAGCAGCTCGAACGGCGATAGAAGAGTCTTGGTGAGACCCTGGGCCTGTCGAGCATTGTACGCCGGACGGAGTGCACCGCCGAGTACACCCTTGAAAACGCCAAGTCAGGAAAGACAGGTAGACCACTGACAATAGCACTCACTGGAAGTCCTGAGGGGTCCATGATCGATGTCGGCCAGAGTATCGAGCGACTGCTTTTATATTGCCGACTTCCAAGGCCTCATCTGCATGTTAAGGAAATCCCGTCACTGGCGTCTGAGCAGCATACGATCGAGATCCTCCTACGGTGGTGATCGGTTCTGTAACGAGACTGAACAGGAAGGACAAACGTACCATACGGGGATCTCATCTTCAAGTTGTGGTCCTGCCTTCAGATCTACATAGCAGATGCATGGCGATCGTGATCGTCTTTCGAGCCTCGACCGACAACACGTGGGCCTCTCGATTGTTCCATCCACGAAGGCGGACAGGTGGCGAGTTCGAGGAGGCTGAATGTATATTAATGAATATTGGACGAGCGGCGGAAGCAAGCCTCATCTGAGGATCACGCCGGTCCGGCATCCAGATCTCCCGAGCGCTTTAAGCCGCCTTGTTCTCGGCGCAAGTAGTGGTGCGACGAGCATTCTTTAAGTTGTGCTTACTAGGCAGCAATGCCATTTATGTTCCTACCGTGAATCTGCGACAAAGGTATTATATTCGAATTACTATTCCTCATGATAATACGCCTTCACGGCATCCCCCAGAGTACCCCACTCCCCTTCACTCGAGTGCAGCAGCCATGGCCAGTGGGTAAGATATGAGTTCTGGAACGCTACGAACGACCATGCAGCGTACATGTCCTCACGCGTCCACATAGACCCTCCCAAAACTACTGCCTTCAGGGCGGACCGGGTGCAAAGTCCGTCCTTGAACAACGTGTGCAGTTGTTCCAGAGAGGGAGCGAGATTGGGGTAGAAGTTACCGTGGTTGATGCTCAAGGTGTGGAGGGACCCACCGAGCTCAGGAAGATTTTGCAAGGTAGCAAGAGAATCCTGAAACCGCGACGAAGACAACTTAGCGTCCACGCCACCACAAACGTCAAGGAGAACGTACCTGCATGAATTCAGGTGCGCGCCCCGAGGCCACACGTAGGGCAAGATGCTGAAGCGCCGGAAATGCGATTAGGAAACTTTCGAGTAGCCCGGGGGGAGCAGAACAGCCCATGATATTGAGCGACAGCTGCCGGAGGTAGCGTGGGTTCCAAGGTGCTTCAGCGCGGAGGAACTTAGCCAGCACCTCCTCCTTAACGGCCAACTCGATGGCAACTGTCTCGATGCGACGGTGCTGCATCAGAGCGTCCGCAAGGGCAATCCGGCAAACCCGAATGCTCTGCAAACACGGCAGAGGACGCCGATCGAAGGGGCCGGAGGTCTTCAGCAAGCTCGATGGCGTGATGATGATGGATGCACGACGGAAAATGTCGAGGAGTATAGGGATCGTGCTGTTTCCCACATCGATACGGAGGTGACGGAGTTTGTGGGTGAAACGCAGCGCTTCCGCGAGAAGGGGCAACGCGCGGAAGTCGCACGGCATAGACCACGACCCATAGCAGAGTGTCACAACGTGAGCGGCATAGCACCTCGAAGGGATGGACCGTGTAGTGCGCGGGAGCGTTCCATTGATGAGCGTCTCCAGGACGCCCGCGGGACGGTTGTCGATGCAGGTTGCGTTGGCAAAGAAGGGGGTAGGGACGAACCATGCCTCGATCGATCGATAGAGAATGGGAGCGCCAGCAGAATGCAAAGCCTTGCTCGAAATGGTGAGATTTCTGAGGTCACCGCTGGGGAGAAAGGAAGCGATCGTGCGTAAGACGTCGTCCGGAAGGGGAGCGGGATTGAGACGAGAGAAAACTGGCGCCATCTGGAACGTACGGTTGCGGGGTCAGCGAAATGTTGGCACAGGGTGCAAGACAGACGGTGTTACCTTGCACACGTCAGGGAGAACCCTTTAGCGTAGCGAAGGTGGACTGCTTGGATAAAATGAGCTGTGTATAAATCGTCCAGCGGACTGTGTGTTCTCACGGAACGGTAGACAATGGAAGGGTGAGTCTGGAGACCGAACCACCGTTCCTGAAGCAATCTATTCCTATGTTTCGACATCCACTGGAGAAGCATCGTGGCAAAGAGTGAGCGTGAATATTCACCCGATATTATTCACTCACCGACCAGTTTAATCGACGACGCCCGAGGTTTCAGGTCGATGAAAGCTGGATGAGTTCAAGAGGCAACCTCTGCCCAAGTTCCGCCGGTCCGCTTTTGGTGCCGGGCGTCTGCTCGGTCCGGATGCTCTACACACCGGACCCACGACCAGGACCTTCCCTCCTCGTACTCTGCCAACTGCATAGAATATCAGACTTCTGCATGCCGAGCATCCTCCCGAAATTTATTCAAGCCTCGGCTTCAGCATTGATGCGCTTCGGTATGCTGATTAGAAGCTCACCGACGGATCCGCGTTTAACGACTGAAAACATCATCACAGGGACCATGTGCACTGGATTGATGGCAACACACTTTCGGTCAGTGTCCGCTTTTAGAAAATGTACAATCGTAACCTTTCGCACGCGATTTCTAAGGCCCCCAAATCACCGTTCTCGCGCACCCTGGTGTTTCTTCAGACCACCTAAGCCGGGACCGCGGACCTTGATCACGCGCGACAAGTCTGGAACAGGAACGACGACCATTGATAGATAGTCGTCTAGATCAGAGGGGGATGGCTCACCGCGGTAGCCTTTGGACGCGCAACGCAGATTTTCAAGAGTCTGGCTGGTACGCACTGTGGTGATATCGATGAGCGGCGATGCATTGACAGCGTTGGTGATGCGGGGGGCATCGAAAATGGGATTGCCATTAGGATACGTCCCAAATACTGGAAGTAGAGTTTTTCGGAGCTCCGTAGTATAAATGGCATCAAGGTGAGAGCGTTGTTCACTCCCGAATTCACCACCTCTCATGTCGCACCTCACCATGTCGCTCGCAGCACTGAACCTCCAGACTGAGCCAACCAGTCCTCCGTCAGATCGCTCCGAGTCCCCGCAAGACACGGCCGAGCCTGAGTAAGTCCTCTCGGCAACCAGAAATAGCGGTACTTACTCAGTCTCGGGGTTTTCAGGTCTCGCGAATGGATCAAATTGACGGATGTCTGCCTCGCATTCCTGCAGGGGGCGCCGCAAGTGGCGTCCTGGATGCCAGTCTCCCTAGTCATCTTATCGGTCCCCGACCTGGCCGCAACGACCCCACGCTCTACATGTGCGTCAACCAGATATTGTTTCCCTTCTCGCACTCATCTGTGAAGCAGGGTATCTCATGTTAGTGCCGCAAGACCCGGCCAACCAACAAACTCACACAATCGACTTGTCCATCCGCCTGTGGCGCGTGTACTCGGAGGAGGTACGGTTTCTTCACTCCCTCAGGGCGTAGCTGCAGAAAGCTCATGCGATCTTCGTCGCTAGCGTACTTTGACGTTTGCATTCGAGTTAGGAGATGTTGGAGATGCGAACAGTCTCAGATACTTCGTCAAAACGGGGACCAAAAGGACCTTTGATTACCTCCTTAGTTATGTTAGTTACATCAAAGCGTGCCGCGTTGGTGCTATAGTCGAGACCAACTAATCTCTATACTTCCAATACTAAATGATGTTCCCAACGACGCTGCACGGTCCTTTCTTTGCCGTGATGATCCTAAAGACAATGCAATGAAGGACGGTCTCCACTGTCGAATTTGGGACACGATATCCAACACGACCGATAAACTGAGAGCAGCCGGGCGAGTCGGGCTTTAATGTCTTCTCAACATCGCGTCCCCTAGGAGAAGTCGGCACCTGACGATGTTACTACGTTCGAGCCGACGCACACAGACGTGCACCACACTGCTCTCGACTGCTGCACGCGACGTGATTGCACGCTGGTAGACAGACTCAACCTCACTATGCGAACCTCGACATCTTTACCATATCTTTCGATGAGCAAGGTCAAAGCGACGTATCTGCCGGCACATTCTAGGCAAGTACATGTAGGTAGTAACAAGGTTTCACTTTGCAGAGATAGCTGGGAGTTGCGCCGTCGTTGCGAGGCTCTCGCGCCTGTCCAGTTAGATCGGAGCACGTAAGGACAGGGGGCGATAAAAGTCGGACCCTTGAAGTGAGACAGCTTGGATATGTGAACGGGAAGATAACAGTATCTTGGAACTTGTGGCTCAGAAAAGGAAGCCTCGACCAATCGCCTTATTGTGCACCGAAAATTTGTACATGAGGACGCAGACCCTTGTAGACCCTTGTAGACCCTTGTAGACCCTTGTAGACCCTCGCAGACCCTCGCAGACCCTCGTGGACCCTCGCGGACCCTCGCGGACCCTCGCGGACCCTCGCGGACCCTCGCGGACCCTCGCAGACCCTCTGACGGCCGCGTAAGTCCCCGCTGACCCCCTGGTGGATGCGCCAATAGAAAGGTAGGGAGTCCGAACCCCAAATTCATGGTTCACAAGGTCGTTTCCAGCCATCTGGCAGTTTACTCAATACAACAGCATGGAAATCAACGATTAAGGGACCAACCTGCCCACAACGACATTAATGAGCGAGGTCTCTGGTCGCGTAATGTGGATAGCACGACGATCGCGCGAGGAACGCTTCATAACGATGACATTGCCCCTCGTGTTGACCGAAAAAAGCTGCCGTAGAGTCTCATTGATCGGGGGTCGTTGATCGGTGTTCCGCGATCTAGGTGAAGCTGAAATGAAAATGTCGAAGCCATTGTCGAGAAGATGATCCGTTCCCGGGAACTGGCAAATAGGGACAATTTTCGGCGCGTTCGCGAACCAACTGGACGTATCGAAATCTTCGGCAAACGGAGGGGCGCCGCACGCTGGGTCCCATTCATCCCCGATCGGTAGGAGAATGAGCCTCGGGCGAGTGTCCCCGGTCTGATATAAAAGCGCTCGACGAGCGACAGGTATCAAATGCTGGTTTCACGGAGTTAACGCCGGTCTAGATCACGATGCAAAGTATCCGTACCTCTTGGACGAGCCATTTGATGCGCTCGTTGTGCTCCCTCACCGTGACAGCGTCAGACGCACGACGTCTCTGCCGCATTCTTTCCTGAGAACGGAGACCCGGACGTATAGCGGTGGTTAGCATATTATCAGAGAATTAATGAGGGGTGACTGACGATTTCTCTCAGCCGTATGTCTGTTGGTGTCAAATGGTATTACTGGTCGCACCGGACTATAGGTCTTTATAGGTGGCATGCACATGTGACGCTGTAAGGCATAGTTAGACAAGATCTGAGCTTACGCTTCGCAGAAATTCAACTCTTGGAGAGGCGCATACCGAGGTGGATCGTGACAGATCTCCCTTCGAGATGCCTTGCGGGCATCAAACGATCTAGTGCATCTGTGCATCAAGACTCCAGTACACTGTCAGAATTCCGTAAGTAGGTGCCGACGGTTACCGCCGAAAGACTTTACACTCACCAGAATCACCTGGAGCCGTCTGTCACCTCGTCTCCTTCCTTCCACCCCCGCCATCCCCTGCATACAATCCACCTCCTCTGCTCACCGACGCACCGATTCGACTATGCCCTGGATGACCACCTTCGTCTGTCAGAACGTGAAATTCCGCACCGACGAGCGTCCAGGCTCACCGTGCGCCGACTGCGCTGAGTGGTCCTCCGTCAACATCTCCGTGCATGAACTGGGAGTCGAAACGCGTACGTAGCTCGTTCTTGTCAGGGTCTGTGTCTAATTTGTGCCATATCTTTTCATAGCTTGGCTCTTGGTCGAGAAGTCCGAGGACAAGGACCGATCCGTGAGGCCGATCATCTTCAGAGCCATGAGGGTGGGCTGGAGGATCTCCTGCGACGAGGTGAGTTAAGGAATCTGCTTACCATGTCCAATCCTGATCACCTCGAAAGCAAACCATGACGATCACCATGCAAGGCGACGAAATCGAGGCCCTCACGGCAGGCCACCAGAAGCTGCGCTTCGAGAAGGCGGCGGACTTTTGGTCGCTCATGTACCAGATCTCCACCAGTCGGTTGCGCGAGTACACCGCGCAGAGCGCGGGGGGGAGAACGCAAGCGGAGTCCAGACAGATATGGAGTACTAAGCGTATAGAACTGTATACGGTACCTATGAACGTTGGACGTTGAAGTCCTCTGCTGCTCAAGTTGCTGTTTCGGACCGACTCTTGAAACCGTTCAGTTCGACGAGGCAAGCCTGAGGCCGTGCCGGAGTTTAGCGCTCACCCCAAATAAATGACAACAAGCTTATGCGAGGGCTGCTGCCCAATGCCCGGGCCTGCCTCCTCTTCCGAAGACAGCACTTGGAAGGTCTCTTCTTCATCCGCCGTCACCTTCAGTCTCGGCATCCTCCAATTCTAGATCTCTGTAGGCGCAAGGTGATTGTGCTGCCACATGTTGACGGTCCAGGTACGTAATGAAGGAACTTCGTGAGCGACAGGTGCGCATGTGCTGTCTAGTCATGCTTAGCTCCTGTGCGAAACCCACCGTCGCCGCCATCACGATGTTTCTTACCAAGCCTTTTGTGTCACCCTTCCTCGTGAGGCGAGCAGTTCAGGGGAAAGCTCGTCGCCAACTTTCTGCCCAGCGATCGCTGTTCCCGACCTTCATCCGGGCTATGCACCTGGTGCCGCCTGATGGTAGCTGGCAGACATGTGCTGTGACTGAGACTGCAAGCCTCTTCGGCTTCATATTCATGCTAGCGGTGTCGCACCTCTGCCATGTGAACCATTCCCGCTCCTGAAAAAACCGACGCCCAGAACGTGCTTACCACGGCGAACTTTTCTAGGTGCTTGGGATCCCATTCCGAGGCTGTCCGTCCGTCGCCATGTTGTTCGTAATCCGGAGTTTGATTTTCAGGTGCATGCGCCACTGCAAAGTAAGTACAAGCTGGCCAGCCACCAGCCAGAGTGCGAGGCCAAGTGGTACGCTCTCATGAGGCACCGCCTGAGCGTGAAGAACCAGAACATTCTATGCGCGCAATCATCAGACGTGCAAAGACAGCACGTTGACTGCAGTATGAACAATCTCCCTGTACCTAACATCTCGGAGGAGTGATTTTCATGGGAAACGGGATGCTTCCCGCGGCAAAACTGAAGTCAAAGGGGGAGACCCTGACAACAATGTCTTGTGGTTCGACAGCCAACCACGAGTGCAGGGGCGCCAGCGGAATGCGCGCCGACGTCTTCATTCTCCATGTCGACTGTAACAGTGTGCCCGTACCTAACGTCCCACCCACACCCCGGTATGGTATACCAGACGAAGGCTGTGCACTGCCGTTACAGCCCACGTCATCCAACAAGTTAGTCCGGCATGTGTGCCAGGTTCAACCGACTCGGAGCGCAAAGTGCAGTGTGGCGTTACAAATCTTGACGAAAAGTTTGTACGAGAAGCGCTAGTAGACATAGCTTCGTCCCAGAAGAGTACGTACACAACATTGTCCCACCACAACTAAACAATCCCGAAAACAGATTCACTATGGGCCTAAAACCTGAACCCAGGTGGGGACGTCTAAGTTACACCAATAATTCTTCCGGATGTCGCAAGGGAAATGCTGAGTGCGCGAGTTATTCTGTTATCAGCCGAGAGGAGGAACTCTGCAGAAGCGCGTATCCATTCATTAGCTTCCATGAATCCCACAGAGCCAGGAACTTACCGCACAGTTCGACTCGTGGTACTGCCCACGTCAAGAGCTACATGCGCCGAGACACACACTAGCGGCATCCAAGTGAACAATATTGCATCCCGAGATCTGCATCGTTCCGTGAGGGGCAGGGACGAACCGCACGCTAATGACTACTCACGCATATCCATTGGATCCCGATTTCCGCTCAGGAAATATTAGCCAGCAGATCGAAAATGCAAAGCGACTCAGGCGAGACTAGAAGCCGGATTCGATAGGACATCAGTGAGCGCGCATCTGCGCTAGAGAAGGCGCAACTTCGTCCAGGCAACCCACTTCGGGAACAGACTGCACGAGCAACAAGGATCATGAGCACAACAAGTTTCCCGAGCCTGTGAAAGGATGGGACGACGTACCTTGTAAACAGTGACGGCGGACGATGGGCCAGGTCATCATGTGCCACTGTTCGTGCATCCACCGGGACGTACCCACCCTCACCATCCTACCCTAGACAAACTAGCCATTCAGAGGAGACCACGAGTGCGAGCCAATGAATCACCCGCGTACTTACGCACTGGGAAATCCTGTCCTAGTCCTTGGATATATGACCGCGATGCAGTGAACGCTACGCTTGGAGCAGACGTTAGCTTGACAACCCGCGCTGAGCTTGTGGTGGCTGTTGAACGAGGCTAATGGTCTAATATTCGCATCAGCTCTAACTCTGCGGACGAAAGGTGGTGGCGGGGGCGGCAAGAATGCCGACAACTAGGAACGATGGCGACAGACTTACTCGTTAGGCACCGGATACTTGCAGCGGGAGCCATGCTTGATCATGACCTGCGTAGAGTCCGACACGAGCCGTGACGCGCGAGCACGGGCTGCGAGGATCGTCTTGACGGAACTTTGGGTTGTTGGCTGGCTTTGCGGGCAGAGGAGTCGAGAGGGCGGACGGGGAGAGAGAAGTGCAAAGACGTGGCCGTGTCTTAGTTACAGGAGGTTGATTTGACCGCAACCTGCACTACTTGGCGTCAGTGTGGCCGAGCCAAGGCATGGTGTTCTAGCGTAGCGGTTATGGCGCTCGAATTTATGATCAAGTTCCAAGTTCGAATCCTGCTGGATATGGGTTGTACTTTTTGCACCGAACATTTACAATACTGTGTAGACATACACAAACCTTTCTGAAGTGTTTAAATATTATAGAACCGCACATTTTGGGCACTCGGACACTTTTTGGCTTGCAGCAGGGATAGAGAAGGAGCATACACTGATTTACATGAAGATATCGCCCCAGTACTCCTCCTCCACCGCAGCGATCACTTCAAAAATGGCATCCACCTCATCCATCTTCTCCTGGTACTGTGCAATAGCCTCTGGGCTTGTGCTGGAGACCGCCACCTCAACCTCAGTCGTGGTCTCAATAGACATTTGACCAAGAGGAGCACTGAACAAGTAAATCGTGTCAGTGACCACCTGCTCAAAGTGTATATTGGCGATGGTGTCTGCAAGGAATCAGAACAGAATAGTTCATATACAAAGATAAATGTACTCACCACGACGATATAAACTTTTAGACCTTAGAAAAATATGGAAGCACTTTTGTCCCTGCTTCCATACAGCCCTGCCAGATAAACGTCAGTTATAAACATCACATAGGAGAGTGCTATACACATACAAGATCCCAATGGCTGCAGGTTTCCACATAACACGAGCGGAAAGGTTGCCAGTGATAGAAGAAGATGACAGCATGCTGGGGAGAATTGCAAGGGTCTGGCTCAAAAGCAAAATAAGCGAGAATTGCCCAGATCATATATATTTTATGGGCGTCTATAGTGCAAACAAAGATATACAAACACAACCACATAGCTTACCTTATCATGGCCCCCAAACTGTGGAAATCCCGCAGTTGCATAGTGTAATGGTATATGAAATCAGCAATATCTATACAGGTTTCACTTGATTTGGTGCATAGTGTAGTTGTTGCATATACTATTACTCTGTGCACTGTTATTGAGATAAATGAGACCAATAGAAGGCATAAGCAGTCATGAGAAATGGATGAGAAGACATGCATTATTTTCTTGACCTTTGAGTCTCTATAAATGGTACTTTGTGAGACAATGTAGCTGACATTCAACATAATATTGCCTTTAAAGTTCAATACTTTAATGGAACTAGAACAGATGAGGGAGAAAGGGGAGACAGCAAGACAGAGACAGAGAGACAGAGAGGCAGCCTGCAGGGGGAGACAGAGGATTGGAGCTATCCATATATTAAGTGCTGACAAGGCTGTGCCCATCAGGGCTCATCAAGGCACACGTGCGGAGGCCAAGATAGACTCTCCAATGACAAGGCCAATATTTCTCTATAAATCCGAAACAGGACCTACAAACATTCTTCAACCACTAGATACGACATTTCTACTGACAGCCAGTATAGCCTAGCCTGCACAGTGGTTCATTGCCATCCGCTCCGTCCAATGGCGTCAAAGTAGGTGTGCTTCCCTGCGACGTTAAGCGCGACGCGCTTAGCGGGGTCAAGAGCCGTGAGCCTTTTGAGCAGGTCCACAAGCTCAGGGTCATGCACGTCAGCCTGAAGCAGCGAAATGTTAGCATATCTCCAGACACAGTGCAGTAGAACAGGGAGAGGCACACCGACAGAGGCCGCATACGCTCGAGCCGCCGCATAGGGTCACCGTAACTATCACGTGTCACCGTTGTATCCAGCGGGGGATAATGCACCTTAACAGCCCCGCCGTCAAGGCTGAATGTCCCTGGGAAGCGCGCGTCAATGGTGCGGGCGCACGCCCGAGGAAAGGGGCCTAAAACTCGATCCAACGCGGCGAGGTGTTCTCTGTCGCAGCTGATGTCGTTCGAGAACAGCTGTTTACCCAAATAAATCTCAGCGATCATGAGCCCTACTGCGAACACGTCGACACCAGAACCCCATGGAAGACCTTTTTCAGCCATACCGACGTAAGCTCACTGAATTGCCCTAGTAGACATTAGACGCGACGCACCGAGGGAAACCTCTGGAGACCTATAAGCACGTGTGCCTACTCTACCTGAATGTGATGATCCAGGGGACATGACTGCAGCACCCAAATCAAGGACGCAAATCTGCGTAATCACCAGGATCTTCTAGATCGCGACGTCAAGCAGCACGCATGTAAATAAGCGAACCGACAGGCGTACCTTCTCTTCGAACCCAGTTTGAGGACTTAGCCAACGGATTGTCGTCGTAGCTTGATCACGGACTGCGATGTTGTCAAGCTTGAGGTCCGTGTGGATGATCCCAAGGGAGTGTAGGTCTACGACGTGTCAAGGCGAGGGATCGACCTTGCATACAGGTGTGGTACTCACAATCGACAGCGTTGACCAGCTGATACGCGATTTCTAGGACGTGTCGAGCAGGGAAAGGAAGTAGCTCCATGCATCCATGAACCATATCGTAGAGGGTCGCGCCACAAAGTTCGAAGACAATGCAGTGGAAGCCGAGATGCGTGCCACTCGTAATTGCTTCTGCGAAAAGCCTGTATTATGTGAAAATGTGTGTGAGCCTAGGTTAGGAACGAGGCGTTCTCGGTACCTCAGTGGTAAACAGAACGCACTCTATACGCGGATCACAGCCTGCGAGGAGGGTGCGATAGACCTTCTCTTCATGGCGCACATCTTCATGCAAGTCAGGGTCTTTGTGGAGGAGTTTGATCGCGACAGCCGTCCCGGTGATCGTGTCCTCCGCCAGGACGACAGTACCAAAGCTACCTCGACCAAGTTTGCTGCGCACACGATCTACAGGGGAAGTCAAGAAGAAAAAAGAGCACGACAATAGCGAGGCGCCATACACTTCGTCATGACTAGATCGTCAAGCTTGAAGGAGTACTGTCTGTGAAACCATCAGAGCCCTGGAGTGACGCACGCTGCCTTCGGACGACTTACATCTCTATTGAATGTCCAGACAATCGGGGGTCGCACGCAACGGCTAGCGCGCCGAGGCGAGGAAGCTTGCGGGGGTGGAGTCGAGGGGATGTATCACTCTTCAGTCCTTGAGCAGAGCTGACAGCTTCCCATCCATCCTTCAGACTGTGCTCGGCGACGGTGGAACTGATTGCACGACTTACGAAGCAGCGGGCTACGCCCAGCGACCTTCCGCTGCAAAGACTGACGAGTCGGGTGCATGATCTCGCGCAGAGGGTGGGGAATCCATGTTCGACTTTGTAGGACTGGAGGGACACTCGTACTGGACCGCTTCAAGCCCAGGAGCAGCTGGAGGAGAGACGAAGGGAAGCGATGTATCCGCCGGACAGTCGGACGAGAGGGCCAGTCAACCACGCGACCTGGAGATTTCCATCTCAATAAGATCCAAGTAGATCGGTGATAGACGCCCTCTGTTCGAGAGTCTGGCCACAGCTGGCCACCGTCTCGATTCGACTTTCAACGATCTCTGACAATCTCAGATTTACTCTCAATATTAAGCACAGCTTCTCAAATTTTCTCAGGTCGCACCTCCTTCAGTTTGTAAGTAACATCATCGCGATTCCGCCCCCGATTAATCTTCAGTAACTGATTTTACCTTCCAAAGGCCCGCCGGTGCTGGACTACCTCGCCATCTAGACCCACCGGATTTACTCCCGGAACCCTTCCGAAAAGTGATCTCGCTGGGCTGCGAAATCTTAGACAAAGGCGCCTCGAAGCAAGCACCGGCCCAGTATGGGTTGCTGGAACCGGAGAAGATATCAGGTATGCGGCACCTACCACGATCACTGTGCGAGATGCCCAAGGCAAGAGGGTGGGCCTTGCGGACAATGGTATCGCATTTTACCTCCACATAACGAGACTGACCTCTAAGAGCCTCTAAGGTGGCTGGTAGCGTACATAACCGGGCTAGGCGGGGGACTAACTCAGGTGCATACCCCGCCTTCGAATGCCAGTCCGCGAGAACCCCCAGCACCCTCGAGCCCTACCCCCCACCCCTACGCCCACGCCCACGCCTACGTATCAGCAAATTGAGGTATGTGGTTGGAATACCAGATGAATTGTAGCATGTGCTCACAGAGAATATGGCTTGAACTTGAACAGCGAATGCGTTGGGTGCGAGTCTACGTGTTTCCTCGCAGCTCGCGTGCGCACCTGCGATACGTCCCGTTGCGAACCCTGCGTCCCGGGGAGACTCGGCAGGACCCGACTACACGGGACCTCTGGAGTTGCCGGACCTCTTATGTTCACGTGCAAGTCGTTCGCGCCAAGTACGCCTGGGAGCAGACATGGGAGTACTTCGAACTCAGGTACTCCCTCCCCCTTATCCCGGGCTTCGGCCGAAGCAACAGGGCACTCCTTCGGCTTCCTCATTGTCCCGCCTTCGTAGGCGAAGTAGTCGTCGTGAGGCGTGCGGGGTACCGACTTCACGAAGCCATGGATGTGCGACTTGAGGACCTCCGGAAGATCGAAGTCGCAGTCACTTCGTGAGTCGTCCGTGGTCTTAATGTATGGTTTAGGTTCCTTTTAACATAGATCACAGCGCTCTCCGGTCGGCGATGGGTCTCGACGGAACGTATCGCGGTGGGATCGATGTAGAGTACATGCTGTCATTTGAAGCACTCGACAACCTGCATTAGCAGTTAGCGTTTCAGTGTACAATTGCTAGGAACATAGGGACTTGGTTCGCCCACATATCCATTTTCCTATTCTTCCCCAACCAAAGCGTGCTTTCGCAAACTTTTCGCTCTCACCTGTTCAGCTCATGCCTTCCGATGACGATGGACGCCTCTGTGAAAGTGTTCTGGCCCATCACGAGGGGCACTCATGGAGCCCTTGGAGCGAAGTGTAATTTGGGTGAAAGAGCCTACTCTGTATGGGATTAAGCGACTATCATGAGCTTCAACCAAACGACCTAACAGATAACGAGCTACACTTCCCCTAAAGGGAGCTGTTAAAGTGTCTATATGATCGCTTCGTCAACTTGACTAAATCTCATGTGCGACCAGTCTCGCCCGACACTCCCCCTGGAAGGTCAACACTCCCCCTCGCTGGGATAGAAGAAACAGAAACAGGCCAGCGGCATGCCTGCTGCGAAACGCTCTCAGCCAGAAGGTGGGTCGAGGTAGAGGAAACCTTACCAGGTGCGTGCGCATCCCTCATCCCCTTAGCACGTGCATCCTCCCACACACGAGTTCCGCGACCTAAATCGTCGCGGTCAGCCCGGGTCCAGGAAGCCCAGGCAGTTCATCCCGAGTCGGCCGGAGTCCCGTCGAACCTCCTTCCCTAAGGCCAAGACGACCATTCACAGCTGCATCGTCGAGGTCAGTGTTCCCGTTGAGCGGACTACAAGACCTCCCACCGCACCGTTTCTTAGGACCTCTCTCCATCGACGTCCTCCGACACTAGGGGAGTCTGTCCATTGTGAAGCCCATATCAAAAGACGTTGCAGGTGACCGCTGGAAAGCTTCCGAGTAACCTAGAACCTGCTGTTGGGGGGTCAGCCGTGACCTCAAACAAAGCACGGTCCCGAAGTCGACGGTGCTTACACGAAGGCGGCAAACGGCACGACCTCGACGTGCCGTCGGGGGTAGCTGCTGGTACACTACTCGTCCTGAAAAGGCTTGAGAGAGAGGCACTCCAGTGCAGACGGTCGATCTGAGAGGGACACGGTGGCGCACGATCGGGTTGTTCCTCGTAAAGGTAAGACACGTTGAAGCGGGCCGCGATAGCCCTACAAGTAAGGTATAGACAAGTCGAAGCGAATGGTCTGTCAGGATCGCTGCGTGTATTAGAATAAGCAGAGTACTCACTTGCTCTAATCAACCTCGCAGCTGACCCCTTGCACACCCAAGCCCACCCCGGCCTGACGATAAATCAATGGGTGGAGGTTTGCGGAGAAAGCGACATACCTGAGGAGACCAATTGGGTGAAGAAATCCATACGTCGGAAGGGGCCGCCGTTGGGTTACTAGTCGCAGCTAGAAAAGCGGGGAGAGAATGTGTACTTGAATGTCGAAGAGAGGGAACCAAGGTCCAAGCTGCGCGTCAAGATGCGCTGTAGGTCCTAAGGGGCAGATAAGCGCCTGCCTGTCGAATACAGGCGTCTATGTCCTCGTTTCCTGCCTCCTGTCGTCCCGCCCGATCCTCCCGCCATCCTCGTTCACGCACCCCTCATTTCTACAACTTCTGCCTCATTGTTTGGAACCCAGCTAGTGATATGCATCCCTGAACCGCCATTCCGGCACGGCCGCTGCAGATGTGACGGGTGGACAAGGGACTGACCGTGGCGAACTGCCACACAAGACGACTTTGTACGCCGCTCACGTCTCTATTGACACTTCCGCTAACCGTGAGCCCATCGCCTCGCCCTCTAGACATCGTAGGACCTGCATTCACTGGCAGGCAGACCGCTGGTGTTGGCCTGCTAGGCCGCTTACGCTCCTTGGTCTAGTCTTGGTGCTGTCTCGAGTACTACATGGCGGTCCAGCGTTGGGGATAGAAAAGGCAGGAATCATTGGCACACTCGCACACGGTACGTCTGCAGCGACTTGGACTTTGTGTTCGGATTGCGATGACGCGTTTGTTTTGCAGGTTGTTGAGACTCTACGGTCGCACAGCAAGCAATTGAAGCCGTCGCCTACCTCTTTCCCTTCCCTTGGGGGATCTGTACCGAACTTGACGCTTCTCTTGGTGTGAGGGAACAGGTACGAGGATGCTGCAATTAGGCGACGAGACAGTACTCCTATGGGCCCTCGAGACGTCGAGTCTCGACGGAGCTGTGCCCATACTCGTGGAGCTCACAGTATGTAAACGCCACTTTTCACGCCATGCTTACTCAACTTTTCATCCCGAAACTCTAGTTCGTGTTTGCAGACGTTCATGTGGCAAGCCTACTGGCGATGAAGATGTACACCCAACAAAATATCCCTCGCGTCGCATCCCTGATATCGAAGGCACGCCGCGCCTCTGGCGTACTGCGCCGAACGTTGTCCAACACACTGTCCTGATAGCAACGCTTGTCCCACAAGGCCTGAAAAACGGCGCTCGTGCGTGTCGCGTCCTTGAGTTCGTCGAATATTGTGGCGGGTGACAGCTCCGAGAATGCTGGAGAGACAGGAAAGCGAGTCAACTTGGTGATGATGGCTCATCTTGAGAGGAGGAGTTGTGGCCGGTCATGCGTCTGTAGGACGCGTGTTAGCTCTGGAGTAGACTAGACACTTGCACAAATATATTCCACGTCTAGGCTTGGATGAAGCAGAAATGACAGAACTACAGCTGCCCGAACCAAGGTGGACCAGACAAGGGACACATTGAGCGTCCACCATGTCCTTGTCGAGCTCGTTGGGGTACTCGAGTCCTGCTGATGAGGTCTAGATAGCAATTTCGACCTTCTGTGCCTAATCTGTGCCTGTGCGATACGCACTCTGCTACCATATTTGCGCCCCAGCCTGCCCTTAGATTGCACCCACCAGCGGGGACACGGTGCAAAGGACGAAGACTGGCGGACTGGAGCTCGGAAGCTGGCAATATAATGCCGACGGTCCGCAGCCGGCCTCGGTCCGAGGCGCCGAGACAACTTTCTCGAGGTCCACCACTCGCTCAAGGCCCCGGTTGAGTTTCCACAGTCCATACGGCATCGAATTACTGCACGAGGTACACTACACATCCTCAGAAAATACAGGAACAAAGGCTTTGAGGGCAGGGGAATCCTGCCATGGGGGCGGACTTAGAAGTTGGCGTTCTCATCCATGGTAGAATCCGTGCCTACATGGTCAGTCCCATCCCACCCTCTTGATTTGAGACGCCTCTCCCAGCTATGGGTGGTCCGCTCTGCCAGGCGATCAATCCTAGCTAACTCGTCCCGGAGCTCCTGCGATAGACGGCCGCAGATCTTGGAGGGAGAGAAACCGCGAAGTATGAGCAATCCGTCCAGGGTCTTGACCCTAGACAACATGACGTACACGCCTTGCAGACTCATGGCACTATCCAAGTCGACGATCGCGCGGGTGAGTGACTTGCCTTGACTCTTATAGTCCGTGTAAGCGTAGGCGGGAAGGATCGGCAGCTGTGTCCGTGAGATTGACCGTCTCAGTGCTTTCCCGTTCACGTTTATCTGAACTTTGAAGCTGACTGACTCCGGAAAGATAGGAACAACGTCTTCCTCCAGGTCAGCACACACCTTTCCGGCGCCAGGGACACGAATGTAGGCCACAGTTGGGTATTTCTTCCCATCTACAACCTCGTACACCACATTCACGACTGTTCCTTCAGTGCCATTCACGAGGCGGTTGCCGAAGGCTATGTTCTCTCGAAGCATCACCTTCATTCCGGAAAACATCGGAAGCATACCCAAAGTGTCCTGCGTCGCGTTGCTTCTTAATTTCCACAAAGTCTTTTGGAAATCACCAGAAACAGGCGTCCGACGGTATGTGTCCCTTGCGTAGAACGTTTCCACGACCTGATTCGTCTCCTTTGCCTTCTGATAGATTATTCTAGCATTAATCACGTCCCTCAATGCCTTTGTACCTACTATTACTGGTGCGTCGTGGAATTGCTTCAGCGAACCTGGATCGTTTTGCGCCACTTGGGTTAACATGCGTCGGTGCAGGATATCCACGTCGCTCAGGCCCCCGCTGTCCGAATCCGCACAAGAACGACCCAACCCAAGACGAACGCGCCCGAGAAGTTCCGCATATTGTGGGTCAGCAGACTGTCTTTGATTCTTGGTGAGTTGTACCACTGTTTCAACCTGTCGCCACAAGTATATGCCGGTTAGGTTGTCGACTCCGGTATGTTCACGAATTGTCTGCAGTCCAGGGTGATTTATGCACGCGTGATCAAACAGGGGTTTCGCTAGCACCGGCTTCAGCTGTCCAAAGTCACCTGTAAAGATAATGTTGACCCCCCCAAAAGGTTTCAAGGCGGACACCCCTCGATTAGCTTTCGCCTGCTGTAGCCGATGGCAGATGTCTGCCAGGAACGATGCCCCAATCATGGAGACTTCATCAATCACCAGGTATCGTACAGGGCTCCATAGCTTAACCAGCTCGTTTAAGGCATTCCCCTTTAGCTTCGCCGGCATCATCAAGAGCGAGTGTATTGTGTACCCTCCAACATTCAGTGCAGCAGCGCCGGTTGGAGCAGCTACGAGAATCTCTCCAGCGCGATTTAACAGGTCGAAGAGGCGGAGTATAGCTTTGATAACGTGTGTTTTCCCAGTACCGCCTACACCTGCCACGTACATTAACAGCTGATCGCAGCGTTCGGGTGCCTTCATATGTTCCGCAACCAAGCGGAAAGCTCGTTCCTGCTCAGGATTTGACATGAGGGCCATCTCCGCAACAACCTGGTCAATGAGGACAGTGACATCCACATCTGTGCGTGTACCATTAGCACCTTGAGCCTCCTGTTCGCCGTCCCTGAGGGTTTCCGCGGTCACTCGTTCGATCTGCTCGCGGTATCTTCGCTTTTTGGGGGGGCGGGGGTCATCAGTGCCTTCGTTGCTGGCTTGCGGACGGCGTTGTCGTTTTAATAGTCTCATGGTCGCCCGCTGACGAAAGAGTGTAGTTTCGTCCTCGTCGCGCACACCTCGCATCCTGGGATGCTCTTGCAATGTGGCTCGCCCCATGCCGACACCCCCATAACACAAGTCCAATATCTTCCGGGTTGTGTCGCCTACGACGCTTTGCAAGGCCTCTTCCGATGGCGCAGAGGTGTTAACGTCTTCATACAGATCAAATTCGTCTGGTTTTTCGAAGAGCTCGAAATTGCCTTCGTCGTCGTCGCTGACATCCCCTATATGTTCATGTCCACCTGCAGGTAAGCCTTGCTGCACTAAAGCCAGCGCTTCAGATCGACGCAGTTCACGGTGAGAGTCCCTTGCGTCCTTGCATTCCGACAGCACGTTCATATTACTAATGATTTGCATATGTTTCGCAGAGATCCGTCCACGCAATCGTTCAAAAGCGTCGGTCCAGCTCTCCTCCTCTAAACGAAGATCCGAGGGTTTTCGCCATGGTACGAAGAGGATTAACATCATTCTTGCCCACAGTTCCTTCTCTTCTGGAGCTCTATCTGGCCTTGGCGGTGTGGCTCCGAGTACGACAGGAACCGTCCAAGCCAATCTCTTGCGGAGAAAGTGGGTAGTGTACTGGGTGTGGTCACGCGAGGAGAAGCGTCCGCGAGGTGCTATTTGCCGTCTTCCACCTTGACGTTGAACTCCCCCCCGGTCTCCGACAGCATGGTCATCAACATCGTGTTCGCCTTCCGCCCCCTCTTCAGCTCTTTGGCCTCGCGAGATGTATTTCAGGCTTGTCTTTTCGACGATTGCAATAAACTCGTACAAGGGTAGGCTGTCGAATTCGGGGTCCAAGCTTCGATAAATATAATCCTGTTGCTGATTGCTCGCCGATATAGAACCTGCTTGAAGTGTCAGCACAAACGAGTCATCTTCATCATGTCCCGCGTGAGGATCGCCACCTCCACCCTGGTTCACGGTGTCGCTCTCGCCGTCAATACGCTCCTCATCGGCATCTCTCATCTCGGCGTCCTCGAGCTCATGGCCTGTCGAGGTTCGGTTGGGTATGCCTGCAATGGTGTCTTGTCCTCCGTTGACTATCCTCTCACCGAAGTGATTTCTGAATAGCCTATCAAACGATCCCCAGTGTAAAACCTTGAAGGTATGGCTGGTGTACGTGTCGCCTCCACCTATAAGATAGCTCATGACTTGCTGATGCGATAGCTCTTGTTGCGATATCATTCGGTTCACAGTCAAGGTCAATGCACCGCGGGAGGCGAACTCCTCGATAACACCAGGGAACTTCTCTTTCGTGCGCTGAATCGCGTAGGACAGGACAGCCAGCCCTATATGTGCAGGTAACGACGCCTTCGTGATATAGTCTGTAATATAATACACTAACGACTTGGCGGCTTCTCCAGATCCAATATGCTTGATGTCCATGTTACACCTCATCAGGAATGACACCACATCGTTGTAGTTAGCAATCCTCGGGTGCAATCGCCGGAGTAACAGCGAGCCTGTCTCAGGATCGACCTCGGTTGCTGCACGTACACTGCCATCAATCCGCATACGACAGAGTGCATCCCGCTGAGCTGGATCGGTAGGTACACTTCCTTTGGTCACATACTTGAAACATGTTCGGCTATGTTCATGCCAGTTGTACTCCTTCACAACGTCCTCCACAAATTTATTAAACGCCACCTCAAACTCTTCCGGACGCTCAAATGCGTGCAACGATGGCGCGGGAATAACACCAGGGTGAGGATTACCAGACTCCGCTGTCCTTTTCGGTCTGGAAAGTGGTTTGCCCGGAGGTTCTCGTACGATGCTGTTCGTTCCAGGAAGCTCACACTTTATCACAGACTCCACCCACTTGAACAGCTGGTCTCGGTAAGATTCGGACCCAGCCATGTTGTCACGTAGTTTCTGTGGCGAAGGGTGGCCTTCAAGCCATATCAACATGTGACAATGCAAAGTGCCTCGCCCTTGAGCCTCTACAGTGCCGTAGTAAGCCTTACACTTTCCGAATAACCCCTTCCCCTCCCGGCCATAGCGCAAAATCACTGTAACGAAACTACTGATCATCTTGTCGAAAAATTTCGCGCAGGCGGCGGGATTTCGAGCAGCCAGAATACTCCTTTTCCAGCGCGAGAGTTCTTCACCTCGCATATGATCCTCGACCCGAATGTCATCACCAGCGTAGAATCGTACCAGCGGATGGTCGCGGTCTGACGGATTGAGTGTAACAAAAAGCGTTGGAGTACCCTCGTAGGTGATCAGTGAACGAATCTCATTTCTCAATGACAATTTGTGACCATTGGAGCCAGGCAGATCATGCGACACCGTGTTGACCTTCTGCAACAAGGTCATTATTTGTACTTCATCACGATTTTCCGGCTTGTAGTGCGGGTTTGCCTTGAACTTCGCAGTCATGCTCTCGAGCGTTTTTGGATCCACTGCCATCAAGTCGGCCACTACACGCTCGCGCTGAGCTGACTTGACGCGGAATCGAACAGAATCGAGGACAGCCTTCTTCTGACGAATGTTATAGTAGACAAACGCAAAGTCTGGATCATTTTTGAAAGGTGAGTCGGCGACAGACAAGAGGTAGTTGAGTTGCTCATTGAGACTCAGGGGACGCTTGCGTCGTGGTTCGAAAAAACCGCCGATTCCCCACGGATCTAGGTGTGGAAATAGCCAAGACAGCAACGACGGATTTTCAAAATCTGGTATGAGCGCACTTCCCGCCTGAGACTTGATGAACTTCCCTCCTCCCAGGCAGTGCGCTAATGCTCGCCTGGCCATATCGTCAAAGTCTATTGGGCTATTATCACCGTTAGTATAGCCAACATTCTCCATCAACATATCATCATCAGGCTCTGGGCGAGACATTGGTTCAGGCACGTATCCATCAGTTGCACCCTCCACTGCATCGTTCACAAGTATGTGACCAACTTCCATGGCGGACAGAACCCCCTGTTCTGTGTCTCTGGTGCCCTCACCGAAAAGTGCATCCAGGTTAGCTTGACTAAACCCCCGGAACTCAGCTGGGTTCCTGTCACTGTAGTTAGGATTTGATGCTACTAAGAAATCAATGATGGTTTTCACCACGGGCTTGCGAACCAAGACAGGTCGTAGCTTTTCGATGGTCTTCAAGCTCGGTTGAGTGCGCCCAACAAACACCGCGCACACTGTGTCACGAATCACATCGCACGAGGGGGGCAAAACATTGTTCAGGTGCGTTGAATCTTGAGGGTGTATTGCGACATTTCCTTTCACGAAGCGCTGCGTAACCTCAGTAGGTGCTCCAAGCTCGTGGTCATCCAGTTCATTAAACTTGTATGAGATCTTGCTACTGCGCGCTCTAGAGACCAGCATCCGCTCCAGCTGAGTTGCCAGTGCAAAAGCTTGCCTGACATTTTCATCCAACATATCATAAGCGTAGTACAACCAATTGGCCAACGAAAACCGGGGCATCCTTCCGCGTTTTAGATCGTTGGCACACTCCTTGCAGGCCACGAATGGTGCCTTCGAAGCCAGCCTTGTCATCCCTTTCGGCTCAAGGATTGCGCCACCGTACTGTTGCCGGTTGTACGAGACAGGTAAGAGGGCTTCCGGCAGGTCGTCGTTCCGTAGAAGGGCCATGTCGACAGTATCAGGATGGATATACTTTGTATCAAACGATGGAGTGCCTCGAGCGCAGACGGCGCACACATCTTCTGTCAGTGCCTCTGTTGACATGACCTGCTCCCATTCTTCTATGATTTCCCGTCGCAACTCTGCGCTTGCCACCTGCAAATAATCTACAACCTGTACAGGTACCTGAGACGGTGGAGCGTCTGATAGCGCAGTGAGTGTTTGTTCCAATTGAATACCCTTTCGAGGTGCTCTCAACAGCTCGAATATATATTGATACTGTGGACAACCCTCTTCGCAGCTATGCATCCTCAGCGCTTGGATAATCTGGTCCCGCGAAGACCGAGTCGTAAATGGGACATGGTGGAGGCGAGCCAACGCCTTTGCTTGACCTGTGCGCCAAAAACCATACAAGTCGATTAGCCTATTAACCTCACAAACGATAACCAATGTACCAGCCTTCATGCCCACATTCGACGAATCATCAGCTCGCGCGAACTGAAAAAGAACATCAAGATGAGCCCTACTTATGTCTTTCGGTACCGAGCGCAGCTGACCATGTTCATGCACGAAATACTTCGCAACAACTAGAGGCATAATACCATGGTATAATTGTATCAGTGCAGTGAACATTCGTCGAAAAACATATCATGGTATGATACAACAATATGTACAGATAGGGAACAGGCAACCGAGCAACCATAGGAGGAACGCGTGTCAACACAAGCGATGGTAACGCACAGTTATAACGAGCGGTGATGACGAGCAATTGTAACGAGCGGTAATGACGAGCGGTAATGACGAGCGGTGATGAGCCAGCAAGTGGCAACAAATCAGCAGGATTTATCTGAGAGAAGACGGCAGGACGTACCTGAATGAGCCGTCGAACTTTGAGGGATGCTAGGATGTCCGCGAGCAGAAGACACGGCACCTACTACAAGCCAGAATTAGAGCGACGAACAGAAGCAGCTTGCGATGAGGCATACCATCGCGCTGAGGACCCCCCACGGGGATAGATACTGAGCGCGCCCCTGTCACGAACTCATGACGGTTTACCAGGCAACCAATAAGACTGTGCACTCACCAGACGCCGATCTGTCCCCATGCCCGTCACAGCGAGGGATCCCCGGAGTCGAACCCAGGGACACTGGATGAAAGCAAGTCAGGCCAACAAGAGAGGCAACTTGGAAGCAGTACGCACCTGCGGTACCTGAACCGGAAGACGACGAGCGCGGTGCGGGTGACGCAGGAGGGGAGAGCATAATAGATCCTGTCGATGATCAGATCAGAGAACTACACAAACAGGGCTCATACTCACTCGACTTCCCCATAACTTCAGCTAGCCCGCAGGAGATGAGCGTTGACGACGACGACTGCAGCGGTGGCGAAGCAGAGGAAGAAAACGCGACCTCAGACGACATGGCAGGCAGATGGAAGGAAGAAGAAATCGGAGGCGGCGAAATCGCTTGTTTTATCGCCAATCCGTGGAACTGATGACTAAGTAAAGTCCACAAGGTCAACATCGGTTCACGTGGATTGTGTGACTTGATTGTGATGTCACGAGTAACTACACGTGGGCGTGATGTTACTGTCACTTATGGCAGTTTGTCCCCCTAAACCTGTTCTACTTCGTAGCCCAGGAACCAGTTGCAGAACTACGAGATGACATCCTCTCTCCGCGATCCAGGAAAACTGCCTCTCCACAAGTCTCTAGTGTCTCAGTCAATGCTTTGGGTTCCCATAGAGATATTCGAAGTGGTGATTGACCAAGCCGATACTCCGTCTCTCCGCCATATCGCTCTCGCATGCAGAGCATTCCTACCCAGGGCTCGTTACCACCTTCTCAGCAGCATACTCATTCACAATGTCCAACAGATGGAAAGCTCTCGTGACTTTTTCGACGCCCATCCGTGGATTTTGCCTCTTGTCCGGAAAGTCACCCTTTCTGTTCGTGTTCCTCCCAATTCCTCCATCCCGAACGTTCGTATGCTCGACGTCGTTCCCCACCATCTCCTCTCCAAATTCCCAAATCTACGAGTGTGGAGTATGGAAGTCACTCAAGCTAGAACCACCATCAAGCTATTGGACCCCCCGTGTATAGGGAAGACTTGGCTGTCTCTCAATCGCTTCATGTTATCCTACTACCAGAGATACGGCGGGCGCATACAAGACCTAGAGCTGTCTGACATACCTTTTGACGACATATCTGACTTCACGGGGCTCGTCTCTGCGGTCCACGGTGTCCGAAGCCTGACCTGTTCCCGCATTTGGTTTCGGACAACAAAAGAACCTCAGCCCTCCTTGTACAACGCACAAACGAACAATGTCACGGTCCCTTCCGGTGACAGATCATGGCCGCTCAAAATCAAAATTCTGAGGGTGAGCTTCCGAATTGCTTATGGTTGTATTTGAAATTAGGTGCTTATGCTACTTGTTTAAGATCGGTGCATCTGTGGACGTCCGTGCAACCGAGTACTTGCTCGCCTCCTGTGCGACTACGCTAGATAGTCTGAGGCTTCCTGTATCCTCTATCACTGCAGGGTTTCAGCCTGTGTCTTTCGGTGAGACGTTCGAAAGATCTCGTACCTGGCAAGGTATTGACGCTTTGGCTAGAACGATTAGAAAAGTCGTTATATCGGCGTGACCGACTGCAGCTATCGTCGTTGTACCTCGTCATTCCGTGTCAGAGGCCTCACCATGAAGAGTTCTACGTGGCTCAACATAAAGACTGGAGCATATTACGAGACATGCGCCGCGCAACCAAGATCCTCGAGCAGATCCCAAGGGCCCATCTGCGAGATGTGCAGGTAGAGTTCGACCTGGATCCCATTGCTAGTCTTGGGACCTGTCTGTCTTGGGGCGACCCGTCGGAGGCGTGTGCGTCCCTAGAGGCGGCTCTCCTCACATTCCCGTCCCATCGTATTCTCTGTCATGACCCTGTTTTCCAATGCGTTGCGGGAAGAGCCGAGTTCTGGTCCCCGACCATCAAACAAGCGTTTTGGAGGATGGAAGAGCGGGGGCTTCTTACTATTCCCCATAGTGAGTCAAAAATACTATTTGGCTAAGTTGATACGACCCATTGATAGCCAGTATGGTACAGCTAAGACATGCATCTCATCCCCCTCTGGCCACGAACAACTCGTGAGATGTGTAGTCGTCTCTCGTGATAGCAAAGTGGTAGTGACTGCCTCTGTGGATGGCACAATTATCATCTGGGACGCGCAGTCTGGCACTATTGTACACGAATGGTTAGCACATCGGCATTCTATCCTCGACATGGCTTTGTCTCCAGATGGCAGGCGACTCGTATCAGCTGGCGGTATAGCCAGCCAGCCACTGCTCGTATGGGACATAGACCACGATGTCCACAAAGCCGCTGTGCCGGAAGGACACATGAAATCTTTAACAACCTGTGCCTGGTCTCCCGACGGCAAGTTGGTCGCATCCGCCTCTCAGGATGGCACAGTGCGTATTTGGGACGCTCAGACGTTCCAGCAGCGCGACCTGCTCGAGTACACGCAGGCCGTGAGTAGTCCTCGGCAACTACAGTTTTCCCCGGACGGACAGTACCTTGCATGGGTGTCCTATTCACCTTCCGAGGACTGCAACGTGCAGTCTCATAGCTGCAACATTTGGCGACCATTCAGGGAGAAACAGGTCACGACAGTGAGGCTCCCTTCCTACTCGAGCGACGGAGGCGATTGCATCAGCGCGCTTTCGTTTGACCGCGAAAGTCGACGCGTCGCCACTGCTCACGGGAGCTGGGGTGGACCAATGGAGGACCACGTTGTACGGATCTGGGACGTCCGGACTGGCGCTCCGCTCAGTGTCTTAGCAGGACACACTTGGCCAGTAACAGACGTATCCTTCTCCCCGGATGGCATCTCCATACTGTCTGCATCGTGCGACGGTTCCTCGAAGATCTGGGACGTGGACTCTGGGGAAGAAATTGCCCGTCTCGTGGGAGACGGAGAGGAGTTTATGAAGGCACGCTTTTCGCCTGACGGGAAGTACATCGCCACTACATTGTCCGGAGGGGAAGTGCGGCTGTGGAGGGCTGATAATTTCCAGTGCACGGCGGTGCTGAGAGAACACACATGCGACGTACTGCATATAGCGTTCTCTCCAGATGGCAAAATTCTTGCTTCTGGGGATCTGCGCGGGATAGTCCATATTCGTCGCCTTTCAGAATTCGTGTAAAATCGTAGCTGCGTCAGGGGATAGTCTGGTAGGATTGTACTTTCTTGCTGCTTGGAGGGAAGGTATAGGTCGGGAGGAGGTGGAGAGAAGCATAACAAGGACTGCGAAGGCGATCTAAAAGACTGTTGAAGAGGTGCAACGAGATCACGAATATGATAAATACATCCAGGTCGACCCGCGCCGACCCTTATTTATACCTTCCCGAACCACGCGTCCGCGGTCTCCGACAGAGCCCCGCCCGTTTTCCTCGCCCGCGCCGCACAGACGTTCAAGTCGCGCACGAGCGAGAAACCCTCGACCGCACCCTTCGCCGCGTCCACCTGGAACTCCACCCAGCCACTCGTCACGCCCGACTCGAACTGCTCGAAGGCGCTCGTGTTCTGGCCGTACCCGTGCGGGAAGAGCGCCGTAAACGTGAAGTTGAAGACGTCACCAGAGAAGTGTTGGAGACGCAGGTGCGACGCCCAGACGGCGGGGTAGGTGCTGTAGAGACTCGTCGCGACCGCAATCGCGCTGTCAAGCGTGGCGAAGTCGGAGACAACGGCACGGCAGTGTGTGGAGTCGCTCTGAGATGAGCAGAGCGTGACGGGAAGATAGCCGTCGTCTGACTTGTATAGCCCAGTGTACGCGATCCAGTCAAGGGAGGGCGGGGTCACTTCCGCCGGTTGCTGAGTGGGTACCGGGGTAGAAGGCCCCAAGCTGGGAATACAGCTTAGTCAGTGTCCAGAAACCATTTGTTGGGGATGCGCTACCTTTCACCGAGGCTTGAGTCGTCTCCGCCAATAGGTTTTAGACTCCAGTTCAGTGCCTTGAGGAGGATGTCTCTGACCCTCGTCAAAGTGCTTCAGACCCTCCGGTAAGGGCGTTACGTTCCTCCCTTGTGGGTAGTCGTCCATGAGGAGACCGACAGAGGTGGATAGGAATGCCTTGAAACAGGATGCAATTCCGAACAAGGTCTGGAGCACCAAGGCTAAGAGAGTAAGAAATTCATCCGTAGTGGACAGGGAAGTAGGGGCGTACGTCTGAAGTCATGTTATGCCCATCCCCCTCCTCTGTCCTCCGTCCCCAGGACGCAAGCTGCACTTCGGGCTTCTTGTCCTCCCCGAGTCGCACCACGCCCACGGAAATGCCGGGAAGCGAGTCGTTCTGCCT
Source organism: Ganoderma sinense ZZ0214-1 (assembly GCA_002760635.1). Classification (NCBI taxonomy): domain Eukaryota; kingdom Fungi; phylum Basidiomycota; class Agaricomycetes; order Polyporales; family Polyporaceae; genus Ganoderma; species Ganoderma sinense. The sequence goes on from AYKW01000045.1 coordinate 2,102,280, forward strand.
GAGCTGCTCGATGTATGCGTGCCATTCTGGCGAGACGATCGCATTAGACAGGCGGAATCCAGGAGCATCGAACTTGAAGATCTCCTGCGTCGCGGAGGCCACTACAACTGAGGCAAGGAACGTGCCTAGCACTCCAACATGGACGAACGTTTGGCGCATCTCTCTGGGTGTGAACGCAGAGAGGAAGAGAGTGAGATTCAAGTGGTAAGCTGCCTACGGATGTTGGGGAACGCAAAGCGCAATTCGGTCGGCGAAACTGACCCTGGAGGTGGTTTGACAGTAGGAGATGATCTGGCTTGTCTGAGCTTGAGCGGGGCTGCCCAGCTGTTTGAGTCAATCCACGACGGGTCCGCAGCGATGGAAATTCGAGGGCACTCAGCTGCACCCAAGTAGCTGTACTTATGTCGAATGTCGAAATCAGAACGTAACGTAGTGCCCTAAGTCATAGAAGGTACTCCGAGCATTGATTGCCAAAGAGTCTCGTGCGGCTAAGGCTGCGGGACAAGAAACAAACTGCATACACAGTTTGAGAAGAATGAGGATCAAGCCCAGTCAAAACCCCGTCCATTTCGGACCATTGTAGTCTTTTTCAGTCGAATATATCTGCCAGATTTGGCCGCACTTAGTAGCAATCAACGAGAATGGTTAGGAATGGATAGGTATCGAAACAAAAAGCGAGATGGGGGGTTTCGCATTTTCTTGTATATTGCTATCTTTTTCGTTTGAAGTGGGTCCATTATCTCCCATATTATGGCCACAAAAAGATGGGAAATGCTAGATATTGTGGAAAGAAGCCCTGCAGGCCCCACCATCGGACTGTTATTCGCTTCGTTCAAGGCGTTCCATTCAAGCGTATAAAAATAGATACAATGCGTGCTAACCCAGGCTAACCCTCCCGCCCGCCGCGATACGCGTCGCTCCACCGCGCGCACCCGCCGGGCATCGCTTCGCCCGCGCCCGTGCATATACCTCCTCAATGGAGCGCGCGACACGCATATACCCAGCGCGGATTACCGCGCGCCGTGCGTCCACTGTTTCACCTTCGAGTATTAAAGAAAATGACCATTAGCTGACACCGACAATGTCGCGGTGATCCATACGCGCGCGCGCTCACCTTGAACTGCAGGCGGGCGCAATGCCCTATATAGCCATGTACTTACTATCCATGATGGACTTACGTCGGGCGCATAGCCAGGGAGTGGTACGAGCGGCAAGAGAAACTGAGGGGAGGACTCGGACGCACTGGGGAGGCAACATGGTGGGGGGAAGAAAGAAGTTGAGGGGGGGAGGCACTGTCCTTCCATCTTATATATGTCGGGGATGCCAACGGCGCCGTGGATGGGGTGGGATCGGAGGACAGTCGAAAATAGAAATGGAGCGGAGGGGCGGATGAAAGAGTAGACGGAAAGCAACATATAAACATGTTGCGACCTACCAGTTTTCGACATAAGACGCGTCGAGCGCCCGGCGTAGTGGTACGAATTGAGCAAGTCTTTATATGAAAGTGAACCAAAGTACAATTACTGAAAGCACTTCGAATCTAAAATAGACCCACTGAGCGCCGAAAATGGGGAGCAAAAGATCCCAATTGCCCCAATTGGTTCTCAATCGCTCGAAATGGGAGGGGTTTTCACTGGGGATCAAGAGGAGCAACTTGAAGTATAGATGAATATTTGAATGGCCGCGCGGTGCGCGTGCAGCGTCGGTAGACGTCTTTTCCCACCCTCCTCATGGCCTCCTCGCCGAGTCCCCCACCCCTCTTTCTATCCTCGGTCATCGACCATTCCCTTTTGCTGGTCCTCAGTACTCGCACGATGCCTTGGATCCCCTGGAGCACATCACCACCACCTCGCTCGCAACCCCAGTCCCCGCGCGAGTACCTCGACCACTACGGCACTCAATTGAAGTCCCAGCTCCCCGACCCTCTCCAGAAGCACTGGTGGGACCCCCAAGACCTCCTCGCCGAGCTCGGGCGGCACTCGCCCTACATCCTGCTCGCGCTCGGGGCCGCGCTGGGCCTCGCGGCCGACCGCGCATACGTGCGGTACCTAAAGCGCATCCCGAACAGCGGCTGGGTCACCCCAGACATGTTGAAGAGCCGGCGGTGGATCAAGGGATACGTGACTAGGTGCTCGTTCTCTGCCTCTTGTGCGCAGGGTGCCCGCTCACTGCGACCGCAAACGCTGAACGTCGAACGTTGAACCCTGGACCGTGCGGGGAAAATGTATGGGGCTGACTCGGACGGGATGCTGTAGGGTGGGGGACTCGGACAACTTCCGGCTCTACCACACCCCTGGGATCGGGTGGGGGTGGCCGCTGAGGGCGTTGAGGATACCGACCAAGGGTGCGCTTCAAGTCTCGCTCGACGCCTCTTGCACCATGCGAAATGGGCGGCCCAGACGAGACTAACACATTAATATTGCTGTGGTAGGTTTAGGTTTGCGTAGCTCGCCCCCACTCACCCTGGCTATCCGCATCGCCGGCATCGATGCACCCGAGGTTCGTGTCTTTCGAGCTCGCGGTCTGGGCCTCTTCCCTTCGTTCCTGTCCTCGTCCTCGTTTCTCTCGAGGCATGCTTGCTCTGACTCTGAATCCGCCGTATACAGTTGAGCCATTTTGGCAAGCCTGCACAGCCGTTCGCGGAAGAGAGCCTGCAGTGGCTGACGAACACCGTTCAAGGCAAGATCGTGTATTGCCAGCTCCTTCAGGTCGACCAGTACAAGCGCATCGTGAGTGTCCTCGCCACCTTCGCCTGTATCCGTTCCTTAGCCGTTTTCACTTCATTAAATAGGTTGCAGCCCCGTACTTGCAGCCCCGCTTTCTGCCTGGATGGCTCGTCAGAGGCAAGTCAGTCGGCCTTGAGATGCTGCGCGAAGGCTGGGCGGTGGTATACAAAGAGACGGGCCTTGTGTTTGGCAAGGAAGGGGAGGCGGAGTACTTGCGTCTGGAAAAGGAAGCACGGTGGGTTTGTTTTATTCAGTCTGAATCCTATCTTGATTCTAATCGCGACTCTTTGCGCTGCTATATAGGGACTCGAAGAGAGGGCTGTGGCAGAATGGTATACCAGAACTCCCATCCGAGTACAAACGGCGACATCGAGGAGGTGGCGGAGATGTGGAACAGGCACTACCTGAAGAAGCTGAAGCTGAAGAAGACGAGCTGAGGGAGCCCGCCACAGAGAAGCGGGGTGCAGCTAAGAGCAAGCAATCGCAGAGCTTGCTGTCGAGGATATTTGGTCGGCGATGAGACGGTACGTCAGGACTGGGCACAGGAAATGGATACTTGCATTTGTACAATACGATCTCAACGCATATCATCATGGAGAGTACTCACCACTCTTTCACGCATGTGTGCTAATCCTGGATCCAACATCAGTATCGTCCAAGTCGTGATCGTACCCCGCCACACTCACCTTCGGCATGAACGTCCCCCTCTTCAAATAGGTCGGGAATCTCTCCGGATCGCGCTCCGCGCACTCACGCTGCAGCTCCACGTACTTATCCTCCGCCCCGCTCTCGACCCAGCCCTTCGCCTCCAGCTTCTGCAGCGCGACGCGGCACCACCACCGGCACCCGAACCCACCCTCCGCATACACATATCGCGCCAGACCTTTCTCGACCAGATACTCCACCACCTCGCTCGCGGTCGGGCCGCCAAGCATGGGCACCGTCACCTCGACCTTGTGTGGGTCCGTGCACGGTGGCGCGGACTTGACGATGAGCGTCGCCTCGGGGTAATTCGTGGGCTGCGAGTCGAGCGTGACCGTCCGCGCGTCACCAGTGGGGTCTTGCGGCGAGAGGTGGAGGGTGAGATACCAGTGATAGAAGCCCTTCCCATCCTCCTCGAGCACGGTGCTGACTGTGCCGGTGCCGGTGACGGAGATATGGGAGACGGGGAGGGGCGCGTCGTGTGTGGCGTCGAATTGGCGTTTGTAGATCGAGTCCTTCATGTTGATGGTTGGGGGCAAAGCTTTGAAGAGCGAGGGCAACAGCGAGATGCGAGCGGCGCCGTTAGAGAGTGTATGTGTGGCGCGAGGATTGTACGAAGAACACGAGCCCGAGGTCGTGGGCAGTACCAAGTCCCGAACGAGGTCGTTCAGCCACAGACGCGTTTGCTGTTGAAGCTCCGATTCAATCGAGACCGCGTTCCCGTCGCGTCGCGTCATCGGCGCCTCTCAGCAAACTTGGTGACAACGTCTTCGGTACGTGCATGTCCTCGCTGAGCGAAATATTCACTATACCCATCGGACCAGAAACTTAGCAACTTGACCGTTTTATTGCTTTTCTCAAGAAAACCATGCAACCCAGGCTGGTGAGGACGATGGCATCGTTGCCTCGGAGCGTACCGAAACCTCCCCATGCCTCCCGGTCAACAGTCTCCCGGACGGCCTCGGGCGTGCCGACAGCAGTCTCAGAAACAGCACCAAGTGTGCCGACAACATCGACGACGACCCCTCCCGCACCCAGATACCGGCTTCCGGCGGACAAGCTTTTGTTATACGCCGACCGTGGTCTCGTCATAGTGAATAAGCCAAACGGGCTCATCTCTCAACTTTCGGATCCTCAGAACAAGGAAACCGTATGCCGTTTCTTTATACCGACGAACTTAGAGCTAATATCATGCCCATGTAGGAACCGACCGTTGATGCACAAATCTTCTCGACATTCCTCGAGGGTATGTGCGTATCCACTTCTACTGAACAGCGACGAACAGGGATCCTGGCTCATCCTCAACTGTAGAACTGCGCGATAAGCTCGGGCTGAATGAGCCTCTGCGCACACTGCATCGTCTTGACAAGGTTCATCACTCTCCTCTCTCATCTCGCATCTACCCGGTCTCACCTCGTTTTCGTACAGCCCACCACGGGCGCACTCGCGTTCGCGTGCAACCGGCAAATCGCACGCGACTTTTGGAACCAAATGTCGGGAAAACTAGTTAAGAAGACGTACCTCGCTCTCGTCGTCGGGGACGCTCCCACCTTCGTAAAGAAGCACGGTGTCATCGAGACGAAGCTTGAGTGCCGGAACGGCTGGGTGCGCATACCAGGCGTCAAGGACGTGTACGAGCGCGACCGAAACTTGCTGCCGTCTTCACGCCGACGAGGCGAGCACTGGGTCCGGGACGCGGTCACCGAGTACGAGGTGCTCGCGACATCGGTGAGTCCCGCGGGGCCACTCCATTGCAGTGACATCTACTGATCATATCGGCGTACAGCCGAAAGTGCCCCTCTCGTTACTTCGCCTCCATCTGCATACCGGGCTCAAGCATCAGCTCCGTGCTCACCTCGCGCAAGCCCTCCGCGGTAAGTGGATGTGCCAAGTTGGACCGGGGCCTTGTCTGCGTGGCGCATCCGTATCTGACCAACCTGACTGTCGTTCTCTTCATTATGTATGCGTATAGCCCCCATCCTCGGTGATGCATTGTACTTGGACCCGCGCTTGCCCCAGCTGCGCACCATCAAGGCAGCAATCGACCTCCCGCGGAGCATGTTCCTGCACTCGTCCCGTCTATCTCTCAACGTGCGTCCCCGCCCCAGTTGCCCCGCCGCGGTGCGCGGGGCTGTACCGCTATAGCGACACTGACTTCCTTTCGCCCGCCTCCGCAGCGCTATTGCCCAAGTCGGGTGACGCTGACGGTGGGGGCGCCGTTGTCGGCGTCGTTCGTCAGCGTGTGCGAGCAGGCCGGGATACCCCTCGACCGCGATGACCTGTTGGGCGGTGTGTGGCTGGATGGGACGAAGGCTTTGGGGCTTGACGCTGCTCCGGATGGTGATGCGGCACTTGGGCTCGAGAGGTTGGGAGGGAAGTGGTACTGGCGGAAAAGGTTGTAGCTATGTGGCGGCGGTTGGTCACCGGTACTGCTATTGCAACTGAGGTTATTTGCATGGTTGAGTGAGTACATGAAACTCATGATGATGTGACTGTAGGGTGAGTGCTGCTGCATAATGGGCATTGGGCTGCGCCGCATATATAGGGTGCGTAGTGGTTCAGTGGACCATAAGTTACAACCACCCTTCCTGTGTAGAAATCCACTCACCTTGGTGGTGCCCAATATCTCTAAGTCTAACCATGTCTTCTGACATCCAACAACTGATTGCACTAGAAAATTCTTTGTGAGTTGCATATAGTACATTATGAGAGCTGCCACATGTTCCAGCATCTCTTACTAGCTGTTATTCATAGCATGATCGAAGACTTTTGCGCCGTTGCTAGTGCAGGTCTGTGACTTGTGTTGCATACTTTATATGCCCCACTCAACAGAGTATTATAACACTAGCTGTGGTTGCATATGACTTTATTTTGACCTTCCCCAAGGAGGTAGAACTCTTTTGGAAGCAAAAGTTCAAAGTCTCCACTGTGGTCTTTTTGGCAAACAGATATCTTGCCCTTATTATCTGGGCTGTAACAGGTTACATCCCACAACCCTCCAACCCCTCATATCTAGTAAGAGACTATTCTTTCTAGCTCACCCAGGACCCTGCACACTGATATTGAGGACTTTGTAACAGGGGTGCATCTTACTGGCTATTTTATTTCCACTGTGTTCTCAATCTAATGCATCTATACTAGGTGTAGCATTTGGTATTGGAGCATCAATGTTGTCCACTTGATGCAGTTCTTGCCTTGGGCTGGTGTGTATTTTTTATTATTATTGACTGGTTATTCATAATCTCTGAGCCTTTGACTAGTCTTCTCAGGTATCCGTGCCTATGGCCTAAGCAAGCTACAACTTGTTCCAAGTGTCATTATATTTTTGCTTTCTCTTGTACCACTCATAATAAACTTATATGTAAGATATTTAATTACTGCTACTAGACTATGCTCAATTTTTTTTCAAACTACAGGGTGACCAGCAAGATTCTATGGTTGCAAACTCTGAAGTAGGATGCAATCTTGTGTCTCATGTAACTCCTCATATGAATATGATGTAAGTCATAAATAATATTCTAAGAGACCTATGTCAGTTATGCTCATTTTGCCACAGATGTTAGTGTTCAACTTGAACACTACCAAACCAGTTCTCAAACCTGATGCCATATTATAGATCTCATATCAAGCCGTATCTCACTTTTAATAGCTGATATTGGTGTTTTGGTTATCACCTGGTCAGCCACATATAGATCCTGGAAAGATGCTAGGCTTCTCCAGTCTAATGGTTCAACATTGACTCAAGTAGTATTTAGAGATGGTAAAAATATTGAAACTGGTATCTAATTATTGGGCTGATTATTGTTTATAGGAACTGCTTATTTCTTGTATGTATTGGTCAGATTTCCATCATATGAAGCTCTCAAATTATACAATTCTAGAGTTCTTGCAACATTGAACTTACTTCATCTCACATTTACCTTTTTCCATGCAAGCAGTTCTATAATCTATTACTCTTTGAAGATGACTTACAATAATATAGATTGGTATTATATTAAAGACAACCAGTTTGCTAGAACCATTTGAAGACATGTAATATTTTAACAATATCCTCAATTGCAAGACTATTGACTCCTCGTATATCTAGGATTACTTCTATCATGATCAGTCATTTTCTCATTGATCTGCAAGAAGCCAACATGAGGATGAATCACCAACACTCTCTTGGATCAATGACTTCAGTCAACTTTGAGAGATTTGTGGGATCTCTTGTTGCATCACTTCCTGCTCCATTTACTACAGAGGAGGAGGGGGAGGAGAATGACCAGGTTCAAGTTGAGCAAAACTTGCAAAATACCAATTCTACTGTAGATACTTGGCACCAAGCAGGTACCAATGCCTGACAACTTGCTTGCACCCATTTCTTGGTAAAACAGGATCTTGTTCAACCTTTTGTACTTCTCAATAACTACTATTTGTATTTATTTGTTCCGCTCAAAGTCTTGTTACCGAGTTCAACCTGGTTTAGGGCAGGTGATCATCAAGGAATGAATATTAATGCTTTGTATGCGTGGGAACTCATATAACACCGGCCAAAGCCAACCAAAGCCAATGATTTTGACGCCGACAACAACTTGAACCCCACCGTTACCGACGCTGAGTCTTTGCTTTGGCCGCCATAGCTCCCTTACGGTCCCCCACGATCTTCCATGTCCATCGGCCGCTTGGTGTATGTGCGTGGTCTCCAGAACACTCTCGATCTGAGTCATGCCAGCGATGCGCATCGGGACAGTTCAACTGAAGAGAACGTTGAAATCACCCGCGCGTGTGGTGTCCCCATTGGACCGGCGTCGCTGACATCCAACAGCTCACCAACGTAATCCGCCTTGCGGCAGCCGTCTCCTCGCTCCCGACATTCTTCCAAGTACCCGCGAGGCTTCCACTTCTCAACCGCTTGTCGCGTACGTACTGCCTCCGAGGCTTCCAGCTTCCGTTCCTCTGACTGGGGAGGTCGTCTTCGCGGGCTTATTAGTCGGTTGGTCACACTGGCTTCTCGGGTTCTCCGAATCGACGGAGCCGAAGGTTTCTAGGTCCTCGAGGTGCGCACTTGTCGATGTCTTCTACCCCATGGTCGTCGAGCTTGGGGGAGCAGGAGTGTCTGCTGGGATATATAGGAATGGGCGTGGCGGCCAACGGCGTTGTCATTCGTGCACTGGCGCATGACATCTCGCTGGATGTCGTTAGCCCATCGTTGCGAGTTGGTTGAGTTCGGTGTGCGTCTTCAGTGGCAGGATGAACTGCGGCTTGTCCGATGCCGGAGGTGCAGTTGACCGTGTACGTTGTTAGCGCGCGCCTTCTACTCACGGACGGATGCTGCAATTCTGCAGTGTCCCCGGCGAATCACTCTGCATTCATCCAAGCGAGATAAGTCCTATGACCCCTTCACAGCAATAGGCATTACATGAAAGGTCGATTGCTGATGCCTGCGCTCCCCATTTACGACTAAAGTTTGATTTAGAAGTGAAACGCCTCTGGCCTACTAACAAGTTCGAGAACTGTCGCTCGAGTGTGGGCGACCCGCCGTTCACCCGACATCCAACAAGGTCTCTCCACGTCTTGCTGCGTCAGACGTCGGCTTGTCATAACCCTGTGTCAACGTTACTCCATCGAATCTGGCGCGATGGGAGTACCATCCATACTGGTTGTGCGCAGCTCCGACTGCTACGGATACATGTGTGGGGCGCAGGACAGCCCATACCCGTTCCTACTCCCAAAATATTGCAAAAGCCTATCGCCTAACGCCTCGTTCCTGTTTGCAGTACCGCCGCCCCCACACCGGCGACCTTTTTAAGGTAAAAGGTTTGTAAAACCACCCCGAGTTACGTCAACATACGCCACTCTCTGCAGTCCTCTGGCACTCTACATTCCCCGCCGTTGTTTCATGGACGCGCACGTTGACTGTTTGCCGCCCCGGCGAGCGGCCACTGTGTGTTTCGATGCGAGCTGTCTCCGCTACGTCTCTGCCGGAGTTCGACTAGGTTAGCGAGCGCAGTGCCTCCATCGGCGCGCCCACCGCTCACGACGTCGATGCTCGCCTCGTCTGCACGTATAAAAGAGTAGCGCAGCCTCCCCCACAACTGCCAGCCTCAACTCTATCGAACCTCACTGTCCTCCTCATCGCGCTTTACGTTTTACGACCTCACGCCTCTATCAGCCATGTCTGTCAACATCGTCCTCCCGAACCTCCCGAACTGGGTCCAGCAGCGCATTAACACCCTCTACGGTGCCAAGACCGCGGAGGAGTTCGATGACGCCTTCGACGCCTTCATCGCCCAGGAGGTCACCATCAAGGTGAACGGCAAGCCGATCTCGCGCGACGCGTACAAGAAGATGATCCGGGGCGAGATCACGGGCGACGTCGGTGCGCAGGTTACGTTCAATGGCGTCGTGTCTGTGCCCTCGGAGGACAAGGACCTGCGCGCGATCGGTGTAAGTAGAATCACCGCTTTCTCCAATACTAAGATGCCGGACAAAGGCTAACTGCGCGTTGGTGCAGACTGGCACCGTCGGCGCGTTCTTCGACGCTGAGGTGTTCGGCCGAATCGTCATCTTTGGCCAGAACCAGTCGAGCACCGTCAGCTCGTCCATGAACGTCGTGTACGTCCTGACAACTCTCTCCCTGCCAGTCTTTCGTCAGGGCTGACGACGCGCTCCGTCCTTACAGCGTCATTCAGGACCCGACCCTTCACCACCACCAGGTCGGCCGCGGTGGCGCGTTCGACGCGCGTCGGGTGACGAACCTCAACGAAGTCTTCACCGACCAGCAGAACAAGATTGTTCCCCCCTTCCTCCCGCCCCCCTCTACTACTACTACCACCACCACCCCCGCCTCTTCCTCCTAAGCGACATGTGGATCGTCACGATTCCATCCGGACACCCTATCGATCGATCGCGATGCATGTACAGTAGTTAGCGACGTCGTGCCCGACGCGGCGTCGTTCCCGATCCTATAATGATAATGCGATGTGTATGTATAACACGCTCCGCACCGTGCCTTACGCCTTTTGGGCGTCCCGCGAGTCGTCCCGGGAGCGATGTCACTCCTTGTCACTCTCCTTCGACCCGCGCTGGCCGCCCCGTCGCCGCATGTCCCGTAGCTTGCAGCATGGTGCCTGGAAGGGGCATGGCGCGGTTGTGGCTCTGGTCGTGGCGGCGCGAAATTGGCACGACTGCCCGTCTGCACCCGGGCCGCCGTCAGCAGACGGGGGATTGGGGCGTACTGATGAGTCGCGATACCAGGCCCAGCCTCGAGGTGAATTTGTTCAGGTTTTGAGAGAGCGCGATTTCGAGCTAAGTTCGGGGGTGAAGCTTGAAGGGTCGAGCTGCCGAGGGAGGATCGATGGCGCACAGCGTGGCCAGACTAGGCGGCTGAAAAAAAAGCATAGGACATGATGATTACGACACGTTGGAAGGTGCGGCGGGGAGACGATAGCTCGAAAGCCTAGCGAGGAAAGCTGAGCAGCATAACGGGGGGGATGTAAGTAAAGTATGCGATATCGATAGTGGATGGGGGGAATGATGCCATCGGAAATGGCGGTGGTACTACAACAGCATATGCGAGCGGCTATGCGCTACGATGGGAGGTCGGGGTGGGGAATGTATACAGAGAGGTAACTGTAGTTTACAGTAGCGTAAGTGTTCGTGTATGAAACGCGGGATCAAGTCTGAGCAGAGCGTCAAAAGGACGCGTGAATGGGCGAGACGCGAGGGTGGACGGGCCCGACGGGGGTGGACGACGTGTGGAGAAAGGGGAAGAAGCTTGGCTGCGATCTGATCGTTATGAAAGGACCAGCCGGGGGTTGAGAGGGAACGACGGGAAAGAGACGAAGCTGGCGCAGAGCAAGCACGCGACCAGAGAGACGAGCAGTAATGATAAACGCGCGTTATGCTGAACCGGAGTGTTGACGAACAAGCCTGCCTGCTTCGACAAGCTCGGCGATACGTTCGCTGGCGCAGACCTGGCCGATTTAGACGCGGATGGAGTAGGTTCTTCCGGCGCCGGGGTAGTCCGCTCGTAAACCGGAACGACGATCTCGGGGATGCCGGTGACTTCTTGACCGCGGAAGTAGCCTGTAAAACACCCGAGAGAAGGCGTAAATCACAGGAACGATCAGTACTGTACTTGCTTCTGCGTAAAAGGCGAGGATCGACTTACGAGGACTGTGGTAATACCACACAACGGTTCCTTGCGTGTACTGCTCTATGGCCTTGTTGTAGCGAGCGAGCTCAGCATCGACCTCGGGTCCAAAACTCGGAAGTTGAGCTCTGTGGCGCTCGTAGTCGATCACGCGCTGAGAGAGCATCTCGGTGAGAACGTCGACAGCGGTTTGGAGATCGCAGTCGCGCTCAATCATAATGCAGAAGACGAGGTTTTGGAAATCTCCGTCGGCCTGCTCCTTCTGTTGGAAGAGTTAGAAAAATAGACTGTATTAAGAAGAACGTATCGTGCACGTACATTAAAGGAACAAAGGTCCTGTGAGAATAGCAGTGATAAGTATCAACATCAGCGGTCACAGGGAAGCAATACCGACTCACGTTGGGCCAAGTCATGATATCAATCACGGCCTTCGACATCTCTTGAAGAACCGGGTGATCCCAAACTTGTTCGGGGATATGTAAATCTAACGAATATTCGACCATAGCTGCGGGGGGGTTAGGGCGGACTTGGGTTCGGAGGTGCCATCTCACCTTCGACAATTGGTCCTCCGATGGTTCGGCGTCGGAGGATAATGAACTCCTCGACCGAGGGAATTTCGTCTGTGGCCCGGTTGCGTGCCTGTTCCACTTGAGAGTTCATCCAGCTCTCGACGGCGTGGAAGAATCTGGCGATAGGCGAATAAATAACCCGGAACCGACGGCTACGCAGACCTTGGAAACAAATTCACCTGTTGCAAGCCCCTGGGCTCGCGGTTGCCCGAAAGCGTCGCCAAATGCTAACTCACGTGTCAGTGTGCAACGCGCTGCTGAGTCTAGGCGCGAAACGTACTCGTGGAGCATCGCAGCGTAGGGGAAATTGGGCGGCGGGGCGTCCGGATTCCGTAGGACTTCCATGGAAATATCCACTCCGACCTGGTGAGCTTCTGGTTTGGATTGCAGTGCGCCCTCGTCGGAGAGATCGTCGAACTGTCGTGAGAACCAATGAGGTTCTGCCGATGGAGGACGGAGGACAGCATGGAGACGACTACTCACCGAAAACGCCCAGAGGAAGAATGCAATACAAGTTTCCAGATGCGAAACGTCGGCGTCTGGGAAACTCATGCCGGCGTATGAGTCAAAGCGATGAGAGAGAAATCTCTTCTTCTTAAGACCGTGGTACACATTGCGGCTATGGCACGGACGTATGTGCACGAACGGGACAAAGTTGCTCAGTACCAATCGATACCGGAGTGCAATGACGAAGCTCACCTGTCGAACCATGCATGCGTCGCCTCCGCGGCCTCTCTCTCGTGCGGATTGAGCTTGAACTCGAACACTCGTCCGGAGATAGCTGCAAGATCCTTGAGCCGGAAGTGGGTGGGGAATGGACGGAGCTGCTCGACGCTCATGACGTGCAGAAAGATCGAGGAGAAGTGAGATGAAGGGGAGGTGCGCTCGAGTCCCAGAGGACCCTTGCTCCGCAGCTATTTGTACCTTCGCCTGGCGGCTTCAGCATTTTGTCGCCTGGTTGACAAACTCAACGATGGATCGGGGGCGTGCGGCCTTCGGAGGGTATGGTTCTGCCGGTGAATTCCAGCTACGCCCGAAAAATCACGAAGCCACCGCCAGACGCTAACGGACCCGGCGGTAAAAGCGTCGTGTGGGCTGGACATGTGTCGGAACAATCTGGATGTTTGGCGATGAGATACTTAATCCAGTAACCACCCCCTCGGGGCGATACGTACAGTGTCACAGGTAGATTTACATATTCGCATGGTCGCCGCAAGGCGCGCTCTGTACGTGGATCTTTCGTACCCTGTGAGTCTCTTTGATGCCACATTGTGATGGCAGAAAACACACCTTTCGTGCGACTGACGGCTGGGCGATGGGTAATAGCGACTGGGCCCGGTCGATGCCTCGCTTCCGCACTATTCCGTCAGCGGCGGGCCCAGAGATCCATTTCGAGTGCTATCAGTGCATGCACAGGAGTACGACTTCTACACGAGGGAATCTGAGCGAGCGAAGGCAGACACTGCGGCTCCCTCGCTAAGATCATACACGGTACTTATCTCCAGTGATCTCAGGCGTTGTTATGGTCATTTGATCTTGTATTGGGTCCCTCCAGATCCCTTAGACGTCTGCCTGACAAAATTAAACTGACCTGAAGCACTCAGGGAGGTGGCGTGGTGCGCCGTTACCCTCGTCGGAGTGCTGAATGGGAGTGGAGCGTTTCGCAGGGCACCTGTGATGACCCGCGGAAAGTGAGGGAAAGAATCAGTAAACGCCATCGATCTCGTCATTATCTGTCGCACCGTGCGAAAGCGGGCCTCTTGGCTGAGATGCTTTGCGAATGAATGGGCTTCGTTTCCGACCGCCAACGACGTTGTGGGTCCATCGGTCAAAGCGCATAGTATATGGAATCTTCTGGTTCCTGTTGGGTGAATTACTGGATGTAGCTGCTAGCGTACATGCAGACGGTGGACACGACTAACCAAACCAGTTCACCTCTGGGGACTCACCGTTACCTCCGATGAGTCGTGTCAGCATCGCAGCCTATCATAGCCTTCCTGTGTTGCCATTTGTCAATAACATCGAACAATCAGAACACCCGAATACGTGCTTTCGAATCATAAGAAATCCATTCCAGGTATCTTGCACAGGCGCTGATATTGTCTCTCCCCCGAACGAAAGGCCATCAGCAGCGCCATACAGCGGGAAACGAGGCCGGACTGATATGTAATTCAAGCAAGGATATGAACTCACCGCTGCAAAGAAAATTTCCTCCGTTTCGACGTGAGAGCCTATGAAGACTCTGCACCGTTGTGCGCTGATCGCGATTTCCCAGACGCCCGTAACACGAGTGTGGTTTTGAGGGAAACGTGGCGGCCGAAAACATGATAGAGCGAATAGTCGCTTGCCATTTTCGCGTAGAGGGATCTGACTGCCTAATGGCGGTCCCGTCAGGTGCTGTGACTCCCTGGCCTCCTGGGCGATGCCGAGAACACGATCATGCTTACCTTTGCTCACCTGCGTCGCCACAGGCCGCCACGCGTTCGACGCCTGCGTAATATTAAACGGCAACCGCCTGTGCATGCCCGGCGATGCGAAGGCCGATAACTGTACTTGGCTTCAACGGCCCGCTAGAGCACATTCGGGTAACAGAACACAATGCAAGCATGCCAGAGCTATTCTTGAAGAAGGCTAGGTTCTCCGACAGGAACACCGACAAAGACGAGGTCTTCGTGCCATCGACTAGTCTGCCCTAAAGCACGGAAGCCCCGGTGTTATCTTCCACATGTGCGAAGACCGTCAAAGGTCGGAGGAAGAACGTGCCTTATGCCCAGCTTCCAGCACGACGTCATTAGGCTTACTTGCGCAGATGTTGGATTGTCTTGGTAACGCGGTATTTCCGTAATATCGATGAACGGCAAGCTAAAAGGAACGCCTTGAGTAAGACGGAAGTAATGCCGAGACATGGGCTGCATTTCACGAGGAACCTGAATGCGTGGGATAATTACGGTCTTCATAACATCAGCGGCCCCTGCAAAGCAAGTGCGAACAGACTGACCACTGACATATTGCAGCCACAAGAACGCAGACTGCAGGCACCGGTCACTGTGCGCCTGGGAAGTGGTGCCCGCAACGAGTTTAAGGGGTGAAATGTCGACTTCACCAGGCAAGTTGGGGGTTTACTGGTGGGTGGTGATCAGCGTAGTGATCGTCCTGGACACCGCCTTCCCTAGGAAAACTGGTAGATTGTTGGCGCCCGAGTACAGCGGTTCCGAGGCCTAGCGTGCAAGGTACCAATGGCCTGCCCTAAACACAGGCGCTTGCACCGGTTTCATTGCGACCGTCTCATTTTCCATCACGACGGCGTCCAGCATCCTGCTCTTGTCCTTCTCCGCCTCTCTTTGCCTCCCTGTGCCTAGGCCCTATCCTGCAGCCTGCTTTCGGTGGTCCCCTCGCTTTGGCTCGTCGATCTACTGCGCTCTCGGTCTCTGGGTAGCTTGGTATGTTCTTGGCTTCTGTCCTAGGTCATCCACTCGGACTCTAGCTGGTCACCGGGGCAAAGACATGCAAGATGCAGTTGAGACGATGTAAGTTTCCACTATATGTGAGTATCCTGGGTGCAATTCCGACTCATATGGCTGCAACGGATTGTGGACCGTCGGATGTCTGGAAGGCTCCCGGCCATGTGAGTTTGGGTAAAGGTACGCACCCGCGCGTTGTTGGTATGCGGTTTTCTTGAGGTTTTGATTAGCAGAATTGAGAGTGCGAGGTGGAGCATTCACACTGTGCCTGAGTGGTATCGAGAGGTGCGTCGTTTTGGTTGCGGATATCATTTCCGCCCGATGGGTCTCTTCGCCATCATCTGTGCCCAAAGGTGAGCAACAACGCATTGCACTGCGACTGCATTCCCGCCCTAGCGTGCCACTCCCCTGGCTCTCGACTAGCTCTTCTCTGTTCACCTCGGTTTCGGCGCCCGCTCCTCACATAAGCAAACGGTACGTACCCATTGCAGTAACTCGGCCGCGCTCTTGCCCTTGTCTTTTCTCTTTGGAGTTCAGGTATCATCTAGTAGTACTACCGGTTGTAATGTTGTATATAGCAATATATATGGTTGATAAGCACGAGGAACAAACAGCGGGTGCGAGTGTCCAAGCCTCAGGAATAATAGCTAAGAAACCTAGGAGGAACCACTACGTTCCCCCTTTCCGCTACATGGTGAATCCCGGCAAAATCCTGCTCACTTTCAACAATTAACTCGCCAGCGATAACGATGAAAATCACCCGGCGCTCCAATGGCGAAACGAGTGATTACATCGCAATAGCATGGTGATTCCCCACCGTTTCCACATGGTGATCTACCTGTCGCTTTTCACTCAGACTCGGGCGCACAGTGGGTATACTTGCGGTCCTAGGCACGCTTTCGGAGGGTCGAGAGGGTCGCGACGGTTCGCGGCCCTAAAGCGGCCGTAATTACCACGTTGAGTCGGTGCGAGTGCGATGAAACACAACCTACGAATGACCGCTAAGGTTCCAGAATACTTTGAGCCGCGCTACCAGCGGATATAATCAGTTTTCGGGAAAACGGCATAAGACGAGTGCAACGACGTAAGGGAGGGCGGAGTGAGAGGTTCTGAAACATGATGCAATAGCATCCTGGCGATCCCGCCGAGTACACTACTTAGGGTGCTTTCCGGCGCAGGACGAGCGTACCCAGCACAAAATTGCTCGAGCGAAGCGCCAGGTGCTTCTTGGTCTGGCGTGCCGTGGGTCTGTATGTGCGGAACAAATCATGATCAAGGAGCGGGGCACCCTCTGCTCACAAGCCACCACCCTGACGTCTTGTGTAAATGTCAAGGATGATTCCGGCCGGGCCCACGCAGTTCAGCTTGAAGGAACAAGCTGGTCGTTACCAACGAACAGAATATCAAGGTGCCAAACCTGAGAATCTTGCAAATTATACCGCCATAGAAACTGATCGAGTGACTTTGAGAAGAGGTGTTCACATCGATTACGCCTCAGGTCCTGGCAGGGCAAGATGTCGCCAGGGGATGTCAGCGGAAACAGATCTCCTGGCTCGACGTGTTCGCACAGTCGCCGCCTCTGCGTAACAGCTGCTCACCTTGACGCACACTGTGTGGCCGCAGCGACGATGTAGTTGAGGCTAGACGTTGACGTTGACGTTGAGGGCGACTGCTAAGTGAATAGGAGGGGCGCCGAAAGACGTAACATCTGCTACGGTGGCCGAAGCCAAGGCGTAAGGAACGATAATCATATATTTCTGGTCCCATAGCATAGAAACTGGAAAAGAAAAATTCATAGACATACGACGAACCAGGACCCTCTATAATTTGAACCTTGCAAGTGCCCTATCAAGCCAATCAGCGACCGCACAGCGCCAACGCAAACTCAAGGCACACACCGGTCGGACATGGAACGCCTTCAGACGTCCTCCCCGCGACTTCTCGCTTCCGCCAGGCTGAGTTCTAGTGCGAATCGCAGATCGCCATCATCTTCTTCCGCGTACGACGGACCCAGGCGCCCAGCCGACGTCAGCGCGCCCGACAATGCGCGCACTGGCGGGCTCTCTACCGGCGACGCGCTCCCCGCCCCCGGAAGCCGTGTCGGAGACGGAGCCTCAGAAGACCGCAGGGACCGCAGTGGCGTACTCCACGCGCTTCTGATCGACCGGGGGCTACCCGGCGCAGAACCCGCGAGGCTGGCACTCGAGCCTGACGCGGACGCCGAGGACGTCCGGTTAACAACCGCAGGGAAGTGTTCTAGGTCGGAAGCGGGCGGAGGGCCGCCTGCTGTCAAGCTCGCGCGGCTGGCGGGCAGGGGGCTCATGATGAAGCGTGCTTCCATAGGCTCGGGGTGGTGGCGGGGCGACACCTGGACCTTGTGGTTGGAGGACGAGGGCGTGACACGCGGGAACGCACGCCCGGTCTGGATGCCGTCTGAGTTCGGAGAGGAGTGGGCGGAGTGGGCGGAGAAGGAGGACGCCCTGGACGAGGGGGCAGACGACGCCTCCGAGCCGAACATGCTGCTCCGAGTTGCCATGGGAGTCGGCACATCGTCGAAGTCGCCAATAAAGACTCCTTCGTCGTCCCTGAAGGCCGTCCGAGAAGACTCCGCGACGTCTTGCGGTCGGCGGCGCGCCTCCTCCTCGTCTCGACTGAGCATCAATACATACTCGACAGCTTCCACTTCGCTCAGCCCGAGATGGGCGAGTGTCGATAGCTGGTCCTTCTCACGACCAAAGGCACGATGGGAATGCGTCTTTTCCTCCTCGAGCTCGCGTCGGGACTCGGAGATATCCTTATACATTTCGATTTGTTCTGGAAAACATAGCGAGCTCGCATGTCAGTACGTGTGCATCGTTCGTGTGGCCGGGCAGTGAACCAATTGAAATGAACTACTCACGCTGCCATTTCGCGACGCCATTGTAGTTCCCTGCTTTAACGGCCCGTACCTTGCCTTTGCCATGCATGATGGACCGACCCACCGGGCCGGCCTTCCATGCAAGTACCCGGCTGCCGACAGACACCATCAACGCATCCGATTCCAGCAGGATCTGAGAGACGGGATCCCAATCCCCACCAGGGAAAGGTCTCGCAGCGGGAGATGGGAAAGATCGCAAGGGGCCGAGGGTCAGCGAATCCCACACCTTGATCGTACCCCGAGACGATCCAGAAACTAAAACAGCGGAGTTCCATGCAAGCGCGGTCACCGCACCGTCTTCGTGGGCGTCGAGTCGGCGGACGGCGGGAACAGAGACATCGCCGGAGGACGTTGGGGCGGCGGTAGATGGAGATGAGAGTGATTGGCCATCCCAGGGGTATATCGAGATGTTGCCATGCTGGTCACCTGCGATGACGAAGTCGCGTTCGTCCGACCGGGAGGCCCACACGGGGTATATTGCTGTGATTGCGCCAACGTCTTGGTCTCCGAAGAACGAACGGCCGAATGCGCCAGTGGATGAATCGCAAGACAGCCGATAGAACAATGGACTAGCACGATAGGCTACGAGAAGAGATAGCGCATCGCCATTAGGTGTGATACGGAGGTCGGCGATTTCTTGCTGCGTATTCTCGAGCGGTGGATAACTTGTGCCCGGGGAGGCAGTGGTGATGGTGGTGGGGCTAGCGGGCGCCGGAATACGTAGTTCGCGGATGTCTAGCGCAGGAACGTCCGACGTCGATTGGAGGTCAAAACCAGTCCATACAAGGATAGTTCCACTCCGTAGACCGGAGGCGATGACACTTTGCTGGGAGTCCACGACGATCTTGACGCACGGGTCCGGGACAAGCGATGGACCCTTGTCAGACGTCCACAAGCACTTGAGCTGTGCGGTCTTGACCTCCCACAACTTGACACGCCCATCAGCTCCGCCACTCACTAGAAACGTGTAGCCTTGACCGCCTGTGGCCCATGCGACGCACTCTACAGCGCCCTCATGACAGTCTTGGGGACGGCATCGGACGAGCTTTGCGGCGGAGGTCCGATTGTGATCCATGGCTCGCAAAGCCATCGTCACCGCCACGTCGCCGTTCCGGAAGCCCCATGAAACCTTGGCCGTGCCGCCCTCGGAGGCGAGCGCGATAGACGAGACATGCGGAGAGAATTCGGCGTTCGGGTTGCCGATGCCTAACCCGTTGAGGGTGCCGGACGCGTCGAGGAATCCCCGCAGCACCTTGCCGGATAGCGGATAGGAACGCGATACCACGCCGTACTGGAGGGATGCCGCTAGAAGCGTCGTGTGGGGCATGAGGTGCAGCCCCGAGATCATAGAGTGATGCGGGATGTGCGTAATCGTCGTATTGCGAGAGTACTCCCATCGTCTGTCGTTAATGTGAGTTAACGGTTCAAGGAGGCTAGGGCAAGACCGATAGACGATATGATAGGGGGATCATTCTAGTGAAAGAACCAATACAGGCATCACTTGGCCACACAACTAGAACCTACATCCTGAGCGTCGCTGTCGGCCAAACAGCGTTATGTCGAAGGCTGCGGAGCCAGGCAAGTGGACCACGTGCTCACAGCCAAGCACGTCGAAGCAGCAAGACCGCAACGACCATCGCAAAGCACGTTTGACAGATGGAGTGAAACAAGCGAGAACGTGCCCCCCCCTGCGCTCAAGAAATCCAGAAAATGCATACGTACCGTCGCAACTTATACCGCTGTATGAATTCCTTCCTCCAGGAGCTCTCCTCCCGCCTCAACATGACGGTCTTGTCGGTCGCATCACCGTGTAAGTCGCTCTCGGGCGCAATGCCGAGATAGTGGTAGACATACGCCCGTAGCCAGGTGTTATCGTCAGCTACGTGGGTGTTGAGCTGGTGGCAGGTCCGTGCGAGGGCGAGCAGGTCCGGAGGACTGAGGAAAGAGGTGACGTGCGTGAGCGACTCGGATGGGATGCTGAGCAGAACGTCGGTTGTCCCGCTTGCGGCGTGGGGATGGCGGTGGTTGTGCGCGATTCCATGTTGGCGGGATTTGGGGGCGTGCGGACGAGTAGGTTTGTGTCGATTCTCTCTTCTGGGGTGAGTTTCGAGAGGCCTACTGGGCATAAAACGGAGTGGGGAGGAAAGGTTGTGCGCTGACGCAGACGGTGTCTGCGATGGTGATGGTCGAGGAGCAAGTTTCGATTTGGCCAGATTTGGTCGCTTCGGGCGGTATCGCTCACGGTTCCTCTATTCCCCGAGTCATCGACATCCTCGGCGACCATGACGGCGACCATGACAATGACTGACTGATTCTGCATGCGGGGGACCATGGCATAGAGCGTATCAACACGACTGTTGATTGGGCGAATAACCCGTATGTCAACTGCGCATATAGGGCCCTCAGCAAAACTTCTATACTAGACTGGTCTTGCTACTACGCCTTGCTACTACGCCGCTTCCCAAAACCAGTCGGGATTAGACATACATGTCTTCCACGATGGTGTAAATATCAAGCAGAGCTCAAATACCAAAAGCAGGTAGTCCTGTCCATTAGGAAATCTAAGACGCGAGATGTCGAAGACGACTGCTGAAGCTGCTCCGAGTCATGTCCCTGGGAAGCTCAACGAAGGACACCCACTCGAGGAGAACAGAGGGCTGAGGATTCCCGGGAGAGGCCCCGGAGACAATCAGACCATTGTCGAAGGGGTGGAGTGAGGCTGAGGGAGGGGAGCTCTTTGCTTGCAGGGCGTGGGTATGCAAGCGGATGAACGAGATGCAATGGAGGAAGATAATACAGAAGAGATGTCTGCCAATAGTGTACAATTGACCTTGAGTCCTTATACGAGCCTTCTGTCCGTCATCGCGCGGACGATGCAACCTGTCCCTGCCACCTCCGTCAACTATAATGGAGGTCAAATCCTGTCAAATCCTGGCCAACAACCAGACACATGCACACACACCTTCTCGTGCCAACCCAGAAGAACACTCCCGCTGACGTCTCCCCACCCTGGCAGCGCCATGCCCTTATACAAATACTTCATCAGCGTGTCTTGTGTGTCGGGCGATAATGCCTTTACGATCGCAGGGATGTCGGTCGCCTTCGTGCTGTTCAAGATGGATACTAGCGTCTGTAGGTTCAGGTTCTATAATATAACCCGGCCATGAGTCTCCGGCGAGGAGAGCTGCGCAGAAGAGAGGGTGCTCGGACGTACCTTCGCCTCCTCCACATTCGGGCCGTAAGGTGCGTTCCCGAGAACCAACGTTAGGGCTCCAACGTAGTCATTCCTGCCCCAAATTAGTTCTTCGGCGCGACAGGTTTCAAACACCAGGAGATGAATGCGCACCTGGACAGAGAGCTCCGAACTGCTGCTGCGTTCTGTTTGGTGTCCTCGAGGGCATGTGCCGGATCCCGAGGATCGGAATCGTACAGTTCGCTGTCGAGCAGAGCATCCTCGTCGTATTGATCAATATCAATCTTCCTGAAGTTTACATCCATGGCGAGAGAGAGGCAGGGTCGTAGCGGAGGTATGTTGTAGCTGGTAGCAACTTGGGAGGGAGAGGGCAGCCACTGGACGTTTGGTTCATTTCGAGTTCAATTTAATGCATAGTTCGATTAGAAAGTGAACTAGGTATTGAACCAAGGCAATGAACGGCCCGGGATTCCGACTTTAAGTGAGCGTCTTATCCTCGGCGCAGCGCTCCGGTTCCTTTCAGAGTGCCATCACTCCGCCATCCCCTTGGAACCAGCCCTCATCGTCTTTAACTCTTTCGTTCTATCCAACTGCTGCAGCCTGAAGGAGCTTCAAGATACTTCCTCAGTGTCCTCACGCTAGGATTGCCAGGCCTGTAAAACATGAGGCAGGTACGTGATCACAGTGGCAGCACGTCTCGTGCGCAACACTCACGGCCGCCTGCATGGAATTTAGGGTGTTATGGCGGCGCACACGAGGCCGGCCAGTTTTCATGCATTGAGCGCGTTCTGCTGCGTGCTCGTTCATGGGTCGGATGCTTCCAACCGAGACACTCTTCACCTCTCGCCGGTCCCCGCACCTGACCGTGAGGCAATGATTCTATCGCGTTTCCCGTTACGTTTCATCCATGCAAGCTCCTCTTGTCCAGAGTCGGACGGTAATTAATTACACCCCTCGCTGTGTCGAGGCAGCTTGCTTGACTGCGTCAGCGTGCGTAGAGCGAGAGGTCCACTCGGGGCCCACAGTCTCTGACAGACGAGGAGTGTATAAGTATGCGATGTGTTCTCCCTCCCGAAATCCGCCTAAACCCACCGCAACACCCTCACTCGACTTTATACCTTTAAGCCTTTTCGAGCTTTCTCTCTCACCCTCCTCGGGATGTTGAGCGCATTCAAGATCAAGCCCTTCGACCTCGAGCCCATCTTCGCCGACTGGAAAGACGCCCCACTCTTCGTCGGAAACCCGAAGAAGGACCTTCCAGTCGACGACTGGCTCGCCGAGATCAAGGCAGGATGCGTCGAGCGCAAGGTTCCGCGCGAGTACTGGCACATGGTCGCGCAGCACTACATGGCCGACAAGGCCAAGGCGCGCTTCGAGGAGCTCAAGGCAGTCATGAAGAACATGCACGGTGGCAAGTACTGCTGGACCTGGAAGAACTTCAAGATCGCCATGCGCAATATGGGCTGTGCGTAGATCGTCATTGCCACTCCCCTCTGCAGATCACTTTAATTGCCTCATATATGTGTGCTGACTTACGTGTGGCTCGGCTGGGTGCAGGGGACATCGATTCACACAAGACCGAGGCGATCAAGGTGGAGAGCAAGCCCTCAGGGCTCTGGTGGATCGTCGGCAGGACGAGCAGCGAGTCTAAGGACAAGGACGAGTCTGCCCCCGTGGAGTCCGTTCCTCCCCGACCCCCGCCGAAGACCCAGCGGTCGTTCGACCTTGGCTCGACGATGAAGAACCTCCCCGCCATTCCTACTCCCCGCAGATCTGCGACGATGAGCTCCATTAGCTCAGTCGACGGCGTGTCTTCCACGTCGTCCAGTTCGTCTGTCCCCTCGAGCATCAGCTCGTTCTTCTCGCCGAAGAACACCCCCGCCTCAACTCCAGCCTCTTCCGCAGTCGCCACCCCAGCTGGGACACCTGGCGGTAGTACGCACCATCCCTCTTCACGTTCCATACTCGCATATATGCTGACGTACTGTTATCGCAGCCGTAACGACCATCTCGCAAGTACCCACCTGGCTCGTCAACGCCTGCCATTCGCTCGAGTTTCTCACGAACGAGCACCCGAAGGTCATGACCACCCTCTCCGCCGTCCTCATTACGGTCGGCTCCCTCCCCGCCCTCCCCGCCATCTCTGCGGGCGCCGGCGGCGCCTTCCTCGCGAGCAGCACCGCGCACGCGCTCGGGTCTCTCGCGGTCGGCCTTGGTACCCTCCTTCAGCAACAGACCGAAGGCAAGATACAGGTCCAGCAGTCCAGTGACGCGCAGAAGTCTCAGTCGTGATTTTCATCCTCACCGAAGCAGTGAAATGTCGTGAGAGTGTACGATATTCGACGTGTAAGATACGTTCTTTGAGAGCCGTTGAGCGGCCCCCCCCCTCTTCCCTAGGTCTTATACTCCATTATGTTGCTGTGCGATACGCGCATACAGGCTTACTTACTTACCATGTCTGCTCTTCATTTGTACAACATTCATTATCACTGGTAATTTATACCTGTACTACTACCTTCTTCAAGTTGCGACGACTCCAGGTGTATGGTTTTCGGATGTACTGGTGATATTATTTTCCCTCATGTTCATGTCTGAATTCCACTGACGATTCTCCTGCAGACGACGGCAAGTGCTACACCAGGATCCTGCGGCTAGATTCGTACTGAGAGGGCTTACATAATCCAGGCTTCGGGTCCCCGATCGCCGTGACCGCGCGCCCCCGGAGAGCCCGCGACGCAAGCGCCCGTGCGCGACGAGGGCGCGAGGGATTCCAGCCAGCAGGAGCTCGCATCGCGGCCCAGAAACATGCAGAGAATGAACGAAATATATTACATATCCTATCGTCAGTGAACGCGATAGAAAGAGTGATGAGCAACCAGTACTGAGAAGCCTAACTTGAACATACCATCATTAAGCGCCCGTATGCGCAGAGGGCGCAAGGGCACTACAGTGGCCGCCAAGATCTCGAAAATCTGAACAACCAACATGAATGTTAACCAGAGAGCATAGTGAAAAAACATGGCCCACAGCGAATTTTATCAGCTGCAGTTGAGGCTCCCGGGAGAGGTGCAAGGGGGTGAAGGGAAGAACTCACCTAAACCCCCAAAATAGCGGCGAAAAAGGCCTCCGAGGGCTTCGGAAGCCCGCGCGAGCAGGGCGCGAGGAGGCGCGAGACCAGCGCGCACCAGCACGGACGAGGGAGCGAGCACGGTACTTAGAAGGCGCGAGAGGGGACGGGAGGGCGCGCGCAAGATAGCGGAGGGGACCAGAAATCCGATCAAGAGACCAGAAATCGGAGGCAACGCAGCCGTCTGCGGAGGGGGTCAGTTCCATTTTAGGCAGGAGACCGGAAATTGGCGCCCGCCGGGACCGTAAATCTAGGACAAGAAGGCATCGCCGATCGCTGCGGCGAGCAAGTGCACAGCCCGACCGCCGATTTTGGCCCTCGTACGTCTGGCGTTCCTTGCACTGCAATATCCTCATCCACCTCCCAACCTGTGTAAGATACCCGACCAGCCTATGATCAGTCGAGTCAGTCCGCAGGGTCCGGACTATTTCTCGCAATCGGAGGAGCACACATAAGCGCCCGTGTATCCTTGTACGAGCCTGAGTCGGCCGACGCCCGTCGTCTACGCTGTTCGGGTATGTCTGCCAGCTAGACTCCCTTCATCCCAGGTGCGCTGCGGCCGGGTTCCGACGTCGATTGCCTGCGCCGGTACCGCCACCTTTCATCATATCCGTTCAAGTTCAGAGGGGTGCATAAAGCCCAACGCAAGCCATGGTACTCACTACCGAAGTCCTATCTCCCGACCTCAGCTCGACCTTTTCTTCCTTTCCTTCATCTTTCCCGGCCACGACATGAAGCTCGATCAGCGCGGGGATATCGCGATCGCAGAAATCGTCCTCTACATCCCGATTCTACTCCTCTCGATTGCGCTCGTCGTTCGACATGGCGCCGCCCGCAAGGTTGGCTGGATCTTCTTTGCGATCCTGTCAATAGGTGAGCCACATATACTTCCTTACCCTCGTCTCTACCATGTCTCATTCCCGTGTCTCCAGCCCGTATCGTCGGAGGTGTCACGCATATTCTTTGGGAACAAAATTCCAGCGACACAACGCTGCAAACTATCTTCAGCATCATGGAGTCCGTAGGCCTGTCTCCGCTGCTCATGGCGACTCTCGCTTTCCTCAGTACTGTGTACGTATAACTGCATACTCCATGTTGCACGCCGTCATCTAACGGGATATTCCCCAGTGGCCAGTATACCCTCGAAAATCGTCCGGTCATGGGCGCACGCACCTTCCGCATCCTGCACCTCGTCGCCACCGTCGCCATCATCCTCGCCATCGTCGGCGGCACCAGCGTCAGTAGCGCGAAAAAGCAGAGCGATCTCAGCAACGCTACGACCTTCCGCCGCGTCGGTGCTATCCTCTTCGTCATCCTCTACGCAGGCGTCGTCGCGATCACCGCCTTCTGCTGGCTCAACCGTGGGCAGGTGCTCAAGTACCGCCGCAAGCTCCTCCTCGCGATCCTCGCCTCCCTCCCCTTCCTCTTCGTCCGCGTCGCCTTCAGCGTCCTCAGCTCCTTCGCGCCCCTGCCGTTCGGGTTCGATGCCGACGGTCACATGGTCGCCGTCGTCTCGAGCTCCCCGCTGAAGCAGTTCTCATCGACGTCGGGCAGCTGGGTGATCTACCTCGTCATGAGCGTCCTCGCCGAGTACGCGGTCGTGCTCATCTACACGTTCGCGGGCGTAAGGCTCCCGCTCAAGCAGGATTTGGCCGACTACCAGAAGGCGGGCATGCACATGCGCACGATGTCCGAGGAGGCGCTCACGGAGCATGCTGGCGCGCGGCCATACGACCCGGCGTACTACCAGGCGTAGCGTGTCAGGTGCGTGTTGACGTCCAGTTGGAGGATCAGGAGGAGTTTCACGGGTTGTTCGTGTTGTGTTTTGGGACACTGGGGGCCATCGGATCCGATCGGTGACTTCTTAATGTTTGTGGGTTTTACCCATTCCGACGATACTTATTTGTACAACATTCCTATTCAAATTTGTACCCTTACCTACTACTATTGCACTTTGTCGCTTTCGTCCGGATATTGCCATGCCCACTGTTCAAGTTCACGTTCCTCAGGATGGGTGTTCCTTCTGTCTCATTGGCGAAACATTTATGAACGACTCCAGTTTCTAGGTGCCACAAGCTGCTTCAAGTTGGTCAAGGAATCACACTCTACAAGAATTGACCGCACATGGTATGTAGTTCTCCCGCATTGGCGGAAACATCACTGGGTCTTCCATTACCGTCAATTCTCGTTAAGGTCCCTGCTTGCCGTGGCAGTTGCCCATGCATCTGTCCACACATCATCCGCGGACTTCAGTACACGCCCACAATGATCCTCGCCTTCCTGATCGCATCGCATATATCATGGCCATGAGCATAGCACCGACCGCCATTTTCGTTTTTCAATAGAAGGCTCGGAGGTGAATGCGACGTCACTTACTCGCACTCCAACTCGATTCTAACTTGACTGCATAGTCCCCGTCGACCTCTCCTGCGCATGCAGCGCACCCTGAGTCTGCTTTCTTGCAGGTGGAGTCAGTGGTCGTGCGTAAGTGCACCAATGAGCAATGCATCGATCTGTCGCCTGTGGTCTGGTCTGTTCCCAACCACAACTCAATTTGAAGAATGTTGTGGCGTGGTTGCAACATCCATTCCATTAATGCCTGCACTGGCACTGGCACTTTTCCGCTATCCATTCAGAGGCGCATATAAAAACAATCTTTTCAAGGTTCTCCGACCCGCAAGCTCAGCTCGGCCCCTTCAGCTCGGCCCCTCGAGCCATTCCTTACTCCTGCTCTGTATTCATACTAATAACGCTCTACGTCCTAAGCTCTCTTGCCCACATAAGTTCCTCTTTTTATACCCGAAACCCTCCTGGATTCATCACAGTGTAAGCTTATGGTGTCCTCCGTCCATCCTAGCGCCTCGTCTAGTAACTCTCGCATCGCCAGCCTTACCCTAGTTTCAGCATTTACCACACCCCTCCTTCAACTCTTTCATCAAAACCGTACGCCGATATGAAGCTCGACCAGCGTGGTGATATCGCGGTCGCTGAAATCGCTCTCTACATCCCGATCCTACTACTTTCCATCGTCCTCGTCCTACGGCATGGTGCGGCTCGTAGGGCCGGATGGACCTTCTTCGCCATGCTCTCGATAAGTGAGTCACACGTCCCTATTATTCTGTCATCTGCGGCGTCTTACTCGTGTGTCTATAGCCCGTATCGTCGGCGGTGTTACGCATGTACTTTCGGAACAAAACCCCAGCAACACAATATTACAAACCGTCTTCAGCATCATGGAGTCGGCAGGCCTGTCGACGCTGCTGATCGCTACCCTCGCCTTCCTGAGCACAGTGTACGTCCACCAGTTTCGTTCTTCGTTTCGCAAGTCGCGCTCCGCCAGCTAACACCACATTTCCCACCACCGGCAGTGGCCAGCCCACCCTCGAGAAGCACCCCGCCATGTGCCCCCGAACGTTCCGCATCCTGCAGCTCGTCGGGACCGCCGCAATCGTCCTCCTCATCATCGGCGCCGTGCTCGTTGACGGAGCACAAAGCTCTACTACCGAGCTCGGCATTGCTGCGATCTTGCGCCACGCCGGCGGCATCCTCTTCGCTGTCCTCTACGCGCTCATCGTCGCGCTCACCGCCTTCTGCTGGGTCCACCGCGCGCAGGTGCTCCCGTACCGCCGCAAGCTCCTCCTCGCGATCACGGCCTCGCTCCCCTTCCTCCTCATCCGCGTCCTCTTCACCCTTCTCGGCTCGTTCGCCCCGCTACCGTCCTCTTCCGATGCGGCGGAGGGAAACATGCTCCCCCCGATCTCTGGATCCACCTCCGCCTCTGACTCCCCGAATCCTCTGCAGCCCTTCTCCGCGACGTCGGGCAGCTGGGTCGTCTATCTCTTGATGAGCGTGCTGGCGGAGTACGTGGTGGTACTTATCTACATGTTCGCGGGCCTGCGCCTACCCCTCAAGGAGGACCTCGTGGACTTCCAGAAGGTGGGGAGGCACATGCACACCGTGACGGTGTCCCAGGAGAGCCTTCCACAGGATAGGTGCGATGCACGGCCTTACAACCCTGCGCACTACAAGGTGTAGGATTGCCGACACGTCAAGTGCACGGCGCGACCGCCCGTGCTGTCGACGAGGAGGCAGCTTGGAGCTTGTTCGTGGACTTCCGACCTGGGACGTTGTAGAATATCGAAACTTGTCGAATTGCTTTGCGGATCTCACCTTGGACTTGTTGCTGTTGTAATGCCCAGAGAATCACTCTTTTTGCACCGCGCTCGTTTCGACTTGTAATTTATACCTGCCAGATACCCCAGCAATACATTATTCCGTAATATTGATATTCCATACATACCGACCACGGATAAAAATTCGCGTGATTGCCAAAAACAAGTACACTATATTCCTTGACTATTCCTCCAGGACGCTCGGCGTCCCGCATAACCTTCAAACGTAGTCTATCCCCTCAGTCTCCAAGCTCCCAGAGACCTATCCGGAACGGTCTTCGTCCTCAACGTCAGCGGCCTTGCGCACCACTACCATGCACGCGGTCATGCGCGGACTTGATCGCGCGCCCCACAACGATCGCGGCCTCCCCAATAGCAGCGACCGCGGCGCTCCCGCCCCCACTGACCGTGCCAACGGCGACGAGCACGGTCGCGACGGCGGTGAGGACGTCCGGGTTATCGTTCGCCAGCGTGGCGAGCGCCTCTGTCGTCGCGAGCAGCCACAGCGGCACCTGCGCCGTCACCTTCGCGAGCATCGTCTGCGGCTCCGCCTGCGCGGGAGTGCGGCGCAAACCGGGGATGCCGGGGAATGCGGGGAGGGAGAAGAGCGAGGACGAACGCGGGGGCGCGGGGGGCTTGGGGGCTTTGGGCTCTTTCGGCTTCGTGGATTCGTCCTTCTCTGCGGGCTTCTCCGCCTCTTTCTCTTTCTCCTTGCGGAGAAGCGTGGATTTGCGTGAAGGAGGGGAAGGGCTGGGCTGGTTGGGCTTAGTGTCCGCGAGGGAGCTCTTGCGCGAGGGAGGAACGATCTTGCTCTCGGTCTTCTGCGCGGGGCCCGGGCTCGTGTTGGAGGGTGAGGAGTCGCCTTTGTTACCCGCGACGATGCGCCAAAGCCCAGTCGCCTTGCGCTCGACCTTCACCTCGCGCGTCTTCTGTTCGTCAATGTTCCCTAACCACCAGAATCCCCCAAGTCAGAGTCAGTATTCCCATCTCCCACACATCTCTCTCCGAAACCAGACGACGTAAAACCAATACTCACATCCCATATTCAGCACCGCGACCCTGAAGTTCTTCCATGTCCACACCCACTGCTCGCCATGCAGCGCGTGCATGACCTTCTCCACCTCCGCGACGCGCCCCCGCGGCTTCTTGCCCATGAAGTGCTTCGCGACGTCCGGCCAGTGCGCCTTGGGGACGCGGCGCGCGGTGCACCCCTGCTCGACGAGATCGAGCCATGCCTCCGCGGTCGGGTCGTCCTTGCGTTTGGGCTTGCCCTTGAACTCTGGGGTAGGTGGTTGGCCCGGGGCGGATGTTGACCAGGATGTGAGCGCCGCGGCGAGGTCGAAGGGCTTTGGGCCCATGCCGAATGCTGAAAACATTTCCTTGTGGGTGACGGCGGCCGAGGGGATTAGGATGTCGAAAGGTGGTTGTGGAGAAAGGGGAGTAATGATAAGCGGTAGGTAGGGTAAAGGGAGGTGGTTGAAGCGAAGGAAATCGTTACTACAAGTTGGTGGTTAGAGTATAAGGTGAAGGTCGTGAGTCGGTGTTCGTCTGGGGAAGGGAAGAGTCTAAAGTGGTAGAGTAAGAAAAGTTATCCAGTTCTCTTTGTTCGATAAATCGAGACCCGGCTACATACAGTCGGACCGTTGGTGCGGCGACCGCGGTCGTCGCGAGGAAGACGCGTGTTTGCTAGCCGACGCGTATAGTCTCTTTGTCACGTGGGCGCTCTTCCCTATCCCACTGGGTCCGTCCACCTCGACTCCGGCATCGTTCTCTGTATCTCGTGAACTTCGTAAGTGACACTCACTGCGTGTTGGGACCGCGTGAAAGAGGGGTGTCTAGCCGCCGTAGTCCGAGATGGGGCTATCCCGCCTAGGCGCGCCCAATCTTATCTCTGTCCACGTTCGTCTACGCGTCCTGAGCCGACGTAGACACACCTGTGTCTATGCGCCCTACCCGCACCTTATGCCTAGAAAGGGGCTCAACCCAGCGTAGACATGCAAAGAAGTTCATCGGACACCGGCCGCCTGTAAAAGGACCTGAGAGGGAAGCGGGATCCGCCTCCCGACCTCCCGAAGGTTTGCCCTCAGCGGAAAGTGGCAGGAAGGTGCAATCAGCTTGATGAAGCCCTGAGACCACAAATTTGTGGCCGGATTGGACGTGCTCGGAGTTTCACTGAGGTATAATGCTGTTCTGGGTTATCCTGCACTCCGTGGTGAACCCTGGCTGTGTTTAACCAAGACTTGGAACCTCTCTGGGCTCACACATGGATGAATAAGTTGGCGGGGCCTCGGGCGCGAATGTGTGAGTATGCAGTGTAGGCAGGCCTACGCGAACGTAGACGGAGGCGGCGGCTATCTCGCATAGATATACCGTGTGATTACCATTGTTTATAGTACGGGTTTTAAGGTACTCCATGGTGTGTCTATGTGACCTAGGCGCCTTCGTCTACGTGCGTCTATCCACGTCTATGGTACGGGTTCTAACCTAGGCAGACCCCCCTTCACGAGGCGCCAACACGCAGTGACTCGATTTGCCTGGCCACTTTAGTGGTAGGGTCTGTATTTCAGTAATGACAGTCCATGTTAGCGGTGCCATCAAAACGTGGCGTGTTCCTTATTTAGTAATTCAGTGATGCGGGACCCCTAACACCCCTACGCCTTAGGCGTCTGCTTGCGATGCTGAGCGCACGCACACGCGGTCTGTTCGGTTTAGCGCTCGAGGCACGTGCAGAGGGCCGCGCGGCCCACTGCACGAAGGCCATCGTCGAACCTTCAGCTTCAATCCCACACTCACTCCTCGACCGCAATCCCATACCGTTCTCGATTCGCAAATCGCCTAACTGTTTCAAACTCGGCGTACCGACTGCAGTGGTACAACGCAGTGAACACCTTCCGTCCACCGAGTATAAAGGTAAAGGTAAGAACTGGTTCTATCCTCAGGTCTGGTCGTCGTGCCAAGTGCGAGGATTCCGCCGCATGGCAGTCGGGTAGCGAGGAGGTAGGACTAAACGTAAGATGTGTCCCTTTGCAGTGGTCCTGGTTTCCGCAGATGATCCTAGTCAATGCAAGTCCGTGCAGTACAGTGTCTGCGTCGACGCGCAGAGGTCCGGGATGTGGGTCGAAGTATCGCACGTCGCGCGGTATATCGCACACCGATCGCCGTTGCGTTGGTGCTTGTCGAAACTTGACCGTTTTTGTTCTCCACGTTTGAGAGGTGGACACGTCCATTAGCAACGTCGGTGGCGCAACAGCATGTACTTTCTCGCCTTGCGTCTGGCGTCAGGGAAGGTAGAGACAACCTCGAACCGTTTCCCTGATGACAACCCTACCCCCTTATGTCCACCGCAGATGTCAAAGCGGACCACCGAATATATGCCCCTCAACAGAGACAATTTCGCCGAATGGGCACCAGACAGACCGTGGCTAGCTACCGAAGCGGATATGGGTTCCACCGAACGCCGTTTCGAAGGAGCCAGTAAGTCTCCGTCTGTTGGTTATATGATATGACTCAATTGTGTTGTGCAGTCGGACGTGGCGATGCTCGCAAAACGGTGGAAATTGGCCAGTTGTAAGTATAAAACACCTGCTTCTCGCGAAAACACCGCTAAGTTATTTACAGCATCTACGTTGTTCCCGAAGGGATGACTCCTAGGGAGTGCATCGAACGGGAAGAGAACGGTGAGGAAGTCTATGACCTGCGCGAGGTACTAAAGGTCGGTTGGGACAATGGTGAACAGAAGGTACGTAAGACATTCTCAAGGTCTGCCCACTCACGATGTCGGTAACACGAACTGTTTCAGTTCTTGTTCGCCTGTCGTGGTTACCTCCGAGCCGATAGTACGGAATATGCAGGGCGATTCGACGACGACGACGCGACGAAGAGCTTGAAGAAATGCGCGGGCGGAGACCTCGAGTTCATCCGAACGATCACAACCGACTACATCTGGGAGACACGGATCGCACGTCTTGTCAACGCCGCGGCACTGGACCCCAGCTCACGAGACTTCAAAACACTCGACGTGCGCCAGCCATTCTTCCGCACTGATCTCGAACTGAATCGCGAATGGTCCGGAGACCGATGGCGTAATTGGCGAGCGACGAAGGTAGGCGCTGCATCCCATGCTGACAAACTACACTATCTTAGCACGTACCTTAGCATCCCCACTCATGTTGCACACACAAATGCACGCTTGGTCGCGTTTACGTCCCGCACCATGACGAGATGCGGTGGTGCGGACTCTGCGGGGCCTGGGTCCACGTTGCCTGCCAAAAGCTCAAAGTGGGCGGCGGTCAGGCTTTCAACTTAGAACACGCCCGGCGCTGGACGAGGACCCAGAATGAATGTAGGTGGTTCTATGTATCCGCTATCCGCGTCGCTCGCAACCCAGGGCGTCCCAACCTCCGTCACACGACAATCGTTGAGACCGAGTCTTCGAGCGCATCCCACCCAGCTATCCCGTACACGATCGAGAAAACACTGCTACACCTCAAAGAGGCGAGACTGGAGTTTCTTCATAAGCACGAGCAGTTCCCCGACTTCAAGACATATGTCCGTAACTATCTTACCGCCTCCAACCTCGAACCGCCCAACGAGCTGCTTGTGAAGGAGATCACGGATGTCATAGATCAGGCGCCAGAACAGCTGTGGTACGAATGCACTGCATGCGGGCGGCGTGTCTAGAGGACTTTGTTTTCGCGTACGTAGCCCGGTGTATGCATGCGCACTCGATCCATTTCTCGTGGTCAGTCGTTGAGATTTTTGGCTCTGAATGAGTGTTTGTTTCCCTTGCGGAGGTAGTTGGTTTGTTTAGGCAGGAGTTTTTGGTTGGTCGAGAGGCGGTCTCGGTGCTTAGAGGGTTCGTGATGCCAGGCCGCTCTTGTCGCTGCGCGTAAATCTTGTATCTGTGTCTGTTCCTGTAGACTAGGCGTGCGTGTGCTAAATACAGTGACTGCGGATTTGGAACGGGTGGATGTGGAAATTGTTACATGCGTGGACACTGTGTCTTGTTGCACGGCGATGAAGATGTGTGTTCAGGAACTGTAGTGCTATCGGTATCTGATATTTAAGGTTGCAGCCGAACAAGGAGAAGGGTTGCATATCGAAGACAATGTCTTATATAGAGGAGGATAGGAGATAGCTCATATTGACAAACACCTCGGCCTTCCAAAGCTACGGTAGTACGGGGAGGTTCGTAGCGTGCGGTCTGATACACAATCCCGCAGTTCTCCAAACGGGTCCTTTTTGAAAAGAACAGGAATAGAGACCACCCCCTGCTCGAGGACGTCGTCCAGGTACTCGCAGCCATCGTCGCAGTCAAACGATGTCATTAGACGCCAAATGACCATCGGTCCGAAGGGCGGGAGGTTATCCTTCACGCAACGAGCCTCGTAATGCGCGAGAGGATCGAAGAACCCGACGAGGGAGCCTCTATCTCCGAAAAATCGACCCTGCTTTGGACAGAGGAACCGGTGGCGCCAGCATTCCTCGGCGCTCACAAGCGTGTCGCCGTCCATGTTTCGCCTGTACTCCGGCCAGGCGGTGGGGGATATGGCGAGGGAAAACTCGTGGGCTAATAGCCGGTCAAGTGACTGAGAATCTTGGGGGGTGAAGTGGGGTATCTCCTCGTCTGAGAGGAGGGCGCGCCGAGCGAAGGTAAGTTCCGGATGACTGCACCCGAAACTGTACTCCGTGACGAAGTTGGAGAAGGCGGTACAGGTTGCACGGGCGATTGGGGCAGATGGGGAACAGGTGTACGACTGGTGGACGTAAATCGTTTTCCCGTTCGTCAATCGGATCGCAAGCGTTTGGGCGACGAGCCGCCGCAGGGCGCGGAAAAGAGAACTGTTGAGGATGACATGACTATCGATTAGGGCGGTGATAGAAGGATTGTCGACAATGGTCTCGCATAGGCGTTCGTATTGGTAGTTGCTTGCGAAGATTTCGAGGAACAGGGGCGTGTACGGTTCGAGGCGGAGAATGAAAGACAGTGCAAGTTCGCCGCCGAAAACCGCGCCGTACTTGGTGACGGCGTCGATGAGGGCGAGAGGCTGGGGGACGAAGGCCCCGAGGCGCGACGTCAGAGAGCGTCGTAGAGAGGACGTCGCGTATTGGTAGTTGGTGCGGCATGTCGCGCGCCACTGGCACACCGAACGGATGTCCATAGCGTCGGCAAACAATCCTCCTATTTCAGCGTGAACACTGACGAACCAGCGAGGTTAGTAGCAGTATATATGTGGAATATCGCACTCACCGGTGAACCGGAGGTATGGTCGACG
Organism: Ganoderma sinense ZZ0214-1; assembly: GCA_002760635.1. Lineage (NCBI taxonomy): Eukaryota > Fungi > Basidiomycota > Agaricomycetes > Polyporales > Polyporaceae > Ganoderma > Ganoderma sinense. Next base: position 2,137,559 of record AYKW01000045.1, read on the forward strand.
GTGCAGAGTGTGGATGCATGCGTGTGACTAGGAGCGAGGGGGGAGAACTACGTAGCCTGTTTGCTGGTCGTCTTCGACTGGACGTAGGGGTCGTGGATGTTGGATATATGCGAGGACGTGTGTGACTGCGTATCCCCTGGGGGCCGTGTGGGTGAATAGGGCGGGCGGTGAGTCTGTCAGGGATCGCAGGAGGTGCCTTGGAGACGATGTTTCTCAGTTTCCGTCGTCTGGCTGCCGTAAGATCTCCGATATAGACGAGAACCTTGCCTTGTTTCGCGCGTCTACAGTGACGGGACCGGAGCGGGCTATGAGATGAGGGGTGGAGGATTTAGTTATGTCGCAGGCTTTCAGCACGCGGGCCGCGACCGGGGAATGGATACGGGATTGTCTCTATGGCTTAAGCGGGGCTCGCTTAGAGTAGATTGGCCCCGATTAGGATCCGCAGGTCACCTGTACGGGTGAAGTGAATTCTGTACTGAACGTTCAGTGATTCCTATGGTAACAGAAAGATCGACGTGCGTACTGTACGATGCGACAGTCTGAGTATGGGCGACGTTGATCGATGGACAGGGACATGGGAGGTCGGCGCGGTGGGAAGGTTTTTCGGATGCGGCATTCCCGGGAGGCGTCTCAACGGGCGCTTCGGGGCCCGGGCCGCCGGCGGTGGTGCTCCTTGTTAGGCTTTGTCGCGTGGGGCTTGCAGCGTTTGGTGCCGCAGTCTGTAGGTTTCCTCTGTGCGAGCCGGAGGGAGGTACGGTCCGTCTCCTTAGTTCTGGTCCGGGGTATACCGGTGAACACATACTTCGCAGGTGTCCGGGCGAGGCTAACGTGTCGCTAGCTACAGGTCGTTTGGCAACCTTGCTTTCTGCAGACTTGGAAGGTGTGGTGTCAAGCACTCTAGTTCTTCTAGTCCCCGGTCAGGGCGGGGGATCTTGTCGCCCAGAACCGCAGGTACAAGTTACATGGTGCGTTTCCTCGCGATATGGGTTTCTTTTTGTGGATGTGGTAGGCTGAGGCCTTCTCTCATGTGTTCGGGCGTACCCCTGGTGCCGTGGTCGAAGGATACGTCTTGCGTACGTCCCCTCCCTTCGTTTGTTTGTACCGGGACACTGGAGGGCGTGGGCCGTTATGTTGTTAGGGGAATTGTATCCAGTCGCAACATTGCTACCACGGGGTGTTTTTGCTTCCGCTGCCACTCACTGATGTGACTACGAGCGTAGATGCGAGGCAACGCAGTACCTAAGAGAAGTTGTACGGTGCGGTTCTCTCGTCATATGTGCAGGATGTGCGGACTGCGCCCATCGCGCTTTGTCCTTTTTCGCCGGCCAAGTGGCATTGGCCTGCCTTATTCAGGAGCCATCCTTTCGTGGGTGAACTGCGGCGTGCGGAGCCCAGACCCAGTCTGCGTTCACTAAAACGCTACCCGTCACCACTCATCCCGCAAGAACAGACCAAGTAAGTCCCCCGTCATTTCCTCCAACCATCCAGACGCACACTACAGGCTGTTGACGAACGATTGATACCAGCGGATCTGTCAACCCAACTGCCACACTGCCAAGTTTTAAACATTAGAGCGTCGACCTGGCCAATGTGCTTGGGAGTCGAGACGTTGCCACCTTTGCTTAGGTTCGCAGTTTTCATCGCGCCCCAAGCCAAGTGACTGACATCGGTTGTTCTGTAGGGTTCATCCAGAGGTCGCGGGCAAGTTCGCAGACAACATGGACATTGTATCTGTAGCCAATTGGCGTGTTACGTGTCGAATCAACTACGCCCACGGAACCTCGTCTCTGCGGCGCACGTTAACAGATCGCCTCCGCGCCTTCGTCCCCTTCCCTCACCAATTCGTCGACGTTGTCACATCCTACGGCGGTATCTTCGGAGGGGAGCTAGCATTGTCGTTCATCCTACGCCAGGACCCATTCCGCCCCTCCTTTGTCGACATATACTCAAGTAAGTTTAACTACGACAAATTGTGCGATGCCATCCTCGACGACCCGAATATCTGCCCACATATCGAAACCTACTCCTTCTTCACCAATACACTTTTCCACGCCCTCCGCCGCCTGGTCGCATCGTCTCTCGTCATTCATCTCACAAACGGCATGTCGATCCTCGTCCATCAGTCTTACACATCCTCCCCGTCCGCGCCAATCTCGCGTGCGCCGTGTACGGCCCTTTCCAATTTCGTATCTGGACACAGTTTCGGTTGTAGCCACCCTGGCCTGACGCTGGCGCGTCGCGGGCTTCTAGCCGATAACGACCTCCCATTTTTCACGCCCTACGACTCCGCGACGTTCGACCGACTGCTCTCCTACGAGTTCTCTGTTGCCGTGTCTCCATCGGCGTGGCCGGAATATCAACGGATGTTCGAAGACGGGTCGCTCTGGAGCCCTGAGCTGTGTTGGCGCGAGAAGTTCTTGTGTCCAAACCAGGGTCGCTTCTTTGGTGACAAGGGGTCGTTGGTGGGTTATTTTGACCCACTTGGGGGTGACGAGGGCCGCTGTATCAAGGATAACATCGCTCCTTTCGGGCCTATGATAATATGGCGGATGATGACGACATTCGAATGTGTCGATGGTTGCGAGTATCTGGACGACGTCCTCGACCAGGGAGTGATGTCTATTCCTGTGCTATTCAGAAAGGATCCGTGTGGAGAATTACGCAACAGCATTTTGGATCGTAGGACGGGCACTGCATCTCTTTACAGATATACCAGCACAGCATGTCTAGACAGATACAGCAGGGGAGGTCGTTCATTCATTATGTAGTTGTAGGCCCATTAGTACCCATACTTGTGATTGCCTTGTAGTCTGTGTACGTTGTTTAGCCTGTTGTGAGGCAGAGTTTAACGTGTTAATGTATACTTTGCTCTGATGCTTTTCGTTCTGCAGTAATACCCGTTAGTAAATGTTTCTTGGCGGGTAGCAATCGGGCGGCAGCCCTAACCCCACGCCGCGCGACTCCGAGTGTTCGTCCCGTACTCAAGTTGGTACTAGTTGGTGCGGCACGTCGAGTGCCGTCTGAATATCCACGGTACCGGCAAACAATCCTCGTATGTTAGCATGAACGTTGATGAACCCCCGAGCATGTTCGCAGCAGTATACTTATACGTGGACTGGCGCGCTTATGGGAGAACTGGCGCACGACGTGGGTTGCACGTAGGGTCGTACATGTTGGATATACGTGGGGACGTGCGAGACTACGTATGTTATCGGGAGCCTGGAATGCGACATTCCCGGAAGGGAGCGGGTGCGTCAACGGCCGTCGACGGCCCGCGTCCGCCGCTGGTGGCGATGCTTGTCGTCTTGGGGTTGCTGCGTTTCGTGCAATTTGCAGGTTTCCTCTGTGCGAGCCGGAGGGAGGTGCAGTCCGTGTCGTCGTGTACCGCCGGACACTTACTTTGCAGGAGCATGGGTGTGGCTAACATGTCGTTGGCTATACACTGTTCCGCAACCTTGCCTTCTGGGACAAGTAACGGGTCGCCGACGAATCAACCTGGTGGGTGTTGGCGGGTACCTCTCGGGTAACTAGGATTATTGATGTACGTGCTGTTTTTCTTATTCTGGTCTGTCGTGTGAAGTTGAATACACTGACTGGAAATTTTGGCATGTTTCGTCGTCAAGGAGTCGAAGTCTTTCCAGTTCTCCACGTAGTTCCTGTGAAAGCCGCTGTTCGATTTTCGCAGGATTGAACGGCCTCAGTATACGTAACCCGGTGAGTGCACGTACTCTTGAAAGCATCACATACGCACCTTGCAGGGTACCAGCACTCGCAAGGTCTACTATAGCGGCGTCGAGCGACCGCCCCTGCGATTTGTAGTCTGTATACGCGTAGGCTGGGAGTAGGGGGAGTTGGAGCCGCGATACACTAATTTTGCAACGTACGCCTCTTGTCTTTGGCATCCAATGGAAGGTTGTCCATTCGGGGAAGATAGGAACAACGTCGTTGGTCGCATTCGCACACACGTTGCCTGCTCCTTGGATGTGCACGTATGCAACGACAGGATATCTCTTTCCATCCTCCTCTTCGTATACGATGTCCCTCACAGTCCCTTCAGTCCCGTTTACGACCCGATTGGTGAATGCCAGATTCTCCTGCACCATAACTCTCATACCTGGGAAGAGGGGTAGTTTTCCTAGGCTATCGTGTGTTGTGGTTGAGGAGAGTGACCATAGACGAGGGCGGTCTTCGTATCTCGCTGGTTGTGCAGAGATCTTGTCCCTTGCATGGTATAGATTGACAGTAGCGTTTGTGCTACGGGCGTGGTGGCCTAGGATGCGGAGATTTAGGAGGTCCCGTAACCTCTTCCGTCCTACTATGACGGGAACGTGTGAGAACTTATCGACGTTCGCTGTGTCTTGGTCGACCCGATCAGCGTAGCGGGTCCGTAGTATATCGAAATCTGATACAGTGCTCCCGTGTTTCGTGTTCGCTTTACCTTCGCGGATTCTGCTGAGAAGATTGGCATAGAGTGGGTCACCGGATTGACGCTGATTGACTTTCAGGAGGACGACCTTGTTGACAAGGCGCCAGAGGTATGCACCCATCAGTGCGTTGATGCTCTTGGTCTGACCACAGTTCTGCAGGCCTGGGTTGCTCACGAGGTTGTGACTGTATAGGGGGGGGTCTCGCACTGGGCGAAGTTGCCCGAAGTCACCGGTGAATATGATGTTGACACCCCCGAAAGGTACGTCGCTCGATGTATCATCGGCGCCCTTTGCTCGCTGGAGCCGGGAGTTTATCTGACTCAGAAAAGTAGCACCTATCATCGAAACCTCGTCCAGAATCAGGTAGTCCACGCCTTCCCACAAGGCACAGAGCTCTTGCAAATCGCGGCCGCGTTTGTCCGGGAGGAAGGTGAGTGAGTGAATTGTGTGCCCGCCAATCAGGATAGCGGCAGCCCCAGTTGGTGCGGCGACGAGGATGGTCTTGCTCTTGCCGAGGATGTGGAATAATCGAAGGATTGAGTTGACAACGTGAGATTTCCCGGTTCCCCCCACACCTCCAATGTACATCAGGAGTTGCGGTCCTCCTCGGATGGCATGGCGGGCAACTATTTCGAAAGCTCGGAGTTGTTCGGGGTTAGACCGGAGGTTCTTTTCTATGACAACCTGTGAGATTACGTCCTCCGGATCATAAGCCACACCACCGGAAGTTTGGCGCTGCTGTGTGGAGGTCCCACCTGAAAGCCGAATAGTATCCAGAATGGGCCCCTGGTCTCTACGTATGCGGATGTTCCTGTCGCCGTCCTGGACACGATCGTGGTCGCTGTCCTCAGGGCGGCGTTTCCGCTTCAGGTGCCGCATTGTCGCGCGGTCAGTCTCAATCTCAATCTTCTTCTCTTCGGTGAAGGGTACTGAAGACCCGTAATGTTCAGATTGTTGGGCTAATAATCCCCTTCCCGAGAAATGTGTGTCAACGGCGTGCCTGAACCGGGTCCCGATCTCGGTATCTAACTCGCGAATGAGGGTACTTTGGCTGGTGCTCTCTTCTGCGCTGGCATGTAGTGGGTCGACGTCCATGTCCATGTCGTACTGACGCGGAATATTCGCGTAGGCATCTGTGGGGTCTACTATAAGAGAGTCGTCGTCATTGACGGTCGGGGCAGGTCGCTGCTTCGTCTTCAGTGCGAGGTTTGCCTTGTCGCGGGCCTCTTTACATTCGCTGAGGACGTTCATGTTGTGGATTACACGCTTGTGTTCGCGTGAGATGGTATGTGCGCGATTCTCGTAAGCACCATACCATGTCTCCTCTTCGTCTTTCAGGTCCCGGGGGTGCCTCCACGGAATGAACAGTGTCAAGATAGCACGAGCCCATCGCTCTCGTTCTTCCAGTCCTCGGTCAGGGCGGGGGATTTTGTCGCCCAGGACCACAGGTACAAGTGACACGGTGCGTTTCCTAACTATATGGGTTTCATGTTGTGGATGTGATGGGCTGAAGGTTCCTCTCGGCTCTTCAGGCCTGCCCCTGGTGCCGTGGTCCCTGGATTCATCTTGCCTACGAGATGTACGTCGGCTTTCACCGGCCTTGGTCACCTTTTCAGTCATGCCGGTGTACTCGTACAAGCACATACCTTCAAATGGTTCGTCTACAGGCCGGTATAAGTAATCTTGTTGTTGATTCACCGCAGATATAGACCCAGCGCCGAGCACGAGAGTTACGGAGTCGTCGTCTCTGTTTAGGGACTCCACGGTGTCTGAAACGGCAGCCACGGTGAAGGGTCCACCCCCGCCTTCGTGCTCTGGTAGCAAACGCTGTTGGCTGTCATATAGCCTGTGATCGCTTTCTTCGCCCACAGGGGTTATCCCATCTATGCTCCAGTGACGCAGCACAAGCCTTTCGAAACTGCCATAGTGGAGGACCCTAAATTTGTCACTTTTGTACGAGTCGCCTCCCCCGACGAGATAGCTCATAACCTGCTGGTGCGGGATCTCCTGCCGCGCCATCATGCTGTTTACGACGACTGTGAGTGCTCCGGCATGCCTAGTATGTTGCCAATTAGGCTCATCTTGGTATTTCTCTCGTGTTCTGTTTATGGCGTAAAGAAGGGCCGCAAGACCTGCGTGTGCGGGGAGGGAGGCCTTCGTTATGTAGTCAGTTACATAGTAGATGAGGGCCTTTGCACGCTCCCCTGACCCAATGTGCTTAATCTCCATGTTTGCTCGGATTAGGAATATGATGACATCGTTATAGCTTGCTATTCGGGGGTGGAGTCTGCGCAGTTGGATTGCCCCGCTCTCTTCTTCCATGAAGGTCTCCTGTCGAGTCGTCCCGTCGATCCGCATTCTGCACGTTTCGTCCGTGCGCGGTTCTTTTGGAGATAAATACTTCCAACATGTCTCAGTGTGTTGGTGCCAGTTTGTGTTCGTAACTAAGTCGTTAACATCAGAGGCGAATTGCATCGGGAACTGTGCCTCTGGGACTTGAGCTATTAGCGGTCCAACCTGTGTTCCTGGGTCAACGTAGCCTGCGAGGTCGTATAGCCAGGGTCGTTGCGACGCGCCTTTTGATTCCGTTACGATGTCACGAGTCCCAAGTAATTCGCATTTGATTAGACTTTCCAACCACGCGAACATAGCTGCTTGGTACTCGCCTGATTCTCGCATCATGTCTCGCATCTCTTGGGGCGAGGGGTGATCCTGGAGCCATATCAACATGTGACAGTGGAGTGTTCCCCTGCCTTGGGTTTCCACAGTCCCGTAGTATCCAGTACACTTTCCCAGTAGCCCTCGCTCGTTTCGACCGTAACGCAAAATGATGGATATAAATTTCGAGATCATTTCATGGAAAAACTTCGCGCACGCTGCTGGGTGTTCGGCAACTACCAGCATTCGGTCCCACTCGTCCATTTCCTGTCCCTCCTCTAAGTGCTCAAGGCGGATGTTGTCGCCTGCGAAGAGACGTACAAGAGGATGGTTGATATCGGACGGATTCAGCGTGATAAAGAAAGCAGGAGTTCCGCGCTTGTTCACGAGCGCCCTTATTTCATTCCGCATCTTCAACTTGTAGCCTGCAGTCCCGGGGACATCATGGAGTAAGGTGCCTACACTGTTTACAAGAGAAAGGACCCGCCTGTGCTCCGGGTTGTCTGTCTCGTACCGGGGGTTCGCTTTGAGGTTTTGAATAAGCTGCTTAAGTTGAATTAGGTCTACGCTCAGAAGTTCATGAACGATTCTTGATTGCTCAGACAATTTAACCCTAAAGCGTACGGATTCGCACAGGGCCTTCTTCTGGAGGATGTTGTAATAAACAAATGCAAAGTCTGGATCGCGCTCGAACCGACAATCGTCCAGTTCGAGGAGGTATTTTAGCTGCTCCTCCATCGATATGGGGACAGAACGTCCGGGTTCGTGAAAACCACCTATTCCCCACGGGTCGAGATGCGGGAAGAGCCACGTCAAGAGACTGGGGTTTTCGAAGTCGGGTAAAAACGTCTCACCCCCGAGCGATCGTATCACGCGGCCCTTCGCTAGACAGTGCGAGAGCGCGGTCAGTTTCATTGCGTGGTAGGAATGTGGCGACTCGTCACCCATGGTATAACCCACGTTTTCCATGAGCAAGTCCTTGTGGCTGGGGTAGTTATCCATCTCTCGAGGCTCGCGGTCTGTATAACCAGACATGGACGATTGGGTTGCAACGCTCTCCTCAATGAAACCGATGTCAAGTGCACAGGGGACACCTTCGTCTTGGCCTTCTGTACCGGGACCGAATAACCCGTCGAGGTTTCGTTGGCTAAAACCGTGAAATTCTGTGTCGCATGCGTAGTGCGGATTGTCCTGTACAATAAATTGGATCATTCGCAGCATCCTGGACTTCCTGACGAGGATGGGCCCCAACTTACTGATATTGTCTTTGGTCGGTTTTGCCTTTGCGACGTAGACTGCGCACACAGTGTCACGGATCATCTCTGGTGGTGGAGGTAAGACTGTGTTGAGAACCGTTGAGTTCTGTGGCATAACTAGGACATTTCCTTTCACATACAACTGGCTTCGTGATTTTTCGTCACGACGGCGGCCTCGCTCCGCGTCGTTGCCATTGTTGCGAGGCTTGCGAGGTCTCATTTCCGAAAACCGGTACGAGATCCTGCTGTTTCGCGCTCGGGCAAGGAGGAGACGCTCTGTGTATGTAGAAGCGGCAAACGCACCTTCAGCATCGGCGGGTAACTCCTCGTGGGCGTAGTATAGCCAGTTTGCGAGGGAGAGTCGCGGCATCCGGTTTTTGGTGACTAGTTCGCGATAGCAGGCTTCGCACATGAGGACGTTGTTGACGCGTTCACGGTCCACGAGACCCTTGGGGTTCAGTAGAGCTCGTTCGTATGCAGCAAAGTTATATGTCGTTGGGAGGACCTTGAGCGGAAGGCCGTCATTTCTGAGGAGAGAGAGGTCAAATTCGGAAGGCGAAACCGACACAACGTTGCGAGAGAGCACCCGCCGCCCACACGGCCCACACACGGACATTTGGAACTGGTCGGTGGAAAAGGCGTCCTGCCATTCGCGGATTATGGTACGGCGGAGACCTTCGCTGGCGATGTGGGTATAAGGATGTGAAGTAGGTTGCGTCGTACGGCCGTAGGACGCCCTTGCTCGTTCGACCTGCAACGCCTGCCGGGGTCTTCGTAGTGGACGAAACACGACAACGACGGTTGGGCAGTGGCGCCCGCATGAATGGTCGTGCAGCTTGCCGAGCAGAGCCAACGTAGATTCGCGCATTCGAAGTTGAAGCTCGTGTGCGAGCGCCAGCTCGCGAAGGTCATTTGTATGCCACATCTGGAACATCGTCAGCATCCTAGCGAGTGTCGTGTTTATCACCACATCTCCTACTTCCAGCGGCTCTCCAGTCCATTCGAACGTATCTGTGATAGTAAGTGTACTCGCTACGACGTAGCCAAAATCTAACTCATCCCTGGTGACGGTGTACTGGTGGAAGACGACGCCGTTGCTCGCGACCTCACTGACACGACCTATACCAGACGGCGTTAAGTACTCGGGCCAACATACGTAACATGGAAGCGAGAAGACGTACCAACAATCACGTCTCCTGTAGCTGTAGGGGGAGCTACGAGGGACCGAGAGACGTCTATTTCGATCGCTAGAAAGATGCGAACTTGTAAGTTGTTGATGCGTGACATTTGCACCACATGCATGCGCGTACCTGACTCGACCTCGTGCTCGGCCGTGGTCTCTGCGGATGCTGTGCTTCTAGTAGCCGAAGCCGTGTCTAGAGCATTAGTTCCAGCTGGAGGCAGGAGTCAGGTGAGCCGTGCGGATGTTAAGATAGAGACCGGTAGGCGCACTCACCATTCCCAGCCGAGACCGTGCCAGACATCGCCTGCGTAGGCGACAACATTGGTGATACCGCTGCCATCTCGCGCGGGCTCTCGGGATTTCTGGCGAAGGGTTTGAGATGGTTGGTTGCTACCCGGGTAGGTGGGATGCTTGCGATGTCGGGTTTGAGGCCAGTGCGGCACTTATAAGACAGTTGGGCCGACGGGCCGCCATCCGCTCCGCTTATATAATCCCGCGGTTGTCGATACCGATACGACCGGGTTCGTTGTGTACACAGTACTCCGTCCTCCGTCGACACGGGTGGGGCGTGGTGAACTAGGTATGTCGTCGTGGAAGCAGTGGGTGGACATTAACATTACCGTAGGAGCATACCGGGTCGAAGTCGTACCCCGTGAACAGCGAGTATCACGTTCTACGGTGTTCTCGTATGCCTGTGTGTGCTCTTGATATGTATACAGTGGTCCGCATTGCGTTTGTGCCCTCATGTCCTTCTCGGTTAGCGTGCATCATGTCGCCTGGCTCCTCGGTGTTGCGTTGTCCTTACATGTCGCCCCGCCACTGTTGCTGTTGTTCGTCGGGGACGCGGCGCGCATGCCGTGTGCCGCTCTTGTGGTCTTTCGAAATTACGTACTCCTGTATAGACTCACAGCTCGCGGCCCGCCTCGCTGATTCTCAGAGCGTATTTACGACATTGCGTTGTCTCCCCGAGTTGCCTGTGGTCGCCAGGTGTTCAGGTCCAGGCCACGAACGATTCCTGTAAGTGCTCCCGGCGTTGCAACATTCTCACCACGGTAGCAGCACGCCTGGCACCTAGGTCACGGCTCATCCCCCGAACTCATAGACGCTTCCTAGGTTTTTATTGCGCAGTTCGCCCGCTGTACAAAACGCCGTCGTGAGTTGCAATTTCTTCCATCGCCCCACCCCACATGTCTAGGACGCAGCGGCTTGTAGGTGTCCTGCAACAAATGTTGCGCACGGTCCATTCGAGGACCACGGTGAACCCTAGCTCTCTGCTTCCTAACGAAGAGGCCGGCACGATCCTTCGCCAACGTCGGTATGCCGAGTGGCTTTGCGACCACGATATCAAGTGCGTGTTCACCAGTCTCTTAGATCATAGACGAGTCCCGTTGACGCCGTGGGGCACAGTGCCTTCCGCGTTTACACGCACCCTGACCTGGTCGGCGCGCGTGTCCTGCCGCTTTCTGGCTTGGGCCCGCCTCTGACATGGGGTTACCGGAGCCGCGATCGTGATACCTTGTACCACGGTTCGCGACCGTTCGTGTTTTACATGCCTTCCTCGGTGACATATGTCTCCGTACGGGAGGATGTCGGCGGGCGCACTAGGCTCACGCTCGAACTGCTGCCTTTGGCGCTCCAGGATGTTATGGCCCTCGATTTACTAGCAGGATTTGCTAGGCCAGTTTCCGGTGAGCACACTACTAAGCCATCTTTTCGTATACAGCTCAACGGGCCTCGCAGCTGAATTTCCTAGGGCAATAGTGATAAACACCACTGTCGCTTCTCATGACACAGTGAGTCTTTCGCCGCTACTATAAGTCGAGGGTCTTGATGCGTTCGCCAGGCTTGTATGAGCGACCTTGCGTTTGGACCGCGCAACGTCGAGATTGCGTGGTCAGACGTATTTCTTGATGATTACCTTCTCGCAGAGCTCTCCGTGTCCCGCGTTCAGGACACCGCTGAGGCGTGGGCTCTGCAATTCGAGTTGTTACATGTTACCCGCCTCGCGACGATGCCTTGAACGCGCTGTACTTAGTGTGTAAGATTTGGGATGTCACAGAACGAGCTGTATGTACTCATTTGAACGATTTGTATTCACGTCGAAGATTATATCTGCAAGCGTGTATGATATGCGAAGTCGGGCACTGTTCATTCACGTATCGTCGGTCGGTTGCGACGCGGGCTTGTTTCCCTGGTTTCGAGTGCGCTGGCTTGTTTAGTCGGTACACACTGCACCGAAAATGGCTCTGAGGGCTTCCGTTCGTCACACACACATGTGTCCGGTGACCAAGTTGCCTTTTCGCCTTCTGCTGCGATAAGTAGTGCAAATCGGTAGAGTGTCGGCGACAACACACTCGACCATCACCCTGCGGGGGGCGGCGGCGGCGGCACCGGGAATTTAAATACAGTCGCGAGCTAGCACATTTACTATACAGCCTCAGGGCCAATCGGCACCGTGACATACCCACGAACCGTCAAGTGTGCCAGCGGCTGAGTCCGTTGCCGTCTGCGACTGAAAATGTACTAGCCTACCATTAGTTTTCTCGTTCAACTCATCCGCGGCACCACTCCGGTTCTGAGACCACGGCCTCCGTCACCTGGCAACGGTTACAGTGTAGAAATTCGTATGCCGACATGAATGAGACCCCTGGACTTGCCGAGACCAGGTAAACATCGGACGTCTATACAGACTCGCAGTTCATGCCTGCTAAAGTTTTGACTTCAGTGCTTTCCAGCGACGGGTCCATAACTTCCTACATCTACACAGAAAAGGAACGTCCCCTCTTAAGGTACCGGTATAAAGGCGAAGTACGTGTGCGGCCATCTGAGATACAGTCCCGTAATTCCCCGAACTCGTCCTTTCTGAATAGTACAGGGATAGACGCGACCCCGTGGTCGAGGGCCTCGTCAAGATAGTCGCAGCCGTCGTCACATTCGAACGTCGTCATCATGCGCCATATGACCATCGGCCCGAAGGGGGCAACGTTGTTCTTCATACAGCGCTCCTCGTCGGCTCCTAGAGGGTCAAAATACCCCACCATTGAACCTTTATCCCCGAAGAAACGCCCTTGGTTCGGACACACGAATCTGTCGCGCCGGCACTCCTCCGGGCTCCAGAGCAATCCATCCTCAAATATCCGTCGGTACTCGGGCCACGCAGATGGAGACACGGCGATGGAGAAGTTGCGAGCTAGCAACCGATCGAGCGCCTCAAAGTCGAAAGGCGAGAAGATCGCAAGCTCCTTGTCAGCGAGGAGGGCGCGGCGTGCGAAGGTGAGGGCAGGGTGACTGCACCCGAAGCTATACGGTGTGACGAAATTGGAGAGGGCTGTGCATGGTGCGCGCGATATCGGTGCTGAAGGGGAACTGGTGTAGGACTGATGGACAATGATCGAGCGGCCATTGGTGAGGTGGACAACGAGAGATGAAACGATGTGACGGTGTACGGAGCGGAAGAGCGTATTGTTGGAAAACGCGTAGTTTTCGATATGCGTCCGGATAGATGGGTTCTCGAGGATGGACTTGCACAATTTGGCGTGGGTAGAGTAGCTGGAATATATCTCTAGGGTCGGGGGACGGTACGGGTCGTCGCGAAGGATGAACGACAGGGCGATCTCACCCCCGAACACCCCCCCATGGGCTGTGACAATGTCCACAAGTTGGTGGACGGAAGGGACAAAGGCACGCAAGTGGTCCGTTAACGTGCGCTGTAGGGAGGACGTCCCTTGGGCGTAGTTGACACGACACGTGGAGCGCCAGCGGGATAGAGATAGGATATCCATGTTGTCCGCGAAGAGACCCCCGATCTCCGGGTGCACCCTGGAAGATAGGTCATGTAAGTTACTCGCCAACAAATACCAGGGAAACGCCCGACCGAAGCAGAGGTGGCGGCAATTCCTCTGAAGGATCCATCGCTCCGGTGGACACGGTGCTTGGTACGCCTGGGGCGATGCGCGAACGATTTCGACCGTGGTTAACGGGTGGTAGTATATGCGGGAACGGGGCGGGACGACTAGAAGATCGACTCTGTTTCTTCGCCTAGAGGGATAGGCGATGGGTGCGTGTTCGGGCATGCGACTGAGGCCTTTTATGTCGTATACCGCGTTGTAAGGGATGATGATGTAGCGCACGTGAATGTAGTGAGGATACATACGTTGGTACATTGCACTATCGTGTCTCCGTCGAACGTTTCGTAGCGTGGGCTTGGGGCATGGTCGCTAAATGGACCGACATGACATGGCGTTGTGACACGGTCGGCCAACGTTTTACGGGAGGAAGGTCTGTCAGTAGACGTTCGCACGGGGGTAATTACCATAAACAGGAACGCTTACGAATGGTACCGACATCGGCGAGTGTTCTCCGCTTGCGACGTTCTTTCTCGAGTCGGACACGCCACCGATGTACGACGACTTTCATACGGACGGGCGGGATGCACAGTGACGGCATTCTGCACACCCTCGGTACTGCGGACACAGTAACCGCGTTCTCCGCACCCTCGGTACTGCGGACACGGTAACCGCGTTCTGCGCACCGTCGGTACAGCCGTGACTGTCATGGCCTACGACAGCTCATGATGTTCAGGACCTCGGAAACCACGGTCGATACGGTTAGGCACGCGTACCTATTGAGTCTGCGGTGTTTCGGGCGATGCAAGGCAACAAGTTCGACTCGTCCGTCATCCAAGTACCAGGTCATCTGTTACACGCGAGCACCCCGCAGCCCACCGGTGTGTATCCCACGTTGATCCCGTCGGTGTGCAATCGGGTGCTTACGTACACACTTGCGTAAGCTTCATCTCAGCCCCCTGCGTGTCACTTGCGATCGACCTCCACTGGAACTCAATAGGTACACGCCTATAGTCCCCGCAAACCTTCCGCCCGTCGCCACCGACCCGACACTTCTGGGTCTCAGGCCTCGCGCCCACCCCCCCCGCGAGGCGCCCTGCGTTGCAAATTCGGTATGGTGGGGCAAATCGCAGCTGTAGGTTTAGCGGTCGTTTCGTCCACTTGGAGGGATTACAGCGTGCGCGTGTCGGTACGTGCAAAGTCTTCTGTCTTCCAACGTTCGCTTTTGGGCACAACTTGGCGCCGTCGCAACACTTAAATGAAGTTGGCACCTTGTGCCCTCCTGTTGTCGGCTTCCCTGTCCAGAGCGTCGCTGAGGTTTGTTTCAGAATATGTCCGCCGTCGACGCCGTCCTACATGAAGATTGCGACCGTTTTGTGTTATTTCCTATTCGTTATCCTAGGGTACGTCGTTTGATTGTACACCCTTAGTTGTTCGTACTGACCTGCCGCAGTTGTGGGAGCGTTACAAGATCGCGCAGAGGTCGTTCTGGACTACTGAAGAAATCGATCTTTCCGACGACCTCGCTGACTGGACTCAGGTTCTTACCGACGACGAGCGTCATCTTCTCTCTGCGATTCTTGCATTTTTCGCGTCGGCGGATGGGATTGTAGGAGAGAATTTGGTACAACAGTTCTATTCTGATGTTGCCGCCCCCGAAGCTCGCTGCTTCTACGGGTTCCAGCTTATGATGTGTGTACCGGTTTAGGCAACGCTGGGTACATAGGGACTAATTTCTGTGCAGGGAGAACGTCCACGCAGAGACGTACGCACGTCTCATCCAGGAGCTTGTTTTCGACGAGGATGAACTGCATCGCCTCTTCGACGCCGTTAACACTTTCCCCGCAGTCGGTGGCAAAGCGCTCTGGTGTCTCAAATGGTTCGATCGTGCCGCATATCCGTTCCCGGTCCGCCTAATCGCCTTCGCCGTCGTGGAAGGAGTGTTCTTCTCCTCCTCGTTCGCGGCAATATTCTGGATCAGGAGCCGTGGCCTCCTGCCCGGGCTGTGCCATTCGAACGAGATGATTATGCGAGACGAGGGACAACACGTCGAGTTCGCTTGCGAGCTCTACAGCATGCTTGGTGATAAGGTTGCGCCCGCCGTTGCCCACGCCATGGTTAGGGAGGCGGTGGTCCTTGAACAGGAATTCTTTCGTTGTGCGTGTTCTTACGTTCTATACGTTGCGCCCTTGCTAACCCACAGGTTCTAGCCGCTTTGCCGTCACCTCTACGGGGCCTGAACGCTCCCCTCATGCAGCAGTACATAGAGTACGTGGCTGACTTCCTTCTGCGGGAACTTGGGTTTCCTGCGTTGTACGGCAGTATAAATCCAGTGCGCGTTTTTGTTGCTGTCCTCAGCCGCGAAAACTGCTAACGATGTATGCTAGTTCCCCTTCATGTCGGGGTCGGTGATCCCAGGGCGGGCGAATTTCTTCGAGCGGCCCGTATCGGACTACCAGGGCGCACCGGGTCCTGCGGCATTTGTATCGCGGGCTGCCGGGTTCTAGGAGAGGGGGCGGGCATGGGGCATTCTCGTGGTCGTTATCGGCAGATAACCTCGGTCTGTATATGAGTAGTGCCCGTGCGCGCGATAAGACGTGTATTTGTATCTTGGTACTTGGTATGGCTTACCCCACCGGAATTGCTTCGTTCAGATGCAATCCTCGTTTCACAGGCAGGACGGGTTGATGCTCGCTCTGGGGCCACGTGTGCCATACATCAGGGAACACCGCTTACGCATGTGAATCGGAAAGCCTGGGAGTTCCTGCTCTGATAACCGTAGACGCGTCGGACGACACTTGCACCGTTTTCGCGTCTCTGTTCACACGACACATTTCCTCGAGGCTTCTGTACCGCCCGCAACAGGTGTTCCTCCGGATTGGGGTGTGCAGTGCACGTCGTACCGTGCAACATCCTCGTCGCCATGCGCTATCAAGGGTCGCACCTCGAGCGGCAGAGCCTGGGTCACTCGCTGCCGTCGTAGTGTCTCCCCCCCACTCGTGTATAAATGGAGGCATATGGGGTACATAGATGAACTCGCGTCCCCGCGTCGTTCTTGGACGCGATGTCCCCGCAACTAATATCTTCATACTATCGTCCGCTATCTAGCTCCCCCTCCCCTCCCCCTTACCCCGCCGACACCGCTTCGACATTCTTAGGTCGCACAGGGACGATAATGACATACTATGGCAGGGATATTACTGAGGATGCCGCGCGCGACGCTACGTATGCAGATAGCGACGGAGGTGGCTCGGCGTATGCAACTCGCGCAGACTCCGAAGAGGACAATGTGCCACCAAGTACACAACCGCGACCAGCGACATGGGACATCCCGCGTACGTTCAGAGCCAGTAGTCCCCCTCCACTCGGCGATATCCCCGAGTGTTCTATGGAACATTATATCTGTTTCGTTTACAGGGGAACGGCGGTAAGTCTGTTCACCACTGGAGCGAACCGGGCACTGACTTTGAGTAGTTTTGGTTCCGCATCAGCTTGGTCATGGAGGAACTCGGTTTGCCAGGGCGTGTCCATCCCCGAGTAACTGTCCACCGCGTGAATCGTCTCGTGGACAGCGACGATACGATTTTGTCTCCAGCAGGCGCTGTAATCGAGAGGCAGTTACAAGAAAGTCTAACGCGGGAGATCGGCGACGCGGTCCGACGGGCCTTTACGGGAGGATCGTAAGGGTTCGTCGGTTTTCGATTATTATATAGACGTCTTCACAGTTGTTTCCAGGTATTGATCGGCACGCAACCTGCAGTCGGTGGTAGTCAGTGGTGTTACAGAGGCTATGGATGCATGTACTTTTATGTCATACTGGTTGCGCAACAGTGTCTTGCAAGCCATTTGTGTGGGTGTGACCATCATGGATAGCGCGTGCAACATGCGATTCCCGGCGTCTTTATTGAGGTAGGAAGTGAAATTACACGCAGTTCTTCACGCATTGGACATGCAGGTGCTGCAGGCGCGGTCAGCATCGAAAGGGACCTCTACAGGAGAAGACCTCCGAAGTAAGACCGATGTGTGAGAAAGGGTGCACGGTTCGAACACTGCACAAACACAACGGACCTGCTACTTCTAGGACATATCGGTCAGTGGGAGTTAACATTCCTAAAATCAGAGCGAAACGTGATATTTGCACAACCAGTGCCGGGGTCCTACAGACTTTAAGGGTGGAGCATGAACACCCCTACGCGTCGCGAACGTGAAGCTCTCGACAAGTGGCTGCTGTGTAACGATACGCTGTCTGAACTGTGCGGCATACTCGGCCTTTTCGATGCCCACTCCGATCCGCACCGCCCGTCCGGACCCTCCGCCACCGGCCCGGGCCCCGGCGAGACCAGGATCTAGAACCTCTCTCAGCCCCAGTTCGATCGCGTTTACATCCTCCAGTGGCGCATGGGTCCGCGTCCCCGTTACTATGTCCAGTACATCCAACCCTTCGTTACTCCGCAGGTGAGACTTCTTTATTCTGGACTGCAAATAACCTCCCCCCGGGGTTTCGTCGCGTTGCATATCTCGTCGAGGATGCTCGGTTCGCATCCCAATCTCGCGCCCTCGCGAACTACCCACTATGTACGTTTGGTCCTTGCGAGATCGGACGATGTTATGCTAACTAGGCGCAATCTAGGACACTTGCGAAACTGTGTTTATGTGGCATATAAGTTTTCGGATACGTCGGGCTTCACGTTCGTGCGTCGGAGACACAGACTCCGGCGTGCAGTTAACCGTCGGGCTGTAGGTTTGTACGCGTGCTGCATTTAATATCTACGTCCTAACAACGTTGGGAGCAATCTAGTCATACCTGTAGACCGACATCTGGAGGGTTGCCTCCACTCACGACGGGGTTACCAAGTTCGCGGGCAGGTCAACGTCCTAGTTCCTCGACAACACACGTTTCGGTTCCCGTCGTGCTTACCCCGTCATCTCCTGATACTGACATCCTGTCCTTCCATTACCCAGTGCGGCTATATTTACACGCCTGTGGTCTAGGCACCTGTGTAACATGCACCCCGAGCTGCCCCGCTCAGACGGTGTTCAGCCACGCTGGAGCCCCTCAACGAGTCAACGGTTATATATGTTAATGATATTTTCCTAATGCCGCGTTATTGCAGTGCGACGCGTCCCAGGTCCAGGGTTGGCGGGCTTCCTTCTTCCACGGTATTTTTTCTCCGAAGTCGAGACCGGAAAACACTACCCCGGCGGCCGCCGACTCGGTCTTGTTGTTCAACGTGTTCCCGGCGCCTTACTCCCTCGTAGACGATGCCGTATTATATAGGAGCTGCCCCGGTGCCCCCGTCGTCGTGAACCGCAACTTGTCCTGCATCATGGACTCCTCCGTGCCGTTTGCTCCTCCTAGACCTCTTCGCCCTCCCATCCACCCGATTGAATGTCTTCGCATCATCGAAGCCCCTCGCTGTGCTTTTTGTGGGCGTCGTACAATTTACTACTGCGGCGGTTGCCCGGCAAGTCCGGCGTTCTGCAGTGCTGAGCATTTCATGAAGGTACGTTCGTCGTCGCCTCATATAAGCTGTCACCTTCTAATAAACATCCCTTGTCAGCACTGGCCTATTCACTCTCAGTCTTGCGACCGCGACGTCGCCGGTTTTCATTTGTCAGGTGCAGATCGAGCTGCGCCCGCGATGTATCCGTATCCAGGCCAAGTTACCCTTCATACCAGAAGCGCAGTAGACCCTCTCCCTGCTGTGTCCTTCGACCATATGCCCGCCGGGTCTCCCAGTGGGGAACCGTACGACTACATTGTGAAAGCCATGTATGCAAAGCATGACGGTGGTATGCCGCCTTCCCTTTGTTTTATGCATTATATCCTTGACCGCTAAAACTTGAACTTGAACTTTGGCTCTTTGCAGAGGACTGTCAGATCTTACCAGTCAATGTCTCGCCGGCGCCGGCTACGCAAGAACCCGCCATCCCCCTGGCCCACTGCTTTGAGTGCAAAACAGTGTCGAGATCGTTTATTATTTGGTATGATAAGTCGTTGAACTTTCTTGACTGCCCCTTGCATGTTTACTACTGTGGGGAGGAGTATGACGAGAGGTACAACCCTAACAGGGCGCTGATCCGCCTTACGCAGACTGTTGATGTACTATTACGACGCCCGTGGTATGGGTCACTTGTGGTTGTAAAGTTTGCGTCCCGTGCCTGCACCAGCTACGTTGACCTTACAATTCTTGACGCTATTCACATTAGAGACTACTTTGCATACTTTGCATGATAGATAGCCGTTCAATGTGCCTTGTAACCCTTGTATGGATACGTTCTTATGCTCTTCCCTGGTACTCCATACATCGCCACTTGACATGGCTAATTTCTGGCAGTGTTGTAGTAAATATCTTTGCACTCTAAAACTGGCAATGGCACTAGAGGTCAGTCCACAGATATAACATGAATATGGTTGATTTTATCTGATGAATGTTCTATACATCTCAAATTTTGGAGTCTCCAATACTGGCATACATGACCGGCGGCGGTTGCCTGCCAGTGCTATTACACTGGCTGCAGATCCCGGAATGTTTAAAGTACTGGAGTCTAATCTCATCAATCTGTGGTGTAATTTCTGTGCTATGAGCGGCCACCTTTAGCCTTTTACAGAGAGTCCATCATCTTTACACTTCTCTCCACAATATCAAATTTTGCATGTCGTAATCCATTGCTCTTTAAATGGGGCGTGCAACAAGTTTCACCCCGGCACAGCTAAGCTCCGACCTCGCCGGTGTCGGCAGCAGTTGAGGACTTTCCTATACAGCCATTAGTCAGATGCCGAACCCGTCGGCGAGCGTTCTAGAGATAGATAGTGACTTACGTCTTTGGGATAGTTCGCTAGAGGCTTCGGTGAAGTTTTAAGGTGTCGGCAGTCTTCTAACCGCGCTCTGCATATGGTGTCAGTCATGGCGCTTCCAGGAATGACTTAAGACAGGGTCGAACCTTTGGTACATGGAACACTGGTGACCTTCTCAGTCCCTTTCGGTGATGTACATGGCACACTGGTGACCCAGAGCATGACTCCTAGGGGCCTATCCGAGGCTGGGCGCATGACTTCTAAGCAAAGGCGTGAGGAAAGTGAAGGTGATGGCAGCTTCTTGATGGGCTTTCACTCATGCAGGTTGCCTTATATCCTACCGGAAGATCGGGGTTTCCGAGTTCATCCCCAATGCGCAATTCAACCTCCGTTGCCCGCATCATTTCCGGCCTTGCATGCTGCGCACCGCTTGTATACCCGAGGACCGCCTGACCGTCCTCCGAGTGCTAGTGCTGAGTAGATCTTTGAGTAAGTCTATGAAACATGTACGGTGCCACGTCCTCCCCTCCGCGGGGGCGTTGGTGTATATCAATATTACATATCCATTCAGGTGAATGCCACACCGACCTCTGCCATAACACCTTGCGAGAGCCTCGCACGCGCATGCTTTCTTCCGTGGAATGGGCGGTGTTAAGTAGATCTTGATGGCAAAATCATTATCATGTGCCCGTGTGAACGCGACTGCTGCGCCGCGCCCGGTGTTCTTTCTTCCCCGACGGTTCTCCTCGGTTTACCGGTATGAGGCTCCCTCGTACGCCCTCTTTTCCGCTGCGTCGGATGCGACCCGTTGATCGGGCCTTCTGAAGGTATGTACCTGCTTACCCTCTACGGCAATTGCTTTCGACTTCAGAGGACTTGGATTTGGAGAGCTCCAGTGCGGGGACCTTCACAGAAGACCTCTACGCTTGTGCACGGAGCTGTCCGGCTCGCCTGGACCTTCTTGGGCCGACTTCGTGTTCATTTCGACCCTAAGCACAACAGAAGGTCATCTCGGATGTACGAAACTGATTATCCGGCGTGCATTGTCCATTGCCAGTTGCCAGCTGTTTCCTGCTCCGTCTAAACTACGCACTTTTGGGGTTTGCTTCCTTGAGAACTGCATGACCCGCCCCCCCCCCGTCACGTAAACCCTACCTCTTCGAATCGGCACCTCGCGGTCGGTTCCAGTGTCCCCCGTCGCATACTTATGAACACCCTACGGAGGTCTAAAGGTCCCCGCAAGCTTTCCCCGAGCGGCTCGCTGCCCACTCATCCTGCGCCATTGTCCCGCCCTTATCCTCCCTTGCAACCTACGGGGTTCGCTTCGTCTGGACTTCTTCATCCAACGTCGTCTCTCAGGTTGTATTGTGTCTTTGTAACCGCGGATTATGTACGCCGAGCTCATCGTTTCTATAGTAGTCCCCAGCATCGACGCCTCCTGCCTCCTGCGAGCCACACGTCCGGTGGGCCCCCTCCGCGCACCACATGGAGACCGTGCTATACGCACCTATATTCGCAAACAGGTACGCAGGGGTCACTAGCGAACCTACCGCTCTTTATCTGAAACCCTCCCAGGCGTGTCGCCCTTGCCGGCAAATTCGCCTTCCCCTACATGCCTATGGCCTCTTTATTGGCCTGGCGGAGGACATGTCGAGACACTTACCTGTTGGCAACCAAGGAGCTGCGACGCTCCCTGCTTGTCCTACTTGCTCGCTTCTTCCCGGATCCCGTTGATTTCCTGCGTGCGCTTACTCGGTGGGGCGGCATGATTGTCGGAGAGGCTGCTCTATCACAGGTACTCCACGACCCCTCCGTTTGCACCAATACCCTCGAAATCGCCGTCGGTATCACATCGTTCCAACACTTTCTCCACGTCCTCACGCGCATTATCCCATTCGGCACCCACACCGTCAACGAAATGAACAAGCCTGCCCCTCCTTCATTTCCTACCCTGCGACGCATCGCCCGCATCGCTGAGTTCCAGCTCGCCTCTGGCCTCATTGTACAAGTCTACCAATCGTATACTTCTTCGGCATGCGACGTCGTCTGTGGAGCCTGGACCACGGCACTCATGAACTTCGTCACACAGTCCTCGTTCGGCTGTGCGTATCCTCGACTGACGCTTAACTACCGCGGCATCTCTTGCGACGGCCGCATGCAATCCAGAAGATGGTTCGACCGGACTACCGATGAACGCCTGCGATCTAAAGGGTTCGAGCTCGCCCCTTACACCGCCGCATGGGCGTCGTTCAGTACCGGTCCTTACTCGTCCTCCTTGCGACCGACTCCAACTCGCGGTTGCGGGAAGATATTGCACATCTGCCCATTCCAGGGCAGGTACTTTGGCGACCCTGGATCGCTTATCGTGTTCTTCGACGGGTTCTTCGTTGACTTACACGGTCTGCGACAGTCGAGAGTTGCGCCATACGGTACAATGACTGCGTGGCGAATCCCCACCCAGCAGAGGTGCGAAGGTGGCTGTCTCGAGGACGAGTCTGTTCTCCCTGCATATGTCGCATCCATTCTCATCCACTTCTTGCAAGATAAATCCCCGTTTACTTGTCCCGCAGATGCCTTGTCGTCCAGTAGCGTACACCCACGCATCCCGTCCGCCGCCACCTGTGCAGTCCGGCGTTCCTCGTTCTAGTTCTTTGATGCTTAGACGCCCCTTTTGCCCTTCGGCCGACATACGCTTACGAACCTTTGCTCGCGTTCATCTGTAGATGATACAGCCTATAGACCATATGTTGCGTTGACACATGTTACGTCCTGAGTGGTTGCCGCAATGATAATCGACCTGTTCATACGTTTCAAGTCGACCCTCCCAGCAATCCAATACCTTTTCTATACGTACAATCGACTGGTCCGGATGGAAAATCCTTTCACAATGCCTTTGACACATTCATCCCTCTGCAACGACGCCCCCTTCCATGCCACCAGTCGCCACGCACTCACATTACGCGACTTCTCGCTACTTACATGACTCCTAGATTTGTGGCGTTTAGTGTCGGGCTTTTCTCATCTAGTAGACTCCAAGCTCTGCTCCGCCTCTGTTGTCTAACCGGGATACATTGGTAGCTTTCACGCCTCGCAACAGTTCCAGTTCAGCCGGGGTCCGTGTCACGCACCGACTCGCCTGCCGACCTCCTCAATCTACAGAACCCACCGGTTCAATTGAACAGGGAAACAGCTGAGTAGAAACATCTTGCCCTACACACACTTACCCCACGCCGACTGCTCTGAGGTACATCGGCCGCAAGTAGCCCTGTTTGCGACGTCCCCAAGACGACTTCCAATCCAGTCTTGACCAGCAAGACGTACATACAACGCCACAACAATACACAAACCACACCGTACTTACACATAATACGCTTCTCGCAGAGAGACTGCAACACCCGTGTGCTACAAATTGCATGCGTCTTCCGGCAGCTGACGTAGCAACTTTGAGCTCCACTACTCGTTTGGTCTCCGCCCACGTTTCCCTGAAAACCTCCGCCTAGCTCTCTACGTCCATCAGTTACGCGGACCCCTCCCGTGCGCATCTAGAAACGCCACGGTGACGTCCTCTCTCGATGTCCGTGTGTCCATCACTCCTCGTCGCGTACTCCGTCCCGATAAACGATCGAAAACGGACGGTGGACGTGACGCACTAGTAGTACGACTTTGGACCCAACGGTGCCGCAACACGGCGTTCGTCAGCGGCGTCACACACCGATCGGGCACCGACGAATACAAGCAGCGGGATAACGTACCCAAGGCTTAGACCCCCTCCACCGCCTACGACGGCCTTCCCAGGAGGACTCACATCCGCTCCCAACTTCTGGACGCCGGCGCCATAACCTACCGCTCGGTCGCCAAGCTATACCACATCGCGTTAGCGAGGTGGCGGCCGGTCCTCCTGGAAACCGCCGCCCCGCCCCGCTCGCCTGTACTGTGAAGCCGCGGACGTTTCTGTACCAAATGTACACAGGCCATCGCGTGTCCTATCAGACGGGATCATCAGTCTAAACACGTTCATACGGCAACCCATGACATACGTTACAGAAGCGAGCTCATACGGGGCATGTCGCGTTCCGCAGTACGCCATGGACGTCGACGACAGCATGTCGCCCCGCAGACTCGACCTGTATACTGAAGTCCTGAAACTAGATCCGCAAGTCTGCGCAGCTTCCGTGCCGCTCGCGCACCGTACACGTACCACTGCTGTATGTTAAGCCTGCAACGACGGTGACAATGTGGGAATTTCCAACGTCGGTTAGGTCGCAAACACCTCCAACATAAGAATCCTCTCAATCCGGCCAGTCTAGAATTTGCGCATCTCAGTTCACAACCTCCAATATACCGTGCAGGCGCTCCGATCATGCACGTTCCTTTCCAAAACGTTCACAAGCCTATGCCGTTCGATGTACAAGATGCACTCTAGACCTACGGCTTGTAAAAAGACAGTGTGTGTGAGTGAAGGCACACAATAAACGTTACAGGGCTCGTACCTCGGCTTAGACAGCTTCCGAGTGCTTGATACCTAGGGCTGTCGACGTGGTATTACGCACCGATTCGGAGTGTAACGCTATACAAACGCTGTAAGGCATGACGAACATTCACCACGGGAACGCCACTAATCGGCAATCATACAGAAAATCAGATGACTTCCCGCTTGCTGGATGCCGAGTCCCCGTGCCCCGTGCAATAAAGGGTGATCCACCCGTGGTGCATGGACCGCCGAAGGTCGCTCTGTGTCCGGCTAAGACTTAACCAAATTTGTCACAGCCAAGACCACTCACTATGGTTTATCGTGCCCTCTGTCTCCGCCGGTCGATCGAGCCACGACCAGCTCTGGACAGAAGCGTTGCGTAGTCGTATGTCGCCAAGCTAGGGCACGCACATGATGAGGACTCACCCAGCGTGCACTCATTCTCCGACATCCATGACCTTCCTCGCAGTCACTGTGCCCCCCCTAACCCGTTATTTCGACGCTACTCTCGTCGACTAGGTAACACTCACAACCCCAAGCCCTGCCTTCGCGCACCTTGGTCGTTTTAAGATCCGATTACCGGTTCTTCTGCCCCTAGGTCGCAAAGCAACACTAGACCTACATGCCGTAAGATATAGGACTGGAATCCAGTGTCCGTCGCACGCACCGTATGTCGGGAATCGACAGTTTTCGTAATAACTTCGGTGAGTCGCATGTGGCAAAGGATGAGGAGCAGACGATGAGTCAGCCCGCGAAGGGGAGGGCGACTGCACTCGGCACTTTCCGTACGAGAACCGATCCAGATCGAATACAACTCCTCTCCGATCGGAGGCTGTGCGCGTCTCACCCTCCTAGAGGCGCCGCCGCCTCGCGCTCCGCGCGTACCGTCTCACCGCCTGCCTTCTCTTAGACAAATTCATAATCAATGAGTTCGTTACCGAGCGAAACAGAGTCAGTATCTTAGACTACACTGACACACGGTCTTTTACGAACACAACGTAGATTTTTCTAATCCTTGTACAGGTCATCTACGGAGTGCTCCGGGCAACATATCGGGCACGTACCCTTGTCGTGTCGACGGTCTCCTCGTTGTCTGCCCCCTCCAGTCTCATCCTCCCGCCCTTCTTCGCTGTCACTAACTAGTATCGACGAGTCCCCAGCGATACCGTCCATTCGCTCGCCATCTCCAAAACTCTCCATCTTTCCTCCTCTGTTCCACCTCCCGTCCACCTTTCCCTCCTCCTCTTCAAGCTCTACCGGGCCCAGGGATTCCCCGCGAACATTCATGCCAGCAATTAACGCATCCCTGGCTCTCTCCAGCTGGTCCGAGGGGATGTCAGTAGCGTTTAATCCTCCCGCAACAGCCAGCCCGTCCAAACTCGCCTCCGTCGAATATTCTATCCGACACTCCGTGTTAACGCGCACAGACGGCTGGACCACGAGGTCGTGAAACGCGGGCGGTGATCCGGAAAACGTTAGCTCCACGACCAGTCCCGGCTATTTCCTCTCGTGAGTCGCCGTTCTCGGCAGCTGACAATCACTTACTCGAACCCGCCTCCCTTCGATATAATTGATAAACATGTACACAGGAGTTGTCATGACATCTTGAGGCATGAACACCGTCACCCCCGGGATATTCACTGTGGAAGGCCTCGGCGTATCAAGGTTTCCGTCCACTGTATGCTCCGGGCGAACGACGGCCGATTGTGCCTTTGCCCGCACGTGCGAGACTCCGACCTGCTGGACCTCGACATTGAGAAGAAGATAGTTCTGTGCCGACAAACATCTCGTACGTGAGTCTTGTGTACGAATGACTCTCAGTAAGATCGTCGCACCTTCCTTCGTGTGACAGGATGGGAAGGCAACGGGATATAGAGGGGCGTCGCGAGGATTAACACGGGCACCCTGTCCATGATCCCTCAGTGTGCAACTTTGCTGGGTCTCGGAAGCCTTTATTTATATCGCACCTAATCGACCCTCATTGCTAACTGCATACTTGGTAACAGTCGACAGTCGCGGGTTAGGAAATCGCGACACCGCCGCCTGTCTCTAACCACACGCCGCGCGCAACCCTGTTCGTCGCTCATCGCGACACGCGCAAAGTGTCGACGTCGAACCATAAGGCCGTTACCGTGTCCGGTCTTATTGGCGTGGCAACGGCACCAGTTCAATTTCTCTATCGCGACCCCGAGTCGCTCCGTAACCATCCTTGCTACACCTACAGCTCACGACGACACGTTCAATGCGCGGCACACTAGCCTCCTTTTCTCTCCGGCGTACTTCAGGTTCCTAGGCCGTCCAACGTTTCGCTTCAAACCGTGCTGTGCACCGCGCTCCCGAGATCGTGGCTTTCAGCAGCTTTTATACAGCGGTACATCCTCCCCACGACCCCTGTCTCTCCCTCCCGCGGTCTGGGACGTCTCCGACCTCCGACCCTCATATCGCTCCTGCGGCACTCTGACCGTCCACTTCGCAGGGGATTCTGGACTCTTCACAATGTCGTGAGCAACACCTTAGAAATGTATAATCGTTACTGTGATAACAACATATCGTACAGGCTCGACGAAGACGCCGTCATGCGCGTATTCCAGCTGTGCAATACAAAGTCTCTCGCCAGATGCGCGGCCTGTTGCCGGGCGTTCCAGTTGATGGTGTCGATCGAGCTGCGTCGGCGGTACTTCACTGTACTCCGATGGTTTTTTCAACACCGCGCCCGAGAATTCCACAGCCTGCTTGAAGTGCATCGCGGCATCATCTCTGGGTCATCCGCGCTCGCATTCCTCGCGTGGACAGACTCCTGGGACCCTGGCGACATGGACGTCTACGTGCCGGAAAACACGTACTCGCAGTTCGTGGACGCCCTCGAACTTTCCCATCTCGCCTGTCTCGACGAGGCCTTCTCCTCGCGCCGTCACCCCGCATATTACGGCATCGAATCTGTACGCCGGTACGTCACACCGGAAGGCAGGCACCTCGACGTCATTCAGAGTACGACCGCGAGCGCCGCGAGCCCCTTGCTCTATTTTTGGACCAGCGTCGTCGTGAACATCCTCTGCCCGCAGGGGGTTGTCTGTGCATTCCCTACGCACACCCTTAACGATCGAGCTTTGGTGGCCGACATCGAGCCGACCGACAAGCTTACCCTCGCGCGCGGCAAGTACGAAGCTCGCGGGTACGAATTTACGCGTGTTGACTCGTGGGGCCCCTCTGTTGACCTCGACGCCGACGGGAACCGCATATTCTCCGACGATGCAATCATGGTTTTGGATTTTCATACCGTGTGGTCGACGGACCACTCTAGATTACCTGTCACCCATTCAAAGGGCCTTTGGGTACTGAGATCCGACGTGTGAAGTAATATGCGGTACGAGAGTTCTCTTCTGTCTTCTACCTGACGCTCGAGCTTCTCCAGCTGACTACCCTCGCGGCATCTAGCTGGCATCTCCAAATTCGTCCCTAGATACCATCGATATCAGGGGGACGCTCGGAGGGGCGATCGCGAAGTTCATCTCCGAGGAGAATATCCAATTACTGGTGTACTTAGGTAGACATTTGTACATGTTCAGTCCTTCCCAGGACGTCGTCGTCGCCGCTTGAGACTCAAGGCTGCCTCGAGTCTAGCTTCTGCGTGACGCGCCCTCGTTCACTCTCTACCCACCGTGCGAAGTTTGGTAATTCGTACCCCTTGTTCATTTCTCCCTTTACTCAACGCGCGGGACCCGAGCGCCCGCAACTTTAAATAATACCGGATTAGGAAGCTGAAGCAACACCCTTCCTCCGTCCTGATTAAAGTTTGCGCCTCCCTTCGCATCTCTTCTCCTTCCTCACACGACGAACAGGCGTGCACAGGTTCTCCCGGGATGGCCTCGCCTTTCCACAGACCATCCTTCTTCCGACTTCCCGTGCGTTCCCGGGCGTCAGTACCCGGATGGGCCAGTACGTTCTCCTAACACGTAAATCTGCGCGCTCACCTAACTTAGATTCGTAGCGGGCCCGACCACAAGAATTCAGACTAAACGATGCTTCGTCCCGCCCCAATTTCCGGCGGTGTCTTACCAGCCCTCGCCTTGCGTCCCTAAAACCCGCCGTCTCATTCTTGTTGCCAACCCCCCACCCCAACCGCCCTTCCACGCCCTCATCGACTCTGTCCCGCAAAATGAGCTACGCACCTTCAAACTCTACACCCTCATCTGACGCAGGTGCGATGCTCCCGTCGAGTCATCTTGTTAGCCCTCTCACTCATGTTTCGTCTGTCCCACAGGCTTTCCAGGTGGTCTGTCGTGCCATGTTCCTATTCCCGCTTGCGTACTCACCTTACAGCACAGGGTCCGACTGGCGCACCCCGAACAACATATTCGACGACAAAGACTGGAGCAGAGTCTCGTGCACGACATGTAGAGCATGGGAAATAAAGGTACGTCTCCCACTTTCCTTCTTACTACACGCTAACCGCGCCGCGAACTCCCCAGTGTATCGCGCAACCGTCCGGTGTATGCTCGCATTGCGAGTACAAAAAGTGGACTTGTGATTGGTCGCAAGAGGAGCGCAACAATCGCCCACAAGTAACAAAGCGGAAGCGGACCTGCTCCGTCGGCGCCGACCTCAACGCTCTTCCCCGCCCTTCGAGACCGAAGAAAGTGCGTAATGTTTACCTACTCCAAACCCCACTCCTTGTTAACATACCCTAGCCGCGCACCGTCACAGGCCCCGGATCGTGGGGACCCCCTGAGGAAGTTGAACGTCTATTGTCTGGCAGCCCGTATCGCGTGCATGGCTCCACATCGTACGCTGCCGACCTTGCAGCCCTCGATCCGCCCCTCGACAGTTTCCCTCCGACCCATGCTATCCCTGGCACAGACCTCTATGCTTTCGACACGCCTCAGGCCAGCTCGTCCCCTTCATACGCAGTGCCCGGTGGCCCATCGTCCGTTCCGTTCGACGCTAACACGTTAGGTCTCTCCGGTTTGGATGCGTCTCAACATTCCGTCATGCTCGATGATGCCCGGTCTACGACACCGCGCCCCGCACCCATTCCTCAGCTCGCCTTCCACCCACGCCCCACCTCTACATCTTACATGGCATCCGCCGGCCAGCCTCCCCGGGGCCGCGACGCTCTCGATCACACCAGTTCTGCACACTCCGGCAACACGCCCTACACTCCACTCGGAGTGTTCTCTCCTCACGATGTCGGTGACGTTAGCATGGATTGTTCCTTCGCTCCCCCTCTCCGACAGCCTGCCATCTCTCCGTACCGACACCAGGACACCCCCCAGTTCGAACCGTGGTCTAACGCAGCCCTCGGACCCGGCATCCTATCCCCCGCCCATCACGCGGCGCGCACCGCTGTTCAAAACTACGCTTCTCGTGACATAGGCCTCGCGTTCCCTTCCGCGAGGGACGTATTGCCCTACGGGACGTCGTCGTCGCAGCCGGGTGCGTCTCAACTGCCCTCTTCGGACATACAACGCCGCTTCCGTCAGGCACCGGTATCTCGCAGTACGTTAGTTTTCCTCAACCCTCACCGCTCGCGTATCTAATATTAGCTGTTCTCCACTCCCGAAGCTCTTCGCTCCGACAACGGCCACGGTTTCCTCGAACGCGACCGCAATCCGCCTCAAATGTTTGCTGACTTCGCGTCTCTCGCCCGCGGCGAGTACACCCTCCCATCGGTATGTCGTCTTCCCACTTAGTATCCATCCGCGCTAACCGGTTCTACTTCTCCTCCGACCCCCGACGCCGCGACGCTAGACTATCACTACTTCGGCGGCACAGTCCATGCCGCCCGTTCCGTGTCTACCAACTCTTATCCCGCCGTCCTTTTATCCACCCGGCGTACTGCAACCGATTCCCGAAGAGCCCCTTTTCCCTGCAACTGACTTCGCCTTCCTCGACCCTGGACAACGTACTCCGACTCAATCTACGTACAGAGGCAACGCCGCCCCCACCGCCTACACAGATGTGAGTATTCTTTTGGTAGCACTCGCTCATGTTGACGAAGCACCCCCATGACCCATTCACGCCTCATCAGACTACAGGGTTGTGATAGTTGCGGCGTTCGTTCAGTTATACGTTACTTGTGACCTTCTATGTACTAGACCGTACACATCGAGGCAGTGACGCTACCGGATTGCTGCGAATGGCGCATTGTTCCCCCAGACCGCTCCTGTTCTTTACTAGACATTACCGCTTCTCTGCAAATCTTGTACTCGTATCCCTCGTCCCTGCGTCCTCCAGTGATCGTTACTCCTATGCCTGCTCGTAATTTAAAATGTACCGCCGGTTCATAGCCCCTATTTCCTGCGGTCTCGACGCCCACCGAACCTACACCGTTGCGCTGCACGAGCACTTGAAGGTCTTCCCCACCGGAGACATGGACATTTACCCGTCAAGTGCGCCTTGCTTCTGCCCTGCCGTCTAATCCCCTCCTGTCGGTCCCTCGGCGCTGCTCAATTGTAATGACCACAACTGTGTAAAAATCGCAGAGGTCCCAACCGAAAACTTTGCAGGCTAGCCAGCGACGTTTCCTGCCACGGTTCGTAACTCAAGCTTATCATCCTATGACATACAACATAATCGACACAACATTACACTTCTGAGCCTCCAACGATCATCGCAACAACTCTGTACACGACACCTCCCAAACTCGCAAGATCAGATACTCGGCAGTCGCCACAGCTGGCGCTCCAGCCCGATCGCATCCTACAAGCGCTTGCGGCCTGACCGCCCGGACCGAAGAGGGCGAAGTACTTCCTCCTGTGCCTCTACGTCAACGAACTCATCGTCCTCATTGTCATCGTCACCCCCTCCTGGGGGCACCAACTCGAACGCTGTAAACGTTCTGTCAGGAAACCCGAGTGCCCGCGCTTACGGCCCTCACCTTCATGGCCCCCCTCCCCAGAGGAACCCAATGTAACGGACGAGCCCGTTCCTCCCTGCCGCCCTCCCGCCTGCACATCCATGTGCTGGCCTGATCCTCCATTGTCAGCTCTCAACTCCATACTTCCGTCCACCACGTCTTCCATCTCACCATCACCCTCACCCCCACCCGTGCGGCGCGCTTCCTTTGAGCCTTCCACGTCACCTTCCAAGCACAGTCCGGCCAAGGGTTAGCTCGCGCCCATACTCTCAACGTACTCGCACTTACTATCGCCAGGGTCCTCCATCCCAAAACTCGGCGGCGGACGGCTGTATAAATCAATCTCGGGGGCGCTGTAATCCGGGACGTCTCCGTCTCCGGACTGCAAGACGATGATGTCCGCCGGATGGAACTGCGGGAACCAGTTCGAAGTGGTGATGTGGTACGTCACGGTAAACGATAGCGCCACTACATCCCCGCGTTGCAAAGTTCCCGGTTCCCGTTCCGAGATAGGGACTATGTCGTCACCGTCCTTGACCCATACTCGGGGCCTGTCTGGATTCCCGCGGAACCCTTTCGATTGCTTGTCAGCTTCCACCACCCAAGGGTGCAAATGCCCAGTCGCGATCGACGGCTCCTTCTGTGCCCCTTTGCGCAAAAACATCGGGGTCTGCATCCAGAAACGAGTCCTGTAGCGGACGTCCTGACCCGACAGGTATGCACGACGCGGCACCGTTCTAGCATTGAACCCCGGGAGGCCGCTCACGTACTCGTCCAAGGTCTACCCGCGAATTAGTAAGCCGCCTGCAACTTAAACCTACTACCACTCACCCATTGTCCTTCGTACAAGCTTATGTCGGTAAACGTATCTAGTATGTACGTGTAAAAGCATCGGGTGTTCGCCTTCCTCTGCCTATCGCGAACTCAGCGTAACGCGAGCACCATTTAAACTACTCACTCACACGTTCTTAGGGTCAACTCCGAACGGTATCGCTTCGTCGGGCGGTACATAGTTCCCTGTCTCTGGATGGTCCGCCTCCGCGAACACGGCTGCGTGGCTGAAGAGCGCCGGACGGCGTGTCGCCTTGTCGCGAATCTGTCAAAGCTCCGGTTAACGACGCAGCGAACGGAGTTCTTAGCAACACCGACCACCCAACGCTGTCGCCCATCCTGCTCCGCATATACCTTCGATTCCGACGTCCCCAAGGCCTCCATACAGGACTGAAAAGGCAGCAACCCCTTCGCGAAAGGGTGCTTCTTGTATTTCGCAAGCAAGTCGTCGGCAGCTTCCATGATAAAAGTGATGAGAGGGTCCTGCAACGCAGTCGGCGAGTGACAAGTCTCGTACTCCTGTGTCAAGTGTCGTAGACGTCCGAAGAGTGGCTCGTCTGTACCGCACCCTACATTGCCGTCCCTTATATACTGCCTACTGAGCTCCCTACCGCCAGGCTTGCGCGCTGGAGGGGTCGTCGCCTTCAATTCCTGTTCCTCCTTTCCAAGTACCCACCTCTGTGAGTACCCCGCTGCTCTCAGGTGTACATCGAGATGACGACATATCCACTGTACGACTCACTGTCCTCCTGGTTACATAGCAACAGCTTTTCCAAACCGTGCAAACGTTGCCTCACTACGATTGCACACAGTTACGTCGTGCTGCGTAGTTCTCGTTTCCCAGAAACACAACCTACCGACGTTTGCACAGAGTGTACCTGAAGTACAACTTGCTTTCTCGTCCACCATCACCCGCTAGGTGCTCTACATAGATACCGTTGCGGCTCATCCACATCCCTATGTTTTGCAGCGGTCCACCACACCACACGTGTCACGCCGCGCCCGGTCACCTAAACAGAATATACTTAACCTGACAGTTTGCCGGCGACCGTCGTGACGCAGACGAGTCATCTCGGAGTGAACAACAACCCGTTCGTCTCAACCCTTCTCTTCTCAGTAAAACGCAATAATCTTCTGACCCCTCTGTACAACCCCTCGCGGGACACCCCTTCGTTCTTTGTAGTACTATGGCAAGAACACACTATGTGCGAAGACGCTCCGGCCTTTCCGCAATAACCCGCTGGAATCGCCGAATCCTCCATCGTATCAGTACAGTACGCTGTCCAGCCCTCGCTCGCCAGACGCCAGCTGAGCTCTTCACCACAGGGAGACGTCAAGCGGCACGTAATCGGTCTTCTGTACCCCATGGGAGGCGGCGGGGCCCGCCTCATTCGCATTCCTGCGGATAGCCCTTTCTCTGAAGAACCCGGCTCGAACATATGGGCGGAAGACATCCACACAAGACGTTGGTACTCTCGAGGGTCGACCCGAACCCGCATCTCCACGTTCCCAAACGACCCGAAGTTCGAACTCACCAATCATTACTCCGTTCTAACCTCACGATGTTCGTCCACAACCTCTGTGAACAAGACGATCGATAAAGCCTGGGGGATAACCGTCCGCGGCCATGTCATCGTCCTGCGGCACGGCGCCGCCAACATGATGCGACTCACTAACGTCCCTTCCGGGGAGCGACGTTTCATCGACTTCTTGGTCAGATCGTGCGCCTGTTTCCCCTTAGCATTGTCATTTGTTTCAGCCTCTGACACGCATACGCTGCCAGCTACTTCGCATTCAATCTGCGCGACACTAGCGTATCTGACGTCTAACTACTTCGCTTCGTCGTAACATGTATCGACGTATCCGAGTATCGCAATATGTATGTATCCTCGAACCGCGCGACGTACTTGTCGATTCATGCCCCACTTTCCCCTGTACTGAGTCGCTGTTTCCTGCGCGCGTCGAACTCGACGGCCCAGTGTTGCAACTTGTACCCGTGTGACCGGCAGTTTACATAAGCGGGCGCTTTCCCCCTTCGAGCTTCAGATTGCAGACCCGACCGTACAAAACCTTGCAACACGGTGGTCCTGTCGCTGTCTCCATCGCTCCCTTACGCCCCGGTTTCCCACTTCACCGGCTCCGCGTAAACTGTGCGCTCTACGGATCTCTTCTGCGACCGCCGCGAGTGCCACGTATTCGGTACCTTCCCGCACATCGCAAAACTATTATTACACCCATCGTTCCTGTTCGCTTTGCACCATCAATCGTTCATCTTCCCCCGTTGTTCCCGCCCGTCCACGCACCCAGACCACTCTGTAACTTCGCAACAACTTCGTTTCTTCCGATCCGCTCCACGTCGTCGTTGCTTCCTGGTACTTCGTGTCCACATCTTGTGTCTTCGCGTACGTCGACCTCTACACCTTCTCATCGACGCCTTCCGTCCAACGACAGTGTATGCATTTGCACCCCGAGCTACTGTGCAGTAGCGCCCATATCGTCGACGCTTCCTTTAAAGTCCTCAGATCCACTGTCAACATGCACCCTCCACCTCCATTTCTACTTCGTCCCTTGCATTTCCAGCACACATCCAAATTTCGCCATGTCTCAGGCTTTAGTCCTCCGTCCAACGGTCATTTTGAAGCGTGGTACGACCTAACTCTTCCCTCGCGCATTTACATGTACTAACGAACCTGCTGCAGACGGGTTTGTCCGCAATAACTCTGTCCGTATACCCTGTCGGTTCACACGATCCGTACTACAGCCGCTTGCAACGTTTCGACTCGAAGAAGGTCCGTCCATCTTTCTTTATTCCGCACTCCCTTCTGGCTTACGCACGGCGGTTATTAGGTGGAGTTGTACCTACTCTCTGTGAGCGCCCTCCCAGCCCCCGTGCCGCTCCCCGCTAACTAATCCCAGCTCTCATGGGGCCTGGACATGGGGCCTACTGTTGTCCAAGAGTGCGTCTCTTACCCGCGGCGGCACTCACCACTCCTCGCTGATTCCTGTCATTCAGGATAGTCGCCGCGTTACAAGTGCGCCTCCCTGCTGCTACTATGTCCGCGGAGACGTTCCTGGTGAGGCTATCCCGTGGCATCTCTCCCACGCTTGCTGAGCTTTCCTAGGTGTTCCTTGCTGAGATCGTCTCAACCTTCTCTGCGAGACACCCTGACTATTCGGTACTTGCTGGGCGTGTGTACACGTGCTATCATCACAGGCGTGTCGCAAAGCGTTTCAGCTCGTGGGTGCTTTCCTATGAAAACGGTGAGAGATTACGCGCCCCCCCCCCTTCCGGCCGCTAATCCCTCTCCTAGCCACACCATCTGTCTTCACGGACACACTCATCGAAGTTGTTCGCCAGAACACTGATACGCTCGATGGTGCTGTCA
The DNA here is from genome assembly GCA_002760635.1 of Ganoderma sinense ZZ0214-1. Taxonomy (NCBI): domain Eukaryota; kingdom Fungi; phylum Basidiomycota; class Agaricomycetes; order Polyporales; family Polyporaceae; genus Ganoderma; species Ganoderma sinense. Next base: position 2,173,271 of record AYKW01000045.1, read on the forward strand.
TGCACAAGCGGGACTTCGACTTCACGTAGTGAGTTGACCCTCTTCGTTCTCAATTCGTCGTCCTAAACGCCACCAGTCGAGCAATGCAGACCTTCGAGAAGTCCTATCTCATGAAAGACGGCCGGGAGTTGGTAGAGAGGCTTCAGTTCCTCTTCATGCGCGTCGCTATCGGCATCCACGGCCGCTGCATTGACGACGTCCTCGAAACCTATGAATTGTTGTCGACTAGGAAGATATCTTTTGCGTCTCCCACCCTCTGGAACGGTGGACTCGCCAATCGGCACTTCGCCTCTTGCTATGTGTACGAGCCTTTCACCTTTGACTCAAGGGCCGCCATTCCCAGTTTCTCCACCCTGTCTTCGTTGTGGGCCTCTGATGGAGGCATCGGTATTAGCCTTGGTGACGTTCCTGCTACGAGGTGTGTATGCTCACCTCGCCAGTCGGTGCCGTCTGCTCACCCCTCTTGCAGAGGTTCGGGGTCTGGGTCACACCCTGGACTCATGCCACTCCTGAAAGTCTACGACTCTCTTGCGGCGTATTGGTCCCGATCTAGTCGGCATCGGTCGTCATCGGGAGCCGCGTACCTTCCAATTTGGCACGCTGATGTACGTAACTTCGTCCTCTGCAGGACGACCCGAGCCGCACCGGGCTACCGTTTCCACAACATCTTCCCCGCTCTCTGGATCCCGCACTTATTGTACGCTCTTGCTTTCCCTGCCCCTTCGAAACCCAAACACAGGGAAATTGATGGGTCCTGTGTCCCATAGCATGCGGCGCCTCGAGAACGATGAGATGTGGAGCCTATTCGACCCGGCCGTTGTCCGTGCCCTCTCGGAGTTGTACGGCGATCACTTCGAGTCGACGTACACGGACTACGAACGCCGCGGTATCGCCTCCACCACCTTACGTGCCCGGGCGCTCTGGGAGACCATAGCGGATGCTATACGGGAGACGGGTACGCCTTTTCTTATGTACGCTGACAATGTAAACGGTGCGTCCGTCCTCTATGCTGGTCCCCCCCCCGCCCTAACTGTCTCCTTTATAGCCAAAAACAATCAGATGAATCTCGGCGTCATCAAATCCGCCAACCTCTGCACGGAAATCGTACAGTACTCGTCCGTCGTCGAAACTGCGGTGTGCACTTTGGCATCTCTCTGCCTTCCCAGATTCCTCCGTCTCGACGGTACCTTTGACTGCGGAGAACTCCATCGCGTCACTAAGCTCGTCATCCGCGCCCTCGACCGCATTATCGACCTCGCAGACTACCCCACCGCGGACTCCACTGTTTCGGCCCTCCGCTCGCGCTCCGTGGGTCTTGGCGTACAGGGTCTCGCAGACGTTTTCGGTTATTGCGAATTTCCCTTCGCGTCTCCCGAGGCCCGTGCGTTGAACAAGCGGATTTTCGAGACGATCTACCATGCATCTTTGGAGTCCAGTAGTGAACTGGCGGAGAGGCTCGGGCCGTACGATGCGTGGCTTCTGTCTCCTGCTCAACAGGGGGTCTTGCAGGTAGATATGTGGAACGCAGCGACCTCTGAGGAGTACGATTTTGATGCCCTCCGTGATCGAATCAAACGCACGGGGCTCCGCAATTCCGTTCTTACGGCGCAGATGCCGACTGCCTCCACTGCCCAGCTTTTCGGCAACTCGGAGGGCGTAGACCCGTACTTGAGGTATGTGGGCGGTCCTTCCCCTCGGTCGCTGTCTGACTTCACTCCCATACCGCGCAGCAACGTCATTCAGTTTCGTCTCCTCAGTGGTAACTTCAACGAGATCTCTAGGCCGCTCGTCACCGCGCTCCAGAAGCGTGGCTTATGGTCTGACAACGTTCGGGAGCGTGTCCTCGCATCTGAAGGTATTTGTTTCCCTCCGTTACAATTTCCGTCGATCGTTGACGCGTCCCATAGGGTCCATACAAGACATCGATGAAATCCCTGATGACCTCAAACCCGTCTTTAAGACCGCCTTTGAGCTCGACCCCATCGAGCTCGTTAACCTTGCCGCGGATCGAGGGCCGTTCATCGACCAGAGCCAGTCTCTTACACTTTTCATAGCCTCTCCTACTCCTCAGATCCTGGTGCGCCGTCTCGCTGTCTCGTTCCTTCTTCCGTGTAACCCTTTTCCTGTAGATGGATGTCCAACTGCATGCCTGGAAGTGCGGCTTAAAGACTGGCGCATACTACGTCCGCAGCAAACCTGCCGCGAGGCCCCAGTCCTTTGGCGTTGCGCGTGTCGCTCCCAAGGCTGAGGCATCAACCTTCCTTCAGCTCGAAGAACCTCTCATTACTGAGCGAGTTTCCTGTCCGTGCGATGCGTAGTCAAGCCGTCCTAGCCTGCTCCGTGTATACCTCCTGTACTGTATCGCTCCCCCCCCCTTCTCGATTCCTCGCCCTCCCGTCGCTCCTCCTCTCGCGTATGTCGTGTCTCGCGTATTCTTTCTTCACGTTGTGTAGCACCCCTCCTCCCTACCTCCCGTGAATCCTGTATCCTTATGTTATAGTGAATACTATCCGGTGCTTTTCTAGACGATCACGTGCCCTTTTGCCCCCGCTGAGATTGAAATTGAACCTGAACAAACGGCCCGAAATAACCTCCGCTGCCGGCTCCGCATTCCGGATTACACTGATCTCACTAGGCTCCTCGTGTGTGCATCTCTATCTTCTCAGACCCACTCAACCACGTACCGTATGTACCTAACCCGCACTCGGGTGTTTCGTCAAAATGTGCTACCTCCTACAACTACAACGACGAACGGCTGCGCACTCTTTCTAGCATGCACTAATGGTCCGCTCCTCCGACTGTCCACTCACTATAACTAGATCCTCGTAACCACTCCAACACTTCTTTCTATTCGCTCTTCCCTCAGACACCAACAAGACAATGAGTATCCCGCTTGTACTAGGAAACCAGACTACGCTAACTACCTTATTCAGGTGCAAACGTGCCTGTTGGCGTTCTCGGGAAACGTGCCCCTACCTCGCACTACCCTCAGACGGTACACAGACCAGTCACTTACCCCCCCTTGCTCGCCTTCACCCCCGCGTAGAATACTTATACAAGCTGTGAATGCACCCACCTCCTCCCGTCATCGTCAAGATCCAATGAACCGTCCCACGCGTGCATGCATCAATATCGCGAGCGGTCCACTTGTCGTTCGGCGCGGACATACCGTTCTACGTGAACACGACCCTGACGTGCCCAATCTACCCACCCACTTCCCGTCAGCCAGCGATACAAAAACATGACTGGGATCCCCGCTCTCTATCCCATGAGTACACTAACAACATCCGGACGCAGCCTCCCAAAATCCGTACCGTAACACGCGACAGCTTGGGTAATGTTCCACTTTTCCCAGGTATGAAAGTTATGGTGCAAGAAAATCTGGCGTTCAACAACCGCGTCGTTAACGGTACTGGATGGACCGTCAAAGATATAATATACGAAGAAGAAGCAGGTGTTCGCTACCCCGCCGTTGTATACGTCCACACACCTGGGGCGGGCAAGATCTGCGGCGATGTGGATACCGACGTCGTACCCATCTTTCCCGAATGGACGAGTTTTAAGTGGAGTCGGAAGGTCGGTGACGAGGTATGCCATGTCTCCGTGTCGAGATTGCAGTTGCCTTTGCTACCAGCATATGCTTACACCGACTACAAATCGCAGGGTCGGTCGCTGGATTCGGCCATAATAGATCCTGCGAGTGCCGGCACACTCCAAGGCGTATGTGTGATGCTTTCACGTGTACGTGCTCTTAACGGGTTGGCTATCCTGAGGCCGTTCAATCCTGTGAAGATAGAGCAGCGTCTGTCGCAAGAGCTACGCACCGAGTTGGATCGGCTTGACATGCTTGACGCGCAGACGTTGGGTACTTTCAGCAGCGCGTGTGACGCGGACGTGTAGGGTACCGTCGTTGCCCTGCTTCTTGTGATGCCGAATCGAATGTATTTATCGTGTAGATGTCGTTGGGAATGGTCGATATGGTGTACGATGTACATTGCAGTCGATGGTTGCGGATCAGTAGTACGTAGGCGCCTGCAGCCATCGCGGGTGCACTGGTTTCCGAAGACGTCCGTGGTTACCAGCACGTGATGTTTGCAGCAGCGAGCGGGAGGGAATTCGTAATCGAGTTCCTTCTGCACGACTACCACCACCCGTCCTCTTGCCCTCCCGTAGAGCGCCCTCGTCTCTCCGCAAGGCACTTTGTGCGTTCTATCGCGTTGCCGTCTTCGTACCTTCTGTGTAGGTGTTTCGATTTGGTAACTGCGTAGTCATATACTGACAATGAACAGTGAGCAGGCGCTACAATATGCATGGTTCGCAGTAGGCGATATGAACGATTGGGAGCGTGGTACGTGTCGTTTCGTGCCCGCGAACACTTGGTCTGATATCCACCGTACAGGTTGACGCAGCTACTGTAGATGTGAAGTCAAATCTACCTCGACGTCGTACACTGCAGCAGCCTTATCGATTGCAGTTGGACGGTTTAGCCCGGTGGATACGATGAACGCGCTACACACGTACTTCTGAAAATCCGACACTGGTCGATCACTTTGCTCCTGTTGTCGATGCACACGACGGTACGCCGATATCATCTGCTACGGTGCGCGGTACTGCGAATTTATTTCCGTCTGACGACTCATGTGCACGTGCGCGCTTAGATGTTACGATCTTCATCGGATCATCGTAGGTTGTTGTGGAAGTCGGGTTCCCCTCGGCGGCCGTGTTGACGCGGGTACATATTGCACATGTAGACGCGGTTTCACCGTATGCAAGCCCCCCCCACCCCGCATACGTCCTCTGCCCGACCTCTCCCATTTTCCCTGCGCGTGGTTCCAAATCGTGCGCCGTCTGTACCCACCGGTTTCGTGCGTATGGATTCCGAATGTCGTATCCTCCGGTGGGTCTACCCTTTTCTCTGTCAAACTTACTGCATGTTGATGCTCGGGGCACGACAGGCTGCAGCCCGAACTTGGTGCCATGTTCGCTGACGCGATGGACATCCTATCCCTCTCGATGTGGCGACTGAGTTGCAAGGCCAACTATCATCAGGTTTCTTCCTCTTTCCGACGCAGTCTCGTCAAACTCCTTCGGCCATTCCTTCCGAGCCCCCATTCGTTTATCGACCTCACCTCCAAGTTCAACGCCGTGTTTGGCGGTGAATTTGCGTTGACGTTCATACTGAGGGACCCGACCTACCTGCCGTCCCGTGTAGACGTCTACGTGGGCATCTTCGGCTTCGAAGGCTTCTGCGAGGCGTTCCTCGACGACCCCGTCGTTCGCGATGTGATCGACACCCACGTTTACGTTACCGTCTCCCCGGTGGACGCCTTGCGGCTGCTCGTGACGCGCACCCTTTCCGTTCATACACTCGGAGGAAAGACCATTTCCATCCATTGCTCGCACACCGTTTCCGCCACTGCGCCCGTCTGTCGCGCAGCCTGCACCGCGCTGTCGAACTTCGTCACGTCGTATAGTTTCGGTTGCAGTCACCCGATATTGACACTTAACCGACGGGCTCTCCTCGCGGATCTGGCCTTTCCGCACCAACCCCTCTTCCAGCACGATGTGTTCACTCATATGTTGAAGCATCGCTTCTCGCTCGCCGTTTCACCAGCGGCCTGGCCGGAGTATCGCGAGCTTAGGGCTGTAATCCGCCGAGACGCGGACTCTCCGTCAACCCTAGGTGGCGCCCTCGGTATCGTGGTTGATACGGAGTGGGACGACTCCCGGGAGATCACGCAGGCTTGCTGGCGTCACCTTTACGTCTGTCCGGCTCAAGGCCGTTACTTTGGGGATCGAGGCTCTCTCATCGGGTTTTTCGATCCTCTGAACGGAGACGAGACGTATTGCGAGGCGCATGATGTCGCGCCTTTCGGACAGATGGTACTGTGGCGCGTCAGCTCCACTTTCGAGTGTAACGACGCGTGCGACTTCGACGATATACTCGAGGAAGGAGTCACGTCGATTCCTGTCCTAATCAAGAAGGATCCGCACGGGGAGATTCGCGACGTGATTTCGGACCGATACATGGGTTTCTAGTGTTCCCCTTCCGCTTGTATATCGCTACCCTGTGTACCACCTATATACCGTATGCTATCCCTCCGCTCGTGCTCGCGCGGTCGGTCTGGGTTGACATACGACGTCCGCCAATTCGAGACATCCCTGTTCACGTATGACTCAAGAACAGAGCACCGTCGCCGGCATACTTCGGGTTCCAGTGCAGCGTGTGCCGAACTGCGTCGGGGCTTGCGTGGGTGTGTCGCTGCTGCTACTAGGGGCGTAGCTACAGTGTATCTCACTCTTAGCTAATCTGAAATCTATCCCACCTTCCCGCCTTGTTCCCGCCCAATGCATTTATGGGTAAATACCGGCAGATTCGATCGAATGCCCGCGGAGTCTATTATCGGCATTGCATCCGCTCGGAACATACGGTGCCTTCCTGGTCTGCCCGCTGCCACGCGCTGCATCGGTCTAGCGGGTGTAAGGGATCTCCATGTATCCGCCCGGTGCCTTCGTCTTGCATCTTCCTTCCGCGTTGCTGTCTACCGCGATACAATCGCACTTGTAGGTCGGGACACGATCGTACGTCTCATGTCTCTCGCTCGTGGTTCGACGTGTCCACATCGCGTCTCTCACCTCTCTCCCCGACGCAGTTCCTCTTCCTCTTCCACAACGCCGTTCTCGTTCCCGTGTATCCAACGCGTCCCTATCGTCCATAGTTCATATGTCTTGCATGGCATCGATATCGATCCCGCCTCCTGTCCACTCGGTTTACGTGGCTCGTATCCTTAGGTGGGTCCGGATGACTGACTTGTGTCACTATGCTCATCAACCGTGCAGACTTCAACCCGAGCTCGGCGGCATGTTCGCGGACCACATGGATATGCTGTCGCTTACAAGGTGGCGGCTCACTTGCAAGTCAAACTACTGGCAGGTGTCGGCGGCGCTTCGTCGGTCCCTTCTGTCGCTTATCCGCCCATTCGTTCCACTCCCCCATGCCCTACTCGAAATCATGCTCAAGTACCATGCTGTCTTTGGCGGGGAGCTTGCGCTGTCTTTCGTCCTTAGGGATCCGGCTTACACCCCTGCCGATCTGGAAATCTACACGTCGGACTACGAGTTCGGCTCGTTTTGCGCGGCCGTGGTGCGTGACCCACACATTCGCGGACGGGCGAGAGAGTATGAACTTGTTACCCACAACGCGTTATACTCCCTTCGTCGTCTCGTCGGAGAGACACTCCACATCCGCCTCTCTAACGGAAGGTCCATCTACATCCGTCGGTCGTACAACAGTTCCGCGGCGGCGCCGCTCTCCCGGACCCCTTGCACGGCGTTGTCGAATTTCGTGTCCCCATACGGGTTTGCTTGCAGTCACCCTTCCCTCACGCTCAATCGTCGTGCCCTTCTCGCCGACCTTCAGACACCCTTCCTTGTCGACCTCGATGTGGCGGTTATGACGAACCTGCGAGCGCATCGGTTCTCGTTTGCCACGTCGCCATCCGAATGGCCCGAATACCGCCGCGATATTGGCCCACTCCACATATATCGTCCATCCGTCTCTACCTTGCATCCCGACACCGCGGCCGGAGCCCTCCACATTGTCGCAGTCAACACTCGTTCTATCGTCGGTGCGGTCCAGGATACCACAACTCCAGACGCCGGCGATCCGGCTGGACCGCGTCCATTTATTGGTAATCTCGTACCCGCTCCCCCGGTGAACATCGAACCTCCCGGATCCCCTCCACACCATGGTGCTGTCCACGACATCAGTGGGTCCGCCTCCTTGACGGTCGATGCCCCGGCATCTGCCGCACCTGGCAGCGAGCACACTACGGTACCTCCTCGGGTGTACGGAGGGGCGTTTTATGGTACCGATTGCTGGCGCCATCGTTTCGTATGTCCTTCGCAAAGCCGGTATTTTGGCGATAGAGGTTCGTTCATCGAGTTCTTCGATCCTCTCGGTGGGCACGAGGCTCTTTGTGCTGCGAAGAACATCGCGCCTTTCGGACCCATGGTGGTTTGGCGTATCATGTCGTCATATGAATGCGTTGACGACTGTGGCATATGCGACGATATAATGGAAGAGGGTGTGACCTCGATCGCTGTGTTGTTTAAACAGGACCCATACGTTGACCTTAGATACATAGCATCGAACAGATACACAGGACGTCGCGCGACGCACGGTACGAGATACACGCGTAGATGTCGCTCTGTGTAGTCGTACCATTCGATCTGATCGCTCCGGTTGTATGTATGTATCGTTGCCTGGTGTCGGGTACGAGTCCGAGTAGTACGACATGTTACTCGCTTGTGTGTAGTTGGACGATCCGCTGGGTTTCCCGATTGATCCTTGTTGTAGCGATGCCGTCCTGTTGACGGTCGGTCGATCCTTCCGACCCATTCGATGGACAGGTACGGCTGTCGGCATCTGTCACACAACATCGCTTTCGGACCGTGGTACGTATCTTTCGTGGGTTATCATCCCAGGTGGGTCCATTGCGCTCTCGCAGGGTGGGCGGTTCGAATACCGGCAATGGTACAGTTCCATTCCATTTAGGTGCGTCTCATCCAGTGTAATCCTGCGCAGTCGGCCTTTGTCTTACTCGCGCCTTGGTCTATTAAATCATAGATCCGTTCCGCTTCGCGTCGTATGCGCGTGAGCACGAGTCGACGTTCTCTTCGTACACGGTGGGTTCGTCGCCGTACTCGCTGGGTTAGGTTGTCGTCCGTATGACATGGTCGGCCGGGGCGGCCACATGTCGCCTTCGTCGTTAACGCGTGTCCTCGGGCTGGCACCTCGCGGGTGTTGTGCTACATCCGTTCGCGGAACAACGTCATGTCCCACGCATGTACGACGCATTCCACAAATCGCGTGTTGTCGTATCCAGGACCCGTCTCGTTGCTGACCTCATACGGTTTACGCGCCCACCCGCGTCTGCTCACTCTATACCACGTGCTGGCCGGATGTGGGTCGGCGTCGTGAATGCGTCTAGGTCTCATTATTACGGCTTCGGGGACGGGAACCATCGCACAGTTGAACTGGACCTAATTCTTGTAGCTCGCTGCACGTCGCGTCATGATCACCGTTGTACGTAGGCTGCTTCCGACACTGATGTCGTCCGGGCAATTGTTCGGTTCACTAGGTCGCATTCGGGACTACGGCTCGCTGGGTAATCATGTTCTTAACACATTCATCTGCATAGGTCGCACCGCACAACCTCCATGTCGCCCATGCTCATATCTTCTCTGCGCCGCCCGCCCGCGTTCGAGTGGGACGAAGAGGATTTGCCGCCTAGCACACGACCTCGTCCTTGGGACCACGATTTCGGTGATGTATCTCCTACCTTCGAGGAAACGCATCGTCGGGAATGGACGATGGAACAGTTCGTCTGTTTCATGTACAGAGACAACGCAGTGAGTGTTCTGCATCCCTGGGTTGCCTTGTACTTACTGCGAGCAGATTTGGTTGCGCGTACCGGTGGTGTTGGAAGAGGACGGAAGGGGTTACCCGACCCCGCACGTCACTGTCCGCTTTATGACTCACTTCCGCGAAGACGACCCAGGCCTTCGTAGGATTGGTCTTATTATCGGACGGGAACTTCACGAAGGCACCAGACGTGAAATCCTCTCCGCCCTGCGCCAGGCTGTCTGCGTGCGGACCGAGTTGTACGTGCGCCATATGATAATGGTCCTTAGGCTGTAGCAAGGGTGTCAGCCACCCTCGGGGGTTATCAAGGGTATAACTCAAGGGTGAGGGTGGGGGTATGGATTTTCGGACCCTATGGCTAACCCGAGACCCGTGGACTAGGGTACGGGTTTAGCCGCCTTAATAAGCGCCGGCGGCCTTCGAAATCTCTCATCCAGGCCGGGAGCATAAGCATGGGGGTGGAGGCTCTCCGCTGCCAAAGTCCGCGACCCGATTATCGGACAGAGGAGCCTCATGTGCTCGCATGTGTAAGCCCTATGTTGTAGAACATACTGCCATTGTACTATTTGGGACACATGCATGTACTATACAGTTCTAAGCCACTGCCCGAGCCACTGCCAGGTGCGAGCACATTGCACAACTTGGAAGATAAACCACACAGCTTGAATCCCGAAAGCTTCAACCTTGAATCCTCCTTTGTCCCCCCCTACAAGTACCATCATCTATGTCCAAAAGCCGGAAACGTGCGGGAACCGCGACCGCAACAAAGTCACCTCCTGCGAAGAAGACCCGTGCACGCGGGAGCAGTGGGACCGAAGGTATGAACTTCCAGTCTTCTACTGACGCCGATCACGTTCGAATATGCACTGATTGATGTATGTGTGGCTGAGCAGGGACGACCGGGAAGGCGCGCGCCACAGGTTCGACGTCCAAGCCGGCGACAGGCAAAAAGAGCGGCTCCGCAGCGGGTTCAGCGAGCGTGCAGGGCACCGCGGGGCAAGGCGCGAAGGGTGGCGCAGCATCTGCGAAAGGGGAGGCAAGCACGAAGAGGAAGAAGGGCGGCGCAGCGAAGAAGGGAGCAGCCACAGAGGATGAGGCATTGGAGCAAGAGGGCTTCGCGCTCGTTGACTCCGATGCGGAGCAGTCCGGCGGTGAGGAGGGGGCACCGAGCGAGGGAGGGACGGAGTTAAATGCCGTGGCCCAGCTTGGTAAGTGGGCATAGCTTTGAGGTTGGGATGTTTCTGATGGTGAGCACCGGTAGAGGCAATGAAGAAGCGGTGGACAAGTACCATTTACGCTTTCTACGAACCAACGCCCGAGATCCAATATGAAGGGAGCCGCCGCTCGCACGTTTTCAAGTGCATGAAGCGTAGCTGCGACGTCACCGTGCGGCGATTCCTCGACACGAAGGATCACTCCTCCACGTCGAACCTGCGGGCGCATGCGAACAAATGCTGGGGGACTGAGACAGTGGCCGCGGCGGCCGAGGCCGCATCGGTCCAAGTCGCTCGTGATGAGATCGTCGGAAGCATCCTGAAAACTGGGTCGATCACCGCACACTTCGAGCGCAAGGCCGGTCAAGTAACATACAGTGCTCGCCAGCACAATCGCACGGAGACCCGCGTCGAGATCGTGAGGTGGGTATGTGAGTCTCTGAGGGCATTCCGGATCGTCGAGGACCCGGGGTTCAAGGTGCTGATGAAGACCGGGCGTCCGGGCTACTACCTCCCGTCCGCTTCCACTGTGGCGCGCGATGTGACGGAGGTGTTCCAGCGCACTAGAAGCCGGATTGCGAAGATGTTACAGGTTAGTTTTGCTTGCGAGATCACACGATCAATGGCTCATCAAGGACGTACCACAGGAGCATGAAGGCGCGCTCCACTTCGCGACGGACGCATGGACGTCCCCGAACCACCGCGCGTTTGTCGCGGTCACCGTGCACTTTGAGCAGCAGGGGAAACCCATCTGCTTCCTCCTCGACATCGTTGAGGTTGCATGCTCCCATACGGGAATCAATCTTGCGGCTGCTTTCACTAAGATCCTGAAGGAGTTTGGCATAGAGCATAAGGTGAGCCTCGCTGTGTTGGCCTCCGGGGAATCAAAACGTCGTGCTCACCATTGAATGCCATAGATCAAAGGCGTTACGTGCGATAACGCCTCGAATAACGATACCATGATCGAGGCGCTCGGGACAGAAGAGAACCTTCCTGCCTTCGACGGGGTGGCCGCGCACGTCCGCTGCTTCTTGCATATTCTCAACATCGTCGGGGGAACAAACCTCGTGAACCATTTCGACACGCGTGCACAGAAGAAGAAGGGTCAGCCCGACGCGGGCGACGATCCCGAGATAGCCGAGCTCGGGGGCCAGGCTCGGGCCAAAGACGTTGTGGAGGAAGTGGACGACGACGGCTCGCCGCACGCTAACGAGGCCGATGAAGAGGACGTGGACGACGGAAACGCGGAGCCGGAGTACGACGTGGACGGGGAGGAGGAGGTGGACGCTACGGCGGAGATGACCGCCGCCGAAAAGGCCGAGTTCGCAGAGGCAGTCCTTCCAGTTAAGTTGCTTCTGGCAAAGGTCAGCATTCCTCGCCCACACTAGTATGCACATCACTTACCCAAACGTTTTGAAGATCCGGACGTTCGCGTTCAAGGTCGTGAACTCGAGTACCATACTCTTGCCAGCCTGGAAGGAGTGTGTAGCGACGCATGGCCTGCCAGAGCGTCTCATTCCTCGGGACGTACGCACGCGATGGAATTCGACTTACGATATGCTCGAGATGGTGCTCGAGTACCAGAAACCGTACAAGAAAATGTGCGAGAGGACGGATAATGGGTTACGTGCGTATGAGTTGTCGGTGGAGGAGTGGCAGGTGGCGAGGCAATTGGAGAAAGTCTTGAAGGTTCGTGCGCCGCTTCCAACCTTAAAAGAAGGTTTAAACCTTGCTAACTGCCGATTATCCACGAACTGGTACGGCGTGCACAACACGTATTGTCGCGCCTCCTTCTCACCATACGCTCCCACCTATCGCGCCTCCCTCTCGCTCCCACCTCACTCCCCATATGCTCCCACCCAATGGGGCCTCCCACTCGCATCGTTCCTGCTCCGCGACCCCACCGCCATGTCTCCTCCTTGTCACGCTCTGTCTCCGCTGCATCCGCTGTGAATCTCGATCCCACCGCACGCCTCCTCAGGTCTTCAAGCACGCCACCGTCTTCTTTTCTCGTGCCACTCCCAACCTCGCGCAAGTCATTCCCGTCATGGACCATATCGACAAGGTCCTGACAAACGCATCCCGCTCGGACAAGTACGACAAGGCGATCCGCGTCGCCTGTGGTCTCGCGAAGGAGGCACTGAACAAGTATTATTCGTACACTGATATGTCGGACACGTACCGTATCGCCATGAGTAAGTTTTGCTTGCGCATTGGCCCGAGACTTAGCTTGGTACTTACATTCACCCTCTTCCGTGCAGTGCTACACCCTACGCACAAGCTCGACTACTTCAAAACCCTCAAGTGGCCCGCAGGGTGGCAGAAGACCGCTCGCGAGCTGTTGGTGGAGGAGTATGAGCGGTCATACAAGGACTCTGGATCCGTAGACGACCCCAGCGACGAGGACGAGGACGACAAGGACAATGACAACGACGAGGACGACGAGGACGGGCCCAACGACCCACATGAACGCAAGTCCAACACCTCGCGCTCGCGCTCCTCCTCTGGGGCTGAAGAGAGCGATGACGAGCTCGACTTCTCCGATGTGAGTACATTAGCGTGGTATCCGCCCGGCGGTGCAGAGTGCACGCGCGACTATGGTACTGACTCGACTTCGCACTATTCGCGCAGGAAGAGAACATGTTTGATGCTCTCAGGTCTCTGACGCGCCTGCGGGTATCCAAGAAAGGCGACGAGCTCACGCGATACCTCGCCATCCCCATCGAGGATACGGACGACCCGCTCGCGTGGTGGGCTGAACGTCGTGCCCTTTACCCGCGCCTCTCACGCATGGCCCTCGACTATTTGAGTATCCCAGGCAAGTCTTAACTCCTCCATGCTACACGGGCGTCGGACAGGGCACTGACTCCTCGTTCTTCTCTTCTAGCGACCTCTGTAGACGTCGAACGCGTCTTCAGCAAAGGCCGCCTTCTCCTGTCTCATGTCCGCAGCCGGATGAACGCCCAGACGACGCGCGCAGTGCTCTGTGTCGGCGCGTGGTCTCGCGCAGGCTACGTGAAGGCGGCGGACTTGCGTAAGGCCGCTCAGACGGCTGATCTCGACAACGACGAGCATGGATTCCAGCTGGTCCCAGGGTGGGACCGTATCGATGTTAACGTAGATCGTTCGTGAGGCGTAACGTACCCAGCATGTCGTCTTGTGCTCGCTTTCCTAACTTGAAGAGTTCTGGATCCCGAGCTGCTCGAAATCCCGCACACTGTTCGTAGCACTTGGTCGACATGAATGTATGTAACTGTTTCCTGAGTCCTGACAATGCACTGCGCTTTCCCCTATGACGCACGTCTCCGACGTTCGTTGGCTGCGATTATCTGATCGATGGATGCAGTAGTACGGCGTGCGCACTGTCCACGACTCCCGAATCCTCTCCTCTCTCTTTACGCTTCCCTCCCGTGCTGCTCAACTCCTTCGTGCGAGCCTCACCATGTCTGAAGAATCAGATTCAGACCTCCCCGGCCTCATCGAGGATCCCCTTCCCTTCCCTGCATCTCCTCCCTCCCCTGCACTCAACTCATCCGAACCAACGACCGGCTCCCTTCCACTGCAGCCTCCTTACGACTTCGAAAACGAGCCTGAGGAGGTATGGGATACATACTCATTACCTCCCAGGAGTCGCCGCCGGCACCCCCAAGGTCCAGTGGAGCTCAACTTCACTCGTCGCTGGCTGAACCGCGAGGACCGTGGGTTTGGAAATCCGCCGCGCTCTGTTGGGATGCAGGTGAAGATGGGCACTATACGCATCGAGGTAAGTCAATATTCAATATATTGCTTCCACTGTGACCTCATGGAGGCCGCAAAGATCGAGCTCCCAAAAACATTCAAGCATGCACAATCCGTCGACCCAGCTGCATACCGCGACTTCTGGCGTGCGCTCCGTGCCTGCACTCCCTCCGAGCAGTTGTCTTCCCGGCAGAAGGAGGTCATCTGCGGGACTCTGGCAGCTGCCCGCTTCTTTTGTGATGATACAATCACCACTCGCCGCATTGGCCCAGCTTCCGTGAGTTCCTGCTCAGAATATCTCAGTGCGCAGGCGAGGATGGTATGTCCGGGGAAAGCATCTTTCTGTCGCTTTTTGGCTGGGCAAGGTGCCATTTTCCGGTACGTTCAGACCAGTATAACCATATTCCGTGCTAATTCTGCTGGTTTTTACCTCTAGGCGGCATTGAACACACTTCAGTGGGAGTTGGATAACAATTGAGGGTCGGGGAGGACTATGTTGACACCTTATGATTTGCCTGCCATGTATTCCTTGTTGCTTGAGACAATGCATTCTGTTCCAGGCTACTGTTCTCAATGCTCGTATGATTTACCGCTACATAAATCTATTCTACCCGTACAAACCCGCCTATCGACCCGTACCCGTGCTTAACCCGTACCCGGCGCTTAAAACCCTAACCCGCGGTCACCCTCGGGTGACGGGTGTGGGTAAACTGCGGGTGAGGGTGGGGGTAAGAATTTAGAAACCCTAGGGTCACCCTTGCTACAGCCTAATGGTCCTTTGAGCTATTGGCGCGGAGTCCAGTGGGGGGTAGCCTTCGCGGTGCCGGGGAACATGCGACGTCGATGGGGTCAGCGTCGATACCCTCGGTTGCAGTCATTGCAGACGTGGGACGCAGGTCGTCGTCCGTAATTGGACTTGCGTTAGCATCCGGTCGGGACCGTGATGTACGTGTGTGGTAGGGCCTGTCGGACCGTGGAAACGAACTGGATACTGTTCGCATGGCGGTGTCTTCCTATACCGCATGACCTCTGTGTGTCTGCCGCTTGGTGTACAAATTCGGCCTATCGCTCTCATGCGTGTTCCGTGCGTGTAAGATGTAGATCTCGCCGCCCCTTTGATGAGTGTTCCCGATCCTGACATCTCGAGTACGTAAGCGCAAACCTCACTGCGCTGCGTGACGCAGTGGGAACTGGTGACTGTGTCACTCCGGTGGTCAGTGGTTTCGCGAGAAGGATACATCCAGTATTTATGGGGCTTGTGAGATTCGATTTCTCTGCACGCACCTAGTCGCCCACTATGGATGTGCGCCCAGCCTCTCCTCTTGAGACCACCCCATCTCGTCGTTCCCCCTCCCATCCTATCGACTGTTTGCGCACCATTCGACTCCCTTCCTGCGCCGTGTGTGGTCAGCCTACGGTGTTCTTCTGCAGCGGATGCTCCGCACGCCCGGCCTTTTGTTCGTCGGAGCACTTCATGAAGGTACGTTATCTTCGTGGACAAGCGAGTCTCCGAAACCTGAACGCCGATCATCTCTCGTCCACAGCTATGGCCCATACACTCTATGACTTGCGAGCGCGTCGTAGCTGCCCAGTGTATTTCCCAGTCGTCTGATCTTGGCGATGCCCTACGTGCTCTGCCGACTATCACGGTATCCCTTCCCACGAAAGCCGCCGTGCACCCTCCGCCGCCATTGAAGGACTTCCCGCTGCAGACGCCAGTTGTCCATGGGCCGCCTTACGACTACGTGGTCGTAGCCATGTATGCTAAGTGCGACGGCCGTGAGTGCTCGTTTTGTGTCTACCGTCCGGGTACTGTCATCGACGACTACTGACATCAACCGGTACCAGTGGCCTGCAGGTTCATGCGCGTGAATCTGTCCCCGCAACCTGTCCAGGCCTCGGACGTCCCCAGCATCCAAGGCTGCTTTCTGTCGACTTCGACCATAGATAACTTCGTGATTTATTACGACGCGAACATGAAGGCGCTCGACTGTCCTCTGCACGTATACTACTGCGCCACCTCGTACGCAGAGCGGAGCAACCCCAACAACGCGCTCGTCACCCTGACCCAAAGTTTGAGCATCGCCTGTCGGCGTCCGTGGTACGGTACGGTGGTTGTTCTCAAGTTTGCGAATCGGGCTTGCAGGAATTACGTTGTTATGACGGTGGACGATGTCCTTCGAGCTCGTGATTATTTCGCCTACTTCGCTTAATAGGTAGTACAGACTTTGTTGGTAACGGCCAGTATAAATGTTGTGTCAGGTGTTTATCATATTGGCTCACAACTCCCTACATATGGAGTATGCGGCATATATCCCGTACCTCTATACATGTCTAGTGTCCTATGTACACGCCACCCCGCCTTAGACCGTCGTGTGCACTGGTCAGAAATGCAGAGTAGGCTTCACCAATGTGATAACGTCTGACACACAGCAGTCTGCCCACTTGCTGGATATATGAGAGACGTGACCTATCCCACTTACATCTCTCTAAATGCAACAAACTTACATTATACGTCCACTCGCCTTTATTCAAGGTTTAAATCCCTGTGCATGTCCCCGGTGTGGCAAGTCTATCTACACTGCGTCTGAACTGTGGCATACCTGCTAAAAATGGCACCTGTCTTCACTCCAGCTCTCTGGCTATGTGTCATATGTGATGCCATGGCATGTTTCTGGCCTGGCGCTTTTCAGACATGATACCAGCTGACATCGGTTCTAGTTAAATCGAATGTGCACGGTGTTCTTTTTATCACACGTGCACGGCATTTACGTACAGGCGCAATGCATCATCTCCCCAATTATACCTGAACCATCGCCTTTTGCTGGTCTAGAACTCTGTTAAAATGTTATGATCCGACCTGCGGACGATTCTACTTCCACTGTGCATTCCAATGCATGTGTAGATAGCGGGATGTTTGTCTGTTCACTGTGCTTGTTTCAGTACCCGACCATCGGATCTCCGTACCCCTATCATGCGCACCTTGTGGGATTGCAGTAAATTGTGAAATGTTGCCAGTCCACAAGTCGTAGCTTGTGCTTGCGCCTGGCGTATCGAACCGCATATTCGTGAGTGCCAGTGTTTCCATGTCGTTGAGGGTGGAATGTGTACTTACTTGCTTAGACCAGCATGCCTCGGCGATATGTCTCTTGTGTGAAGGGAACGGAGCATGCGGCACTGTACTTCCCGGATGGGCGGCAGGAAGCCAGGATTCGTACCCATGATGGAAGAGACGTGGTCGGATTTGGAGTAAAATCGGGTTTTCTGCGTGTGGGATCGCCCTTTATACATTGACGTCTAAAGATAATCCCGCGGCGGTCTAATTCCAACTCCGTCTCAGCCGACCGTTGCCAAGCCTGCGTAAGCGTCGGCATCGTGCTCCAGACACTCCATAGCACCCCTCACCTGGATATGTCCGCGCCTGTCGTGAATTAAACATGCGAGTGGTAACGCGCATACATTCTGCCAGTGAAACCGTCACGCCTTCGCATAGTGTCGGCACAAATACATCCATTCGCCATCCCGGACGTCCGTGCGTCCCTTGGACCCTCGCATCGCGTTACCGGCCTTTCGGTTTTGCTCGCGCCGTGCCGGGGATGTCTTTGTTCGTTATTGAGCGTTTTGGGTTGGCCAAGCGCTAAGAAGCCAAACTGTATGGGCTCGAGCGTTCGTTCCGTGTGTCACTTAGTCACCTGTGACTTGGCGGTCTGAAGGTTCTCACGGCGTCGTTTGTCCTTACCACTCGTACGAGTGGTTGATTCAACACGTCTCCCCTCGAACAGCCGTTTGTGTTTGGCAATAGGTGCGATTCTGCAGCAACCGCGTTAACGCTCGTCCGTTTACTGACGGCATGCCTCACTTTGTATTTATCACCGTGCGCGACTCCGTGCAGGCCGTTTCAGGATAGCTCTCGATGCAAACGCACGCGTGCTGACCAACGACATAATTTCGCGGTCGCTATTTGTATCCGATGCTGGAATACATAGTTATTCCCTGATCAGTGAGGTGCATTTCTCGTCACTCCTACTTTCCTTTTCGAACTTTTCTCGGCTAACTCTCGTCGGATTCTGCTCGGGGACCTGCACAGGAAGCACACGGAAGGACACCCCTGTCGTCTAGACGTTCCCGAACTTTGGCAAGCTTACGGGAGCACGGTTCACGTAAAGCCCGGCCTTTCCAGGGTTCATCGGGGAGACTAGCGTTGAGACCATTCCCCGGCCCCCAGCCCTCTTGTCGTGCCCTTGCCATTTAAACTGCAACCATTTGTGCGACGTTTCGCTCCCGGTCGCAACCTCCCGCTTGCCCATCCCACCGTTCGCCCTCACACGTCCTTCCCCTCCGTCGGACGCTCGCCACCGGCGTGTAGTCTGGCACTCACCCCCCTCACCCTGCTCGTGAGTTACTCGTGATATATCCGCGGTCGACCGTCCCGCTCATCGAGTCGGCCTCGACATCAATCCGTGCTCCCACATTTCCACTATTAGCTGCGCACCCTAGCTCTCGGCGTGGAGATCGTCTTTATGGTTGGCCGACCTTCTCTAGGAGACCTCGAAAACCGGTATGTCGTATATGTCCGTCCGCCTATCAACGCTAATGCTCCGTCTACAGGCGTGTCGCATTGGCGGCCGAGTCGGCTCTTGACTACATGCCTATGCCAGCCCTACTCTCGTGGCGAGCCACTTGCTTGACAAACTACCTGTCTGTCAACCAATACATCCGAGGATCGCTCCTTTGCCTTCTCAGTCGCTTCTTTCCCGACCCCGTCGTGTTCCTCCAAGCGATGTCTCCCTGGAGTGCGCTCATCATCGGTGAGGCAGCCCTCGCCCACGTACTCCGTGATAACTCCATCTGCGGAGCGACCCTCGAGCTGGCCATCGGGAACCTATACTTTCAACCATTCGTGGACTGTTTGTCGCGACTTCTGCCACCCGTCTCGCATCTGGCGTCTCTCGTCACGAAACCCGCCCCGACCGACTTTCCTTTCCATCGCCACATCACGCGTATCGCGGAATTCCGCCTGTCGTCGGGTTTGTACATCGTCTTGTACGAGTCCAGCACGCCCTCTGCCTGCGACGTCGTCAGCGGGTATTGGACCTCTGCTCTGATGAACTTCGTCACCGGGTTCACTCTCGGATGCGCATACCCTCGCTTGACGTTCAATCGGTTGTCCCTCCTCTGCGACGTGCGCACTTCCGCGATGGCTTGGTGGGACCACGATATGGCGCGGCGTCTTGAAGACCTCGGCTTCGGGTTCGACCTTCGCCCCGACAATTGGCCGCTGTCCTGCCGCGCGTCCGCTTCGTCGTCGTTTCGACCGATCGACTGCTGTGGGAAGTCGCTGTATATATGCCCTTTGCAGGGTAGATATTTCGGCGATCCCGGCTCTATGGTCCTGTTCTTCGACGGGTTCCGCGTCGACTTGGACGACCTCCATGACCTGGGCGTCGCACCATACGGTCCGATGGTGGCTTGGAGACTACCATCGATCGGAACTTGCAAGAGCGGCTGCATCGAAGACGACCCGGTGCTCCCGCCGTTCGTGATATCCATGCTGTTCCAGTTTGCAGACGATACTACAGGCTTCCTGCGCGCGCACCGGTTTTTGCATACAGTGTCCGGCCGGGATTCTCATAGTTCTATCGCATCGCACACCGCTCGCCGCCGTGGCCGGCGGTACTCAACGTAACATGTACACCCGCATACTGTACGAGGCCGATCCTGCGTTTCGCAGGTATATGACGGTTGTATCGCTCGGCGCTCACGTCGTTGCGTCCTACTACGCGCCGTACCTATGTTGTTCCGCACCCCATTGTATTTACATATACGTCGCGTCTTTTATGTCATCCGGGAATCCTGTACACTTGCTAGGCACGCGCGAGTACGCCATCCCATCCACGCAAAGTCCGTAAGCCCACTCGTGCTCCATTCCCTCGCTTGCGCGACATCCAGATGGCTCATGCGACTGGTAAATCTCGGACTTCCTGTAATATATGTCGTATGTACCGCCTTTTTGTTACGCTGTGTCAATCCGGATCTATAAGCCGGGACGTCCGCTGTATTTGCTGACCCTATTGAATGGAGGGAGGTATCGATGCTGCTCCGTCCTACCTTGCTAACCGCCGAGAGTGAAAGTGGTCGGTTGTTCGTCCGATCTCCTGGGAATACCCGGACCGTGAGAGCCACGGTGCACGATCACGTGGATCATCCCAACTGCCTACCTGTATCTGGCGCTATGTTGCCCTCCATCCTCTCCGCCACTAGCGTCGCGCCTTTTCTTCCCGTATACGTCTCCAATCTGTCCGGTTCCTGCGCCAACTGCTTTCCGTGTGTCGCGCCGCGTCTTGCCGGCTGCTGTCGGTTCGTCTCCCGTTCTACGTGGGACGTCTGGTCCCCGTATGAGTTCCAACATTGCAGGTCAGTATCCTTCGCGGCTACATCTCATCAATTACCAATATTTAACACGCCTCCGACCACCCCTTCCGCTCTTTCTCACATCCCTCCTATCGATATCGGTCTACTCCTTCTACCGTGGTCACACATGGTGGTCAGTGTGGGGTGGGGTGGAGTGTCGCAGGTGCGTCCCGTCTCACTGTGACTTAACATGCTGGGCACCGTCCGGTGACTCTATCCCCTTCTGTAGCATCCTCCTTGCGTCTGTGGACACGCCTTCCGGGAATGCCGCATCCGAAAAACCTTCCCACCGCGCCGACCTCCCATGCCCCAGTCCACCGATCAACGTCGCCCATACTCAAACTGTCGCATCGTACAGTACGAACGTCGATCTTTCAGTTACCATTCGAATCACTGAACGTTCAGTACAGAATTCACTTCACCCGTACAGGTGACCTGCGGATCCTAATCGGGGCCAATCTACTCTAAGCGAGCCCCGCTTAAGCCATAGAGACAATCCCGTATCCATTCCCCGGTCGCGGCCCGCGTGCTGAAAGCCTGCGACATAACTAAATCCTCCACCCCTCATCTCATAGCCCGCTCCGGTCCCGTCACTGTAGACGCGCGAAACAAGGCAAGGTTCTCGTCTATATCGGAGATCTTACGGCAGCCAGACGACGGAAACTGAGAAACATCGTCTCCAAGGCACCTCCTGCGATCCCTGACAGACTCACCGCCCGCCCTATTCACCCACACGGCCCCCAGGGGATACGCAGTCACACACGTCCTCGCATATATCCAACATCCACGACCCCTACGTCCAGTCGAAGACGACCAGCAAACAGGCTACGTAGTTCTCCCCCCTCGCTCCTAGTCACACGCATGCATCCACACTCTGCACCGTCGACCATACCTCCGGTTCACCGGTGAGTGCGATATTCCACATATATACTGCTACTAACCTCGCTGGTTCGTCAGTGTTCACGCTGAAATAGGAGGATTGTTTGCCGACGCTATGGACATCCATTCCGTATGCCGGTGGCGCGTGAGATGCCGCACCAACTACCGATACGCGACGTCCTCTCTACGACGCTCTCTGACGTCGCGCCTGGGGGCCCGACGCAATGCATGTCAAACCGGTACTCCGGTCGTCGTGGTTGTTAGATGCACGCCCGGCGCCACATTGCAACCTCCTTTCGAGTCCGTCGTGACAATACTCGAGCGATCCGGACGCCGCGTGTCATCGCTCGGACTGATGGGCCATCGGGTTGCATTCCAATTGCCATGTTGCATAGCATGCTATCATGGAAAACGTCGGCGTCGTCGTTAACTCCGCAGGAATGGGCTGGATGTAGGCGCTTCGTCCATAAACAAGCAGTTGGGATTTCTCACGTTTACATGCATGGGTTTTTTCACGCGTACATGTCGTCTATGCAGTGCTCATCCCTCGTCGCTCCCGTCATGCCGACTTCTTGTCGTCCCGGTTGCCCTGCATCCACTGATCGTTCCTCGCTGGATGCGTCCCCTTCTCCCGTCCCATCTACTGATCGATCCCCCGATTGGCCTCCTCGTATCGTTGTTCCACTGACTGTATGTACAGCCCCGCCACGCTCGGTGAACTCGGAACTGTCCCGTTTCTCTCGCGCCGGCAACTGTTCGCCTGGTCCGACCGACTGCGCCCTCACCGTCATCTCCGTCAGTATATCTTCTCTCGCGTTCTCCAGCTCCTGCTGACCGACGTCCTCGTGTAGTTCGTCCGTTGCGTATTCGTCTGCCATAAACTCTATCTCCGCCGAGTAGCTACAATGCCTGTGCGTATAAACAGACACCTTTGCATCCACGCAGATACGGTCGTGACCTCCACTCGGACAATGGTGGATTGACATTGTCACGAAGACACCCGGCTGCGAACATTCAGACTCGACGGGACACGTAAACAACGTGTGCGTGCTTACTCCAATTCATTTCCATCGATTTCGTTGACGAACATGTACACCGGGTTTGTCAGCGGGTTTTGTGGCATGAAGCTGGTGACGCCCGGTACGTTCGTTACCGAGGGTGCACCTGTATCCGGTTGACTCGAGCACGCCCCGTCGAATTGACGATGGCCCACTGTGTCTTCAGACGAACATGGGTCCGGCCAACCTGTTCGATATTCACGTGTATGAGGGCGTGGCCCTTGGGGATGGGGAATGGGAGGTACAGGGGGATTAGTTCTGTACGCGTTCCGCGTCGGCATATGCGGTTGCTCGACATCGCACTCACCTTTCTCATCGTCACAGGATTGCGCGGCAGCATGATGGACAGAGGAACCGAAACGACGACTCGGGATATACCGTCTATGTCCATGCCGGGAACTTACTGGTCCATAAATTCCGTCCGTACTTTATGCACATCCAGTGCGGCAATTGCACATGCCCGACTGCCGTTGCCACGTTACAATGTTTCGGAACAGCGTACGTCTTGTAACTTATACAGATCGAACTCCATCTGACCCGCCGTTTCCATCTTATAGGATCCAGGGACCGCCGCGTGACCCGTTTCCTCGTGCCTCGTCTTTCGTCGACATCCTGCTATACGTACGTAGTGCTCGCGGCTTGGTCGGTGTCGATTCATTGACGGGATGCCCACATAGGGTAGTTGGTCGGATTGTGGTAGTGTTCTCGCGTGGAGTACCGCATCGGACGAGTATAGCAGGAATCCGGGTGTTGCGACGCATCGCACATGTTTCTGTCTCTTCCGCCTTCGCTACTGTATATTTGGGAATTCACTATATATGTCCGTCGAGGATGCTCCTCTTCCGTCAGTTCCACCCTACCTATACTCGCCTCCCTTCTTTCGCGATCGTTTCCACTTTCGTCGAGATTACCTCTGGCAACCTGTCGTCGTGCGCTATGATGTGTGTTTTTCGTGCAAGATTATACCCGTATATTGTATTAACCGCTCTGCAGTCTAGCCGTGGACGACCTCTTCCATGTGCTCGCTGCGTGCGACGTTGATTCCCTCATCCGGTGCGCGCAGACGTCGACCCTGTTCCGCACTGCGGTTGCTGCAGAGATCCGATTCCGTATCGCTGCCCTCCTTCTGCCGTTCTTCGGTGACCGCGTTCGCCGTTGGAATGGACTTCTGCATCTCCACAAGGCCATCATGTCAGGATCACTGGCTGTTGCGCTATTCGCGTCGCCCACCGACTGGACGCCCGGCGACCTGGATGTCTATGTGGGGTCCGACGCGTACGGCCCGTTCATTGTCGACTTTGAACGCCTTTTCCCTGTCACACTCCAATCCGACATGACTCGCCGACCTCGTGGTACTTACAGTGGGATCAGACGAGTACGGCGCTACCTGACCTCTACGGGAAAGCGTATCGAGATCATCCAGAGCCGGTGCCCTAATGCCGCGGAGCCGCTCCGCTACTTCTGGAGCAGTCTCGTCGTCAACTTTATCACACCGCACGGCGCCGTCTGTGCGTTTCCGACCCACACGCTCGCCGGGAAAGGGCTCGTCGAAGGGGAATTGCACGATAAAGGCGTCCGCGCGAAGAAAAAGTACGAAGACCGCGGCTTCCAGTTCGACGAGCGGGCTTATTGGCAAGCAGGATGGGGCTTGGAGCCTGGCCCTGCTAATGTCTTTTCCAATGTACCCTTGCTGGTTCTCGACTTCCAGTCCGTATGGCGCAGCGCGCCCTTCCCGCTTCCCATCCGTCCACTCGGCTCCCGTTGGTTGTTCGATTTACCGCCTCTCGGATCCGAAGGTAAAAGGAGTTCGTCCCTCTGGTGAGCCTGCCCCATGCTGACAATGTAACTCGATTTAGACTCGCCCCGCGGAGCCGAACGCGACTCGGCGTCAAAACGTTCCACCTCCTTGGGTTGATCGCAGCGTGTGGGTTTTGGCGGCGCGAGCATGTACGACGTCTCTTTCTGCGACAGACGTCGGCTTCCGCGATTCTCACCGTGCGCCCAAACGGTGTTCCGAGCCGTTCGTGTACCGCAGCCCACCACCGTACCTGATCCTACCTTCATCGCACAATCTGTTCCGGACCGCGCTCTCGGGACCCGTGTTGACCTTATGTTCTGATTCCCGTGTAGCTCAGTATCTGCCTCCAACTCGTGCCGGGTCAGCTTATTTATTAGAGAGCTTGTGCCTATTTGACATGTATCATCCTTCTTCCGAACCTGTATTTATTGTGGTTGACCGCGGGAATTGTATGGTATTATGGAGCGGCGACCCTGAGGAACACCGCATACTAAACGCTTCGTTGTCACTTACATTTCTCCATGAGAAGCCCGCCGGGCGCCATTCTCCTCTGAGGGACGTCGAGCGCCCGTTCGTTTGTGCATTGATGCGACGCGATTGCTTCCTTGAACTTCTCCCTTACACCAGACGGATAGCCATCCGCGCGCATGTACGTATACCAGTGTCCACCCTCCATGTGACTTTTCCGGTGTCGGCGTGGTATCGACGTCCTGCTTGGTTTACTCTCAGATATCTATCCACAGTCCACCGCTAGAATGCATCGCGCCCTCACCAGAGAACCTTCTTCGTGGGGCACCTTCCATATTCCATCTCAACACCCATCCAGATAATCGGCGCGGTGCCTTTGTCGTTTCCTCCTCCTAGTGTTCCGGAGGACCTCCACGATGTTCACTCTTCTTATAAGACGCTGCGGCGGTGCCGGCCGCGGCCCTACCCTCGTCTGCCTCCACCTCGTTTGCATGGACTTCTCCTATAGCCTTGCGTCTGCGTCACGCCCTGGCGGTATGGTTTCCTCATGTCGCCTCCCTGACTTGTACAAAGCTGACTTGACGACTTCACAGGTGCTGGTGGAGGTACGTCTCCCGTCGTCTGCGATGGGCGAGACTCCTCTCTTTGCCGATCGGTATCTGACTCTGGACTATCGCAGACGGTGGCGGTCATGTCCCAGTTCCCATACGCATGAGAGCGAGGGCGCCGCAGGCTTGCATGAATTGCAGGAAGCAGAAGCACCGTGTACGTTCTTGGTCCCTTCCCTCACAGTCTACTCTCTAACTTCCATGTTCCAGTGTGAAGGGGGGAGGCCCTGTAACAGATGTACGTGGGCGAACGTTATGTGCCACTGGTCAGACCGGCCCCGGGGCAGGAAGCGCAAAACATCTCCCAGTACGGCCTCGACCGTTGTTGGACCAAAACCCAAGAAAGTACGTCGCGAATCCGGTTGTCCGTCTTTCTTGGTCCGTAACTGATCCACTGTGTCTCACAGTCTAAGAGGAAGGCAAAGGCAAGCAACACCGCCCAATCTCAAACTACAGCCGACCAGGGAACCGTGGACGCACCAGCCCCCTCGACGTCCCACGACTTCCAAGACGTTTTGGACTATACCAACGCGAATCCAGCGGCTGTCGCGGACATGTTCCCCCCGGACTCGACGTTTGGGTCCGGTCCCTTCGACGACCTGCCCTCGTCCTTGCCCGCCGAGATGGCGCCACCCTCACTGCTGGGTGATACGTCCCTACCATTTCCGCCCACTCATCCTTCTTTCAATCCTGCTCTGATTGACCAGCTTCCCAACGACCTCTGTTACCCGCAGGATCTCCCCTTGGGCGTGGCGTCGACATTGCCGTTTTCCGGGACCACCTTGATCGCTGGCGTCCCGTTCTATCCCAGCACCCCCGCTGGACGGGATGCTACTATTCAGTCGCCGTACGATCGAGTCGACCTGGGTGGGTTCGACCCTACCCTGTTTTCCGATCCGCTCTCTCTGCTTGGGCCTTCGGTGGCGGTGGGTCGCTCAGGTACGCACACGCCATTCCATTCATGCCCGGCCAAGTGCTGAGTCCGCGTACCCCATACGACTCCACTGGCCCCACCTACTCACCACCGCCCGCTACTCTAGACGACATACACCTATACGGCATACCTCGCGACGTCAGCCAGGACCAGTGGCTCGACGCGGTCCTCCAGATCGGGACGTCCTCCGTGCCTGAGATGTCGGATCCTGTAAGCACTGCCTTCCTCGCCCAATAAGCGACTGACGCGTATATATCCAACTCATTACATCTCTCTACTTAACTCCCGCGTCGTCAGGTGCCCGTGCTCTTCCCATATCAAGATCCCCATGCCCCGGTCAATTCGTCCCCTTTCCCTGACGACGTTCCGACGCAGGACGATGCCTATTCTGATCCTTCTTTGTACAACGTGATCGGGCACGATGAACCCTTCCTGCTTCAAGAGCCCGTGCACAATCCCTTCGGCGAAAACGTCCTCAGTTTCTCCGACTTATCATTCGCCGTACGTACATCTCGATCTAGTCTGCTCTGGTAAGGCGTCCGTTCACGTGTGTCGTTAGGTGGGACCTTGGGTTGGGGGCTTGTACGCGTTGTAGGTCGACGATTGGATCACACCCCATACAGTAATACACGGGTCCTTCGTCAGGCAAAGCTAGTTCGCCCTCCTGCACTGTCCCATGCCAATTACCACCAAATCGGGGGTTACAATGTCCATTGCAGTCTTAATGGCTATCATATTCCAAAATTCTATGACATGTAATGAGAATTCTATGCAGATCGAGTTCTATCTTTGCTTTTCCTGTTATCGTGCCTCCATGGGTCCTTCGTCAGCCTTGATCTTGCCTAATGTAGCCGTATTTTCATCTAAGCGATATTAGCCGAAGGTACCCGAGACGCGAATATAGGAAATCAGTCATTTAGCGCTCATTCAGAGGAGCGTTAGAGCCCATGCTACAACGAAAAACATTCACTTCTTGCATTTACAGACACGGAGCACCATAGACGTCTAATACTAAGAAACGTACATACATGTATTAGCACAGGACGAAATTTTGCTGCCCGACCTCACGTCAATCTTGAGCAAGACCCTGGTCGGACTAATTTTGCCCTCCAAAACACCATAATTCGGGCAGGGAAGGACAACGAGGAAACCGTATGAGCCAATATTCGACATTTGAGGACAGTTAATATGCTGTAACATCACACAAACAAATTTAAAGGCAAGGGGTTTAGTATATAAAATAAAATAATAAATATATACCTAATCTGATAGTACACAGAGCACGGGGGGGCGCGAGAGAGAGAGATCCAAAGAGAAACCCGAGAGAGAAATGATGATACAGTAAGGACGAAAAATACTAGCGAGAGGACATGCAACGCATGTATACTGTGTAAAGGGTCTCGCCGTGGCACTGGTAGCAAAACCGATTTCCGACGTCCCAAACTGGAGCTCAGAAGTGGTTCGCGGGCGAGTGGGGCCCGACGCTCGTCCACGACGCCTCGCTCTCGTGCTGCGACCCTACCTCGATCGGGTCGTCGTCCGCGTGAGCGTGCTGGCCCGTCGGGCTGAACATCCCCGAGCGCGGCGACATCACGTCGAAGTCCTCGTCCGAGTCGAGCGTGAGGTCCGACGCCATGCTCGGCGAGCGCACGTCGTCCGGAGACGCACCATGCGCCCCGGCGACGACAGGGGATGCGCGTTCGGGGCTGGACTCGGAGGCAGCGTAGATGTCCGAGAACGGGGACTGCACGCGCGAGCCGCTCGGGTTCAGGAGGGGATCGGTGTACGCACGCGCGGCGCCCGCCTCTGACAGCAGTGAGCCGCCCAGGGGGGTGTTGTAGGACGTCGAGACTGGGAGCGATGCACTCAGATCACCGGGCAGCTGCCTCATGGATAGGGGGGAGCGCTCGAGCAGCATCGTGGGGGGAGGGGTGGCACGAGGCGACGGGTAGTTGTCGGACAAGGGGTCTGACGTTAAGGGACATTACCTGCGGCGACGGGGTGAGCGACTTGGACGCGGCTTGCTGAGGCTCAGAGGGCTCAGAGAGGCTCATGCTGGGGTAGGCAGGGCTGTTGTCCAGAGAGGGGAGGACGCTCGTGCGAATGGATTGTCCGCCGGGAGACGACGGCAAGGATGTGTCGAAGATGACGTGCGTCGGGGACATGACTGGGTACGGGATGTGGGCGTCGGACTGCGTGCGCACGGCATGTATATATGTCAAACGTGATGGTATGGGCAGATGCCGACGGACTACGCACCTCCTCTGGGACGGCAGTCGGTCTCCGATGGCGAAGGCCAGACGAACCAGCGGACTGGCCCCATTCGTTGCGTTCCCTCTGCGCAAGCCTCTCCAGCTCGATGGACATGGCGTTTGCACTATCGCTTGAGGATCTGGCAGACGAAGTCTCACCGGTTCGCGCGTTCGTGGGTTGAGCGAGAACCGGGTTCTGGCGATTCCTTCCTTGCTGGATCTTCTTCTGCTTGCGCTTCTCCAAGAAGTTCTCCGCCCATGCCTCAAGCTTGGGTGCGATGACTGGCTCATAAACGAACTACGAAAACAATTTGTGAGCTTACCGCAGCGCTCGGCGCATAACATAGATACGCAGACGATCTGGTGGGGTAGTACACCCTTACCTTGGTGAAAGCATACAACGCTGCCGCGCTGGCGACAGCGGCAGCAACATATGCAACTACCGGAGGAGCCATTGGAGGGTGAGGGGGGACGATGAGGACGATAGGAAGCCAAGGTGGGATGGTGTCCTAGGGAGCGTATAAGTAGCTCCGGATCCGGAACGGCACTGCCGCGTAAGGACGCCGATCCACGTGCCGCATCCCCTTGGTGGCGGCGCCATGCGCGGATAACCGCAACCTTGCCTTTGATCCGTGACGATCCCCCTTCCCCGCACTCCCTGGTCTGCATCCGATGGTCTGTCTGAAGGTGAAGAGTTGTCGTCTGTGAGCGCATTGCGGCTGGGAGCATCGGTTGGACGGTGAGACTTTTGAATCCGCGTCTCCCACTCCCCAAGTTCGCTGCGGCTGCGCCATCTACCTGCCCTTCTTGTGCTCCTGACAAGAACCTCCTTTTTTGAGGGTCGTTTGGTGTCTATCCTTTTTGGGTGGCGATCGAGGGATCAGAGGATATCCAATGTCGAGCCGGCTCGGAGCCTGTTGGTCTCCAAGTTTGAGGCAAGTCTAAGGCTACTCTTCAGGAGTTCGGGGAGTTCAAACTGCCTACATGGTAGATTCAAAGATGTGAGCGACGCTCATGCTCAGCCGTTTCTGTTACTCCCCCCATTGAAGTTGGCGTACACCGTTCTGTCGGCGGAAGTGAATCTTGGCCGGGGATAAACCTGATAGGTTACCTCGCGACAGCCCTCGCCCGACGAACGTGCCTTCGCATCGCCTGTTGGTCTGAAGTGAGGTCATCGCGGATGGTATCGTGACTAGGTCGGTGTTGAGCTCGCTGATACGCCGGATGGTGTATATGCACTGCTCTGTATACGCGTTCTATGACACTATCAAGAATTGACTATGACCACACCTGATGTGGCAACGCACCTTCACATCCGTGACGCGCTCTACTTCTAT
Source organism: Ganoderma sinense ZZ0214-1 (assembly GCA_002760635.1). NCBI lineage: Eukaryota > Fungi > Basidiomycota > Agaricomycetes > Polyporales > Polyporaceae > Ganoderma > Ganoderma sinense. The sequence goes on from AYKW01000045.1 coordinate 2,203,395, forward strand.
CCGGAGAGCATCGTCAAGTTGTCGGAACTCTGTCCTCGTGTCAGATTGCCTTCGGCTGGTCAGTAAAAACAACCCCGTACCTTGTAATGCCTTTTCAGGAACGACTCCTGGCCCTTTGCAGAGTCAGCACTACTCAACATGCATGCAAGCACGAGGCTCCCTCACTTTCGACCGCAGAATTGACTGCAGACAATTTCTCCCAGAGCTCTTGTGCACGGCGTGCACACCCTTCCCCGTCATCTATGGAGCTGAAGTTCATTGATGTGCTGTCGTGTGGCAGCGTGCAAACTGGACTTACCTGTTGTTCCCAACCGCATGTCGAACCTCGTCCCCTCCCCGGCTCAACCGTGCCATCGCCTCCTGGACCTCTTCGAAACGCGTCTTTAACTCTTCGTGGGTCTTGAGACAACTCGACGCGACCTGCTGCATCTTCACCCTGCTCACGTAGTCTCCCAATGTCCGCGCTTTGCCTCCCGTCTCCATCGCACTCCTCATGGACGCGCTCAGGAACTCCTTGTGCACCTTGACCCTGCTCGCGATCTCCAGGTCAGCGTCGAGTCCATTCGCTCGCCAGCGCCCGAGAAGGTGGCCCATTAATATTACTGGCGGCCTGGGAGGCTGGCTTATTCGCATCCCTGGGTGCATGTTCGCCAGGACGTCGCCCCCGCCGTTCGTGTCCGCGATCTCCGAGTCAGACAGCGCGTGGACGGGGTACACATTCGGGGTCTCGACGACGGCGCGTCCGACGGCGGCGAGGTCCGTCTTGTCCACGAGGCCGTTTGCGCTCGCCCACGCCTCTGCCTCCGCCTCGTTTCCGATGACGAAATCGACGTAGGGCAGCATCTGCTGCAGCTGCACGGCGAAGAATTGGGGGATGAACGTTGAACGGCGCGGAGAGGTTAAGAACAAAGATCTGCGGGGCACAGGGAAATAACATCAGTTTCAGTTGCGAGTGACCGATACCCGTCGACGCATGCGGCCCGGGGGGAAGAGCTGGTGAGCAGACGCACCTTCCTGCTTCGGGCGCCTTCTTTGCAACCTCGAGCGCAGACTTGGTGCCGTGAGTGAGGAAGTAGCCCTCGACGTATAGAAGACCTTCGCGGCGTCAATGAGCGGCGCGACCTCGGGCGACGCGAGCTCGAATATCGTACTCGGCGGTTGCAATTCACGTATTGTTGATCATTGTGTACGCATTTCCCGCGCGAATGATCAACCGTGGTCACGTGGACGGCATGCTCCGACTGGTCTGCAGGGCCACCTTGACCTGTCTCTCCCAACAACGTCTTCTATCCGCACCTACGCTTCCCCCCTCCACCCTGGCGTAGTTTTTTTTTCAGTGTGCACTGCTCAACCTCGTGCGTATCCAACCTGTTGATCTGCACCACTCCACTCGGTCGGTCAGGATTCCCTACGGACCCACCTTCGGGCTGGACAACTCCCCAGGTACGTACATACCCCCACCAATCCTCCCTCCGCCTGTTCAGAACTTGTACACATACGTAAGTCACCTAAAAAGGGTTCGGGCAAGCCTACCATTGCAGCACTACGTTATGGCTGTCCGACTTGCAAGGATTCCCCTCTCCATCTGGTATGCACACTACCCCTTCCCCGCATGTATCCTCATTATTAACGGTTGGGTTTCTCGCGCATACAGTTATTTGAATCCTCAAAGGTATCTATGCCGGCACCATCCCCCTCCGTACGAGTGGACGCTCTTACCGACAGACCCGGTCCCTAGCTGGATCTGCTTATTAATCGGGATTACGTGTACTGGGGTGGTGCGTCCCAATTCCTTCGACTCCGATTCAGTCATTCAGACGGATTAACCCCCCTCTAGTTTTACTGTATATAGATTTTCTGTTACCTCGTAACAATATTGCATGCTCCTACGGGCCTCTTGCGTCCGTGTCGTTTTCGCCGAAACACGCGTACCTGGACTTGCTCGATATCTCTGGTTGAATCCTATCCTCCCCAAGGAAGGGGTTGTTTCATTGTATCCGACACGTTTACGCCCGTGCCCCATCCGCTTGTGTCCAGACGGACCCCCTCCCTCGCCCCCTCCTCGGCCCTACCCCTACGTCGATATCCTTGCTACAGCGAACATACGGGCCCACACTCGATGCTCTTGCCGGATAACCTCGGCGCACCAGACTGCACATCCTACCGTCCCCAGCGAACTTAATCAGCCGACTGTAGGCTTTCCCCATCCGCTAACTACTGATTTTGGCATTCTTCTGCAGGAATGACCACTGTCTCGCTACGTTTTGATTCGCGCGTAACCATCACGTCCGACACTAACCCCATCTCCCCCCCAAGTCGTCCATGAGTCTACATACACCTTTTCGGCTACGTTCGTGTCCGGGTTTTTCAAATAGGCGCTACTGGAACTTCGTCAACATGTACATGCAAAGCCCACATACCTGCTTCAGCAACCTCTCGACTTGGACCGGCAACCGGCTCTCATCCACGCCACATCCCACCATCATAGACCTCTCTTGCACACTCTACGCTACATCTGCATGGCTAGGGCGAATTCTGGCGCGTCTGGTGCTCGTTGCCGGTTCACTGGCTCTTCGTCTTCTCGCTGTGGTGCTCGAGTCTCCCTTAAAAACCCTATCTACCTCCCTCGTGCCGGTCGACAACCCTCTTATTGCAAAGCCCATCAGCACGCGGTCCTTTCTGTCAAGTCGTTCCTGTTACACACTAAGACAGGTTCCCGCCGGGTCGCTTTCAAACGTTCGCGCTCGTGCACGGCTTCCTTTTTACCGTTTTATTTACGTCGTTCTAGCGTACGTATCGAACACCCTCGAACCGCGCACTCAAATCGCATTGCGTTCCGCGATGTCCCTCCCTGCGTTGCCCTCCGACGGGCCAGGATACATCTACGCACTCGAGCTAGCTGGTAAGTGCTGCGGCGGCCCGGTCGAGCGCCACTGGTACAAATATCCCACCGCAGACGCGTCTCGTCCGGACCTCATTCGAATCAAGGTTGGTCGATCGGTCGACGTCCACACCAGGCTCTCCCAGCATCGCAACACCTGCCCGTCGTCCAGGCCTAGACTCCTTGGATACTTTCCGGCGCGTACTCTCTCGCGCCGCTCTCCTGCGGTGCCCTTCTGCGACCGTCTTGAGCGGCTCGTCCACATCGAGCTCGCCGATATATCCGCGCGCTCGTATCCCCCGGCCCGAGGTGCCCCACGCGTCCCTTGCCCTGATTGTAAGTGCGATGGGAACACACGTATCCCACGCGGGTCTGACCCTCTGCCAGGCCATCGAAGGCACACCGAGATTTTCGTCTTCAAACGCTTGCAGGGGAAACGACGCGGCAGGGAGTGGGAGACCATCATCCGCCCCGTCGTTGAGCGATTGGCTAGGCTCGTCAAACGTATGCGGTAATCGAGTAGATACAATATACAATGGATGACGATAAAGGCAAACAACCCGGCGGCTTTCAATCCAACTTTGTAAACGATAGTACTTGTAGTCGAGTACCCATCCGCTCGTGACCAGGGGTGCCCGGAGGGCGGTGTCTATGTAGCATTAAATTGAAATTTATACACGCATCGTGTGCCGTCTCCGTCCACATACGTCTTTGACCTACAATTTCCTGCTTTCCGCCACGTTCGCGCCCCCGGCGATACCCCGCACCCCGCAGCAGTGGCCAGGTCCGCCCGGAGGGGCAATGTCGCTATGCATGAGATAAAATATGTATTTCTTACTTGTCGTGTGATTGGTGAAGGTTTCAAGTCCCGGTCACACTCAATGCACCATAATGTAAACCCTACTAACGCCGATAACGTCGACCTTCACGTTCCCCTTGAAGTCTACGACGCCTTGAGGAAAAGAAATCGAGGGATTTGAATATATAATCCGTATGATGTGGTGGCGGTGACCACACAGACACCTACTGGATGTCGGCTATCCAGGGTTCCAAAGAACACAACGTCGAGATCGAGATCCGAGTCGTCACTACTAGTTACTCACCGCCGACGTACAAGAAAGCAAAAGGTCTATACATGCATACTTACCTACAGATCAATGTCAGCATTGATACAGTAGTCTTTGGATTAAGACAATATCTTTACAACGACCACGTACCCTTACAATCGCCCTGAGATCCTGGTTAGCAGTACTTCGATGGACGCAGGCACGGTGAACACAACTCACGAACCTTAAAGCTTGAAGGATGAAGAACGTGGAAGTTCTCATGGTTCTCTCGGTGTGGTCACCGAGCTAGGGCATAAGCATGATATTGTGTGGACTCGGGGCTGCCCCCGAGCGTTATCATGGTGTGTAGCTGAGCTGTGATAGGCTGGGGATGATGGCGGTGAGTAGAGCACCGCCTTGGATGGTCGTGGGCAGTCGTGGGCGCGCCATGTATCAGGCAGGCTGTGCAATTTTTCTCCCTTCCGTTCGTCAAATGGCTAAAAATATCTCTAGCTCACGGTCTCACATCGGGGTTCATTCTTGTTGGCGAGGATCGTCAGGCTCTCTGCATCATGATTCATCCAATGGTGTACGCCGGAAACCACTTAATCGCAACTGGGCAGCTGGCCATGCCACCGAGTTCGAAGACAGATCAGTCCCGTTTTGTGTCCCCCAATGGGTTGCTTTATCTCTTCAAATCCCCTTCGAAAGTCTGAGGCATGTCCTCCTCAACATCACCCTAAGTACCCGACACTAGGCTGCTTTTTGGCTGATGGGTCCGAGCGGAGACCCACAAACGAGCGCCCGGGTGCTGTCCTCGTGGTCGGCGAAATTGAAATCGCTGTCACTGTGTGCTGTTCGGTTATGTCTGCAACTCACCCCCTCCATTGCAATGCACCCTTCGCAGGCCGTTAGGTGACTGCGCTGCTAGAGCTATCGTTTCACACAGGGTCTCTACGGAGGCGGAGGTATATAAACCACTCGAGTCGAGCCATGGATCATCCCGCCTCCAAATCCCTACCTCGCGACCTCAGCCCGACGCTTCCCCACTCTCCTCCACAGGACTTCAAGACGAAATGACGATCGACCAGCGTGGTGGCATCGCAATCGCCGAGATCGTCCTCTACTTTCCTATTCTCATTCTTTCCATCTTCTTGGTCGTACGACATGGTGCAACACGGAAGGCTGGCTGGATCTTCTTCGCGATTCTGTCAATAGGTGAGCTCTCGATTGGTCTCTCATTCCCGAGCGCCGACCCTTATCGCCGTGTCTTCAGTGCGGATAACTGGTGGAATCACACATGTTCTCTGGGAACAGAATCCAACAAACACGTCGCTCCAAACCATATTCAGCATCATGGAGTCGGCGGGTTTGTCACCACTACTCATGGCGACCCTCGCATTCCTTAGCATCGTGTACGTCTTACCTCCACCTCGCACCACGCACCTTTGCCTGACCAAACGTACATCCTTCAGCGGCCAATACACGCTCGAGAACCACCCAGCCATGAGCACGCGCACCTTCCGCCTCCTGCACCTCCTGGGCACCGTCGCCATCGTCCTGGCCATCATCGGCGGCACCAACATCTCCAGCGCCAAGTCCCAAAGCGACCTCAACACCGCCGCGACGCTCCGCCACGCCGGCTCCCTCCTCTTCCTCGCCTTCTTCGCCCTCATCGCCGCCCTCACCGCCTTCTGCTGGCTCCAGCGCGACCAGATCCTGAAATACCGCCGCAAGCTCCTCCTCGCGATCCTCGCCTCCCTCCCCTTCCTCCTCGTCCGCATCCTCTACAGCGTCCTCAGCGCCTTCGCGCCCCTCCCCTTCGCCTTCGACAGCGCTGAGCACATGGTCCCCGTCGTCTCGAACTCCCCGCTGAAGCAGTTCTCGTCGACGTCGGGCAGCTGGGCGATCTACCTCGTCATGAGCGTCCTCGCCGAGTACGCGGTCGTGCTCATCTACACGTTCGCGGGCGTAAGGCTCCCGCTCAAGCAGGATTTGGCCGACTACCAGAAGGCGGGCATGCACATGCGCACGATGTCCGAGGAGGCGCTCACGGAGCACGCTGGCGCGCGGCCATACGACTCGGCGTACGCGCAACCGTACTCGCAGCCGTACTCGCAGCCGTACTCGCGCTGACGCGCCGCCAGCCCGGGGCTTGTCGAGATGCGGTTGGCGACGTTGCAGGGGAGAGGGGATGTGACCTTTCCACGCGCTCTGTTTGGACCTTGTATAGTATCGGTATATGCCATACCCGTGAGCTTCTCGTCGTCTTGCTATTACATCCTGCACCATACTCCATCTGCTGTATCCTTTCAACATTTACGCACACTTATAGACTTACTCATTGATCTTTCTGGAAGATTTTGAGGCCGAGGCCTGAGAGCAACTACGAGCCTGAACCTTCAAGCTTCAAGGATGATGGACTGGTGGAAGGGTACCATGAAGGTAAGCGCACGTAATACGATCTTATGCCACATACTGTTCGTGGAGGTCTCCCACTTTAGGATGGAGCTGTAGCGACGAAGTTGCGTGAAGGTAAGTTCCTCAGCTCTGGCCGCTTGACGGGCATGGAGGCATGTGTCGGCCCATTCCTAGAGGTATACGCGCTGCTCACAGATAGAGCGGACTGACCCGCGAGTTGGCGTTCCTCGTCGTAAACATCTGAAAATCGTCTGGGCATCCTCGAAAGGCCATGTTTTGTATTGCTCCATGTTCGCGAGGGAATGGCGCATCCCCCTTAGAGAATGCTGATCATACCTGTATAGCGCCGCCGTGCCTTGCGAATCGGCGTGATCAAGACACCATACAGAGTGACCGAACGGAACGGTCTGGCCGTTGCATGTGTGTCGATGATTCGAATGTTTCGTTAGACCGCGCGGATGAGGATGTGACAATACCCCTACGGGAATAAGTATCCCGGGGGCACAGGCCCGTCCCCGTTCCTAACATCCGCCATGGATACTCTTCATCGACGTTGAGAAGGTGATCTGCAAATGATCAATGAGAAGAAATTGCGTTCGATATGGTAGAAAGGATACGACGAAGGCGTGCTGTAGTACCGCACACGGACCCCTCGATCATCATGTTCAGGCAGAATGAGACAACTCGAAACGAACTAGCTCTGCCGGAGATGAGATCGGAGCATAAGTAGCGAGGCGGTCCGTCAGAGTCGAGCGCGGCTGCGGAATCATGCATCGTGCCGCACGCATGGCGGGACGGGCACAATCCGAGCTGGAGCGAGAAGAATCGAGGCATGTGTCGACTACAGCACAGCAACATGACGTACAATTTGAGTTCTATGAGATAGAGACATGGCCAGGAGCATTTATCTGAGATATACGATGGAACGCGTTCACCCTCGAAATCGATTCGAGGCGTTGAGGAGGAGAGCCCCAGCTGACTCCAGTGCTACTGAGGCGCGACCTTGAGGCGGGAGGGAGTGGAACTCGACTTTATCGGCGTCGTGCTCCTAGTATGATTGACGGGCGAGCTCTTCAGCCTCTTGGACTGTGATGACCTTCACGGGCTGCGCTCTGCATGCCGCTCAGATGAAGGGCTCCTCCATGCATGGCGTCGTGTTCAACGACCTCGATTGATTTTACTTCAAGGCTCGGCAGAGGACCGTCCTTAGCGCGCGTTTTGGGAAAGAGTTTTGAGGCCACGCCAAGGGAGAACGAACGCCGCAGTACTCGTGTTTGTATGGGCAATATGGGCTGACTCCATCATAGAAAGTGAACAAATGGTGCCTACTGCGAAAGCGCGGCGTGTCAGCTTGTGCTTTGCATGAACGGGCAGACCTACCCCGGTCCGAACCGTGGCGAAAACGCCCCCGTGCAAACCCACAGTGTTTGCGAAGCGAGAAGCTGCGGCGAGGGGAGCGCCTTGTCGAGATCAGGGTCGAAGTCGTTCCCCGTTCCCCACTCCCCGATTCTGCGGAGTCGACGCGCCTGATGTGGCCGCGATTCGGAGACAGCATGTATCCCGCACCCGGGACCCGAACGGCGCACGCGCCGCCCGAGATGGCCGCACCGACGTCGCTGACGCAGCAGACGTGCCCTGATCTATGGTGGCGGAGAACGAGTAAGTAAGGAGTCAATCTCGCTCGCAGTGCAAACTTTTCACCACCAACGCCCTGCCCTGCGCCACAACGCTGCTCCGGCTCTCGAGTCCTTCGCGGTGAGCGCACAAAAGAAAAAAAGAAAGAAAAGAAAAGGGGGGAGCGCCAGCGCCCGGGCCCGAAGAAGCCTGCAGCCGCTAGCTAACCCGAGATTGGGGAGGGATCTGGCACATTCTGTATAGTGCGTCTTTGCACGCGCACGCGCGCCGTGCTGTCGCCGATCTCGAGAGCGGGGGCATGCGCGCGATCGCGCCCCCGCGGGCTGCAGACATCGTGCATCATGCGTCTCCCGCGAACCGCATAGACGTCAACCTTGTCCTCCTCGGACTTGACGTGTGACGCACCTCGGTTGGGAGGAGGAGGGGCAGGTCGACCGCCAGGATAGGGTGCCGAACAAGCTTGCTCGTCAACGCCACTTCGCCTCTGAGCGCAGCTTGCAACTTGCAAGCTCCACTGATGATCGTCGCGTGACCGTCGAGGCTGCCGCCGGGTCGAAGTCTGTCCTTGACGTTGTTCGGCTCGCCTCCTTGGTGGGCGCCGCCGCCACGCACGTTCATCTTCGTCCTTTTCTGTGGCGCACAGAAGCACAGTGCCTGGAAGGACGTGTGGAAGGACGGTGACTTGCACGGTGGCAAGTCCAGACTGCGTCGAATTCGAAGAGTGGCTACCAGATTCCGCGCAGAACGGGGGCACGAGCGAGAGGGGCATCGTACCGATTTCGGGGGGTCAGCAGGTGTTGCAGAAAAGCCTGCGGCGTTCGAGTTCGCGCCATCCAGGTCGAGCCGCTGGCATATATGCATGCTCTGTATACCATGCTTCAAGTTCTGCGAAGAGAAGAGGCGTTTAGTGATCTCCGTGTCGGCGTATACAAAACGGGCGACCTACCACAAGCTCCCCGTTCGATAGGGCCCCGTGCACACACGTCATATCGGGGGCGCGCAGGGCCAGGGGGATCAGGTCGATGGGCGCGATCGTCCGAGTATAGGGAAGGAAACAGTGTGCTAGCGCAAAGGGGCAGCCTGAGAGACGGAGTAATGATAGCGCTAGCATATAGTGGCGCACATTAGGTACAAGAGTCCGGTGGAGGAATATCGTATGTCTATGTCTAATAAGCGAAATAGAGAGGACAGAACGCGAGAGTTGCAGAGCGTCCGACGCGCGTCGTGCGCAAGCGGGAGGGGTTCCGTGGTGGTGGTGGTGATGATGATGGACAGAGACAAAATATCCGGGCGTCGAGTAGCGAATGACGTGTCCAGGCATACAAGCGCCCGCCGGAGCGCTGGCAAGGGCACAGACGCCCGAACATTGTCGAGCGCTCCGTCATTTGCAGTCGGGATGCTTCGCCTGGATCATGTTCTGCACCGTCTTCTTGTCCGTCACGACCTACATACAGCACATGGAGCGGCGTCAGGCGCGTTCGGCGGAGATAGGAACGGTGCTAGACGCAGGTGAGTGGGCGCATGATCATACATACAGCTGGACAGCGGCAGGCCGTCGTCTGCCCGTGGATGTGTGCGGAGCTCGTCTTGCACCGCTGGGACCTGCAGTCGACGCGCTCGCCCGTGTAGTACCGTCCGTGGAAGTGCTTCCCAAGGATGGATGGGAATCAGAACGGGCGTGCCACAGGCTTCACGACGGAAGGCATACCTGGCAGCCGCGGTACCAGTCTCCAACACTGCGCAAGACGTAAGTTCTTTGGGTCTTTCTGTTACACACACGTCCGAGTCGATGTCCTTGCACGGATGGGAACTGGCACACTCACATCTCGTGCTCGCACATGACAGCAGGAGGCTGCAGAAACCGGCGTGCGTTTTTCAGCGGGCGTGAGGTGAAGTGGCGAGTTTCAAGGGGTCCAAGGAAGCTCTGTCGGACCTCGGAGGGCACTGCAAGTATGGGAAGCAGGTCGACGTTCAGTTCAAGTTGCCAAACTCCGAGTCCGAGCAAGCAGGAGGGGTATATACACCCGGACGGGCGGACGGGCTGACGGGCGGCGCGCACACGAGCTGGAATGCCTGCTTGCCAAAAACCGCCCACAAAGGGAGCTGCCAGCTGGCTCGTGCTTTGGGCTGCAGCTGCCACACACTGGCAACGCAACCTACGCACAGAACCCGCTGCCCGCCGCTTGGCGGCGTCGACCGACGGGCCCGGGCACAGGCCGCGACCCCCAGGACAGCTGTGCGCGGTGCACGCACGTATTCGAGGCAAGCGATCGTCCACCCTCGTTGCACACTTCTGCGCCTCGGGTGGCAGCCGACGCGCCGTTTCTCGCGGGCCTCGCGCACGGCCTCGTGCGCGTGTTATTTATTTTTGTTGCTTTTTGTCGCGCTGGCGGCCATGCCTGTGGGCATCCCTGTCCGGACGAGAGACGCGAGACGAGAAGCATCGTCATGCCATGATCGTGATTGAGGATTAGGGAGCCGGTGGCTCGAGCCTCGAATCCCCAACGAGCAACTGAAAACCGGCCGTGGGAGAGCCGGTCGACCGACGCGCGATGTGTGGCTGCGTGTGCATGCGCATCAGGCAAGTGCGTATGCAGACGACGGTCGGAGAAGCAGGAGAGGCCCGGGCGCGCGCAACGCGGACACTAACACGAGGTTTATGGCGGTAGGCGCGTACGAACTTTGATGATGTCGCGCGCGCCGTCGCGATACTTATATATGTAAGTATGTCTTGACGTACGTCCGTGGAGGTCGGTGGTGTCGCACTTGAGCCAGGTGTAGGTGTAGGGGATAGCACCGCGTGAAATCTGAAATTGTGGTCCGAAAAAAGGTGGACAAAATGCGAGGGTTGCCTAGAGATTCTTCGCAAGTTCTTCTCGAATCTTCCCCGAGAGAAATGTCGATAAAACCAGGAAATTTCGCTGACATTCCGACGAGGTTTCCCAGGACCCTTCAATTAGACCCTCCATTTCCCCGTTAAGTGTAACGGTCCGCGTCCATAACTCCGAGACAAGTCAAATCACCAATTTCCCAGTTACATATTTGGTTATCTTGCGTCCGACCCCAAGGTGAGCGCTCGAACCACTCTCTTCTCCTCCACCATCTCCAGCTTGACCCGCTGGGTACAGAAGCCATCCACCAGTAAGTCATCCTTGTTCGTTGCATCTGATTCGATATCAATGACGTTCACAATGCCCAGCTCCTTTCCGGCACGATGGTGAGGCACCGAAGGCAAGGCATCGTCCGGATCACCGCAGTGACGATCACGGGCAGGAAGGTGGTACGTCATGAAGGGTATATGCGCCTCTTTTGGTACTGATTATTCCGCATACACTTATACGCCAGCCACTACATTACGGCCGGACATGACGGGGCCCCTTTGGTACGTCGAAATGCGTGTTGACGCACTCCCCTTCTCACAGCGATCGGCTTTGCGCCCAGATACATCAATAGGCGGGGTATATGCCGTATGTTCTTGCTGGTTTTTGCCCTCAAGGTGCGTCCACGCCCATTCCTGTTCGCATCGGGTTCACTGACCATGTTCTAGATGTTGCGATCCTTGTGAGGCAGCCGGGGTTTTTACTGTCTAGTAGTATTATGTACAGCAATGCATATACGACCTGCAGTGTTGAACATAGTGGGGGATGCCCACTATGGGGGACGCACTACACGCAGTGTGCACACATACTCACCTGGCTAGTGAGAGGTAGAGGCTTTGTATATCGAGTGAGGAGAAGAGCGAGAAGAGATCTAACATTCAGCTCTGTAGGAGCTGTCTTATATACTACGTAGCATACATGATTATATAAGTGTCCGTGTGATCACAGACTTGTGATCACAGTCACAGTCCATGCGGTTCCTGGGCAGCTGTCCAGTATAGTTGCCATATAGGGCACTCTGGAAGCGCCTGGAGAGTGTACTAGCACAGGCGTGCTACAAAAGGCAGTCTGGCGCTTAAAGCCCCAGATTCGGAGTTCGCTCCGGTGTTCCGGCAAACCTTACTTTGCTGAGACACCGGCATCAAACTCGGAACTCCGGTCCGAAGCTGTGGACTCTTACGAGCGCCACGTTCAACATGCAGTGTACTAGTGTAGTGCATATCCAATTCTATTCCGTGATCATAGTACTATTTTTGGCATTGCGGGGGCAATGAAGAGGACGGGCGAGGACGGCGGCGATAATGGCCGTTCTGGATGGATTAACATGATTATAATTTATGTTATTCTTGAATACGGATAACCTGTCGTAACCTTTCCCCGTCCGGCCAAATTTTTCGATAGCGAAACGGGGGCATAACGTGAGACAAACATCTGCAGAATGAGGTGAGAATGTGATACTTCCACAGCCATTCGCCCGCGAGCGAATCTGGAGCAGAACATGGTCGAAATGTGGGAGGAATCCCAACATTTGACGCTCATTTTCTTCTGTCAAAACTTTGCATTTCATGCGGTGTAGAGCGGAGTAGAATTCGCGCTTGTTTCGATATCTCAGGCCTCCTGGGTTCAAGTTTAACTTGAAGGGAGACGCGCCACCGATAGAGAAACCCGGGCCCACCAACGCCGACGAGTCGAGGTCCTTGCGATGGAGCTGCCGTGCATCCATGGAACATTACTTTTTTGAGTGTTGTTTGTGCCTCTCGTCAGGCGACGGATGGCGTTATGGACGTCTTCTGCCAGCTAGATTCAGTTGTGGCACTGACTCGGACTTCTTGCTTCTACGTTGTCTCTGTTCCCGTCGTGTGGCGAAGCGCGCGGGACCAGTTTCAGGCCCGGGAGCATGCCCGTACAATGCATCATGCGCGCGCATATACAGGACAAGGAAACAGCATCCTACGAGTGCATGCAGGCGCAACTTGCAATGCGCAAGTAAGCCCGGATTTGGAGGGCGGACGCGCGAAACTGGAAAGAGACATGGTACTATGGCAGGGACTTCAGCCAAGGCGGATAACCTTTAGCCTTTAGTTACTGAAGTTCATAGTTCATCTTCTCCAGTAAGGGTTAAGCGCCCATGGGCGCCCGCCAGTTAATACGCGCGCGCGATGAGGCGTAGCATAATGATTTGACCTGGGTCCGATCGCGATGGCCGCGGCCTAGGTAGAGAGACGCAACATAAGTCCTGTAAGTCGAGGGAACCGAACCGAATAGCAATATGTTTAGAGCGACGAACGCCATGCAGAAGGTTTTGACTCGGGCTTTCGCGCGATGATGGCAAGGTGCTCAAACCGTGGACGTACTGACAAAATCGGAAGCAAGCCACCGCTCCTAGCCTGCCATAGAAGTTGACTTCCAGTTCTCCGGAAGAAACTAGCACGACTGTCGACGCAGGGAAGACGGAACTGGAACTCCTGTACGGGCGTTCTATAAGGATGTCTGTCTGTCTGTCTGTCTGTCTACATTACAGTAGACGTGAGCTGCATTAACTGCTACATCAATGCGCAATAACGAGGAATATGTGCGGCCGGGGAGAGGGTGGCCAAAAGTCGACGGACGCCCCGGGGAGTCCAGTGCTCGGACATCGAGCCCGAGTCCACTGGCAAGTCCGAGGTTGGAGAAGCGAAGCGGGCGGGGGAGGGGGGGGGGCGCGTATGGTGGTATAATACATGAGAGTCAGTCGAATGCGTGAAAAAATCCAGAGCGAATGAATACAAGTGCACGTGAGGATCGGGAAATCGAGGGGGAGGGGGCAGGGGGGCAGGGTAGAACAGAGGGTGGGGAGAGCGCGGGCGGCACTCATTAAAAGGGAGGCTGAGTGTTGAATGAAGCGTCCGGTCGGGGCCTGTAGTAGGGATACACCAGTGTCGGGGTCATTATGTGTATGTTTTTCATGCGGGCGTAGAGTCGGGGTCGTACTAGGGAGCAGGGTGGGTGGCAGAAGGGCGGTGATACGGCTCGGGGACTCGGCGGGGTTTGGGAGCGTGGGCAGCGGAGAATCATCGGAGGCTGGGGTATGTGTGCCCCATTCGCGGCGAACAAAAGGGGTCCAGTCCATCGGAACAATGGCGCTGTGCTGGCTACAGAATCGGTAAGTTGTAGGCTGTAGCGCGAGCACGTCGCAAATCGCAGCTGAAGTTGAAGTCGCGTATTGTGGGAGGCTCGTCGCGAGATGTGGGCGGTACCAGCTGCTGCACAACCTCTAGAGCACGAAGTCAATGGGGGGCAACACCTACGACGCCAACGCGCGCACATACCAATCGGAGGGAGGTGTCGCAAGGTAGTTGAGAGTGCAACAGCAGCCAGTGCCGCAGCGCGTCGCCTCCACGCTCAGATCTGCGTCTCTTGGTGCCACACAACAAGCGTAGGAACCACGATGATCACCACGATCATGAACGTCATCCACGCAACCACGCAACGCTTCCTCCACCGCTCCTCGGCCGCCCTGTACACCGCGATGCGCCGCCCGCGCTCCTCCGCCGAGTTCACCGGGAGGCCTTCGTGTTCGATGCGCGGCCTGGGGGGACGAAACGAGAAGACAACGCCGGCGAAGAGCCATAGTAAGGGGCATACTAGAGCACGTCAGCGCGCCGTCCTTCTCGTATCAGACTCGGAACGCGGAGCGGAGAGCGAGGAGGAAAGAGACTGGGAGGAGGAGCAGGGGAGGGGAGGGGGTTAAGGGAAAGGGACGCACCGAAGCCGAACTGGAACATGCGCTTCGAAAGCGTCGTGGGCTCTGGGTACGCAGCAGCGCCAGCCGCCTTCGCCTTCGCGTCGCGGTCGGAGAGGACTGCGCCCCACTTTGTCTTGCTCTTCGACGAGGCCGAGTGCGAGTGCGAGTGCGAGGAGTGAGACGAAGTGGATAGCTGAGGAGGACGAGGCCGGGGAGCGGCACCCCCGCTGAAGAAGTCTTCGAGGAGCTCCTGCTGGTACTGGAACACAGCGATCTGGTCGGCGCGTGTCGGGCTCGGGCTCGCCGGGTGGGTGGAGGTCGGGAGGGCGATGGTGACTGTGCGGTCGGCCGCGTTCATCTGCGCAGGGTAGGAGCTAGTGGAGGAGCGGCTCTTTGAGAACATGGTGGTGGTGGTTTAGGTTGAGATGAGTCGACGAGGGATAATCGGGGAGTGGGCGTGTGGATGTGCTGGCGCGTGGAGGCGATGCGAGATGCGAGATTGCAAGATGCACAGCAGCGGTGATCGTATAAGTACGGGCGGGCGGTGCGTCGAGCACGAACTGGGACGGGTGGCGGGAGGTGGAGTCAGTTGGACGAAGAAAGGGAGAGGCGCGATCTTGTGTGCGTTTTAAGTTCAGGTCTTCATCCGCGCTTTGACTGTGAGTTGGGTGCGGGCCCGGTGGCCGCCCCGCGGAGTCCTGCCGTTTGGGGAAGGATAGGGACGCTCTGGGCACTCACGAATTGTCTGCGTGCCGTCGAGGAAATCAATGTCATGCGTTTAGTTCGGCGCAAAGACAATAGGGACGTGCGCTTCTGCCGCCGGTCTTTTTGTGTTGCGTCGGGCATGCTCGCGCTAAATTGAAAACTGGAAGGAGAACCTGAGGCTATCGATGAGTCGAAGGAAAGGCAGCTGGCCCGAGTTCTCACCTGTTCGCGGGATCTCGGACAGGAGGCGTCCTGTTCTTTTGTCTTGCACATCAGCCATGACGACGCTAGGGAACCAACAAGACAATAGCCTTTGCCCACGAGGCACCCCGGCACCTTCCGAACAAGATACGCGTCCACGTGATCGTTGCCTCACGCGCGCCTAGACGCGTATGTGGCACGGCTAATAGCAAGGAACAAGATCGTGTTGCATAAAATGGCTATGAAGGCGCTACATCCATATGAACGATCCATGTAAAATCTGGTAAGGCGTCGACTCAGCTTCGGAAGACAGGAGACAATTTGGAAACGACAGGCAGTGTCCAGTATTGATGTCCAGGTACTGCAGCCCAGAATACAAGCCGGATATTAAGCAAGCGGGGAAGAGACAGTGACAGACAAACCCGACAGGTCAAGGTCACCGCAGCTTGGGCGAAGTAAGCCTCTCCAGAAGACTCGGCCGCCCCGGAGAGACCCCCTGGGCAAGCCGCCTGCGCTTCACGACCACGTCGAGTCGCTCGGGGGTGATGACGCTGCTTCCCCTGCGCTTCGCTCGCAGGACGAGCGGGCTGACATCTTGAGAATAGCGGCGGAGAGCTGAGAGAGAGACGTCACTCGGAGTCTGCCCGACCCCTCCGGCTGAGCCACGTTCCCACCTGTGCGCATGAGGAGAAGGGAGATGTACGCACCGTCCCCTCGTTCGTGACCGTACTCGTGTTCGCGCTCGTGCTCGCGCTCGTGCCCGGGGTCGAGATCGCGACGGACACGTCCTCGGCGGCCACAATACGCGATGAATCTGACGCAGCAAAAATCCATCCCCCTCAGCACACGGACGTACGCCGCCTCCGAGCTTCACGGAGAGAAAACAGGACACTGGCTACTCACTCGCGCTGCGGCTCTCGCTCCTCTCCTTCAAAAAGCCCACAATCTCCGCGCGGAGCCGCCGCTGCGCCGTCTTCTCCTGCAGGATGTGGGCGCGGGCGGCGTCGACCTGTGCCTGGAGGCTCGTGCACTGCGCCTCGAGCGTCTGGCACGCGGCGTCGTGCTCGAGCGTGCTCTCGATGAGCACGACGAGTCCGCGGATGGTGCCGGACATGATCGGGGTAAGGGAGAGTGCGAGCGACAGCGACATTGTTGGCAAGCGAGGTCCGCCAAATTAAAAGCCGAAGAGACGAGGTCGGTACCGGGGAGCAGGGGGTTGGTTGGTGAGATTCTCCGAGGGGCCGGACCCAATCAAGGCAATGTGGCTGACAACCTGGGCTGGAGAGGTTGCAGCCACCTGGGTGGCACACGGCATAGTCATCCTGAGATGCAGGGAGAACCGTCAGCCGCGGCCGCTAACGAGGAGGAAGTAAGTACAACGGCAGCGCGGGGGATGCGGGCGCAAGAGCCCGCGGCGTATTTCAGTCCAGCCCGTCGTCGCCAGAGATCGACCTTCTCTGCTTATGGCACAACCCAAATGCGACGACGTCAGCCCTTCCGAGCTCGGTGTCCGCCACCGCATATGTAGTTCTCGTCTGCGCTTCTCGGTGCCAGATCCGCAGGCGCACTTCCACAATCTCGAACTCTCCCTCCGCGTGCAGCCACAGACGTACGTACCTCGGGCTCGACGAAGCCCGACAAACGCTTCCCATCCATCGCCACATTCTCCTCGCCGCAGCAACACCCACACTTCCATCTTCAGCTTCCACGTCCCCTGCACCCCCCGTGCGCGCGCGCCGAACGATGCCCGCCCAGACGCACGCCACGGTGGTCCCAGTCCAAGTCCAGGGCGACAGCCCGACACCTCTGCCCCTGCCCCTGCACTTGCTCGCCCAGTCCCAGTCCCAGTCCCAGTCCCAGTCGCCCGGCGCGCACGCGCACGCTTACTCGCACTCTCCCTCGCTCCAGCACCTGACGGGCGAGGTGCTCGCGACCGCGCGCCTCCTGCAGCAGCAGATCCGGACGCTCGAGTGCCTCGCGCACGCGACCGAGGAGCGCGAGGCGACGCTCGCGCAGCAGCGCGCGAAGCTCCAGGAGCTCCTCCGCCTCGTCACGCACATGGAGACCGCCGAGGTCCGCGCCACCGCGTCCCTCCGCGACACCCTCGCGCGCGTCCAAGCGGGCAGGGACAGGGGCGCGGGCGCGCTCGCGGCGCTCAGTCTGAGCGCGAGTCCCGGGATGAGCCCCTGGGCGTCGCCGCCCGCAGCAGCTAGAGGAGGAGGCGGCGGCTGTGGTGGTGGAGATGGTGGAGGTGGTGGAGGTGGCAGCGGCGGCGGCGAGGGCGAGGCGGATCCTGCCAACAATCTGGACCCTGAGAGCGCCAGCGTGAGTCCGAAGAAGGGGCCCGGGGCCGAGGAATGCGAGGGAGGCCATGATGGCGGCGACCAGCGCGGGGGTCAGCCCGGTGATGGCGAGGGCGAGGGCGAGGGCACGGACGGCACGAGGAAGCACAAGCAAGCATCAGTGTCATTTGGGGGACATAGGGATGGAGAGGCCGAGGCCGAGGACGCGTCGCAGCCCCTCCCCCAGTTCTCTTCGCTCCGTGTCAAGACCGAGGATGAGGAGCCACAGCGCGCGCAGATTCAAGGTGCGCCACAGGAGGAGGAAGTCGGCGCCCCGCTTCCACAGGCCAGCCCTGTTTTCTCTCCTGGAATGGGAACGTCTGAGCCGAAAGTCGTGGATCGGGATCACGGCGGCGAGAAGGGGAGAGCCCGAGCCAAGAGCGAGCATGGCGCTGGACAAGACCACGGCTCGAACTCCAAGGAGTCGAAGGTTGCAGGAGACGGCGAACGAGGAGTCTCTAACATAGCGGCCTCCCGTCAGCTCGATCGCCCCCGGATGAGCGCGTCAGGTGGGGCTCCGTCGCCCCAGCCTGGGTCCCCTGCGTCATCTAGGCAAGGAAACGAGCCGGGGGATGTGAGCAAGGCCGCGACAGGGTCGGACGGGTCGTGGAGGGCGCGCAAGCGGATGCCAGGGCGGAATGGCAAGGAACAGACGAAGGGCGGCGGTAAGTACTCCGGGGTACTATCTCATGACGATAATGCCGGAGGATGCTCACGCTCCCACGACACAGTTGCGGAGGCGGAGTCGGGGCAGGAGGGGGCCAAGGGGAGGGGCGGGCAGGGCGATAGCGATGGCCAGGCCAGGGGTCACCAGAAACGAGGCGGGCAACGCACGCCCTCGCCGAAGAAGGCCCAAGTCCCTGGAGATCGGATGCAGCCGTCGCCGCCCAAGAAGGCTGGTGAGTCTAGTCCCGTCTGCCTTGGACAAGGGTTCCGGCACGTTCGTAGGGTGCTGACAGATCACTGTACGACCGAAGGCAAGGGGAAGGGGGGAGTCGCACGGCGGGACTGAGCAATGGGGTCGTGATCGTGCCAGAGAGGGTGCGCTGCTGTTTGACGGGGTAGATGTGTGGGAGGGGACGAGAGAGAGAACCATGGACTTGTGAACGTGAGGGCCGGTGAATTCGGGGATGTCCCATACTATACTGTCGTGGCTGCGGGGCTGGAAGATTGATGACCGCTATTCGAGAAGTGGGATGCCCAGGAAGTTTCGGTATGGGAACTGGTCCTTGCGATTCGAGCCAGGAATACCGCCAGCAGCGTAATCAGAACAGCCCCGGAAATTTGCTGTTCATGAGTACGCACCACGTACGTACCGGACATACGCCGCCTGGGACGAACCGGTGACCATGGAAGCACAGTCGAGACTAGGGAGAGTTTTCTGCCTTCGAATGAATGGAGGCAAAGTTGGATAGATGTGCCAATGGTGCGCAGCTAGGCTTGTCAGCTGTCTCCGTGGCATATTCTGGTATACGTATGAGTGGACATGATGGCGACATGATGAGCCGAAAAATACGTACATTGTAGGAAGCGACTCTGGTTTGAAGTGGGTCGAGAGGCGAGGATCGTTATCTGGCGCAGTGGTCGGTTAGAGCGGGTGCGGTTAGTGTTGGTGTAGGTTACGTTCTCCCGCAAAGAAGACTCTGAGAGGCATTGGCAGCATCACGGGGCAACTCTGATCCCGAATAGTGTTGACTTGGGACCGGGGTCGGGGGGAAGAGTCACGGTGCTGGCCGCTGCTAGGGGATGTGTACGGTATCCCGTGGACGGTGACGCCGAGGTTGGACGTCGAATACAGACGCCTCGACGTCACATTGGCGGCGCCCATCGGCGATGGCATCTGACGATACCGACCCTGTCGAACACGGGCGATTGGCGATGAACGATGGGAACGAGCGGCGAAGAGGTGGACGTCGAGCATTGGATGTCATTGTCATAAGTAGCATCTGAAGAACGGAGTGTGGAGAAACCCGGAAACAAAAAGTGATTGAGGCCGGGATCGAACCGACGACCGCCTGTGTGTAAGACAGGAGTGATAACCACTACACCACTCAACCAACGCCCTGTCTCGAGGCGTGGCATTTGTGGCGCGGTGGTGAAAAGACAACTGGTAGCAGCGCGGGGATACGCGGAAGAGAGCAGGGCTCACTGAGTTCTCCTGCCTCCTCCGCTCATCCGTGGATAAATCGGCTATCTCGCCATGGCCCCCGCCGTCGCATATGGGAATAGAAGGGCGCCCGATTCAGAGACCCTCGCCATGCATCATTGGATGTGCTGGTTGCGCAGCTGTTCGGTGGCCCCCCTACCGCATCTGGCCTGGTTCCAATGTGGGTGCTCCGAGACCGGCGTATGAAACAAGGCCCACCTTTTCGTTCGCTTGCACAGGCCTGTACACCCCCAAACAACTGTTAGCATCAGTAAACTCATCCTTTTGCTTCATATGGTCCTTCCCGTTGATTAGAGCCTAACGCATGTCAGAGTGCATCGATTCACGCACTGCAAACCGACCCCAATCGGCCCCTCCTACCCACGCTCCTACCAACGGATACCGTGCGTCCCTCAACCCAGTTTCACCTGATCTCCCACAGCGCCCACGGCTGATCTGTCCCACCGTACTGCAGGCGAAGCGGCTCAGAACCGTTGTTCTACCGCCGCAACTGTTCCTCGGTGGCCACCGTACGCCCCTCGCCAACCCTCCTCCGCCGAACGCCGCCCGCTCGGCCTTCTGGCGGTCTCACGTCTCGACGGTTCCAAACTTCTTCAGCCACACGCTTGTCTTCCACGCGTCCCTGAACCATTCTACCCGTCCCCCAACATGACGTTCAGCTACTCCAACTCTTCGCGGAAGCTCGGCGCACGATAAGTAAACCGTTCTCCTGACCTCGGCTGGAGGCGCTTTCCTGGCGCCCGGTGGTGCCGACATTATGGCAACCGTGGTATCCTCGCCCATCCACTACACTGTCATTCATGCAGTTCGGCCCTGCCCATCATTATCATATCGCGATACGCGTGCAATCGGGCCAGGCTTCTTTCCCGATTGATTGCACAACATCCGGCATCGTGCAAGTCCCCGAACCACGCAACCTTGTCCCAAAACCCGGGCCCATGCAAGAAAGAAGGCTGTGTGGAATAAACGCATAAGGGCGAGCTACGTATGCATTCGCGGCAACAGTGCGAGTCTGTCGGTGCGACACTCCGATCGTCCGCCCATCGTATAAAATCCGAAGGGTCGACTTCCTCTCGAGTCGACGGTTCTCCCGCTGCAACACAACCTCTCCTGCACCATGGAACCATCCTACCTCCACATCCTTGCCCCCTTCACCCTTGCTGCTTGCCTCCTGCTCCTGCTCCGACTCGCCCTCTCTCGGTCACTCGGTCGAGACCCCGTCCATGCTCGGCTCCCACCCGGCCCCAAAGCGATCCCTGTCATCGGGAACGTTCACCAGCTTCCGCAAACTTACCAAGAACGAACCTTCGCCGAATGGACTAGACAATTTGGTAGGCCCGCCATTCATTAGCCTAATCTGCGAGAAGGTGGCGCATTGAATACTGATACCCTTTCGCTTTAGGCGACGTCGTGTTTGCCAGGATCTTCAGGAGACCTGTGCTTGTTCTAGGTTCCCTGCGTGCAGCGCAAGATCTGCTCGAGAAGAAGAGCGGGAACTATTCGGACAGGCCACGCCTGATCCTCCTCGCTGAGTTGTCAGTACTAACGGCCTTATCCTAAGGGGCATCTCTCCTGCCCTCTTGGCGAAGCGCTGATCCGCCGTTCTCGCCCGTGTTTCTTGCAGGATGGGCTGGGACAACGTCATCACCCACATGGGGTACGGCGACCGGTTCCGCAAGCACAAACGGTGGATGCACGACAACTTCCAGACGAAGGCCGTGCTGCAGGGCTACCAGCCGATCCAGCGTCGGGAGACATACACCCTTCTCTCCGGCCTGCTCGCACACCCGGCAGACTTCTTGGCGCACATCAACAGGTGAGTGTGTCACATGCGCGTGGCCGCGTCTGTTGCCGCGAGGATCTGCGCCCCCTCTCGTGGCAGGCGGCGGCCTCTGCGTCGTATGTACTCGCGAAGAAGTTTCCCCCCTATCCGAATCGCTGCGCCGCGCTGTACTTGGACACCGGGCTGATGACGACGATGATGGACTCTAACTGCGACCTCCGCAGGTGGTCGACAGGCATGATTATGGAAATTACGTACGGCCACCGCATCGACTCCCTTGCGGACCCATACGTCAAGCTCGCGTACGACGCTACGAGCGCGACCGTGCGCGCGGGAAGCCCCGGGTCGATGCTCGTCGACTTCTTCCCCGTCCGTGAGTCCCCTTCCTGCGCCCGCGGCCAGCGTCTCAGATGGTCTGTAACTGATACGTGGCCGAGATCAGTGAAGAACCTCCCGGCGTGGATGCCGGGCGCCGGGTTCAAGCGCGATGCACTCCGCGTTCGGGGGATGGTGCAGGCGATGATGGACACCCCCTACCAGATGGTCCGGGGCGCGATGGTGCGTGTGTGCCTGCGCGGGTGCGGTCCCCCTGGAACGTGCTGCTTACCCGTTTTATTTATTTGGACGGCGGCGGTCTCGACGTTCGAACGGGCATGCTTGCTTCCTTACAGGCATCCGGGACGGCTCGGCCGTCGTTCACGGCTTCGCTTCTCGAAGAGACGTATGGCCGCAACGGGCCGTCCGCGGAGGAAGCGGACGACATCAAGGGCGCCGCGGGCGTTATCTACGCAGGTGCGTGTTCCCATTCCCACCCCCGCTGCTCTGAGCTCGAGGTGTGGTGTCGTTATGCGAGTGGTTCCATGCTGATGTAGATGCGTGGATGCTTGGTGTGTATGCACAGCTGGCACCGAAACGGTACGTACATGTACATGCAGCGTCGATCACATCGACGATCTCCAGCTTCTCATGCACGATCTGCGGCAGACGTCGACGGTGCTGTCGAACTTCATGCTCGCGATGGTTCTGCACCCGGAGGCATTCAGACGGGCACAGGACGAGCTTGATCAGGTGGTGGGCAGATCACGCCTGCCCGATTTCGAGGACAGGGGAAACTTGCCGTATCTCGATTGTATCCTCCGCGAAGTTCTCAGGTGAGATTGTCTTCTGTACATGTTCCCATAGCGAGTCCAGCAGTAACACACGGATTGTCTTCCACAGATGGCGGTGCCCCGTTCCCCTCGGTGAGCAATTATTAACGAGGCAACCGCAGGGATGCACAGGATTCGTACGCTGACCCATCTCGTCCAGGAATCCCACATAACGTGATGGAAGACGACGAGTACCGCGGATACCACATCCCCGGGCAAACCATGGTCGTCGCGAATATGTGGTACGCTTCTTCGCCCATGTGGAACAACGGTCTTCCACTAATGTATGCGCCGCGTCGTCACGCACGCCCGCAGGAAGATGACGCAGGACCCCACATACTACCCCGACCCCCAAAGGTTCCGTCCGGATCGATGGCTGGAGATGGACCGGCACGTCTCCGAGTTCGCCGACCCACGAAAGATCGTGTTCGGGTTCGGGCGGAGGGCGTGCCCTGGCCGCGACTTTGCCGAGGCGAGCATCTGGCTCGCCGCTGCGAGCATCGTCGCTGTGTTCGACATTGGGAAGGCGACGAATCAGTGGGGGAAGGAGATCACCCCGTCTGGGGAATACGAGTCCGGCTTCGTCAGGTAAGCCGCCCTCTTGACGATGAGGGCCGTGCATGACAGTGGTAGACCTAGCTAACCCGATCGGTCGTGCTCTCTTCTAGCCAACCCAAACCATTCGTATGTTCCATCCGACCGCGCTCCGACTCGCCGTATACGGCGGCAGACCTCATCGCCCAGGCTCGCCTCGCTCTCACTATCTAAGATTGTCGCTCTTTCACGACACAGCACATTGGAAGTAAGTATGTTGTATACTTTAATCTTGTCTCTGAAACTGGATGCGGTCTTGCTAGTCTAAACTTGTATCATATTACACTGTGTAGTAGTATGTACTATGACTGTACTGTAGAATACCCCCAGTTGAGAACCCAAGGAGCAAAGATATAGATATTGAACTGAACTCTGCCGCTACGTACCTCTGGGAATTATCCTTGCGTTTTACAGGCGTTGCGTAGAGAGATGGCAAGCAGTGGAAGCGTAGTCGGGCCCTCGAGCCTGGCCTCATGTTCGACAAAACATGTTACGTAACGCGCCTTATCAACTGCCAGCACCAGTTTTGTCCTCTGTTTCCGACCATGTCCTCTTCTCCAACTCGCTTGAAACGACCACGTTCCGAGACGGAAGAAGAGGCTGTCAAACAAGAACCGTCTCGCTTGCCAGCTCCCGTCGCTCCGGTCATTCCCGGTGTCCTGGCTGTGGGACCCGATAGCGAGGGCGACCCTAGGCCTCCTCCACTGCGCCGCGATGCAGAGTTTTGGTACAGTGATGGCTCGATTATCTTAGTCGCGAAAGATGTCGAGTTCCGCGTCTACGGAGGGCTTCTTGCTGAGCAATCCTCTGTGTTCAGAGCGATGTTTGCTGAGGAGAATCCAGTTCGTCTGGTACCGCTCAAGCCTGGACACCGTGACCAGCTCACCATCCCCTGCCCCGTCATTCAGCTGGCGGACGCTCCGGAGGACTTGCGACGAATCCTGCGAGTAATCGTCTCAAGGAAGTCGACAGGGTGAGTGGCCGTGCCGGCGTGCATACCCCTTCCTTAGAACGCACCTTGACGAATTTTTGATGTAGATATTTCGACGCGAGGAAGCCATCGTTCTACGAGACATCCGCATACATCCGCTTGGGCTTCAAGTACAAAATCAAGGAGTTGTACAAAGAATCGCTTCAGCTCCTTAAAAGCCACTACACCTCGAACCTCGAGCGGTGGACCAAGCACGACTACTGGCGCCCCCCACACTGGCACACGGACCGCTACTCCATCAGCGTGGTCAATCTCGCCCGGCTCATCGGCGAGCCCACGATCCTTCCCACCGCGCTCCTCGCGTGCATGTACATGGACGAGGATCTCGTGCAGGGCGTCGAGTGCGAGGACGGCACGCGCGAGATGCTGTCGCCCAAGGACCTCGGGCGCTGCTTCCGGGCGATGAAGGAGATCTCCAAAGCGAAGGCACTCAGCATCCGGCGCACCTGCGCTGAGGTGCTCTCTGAGGCCTGCAAGGTGCAGGCGATGTGCATCGTCGGGCTGCGCCTCGCGAGGCTGCAGCACTTGGACGCGATCGTGAGCGGGTTCGGGTCCGAGACGGGCGACCCGTTCCAGTCGATGGACGCGGTTGGGGAGGTCAAGCTCGCGATGTGTGCGCATTGCAAGGTCTTGGTGCTCGAGCGGGATAGGAAGGAGCGGCAGCTGTTGTGGAGCCAGCTGCCTCAGCTCTTGGGTATCGAGGTTCCTGGCTGGGGGAAGCCAGTTTCGCGACCTGAAAGCCAAGTCTCCTGACACGTGCGCCTCGCATTTTTATCTATACTTAGCACGAAAGCACTGATAAGTATTCGCGATATCTGGATCCGCTTAACCATCTTGGTTCAGGTGGGCTTAGTGGATGTCCGAGTCGGACGGCGGTGTTCTGTCACAGAGAAAATAGTGCCACCAAGTGCCACTGGTGCAGCCTGAGCGCCGGGAGGACCTCAGTGGTACTGCGTAGATCTCGCCACCTTTCTGTTCTATACACGTTATTAAGTGTTCGTGGTTGCGCAGTGTGCTAGAATAACTCACTCGGAGTCGGCGTAGCCGTGCAACCACCTGCGGAAGTACGGAATTGGCCGGTGGATTCAGAATTCGGGTTGCCGGCGCGCCTCGATGTCACTCAGAACGCGTTATGTAACAACACGCAACGCCAACGTCACGCGTCGGTCACGCGCGCGCTCTTGACCTCGACTATCGTCGTCTGCTCCTCGTGCCTCCACTTCTCGAACCCAACTGCTTTCGTTCCATGTCTGCACGCACCACTCGCAAAAGGGCCCGCACTGAAGAGCAGGACGAGGATCTTCCCCTTCCGAAGCGCGAGCTAGACGTGGACGGAAGTGCCGGCGGCCCGGGCCCTAGCAACTCACAGCCCGAGGCAGACTCGGAGGGGCAAGCAAGAGAGGGACAAGTCTTCAAAAAGGACGAGGAGTTTTGGTTTGAGGATGGCACCGTGATCATCGTTGCTCGCGATACCGAGTTTCGCGTCTACGAGGGGCTCTTGGCAGGACTTTCTCCCGTATTCCGGGGTCTGTTTGCCGAGAGTCATGAGCAACGCATCGTCCCCATGCGCGGAGGACAGACCCTTTCATGCCCCATCGTGGGTGTATCCGACGCCCCAGGGGACCTGCGACATCTCCTCCGGGCTTGCTTCTCAAGGAGGTTGGGAAGGTTTGTCAGGGGACCACGCTTCTCTAGCATCGTTTTTGCGACTGACGTGAGCGCATACAGCTTGTACGAGGAACGAGAGCCGTCCTACCATGAGATATCTGCTGCGATCCGCCTCGGCGACAAGTACAAGCTTGTGGAACTGTACTCGCAATCCCTGGATTATCTAAAACGCTACTTCCCGTCCACCCTCGACAGCTGGACCGCGCTGGAAAGCTATGTTCCACCCGGTTGGAGAGACGTAGAAGCGATCGGCGTTGTGAATCTCGCGCGTACGCTCAGCGGGGAGCTTTCCATCCTCCCGGCCGCCCTCGTCGCGTGCATCTGCGGCGGCGGCTCCCAATCGGCAGAGAACGGCTCACGGGACGCAGAGAACAACTCGGGCATCGTGTACGGGATTGCGCGGGAAGACGGCTCCCAGGAGGTCCTCTCGCCGCGCGACCTCTCGATCTGCTTCGATGGCAAGACCAGTCTTCGCAGCGCCACCATCGCTGCGTTCTGCCGCACCTTCGAGCCGACCGTCTCCCGGGGCTGCAAAACGTCGGGCGACTGCAAGCGCGCGCTCCGCAACGTCCTGCTCAGCCTCGAGAAGAACCTCAAGGCGCTCCTGGACGGCGATCCCTTCGCTGCGTACCACGAGTTCACCGGTGGTGGCATCGACATCTGCTCCTCCTGCATGTCTGCGGTCAAAAAACAGAGCCTGAAGGAACGCATGCGCGTCTGGGATCGGCTGCCCGAGCTGTTGGGTGTCGAAGTGCCGGGATGGAAGGTGGAGCACCCACCCGATGCAGTCGCATCCTAGTAGGTGAGAGCTACCGTCCTGCATGTAGTACGTCGTGTTTGCGTCTGGAATGCTCAGTGACACCTTGGTCGGGCCTGTCACTCCCGATAGCTTTGCAGGCGACAGGTGTAGTAGTCCCGACCATTACCTTCCGGGCAAGTGCCATTCTGGAGAGCGAGCCCGGCAGCCTCCCCCCGACAAGTCCTGCTCATCCTTCTTGACACGGCTAGTGTTCGCTGGTGCGCAGTTTATTTCTTGGGACGCAGGCGAGCATCTTCGCAGAGCGCCCTTGGTCATGGCACTACGGCAGTCAACAGACGTGGATCGAAACGAAGTGGAATGGCATCAGCAGCGGCGAAAGAGATGATTTCGTCAGGCCATCATTGGCGCAGTACCACGGTAGCGGGCGAAGTACACTCATATGTCATAGCATGGCGACGGTCCAGTCGCCACCTTCTTATTCTTTATCGTGGGGTACGAGGAACTTGAACAAGTCGTACTTGGCACAAGACCTGGTGTGCAGGCTCGGCGCTATCCGATATTTCCGTGCAATACGCCCAGTTAAGATCACAGAGAACGAAGGCATTTGAACGTCCTGTCTTCACCGCCTACGAATCTGCGGAATGAGGCACGCTCTGACAGCATCTTAATTGTACAACGGCCCATGGTGTCTGATTTTCCAACTCGCAAGCGACCGCGTATCGAGGCAGAAGCAGAGGGTGTAAAAAACGAGCCTCAGACGGCGGCTCCTACCACTCCTCGGGCTGGAACCAGTGCCGACTTGGATGCTCAAGGTGGAACCAACGCTGGCGACCTGGGAGTGCCCGAGAACCATGGACTAGCACTGCGGTGCGACGCAGACTTTTGGCTTAGCGACGGGACAGTGTTGCTAGTCGCGAAGGAGGTCGAGTGCCCGCGGCACCCTCCTCAAGCGCCGCCCCGTCCCCGCACGGGCGGAGACCCCCGCGAACGCAGCGGAGAAGACGGATGTCGTCTTGCACGACGACTTCGGCTCGTACCCGCCAGACCTCGCGAAGGACGGCGCGCATCTGGGCGATGTACAAGAGCGCAATGGGCATGTCCAGGGAGGCGTACACGGAGCTCACGTACGAGTACACGATGTCCGCTGAGAGCGCGCGCTCTCAGGGACGCCGGGGCGGGCAGCGCGGAGAGGCCGTTCAAGCTGGTGTGGATCAGCGGGGAGTTCGCCAGCCCCGAGGGCACGTCGCTCCAGATGTAGGCCAACGTCAAGGTGTGTGCCCGAGTCGAGCTTCGGAAGCAGGATTTACAGGGTAGCCGAAACTCATGATTATGGAGAAGGGCTACGTGGAGCACGAGCTACCGCAGCGGCTCGAGGGCACGAACATCCAGGTGCACATCTTCCGCCCAGGCTACTTCTTCCCGTCCAGGGAGTGCCCGAGTGCTCGCAGGACCGGATGAACCAGCGTGGCGCGGTCGAGTGCGCGTTCGACATCTTCGCGGCGCCGACATGGTCGCGGTTCTTCCCGGCGCACTACACGCTCGTGGGCGACATAGAGCGGTTTGCGGTTGAGTTCGCGAAGGGGCGCTGGCCGGATCAGGTGCTGTTCAGGAATACGGAGATGAAGGGGCTGCTCAAGACTTTGCCGCCAGGGGGCGTCTGAAGGCTGAAGGTCGGATGGTCGGCCTGCGTCTCTGTGCTCGGAACCTCGTATGCGGGGTAGGATGAGGAAGGTAGTGCCTAGGGCTGTTACTAGGTAGACCAGTAATTGTCGACGTGGGTGAGACTCTCCTCATGGTGCCCGCTGAGAGACCGTCACGGTGGATTGTTGGTTGGCGGCGGAGACAAGACTCGGACAAGGGCTTGACCTACTTGCCACCTTTCGATAACCATCCACATTAGTACGTATACCTGGATTCCGAGTGTCAATGCTCGTTCTGGTGTACTCTGAGCTGTAGGAGGACGCACAAGTCAAGCAGCGCCGTTCTGTGGGACGCCATTCCCCCACCCCGGGACCTCGACATCCAGCAGCTCCGGCAGTCGAGCCCACAGTTCTGCACGCTCCTTCTTCATCCGCTCCTCCACCATCGCTGTGCAACTGGCACATGTCCTAACCTTCCCGTCTCGTTTCAGGAGGTTCTTGAGCTCGAGCCTGAAGGGGCTGCCTGTCATAAGCAACTCCATATGTGTCTCCATCTTCTGCAAGGCGCCGCCCAACACGAGCGCACAACTCTTCTCCTTGCTGCAAGCCGGAGAAACCGTGTCGCGGAACGTGCGCATGACGCCTGCGAGACTAGCCTGCCGGGTAGCCCTGCTTGCCTTGAAACATCGTGCGAGGTCCTCGTCCGAGAGGGACTCCACAGAACCATCTTCCCTCCTGCAGCCGTTCATGATAAGGTCGTCCAGGTAGACGCACGAAAGAAGGGCGGTGGGAAGAATAGAAGGCTCGTTGATGAGCCGGGCGAGGTTGACGACGCCGATGCATGCATTCCCAGCCCAATTCGGCGGTTCCCAGTACGTGTGCTTAGCCCAAACCTCGAGATCGTTTGAGTAGTGGCTCTTGAGGAACTTGCGTGACTGCTCGTACAGCTCGTTAAGTTCGTACTTCCGGCCCAGACGTATAAACGCAGATATCTGATTGAAGGAAGGCTTTGTAGCACCGACAAAGCTGCGTGAGAAGTTCAGCAAGGTAGATATGAGCATAAAAGGAACAACACCCACCTAGTCTGCTTTCCCGAGACGTACGCCCGCAAGATGTGGCGCAAGTCCTCCGGACAGTCTGCCAACGGGACGACGGGGCAGGGGATGGCGTGGTGTTCGTCGATGGGCTCGAGGCGGGATGGATGCTGCTCAGCGAACAGGGCCTTGAACACGGGGGAGCGGTCAGCAAGAAGAGCCCTATAAAACCGGAATTCTACGTTCTTCGCAACGAGTATGATCGTGCCGTCGCTGAACCAAAATTCCGGGTCCCGTTCCGGCGCTGGAGCAGCATCGTTAGGCCTAGGATCGCACTCGCCGACAGTGGGTAAAAAAGGAGAATCCGAATCGCGGTGCTGGGCGGCCGTACTCGCGTCGACCGCGTCGAGCTCTTGTTTGACGGCGTCTTCGGCTTCTGTACGGGCGCGTTTGCGTGTTGTGCGAGCAGACATGACTAGCCACAGGGCGACGGTGAAGGCGAAGAGCAAGTCCACTTAAACTGCGGCGCTCGGCGAGGCTGGGCGTGACACGACAAGACGCGTTACGTAACGCGTCGTCTTCTGTTGTCTTGGCACTGCTCAGTCGAAGAGCGCGGACGGCGCCTTAACACTTTGGTTGTTCCTTCGCGGCACAAACCCCCTCGCCCTCGCCCTCGCCCAACCTACTTTTGCTTTATGTCTGCCCACGTCTCTCGTAAAAGGTCCCGCGCAGAAGACGACGGAGAGGGCGTTCCTCCCGCGAAGAGAGAATCAGAACACCACGTCAAAGGCACTGCTGGCACCGGCCAAACACAGACGACGGCGAGTGACGGCGGGCAGGTTTTCAAGAAGGACCGGGAGTTCTGGTTCGACGATGGTACGGTTATATTCGTGGCACGGGATACCGAATTTCGAGTCTACAAGGGCGTCCTGGCCAGTCTCTCCACCGTCTTCAAGACTCTGTTCGCCGACCGCGGCCACACAGTTCGCAACGTTAGCATAGACGAAGAGCAAACCATATTGTGTCCCATCGTGCGCCTACTAGACTCTCCTCAAGACTTACGACATCTCTTGCGTGTTTGTTTCTTTTCCAAGAGGCTCGAGAGGTGGGTTGCCGCCGAACTTCTTCCATGTTGTGCCTGCATCTGACCTGATGGCGGGCAGTTTGTATGAGGAGAAAGAACCATCGTACGACGAGATATCCGCGGGCATCCGTCTAGGAGAAAAGTATAAGATCGCCGAATGGTACTCGCAATCCTTGGTATACCTCAAAAGCTACTTTCCTAGGACAATGAACAGGTGGACGGCACTGGAATCCTGTGACGGGCCGCCGGGCTGGGAATTCGGTAACGGGATAGGCGTGATCAGCCTCGCCCGGAAAACCGAGCAGCTGTCCATCCTTCCGGCTGCCTTCCTCTCGTGTATGTTCGCCGAGTCCGACAGCCCGGCTACGCTGGGTATCGGTCACGGATTCACCACGGAGGATGGTTCGCGGCAGTATCTGTCGCCTGGTGATCTTACCACTTGCTTCCACGCCAAGACCAGCATCCGCGTAGCGATCGTCACCTCCGTATTTCGGACCTTCGAGCCAGAGCCTTCAACGGGCTGCAAGACATCGTCCACGTGCAAAAAAGTGCTCCGAGAGGTGCTAGTCGGCCTCGGGAATAACTCTGAGCTTCTTCTGAGCTGCAATCCCTTCTCAGATTACGACTCCTACTTTTCGGGGACTACCCTCGCCATCTGTAGGGCCTGCACTACCATGGTCAAAGCACGGAGCCTGAAGGAACGACAAGACGTCTGGAATCGGCTGCCGG
Organism: Ganoderma sinense ZZ0214-1; assembly: GCA_002760635.1. Taxonomy (NCBI): domain Eukaryota; kingdom Fungi; phylum Basidiomycota; class Agaricomycetes; order Polyporales; family Polyporaceae; genus Ganoderma; species Ganoderma sinense. The sequence goes on from AYKW01000045.1 coordinate 2,234,827, forward strand.
AGCTGTTAGGCATTGACGTTCCTGGATGGGCTGAGGAATGAATCAATGGTAGGCACGTAGCAGTTGGGCGTCGCAGACCTTATACGGCGTAACTAACCGAGTGGAGCTTTGTTACAGTCGCGATCCTTTCGGTCCTCGCGGACTTCGTCACGGTCGAGAACCAAACCGACACCATGTCTATCTCCTCGGCGAGTTTCCCTTCTCAGCTCCTGCGTGCGGCGCTTTCTCGTCTCGTACATGGTCCATCGTGTCCCGCGCTCAACTCAGCATTTTCGACCAGCATAACCTAGTACTAGTGATAGACGGCGATGGATCTAGACGGTGTGGAAGAAGAATCTCGGGGTCGAGATCCAACGGCTCCCCCACTTGTGGAAGAAGATGTTGGCGAAGGATAGGTGGAGGTGCAGGATCGGATCGGCAGGGTTCTCGTGCGTTCCGCAATGTTCTTCTATCTCTCCTTCGCATCGGTCTCCCGTATACATCCATCTTCCGTATCAGTCTTCCGCATACATCTCCATATCTCCCTGTCTCGATTGTGTGGGCGGTGCATTGACGTCGTGAAGACGGTAGGCCGCTGACTCGCTGGTGCGACCTCCCGCAGCTGTCCGGGGTCGCAGTGCGCGCACGTCAATAGGTGGCGTACTGGCGGTGTCGCGCCGAGTTATTCCTTCTCGCGTCATGCACTCAGCTCGATCGGAGAGCAGGTTTCGGTTTCGGTCTCGGTTCCGGTTTAGGTGTACGATCCTCATGTTTCGAGCTTAGATAGAGCGATCCCGGCGAAGAGCACGGCTTGAGGGATACGCAGCGCGCATGTATAAGGACGGCGAGCCAGGTCTCAGAATGCATCTTTCCCCCTCGCCTCACACGCTCACGCTCTCGCTTTCGGACGATAACCGGTATAGTATTCGGGTACTGTCAGACGGATCGCCGAGGTCCACACTTCTCTACCGCCTTCTCTTCGATTCGTCCGTCTCTTCCTCCTCTTACCGACCAGCTCCCAGACCGGCCCGCGACGACGTCCAGCTGAAGGATCGACATCCCCCTTCCTCGACCCTCAAACCACTTTTTCCTTCTACAACGGGGCAAGGTGGGATTGTCAGGACAAAAGATGTGCTCTTGTTTAGTTGCGCTGTTCTCAGGGCCGATTTCTGAGTTCCATAGCCTATGTCGGAACGCTGCGCTCTTATCATAGATGATAGTCCTAGACGAATAGTACCTACAGTCGCATATCGGAATGTCGTATCATCCTAACCTTGAGTTCGCCTGCAATCCTTTGACAGTTGTTAGCGCAACATGTTCGCGACGCCCTGACCCCACATTGACCAGGAAAGCTAACCGCTGACTTCATCTACTAGACACCGCGTACGTCAAGAGAGAGAGAGAGAGAGAGAGAGAGAGGTAGGTTTATTTGACAGGGCACGCCAGCGCGCCGCATCCAGAACGACACTTAGATCAGTCGTCGACGTCTGTCCGAGATCGCAATTGCCGGACGATAGGGCGGGGGGTGGCTAAATGTATAGGTGCTGCTTCACAAATATGACCTTGAACATAGGAGGATGTCAGCGAGAAGGGCCCTGCCAGCGGTACTGGAACTCAACATTCTCGCACGGATCTCTTCCGTTGTGATACACCGATGGGCGACCATCTCATCTGCGAGACGCAAGAAACCGAGTGAGTGATGGGATGATAAAAGAATCACGGAGTCATTCCGGACGACGATGTTTTGCAAATGTTGTTTGGAGTGTCTGGCGCAATCTTCACAGCAGCCATGGCAAGCAAAAGTTGAATGAGCAAAGTCAACAAAATACGCTGCAAAGCGAGTAAACAGCTAGACGACAGCATGTAACAGCGGACAGCAAGTAAATTAAAACCTGTATGCAACATATATTAGCGCTCCTGTAAATGCCACACGTCGTGAAGAATGGGGGGGCACGTACGTCTCAAGCATCGTCCTCCACAACGACAGCCGGCCACCCCGGGACCTCGATGTCCAATAGCTCTGGCAGCTGCGCCCAGAACGCCTCGAGGCTCGCACTCCCTCGTATACCTCTCCTCCACCATCGCCGTGCACTCCTCGCACGTCTCCAGCTCCTTGGGGATGTTCCGTACGAGCTGGTGGAACGTCCAGAATGGGCTGCTCTTCATGATCCAGCCGAGCCGCTCCTCCGCCCTCCGCAGTGCAAGGCGCAGCATGGCCTTGCAGCCCTTCTCCCTAGTGCACGTCGCGGCGACCGTGTCCTCGAAGACGCGTAGGATGGCGGTGACATGTGTCTCGCGGATTGTGCGGTTGGCCTTGATGCAGCGCCCAAGGTCGTCGAGGGCGAGCATCTCGCGGGTGCCGTCCTCCCGCTCGAAGCCGCGCACGACGTCTTGCTCCATGTACACGCAGCCCATAAGGGCGGTGGGGAGGAGCGACGGCTCGTTGATGAGGCGGGCCAGGTTCACCACGCCGATCGCGACGTTGTCCTCCCAGCCCGAGGGTTCCCAGAGGGACGCCTTGATCCACGCGGCGACGTCGTCCGTGTAGTGGCGTTTCAGGAACTGGCGGGCGTTTGCGGCCAGTTCGCCCATCTCGTACTTCTGGCCTAACCGGATGAAGGCAGAAATCTGGTTAAAGGAGGGTTGAGTCGGTTCCTCCTCGAGGAAGCTGCCGGCGGAATAACATGTTAGTGGAGGGCAGCAGAAACAGCGGAGGTAACTTGAAGTGGGATGATCATGGTCACTTGCGCACCTCATCGGTCGCCGCGAGACGAACGCCCGCAGGACGTGCCGCAAATCTTGCGGGGAGTCCGTCAACCGGAAGACGGGGCAGGGAATGGAGTGATGTTCGTCGATGGGCTCGAGCCGTGACGGATGCTGCTCAGCGAAGAGGGTCTTGAGGACAGGAGAACAGTCGACGAGAAGTGCTCTGTAAAGCCGGAACTCCACGTTCTTCGCAACTCGAGTATGATCGTGCCGTCGCTGAACCAGAATTCAGGGTCACGTTCGATCTCCGGAGTACCGTCACGTTCGAGTTCTCGTCCGAGTCCGCCGCGAGGGCTGCGCTGAGGGGAGTCCGCACGGGTGCTGGCAGCGGCGGCGCTGGGACTCCGGGTCGTCTCGACATCGAGCTCTTGTTTTACCGAGTCTTCTGAGTCATACCGTGCGCGTTTTCTGGAGATGCAGGTAGACATGGACGAGAATATGAGGGTGCTACAGCAGTAGATTGAGCAAGGAAAGCGTCACGGTCAAGTCGGAGTCGAATTAACGCCGGTCGTCGCGTGGAGCTGTGACTAGACACGTTACGTAACGCGTTTTGTCACGCTCCACCGGCAGGACTGCGGCCCCGGGCCCAGGAGAAATTGCTCTGCGCCACACATCCCCCTGCTTTCCTTCCATGGCTACCCAAGTCACTCGCAAAAGACCCCGTACCCAAGCAGATGAACACGATAAACCCCCTGCAAAGCGAGAGCCGGACCTTGACAACGGCGATCTAGGAGGTGCCGAGGCAAGTGCCAGTAGGCGGCGGGCGGAGCAGCAGACGGGCGAAGCGCAGGTTTTCAAAAAGGATGAGGAATTTTGGTTTGATGACGGTACGGTCATACTCGTTGCATGCGACATCGAGTTTCGATTCTACAAGGGGCTCCTGGCCTCCGTTTCCCCCGTTTTCAAGCAGTTGTTTGCTGACTGCCGGGCGGTGCGCACCGTCCGCATGGATCAAGAGCAGACATTTTCGTGTCCTGTTGTGCGCGTGTCTGACTCGCCCGAGGACCTGCGATATGTGCTTCGCACCTGTGCCTCTAAACGGCCTGGGAGGTGTGTCTGTGTCTCGCACACCGAGCGTGGCAGCTGCTGGACCGTCGACTCATGATTTGCGTGACGATTTACAGGTTATATGACTCGGAAGAGCGAGAACCGTCCTACCAGGAGATATCGGCGGCCATCCGTCTCGGACGCAAGTACAAGATCGCCGAATTGTACTCGAAATCCATGGAGTTCCTCCAAAGCCACTTCCCTACCACCCTTCCACAACATTGGACCACCGCCGCGGACATACCCCCGGGTTGGAGCACCCTCGACGCAATAGGCATCATCAACCTAGCTCGGCTCACCGGGAAGCTCTCTCTGCTCCCCTCCGCGTTCGTTACATGCATCTGTGACACGTCCCCCAACCCCAACAGCATCTTCCGCGGGAACGCGGGGGAGGGTGAGTCCTCCAAGGAGCACAAGCTCTCGCCCAACGACCTCGCGACCTGCTTCCGCGGCAAGACCGCGCTCCGCTCCGCCACCATTGGCGCGGTCTTCCGCACCTTCAGCCCCGCCGGGGTGTCGCCCGGCTGCAAGAAGGACGCCCCAGCGTGCAAGACGGCGCTCAGCGAAGTGCTGCTCGGCCTCGGGGACAAGCTCGACCTCCTCCTCGATGGGGACCCTTTCCTTTCGTTTGGGAAGTTCATTGGTACGGGGCCCCGGGGCGCGCTCGGGGTCTGCCAGCCGTGCATGGACATGGTGCGCGAGCGGGGCCGGAGAGAGCGCCAGAGTGTCTGGGCGCGGCTTCCTGAAATCTTGGGCATCGGCGTCCCTGGGTGGAGCGCTCCGCCATCTCTCACTCAGGCCGAAGGGAATGCGACGTGAAAGGTGAGTCGCGGCTCGTGTCGGTATTGTGGTTGCATGCCGCCCTCTCAACCTATATACTCGTTATGCTTCCTCAGAGTCTGGACGTTCAAAGTGCCACGAGTGATCGCAATCGCACGGATGGACCAAATTCTTCGCTACGAGGCCTGACTACCACCGGCACCGCAACCTGCCCAGCAAACCGTCCTTCCCTTCCTAGATCTAGCAGTGGCTCGCGCCTCTCGTCCTCGTATTCTTGCGGTCCGACCGTACGTCCCCTTTTCCTTGTGTTTCAGGCGCATATGCTGTCAGAGTGGCTGCGGTCGTCGTCGAGCATGTAGGGGTCAGAAAGGGATTAGACAGCGGCAGAGAGATGAGACGAGCCTGCCATGGTCGGCGGCTGCATTCGCAATACACTAGCTGAGTCGAACGTCATTTGTCTTTATTTACTATTTAGCACCTAAATCCTGGTATTCGCTCTCACTCCTCATGCATAACATCCCCCGCCAAACGCGGTGTACGTAGCGCCTCCAAGAGGTGCGAGGCGGACGCTCTGACTGTGTCTCTATGTCGATACGCTTAGCGTGCGATGATCACTCGACAAGTCCAGGGCCAGAGGGAGCGTGTGCTAGGATATATCTCTACAGCACCCGTGACGGCGACCGCAGAAGTCAAAAGGATGCGATGCGATGTAGACATGTACAGAGGAGCCCAAGGCTTTCAACTCGAAGGAACGTGATCAAGAACTGAAAAGCTAGTAAACTGCATCTGGATGTAGGCAAGTTAGCGTCCATTCTTTGAATCTGAGATTGACATGGAGATATCAAGGCGTACTCAGGCTCTGGCAGCAGTTTCGCCCTGTGGTATATCCCCTGCCCAGCCAGGGACCTCAATGTCCAACAACTGTGGGAGACGAGCCCAGAACGCCTCGCGTTCTTTTCTGTGCCGCCTCTTGACCATCATCGTGCAGGCCGCGCACGTCCCCAGCTCCACCGGGATATCCCGCAGAAGCTCGTCGAACTTGAGGAACGGGCTGCTCGACATGAGCCAGTCCATCCTGGCCTCCAACTTCCGCAGGGTGCCACGCAGCACGCGCCCGCAGATCTTCACCGGGCCGCACGCCGGGGAGGCCGTGTCCTGGAACGTGTGCATGATGACGGTGACATGCGCCTCACGGACGTCCTTGCTTGCCTTGAAGCAACGTCCGAGGTCGTCGGGGGTGAGCGTCTCGCGGGTGCCGTCTTCCCTCTCGAGGCCGTGTACGATGGCCGCGTCCATGTAGACGCAGGCCATGAGGGCGATGAGGAGGAGAGACGGCTCGTCGATGGGCCGGGCGAGGTTGACGACGCCGATGGAGTGGCTCCCTTGCCAGCCTGCGGGCTGCCACGCTGTGTGCGTGTCCCACGTCCCGAGGTCGTCCGTGTAATGGTGTTTTAGGAACTGACGCGACTGCTCGTACAGCTCGTCCAGTTTGTACTTCTGGCCCAGTCGTATGTACGCCGATATCTGGTGGAAGGAGGGCTTCATCTCCTCGAAGAACCTGCATTAAAATCTAAACATCAGCTCGTGGAGCGGCCACCAGTGTATGGATGGGACCGCGACTTGCCGCGTTTGTTTTCTGGAGACATATACGCGTAAAATGTGGCGTACGTCCTCTGGGGAGTCCTTCAACTCGACAACAGGACAAGCTATGACCTGAGGTTCATCGACCGGCGCCATTTGTGGTGGATGTTTTGGCGCGGCCGCGCCGAACATCGCTCTGAAGACGGGAGAGTATTCGGCAAGCAGGCCTCTGTAGACGCGGAACTCGACGGCTTGGGCGACCAAAATGACCGTCCCATCGCTGAACCAAAACTCTGGATCGTGTTGTGGGGCTCTGGGCTTGTCGTGTACGACGTCGCCTTGGTTGTGTCGGGGAGGGTTCGCTAACGAGTCGGCGTCCGCGCTGCGGGCTGTGGTGGAAATGGTACTAGCCTGAGCCCCAGCGGCCCCGTGCTCCTGTTTGAAAACATGTTCCGACTCAGTACGCGCGCGTTTACGGGTCATGCGAGCAGACATGTGGAGGGAAGTGGTAGGGACAAGGCGAGGAAGGAGGTATCTGAATTTTGGGGCTTTCACCAAAAGTTGAAGGCTCCCAGGGTTTACTAGCCCGTGATGCGGGCGCCAGTCGTGACCAATACGTGACATAACGCGTCAGTAACGCGCTGCCTCGGTCACAACTCCATTTGAGTCGCAGTCGGCGCCTTGCAAACCTTGACCGGACCGCCAACCTGGGCTGGGCCATTTACAGTACTCCCCGCACCTGCTCTCCTTCATGTCTCCCCGCATCACTCGCAAAAGGTCTCGCACAAAAGAAGACGACAACGACCAACCTCCCGCCAAGAGAGAACCGGAACTGGACAGTCCACAAAGCGGAGTCGGGGCCGGGGCTACTAGTACGAGTGGTAGTACGAGTGGTGGCAGCGCACACCCGCACGCGGAGCAGCAGACTGGCCAAGGACAGGCTTCCGACAGGGACGACGAGTTCTGGTTCGAAGACGGCACGGTTATCCTCGTCGCTTGGAATATCGAGTTTCGGTTCTACAAAGGGCTCCTGGCCTCTGTTTCTCCGGTTTTCAAGCAGCTGTTTGCCGACTGCCGAGCGGTGCGCACCGTCCGCATGGATCAAGACCAGACTTTTTCGTGCCCCGTCGTGCATGTGCCCGACTCGCCCGAGGACCTGCGATATCTCCTCCGGACCTGTTCCTCAAAACGGCCTGGGAGGTGTGTCATAATGCCTGGTCGACGAGACAGGAGCTTCACCGTCAAATCGTAGTTGTTGATGTGACGGTTTATTTACACTTACAGGTTGTACGACGAGCGAGAACCGTCCTACCAGGAGATCTCTGCTGCCATCCGTCTCGGACGCAAGTACCAGATCGCCGAACTATACTCCCAATCCGTCGAATTCCTCCAAAGCTACTTCCCCAACATCTTTCTAGAACAGCGCCAGACAGCAGCGCTCCTGCCTCCGGGTTGGAAGGAGCTCGACGCCATAGGCGTCGTCAACCTCGCCCGGCTCACCGGGGAGCTCTCCCTCCTCCCATCCGCCCTCGTCACCTGCATCTGCGCCAAATCCACCGGTCCAAACGGCATCGTCCACGGGAACACACAGGCGGATGGGTCCGAGGAGCATCTCTCCCCCAACGACCTCGCGATATGCTTCAACGGGAAGACGTCCCTGCGCACGGCGACCGCTGCCGCCGCCTTCCGAATCTTCAAACCAATCGACTCGCGAGTGTGCAAAAGGCCGGCCGCCTGCAACACGGCGATCCGTGAGGTGTTGCGGAGCCTTGAGGACAACCTCGGCCTACTTCTGGATGGAGACCCCTTCCCCTCGCTCCGAAGTCTCTGCGGGCCCCGGGGCAGCATCGCGGTCTGCCCGGACTGTATGGATATGCTGCAGGAACGGAGTCTGAGGGAGTGGAGTGGCGTCTGGGATCGCCTTCCCGAGCTTTTGGGCATACACGTCCCTGGATGGGGCGCTCCGCCTCCCCCTCAGGCGGAAGTGGGTGCGACGTGAAAGGTCAGCCACTACCCTTTCACCCTTGGGTCGGGCGTCGTGCGTCTAGGCTGCTCAACCAAAGACTTATGATGGCAGGACTGTTGCAGGATGGTCGCTTTGGAGCCTGACTAACAGCGCGGTGTGTCCCGGGCCTACAGATGCCTCGTCCTTGGTGAATCCTATTCGGCGTGCATCTCGAGGTGCGGTTCTGCCCTCTCTTCCTCGTGTTCGAGCTGCATTTATGTGCACAGACCTGCCGCAGTCATTGTCAAGTACGCATAACGCGGGGCGGAGCGGCGGCGGTGAAGCGAAGTCGTTGTTTTGGCTAGGAGCTCAATACAACTTGTGGTTGTGGCCGGTCGCCGGGTGAAGTGCTTTTCCATGTGGCAGGAGCGCGAGGTTGTCCAAGTTTACAACAGCAAGTTCGGGGCTATTGGTGCAAAATACAGTCTTTAACATATGGCCGAGTCCGACAGAACGCGGCACAGGTTCTGGCAGCAATAACTAGAATCAAATCCAGATCAGTGCCTTGTTGCGAGCGTCATGGAGCGCACGTATACGTACGTACGTGTCAGGTCCCTTCGGGGCGGGGAGCGGCGGCCCCAGCAACGACTTCCTCAGGCCACCCGGGGACCTCGACGCCCAAAAGTCCCGGCAGCCGCGCCCACAACATTGTACGTTCCTTCCTGCTCCGTCTCTTGACCATCGCCGTGCAGTCCGCACACGTCCCCAACTTCGCCTGGCCGTCTGACAGGAGGTCGTCGGGCATGAGGCGTATAGGGCAGCGCGTGAGGAGCCGCTCGACCCTGTCCAGGCCCTGGAGCGCACGGCGGAGCGCGTCAGCGCACTTGTTCTGCGTTTTGCAAGCCTGGCAGGCCTTGTCCCGCAGGGTGCGCACGACCCCTGCGACGGTCGCCTGCCGGATGGCCGCGCTCGCGCGGAAGCAGCGGCCGATGTCGTCGAGCGCGAGCGTCTCCCGTGTGCCATCGGCGCACCCGAAGCCCTCCATGATGTCCTCCTTCATGTACGTGCAGCTGAGGAGGGCGCTGGGGAGGAGGTGCGGCGCGTCGATGAGGCGCGCGAGGTTGACTACGCCGACAGCAGCGTTGGCGGGCCAGTGCTCTGGGCCCCAGTACTTGCTCTGGGTCCAGGTCTTGAAGTCGTCCGGGTAGTGGTGCTCGAGGAACGCGAGCGCGTGCTCGTAGAGCGTCTCGAGGTCGTACTTGCGCCCCAGCCGGATGTACGCTGAGATCTCGTCGAAGGTGGGCTCGGCGGCCTCGAGAAAGCTGGCAGTGCCCCCGAGGTTCAGCTGAGCGACTTTCAAACGGCACACCGTGACCGCTGTGGTTGATTGATTGCTGCTTACCCTGGCTCTGCGCCCGAGATGTACGCGCGGATGATGTGGCGCAAGTCTTGGGGCGAGTCGGTGAGCTGAACGACGGGGCAGGTGATGAACTGGTGCTCGTCGATCGGCACGCGGCGGGTCGGTTGCTTGTCGGCCGCGAACAGCGTCTTGAATACGGGGGAGTGGTCCGCGAGAAGAGCCCTGTAGTAGCGGAACTCAACTTTCTGTGCAACCAGAATTATGGTCCCATCGCCGATCCAAAACTCTGCATCGCGCTCCAGGCCACCGTTCCCGTGTTCGTCGCCGAGTTGGGGTTGGGGGTCCGAGTTGGAGGCTTGGGAGGAACTGCCGCTGTGAGTCTGAGCCTGAGTAGCAACCTCAGGCTCCTCAGGGTCTTCTTTTGCCACTTGGTCCAGTTCAGTACGTGCTCTTTTGCGGGTCACGCGAGCAGACATGGTTGAGGAAAGGGAAATGGTGAAGGTGTAAAGCAGAAATTGGTGGAAAGCAAGGAGGTCGGCCCCAGGTTTGGTGACCAGCGGCAACCAGGCGGCAACGGTGGCCTGGGGCGTGACAAGACGCGTTACGTAACGCGTTTCGTTGTCAGCAACACAGCAACGACTGCCGGCTGTTAGCGCCGCCTTTGTTTCGCTACGCTCACCTGCCCACCTACTCTAGCCTACTCTTGCTTCATGTCTGCTCGGGTCTGTCGTAAACGATCCCGTGCAGAAGAGGAACAACCCGACCTTCCACCCACAAAGCGAGAACCGGCCCCAGATGGTTCACAAGGCCCCGGCGGAGTCGCCTCAGGGAGCGGCCCCAGCACCGGAGCGGCGAGCGGTTATGGGCAGCCATAAAACGGGCTGGTTTTGAAGGAGGATGCCGAATTTTCGTCCGATGACGGAACTGTGATACTCGTCGCGCGCGAAGTCGAGTGTCGGATTCCCCGGCGGCTCTAGTTTGTAACGGCAAGTTCTGGAATCTGCACGAGCCCGACCGGAAATTGTTGTTCCCTTAGAGAGGTGCGCTAAATACATGATTCTGTCCTCGGACATTCTACTGACAACAACTGCTCTTTGGTCGTTCCCATGACAAATCATGTAGTCCATACAATGCGCTCGTCCAAGACCCCGGTCGGAGTATGCATATCGGCCCCCGCTCCGCATCCGCAAACCCCCACTTACATTTGGCACGCTTTTCGGTTCACATAGCCCCACCCCAAAGTCCATATATGTAACAGTGCGTATATATACCCGCCCCAGGACATTGTCTGGCTGCTCGTTCCCCTATCGACACTCCACCACTTCTCTATCCTTACACGCGATCTATCCTGAGCCATGTCCCCCAAGATGCAATATGGTGCGCGGCGTTCTCGTCGTCTCAGCTGCGTTGTGCATTGCTGATCCACAAGCATCATCCTAGTCCGCCTCGGCAACTCTGGGTTGAAGGTTTCGAAAATCATCTTGGGATGCATGTCGTACGGCTCCCCGGAGTGGCAGAACTGGGTTCTGCCCGAGGAGGAGGGTATCAAGCAGATCAAGTTTGCGTGAGTCGCTCACATCACCCCTTTTTTTCATGCACCGATATGCTAACACTCGCACGACAGGTATGACCACGGAATCCAGACGTTTGACACTGCGAATGTAACCTTCAGGCGTCCGCACCTGAGTCGTGGATGAACTCATTGGAACCGCGTGCAGATGTACTCGAACGGGCTCTCTGAAGTCATCCTGGGAGACGCCATCAAGAAGTACGACCTCCCGCGCGATGAGCTTGTCATCATGAGCAAGGTGTTCCCGCAATCGTCCGATGGCTGGGGTACTATGCTGATGCCAACGCTTCCTGGTGATTAGCTTTTCAGCCCTGTTTTGAAAGAACATGGCATGAACATCTGGGCCATTGGCAAGACGCCAGAGGAGCTCGGGATCATTAACCAAAAAGGTCTCAACCGCAAGGTGCGAAATCCGACCGGGGTATTCGTGACGAGCGCTTTTCCTGCCTGCTAACCTAGTTGACTTTTCCCAGCACATTTTCGATTCCGTGAAAGCAAGCCTCAAGCGTCTCCAGTTCAATTACATTGACTTACTACAATGTGAGTGCAATTGAGGTCGATACACGTCTCATATTCAGTGTGACCGATTGTCTACGCAGGTCACCGCTTCGACTACGACACGCCGATAGAGGAGACGGTCAGTACTGTAGTATCATAGTACCCACTCCCCCTTAGCTGACTCTGTCTCTCTGTATGACTAGATGCAAGCTCTCCATGATGTCGTACAGGCCGGTTACGTGCGATACATCGGCATGAGTTCGTGCTGGGCCTACCAATGTGCGTCTCACGAACTCAAGACCTTATGTCGCCTGTTCTCGCTGACGCGAACTCACTCCTTTTCACAGTCCACGCGATGCAGAGTACGTCCGCGTGTTTGTCTTTTCTGCCATAGCCATAACTGAATTTCCGGACCTCAGACTATGCGATCACGCACAACCTCACGCCCTTCGTCTCCATGCAGAACCACTACAGTCTCATGTACCGCGAGGAGGAGCGCGAGATGATGCCCACGCTTAAGGTTAGATCTCCTTCCCCTCCGGTTATTGTGATCGACTGATCAGGTTGCCGCGCGACAACAGTTGTTCAGTGTCGGGTCTATTCCATGGTCGCCCCTCGCACGTGGCTTGCTTTGCCGTCCATTTGACGGCGAGGCTACGCTCCGTAAGAAGACGGACATGTGTGTCGTCTCAGACTCGTTCACGCATCGCCAATTCCGCTCACTCTTCGGAACGTAGCCACCAATCCATCTACGACCTCGGCTTCCTTCCGGAACTGACTGGCAGGTGTGTAGTCGAGAAGTCTTTGCCTCAGTCTCAGGCTATGTGAAGCGAACTAACGCGCATATTTTTCTCTCCCAGGATTGAGGAGCTCGCAAAGAAGAAGGGCGTGAGCATGGCCCAGATCTCCCTGGCGTGGTGCATGGCAAAGGAGGGAGTGACGGCGCCCATCATCGGCACGACCAGCCTCCAGAACCTCGAGGACCTCCTCGGTGAGTGCCACGGTACAACCAACTGCCATAGACTCTTACTCGCGGGACGACGCTTGCAGGATCCCTGGACGTCAAGCTGACGGAAGAGGAGATGAAGTACTTGGAGGAGCCGTACAAGTCGGTCAAGATCGCCGGTCACGCATAAGGAAACGTTTGTTTGTGAATCGACCTTTGTACGATAGGACGCGCAGTGCGGAATCACAGGGTTTGCTGACGTCTATACAGTCTGATGGGGGGTGCGCCTTAATCCTGTCTGTGGCTTGTCCCCGTTGCGTCTGGATTAGTCCCTGTCGCATGTCTCTTACCAATGGACAGCCAAGGGGTTCAACGTTCATCCCAAGTTCATTCTGCTTGTCAATTTCATATACTTTCACCCGTACGCTCTCTCGGCTGACCGCTCCATGCACAGGTACTTCTACGGAACCCAAACTCGTGTTAGTTCGACGTCGACCGGTTAAATCAGTGTTCGATGTTGAGGGGTTCTACAGCGTCACTAACCCCTTGACGTAGAGCTGAGAGCGCTGTGGCCAGTGCCACCGCTTTGCTCCTGCATCCTCCCATTCCGTGGCCTCCCAAGACAGCTCGTTGATCGCGTGGTCCCGATCCCCTTCCTCGAGAGCTCTCTCTGTCGAGGGCGACAGCTAGAAAGGTTACGGTGAGTACCATTTCGAAGATCTCACCTATGGCATTTTATTTCTCTATGCTAGACTGTCTGCTGTTCGCCTTTTCCCAGGCGGGATGCCAAGCTATCCTTCGCAAAAATGGTGTTCCATTTCCGGTGTGGAGCGAGAGCCCGTTCCTGAGAGCATTTACGCTCGCATGGTCGTACTGATGGATGGTGTACGTTTTTGAAGAAACTCACCGGAGTGATCTCCTTGATTTCCAGGTAGTTCGGCACGGGGGCGCGAAGATTTCGACAGACAAGCAATGCTTTTTGAAGACGTAGTGGGGCAACTTGCCAACAGGGGATTGAGGGCTGCACGTTGTTGCCCAGTTGTAGAAGGCGCGTGTCCTGATATGTAGTGTTCGTATGACCTTGAACACGTAGACTTGTCCGCACCGCGGAGTAAACGAGTGGACGGGGGGACTCTGGGCCCTCATTGAGTATCTCTCCAGGAACGTCCTCGGGTAACGCGCCTTTCCTACCCACGGTCTCCGTGGCACGATTGCCACACTTCACTATTCAGGAAGACTTTCTAGAACATCGTGCCGATTTCCCGTCCCGCAACTCTGCTACAACGCCAGAGGTCCCTCTGGTGCGGTTCGAAGGTCGGGCATCCCCAAGTTTGCAAGGTGCCGTGGACGACCACCGATGTTTTTACAGCCGTTTGCAAAACGATAGTCGCGTTCGGAAAAAACTCGTTCAAGTCGGCTAGCTAGCCGACGCTGAGAAGACCCAGAGGCGCCCAGGGCCTACCTTCTTCAGGTCCTAGCGCCTCATGGAGGGAGGTGTCCCTCGCGCGCGAGGCTCGACACCTCCGAGGTGCAGTGCCAGGCTGGAATTTCGCGCGGCAGTTGGATGGCTGCGCGTCGGATGGGAGTGCTCGCGCGGTGGTAATAGATAGCAGTCTTTGGGTGTCGCGCACCATGTCAGTTGACCTTCGCTGACGGAAGGACCGACGCGGTTCGTTTGCGCGCATTGCGCGAGGAGTCGCGCTCCCGCCACTGTGCTCCTGCCGCCACTCGGCATGGGCCGTGCCGAGCTTCTTGAGGTGGCATCAGCGTCGGCTAACTAGCCGACCTGAACGAGTTTTTTTCGGTCGCGACTATCGTTTTGAAAACAGCTGTAACTTGCCCACACGCGTCACCACACGAGCGTCACCTCCATCCCCATTGCCAGGGGGCTTCCATCCGAGTACGTAGCGTGTCGTGAATATCCTCTAGAACTCTGTCCCCTTGATATTAATCGCTTCAACAGGCGCGCGATTCAAACTGGAAACGTATACCGATGTTTGCTTCGAAACACCAACGCAGACTCTTCCCCCGACCACCATCTATTTCCCTGTGCGTGCGTGTCCGTTCAGGTTGGTCGTACCTGCTTTCCTTCCATGACTAGTTGCGCCACTCGAAAAAGAAACCGCCCAGAGGATGAAGACGACCTTCCCCCAGCGAAAAGAGAGCCAGCTCAAGACGAAGGTCTCCGATCAGGCGGAGGTCCCGGCACTGAAGCCACGGCGCAGGCGGAGGGACAAGCGGCGACTGGGGAGTCGAAGGCTGTAGTTGGGACTGGCAAGCAGGACGATGAATTCTGGCTCGAGGATGGTACCGTCATCCTCGTGGCGCGCGACGTTGAGTTCCGCGTGTACAGGGGGCTCCTCGCAGGCCTTTCTCCGGTGTTCAAAGCTCTGTTTGCGAACTCGAAGCCCAAAGACTTCCGTAGCGTCGGCGTCTACGTGTTACGACTTTTACGGACTAGCGCGCGCCTTACCGTAGCACGACCTGTAACGTTACGTATGACCTGCCCTGAAGCCTGGTTTGTGCGGCTGGTCCGTGCGCAGGCCTTCAGAGAATATATAAACCCCTCAGTAGCTGGGGTAGCTCCCCAGCTTCGAGTTGGTCTTTAGCCCTCCCAGTCTCTTGCTTATTGCTAGCTTGTGATCTGGCCTTATCATAACTCGAAGCTACCCTCCCCCTCGACCTACGGCACACCATCTACGTTGTCAACCGTGGCGTCCTCACCTTCCTCTACCTCTTTCCCTGTCTCCAACACCCCGCTCGTCGTGCGCCTCGCCGACGGCACCCTCCATCACCTCGTCCCTACCGACACCCTTACCGACTCGTCGCCGCCGTCTCCGTCGTCGACACCACCCATTCCAATTCCACCCCCGCACCTTCGTTACCGTTCCCCGGCTCCCAGTTCTGACTCCGACCTCGACTCCCCTAGACCAGCCTCGACTACGGCTGTCGACTCTGACTCCGACTACGACTCCGATCCCAATGACCTTCACGCCACTGGTACTATCGCCGTATCCCGGGTCATCAACCCCGCGCACGTCTTCTTCCTCCAAACAACGATAAACACTCCGCTGTTCCGCGGATCAGAACGCACAGCGTACGTCGCCCGCTCTCAGTACCCAATTGTCCCCGGACACATCATCTTCCATTTCCCCGCCACGAGAGCAACCACCACCACTCCGGCATACCCCGCATACACTTTGTACGGTATCCTAGCACTCGTTGAACCTACCTACTTTGTATTCCACGTGTCACTCATTCCTTACGTTACCAACTACATTACCACTCTACACATTACCCCTTCCACCGAGTAGTCAGTGACCACATGTCACAACTCGGCGCAGGAGACCCCGGTTAGCCATACCGCGGTAAAACTGCTACTATAGTCACCTACCACATCTTGCTTCACACGTACGCGTACTGTGCGCTTACATACACCTTCTTTGTCTAGTCTATGGACCCTTGGGAACAGCTGCTCGCCTCGTACGTCGCCCCACATCAATATCCATCTCCGACTCCATCTCCTCCACCGGTCCTCTGCGCTATCTACGCGCGGGAAGCTAGGGAAGCACGGAGTGCGCAGGACAACAGCACTGTCAGGTCGAAGAACCCCCAGACGTCCGATTTGACGCATTCTTCTTTGACGACAGCCTCTACAGCTGTCCACAACAACCCTGCCCTCACCGATACAACAGCCGAAATCCCCTCAGCTTCCACACACCAAACCCCGGGTTCCACCCAATCCCACGCGAGCCGCCAGCAGAACAAACACCAGGACCAACAACTTCAGTACCTGGAGCGTCTTCTACATGAACTCGTGCACGTCAGCCGACCCCTGAGCCCGTCGAACGCGCCGGAAGCCCATACCCACGCACCCGTCCAGAACGACACCGAGAGCCATCCCCTCCTCCCACACGTATCCCCACCCCCGTCCAAGCCGCAAAATCTGCAGAAACGCCCCCGGTCGCCGGAAGCAGCCGATTGGACTACCGAGAGCCAGCCGAAGATCCCCCGTCTCCAGATCTCACATCAATCCCCGACCCTATCGACAATCAGGAACCGTCCGGTCGTAATAGATCTGACTCGAACGGACTCACCCAAGCCCTCGGTAACCTCGGCCTCCACGCTACCCCTGCACCCACTGCCCAAGACCCTGTCCAACCCGCACGCATCCGCCAATCACCCCGTCCTAATCGAGCAATGTCGCAAGAGTTTTCTCTCGACCAGGCGACGCGGGAATGGATCCAACACGAGATCGCGGACGTCTTCACAAGGCTCCGCCCGCCAACCACTGGCCGGAAACACGCCGCGCCGAGACTCGCCCCACCCGAGTACTTCGATGGCATCAGCCCAGACTTCGAACAATGGAAGTCTGACGTCCAGGTCTACGTGGCCGGCTTGGACAAAGATGCAGCAATATCTGCAGTCTTAGGGCTGATCCGTGGGACAAATGTAAATAGGTGGAAGCGAAATCTTACGCAGGACAAGTTCGTGGCAAATGGAAATAGTTGGAACTATATGGACATAGCTGCGTTCTGGGCTGAATTGACGACAAAGTTTAGACCAATAAACTACGTCAACGATGCGATCATCGCGCTCGATCAAATCCACATGGGTAGTCGCCGAGCAGAGGACTTCTTTGACGAATGGGAAGACCTTGCGAGCCATGCCGGTGAAAACAAGGACACACCTAACAACATCTATCGGCTCAAAAATGCTCTACCATCAGGCTATCTAGTTGCAATCAGCACGATGCCGACAAAGCCTGCCACTTATGCGGAATGGAAGAACACGATCATCAACATGGACAATGATCGAATCATCTTCAACCGACAGATCCATGACTTCACCCATCATCCACCTCCACAGCGACCGCTCCCACGTCCACCGCCCCGGTACTCCCAACCCCAATATGCCCCTCCACGATACCCACCTCCACGTCCACAATACGTCCTACGAGCACCACAATATGCACCACGACCGGCCCCGCAGTACTACCAGCCACAGTATCCACCACCACGCCCGTACTACCCACAACGCCCACAGATGCCCATGATGCCTGGAGATAGACGCACAGGCACGGGAGTTACGTATGGTGGAGCCGGTCAGCCAATGGACATCGATCGACTCAACGCTCGACCATGCCGAAAGTGTGGTGCAAAAAAGACCGAGAAAGGCACGTGTGGGGACATGTGGCACATCCCCAATCGCACCGGTGCGGCAGCACTCCAAAAGCGCCGGTGGGAAGAACGCGACAGCCGCGAGGAGTTCCTCGAAGAAATCAGACGCTTCCATCAGGAAGATCCTGAGGACTTCCTTGCGCAGACTACCGGGATGGAGATCCCAAGCTACTGTGAAGAGCCGGGGCCACCAATGGAGCACCCGACAGAAGGATATGTCGACAGCTATGATGAGATACGAGACCAGATGGATGACTACGAGCAGCATTTTCCCTACGGTCCCACGTGAGCACACACACGAGGCGACCATCACTGTACAATAGTTTTGTGAATCGGTTTTCTGTTTTGGATTCGGATGTACCCGTACCGGGTTGTACTATACCTATGCCTACTTATTCACCGGACATCACCACTACTCCTCACCCTACCCAGTCACCCACTGTATCTATTAAAAACAACGAGACGTCTGATCGTCGGGGCCAACATACAGGCAACGATCAGCGTGGCGGGTTAGAACCCGTGCTTAATTTCTCGTACAAAAATAACAAAAAATTAGAAAAAACTCCTAGTGTGCCGGAAACCAAACCCAAAATCAGTAACGCCATCCGGGTAATGTCCTACGGCCCAACGTACTTCAAAGTCACACGAGGTACAGGCAGTAAGCAACTGGACATACCGGTTATGATCAAAAACCTGGAAACCCTTCAGGTTTACGACACTAAAGCCCTCTGCGATACCGGTTGCACCGGTTCGTGTATCAATAGAAACTTCGTTCAGCGTGCAGGCCTGTCACCTAAACCATTCCCTCATCCGATTGACGTGTTTAACGCCGATGGATCCTCCCAACACGGGTGACAAAATCACGCATTACGTGATGTACTCGTCAAAAAATAACAAAAAAATTGAAAAAACTCCTAGTGTGCCGGAAACCAAACCCAAAATCAGTAACGCTATCCGGGTAATGTCCTACGGCCCAACGTACTTCAAAGTCACACGAGGTACAGGCAGTAAGCAACTGGACATACCGGTTATGATCAAAAACCTGGAAACCCTTCAGGTTTACGACACTAAAGCCCTCTGCGATACCGGTTGCACCGGTTCGTGTATCAATAGAAACTTCGTTCAGCGTGCAGGCCTGTCACCTAAACCATTCCCTCATCCGATTGACGTGTTTAACGCCGATGGATCTCCCAACACGGGTGGCAAAATCACGCATTACGTTGATGTACAACTACAGATCGGAGATCATGCAGAGAACATCCCGCTCTTGGTCACCGATCTCGGCAAAATGGATATCTATCTCGGGCACGACTGGATCGAGCACCACAATCCGTCGATACATTGGAAGAACAAGACCATCGAGTTCAACCGATGCCCGAGCACCTGCCATCACATCGTCAGCGCTGGTGAACGAATTTTCGCCCTTAATATCCGATCGTGGCTAGAGGCCCGATCAGTCCACATATGTGCAAAAAACATCGGTAGCAATGGAGATCGCGATCGAACAAAATAAGGCTAAGAAAGAGCAAACGTTCGAAGAGATGGTTCCTGAACAGTATCGAGATTTCCGTGACGTCTTTGACGAAGCGACGTTCTCCACTCTTCCAGAACGACGGCCTTACGATCATGCGATTGAATTGACTGATGATGCCAAGCCATATTGTGGCAAAACTATACCCTATGACCCGAGACGAACAGCAAGCATTAGATGCATTTCTAGAGGAAAACCTATCCACGGGTCGAATTCGACAGTCGAAATCTCTGTGGGGTGCCCCGTTCTTCTTTGTCAAGAAAAAGATGGGAAGCTGCGTCCTGTCCAGGACTATCGTCAGCTAAACACCATGACTAAGAAAAACGTGTACCCGCTTCCTTTAATGCAGGAAATCTTAGATCGGCTGAAAGGAGCCCAGTACTACACGAAACTTGACATACGTTGGGGATACAACAACATTCGAATAGTCGAAGGCGATGAGGAAAAAGCAGTGTTTATCACGAATCGCGGCTTGTACGAACCCCTCATCATGTTCTTTGGCTTAACGAATTCCCCAGCGACTTTCCAGACAATGATGAATTCGGTCTTCCAAGATCTAATTCTCCGTGGAAAAGTCATCGTGTACTTGGACGATATCATTATCTGCACCTCCGATCTAGATGAGCATAAACGCATTGTTCGACAAGTTCTACAGATCCTCCGAGACAACCACCTTACGTGTAAACCCCAGAAGTGCGAGTTCGAAACTCAGGAAACCGAGTACTTAGGTCATATCATCTCCCCCGGAAAAATCCATATGGATCCGGGCAAGATCAAAGGCGTCACTGATTGGCCAATTCCCACGTGCAAGCATGACGTACAGAGTTTCCTCGGATTTGCAAACTTCTATAGACGGTTTATCAAGGACTTCTCGAAGATTGCCGGGCCGTTGAACCGCCTCACGGGTCTTAGCGAATGGACATGGACTTCCGAGCATCAACTCGCTTTCGAAGGAATCAAGCACACAATTACATCTGCCCCCGTGTTAGCCATACCCAATGACACGGATCCCTTCAAAGTCGAATGTGATGCCTCGAACTTCGCGATTGGAGCTGAGCTCTCGCAGTGTCAAAACGGACTATAGAAACCCATTGCCTTCCTATCACACTCCTTATCACCCGCACAAAAAGGTTACGAGATCTGGGATCGAGAGATGTTATCGGTTATCACCGCATTACAGGAGTGGCGTCACTTCCTCCACGAATGCTCGTGAATTCGAGATTCATAATGATCACAAAAATCTCGAATATTTCCGTAAAACCACAACGGCTAAATGCTCGGCAAGCGCGTTGGTCAACACTTCTCTCGAACTACCATTTCAAGTTACATCATAAACCAGGTCGCAACATGGGCAAAGTAGACGCTCTGTCTAGACGCGTAGATCACGAAACCGGTCCTGTGGTCGAAGACGTCACACTGCTCAAGGCACACAGGTTTGCGGCCTCTCATACAGTAGACGGAGCAGACAATCTAAAGGACATGTGTTTGAAACACGTTAAACTTTATGACCGTTCTGTCGTTGAGAAATTAGGAAAGGACAATGATTGGGAATTAGCCGAGGACGGCTTAATCTACAGGAGAGGGAAGATGGTCATTCCAAATCATCCGGAACTTCGCGGACGTGTTATCGCATCACATCACGACTCAATTGCAGCTGGACATCCGGGCGCAGCCAAGACACAAGATCTAATCATGAGATCTTATTGGTGGCCGACCATTCGCAAAGACGTCATCAAATATGTCACCGGATGCATCACGTGCCAGCGTGTCAAAATCGATCGTCAACCACGTGCCGCACCACTCAATCCCAATCCTATTCCTGATCAGAATTGGCAATTTGTTACCATGGACTACATGACCGGACTACCCGAATGCAACGGACATGACGCCATCTTGGTCTTCGTTGACATGAAGTCAAAGGATTACATCGCCATTCCCTGTTCGAAGACGTTAGACTCGGAAGGACAAGCAAGACTCTTCATCAAACACGTAGTTGTACCCCATAGCCTGCCTAAGCGCATATGGTCAGACCGAGGTCCTACCCTCGTGTCTTCCTTCACTAAGGAAGTCTATCGTCAAATGGGAATTGAAGGCAACCCCAGTACAGCCTACCATCCCCAGACCGACGGCCAGACCGAGCGCATGAATCAAGAGATCCAGACCTATCTACGGATCTTCATCAACCATAAGCAGGATGACTGGGTCGAATGGCTACCGTTAGCAGAGTTCGCTTACCGATGTCGCGTGCATGCGTCCACGGGAATGTCTCCCTTCTTCATGACTCACGGTTACGAACCCAACACCGGAGTCGAGACCTTGAAAGATGGTATCAACGAATCCGCTAAGCAGTTCGCCGAGCGAATGCAGCGCATCGGGAAACAGGCAGCGCAAGCACTGGAGATAGCACGAGAAGCAATGAAACGGCACTACGATAAACACCGTCGACCGGCACGAGAGTACAAGACAGGCGATTATGTGTACATAGATGCACAGAACTTCCCCACCGACCGTCCAAACAAGAAACTCGAGGACAAGCGCTACGGGCCATTCCGAGTTGAAGAAAAGATCGGTGCTAGCGCTTATCGCCTGAAGCTCCCACCCAAGTGGAAGCTACGTTATCCTGTATTCAACGAAGTACTCTTAACCCCCGCACACGATCCCGAATTCCCAAATCAAGGGAAGACCAGTCGAGAAGTACCTACTCTTCTGGAACCCGAACGAGAGGTTGAAGCGATCTTAGATTCCAAGATTGTAGAAGGATCAGGTCGATCTCGGAAAGTTCATTACCTTGTCCAATGGTGTGGACTCACTCGAGCTGACCGCGAATGGGTACCGTCGGATACAGACGAACTTCGAACGGACGATGCCAAGAAGCTTATCGTTGCATTTTATGCAGCTAACAAGTTTGCACCACGAATACACACTCGTTTCCTACTCTCCACTACGAACAAACACGGACAAATAATCACGTATGACACGGACTGTTATGACTTCTGGACTCGTAGATACAAGGACTGGAAAAGACGAAATCCGAGCAGTAACGACACACAACAAGATTATATGCGATGCTTTGCTTACGACTAATTACTTTCTGTAAAGAAGTAACGACTAGATATTACTTACATGGCTTCCTGGGGACATGAAGCTAAAGAGGGGGGTAATGTTACGACTTTTACGGACTAGCGCGCGCCTTACCGTAGCACGACCTGTAACGTTACGTATGACCTGCCCTGAAGCCTGGTTCGTGCGGCTGGTCCGTGCGCAGGCCTTCAGAGAATATATAAACCCCTCAGTAGCTGGGGTAGCTCCCCAGCTTCGAGTTGGTCTTTAGCCCTCCCAGTCTCTTGCTTATTGCTAGCTTGTGATCTGGCCTTATCACTACGAAACACAGGATTTCTCGTGCCCTGTCGTGCGTGTGGAGGACTCCCCCGAGGACCTGCGACGTCTCCTCCGTGTTTGCCTTACCAACAGGCTGGAAAGGTGGAGACGGATCCCTGCAACCTTGCGTCAGTGGCTGACTGGGTGGTCCACAGGCTGTACGACGAGCAACAGCCGCCCTACTACGAGATATCAGCCGCCATCCGCCTAGGAAAAAAGTACCAGATACCCGAGCTCTACGACCAGTCCCTCGAGTACCTCAAGCGGTACTTCCCCAGTACCTTCGACGACTGGATGGAGCTGAGGCGCTACGGCCCCCCGACTGGGACGACTTTGAGGAGATCGGCGTCGTCAACCTCGCGCGCCTCACGGGCGAGCTCTCCATCCTCCCGTCCGCCATCATCGCGTGCATCTGCGGAGACTCCGTCACCTGGCCCGGCGGCGGCGGCATCGCCCACGGGATTGCGCGGGAGGACGGGTCCCGGGAGCACCTATCCGCGGACGATGTCATGATCTGCTTCGACGGCAAGACCAGCCTGCGTGCCGCGACCATCGCCGCGGTCCTGCGGACGTTCAAGCCTGCCGCCGCCGAGGGGTGTGAGGCCCCGACGGAGTGCGAGCGGGCGCTGCGCGGAGTGCTGCTCGGCCTCGAGGGCATGCTCGACGTTCTGCTCGGTGGGGATCCGTTCATGGAATATGAGGGATATGTGGATCGCGAGAAGGGCCTTGGGGTCTGTGGGACGTGCAAGGACATGGTGCGCAAACGGAGTTTCAAGGAACGGAAGGACGTTTGGGATCGGTTGCCCGAGCTGTTGGACATCGACGTTCCTGGATGGCGAGAGTAGCTGCAGTGGCCTCCACCGAGTAGGGGCTGAGGTCCCGGTGGCTACGACTTGCAATTGGCGTAAATGAAGGGCGATCTGGCGGTGAGTTGTTGTGGCGTATAGAGGCAACTTCCTGGCGGCTGACTAACCTATGTATACCAGAATTTCTTGCGAATTTAATTTGCGGCTCGGGATTTGCGAAGATCATGGTTGTGGCTTGCGCGCGGTTGCTAAGCAGACCGACAGACAGTGTCGGAGTCAGTCTGACGGCGCTGGCAGGGACTCGGAGGCGCTACTGTACCACGCCGGAATGAGGTGTCACCAATTCAAGCACTTCCACACATTATCTGTACATGCAATATCAGCTACGCTTTTGTACTCCTGAATGCTGAGTTGTAGTAAAAAAACCTGAAAAAAACTTCCCCAAATGTCAGCAAAATTCTGGTCCATCCTGTCTGCCAGCGTCTCCTTCGCCTTGCGTGGAAGACGCGTTACGTAACCCCACAGGTCATCACAGTGTCCCATCGTCAACTTGAGCGAGACGTCGACCACGACGACTTGCCCAGGAGGACCTGGCTTTCACTCTTCTTTGCGGTTGTCGTATCTCTCCTTTGACGTTGTCCGCGGGGGTCCTTGCTTGTTCTTTTTCTTGAACCTCAAGTTCCTCGGCATCCATGTCTTCCCCCGTCACTCGCAAAAGGACCCGCTCGAATGATGAGGACGAAGAGGATATTCCCTTAGCGAAACGAGGATCGGCCCCAAATAGTGGCGAAGGTGCGGCTACGAACTCCCTGCCACAGGCTGCAGGCAGTGTGCAAACGGATGGTCAAGGCACAGATGGAGAGGAGCAGGATGGAGAGTTCTGGTTTGATGACGGTACCGTCATTCTTGTTGCGGGGGGTATCAAGTTCCGTGTTTACGAGGGCCTCCTGGCCGGCCTTTCTCCCGTGTTCAAAGCAATGTTCGTGGAGGGCCGCGCGCTCTGCAACGTCTACATGGGTGAGGTGCTAGCTGTGCACGTGTTGGATGCCCCCGAGGACCTGCGATACTTACTGCGTGTTTGTTTCTCGAGGAGACTGGGCAGGTGTGTCTGTGGGTGGAAGCCTCTCTTTTGTTGTTGTATTCGCGGTAGCTTATACTTACATTCTTGATGCTCGCACACAGCTTGTACGAGGAGCGAAGCCCATCGTACCACGAGATATCCGCCGCCATCCGACTGGGGGCGAAGTACAAGGTCCCCGACCTATACACGCAATCGCTAACGTATCTCAAACGCTATTTCCCCAGCACCTTTGACAACTGGCTCGCCCTCTCCGTTTACGGCCCACCCGGCTGGGACATGGTCGAGAACCTTGGAGCGATCAACCTCGCCCGCTTTACGGGCGAACTCTCCATCCTTCCGTCCGCATTTGTTGCGTGCATCTGCGCAGCGGGGCCGGAGACGACGGGTCTTGCACACGGGATCGGACGGAGAGATGGGTCGCGGGAACACCTGTCCCCCGACGACCTCACCATCTGCTTTAACGGGAAGACAAGCTTGCGCGCGGCGGCTGTCACCGCGTTCCTTCGCACCATCCGCCCCCTGGTCTCACGCGATTGCAGCGCAGTCTCAACGTGCAAGAGGGCGCTCCGCAATGTACACCTCAACCTCGAGCAGCACGTCGAAGGGCTTCTGGATGGCAACCCATTTGCACAGTACGAGATGAAGTTCTTTGAGAAGCAGGGCGGCCTTGGGATTTGTGAGTCGTGCGCTGCTATGGTGCGTGAGCGGAGCGCAAAGGAGCGAAGGGACGTGTGGAATCGATTGCCGGAGCTGTTGGGCATCGACGTCCCCGGGTGGAAGGATCAGCCTGCGTAGCCTGCTCCTCAACTATGAGGATTGGCGATGGGATTAGGACGTGAGTTTCCTTCGACGTTGTAAATACTGGCCAAGCCAGCTCCAAGCTGGAACATGTTTGCTGTTGCTGACCATGTCGTGCAGGTCTGCGGTCTCGAGAAGCGACTACCAACGTCGCGAGTCGGGGTTCCAGCTGTACAGCTATCGAAAAGCATGTTGATTAGTCATGATATTGCAGCCGATAGGACGGCACCATGCCCCTTCCCCCTCACGATTGCTCAAAGGATTAGTCCTGAGGAGACTCTCGTTCCGCACATCAAGTACGAACTCGAATCCCAGTACTAGAATAGGTCTCTGAGGTCCTCCTAGGAGTTCAATCGCCCGGAAAGTATGGTCTATGGCATTCTTAACGGGGCGACGATCTCTAACGTACAGGATCGATATCGCAGACGCAGCTGTCAAGATACATCTTGTCACGCGCAAGCACATTCTCGCAATATCATCCACGCATCTCTCCCCTACGACGTGATGCAGGCCCTGCCTACATTTCGTGTTTCAAGTTCATAAGGTACAGGAGAACAGAGCCCCTTCTCGTTTCAGTGGACATTCGCCCATCCACGGGCGTCGCTCGCACCGATACTCGTCAGTACCGTTCCGAGTCTGGCGATAGTTCCAAAATTCAATCGCGGTCGCTCACCACGACTCCTGCCGCTGCCAGTGTTCAGCGGATGCTCTCCGTTTAGGGTTGTCTCAGTGTTCCGCCAGTGTCGCCCAGATGATACAAGTTCGCAAGTTGGCGCTCACCGCTCGTACATAGGGCTCAGGTTCGCGCCGACAGACGTTATCACACGAGGTGGGGCTAGTCTCCATTTCAGTGGTTTACTTCCTCTTCCGACTCGGCTGTGTTTAAATATTGCCCATCCAGTCCTCCCCATACTCGTCTAATGCATCGTGGCGGCTGTCGCATCAGTGCGCTGAAGGACCACTGACAGGCCACATCTTTTTATTACGGCGCGCAGGGACGGTAATGCAACGACATTATAAGAAACATCGTCGCTATGCGCATGCCTTCCTTGTTCTTGCTTTCTGGATTCCGGTTGCGTGCTCTGTCAACTGCTCGATGGACCTCCGCACTCTCTTCGGCCAATGTTTCGGCGGATACCTTAGACCTCCCAGTATCTCTCGTAAAAACAACACAGACCTTGTCGGCAAAATCGTCATCGTGACAGGCGGAAAGTGAGTTCATCTTTAAGAGTTCGCCTATATCGACAGATCCCGCGTTGTTGACAAGTGCGTCATGTAGTAGAGGTATCGGCTTTTCGATGGTCCAGCAGTTCGCACGACGTGGTGCGAAGGTGTACCTTGCAGCCCGCAACAAAGAACGAGCACTAGAGGCGATCGCTCGTTTGCAGTCGGAGGGTTTGGCGCCGGGCAACGGCGAAGTACGGTGGCTTGAGCTTGAGCTTGCGCTGCCGATCAAGGTCCAACAGAGCGCGGAGGTCTTTCTGAAGGAAGAGAAAAGGCTTGATATTCTCGGTGAGTTAACTAGTCCTCTGTCTACACATAGTCCTCGTTCCTCATGCCGCGGTGACAAACCGGCAACAGTGAATAGCGCATGCCGGTACGTGGCTTGTCCCTCTGTGCCGCTGGCGTACTTAAAAGATACTCGAACCAGCATAGACGGCCCGTACGTGATTGGATACGGTGGTTAGCCTTCCCTGTTCGACTCTATGATATTGTTCGTTCTGAGCTCGTTATGTAGGCATCGAGGAGTCAATGCTCGTCAAGTAGGCCTCATCTGGTTAGTCTCGGCCGGACGCTAATTCGGTTGCAAATGGCAGTCACATCGGCCCCTTCATCTTCACTAAGGCGTTATTGCCACTCATGGCGGAGACTGCGAGATCGCCTGGGGCAGATATTCGAATCATCGTGGTCCGTATGAAGTGGCTCGAGAGCTAGCAGCATTAACTGACTTTGCGGCCCGGGGCGGGCTCATGCCAGATGACCTCGATAGCAATGAGCATTTTGAAGGACCACGAAGTGCGTTTTCGCACCATTGATGACTTCAACAGAAGCTACATCGGCGTCAAGTATCCTGGGGGGCGACCGAAAGACAACATGATGAGATACGGTACGCACCTCTCCGAGTCATGCCACCATCCCCCAGTCACACGACCGCACCTAAGCTCGAACCTGCAGCGCAATCGAAGCTCGTCAATTTCCTGTACGCGAAGCAGTTACAGAAGACTTTGGACGCGGTCTGGCACGTCCCAATCACCGTCATGGCCGTCCATCCTGGCTACGTCTGGACGGAGGGCTTCGCCGATGCTCCTGTGCACAAGCTTCGAGTTGTCGGGCCTCTGTTCAGAACCTTTTTCAAGTTAACGTTCTTGGACATAGCCGAAGGCACGGTCACCCCGATGTGGGCAGCCACGTCGTCTGTGATCGCAGAACGGAGGGAGGAATGTAAGGGCGCGTACGTCATGCCCTTCGGCAGAGTGGGCCCGACGCCGCCACATCCACAGGCGGAATGCGCAGAACTGGCAAAGGAGTTGTGGGATAGGCATTATCCGGAGCTGGGAGTTGTGAGTGGTCAGTTAAACGATCTTATTTGCTCACCATGCGGGATTTCAGTAACAGCCTGTTGCGCTGAGGGGAGTCCGCACGGGTACTACTGGCAGTCACGGTACTCCAAGTCGTCTCGGCGTCGAGCGATTGTTTTACCGCATCTTCCGAGACATAGTGTACACTTTTGTGAGAGATATGAACTGACATAGATGAAGATATGGGCATGCTACCAGTGGACTGGAGTCGGAGAAAGGAAATCGTCACTAAGTCAAATTGACGCCAATCGTCGTGAGGCCAGAAAGCTGTGACTAGGCGCGTTACGTAACGCGTTTTTGTCACGGTCCACGAGAGAGACTGGCCATCAGCAAACCGTGCATCCGATCTACAGGCATCTACAGCCTCAGTAGGGACCTACAGCATCCGTAGTCATTTGTAGTGGGACGGCCATGTTTGTAGCATGTCATCTAGCGCTATATGACCCTGCAGTATACCAGGGAGTATGCTCCAGAGTCCTGTAATTTCGCCCTTGGCGAACGGTAGGGTCCTGCAGGACGCTGTAGTCCGGTCCGCGTAGTGCTACAGGTCCTTGTAGTGGGTGGCCTGTGGCTCTGTAGGACCCTACGAAATCCTACGATCCACGGCTAAAAACGGGCGCTCTGACTTCCGGTCCCTCATAAAATCCGAACGTTAACATTTAAATATATTAGGTTAATCTGCATATTACATGGGAGATCAGCGTGGCCAGCCGAAGCACGTACTACGGCATGACAAGGGAGACGGGCTGCGACTCGCGGGTGGACAAAATTTGGGGATAACACATACGTCAAGCAGAGATGTCGCCCATGGAGGGAGAATGGGGGTAACACTCATGATGATGAATTGTGAGCACTTACCTCGACAAAGCGACGTCACGGTAATCAGGGAGCAGACCTGTTGAAGGTGAATGCCAGGGATTGAAAGGGGAGTGAGTACAAACAGCGACGACGTACCTGGCTTGTGGGTCCTGACTGGTACCAGGACCGGTGAGTAGTGATGACATACAGAACGTACCTCGGAGGCCTCCTGGAGGCAAGACAGTACATATCTAGATTGTTGAGCTTGACTCGGAGGTGAAAGCACCTACCTCCTGCCGCTCTGAACCTGCCAACGCCGCATAGAACAAGAACTAGCGGAAAGACGAGCATACACTCACCTGTCAGATACCCTGAGCAGAGCCACGATGCGAAGTCCTCCAACGCTGCGCTCCATAGTGCCCCAAAAGGATACCATACCTCAGAGAATGGGGGAAAGAGGCACCAAGTCGAAGGCGGGGCAGAAGGGAGGATGGTGGATGGAAGTAGAGTTGCGTTGGGGCGAAGAACGATGTAGCCCATGCCTATATTGGGGCCGGATTTAGGTATGACATCATCCGAACCATCGCGAGACTTACCCCAATGGAACCGGGAGGCTCATAAACCATGGGGCGCTGAGACCCAGTCGAGCAGAGAGGTTGGCTGGAGATACGGCCGTACACGCAGTAACAGTGCTGCCAGTGATCACTTCGGGTCGGGGCCGCCGGTGGGAGACGGTGGTGGGGGTGGTCTCATTTTGGTGTACTGCAGCAGGGAACAAATGAAGCCAGAATTTAACGAATGAATATCAGGCGAGGGGTGCATAGCAGGCTAGTGAAGACGATGTCGGATGGGTGAACGAAGGGGGGAGCGAGCACGGCTCGTGGCGCATGGCGGCCGATGGCTCTAATCAATGGTCGTCCATGCTGCCTCCGTACAGGCCAATGTATTCATTGCGCGTATCCGTTATTCTAATGCAATGTTTTACAGAAGCATTTCGTGTACGATAAAATCCTGCAGGTCGTCGCTGGGTATCCGGCAAGTAGCTGCAGGAGGTTGCAGGTCCGGGCCGGGCCGGGCAAACACCTGTATGGTTGAGTAGCGCTCTGTAAGGCCCTGTATTGCTTTGGAGGCACGTTGCACTTTTGCTGATGTGCGGGCCCAGCCTCAGGAGAAATTGCTCTGCGCTACGCATCCCCCTACTTTCCTTCCATGGCTACCCAAGGCACTCGCAAAAGACCACGTACCCAAGGAAATGAACACGATATACCCCTCGCAAAGCGAGAACCGGACCTTGATAACGGCGATCTAGGAGGCACCGAGGCAAGTGCCAGTACGCGGCGGGCGGAGCAGCAGAAGGGCGAAGGGCAGGTTTTTAAGAAGGATGAGGAATTCTGGTTTGAAGATGGTACGGTCATACTCGTTGCATGCGACATCGAGTTTCGATTCTACAAGGGGCTCCTGGCCTCCGTTTCCCCCGTTTTCAAGCAGTTGTTTGCCGACTGCCGGGCGGTGCGCACCGTCCGCATGGATCAAGAGCAGACGTTTTCGTGCCCCGTTGTGCACGTCTCTGACTCCCCGGAGGACCTGAGATATGTGCTGCGCATGTGTTCCTCTAGTAAACGGGCCGGAAGGTGTGTCGTGTGCAACTCTGCCTCACCCTCAACGCCGTGACTGATGTCAATGCCATGGTGCTTCCTGGTAGGTTGTACGACGAGCGCGAACCGTGTTTCCAGGAGATATCAGCCGCCGTCCGTCTCGGACGCAAGTACAAGATCGCCGAGCTGTATACGCAATCCGTGGAGTTCCTCCAAGGCTACTTCCCAGACACACTTCGAGACCTGGGTGACACGGCGGCGCTCCTGCCAGAGGGCTGGAAGGACCTCGATGCGATAGGCGTCATCAATCTTGCCCGGCTCACCGGCGAGCTCTCCCTCCTCCCATCCGCGTTCGTCACCTGTATCTGCGCAAAGTCCACCGGCCCAAACGGCATCGTCCACGGGACCACGCAGGAGGACGGGTCCTCAGAGCACCTGTCGGCAGATGACCTCGCGATCTGCTTCAACGGGAAGACGTCCCTGCGCACCGCGACCATTGCCGCCGTCTTCCGGACCTTCAAGCCCGACATCTCGCCAGGGTGTACTAGGCGGCCGGCCGCCTGCAAGACGGCGCTCACCGAGATGCTGCTCAGCCTCGAGGACAGGCTCGACCTTCTCCTGGATGGTGACCCCTTCCCCTCGGTGTAGAGGTTCGAGGGCCCGGTGCCCCGGGGCGGCCTCCGTGTCTGCCAACCTTGCAAAGATATGGTGCATGACCGGAGCGTGAAGGCACGCAAGGACGTTTAGGTTCGGCTTCCCGGCATCCTGGGCATCGACGTCCCCGGATGGGGAGGCGCCGCTCTGCCTCCCCCTCAGCTAGGAGTGGGCGCGGCATGAAACTTGCAGGTCAGCCACGCCTCGTTTCGGACCTCTGTATCGTGATTCCATGCATAGTACTCAACCTACTTGCTAAGCTTCCCAGGGCTCATAACGTTCAAAATGCCACGAGGAGTCACACTGGCGGGCTAGGTTGATCGCTCTGGAGCCTGACTGCTGGCGCGGCAGACTGCACGAACCCCTTCCGGCTTTCCCGGATCTGGCAGTAGATCATCCCGCTCGCCCTCCTACCTGTGCAGTACGCTCGTGCACTGCCCTTTCGTTGTGATTAGGACACGCATACGGGCCAACTGGCTGTGATGCAAGTGATGGACCGGAAGGGACTGAACGGCATAGCGAGAGAGCTCGCAGGCTGTGGTCGCCTTGGATCAAAGTTTGTTGTTGTTGCTTGTGGGGAATACAACAGTGCGCCTTCACGCTTGTTCTCGTGCACGACCTCGAGCCACTGTTCTGGCGAAGAGAATAAAAAATCAATCACCGGGCGAGAATGTTGCGTAGATATTGGCGCACCGCCGGAGACGCGAGGTCGTCATCCACTTTGCCCTCTGGACCCATTCTCTCGATGCCCCGGCTCGTCTGCAAGGCAGTCGGTGCAGCTACGAGACGCGTGCATTGACGGGACAGCTCTCGTTATCAGCAGAAGCTCCCCAGACAGATTGCCTCGTACCGTGCACAAGATGGAACTGAAAGGTCAGAAGTGCAAAGAGGCGACACAGTTGCTCAAGATGGGGACGGCAAACTGGTTCACGAACTCCGTGGTTGACTACCGGCTTGTGGACGGCGATCAGTACGTATACCATGTCATGGGAGGTGAGGGATGTGGGACATACATATTAAGAAGCTTCGCCTTGAGATAGGCCATCCCCCCAGCCTGGAACCTCGATGTCCAAAAGGCATGGCAGTTTTGCCCATATGGCTGCACGTTCCTTCTTGTTCCGCTCCTCCACCATTGTCGTACACTCTTTGCACGTCCCGAGCCCCACGCCTCGTCGTCTAGGCAGAAGCTTGTCGTGCGCGAGCCTGATTGGGCAACCCGACAAGAGCCAGTCTACCTTCTCGAGCCCCTGCAGGGCACGGTGCAACGCGGCCCTGCAGTTCTTCTCCCTTCTGCAATCCGGAGAGACCCTGTCCTGGAACGTCCGCACCGCAGCGACGACGGCCACCTGGTGGATATCCTTGCCGCCATAGAGGCAGCGTGCGAGGTCCTGCGGCGAGAGCGTCTCCCAAGTGCCGTCCTCCTTCTGGAACCCTCGCACAATGTCGTCCGCTAGATCGGTGTGCATACAAGTCAAGAGAGCGGTGGGCAGGAGAGAGGGTTCATTGATGAGGCGCGCGAGGTTGACAACACCGATCGCCTCGACCAGGAGCCACTCGGTGGGCCCCCAGTACTGCAGTGGTCCTGGCTCCACGTCTCGAAATCGTCGGTGTAGTAGTGTTTGAGGAACCGGAGCGATCGGTCGTACAGCTCCTTGAGCTGGTACTTCTGTCCCAGACGGATGTACGCCAAGATCTGGTGGAAGGAGGGCTCTGGCACATCATGATCATTGAAGAAGCTGCACCATCGATCGCGAAGGACCGGGAGTCAGCAAGTCGGAAACTGAAGCGTCAACGTGACGATGCTTACCTGGGCTGCTTTCTCGAGAAATACTCCCTAGGGATGTGGCGCAAGTCTTCAGGAGAGTGTGTCAACAGCACAACTGGGCAGGCGATGGCCTGGTGCTCGTCAATGGGCACCGCGGCGGCTACTGCCGTGGCGTCGAAAATTGCCTTGAAGATGGGAGAGGAGTCGGCTAGAAGGCCTCTGTAGACCCGGAACTGGACATCCTTTGAGACTAGAATGACTGTTCCATCGTTGTACCAAAACTCTGTGTCGTGCCCGTGCCCGTGTTCGAGGTTGTCCGAGTCTGACTCGGAACTTGAAGCGGGGCAGAAAGGGGTGGCTGCGGCGTAGAAAGTGGCGGCGGCAGCAGCAGTGTCCGGACTCGGCGTGTCCGTACTACTAGTGCTACTAAGGTTGGTATACGCAGACTCTAACTGGGTACGTGCTCGTTTGCGGGTTACGCGAGCAGACATGGTTGGGGAATGAACGTAACAACGGTGCATGAAACCCGGGTGCAAAGCCAGTGTGACCAGTGTAAGCGTGACAAGACGCGTTACGTAACGCGTTTTCTTTGTCAGCGACGGTGAACTAGCTGCAGCCGACACAGCAACGCCTTTATTTCATCGGCTTAGCACACCTGCCCTTGCTTCATGTCTGCCCGCGTCACTCGTAAACGATCCCGCCCAGAAGACGAGGATCAGGAACTTCCGCCCACGAAACGAGAACCGGCCCAGGATACTAGTTCAGAAGACAACAACGGCGGCGTCGCAGCGGATGGCACAGGAGCGGATAGGCAGCCGAACCACGAACTAGCGAAGGAGCGCGGGGGCTTTTGGTTCGAGGACGGTACGGTGATACTTGTTGCGCGCAATGTCGAGTATCGGGTCTACAGAGGAGTCTTGGCCGAGTTGTCTTCGGTATTCAACAGTCTATTTGCTAAACCCCGTGCATTCCGCAACGTCCCCCTGGATGGGGTGCCCACATTCCCTTGTCCCGTGGTGCGCGTGTCCGACTCCCCCGAAGACTTCCAATATCTTCTTCGTGCCTGTTTCGTCCACAGGATGATCAAGTATGTTTTTTGAGCAATGTTTCAGCAATGATGGCCCCTAATATGTTGGCCTACAGCTTGTACGAGGAAAGAAACCCGTCCTACTACGAGATATCTGCGTTGATCCGTCTCGGAGACAAGTACAAGATCACGGACCTGTACTCACAATCCCTGAACTTTCTCAAACACCACTTCCCCAGCTCCTTTGACAGTTGGGTGGCGCTTCCCAACTTCACACCGCCTGGTTGGGACGTGTCCGAGGCAATAGGCGTCGTCAACTTAGCCCGGATGACAGGGGAACTTTCACTCCTTCCTCCTGCATTTGTCACTTACATCTGCGCCAAGGAGACAGCGCCAGGGATCGTGCATGGTATAACCCGGGAAGACGGGTCGCAGGAGCGCCTCTCGCCCGACGATCTCATCGCTTGCTTTGAGGGCCAGGCCAAGCTTCGCACCGCGAGCGTGGCTGCGGTCCTCCGGACATTCAACCCCACGGTCTCCCCGGAGTGCAAGACGATATCCGCCTGCAAGAAGAGGCTCCGCGACGCGTTTGTCGGTCTCGAGTACTCCGTCGACGATCTTTTGAACGGGAATCCCTTCGCGAAGTACGACGAGTTTCTTCTCGAGGACGACCTCGACGCCTGTCCATCATGCACCTCCACGGTAAGCGAACGGAGCCTGAAGGAGCGGAAGGACGTCTGGGATATGCTGCCGGAGCTGCTGGGCATCAACGTTCCTGGGTGGAACAAGGACCCTCCGCCTCCGCCAGCATGATGGGCGATCTGGTACGTAAATCAGCTAAAATCTACTATTCAACGTGTCGTGGCTAGCATGCTCGACTCACCCCACATTTCAAGGCTCCTTCCAGTGCGATTGACACCTCCACATTGTCTCGATCCATCTCTTCCTCCCTGACACCCCTGTGCTAGTATGTCCTACAATCCGTTCTTACCCCCATTTTTATTTGCGACCCAGGTTGATGTGGGCGAGAAGGAATTACATACTGTAGCGATCGCGTGGTTGGATTTTTAACTTGATGGTACGAAGGGGCAATGGCGAACGAAGTTTTGTTTGATAGGGGCTCAACTTGAAGACGCAGTGCTGCCTCTTGTACGTCGTTATTCGTTCTCTTATTTTGTTTTGAAGAGTCCAAGGTCGCCTTCATCTGTCAAGTCGCGGACGACCAAATTACCGTTGTGACTTGTCTCATGAGCGCAGTGCAGTCAAGACGCGACTCATGCCTCGCCTCATCCACACGGCTTCGAAGGTTCTAGAAATAGAAATTCGGTTCCCCGGCTGACGGCGATGTTTACGTTGGTTTTATCCGATCACTATATTTCTTCCTGCGCGTATCTACGCACTCCGTCTCTGCTGGGTCTTTACCTCATGTCTGCCCCCGTTACTCCGAGTCGCAAGAGAGGCCGCGCCGAGGAAGAGGAGGATCTGCCCCCAGCGAAGCGGGAACTAGGCCAGGACGAGGGTGCCGGAGCTGGCGGCACCGCCAGTGCACCAACTGCAGTGGAGGGGGAGGGACAGGCGAGTCTGAGGGCCAGAGAAGCCGCTAGGAAGGACGAGGAGTTCTGGCTTGAAGACGGGACAGTCATTCTCGTTGCGCGCGATGTCGAGTTCCGCGTGTACAAGGGCCTCCTAAGCAGCCTCTCGCCCGTGTTCAAGGCCCTTTTTGCGGAGTGTCAGACGCTCCGTCGCGTCAGCGTCGACGAACAACAGACCCTCTCGTGCCCTGTTGTCCCCGTGTCAGACTCCCCCGAGGACCTGCGGCATCTGCTCCGCGTTTGTTTCACCAAACGGCTGGGAAGGTTCGTCTGTCGGATACTAAGCTGTAAGGCTTCGGTTCGACCACGCTCGTCCGGACTAACATGACGGCTCCCTCCAGGTTGTACGACGAACGACATCCGTCCTACCACGAGATCTCCGCCGCCATCCGTCTGGGCGACAAGTACAAAATCACGGAACTGTACTCGCAGTCTCTCGAGTACCTCAAGCGCCACTTCCCCAGCACCCTCGACGGCTGGCTCGCGCTGAAGCGCTACGGCCCTCCCGGCTGGGACGACTTCGAGGAGATCGGCGTCGTGAACCTCGCACGGCACACGGGCGAGCTCTCCCTCCTTCCCTCAGCACTTATCGCGTGCATCTGCGCGCAGTCCACATCCGACCCAGGTGGCAAAGACAAGGGCATCGGGCACGGGTTCGCGCGGGAGGACGGGTCCCGCGAGCACCTGTCCGCTGATGACCTCACCCTCTGCTTCGACGGCAAGACGAACCTGCGCACGGCGACCATCGCCGCCGTCCTGCGCACGTTCAAGCCGGCGGCCTCCGCAGAGTGTCGCGGGGCCCCCCGACCGAGGGCGTGCGAGGACGCGCTGCGCGGGGTGCTGCTCGGCCTCGAGGGGACGCTCGACGTCCTGCTGGGGGGCGACCCGTTCGCTGGGTACGAGGAGTTTGTCGACTCGGACAGACTTGGCCTTTGCAAGGCTTGCAAGGAGATGGTTCGGAAACGGAGCTACAAGGAGCGGAAGGACATTTGGGATCGTCTGCCTGAGCTGTTAGACGTCGATGTCCCCGGGTGGCGCGCGTAGTGCAGTACTTAGCTTCTGTTCAAGTTCCAGTTCCATTGGTCGCAGTGAGAGCGGCGGCTGTGGTTTGCCTCGTCGGCGGAGTGGGGCGAGGTCTAGGCCGAGCGTGACTGAGAAAACGCGTTACATAACGCGCATCCGTCACTGCCGCAGCCACGACGATGACCTGACATCTCCTCTGGCCCGGGCGTGCCTGCACCTTGTTCTACACACTTTGTCTCGATCCTACTATCTCTCTGCCTTGCTGGTTCTGCTTCTCAAACCCGATTGAATTCCCTCGATGTCTACCCGCGTCACTCGTAAGCGGGCTCGCGCCGAGGAAGAAGAGGCCCTTCCCCTGCGAAGAGAGAACCGGAAGAAGACGAATCGCGAGCTGTGGGGGACACTAAGGCTGGCGGAGACGGGAACACGGGTAATGGGGAGACCTGTAATAAGGACACGGAGTTTTGGTTCCACGACGGTACTGTGATCCTCGTTGCGCGCAACGTCGAGTTTCGCGTTTACGAGGGCCTCCTCGCCGAGCTATCTCCCGTGTTTAAGGAGATATTTGAAGCGGATGGCCACCCTGTGCGCAACGTGCGCATGGGTAAAGTGCAGGACTTCCCATGCCCCGTGGTGCACGTATCGGACTCTCCAGAGGACCTGCGATGCTTGCTCCGCGCTTGCTTGTCGAAAAGGCTAAGCTGGTTCGTTAACCTTCATCAGCGGCGAAACTTTGGTGTTATGGCCGGGGCTGACTTCATTGATCACAGTCTGTACGATGAACAATACCCTCCTTACAACGACATCTCCGCCGCCATTCGTCTCGGGGACAAGTACAAGATCACGCAATTGTACTCACAAGCCCTGGATTATCTCAAATTCTACTTTCCGAGCTCCTTCAATAACTGGCGCGAGCTGAAGGACTACACGCCGCCTGGGTGGGAGAAATTTGAGCAGATTGGGGTCATCAACCTCGCCAGACTCACTGGCGAGCTCTCCCTCCTTCCATCTGCATTCATCGCATGTGTCTGGGCTGAGTCTGGCAAGCCGGAATTAGAAGGCATTGGGCACGGATTCACCAAGGAAGACGGGACTCGAGATCTTCTGTCGCCCGGTGACCTCACAGTTTGCTTCGAGGCCCAATCCCGACTTTGCCGGGCTGCTATCACCACCGCCATGCGCACTTTCAAACCTGTCGCGTCCCCGGAATGCAAGATGCCAGCGGCCTGCAAGAAGGCGCTCCGCAACGTGCTGCTTAGCCTCGAACAGAAGGTCGACGAGCCCGTGTCAGGCGACCCCTTCACGCCATATGACCACTTTGTCACTGCCCCCGGCGGTCTCGCCGTTTGCCCACCTTGTACAGACATGGTCTTGGAACGGAGCAAGAAGGAGCGGAAGGCCGTCTGGGATCGTCTCCCTGAGCTGTTGCGCATCGAGGTTCCTGGATGGGTCAAGGAGCCTCAGGCTCTGCCGCCTCCCCCTCAGTCACAAAGTGGTGCCAAGTGACAGGTGAGTCGCATCTTGCGCGTCTCCAAGCATTTCAGTTTTAACCATGTCTGCCTCGTTCTCTCTCAGCGCTGTAATCTCGTGTATAATGGGGACAACGACGTGTTGCGGAGCTCGAAGTGTCGTCGCGGCTCAGAACACCAGCCGCAGTCCACTCCCTTCCGAGGCTGGATCTCAGTCGCGTCCAAAGTTCTTGGACTTCCGTCCGTGCCGTTGCCCATGCTCGGTTAATTTCTAGGCGAGAGAGGAAGCGGACAGGGAGTAGCAGTCGAAAGTCATCCGTCGGACTGTTCCACGCAGAGGCCTTGAACTGGCGCAGCGGCGGCGGCGGGTCGAGTATGTTGTTAACAACTAACGGTATTCGGTTTGTACCTGCTGAATTTATGCTTTCAGGCAATCATCCGCGTGAGGTATCCGCGTGGCCTCGTTCAAGCTTGTTGGTGAAGTCCGTATATACTCAGGCTGTGACATCGCTGCGGGTGGCGACTTGAAGTTGTAGCCGCACGGTAGCAATGACCCTGTCGGTTCGTTCGGAAACGCTGGTAGAGATGGCTGGTTGAACGTTGAACGTTGTAGCTTGAAGGACGATGGACTGCATCGCGATTTCATAGCTGCGGGACCGTTGCCAGTGAACGGCGTGACGAATCGCGTTACGTAACGCATTTCGTGTCACGAGTGCGGACTCAGGCTCGGATGAATGCCTCCCCTTCCCTTCCACTGGGCTCTCCGGCATTTCACCTTGCACAACATGCTAGGCTAGCCTTTCACTATATATGTCTTCCCCGTCACCGGTAAAAGGACTTGTACCGACGATGATCTTCCCCCGGCGAATCGAGAACTTCGGACTCCCAAAATCATGAAGAAGGCAGCGTCGCTGGGAGCTCCTGGATGTTCACTCATTGACTCCGGATGGGTACGCACTCGTGTTGGATGGGTGTCCGCTCGTGCTGAATGTTTGCTTACTCAAGGCGGATTTCAAGTTGACCTCGCTCGCGCCGGATGTGTACCTACCCGAAGCGGATGTGCAGCCTGAGTCACTCGCGCCGCTGGATGTGTACCCACTCGCGCCGGATTTGTACCCACCCGCGCCGGATCTGCACTCACTCGCCCCGAATGGATCCTCACTCGCGCCGGATGTTTAGTCATTTGCGTGGAGTTGTGAGTGGTTAGTCAAACGACCAGGTCTGCTCGGCACTTAGGCCTTAGGACTCGATCGATATCGGCTCTGTAGTGGATCATATGCACAATATAATATATTCGTGGTAGCTACGGACAGGTGGGTGTCAAGATCACATGGAGTAAAGATAAAGTCTGTTTGCTCACCTGAGCGTCGAGCCAGACCCTGGGATTAGGGCGATTCACAGGATGAAGCGGTGTCACCTCCCTAGACAACGAGATTATTGGAAGGGAAGTCACACAGCAAACGGGCCCGGGGAGCGATGCCGAGCAGTGGACGATGACATCTTAGAATAAACGCCCTCTGGCGGTCGAGTATGCAAACACGAAGTCCTGAACTGCAGTGGTGATGAGATGCCAGAAATACAACTTGTCGCTGTAGATTCTATGTTTACAGGACGAGAAAAGAGGAGACAAGGTAATATGACAATAGCCAGTACACGTCATCGTGGGTGGTGGGGTACATACAACTTGAATCAAACAAGGTTCAAACATCGAGGTGCGCGATGGCAGCCGCAATCTTTTCCGAGCGCGGCACGATGTTACATTGGAATCGCGCCGGTTGACTGATTTCACAGAAGTCAGCAAGTCTCAGGCGACTGTACAGCATTATCAAGGACTCGGGTTGTGACGAAGCGCACCTTGTAAATCCGGGCTTGAACGCTGCCGGAGGGACTACCGGGACGCCAAAGGCGTCCACGACTGGACGAATATCAAACGCCGCCACGATATGCGCAATTGCGAGCCACAGAACAGCGTCAGCGAAAGCTTGCCCAGGGCAAATTCTTTGATAGAAGCCACCATGACGATCAGCAAGCCGATTACAACGGCAGTGAGACGCCATCTCACCTGCGACCGAACCC
Organism: Ganoderma sinense ZZ0214-1; assembly: GCA_002760635.1. NCBI lineage: Eukaryota > Fungi > Basidiomycota > Agaricomycetes > Polyporales > Polyporaceae > Ganoderma > Ganoderma sinense. The sequence continues at coordinate 2,274,651 of AYKW01000045.1, forward strand.
AAAGACATAGGTGCTCGGCAACTCGCGATCCTGGGCAAGCCCATCACCGTTCTCGTTCAGGTGCCGGTCGGGAAGGAACTCTTCTGGTTGGGGATAAAACCTCTCGTCACGAGTCATGGCCCTGAGAAGGTAAAGGGAAATCAGATTTCGTTTCATAAGGATTGATGCAGTGCTTGATGGAATTAGGGAAAAGGAGGGAGAAGGTAGGAAGCCACGAACCATATGTTAGGCATGATCATGCATCCTTCCGGTATGTCGTAACCACGATATTCGTCATCTGATATCGCCCGGTGGGGAATCGCTGGGCACGAGCAAAGTTTTCTCAGTCATGAGAAAATCATGGGTCCAAGGCGTACTGACCGAGAGCAAGGCCGGGGTTCCACCTAGGTTCCCGCGACAGTCAAAAGAGGATCGAGGCTGGAAGAGGCTAGACGACGCACCGATAAACTTCCTCGACGAGAGCGCTCAGATACGGCAGGGAGTCGCGGTCGCCCAACCCAGGCAGCCGGGTGTGGCCGACAACCCTATCCATCTCGTCCTGCGCTTTGCGCAGAACGTCTGAGCTTCGGACCATCGCCAGAACGAACGAGGCGAGGCTACCGTATGTCTGACAACGTTAAGGCTATGAGTTCGCGATCGGCTCAAAATAGCCATGATCAATTACCGTCTCAGTGCCAGCTACGAAAGGAGCGCCATAAGATCCAGGAACTGCCTCGAAATTCGAGGAAACCGATCTCACCGCCATAGATGCTCGTGCCGACGGCCTTGATGTCTTCGAGCTCCTCCTCGCCAAGATGGCCCTGATGCGCCTCCAGAAGCGCCGACGTCACGGATGCGGACGCGGTCCCGGAGGCCTGCGTTGCCACGCCCCGTTAATTATGAGCTTAGATACGCGATACGCGATTTTTACGCTGTGGGGCTCGGCTCACCATGGCGGACCTGACGATGTTGAGCCCCGTGTTTTTCCAGGCGTTGAGATCCTCACGTGCCTTCAACGCGTGCCTCTTGAACCCCGCAATGGGGAGCCACGTCGGCAAATGCTTCACTGAGAGCAACGAAGGGCAGTGGGGGGTCACGCCACACACGCGATCAGTACGTACGGTATTTCCGCTCTATTGCCGGCGAACTCACAGATGGGGAAGAAGTCGACGACCATGGAACCTGGGCTGCCGCTCTCGTTCGTCGCGATCACGGCACGCTCAGCAAGCTGGACGATCAAATCGTTCATGGAGGTCAGGCGCTGGCCGTAGGTGATCTCGAGCAAGGTGCCCGCGACGTATCTGGGAAGGACGGGTATCAATTGCGCGACCCGCATGGTACCGACAGGCGTGGGGGGCGTACCTGTAGAGGTGCTCGATGAAATTATCGGGCGTTTCGAGGAGGTTCCGCAGGAGAAGATGGGCTTCTCGGATCTGCATCGGGCGGTACTTCAGGAGCGATGCCTTGCTTCCGACTGCGTCGTGCATCCACCGGCGGTGCTTGCGGAAGCGTTCTCCGTAGCGTAGAAACGGCAGGGACAAATCATGCCCGATCCTTCGGTGACAAGCGTTCAGGAAAAAGAGTGTGAAACGATACGTAAGAAGATCATAAGAATACTGACAATTCGGCCAACAGAACAGCGCGCGTTCTGTCAGAATATTTCGCACTGCGCTTGTCCAAGAGCTCCCGCGCGCTCTCAAGTGAGTTGAGGACGATAGCCGGTGTGCGAAACAGCTTCAGGTAGATGACGTCTCCTGCAGCAGTCATGCCAAGTCAGCATTCGCGCATTATCCAGGACACAAAAGGGAGATCGACTCATACCAAACTCTTTACCCAATTCGGCGAACCGCTTCTGCTGGAACTCCAAGGTGAGGTGGTGAATGCTGCCTAGAACGGGCAGGGTGCTGGGTCCCGGGGGTAAGCGTTTTCTCGGCCGCCATCGATTGCGCAGGACGAGCACCACGAGGGCGAGAACCGCCCAGCCAAGAAAGGTGCAGGTGTCGCCAGAGATGAGTGAGCTGCCCATAATGCCGCAAAGTCGCAAACCTCTATCGGAAAGGACGCAGCAGCCTTATATGCACCACCGCAGGAAGGCTCGAGCCAGGTCGGTGCCGTTCGCATGATAATCAAGTATGATGGGCGTGGTATTTTCGGCTGTGCGTCCCGTTTCACATCGGAAGGTCCTAGAACACCCGTGTTCCCAGGCGGCCTTCTCACAACACATGGGAGAGCCTGTCGCGCCGGATATGGTCAGCGTTGAGTGGAGTCGCAACCTTCTGTCCGGCCGGAGGGAGAGGAATCAGCCGCTCAAACGCCCGATGGAAGCGCTGCAGAAAATCCGGGAGGTTGGGTTAATAACTCCGGAACATCGACTGGCCAAAATCAGAAGGAAGGTACCTGAAATTTCGTCGCCAGGACCTGGAAGCCGGATCGTGGTCGGAGGCATTATCTCAACGCACTGGCCCGGAAAAAGATGTCATAGAATTACACGTTCAATCAAGGAGCGTCATCCTCGTCGGTTTCCCATCCAAACAGCCCTTCTCCCAGGAAAACAGTCGAACTGCGGCGTTGACTTGCTTGACCGTAAATGAGACGTTACCCGAGGCATCCGCGGCCCATCCACCCTGTCAAGCACGGGAGCATTGTTCAGTCGACAATGGAAGGTGACGGCGAGAAGTGTGGATTGTCGACGGACCTCGAAGCTATCACCGTTCACCACCAGACGCCGCAAGTTGGGTGCGAGCTCCATGAACCCCGCCGCGGCCTCCGTGGTAAATTTGGTTCGGCCTCTCTCATTCCGTGTGTTGAGTCCGAGTCGGCGTAGGCGCTTGAATGGCGAGGGATCAATTTGCAAATCGTTCTGCGTGTGTCACGAAAACGATGTCTCAGCATACACATGTAGAACCGAGCAGGGTCATCAAGCGTACTTACCAAAGTGGCGGGAGATACAGTTATGAACAGATCTTCGAGCTCGGAACAGCTGTCGCACAGCCTCGCCAACGCTTTCCACCCCACAAGGAATTCGCGAAGGTCGAGGATCCGCAGCCGCGGCGCGTGGCGGGCGACGAGATGTTCGAGTAACGGGTCGAACGAAGGCGCGGCGCCGCTTGGCTGGTGCTCGCAAACGAGACGCAGGGACTCCAGAGGCGTATACGTGATGGTCCTTCGCACCCACTTGTACAGGTACGCCGCGTCATGAGAGCTCGAGACATATTGACAGTGTACCGTTAGACTTCGTAGCTTGGACAGGCGTGGCATATGGGCTGGCCGCATTTGCTGCGCATGCGGACAACGTCAGCGCAAAACTGCAGTGGTTCTAAAACCGACTCACAAGGTAATAGCGGAGCTCGAGCGTCTGCAGCGACGGGAGGCCCTTGCAGAATGCAAACACGTCGTCATCTGTCAGGGAATACGAGAGCCCGAGCGCGAAACTGGTGATCTCTTGCAAATGTGGGAGAAACGCGCGAAGCACACCAGGCGTAACCGATCCACAGTTATCCTGCGAGGGGAATCTTGAATGAGGCACGAAGACGAACGATCGCCAAACAGGCACCGACTCACCGTTAGATGGAAGGCCCTCAGGGTCGGTTTTAGCTCTCGCAGCCAGTCGGGGAGGATTTGCAATACCGCTCGGGTCGGTGACTGTATCGTCAAGCTTCGGAGGTTACGCAGTTGCGCGAGCGTCGCGACGTGGCAATTTCCCGTGCAGGAAGGATTGAGTGACAGACGTTGCAAAAAAGGTAATGACAACAGAAGGGGTAGAGTATCGTTGAACGTATCATCATGGCATTGCCTTGGAGAGAAGGTCACGGACTGGAGATTTGTCCAACATTCTACGATGGCCTTGAGCTGACCGGGGAATTTGTTTAATGGAGGGGGTCTCGTAGAAAGATATCCTTTAAACGGCGGGTCAGTGACGAACGAATTGTGCGATTAGGGATGGGCGGTCATGTCCACCTCACGCGCAAGTAGAAGGGTAGACCGTGGATAGGAAGGGTGAAACTGGCTGTCTAGTGATGAGAGTTGGCAGAGGACAAAAGGTAGATGAACGGATGATAGATATATGCGCGTGCTCATCCCCCTGAGGAACACCAATAGACCGGGGAGTTACTCACCGCTGACTTCAAGATGGCGCACGAGGGCAGCGTTGTGTTGCAGCTGTGCCGAAGAAAAGAACGGCAGCTAATGCGAATGTAAGTGATGCGGATAGGAGAAAAAGCTACCACGTACTGCAAAATCGTCCTGCTTCCTGAGATTCAAGACTGGGCTGAAGGCAGGAGAGTACGTCACACTCCTGTACAAGTACGTCGCGGCGGCATCCATGAAGATCCTGCTGACTTGCGAACAACAACATAGCGAAGGGAAGTCGCTGTCCAAACAATCCAAGATGTTGATCAAGACATCGTATGTGAAGAACCTAGCATCCCGAGACAGGTCTCTTCCAACGCTCTCCGGCCCTTCCGACATTTGGGGCTTGATATGGCCAGTATCCTCGAGGTGGACTTTGTAGATTGGCTGCCTGTCCTATCTGTGGGTTGGAGCTTGGATCAATGGCGAAAAGTTGTGCATTGAAGACGGTAGATATGATGCGGTGACCTCCTCGTGGTGGTAACAGGCGGAGTGGCAGGCGCTTCAATTGCCTTTCGAGGACCGAGGTCTTGCCGACGTCCAGGCGCTACTAGCGCCCAACCGGCGCTGACCATGTTGGGTGCAACTTGTTACTTACAGCGGCCAGCTATCAACTGGTACTACTGAGTCCCCCCTCCATGTCTTCAAATCTCTTCCCTACAACGTCTCTTCTTCATTCAAATTGGTTCAATATTGATTGATCAATATACAACACGGATGAGCCTTGCCCAGAATCGCCTGGCATCCACACCACTGGCCGCAAACTGCTTATTGGTGACTCGAACTCAACGTCGGTCTCAGGCGACTCTTGGGCTCTAGAGAGATGCTTGACCACCTTCGAACCCAAGCTGCGGCGATAGCGCCTATATCCATGTGATTTCAAGGTTTACCATGGCCATGAGTGATATGTTGATCACGTTCTCCCAGCCCGCGACCTTAAGCTTCATAGAGCTCTTATTCCATTCTTTCCTCCACAGCTCCATATTTCCACCTGCTCATAGGTTAATCTATCAACGTACGTATCCACGGATTTATTTGTGTTCTGTTGCACTGACCTGCGTTCGCAGTGTTCCGGGGGCAGTACAATGGCATGCGCTCCTCGGTGCTTCCGGTTGTGCCAATGTTAACCATCTCGTTTCAGGCTCTGCGGCATCTATCGTCTAGGGTTCTTTACCATTTTAGAACAATGCGCAGGGCCAACCTAGATCCCCTGCTCCGCCACTTTCCCCTGCTAGCTACACAATTTTCGTCCTGTATGGGCGTCTCAAGCCCGAGGCAATGCCAGCGGTGGATTCCGCCGGCGGTTGAGTAGAAGCGGACGATGGTGCAACGTTCCGGGTCGTCTCGCTGGTGAAGGTTGCGGTCACTGACCATCAATGCAGGGATGTGCTTACTTATATATCTTGGCCAGGACCGGACGCGACGTACTTTCACGTCGCCCACCTTGTCGTACCGAGCTACGCCCCCGTCATGTCACTCAGTAAATTTGGAGTCGAAAGCTGGGACGACGCTGCGTCTGCGAGGTAGGCTCTTTCCACTCCTTCATATGTGCTTGCTAACATGATTTGGTAGCTTCCGATCTCACTGCCTCATACTTTCTGCCTCCAGTACGCTTGTACCCCCCGAATCTGAGCGATTGACTAAAGTTTGATTCCGACACTTTGCAGCACTACTCATTTATGACATGATCCTCACCATGAACTGCGAAATGAAGACAATGTGGCACCGCAGATTCCGGGTCGCTGATTTTGTGTACTTCACCAACCGGTATAGCGGATTCTGGAATGTTTTAATCAACATTGCGTTATTTGCGCATTATAATGATGACCAGGCGAGTTCAGTTAGTAACCCGAATACGTTCGAAGAGACTGACTGTGCGCGTTGTTAGAGGTATGAAGGGCGATTCGCTATTTGCTGCCTGGTATTGATCCAGCTGGGTGATAGGTGCCACACGCTGGGCATTCTCGCTCAGATCGCCACCATGGTCCCAAACATATCTTGGGCAGGTGCGCCGCTAGATGATTCGTCGCTCCTCCCTTGCTCACAGGTTACGATACTTATTTTAGCTTTCTCTGGTCTGAGGACATATGCACTTACGAATGGCAACCTTGTATTCGGATGGATAATATTTGGAATGAGCGCAACGTTTATCACGCCATCCATAGTACGTTCCTCTATCCTATGTTCGCTGCAGTCCTCACGCATCGTCATGTAGTACAGTCTTTGGGGGCTGCAGGGCTTTAGTCTCCCACGCCCCTTGAATTGCGTCACTTGGAACCGGGTAGCTAGCCTAACGAGGTGCGTTCGAGATACTTCATCTAGTGTTGATTTATCGCTGACTATGGTCTCGCAATTTCCAGTGAGGATGCTTCGTGACTTTATCTTGAACATCACATCCTAATGCTTTCGGTCTGCAGTGATCATTGCATCAAGGGCGACCTTCTTGCTTTCCGAAATTATTGTCATGATGCTTACCTGGAGGAACACGGTTATGGACCAATGCCTTACTCGTCGACTCGCCCCGAAGACCCATACTCTGCAACGAGTATTGTTATCCAATGGTTGCATCTCTCCCTCCCCCTGGCTGTTCCATCACGGCGCATTGACCTTCCAATATACGTTTCACAGGCATTATATGCTTTGCCGTCTCGTTCGTGCTAGACGGGGTAATGGTTGCGGCGGAGCTAGGAGCTGTGCGTATATAATCTAATAATCCTAAGTGGATGCTGATATATCGTCGTATAGGCAAGGAAGGAGAGTAGCATAGCGCCGTGCCTCCGGCAAATCGTATATGTTGTCGGCCCGTTCCGAAATTCGTGCGTAGAGGCTACTCTTCTGACCCACCTTCCTCACTCATACAAGAAAATGAAACAGAATAATTACCATCCTTCTTTCTCGTTTCCTATTAGAGTTGGAAAAAATCCGTCACAGCTGCAACACGCTTCTGGGTTCGGCAGAGGTGATAACGACCCAAGTCATGTATCATCCTTCCGACGTCCCTTCCGCCGTCTCTTCCCCACCAGACCATGTTTAGTTTATAAGTAGCAAAAGTACAAACTATTGTTATTAATATATATTAATGCAATGCCCTTGAGAATAAGGAAGAGAAGTTATCTCGAACTTGATGAGGTCTGCGAGCTTGCAAGGAAGTAAAGATACCGCTCAGGTGGGAATCGAACCGAGGTGGTTGCCACGTGGAATAGACGCACGTCGCCACCAAGGAGTTGGCTGTGTTGCGCCTTGTCCGGCTTGCCCTCTGAGTCTGACCGCCACCAGCGTCTGCTCCTTGCTAAACGCACGACCCTCGTTCCACGCCGCGGCTTTCGCCCTCGCGCCTTTTACCGCCTCGGACGCCCAAAGAACAACCGCCGTGCCGCGCGCCGCGCACCGCTTGCCCCCGGACTTCGTACTTGGCACCATGGAGGCCCCGAAGCCTGCCGCGAAGTACGCCCTCTCCTCCTACTTCTCCTCGCGGGCCCCTCTCAGCCAGAGCTCCTCTTCTGCCTCCGATGACAGGAAGCGCAAGATCACGGACAAGAACCTGCCGAACGCGCTCCTGCAGTCGCCCGAGTTCGCGCAGGACTCGGCGATGTACAGGGACCTGCTCCAGATGGAGCGCAAGCTCGACTGGACGATGACGAGGAAGCGCGTCGAGGTCCACGATGCGCTGCAGAGGATCATCCCGGTGAGTCGCCTTTTCTGGGCTCTTGGGGGTGATGGGGAGGTGGCGTGGAAATGCGTCTGGGGAGTTTGCGCGGGGGAAAAGACAAGTATTGACCTGGGGCTGGGTTGGGATTTGGGGGGATAGGCAACAAGGACGCTCCGGATATTCCTGAGCCATACGGTTTCGGGCCAGGCGTGGCAGCAAGATGGGGCGGATAGCGAAGCTGCGAAGCCGAACCCCGAGACGGGGGAGAACATCCCTGCGTGGCAGCTCAGGATAGATGGGAGGATGCTCGAGGTACGTGTTTCCGTTCTTGTCCCCGTCCCCGCTGGGCTTCATGCTCTCCTCCCGCAAAGCTGTCCAGCCAACGGGCGAAGGAACGGAACCCAGCGCGAAAATTCTCAACTCTCATCAAGCATATGATCGTGGAGCTGGATCGCGACACGACTCTCTACCCAGAAGGGAACATCGTCGAGGTACGTGTCCATCTGTTCGAGAGCAGGATGAATCTTCCTGCCCGGCGCCGAGGCTGATGGTTGGGTGCGAACAGTGGATACGAGGTGCGAACCAACCACAGCTAGATGGGTTCACCATTCGACGGAAAGGCGATGCGCCCGTCAAAATCCGGATTGTCATCCATCTGGAGCAGCAACCGGAACAGTACAAGGTCCAACCCGAACTTGGTGAGTGCCAATTCTTTTCCAGACACAATTTTTTGCGGCGAGGGGTGTATGCGGCCCCTAGTAGGACGCGTCGACCTAAAGGTCACTTTTTTGACGAGTGCGAAGTTATGCGTCTCCTGCCGTCACATACCCTTCATGCCGAGGCCTTGCACGATATGGTCTATATGCGTGGCTCAGGCCGGCATTCTTTGCTACGGACGCATGTAGTCATGGACAACAGCAGAACGCCCCAACCATGTGTTCTGGGGTGTTGTATGCGCGTTTTCCATTCGATGAACCGAGCATATATGTCCGTGGAACTGGGATATGTGTTATCCGCGACGCGCATATGCCCATATCCTTCATGTTCAGTAACTGGATTCCGTGGTTGACGTGTCATGCTGCACCTCTCTGACAGTCGCTATGATGAGTGTAAAGGAACAGACGGATGAGCCGAGGAGAACCGATTGACTGTCGCAATGATCATCATTCAGTTTTCATGCAGCGAAAGAGGCTAACGTGTTGCGTCCATAGGCAACATTCTTGGTATCAAGGAGGACTCGAGGATTGGTGTTATCCAAGCCCTTTGGAACTACATCAAACAGAACAACCTGCAGGATAAGCAGGATCGGCGAGTTATCCGTGCTGATGCCCGTCTTCGTTCGGTACGTCCCAATATCTCATATATGTATAGTATGAACTAAGAATGCCGCATCCACAGATTTTCAGTGGAGAGCAAGTGTACTTCCAACAACTGCCCGAGATTGTCAATCGCTACCTCGCGCAGCCAGAGCCCATAATCCTGCACTACACGCTCAATCCCGCAGTCGCTCCTCCAGAAAAGCCAGCTGCATGGGACGTCGAGGTCAAAGTCGACGACTCGAACCTCAAGGGCCGAATGCAACACGTTGTCATGAGCATGGCGCAGGACTCGGCAAAGGAGCTTACGAAGCTTGACGAGGAGGCGAGCACCTTTTCTCTTTTGTTCTTTCCGTTATTATTCAACCCCATTTCGGTCAGATTGCATTACATGTGCAGTCGCTGAATAATGCGCACATGAAGCGTGCATTCCTGCGGGCGTTCGCAGACGATCCGCGGGGGTTCATCCAGACATGGCTCGCGTCGCAGTCGCGCGACCTGGAGAGCGTGCTCGGGAGCGGTCCGAGCGAGGGCGCGACAGTGCGTCAGGAAGATTTGAAGCGGTCGGAATTCTTCCGGCTGCCCTGGGTCGAGGAAGCGGTCGCGATCCAGGAGGGTATGCGGCTGGCCTCCAAGACGGGGATATGACGTTCTACCGGGGCCATTGGGCGAGCCGGTGTATATGTTGCTACGTTATTCGCCTGTCTAGATCTGTAGTTGTCCTTGTATCCTTTGTTTTCCTTACTTCGCTATCGAGGCTATTGCATCTAATGTCGACCTAGGGGTAGAAGAATACCTGTAGATGAGGATTATGAGATCGAATGTAGTACCTCCTCTCCTACAGCTAATTAACCAACCTGCGACATATGCACGCACGGACGAGCGCGTTCCTTGGAAGTGGGTCGGGCATCTCGGCTAATAAAGACGATCGAACGACCTTGCAAGCAGCCAATGAGCGTGCAGGAAACGCGACAAATTCAGACAGCGAGGGCATCCCGATGGGATCTATATTGATTGTGCCTCGGTTCGGTCCAACCAGTCGACTGTCGACAGGCCCCAACGGAAGCGGCTTGTTCTCCGTTTCAATCAACGTTGCCATTGTTCAGCCGACTCAGGACACTCAACCACCTCTTGCTTCATACCACCTCCCTCTCAGACTGGTTTCTTACGGGGCACAACACGCATACACCAGGCAGGACCACCGCGGACGACAGGATTTAGACTTGAGACAGCATGGCGAGCAAGCAGGTGAGCCCGTCCGGCAAAACGTGTGTGCGGAATGCTAAAGGTTCGCAATTGCGGGGGTCCGTAGCTTGGAAAGTTGCGCCAGGTGTGTCCCAAGTCCGTGTGTATGTGTCGATTTGAGTCGCTTATGAAGGGCCCGCTGGCAGTTCGTGGGCGAGGTGATCATGTCGCGGGACAAGACGATCCAGTCGGACGAGTTCCGCGAGCTGGAGCACGACGTCGAGCTCAGGAGGCAGGGACTCTGGCGGTAAGTCGTCGAACTCGGGCTGTCCCCGCATTTTCCTCGTCCGTTCCCATGCCCCGAGGCTTCTTATATGCGCTGGCTGTCTGGCGTCTGCCCCCGCGGCGTCGTACTGCGGATCGTACGATCCCATGGACGAACGCTGAAGGGTAGACCCCCGCAGACAGGAGCTGTCATGAGACTGCGGCTTTGCTACGGTGCGACGGAGGCAGCTGTATGCACACTCTCTGCGCCCGTGAAGTAGTAATGCTTGCACGCTGGATGGACGTTTGGTGACGTCGACACGGCTGTGAACCTGAGGTCGGTGATGTCCGACTTTATCGGTGTCGGCAAGCGAACGGACATCCGACATAGCTTCCTTGGTCATCATACATGCGGCCGATGTACATCTACTTAGCAGATCTGGGCCTCGTGTGGCAGGAATGATCTGTCCGGTCAGAGACGGAGCTCCAGCTTGGATTCTGACCGGCAAGTCAGACTGTTCTGACCACTTCGCTCCGAGTCAAAGTGGTCAGAGGGTATCTTCATAAATGCGACATACGATTAACGATGGCGCGACCTCTGTGTCCTTCCCAGCTCTGTTTCCGGCTGGTATTCGGGCGAGGGAGCTAACTCGGGTGGTCAGGCCAGTCAATTGAGGAGGTCCCTGACCGGTCTGACGAGAATTCAGTAGCAACACCTGCTTGCGTCATTTCTTCGCCCGCTACCATACAATGCGTGTTTCATGCGGCTGATCACATTTTTTTGCTCGTAGGCTCGATGTCGCGTCCGACGATTATAGACACTATCTCTTGAAGAAAAAGCCGTCTGAGGTCACCGGCACCGAAGACAAGATGTTAGCAGTCGACGCCCTCGGCGCCGTCATGATCAAACACGGGGAGGAGTTCGGCGAGGACTCAGCGTATGGCCAGTCGCTCGTGAACTTCGGTCGCGCGCACTGCAACATTGCGACGTTTCAGGAGAGTTTCGCGGCGACCTTCGAGGAGACATACATAGCGTCGGTGAAGCAGAGCGAAGACGAGATCAAGGAGTACCAGATGCAGAGGAAGAAGCTCGAGAGTCGAAGGTAAGTAGTTGGTGCTGCGTATGCGCATATTGCTTGCTTAATGAGGAACGCGCGATTCAGGTTAACGCACGATGCTGCGGTGACGAAGCTGGATAAACTTAAGAACGCTAAGAAGGTTCAGGAGAAGGACCGAGAGGACGCTGAAGACGAGTTAGATGCCGCGAAGGCTCGCTAGTGCGTAAATCTTTACATGCTAGAATAATTTCTCTGACAGGCGTGTTTGCAGCGAGGAGACGCTAGAGGATGTCCGGACACGCATGTTCTCCATCCAGGAGAACGAGGTGATCCAGCTACGCGAGCTCACCAACTTCCTCGACCTCGAGATCACGTTCGTCCAGTCTTGTCTTGACGAGCTGCAGAAGGTCAAGGCAGAGTGGGTCGACGAGTACGTTTCCCGTTCGTCTCAGCCTGTTGATATATTAACCTCTCGAGTAGGGATACGATGAAGAATCTCGGTGCACCCAAAGCCCGGCCACCACCGCGTCCGGTCTCTGCGTCGCGCACGGGTTCTATTCGCTCGACCAAGGCCACGAAGAAGCAGGTTGAGGAGCCTGTCGAGTCGAGCGAGGACGAAGAGCCTACTATATCCCGAAGGAAGTCCGTGTCGCGTAAGAAGTCAGACGCTAGTAGCAAACCTCCATCACGGGCTCCATCTCGTGCGTCGCGGAAACGGGCCGACAGCACGGCTACGACCCCTAGCGATAAGGAAGAGAAGGAGAAGGAGAAGACGAAGCCGGAGAAGAGCTCGAACCGGCTCAGCGTCGCCGGGGGATGGGGTGCGATGAGCTCGATCATCGGCCGCGGGAAGAAGGACAAGGAGAAGGATAAAGACAAGAATAAGGAGAAGTTCGCGGAGCTCGACAGCGACGAGAGCGAGACGGACGAGTTTGGGGTGGTGAAGGGACACAAGCACCGGTCGTCGATCCCGGGTCTTCCGTCGGCGTCGCCGAAGCTTCCTGCGCGCCTGCTCAAGTCGTTCTCGAACGACAAGGAAAAGGACAGCGCGAAGGACAAAGACAAGGAGAACCGTAAGCGGGTTGTCGCTCTGCACGACTTCGCCGCGGGCTCGACGGACGAGCTGAGCTTCAAGGCTGGTGATCAGATCGACGTCGTCAGCGAGGTCCTCGACGGGTGGTGGATGGGCGAGCTCGACGGCAAGCGGGGGCTATTCCCGACCACGTACACCGAAGTCATCAACTCCTCTCATTCCTCCCTCCCTCCTCCCCTTCCATATCGCCCGGCGTCGTCTGTCACGCGTGCCCGAGGCCTGTCTAATGGAGCGAAGAACTCCACGTCGTCGTACTCCTCTCTGGAGGACACTGAACATCCTTTCGGTGACCACAACTCTCGCAAGGGAAAGCCGGGCAAGGCATACGAGGGGAGCATCCAGAGCAGCAACTTCAGTGATGACGATGACTCTTCGAGCCTCATGCATGTCCAGCGCGTTGACGACACCCTATCGTCTAAGTACATCACCGGCCTCCCAGCGCCCGCCCCCGCGCCAGCCTCTCCCTCTATCCCTCCGCCCATTCCTACGCGCCGTGATACGACGTCTGGATCCGCCCCGAAGAAGGCGCCGCCTCCACCTCCGCCACGCAGATCGACCCTCTCGTCGTCTGCTGCATCCACGCCGCCCCGTATCCCCAGCCGCCCCGCCACACTGCGCACGCAGTCGTCTGCGTCGAGTTCGTACAGCACTCTCGCGGTCACCGGCACGACAGGCCCGGACGGGCTGACGTACTCGCCGTTCGACAGCCCGATGGAGGAGAAGACGCGGTTCGATTGCAGGGAGTTCAAGCAGAACCCGTTCAAGCCGCAGGGCTTCTGCAATAATTGCTTCAAGCTGCATTATTGAGCTTTAGACGCGACCGATTCTCCTCCTCTTCTCTCCCTCCTCGACCTCTTTCCTCCTAACGATTTCATGTGCATTTCTCGGTATCAAGTTGCATACTCCCACTCACGTCGGACTGGCTGACTCTGTCCTTGTTAAGATGGCAGCGTTGTATCATTGTTTATTGCGCATCCACATATAACGTATCACCTCATTCCACCCCTCAACGTCAACATCTTCCGCTGATCCCTCTTGCATTACTGTCACGAACTGCTACGAAAATCAAATATCATAAGGAAGTTCGGTACGATCTGTGATCCGTTAATGTTTCTCGTGCATTAGGCTCCCTTTTGTTGCTTTGTGACATACGCGCTTCCCATGTTCCATCGTCAAATCGTGCAATACAATTATTACCAGGAGGGGTTTGGATGAGGGGGAGTGTGCAGATGGCACACCGCCTACGAGCTTGGTCGACTTGAGCAACACTCCAGTTGTACTGTAGCTCTAGATTTCAGCTCCTTGTGGGTCTACGCCTGGATTGCGCAACTTCGAGCCGGAAATTTGGTCAAACCGTAGCATACAAGCGGTCCCGAGGTCTCTCGTAACCATCATACGTCCCTTCCGTCACGCATTGTTAATCAGGGGGACAACCCACTCTCCTCCCTCATGGCTGAGGAACAACCCATTGTCGGACGGCTTGAGCTCGTCGATGACCTTCAGCTGCATAGACACAGACTCCTGCGGAGACTGGAATGTGACGGAGATGCCGTATTTCTGCGTCCACATGTCAGCGATCGGGGCGGTCGCCGCCCGGAGCTCTGGGCTTCCTGCTCTCGGATGTCAGCCCCTTTGTGATGAAACAACACCATTCGACGGGCTAAGCGAAGCTCACCGGATTCGCCAATCGTCCCGGAAACGTCGACAAGCCCAGGGCTGAGCGAGCAGACGATGAAGCCCTCGTCTTTGAGCTTCAAGGCGAACTTGGTCGTCGCCATAAGGGCGGCGGCCTTGGTCATCCCGTAGGCGGACATGGTCGCGACCTCGACGGCGCGAACAAAGTTGGGATCGGCGCCGCCGCTGCTGATGACGACGATCTTCTTGGTCGAGGACGCGCGGAGGAGCGGGAGGAACGCGGTGATAGAGTGGACGGGGCCGAGAGCGTTGACCTTGTACTATACGGGCGAAAAAGTCAATCATGGCTCCATTCCCGTACAGCTGTAAGCCTGTAGTGGACGTACCGCATCTATGAATTCCGCGTCGAGCTCCGCCATGTTAGGGCTACAGCGAGTGAATATGAGATGATTTAGACGATAACCGAACGGTAAGACTCACAAGTCGTCAAAACCCCTCATCACGCCGGGAATATCCATCTTCGCGGCGACGTGGATGAGAACATCGAGCTTCCCACCAGTGATGCCCGAGACCAGCTTTGCTGCATCCTGGAGTCGAAGATCGACCATAAGTTCTCAGTCGCGACAGATGAAAGAACGGAAAAACAAGCGGACCTTGAGGCTGGCGTGGTCGACGACATCCGCCTTGACGACATGCACGTTTTGGAGATCCTTGACGGCAGCGTTGAGGTGAGTGGACCCAGCAGGGTTTCGGACAACTGCAAACACGGTTGCACCGGGTCTCGCAGCCTGCAAACAAGCAGTGGGATGAGCGTGAGTATTGGACCGCAGAATCGAAAGAGATGTGATTTACTAGCTGGAGGACATATTCGAGTCCGATTCCTCGAGACGCACCAATGACGACGTAAGAAGGCATTGTAGTCGAAAAGCTGGATGTGAAATGGGGTTTGGTGGAGTTCAGCCCCTCGTCCTCAGCTTGTTGTTATATATCCATGGCTAGCCGCAGTGCGGTGTGAGGGTCACCGCGTCGAGTCCATGGTGGCCTTGATCTTGGAGACAGGTGTACGTTGGTCTCCGGCACTGGTGTGGTTTGTCCAACTACATTCAACCGATCGGGATTTGGAGCGGAGGTTTCTGCAGTGCTTCGCCACCGTCACATAGACCGATCGGTATTTCTCGAAATGGCAAATCAGCAACCTCCTGAGGAAGATCGCGTACCTGCAAAACAAGGGGGGCTGTTCAGAGGTCTTTGAAATTCCTTCTCGTCAACCGCTTGGTCGTTGAAAAGATGGCACTGGAATTTATGGACTACTAGGGACGAACGAACGATAAGCAAATAAACGAGATGTCTGTAAGTTAGCCTGCTTGAGAAGACACGAATCCATCGAACGTAGGGAGACTTGGTCACTAGATCTGGATTGCAGCCGTTAGTCACGGACATCACCCATACCGAAGACACCATACGTACATGGTCCGAATCCGACTTCCACGAGACGACGCCCGGCCCTATCATGCTGCGGACCTCGACGTGGTGCTTGATGTGCGGCACGAAAGTCTCCGTAGGGCTAAGCGCGTCCTCGCCGAAGGAAAGCGTCAGCAAAATGTCCCCGTTCTTGCATTTGCCGGTAAACATGCGGCTACTGTCGGGCCAGTTGGCGATATGGTGCTCCCCGCAGTCGTGCCGAGGCACCACGCCGTCCGCAGACGGCTTCACATGACGCGTGCCCGTGTCGAAGAGCACCGACGCCCAAAGCGGTCCGCGGCCGAGCGATCGGGACGAGCCTGAGGAGCATCGACCAAACGCCACGTAGATCGTCGCGAAGACGAACTTGTGCTCGAATGTGAAGACGACAGGGGGAGACCCGGCCCAGCCGAACTGCCTTTGCGAGACGTGTACGAGGGCGCCGTACGTTCCGAGACACTTCTCGAGCTCCTGCATGGGGAATCGGAAGGGAGGCGAGAGCGTGTAGTCGCTCGGGGTAGACAGGATGCTGGCGGGCGCGGGAGGGGGCCGATCCGCGATGTAGATGTCCCTCCATTCAGGAGAAACGGGCTCGCCGAAGAGACGAGGATTGGCGAAGTCTTCCCCGAGCAGGACGGTGCGCCACACACGTTGGTTCCATGCGGTGTGGTACAGATCACGGGACGGGTCGGGAGGCGATTGGCAAGCGGTGAGGACAAGGCCAATTGTCTGCTTCGTCCCATCCATGCAGCACAGCATTGCAACCGAGAAGTTGGGACCATCGATGACGGGGATTTGAGCGCGAATGCCGTACGGGGTGACGGAAAACGAGGGAGTGTTAGTCTGAGAAGGTTTGAGATGCAATTAGCTCTTTCGTTGACTTCAACGACGTACGTTCACGTACATCAAGTGCCTGGCCCACCCCATCGATGAGAGCAGGGCTGAACGAGACAGCCTTCGAGCGGAAGAAGGACTTCGGGGATTTAGCGAGGAGGAAGTAGCGATCAGAGAGTGTGTGGTAGCAGGTGTCGTCCGGTAGTTTGGCATGAATCTCTCGGCGTACGAACACGTTTTGGTCCATGCTACCAGGGTCCTCCCAAACAAAGAGCGACGCGTCGAACGACTGCTTCATGATCTCCTCCTGCAGCCTCAGGAACGCGCGCTCACCCTCGCCGTAGAGCGTGGGCATGTTGATCGAGAAGATACCCAAGAGGCAGTACGCCATGTCCTCCGAGCGCGTCGTCTCCCGATTAGAGGCCCAGGACATGCGGCAGGCGACACTGAAGTCATGGACTGCCTGCGCCAGGCGCAGGACAGCGACCGGCACATTGGTGATCTCCTCCAACAGCTCAGCGAGCTCCATCTTCGTGCCGAGCATCTCCCAGTCGTCGGAGAGGAATACGATGAGGCGCGGGGCGATGAGCTCCTGCAGTGTCCACCCCCGCGTGTGCCACCTGCTCTTCCGGAACGGCGAGTCCGCGTCCTCCAGCGCCGAGCGAGAGGCGCGGGGAACGTCGTAGAGGTACGCGTAGCAGATCGTCGCGAGCGAGTAGTAGCGGAACATCGAGTTGATCGCCTCCGAGAGCTCCGCGCTGCTCTCCTTGTTGATGCAGCACGTATCGTTCCAGATCCACCTGTACCCGTGGCGCGCGGCGATCGTGCAGCACGCGCGCACCTTGGGCGACGCGAGGTCGCGCGGGTTCTGCCCCGACTTCGCGCACTCGGCGCGCAGGTCTTGGATCTCCTTGAAGGTCTGCTCCTGCCCCTCCCAGACGTGCGAGAGGATGGCGTAACCCCCGGGCACGTTTTCGGGTCCGTGGAAGTAGTGGAGTTCGGCGCGGTCGGTGCTAAGGAGCCACATTGTCAAGGCTGAGACCGCCTCGTCGATCGTCAGGACAGTCGATATTGAAGCTAGACGGACAAGGACTCACAGGCTCTTGCGGGTGACAGAAACGGCGCGGTTCGTGGCGGTCGAGTTGGACGGGGGGAGTGTAGTGCTCAAGGTTGCTTTAATCGATGGGTCAGTCACGGTGAATGCCAGATAGGCGCTTCCTCGCAGGAGGCAAGATGATGCGAAGGACCGACCTCAGCGGCACACGATGTGTAGATCTGAGGCAGGATTCCATGCTTCGCCTCCGCCGCTAACCATGTACGGCTGAATGAAAGTTAAGTGTACATGCGATTTGCAATACTGAATATGCCCATCTCCTGCGGACAGACGTCAACGTGAAGGCCCGATGACATTGTCATTTCGCCCTGAATATCGAAAACTCACGATCCATATTAGCCTACGTATGCTTGGGAGAGGTCTGAGATGAATACTTATATGGGATGAGACGACATAGCGCACCTAAAAAAGATAACCTACCTTCGGACAGTCGATGGCCACTTATTTGGTTTGTTGCTGCCAAAAACACGCATATAGCCAGGGCGGACAAAGCGTAGTTTCATGTGCGCAGAATCTTCTCACCAGCCAACACCCACTATGCATTAGCGTAGAGAACCTGTCGGAGGGGAAATCAAATCCCCGGGGGAGACAAGTACTCACAGTCTACAGACTACAGATACTTCAACTACTCAATGACTACGGATCTGCGCCACAGACCTTGAACCGTTATCGTTCCAGAGGTCATTAGGAATCGAATGAGACACCTTCCCAATGCGAAGGACTCACAAGCGGACCGAACTCCATCTACCCTGTCCCCCAATCATCCACAACCATCCCAAGTATCTGCGGGAGGCGATTCCACACGTCCTGACGATACGCCAGTACCTGCTCCTCCCAAGCCTTGACACAGGCGTCGCAGATCTTCCCGTCCGGCACGCTCAGGCCCCAGGGCGCCAGCACCCGCGCCGACAGGCCCGCCTGCCAGTCGTCCTCGTCCAGCGGCATCGCGAATACCTCCGCCGCAAGGCACCCGTCCCCGCCACTGCACTTGGACGACGGCTTGAACTTCGTCATGCGGTGGAGCCGCCGCGCGTTCTCGCGCATGAGGCGGTCCTTGGCCTCGATAGCGAACGCGAGGTTGCGCGGGGAGAGCATCTCGCGTGTCCCGTCGGGGCGCAGGAAGCCCCAGACGAGGTCCGTCCCGAAGAGGGTGCAGCAGTCGAGGAACGCCACGGGGAGGACGTCGCAGGCGCCGATGAGCTGCGCGAGGTTCACGGCGCCGATGGCGTACTCCTCAGAGAACACGGTGCGCTCGAGGTATGAGGGGAAGTCTTTCGGGTAGGCCTTGCGAATGAACGCCATCGCTTCGTCGAGGATGTGGTCGATCTGGTATTTGTGGCCGAGACGGACGCATGCGGAGAGAGCGTGGAAGGAGGGCTGTTTGCGAGAATATAGCCTGAGACGGCATACGATGAGAAAAGCGTTCGCAGGTTGACGATCACAAACTCACCTGGATTGCTTGTCTGGCAAGAGCATCCGTAGCAGTTCTCGGATATCCTCCGCAGAGTCGGGCAAGTTAACTCGGGGGAGATCTGTGGGCTCTGCCGGTGGTGAACGGGGTTGGGGGAAGGCGAACATGTCTTTGAATACCGGAGAGCGGTCTGCCAACAGACCCTTGTAGACACAAAACTCAACGTTGCCTGCCGCAAGCACAACCGTCCCGTCCTCAAACCACAGCTCCTCATCCCGTTTCACTGCAGCTTCATTGTCGGTCTCTTCGGCATCCTGGTCTTCGGTACGTGGTCGCTTTCTTGGTGGAGGAGCGGAAGACATGTCTGAGACTGGCAGTGGCACGTCTGGAGTCCGAAGATGGAGTCGATCCTTTGATGGCGCAGACAAGGCTGTGAGGGCAAAGGCAAGGATATTTCAGTAAATAATCATTCGTGAAGGGGAGAATATGTCACTTACATCAACGAGCCTCGCGAACAGGAAACCCAGGTAAGGATGAGACGAGAGGATGAAACGAGGGTCGAGGTAGAGCAGCGGTTGAACAATAGACGCCCTTCTCTCGTGGTCAACGCTTCCGCGCACTCCTCTCAGGCTGCGCCGAGACCTGAGACGATACCGTACTCGCATCTACTTGCGTTCGCACCTCTTCGTGGCTTACACCCTCTTCGACCCAATGTTCTGACGCATAGTCCGAATTTCGGAAAATCTAGAGGTCAGGCTGCGATTTGTTCCACTTCGTTCAGCGATGTCCTGAGGTGAGCTGAATCGTCTTACCCTCCTGTTTGCCCAGTCCAGAGGGATATGTGGAGAAAGGTGGGCCCGACGCTTATTACCTTTCGGAGCCGTCAAAGACGTCGACTCATCTTGAACCCTTGACAAGAATTTAGACAGCAACGGTCTTCAAGGGGCTGACGCTCGAACCAACTTTCTAGAGAGCGCTATCCCTCACAGACAAGATCTGCTCCTCTAAACCACCTCTCTAACACCAAACGAACTTCCTAACAGCTCTGTAAAGATGCAGGAGAAGACCGCTCTGAGTATCGTCACGGTGCGCCTGACCTCTCTATCCTTTGTCGCAGTCTTCTCGTCAAATCTAACGTCTGCTCCAGGGTGCCATGGCCCATGACGTTCGGCGAGGAAGGCAAGAACGGTATGCATTGTCCCTCCTGCGCTGTACGAGAGACGGCGCATACATTAACCTTCCTGACACCGCCGCAAGTGTACGCGTCAGCGACCTGAAGGACGTCAGCGCCATCCTCGACGTCGTCCAGAAGCACGGCGACAGCGAGGTATGCACCCCGCCTGCCCATACCACTGTTATGACGACTAAATCGAACACGACTCCTGCTCTATATATGTCGACACTGCCGTCGTGTACGCTAGAGGGACGAGCGAGGATTATCTGGGCCTTGGCTGGCAGAAGCGCGGCCTCATCATGGACACCAAGCTCTACCCGTACCTGGTGCGTTCTGCTAATACTCGTGCTCGCGATTACGGGATGCGGTATGTTCCTTCAAGTACTCGACCGTCCGCTCCACGCTTGTCCCCGGCTCCGGTGTAGCGTCACAGAGCGTCACCCACCGACAGCCAACCCGTCATTCAGAGACCTGTGCTTTTAATGCGCATAACTTAAACTTATATGGCGAAGATACTGCTTCGGCGACCCTTGAGAGCTGACAGCTGAATGGTGCAGCTGACAAGGAGCCGTCGACTCAAGCTGGGAAGCTACAATATGCGATCTCCAGTAAGACATCTCTGCCCACGTTGTCCGCTATCTACGCGATATCCCTTGCTATCCTTTCAACGGGCCCCGGAATATGAGCTCTAAGATTGCGCATTCACCTATCCCGACAGTGGGATACAAAATATATGCGTACTGGAATCGGTTGCCTCTTCGACGCTCAGCGCTCAGGCTCTAGCAACTCGCGTAACAGTTTACTTACTGTCAATCCAATCCTTTGAGCCTTGAGCTTGAGCGCAGCCCTCATCGAGGCCTCATCATTGAGTCGACATCTCCCAATGCCATGGTGCCTCATCGTGAACGTAATTTATCTTTTTCTCCGCCAGGCATGATTAATCAGTAAGCGAACAATATCCATGCAGTGCCGATGTGACGGCGATGTCATCCCCACAATCGAATCCTGTTACGGTTGTCCCTTTACGTACTTGCCACGTTGTTTTCCATGATTCCACCTAGTGAAAACGCCGACGCGACATCGAAGGTACCCGCTATATGCAAACGCGTACATGAGCCACAAGCTTTCCCTCGAGCCACCTTTCTTTCCCTCCATTACGACACACTCTCTGTCTCAAAAGCCAGGATGCCCATCCTTCCACCGATACTCGCTCAAGCTTCCGGCGTCTCCAACGACGATGGCGCCGTTCTCCAACGGCCGCTATCCAACGCCTCCTTCACCCTGGATTCGTCAGGCGTGGCCGGTTTCTTCGGAGGAGACAGCTCAGTCGCCGGCATGGCGACCGTGAATCTCATTCCGAACCGCCGCTGGGGCGGCTGGTACAACACCCCCGGCAGCTACGAGATCGCGAAGCGCTACGGTCCCCTCGCGAAGTCGAAGCTCTGCGATGGCCTCTTCCCCGAGGGCGAGCACGACCCCACGCGGCTCTTCGGTATCGATGGGAAGGATGGCCCCCAGTTCATCGCGATCCACTCTGGCTCAAGCTTCGTACGCACGGGCCACCTCGGCCACCTCCTCGCCACCAAGGCGCGCGACATGCCCTGCACCCGCGCGCCCTTTGCCTCCCTGAACGCGCGCACCACCGCCAGCCCGCCCGTCACCATCGTCAACCTGCGCCACGTGCCCCGCGAGAGCGACCACCCGCGGCTCCCGCGGCACTGGGAGCACTCGGCGCTCTTCTCGCTCGCGCCCATCGCGGTCAGCGTGGGCGCGTGCGTACTGTGCGCGCTCGTCGCGGACTGGTTCTGCTTCGCGAGCATCGCGGTCGGCATCGTCGCCCACGGCTCCGCGTGCTACATCATCGGCTCCGGGAAGCTCACGTTCCGGCACCCCAGGCCCGCGCCGGACGCTCCCCCCGGGGACGGCGTGCTCAAGGGCGACAAAGACGTGGTGATCCTGGTCGGCGACGAGGGCGCGGTGAACGCCTTCACGCGCGGCCGCTTCCGCCTCGAGTACGGCGCGGAGCGGGATGGCGGACTGGACGTGGAGACACCGCGCCGGTTCCGCCGCCCGAAGCGAGAGGGCACGGGCACGGGCACGTTTTCGGAGAAGGAGACTGTCCAGGTCGATCGAAGTCATCGCTCACGGCGGTCCTGGATCCCTCGCAGATATCTCATCGGCCCCTGCGCACTGCTGCTTATGGGGCAGTTCCTCGCCCAGCTGCTTCTCATCCCGCTCGGCACGCTGTTCGGGCAGCTCATGTTCATCGCGTCCCTCATCGCGTCGTGGGCATACAACACATATCTGTCGGCCATCGACCGCGAGGAGATACAGACGGAGATCCTGTTCAACGTGCTGCAGGTCGAGGAGGAGGACATCCAGAAGTACCAGCTCCGGACGTGGACCGCAACCGTCGCCTTCACCTGCTTCGTGCTTGCTTCAGCACATCCCATCGAAGATCCTCTTGCGCTCCTGGACGCGCTGCTCCCCAACAACACGGAGGTATGGAGGGTGTGGAAGAGGAAGATGGCGGCGAAGTTGCAGGAGCGGAAACATTTCGACCGCAGTGACGTGGAGTTCAAGTTCTCCGAAGAAGACACGCGCGTCGTGGGTGAGAAGCACCGGGGTCTGCTGAGAACTTTCTTTCACGACGCTGAAAATGCTTGGGATGCTTGGTGCGATGTGCGCGATTGTGAACGAATGATCGCGCTTCGTAGACCACTGGGCGTTCCTGTTTAACTGTAATACGACGTTGAATGGCACCGTATTTTGCGCAGCTCAAATGGAACCCACACGCCATAGCGAGGATAGTAGCGTGTATCCTCTCGCAGGCAAGAATTACTGGGCAGAGGGTGAACCACGTCCGCACGTTGTGGCTGCAGCCCTTGTTCCCCGCCACGGTTCACGCCAACCCCGCCCCCTAAACGTCTGTTTCCAGGCATTACACTCGGTCGGTGAGGATCCCCCACGCGCATCCACGCTGCTTGCCACACCGATTGAACTGATACTGCCCGGGGGCGGCAGCGGTTGTACCAAGTCGCCGTCGCCAACTGGTAGAGAAGTCGCAGTACGACTGTTTGTCTTCCCCATCCGCACAGACCCCAGCAGTCGCTTTATCTCTACTAGCACATGAACGCCGTCAATATGATGCGCAAGACGTCCGTCGAGTACCTCAAGTACTCACTCAGGTTGCGACGGCTGATCGTTGGGGCGGTATCTCAGATCTCAGTGGCGACCGGTGGGTCCGTGGGTCCAGCGAGGATCCAAGTTTGTGACCACAACAGTAGACAGGATCAAGATTGTCAATACATCGTGCTACGTATACGGTACAGCGGGTGCTGGTTACATGGACTCGGAACAGGAACCAAGATGTCAATCAGAACGAGGTGGCGTAAAGGGAAACAACACCGAAGCATTGTGCGAAGAAAACAGCGTGCGATATAGGGAAGATGGATGGTGGGTGCGCCAGGAGATATGGATACATAAAGTACGGGTACTAATGGCACTGTACGAGTGCCGTGCAGGACGCTAGGATCGTATTAGGGAGACAATTCAGATGAGTGCGGAGATCTGAACGAAGGAGTTGTCCCAGGCTACTGTCGATCATGCTGAGGTATCAGGCTGCTCTGCTGGAGGTTCTCGGCGCCCTTGACCATTGTCTGGAGTCCTTTCAATGCTCTGCGCTCCCTCCGTATCACGCTGCTCTGGGATGAGGCACTGTCAGGTACTACTTCCTGCCTGCCGTTTGCGCGTCAAGAGCCAACGTAGGATCCAGGACTTCCATGCACAGAACGTGGTCGTAGAGTTGGACGAAGATTTCTGGGATGAAATCAGTGGAGTCTGTGAGGTTTGTGTGACGAGAGTGTCTCGAGATTGGGACAAGGTGGCACCCCAGGCATCGGAAGCAGTGCGGCGGCGACGCGCCAGTCGAGTGGGGGGTGGAGTAGTACTTCTCTCGAGATCCGAAAGCGAGGGGAATGAGATGGCGGATTTTTCGAGCAGCTTTTCGAAAACGCTCCCGAAGAGTTCCAAGCTGATCAAGAGCTTGCTGTCCGGCATCCGCGTGGACGGAGTGAACGAGAGCCGCACCCTCCGGTCAGTGTTGCCAAATTCCTTCGACCGTCCCGCCCAGGACTTGGAATCGATGTGGTCTTCTGAGCAGTTGTGGGGAAAGTTGGTGGGGTCGATGTAGGGTACTATGTCAACCTTTGCCCAAAGAGGAGGAGAATTGTCGTGATCGTGGTGACTTGTGCATAAGCCGAGAGAAATCCAAATACGACCCTGGAAGCGGTGGACAATCCTGATTACTTGTAGCATGTCTGTATTTCTCACCTGGTCTACCTCAAACTGAAGGGAGACCAATCGCGAGACAAGCCAGCGGGGGAATCGAAATCGCGACGCGGGGTTGGAGTTGATCATGAGGCTAGGCATCGTTGCACTTCCTGCGTCGAAGTGAGAGGCGGAGGAAACGACGTAGATGGTGCGCCACTTCGGCTCGATTTGCTTGCCATTGAAGGTAAGATTATAGAGGTTGTGTCCGAGGTCAGCCATGCGAGCTAGGAACGGCGCAGCACCCGTGGCTGATTGGGTAAAGTCACAACCAATGAAATAGCGCGGTTTCCTCGGGTCCTTCGCCCGAGGATCCTTCGTGAGGAAGAGTCCAAAGTTCCGCCCATCGCCTGCACATACTAGCATGACCGCAATGGTCGTGTTGTCAACGGTGGCCACGGGAAGTCTGAGCTTGACCCCATAGCTAGTCACCGAAATGTGTGGCATCTCGATGCTATCGAAGGGCCCGGTATGAGTGGCGGTTGAATCGTCGCCTGTATTAGAATTGTCTTGTCAAATTACATTGTTCAAGTTGTTCAAGCCAACTGGAGAAAGCGTACCTGGGCCCGATTCGGAACTGAGCGACTCAGGAGGATATCGTTGTTTCGCATTCGATCCGAGATCCGGAATGTAGTAGAAGGTGTTGAGTATGTCTTGTGGGGACTCCGCCATCAGGTACTGCCAAGAATTGCCGCGGTCAATCCGACCCTGCGATCGAAGGGTGATGCCGTGGTCTCGAATATCCTCCTGATCGAGAAAACGGCCAAACGCGAAGAGGCTCATGTCGGGATTGTGCTGCATGATCTCGTGCTGAAGGCGGATGAACGCTTTCTTTCCCTCTCCGTAGTTCGTCGACATGCTAACTCCAAACAAGCCCATCAGACAGTAGGCCTGGTCCTCCACCCTCGTCGTTTGGCGCTTAGATGCCCAGGTCATGCGCATAGAGGCAGAGAACTCCGCTGGCCTGTCCTCCCCAGTCAAGATCCCAGCCGGTACTCGCGTTATCTTTTGAAGCAGCGTCGCGAGTGCGGCTCGGTTTCCTAACCGGCCCCAGTCGGAGGATAGGAAAATGACAGACTCGGGAGCGATGAGTTCTTGCAGCGTCCAGCCACGCGTGTGCCACCGGCTGTTCTGGAAGGCAGAGTCGGGAGCTTCGACATCATCGTCGCCGGGGACGTCGGCGAGGTATGCGTAGCAGACCTCAGCCTCGGCGTACCATTGATACATAGAGTTTATGGCTTCAGAGAGCTCACTGCTACTTGTTTTGTCGATGCAGCACGAGTCCGCCCATGCCCAGCGGTATCCGTTCTTCTCGGCAAGGATGAGGAACCCCCGGATCTTCGGAGAGAGCTCTGGGTGATCGCGTGGGTTATTTCCCGCCTCGAAACTGTCTTCGCCAATGGCCTGGACATCTTGGAAGCTCTGCTCCTGCTTGTTCCAGGTATGCGAGAGGATAGCGTATCCTCCATTGGCATCGGAGTTCCTGGAGAAGTAGTGTAATTCTGCGCGGTCGGTGCTGAGTAGCCACATGGTGTGGTGCGGTGGTCTATACCCGGGCATCAGCCATCGACAACAACGTTAAGAGAATTGTTACGTACTATCAGGTAATGTGATATTGCAGGTACAACCGGCAAGGACGAAGAGTGGAATAGTCGCCAAAATAGAGGCGGCGTCGAGAATGTGGAGGAGTGGAGAGGAGAGGAGGATGTTGGTTTCGACAGGGAGAGAGCGAAGAGCAGGTGTCGCTTGCCACGGAGGGGTCTAGTAGAGCGAGGGGAGAAGGGCAGAGAATCGCATGTTGAGCATGCGTTCTCAGCCACACGTTATTGTATTAACGTTCAATGGCGGGCCGCACAATCAACCCGCACGACAGCGCCCGGCCGTCCAATGTGGAGTGGGGATGCTGCATCCAGTCATGCAGGAGGCAGGCTGTGAAGGGTGAGGAATCAAAGAATGTGGTTGAGTGCGCATTTTCCTGCGGATATCGGCGCTCGATCAGTGCAGATGTCATGCTGGTCGACCGCATATGCCGACTCGGAGTGACCTACCTCGCTACACATTGGTGCCGCATGGTGCATCTATGGGCGTCGACAGTCTGAATCGCAGCGCATTCTCCTGAAAGCGAAAAATGGTGAGCGAAAGGAGGCGATACGCCCGACGTGGGACGTTGGTTTATTGTGACGACCTGCGATGATCGCAAGTGTGGTCAGGGACGGCCGAAAGTATACTAGAGTACTGCTGACTCAGAGAAGCCAACGAACACAGAAGGGTGCGAAGACTTTGATTGAACACTGGTGATGCAAGTCATGAACCGGCCCGTCCATATAACATTACTCCAAGTCCTCAGAGTCGCTGTCCGGCAGAACCCCAGATGCCACAAGGGCAGTACAGTGCTTCGAGCACTGCCCAGCCCACCGTGAGACTACTTCATTGGCGATGCACGGGAGAAGTCCCCAGATCTCCTTCTCTGCTTCGTGTTCCCTCTCCTTCACCATCTGCGCCCATGCGTCACACAGCGCGGCATCCGCGTGTTCAAGCGCGTTCACTTGGAGGATGGGGAAGCGCATGGGCTGAGATGGCCGTGACTCGCAGAGCGTCGACGGTTGCCTACCGGATCCTATCGAGCGAGTCGCGGCACTGGGTACGTCTGCATGTGAGGAAAAACTTGGACCGATAGACACAGGTCGCAGAAACAATGCATGCGCCGACGAGCTTGTCTCACATCAGCCAGACGTGCATGACGTCCTCCAACGGGAGCGTCCCTTTGCCGTGGGCCTCGCGGGCGTACCCGTTGGCGAGGTGGTCGACGGAGAGTCGCAGCATGCGAAGATAGCGCCAGCAAGAAGGGAAGAGTGATTGATAATCCGCCGGGAAAGGCTCAGCATGCCGATAGCACTAGTCTCGAGGAATCCTGGAGGCATCCGCATGTCGAAACGGGGGGTCATCAGGAGTGAAGTGGCGTTCAAGCCACGCGGCGGCGGAATAGTAGAGGTGAGGCGACTCGCACTTGCGACTGGTGTGGACGACCGCCGATATTTCCCTGAAAGACGATTCTTCTCATATGACCGGGGGCCATGACACGGAGCAGTCCTGTCGCAACGAGTCATGGAAGATACATTCACCGCACAAGCAGATATCGCGCTCACCATGCAAACAAGTCGCTTATACAGAGCCCCCCCCGCCCGTGAAGAGGTCATCTTCGGACAGTGTCTCCCACACGGCATCCATGCGCTCGAAGCCTGCGATGAGCCTGCAGGCTCGAGGAGGGTCGTGAATGCAAGAAGCGCCCAAGGGTGTAGTGCTGTCTCATTGGAACACACGGGCGAAGCTGACGATGGCGATGGCATGGTAGGCGTAAAACGTTGCCTAACTGCATCCCATAGAACTCCCAGATCGTTTTCCCCTGCCTTAGCCTCCCTTTCGTTGGCGGTTAGCCTCCGCCTATAGTAGGAAAGGGACGATGATTGCTCACCTGGGTCCACCCATCTTTGAGACAGCTTCAGGACTTGTTCGCTGAGCCGCCGTGGTTCAGCTTCATGCTGCACACGGCTGCTGCGGGGGCGAAGGACTCGGCTGTGAGCGGAGAGGACTACGCACTAGCACTGCCGCCAAGGCGTCCCGCAATCATCGTGCCTGGGCCTTTGGGAGACGTGAACTTGGACTTGAGGTGCGCTGATACGATCCGTGAGCAATGGGGTGGCAGTGAGCACTAGGTGTAGACATAGAGGAGCCCTTAGGAGGCGGCGGAGTTCCAGCAGTGGTTGTTATAGAAGGCCAGAGCGCGGAAGAACTACTCGTCGCCAGACGTAGCAGCACGTCGAAGAAGTCGATATACACGATGGTGGGGTCACGGCCCGTGTTTCCATGCTACAACAGAAGCGCCACCTATATGCAGTGTCTCCACTCCTCCATATGTGTAAAGGTGTGGTATGAACGAAAAACTCACCTGTCGTGGCGAGCGGACGTCTCGCACTGTCGTAGCGGGATGATGACTGGCCGAGCTCGAGACTTATAGCTGTCCGAAGATCTCAAATGCGCCAACAACGCGTAGAACGTGATTAGGGAGGGCAGAGATCCGGGAGGCCTCGGCAGGACGGGAGGCTGAGAGAGAGGCGAAGGACGTAGCGAAAAGGACACTGCCGTTGAGGGAGTGGAGAGGTTCGGGGACAGCGGGTCGTCACCAGCGGGCCATCCAGACGTGGACACGGGCGGATGGCATTCAACGTCCCAGGCACCAGGTGAAATCACCTATGAAAAGGCTCGTAAAGAATGGGAGTAGGAGAGTGGGAGAAGGCGAAGGCGATGAGTACAAGACGTCCGCAACTGACCAACGTCGCGACGGTACAGAGATCTGAGTCATGTGACATGCGCGTCTCCTCTGCCCTCTGAGTCTCCTTCCTGTCCCTGAGCTCAGCTGCACGGTTTCCGGCTCCCGATCTCCTAGCTCGACATCAGCCATGGCGCAAAGAGAGTTCGGGTGAACCCCTGTGTTACTCACTACTCACTGCGTTTGCTTGGTGTCTTGTCCAGGGTGGATTAGATGAATCAAGACGAGACGTCCCGTCTAAACGAGCTGTTGGGCCATCCTAATCCAACCGAAACTGGCTTGGAGACGATGGAATGCCTACGTGGCCTGAGGGGTGTTTAGTTGTGGTGAGATGGGGCGTGATTTAGGAAGGATTATCCTGTGTGAGCGGGTCCAATCCAGGCTGGACTAAGCGAAGAAAGCGCGTCTAATTTACGGTTGGATAGGCGCCGCCGCGTGGTGGCAGGGGCAGATTCACTGGGGACGTCCTGCGTGAACCCCGCTGGTCAGCACTGTCCTTACCATCTAAACCAGCCTAATCCTGGCTTCTCACTCCGCCTTGTACGATTCTGGCTCTTGATGCACTCAGTCTCTTATATTTCACCCTCCTGCTGATCTGCGCCCCAAGCTCTAACTCAAACCTGAACACCGAGCATCCGCTACATATACGACATGTCCTTCACGCTCCTCTCTCGCTCTGATCTCCAAGTTACTCAGCCTTCTAGAACTAGGTATATCATAGTTGCCTCTCTGGAACTTGCGATTTCGGCGAAGTACTGATAAGGTACGTAAACCTAGTCTTTCATTCCTCGCTCTTCTCTTCGAGCAGATGGGTGAGGATCGTTGAGGTGGAGCTGGAGACCGTTGGAGGTGGAAGCGCGTTCCAGCGGCAAATCAGTACGTCCCTCCATCGAAGATCCTCTTGTGCTGCTGGACGCGCTGCTCCCCAACAACACGGAGGTATGGAGGGTGTGGAAGAGGAAGATGGCGGCGAAGTTGCAGGAGCGGAAACATTTCGACCGCAGTGACGTGGAGTTCAAGTTCTCCGAAGAAGACACGCGCGTCGTGGGTGAGAAGCACCGGGGTCTGCTGAGGACTTTCTTACACGACGCTGAAAATGCTTGGGATGCTTGGTGCGATGTGCGCGATTGTGAACGAATGATTGCACTTCGTAGACCACTGGGCGTTCCCGTTTAACTGTAATACGACGTTGAATTGCACCGTATTTTGCCTTGCAGCTCAAATGGCGAGGATAGTGGCGTGTATCCTCGTCTGGATTCTCGTGCAAGCCAGTATTATCGTATGGATGTCGAGTTGACCAGTGCTCGTCGCTACGTTCCGGTTCCGGTGCATGAGGGTCCTTTCATACGACTAAGCACTGTAAGACCGTAGCGGTAAGGCGCAAAATATAAACATGTGTATGTGGACATGGGACAACATACATAGCGAACACTGGCTGCATCAGGACCCGAATACGATTTGTGCTGCTCCTTCTCGAAATCGGTATATAGAATCACACGCGCCTACCGCAGTCCTCCATCCTGAAACTCTTCGTTCACGACATCCGTCCACACTGGAAAGCTAATTCACCTCCGCTCTCTCTCCCCGTGCCTCTATGGTTCTAGGAGGATCACGAACATGCTGTCTGACAGCCGTGGGGATGGCATGAGAGAGAGCCGCACTTTCCGCTCGGCGTCCCCGAACACCGTTTGGAGCGCGTTACCCAGGACGGAGAGTCGCCGAGACGATCCTCGGAGCAGTCCTGTGGGAATTTATCCATCTCGATGGAGGATGTCACATTGACCTTTGCCCAGAGGAATGGTGTTCTGTCGTGGTGGTTGTCGTCTGTGCATGAGCCAAAGGAGACGAAGATACTACCCTTGGTACGATGAAAGAACCTCACGACTTCGAGATGCTCGGAGTTCTAGATCCGGTCTGCTCACTGGACCGCCCGAGCTGTCGTGCGTGGTCACAACGCGGCCAATGATAGAACAACGTGTATGGCATGCTCAGCACATCATTGGTCGCACGTAGCAAGTTCCTCACGCCTCTCTGTACTTGCCTTGCCGGTGCTCAATCTGAACGCTCGTGGCCTTGTTGCAGCTCTCCATGACAATCATTATCACAAATATTACCTCCGATAGCGGGATGAAGAAACAAGTAGACTGAAGACTGAAATTAGTAGTTCACACCGTTCATCGCTCTTTGATTTCGGACACAGGGAAAGGCGCTGGTCAAGTCATGACCATCGAACTCTCGCCCCGACGGAGGTGGGGTATAAGCGGCGGGTAGCAAGGTGAAGTGCGTTTCCAGCATAGTGTACGGCAGAAGCGGTGTTCTGAACTTTGGTGATCCAAATTGGCTATCTAGGCTGCCCAAACATGGACACACTGCATTCGACCGCCTTCCATCATTTCCCTTGAACATCCTAGGCTTCCAAATACGACATGCACAAGTTGCGTTCTCCCAGAAAGTCGTGGAGTCCGCGTTCCCTGGCACCTGACTGGCCTGTGCTGTCGAACATGTGTCCAGTGATTGAACTCTGATACAGAAACTCGTGGTGGCCAGTCTTCCCCTTGTTAAGATCCTTTCTCATGTCTCCCTTGCCTTATCCCAACCCCCACAAGCAGCCCCCTCCTCTTTTGCTATCGAAACAAACTATCCGATCTCCTCTGCCTTCGCCTTCGCAAGCAACCCCCACTCTCTTCTCTCCGCCTGTTCAATCCCACAATCCAGCTTCCGACTGCTCCACCCCAGTGATTTTCGCCATAATTACAATATTTGTCCTTCCTAGTTACCCGGTATGTCGCTCCGACCTTAATATTGGTGCCAATAGCTGATCCCATGACGGGTAGAGCATCACGTCATGTGGTTACTCAGCACAGACCGCGCTGAGTTACACTACTTCGCCAGGAACTTCGATGCCGAGGGAGGATACGCTGTCCTGTCACACACTTGGGACAAGGACGGCGAGCAGAGCTTTCAAGAAGTCCGTGCTATCGCGAAACGATGCCTCGCAAACGGGACGAACCCCCGAGACGACCCAGAGCTCTCCCCGAAGATCCGCGAGTGCTGCATCCTCGCCGAGAAGCACGGGTACCACTGGGTATGGATCGACTCGTGCTGCATCGACAAGATGAGCAGCAGCGAGTTGTCGGAGGCCATCAACTCGATGTACAAGTGGTACAAGTCATCTGAGGTATGCTATGCTTACCTCAAAGACGTCCCGAGCGACGACGTCGTGAAAGCACGCGATTCTGCATTTCGGAAGAGCCGGTGGCACTCGCGCGGGTGGACGCTCCAGGAACTCATCGCGCCCGATTCCGTCGTCTTCCTGTCCGTCGACTGGCGCGAGCTGGGATCCAGAGCGGAGCTGTCTCTGTTGCTTCAAGTGATTACCGGACTCCCCGCGAAGCTCATGCTCGGGGTGACCAGACCGGCCGAGTACTCTGCCTGCATTCGCATGTCTTGGGCTTCGAAGCGCCAGACGACGAGGATCGAGGACGAAGCCTACTGCTTGATGGGACTGTTCGGGGTGAACATGCCGACGAACTATGGAGAGGGCAAGCGGGCGTTCCTCCGGCTGCAATACGAGATCATGCAACATAAAGAGTGCGACATGAGCCTCTTTGCTTTCGGAGAGCCGATCCTCCCAAAGGAGATCATTCGTGATGGTATCGTGTTTGAGGGTAGAAACGAGCAGATCGATCGAGACAACCCCTGGCAGTATCTCCTTGGAGACTCCCCACGGCAGTTTCGCATCTCCTTTCGATACATTCCAGATCTTGGTTCAGATGCGTTACAGAAGTATCCTCCTCCTCAGGTTAGTCCAGCCCGTTGTTTGTCATGTCCCGTAAACTGACTACTTCCTTTGGTAGCCTTCAGTCACAACCGCCATTGGTCCCTTCGATCGTGTGGAGCTCCCTCATGCTACAGTGACTAGCTATGGCATCCAGTTTCGACTTCCTGTGGCCGTTGTCGACGACGTCACCCTTGCGATCATATTGTGCCAGGCGGGTAGCCGACACTTCGGGCTGTTCCTGACGCGGGACGATAGGGCGAAGGATCCTCAGAGGCCACGCTATTTCGTTGGGCGTGGCTACACGCGAGCTACCACACGACCCGCTATCTATCTAGCTCGTATGTGCGATCTCGGCGGGGATCTATACAAGCTGACCTTCAACGGGAAGCCAGTTCAAGCCTCGTGGAGCACCATCTACCTCGTACCCACCGCCTCGGACCTTGACTGCGAGAGTGCGACTTCTCCCAACCTTCTCATCAACTGTCACCCCCATTCTCTGTTTCAACTCCCTCGCTGGCTCGTCGACCGATTGATCGGCCTTCGCTTCGAGGTCGACGAAGCGCGGTATAGCGCGACTCTGCAAATTATTAGGATTGTCCATCGATCCGAGGGTCGTATCTACCTGTGCATTGGCAAATGCACAAAGCATCCTGGCGGTCCTGAGGGTAGTAAAGGACCTCTATGGGCGAAGGTCTTCGTGTCAACCCTGGTCAGCCCGAAAGAATTCACCCATGACTGCTCCAAGGACCACCTCGACTCAGAGTCGTGGGCGATGCGGTGGAGAGACTTCGGGGATGAAGACCGGATGGTGCGACTGTCCTTCACGGAGTCGAGGCGCAAGCTGCCAGAGACTGGCGTCGTCATCCATCTCGAACTTCTCGGTCGCAAATTTAAGAAGATACTCCAAGGATCTGGTATCTCCTTCCCATCGGTTGCGGACATGGAGAGGGACCCGCCGTGTACCTTTCCTGATGCTCTCGTCGTATCCCGGTCGTCATCCGACTCGCATGGCATCGGCCGGTCGCTGGCTGAAATGCTAGAGAGCTCCTCCGACGCTCTCGGCAACATTTCAGATGGACCCATTGGTGCATTGTTGCAACAACTTATGGATGGACAAGACAAAAAGGAGGACTCTCCGCAGACCACGCCTCAGGCTAACCCTTCCGGCGCCGCTAGCCCCCAGCCCCGCACCCCTTCGCTGGGGATCGAAAGTGTTGAGGAAGGCCCCCTACGCCACACACCTGATGGTAGAACCATCAAACTGTTATTACAGCGAATTCTGGATGGTCTCCATGAGGGCTCTTCGGACGATGCTCAAAGACGACACTCCAAACCCCACCCGCAGCCCTTCCCGGGCCGCCACGCCGTCCCAGTCGGGTCCCTCTTCACCGCAGATAGAAGCGCTTGAGATGGACTCTTCCCGCCACACTCCGGATGGCCCCATTAGTGCCTTGTTGCGGTTGCGAGAACTTGTCAGTAACTTTGAACGCCGCCTTCTGGACCTCGCCACCCAACAAGATGCCAGTACACCATCCCAATCTGGCCCCTCTTCGCCACATATCGACACGCCGCTCGAAACGGACTCTCCACGCGTACGGGTCGTTCAAAATGCCCCCGCTATAGCATCCCCCCATGCCTCCTCTTCGCTCCAAGGGGACGACTTTGAAAACGACATTCTAGACCTTCCAGCTCCCCATGTTCGGGTCCCTTCGTCGCAGACCGAGCCGGTCCCCTCTCAGAGCTCTTCCTCGTGACGGGCTACCACCCATCCCATTCTCTCGGTGACAGACACGTCGCGATGATTGAATTGCTCGTGAATCGTGATGACGACTCCGTTTGTTTTCGCTTCATTGTCGGGCCATGGTCCGCTGTCCCTCCATCGTCGATATACATGCCCCATCTCCCAGTGGTTTCTTGACGCACCCTTCTCCACCTCAGTGTATGATAGATACGCAGTTACGCTTCCAGGCTCCTTCTCTTCCTGAACTAGTCGTGCATGTACACATGTGCTGTTTTTCGACATACGGCTCAGCGCTCAGAGCCCAGAGCCCATGACAACGGTCCCCATCTATACTGTACGCTTGGTACTACGTCGATTGGATCTCGATTCAGAACCCGGAGTGGAAATGTAGAGTTATTTAAATAATTGGCCCAGAACGAATGCGAGAAGATAGGAGGCGTGGATGGCAGAGGCGTGGATTCGAAGGCCTTGACGCAAAGGGGAACGCCACGCCCGCCGTCCTCGCGCAAGCCCTCTCGGCACACGCCTGACCATCATGCATCTCCCCGTGAAATTGAAAGCCGATATCGCAGAGAGCGAAGAGTGGATACACGCCGTCAATTCCAGTAGTTGCGCACACCCGCGTCACCAGGGGTCTGACTTCTTCTCGGAATTCTTGCCAGCCCGATTACGACACCGGGGACGAGCTCGAAGACGTGGCGGCACTGGCGGCGCAGACGATATCGATAACGCCATACAGCAAATAAGAAAAAGCCAGCCCGCACCGGTGCGAACACAAGGAGTACTCGGAGCAGTAGCGGACGCTACGGCACGTGCTGAAGCGGATACCAGTCCTTCGAGGTATCGGGGAGAAGCGCAGCGACTTCTCAGTAGCGAGCTGCGGGTCGCCAAGACATTGAAGTGGAAGCTTGCGGTGGTGGTGCGAAGTGGGGGGTGGACTGCGCGGCGCCGGTGTTGCAACGCCCAAGGCGAGCACGTCCGTCAGCCCGATCGGCAGCGCCTACGACCAAAATCCAACCGTCTCCGCGAACATGAAGCTGCCCTAGGTGCGCTGCATAGATCCCATCGCTCGATTCACCCGTGTTTCCATACAAGCCGCAGCCCTGGCTGGCTATCGGGTGCGCTCGAGAAGACGGGGATGGAGATGAAGAGGTGTCGGCATCGGCGAGGCATCACTGACACCCAGCGAGACTCCAGCATAGCTGGTGGGGATTCGCGAGCAGAGACCGCGGCGTGCACTTTTGTGTTGGTGGATGGCGACAGTAGGCATTTGGTCGTGCGTAGGCACGTCGGACAGTTATCGTCTGGACAAGTAGAGCATGCGTCCTCGCCTTGGACGCGTGTGACGCTGCGCAGGCGAGACTCGTAGTCCACGCTGTGCGTCCTAAGATTGCCTTGCGGCCGTGTGCGTCGCATTCGGAATCCGGGCCTCGAGAATGAGCGAAAGGATCTGAAATGTCGAGGATCAGCTGACGCTTGAGGCAACGAGACGGAAGAGCTTGTCCGAGAGACGCCTCGAGCCTGGCCTAACTTGGTTGTATTGATAGCCATAGAGAGTGAAAAGACGTCAGTGCACTGGGGGCTGACGAAGGCAAACGAGCCGCTGTCGCCCGTGAAGCCCAGTGCAGCAAGCAGGAGGAAGAGCAAGCGTACGGGGCGACGAGCTCGGGGAGGATGCAGTATGTCTCGAGCGCGGCGATTGTTGGCGGCGAGATCGCGTAGGATGAGGGGCTGCGAACCATGACGCGTGCGAGTCCAGATACACGGACTCGGACACGAGCTGGGGACGACAGCCAGGACGTTCGAGGAGGGGGATTTATGGAAGACAGAGCAAGGAACATTGCTGTGAGGCTTCTCCAACATCTGAGTCACCTTGTCAGTGGGGCGATCGTAGGCGTCACGACGAGGAAACACAACGCACCTTCTCGACCTGCTGGGCACGAGGCTCTCCATCTCAGAATCCAATTCCTTCCCTAACTGCGTCCCATAGAACTCCCTGATCATTTTCCTCTGCCTCAGCCTCCCTTTCGTCAGCGGTTAGCCTGCAGCCATGGCAAGAAAGAGACGATGATTACTCACTTGGGCCCGCCCATCTTTGAGACAGCTTGCGAACTTGTTCGCTGAGCTGCCGTTGGTCGGCTTCATGCCGCGCACGGCTGCGGCCGCAGCGAAGGACTCAGGTATGAGCGCAGAGGACTACGCACCAGCACCGCCGCCAAGGTGCCCCAGAATCATCGTGCCTGGGCCATTGAGAGACGTGAACTT
This sequence comes from Ganoderma sinense ZZ0214-1, assembly GCA_002760635.1. Lineage (NCBI taxonomy): Eukaryota > Fungi > Basidiomycota > Agaricomycetes > Polyporales > Polyporaceae > Ganoderma > Ganoderma sinense. The sequence continues at coordinate 2,311,395 of AYKW01000045.1, forward strand.
GGACTTGAGGTGTACCGATACAATCCGTGAGCGATGGGGTGACAGTGAGCACTAGCTGTAGACCTAGAGGAGCCCTTAGGAGACGGCGCAGTGCCAGCAATGGTCGTTATAGAAGGCCAGGGCGCGGAAGAACTACTTGTCGTCAGACATGGCGGCACGTCGAAGAAGTCGATATACACGATGGCGGGTCTGTCATAATGCGGGACGAGGAAGCTCCTGAGGAGACGTGAGAATAAGTAAAAATCAGCACCTACCTTGAAAAACACACGATCGACCATGACAAGGGGGATATAATCGGCCAGCATACGTGGACGCAACTTCATGTAACATTTTGACACGGACGGAGGGGCGGTCACGGCCTGTGTTTCCATGCTACAATAGAAGCGGCCTCCATATGCGGTGTCTCCACTCCTCCATATGCGCAAAGGTGTGATAGAAACAAAAAAGGTACTTGTTGTGACGCGCGGACGTCTTGCACTGGGACGATGACTGGCCATGGAGAGCACCGGGACTTATACCGTCCGAAGCACTCAAATGCGTCGACAACGCGTAGCAGGTAGCCGGGGAGGGCAGAGATCCGGGAGGCCGAGGCAGGATGGGAGGCTGAGAGAGGCGAAGGACGCGGCGAAAAGGACAGAGCTGCCGTTGAGGGAGTGGAGGTAGGAGAAGGTTCGAGGACAGCGGGCCGTCGCCACCGAGTCATCCAGCTGTAGGCACGGGCGGATGGCATTCAACGCCCTGCACACGAGGTGAAATCACCTACGAAAAGGCCAGTGAAGAATGGGAATAGGAGAGCGGGAGTAGTGGGAGAAGGCGAAGGCTACGAGTGCAAGACGTCCGTAACTGGCCAACATCGCGACGGTTATCATTTTCGGCGCTAGTCGTGTCCTTCTGCCCTCTCCACCTTCCAAGTTCCTGTCTCTGAGCTCAGCTGCACAGTTTCCGACTCCCGATCTCTTAGCTTGACATCAGCCATGGCGCAAAGAGAGTTCGGGTGCGCAGCTATGTTACTTACTACAGTGGACACGCTTTGACCTGCACGAATGGAGGGGGCGCGGCGACCTCGCAAGCATCGTCGTTGCTGTCCCCGGGCTCGCAAACGGACAAGGGCAAGACTTGTCGGACGGGCTCAATCGCGACGCGGACGCAGCGCAAGCCTAGCTCGAACGCCCCCTTGAGAAGGCGCCGCGTTCTTGCGATGGCACGATGTGCAGCTATGGTGAGTACGAAAGCGCATTCCTCTGCCCTGCCCGTCGACTTACACATGTGATGATATCGTCTCCTCTCAACACCAACATCTTCTGTCACACATAGTAATGTGTGCATATCCATGTCCCCTCTTTGGATGTCGTTCCCCAAACTGGACTCACGTTCTCTGGCACCATCCACTCCACGCTCCCTGCGCGTGCCTCCACCCCCATCCTGTGACGCGTCCTGAGCGAACATGTGCCGCCTCGTCCCCAGAGGTGGTACTACCCCACGTACGAGCAGCATCTTCTTGATATTTGCTCTTTGAGGATTTCCCCTCAGACTCGCATGCCAGCTCTGACGGTCATTGTGAGTATTGATTCATATCTCATTTCCCCCTCTGATTGACAATCTCCCCATCTCCCCTGGCTTCAATCTATTGAACGACGGCGTCCGCGGTAAGTGGTCTCGAATTGTCCTGTCCGACACTGCTCGACCCGCTCGGTCAGCTGCACACCAGTCAGCCCCTCCCACATGATTTCGCGTCGAGGCTCATCCTCACGCCCAGGCAAATATTCTCAAGTGCACGGCGGCGGTCCTCCACAAGCACGCTGCCACCATAGACTCCTACCTCTGCTCCCGGTACTTGAACAGTGCAGCTGCGCCCCGGCCGCTCATATGCAGCTGCACCGCACTTCTCCGCCCCGCGGCGCCATTCTCTTCGTACTCTGCTGACGTCGCATCGCGCCACCATTGCACGAGTAATGTCTGCGGACGCTGCTCTCTCCGGCACCACCGTCTGCCCTCTCCGGCACCACCGTCTGCTCCTCCAGTACTCGTCGCACGGGCGAGTGCTTCCCGGAGCCTTTCTACGACGATACATAAGAATTCGTGTCCAGTGTCATGCAGTCATACATATGTCCACATGAACCCCCTAGCAAACCGTGTCCACAGGCTAAAGTCTCAGTCTTTCGGCTGCGTTCCAGATTTGACTCCCATTCCCCCCACAGTCCGCGCCAACGCCGGCTTACAAATGTCTGTTTTCCCGCATAGGACTCGGTCAATGACGAACCTTTCCACGCCTCCGCGTCGCTCGCCCCATCGAAATCGACACTGCTCGTCGTCGTCGGCGATTCGAGTCGCCCTCGCTATCTAGAGACACCACAACGCGACTCCTTGTAGTTCCGGTCCGCACAGACCCTAGCAGTCGCTTCGTCTCTCCGGATCCCCCGCACGTCGACACCGCCAAGACGACGTGCAAGACGTCCATTGAGCCCTCAGGTCCTCACTCAGGTTGCGACGGCCGACCGTTGGGGCGGTATCCCAGGCAAGTAGTCAACTTTGTGACCACATCAGGATGGTCAATACGTTGTGCTTCAGGGAATGAGGACGTCGCATCCAGTGGCCCAGGAGGAGACAGGTGGTTGAATGCGCGTTTTCCTGCGGATATCGGCACGAGCCACGCGAGAGCGACCGCCTGCGCTTCTCGTGGCACTGAGAACTCTCCTCGTTCGCGTCGATCGCGGTCAGCATGGGCGCGTGTGTCCCGTGCGCGCTCGTCGCGGACTGGTTCTGCTTCGCGAGCATCGCGGTCGGCATCGTCGCCCACGGCTCCGCGTGCTACATCATCGGCTCCGGGAAGCTCACGTTCCGGTACCCGAAGCCTGCGCCGAACGCGCCCCCGGGGACGACGGCGTGCTCAAGGGCGACAAAGACGTGGTGATCCTGGTCGGCGACGAGGGCGCGGTGAACGCCTTCACGCGCGGCCGCTTCCGCCTCGAGTACGGCGCGGAGCGGGATGGCGGACTGGACGTGGAGGCACCGCGCCGGTTCCGCCGCCCGAAGCGAGAGGGCACGGGCACGGGCACGTTTTCGGAGAAGGAGACTGTCCAGGTCGATCGAAGTCATCGCTCCCGGCGGTCCTGGATCCCTCGCAGATACCTCATCGGCCCCTGCGCGCTGCTGCTCATGGGGCAGTTCCTCGCCCAGCTGCTTCTCATACCGCTCGGCACGCTGTTCGGGCAGCTTATGTTCATCGCGTCCCTCATCGCGTCGTGGGCGTACAACACGTACCTGTCGGCCATCGACCGGGAGGAGATCCAGACGGAGATCCTGTTCAACGTGCTGCAGGTCGAGGAGGAGGACATCCAGAAGTACCAGCTGCGGACGTGGACCGCGACCGTCGCCTTCACCTGCTTCGTGCTTGCTTCAGCACATCCCATCGAAGATCCTCTTGCGCTCCTGGACGCGCTGCTCCCGAACAACACGGAGGTATGGAGGGCGTGGAAGAGGAAGATGGCGGCGAAGTTGCAGGAGCGGAAACATTTCGACCGCAATGACGTGGAGTTCAAGTTCTCCGAAGAAGACACGCGCGTCGTGGGTGAGAAGCACCGGGGTCTGCTGAGGACTTTCTTTCACGACGCTGAAAATGCTTGGGACGCTTGGTGCGACGTCCGGGATTGTGAACGAATGATTGCGCTTCGTAGACCATTGAACATTCCTATTTAAATTCTACTGCGATGAATTGCTCGATATGTTTCACTAGGCGCAGATTATAATATCCAGTCTGTCAGATTGTAGAGAAAATTGTAATGAGTGTGAAATGTCTTTACCATCCTTCCTCGAAGCAACTGTAAGCCTGGACCCGACGATCCTCGTGAGGTCTTTGCGGTGCATGCTCAACTTTTCCCCCTCGCTCCTTCTCCATCATATACTTACGTCCACATGCTACGTCCTCTTGATCACCTGATTATGAGGCTTGCTTCCCCTAGAAACATGCAACTTGAAGTTTTTGAAGCCGCGCTGGAAGTTTGTCCATGGTCCAGAGGTTTTAAGCCGCAGACGCGGCGAATCGCTGGATACCCCAGATGGGAAGGGAAGTGATGGGAGGGAAGATACGTCCTTGGAGTGTCTTTGTGACACCCCATCTAGCTCAGACTTGAGAGGGCCGTCCGTATGGCGCTCCTCTGGTGTGCCCCCGATGCTATCAGGTCGGCGCAATGGCTTCGGGACGTCCGGAGCTCCTGCTCCAGGCAGCAGGTGTGAACCAGTGGGAGATGGCGAGGAAAGTGATCGAAGGGGAGATACATCCGACTGGGCTTGTGCTTGCAACGCCCCGTGTAGCTCGGGACTGAAAGGGCCCCTGTCCATATGACTCTCTTCAGTCACCGTGCCGTGTCCGCTTGTGTTATCAGGTCGGAGAGGTGACTTCAGGATTTCCGGATCTCCGGACATAGGCTGGAGGCATGAGTGTGTGGAGGATGGCAGTAAGGGAAACTGTTGGACACAAGGTACATCCTCCGACCTATCCTTCGAGTCTGTAGACAACCTCGGACTTGGGGGTAGGGAATCGTCAACAGAAACGGGAGAGTCACACGGAAGCGGCCCCGATTCACTCCCAGTATGAAATTCTGATTTTCTGGCTGCTATGGGCAAAGGATATCCCATATATGAAGCCGGTGACCATTTCCCGGACTGAGAGGAAGACGGTGACAATTCTCTGGGCTGAGAGGAGGTTGATGGGGCATTCTGGGGGGAAGATGGTCGTGAAGAACGAACAGAATATGATTTGAATCCCGAACTTGAAGGCGTGCGAGATCGGAATGATGGGACTAGATCGTGGGGGACGGGGACTGATGCCTTTCTCTCGAGCTCCTTAAGCGGTGGGAATAGTGCTGGGAGCCCATCTTCTCTAAGCATATCCACAAAAGTATGGCCGAGAAGTTCCAAGTGGATGACAAACGAGTTGTATGGCTTCCGCGCGGACGGAGAGAGAGAGAGCTGAACCCCTCGATCCTTGCGGCTTCCCCAGAAGACCTTCGAGCGCGTCGCCCAGGACTCGGAGTCTATGTGATCAGAAGAGCAGTCATGGGTGAATTTCCTCGGTCTGGCGTCGGCCATTAGCACATCAACCTTCGCCCAGAGGGGAGGGCTTTTCAAAGACGACGAGCGGATGGCGCATATGCCTAGGGAGAGGAAGATACGGGCCTTCCCGTCACGGAAGAACTGTATTGCTTGAAGCTCCTCGGTGTTTTCTACTTGATTAACCTCGAAATGGAGGGTGGTGAATCGAGCAATCAGCCAGCGAGGGATGCGGAACCGGGACTTGGGGTTACAGTTGATGATGAGGTCGGGCGTAGTCAAGCTTCCGGAGTGCAAGTCGGAAGCGGTAGGGACGATGTAGATGGTGCGCCACGACGCTGTAACCGGCTTACCATTAAAGGTAAGGTGATAGAGGTCGTCTCCTAGGTCGGCCATACGGGCGACGTATCTCGCCGAGTCTGCGCCAGGCTTGGTGAAGACGCAACAAGTAAAATAGCGTGGTCTCTTCGGGTCTTTCCCCTGGCTGTCCCTTGTCAGGAAAAGCCCAAAGTTCCGTTGTCTATCTCTGCATAAAATCACCGCAATAGTGATTCCGAGTTCATCGTCCTCATAGACGGGAAGCCGAATCTGGATGCCGTAGCTGGTAACGGCAACGCTAGGCAGCTCGATGTCACCGAAAGGGGCAGTCTCGGTCTCCTGTTAAGGCATTGGTTAGTCGATACGCCGCTATAAGAAAGCACGATCTAAACTCACAAAGGGAGGGCTTGGAGGATATTGTTGTTTAGCCTTCGTCCCGAGATCCGGAACGTAATCGAAGCCGTGATTCAGCTGGCGTGGTGTGTCTGCCATGAGATACTTCCAATAGTGGTCGACTTCTTCCTGCGGCTTGAAGGTAAGGTCGTGATCCTGCTTCACGCGATAGCCGAATGCGAAGAGACTGATATCAGAGTCGTGCTGCATGATTTCGTACTGAAGGCGGATGAATGCCTGTTTTCCCTCCCCATAATTCGTCGGCATCCGGACTCCAAACAGGCCCATCAGGCAGTACGCTTCATCCTCCACCCTTGTTGTCCTGCGCATGGAGGCCCAGGACATCCTACAGGAGACCGAGTACTCTGTTGGTTTATTCTCCCCAGTAAGGACCCCGGAAGGAACTCTTGTGATCTCCTCGAGCAACGTAGCGAGAGCAGCTCTGTTCCCTAATGGGCGCCATTCCACCGACAGAAATATGAGGCAGTCTGGGGCAATGAGTTCCTGAAGCGTCCATCCGCGCGCGTGCCACCGACTCTTTCGGAACGCAGACCATAACGCGGGCTGGGTGCGGTCGGCGGGTGTAACCGAGGGCCCCGGGCCGGGTGAGAGCAATTGCAAAAGGGGATCATAAGAAACGTCGGCGAGGTACGCGAAGCACACCTCGGCCTCCTTGTACCACCTGAACATCGAGTTGATTGCCTCTGACAGCTCGCTGCTGCTGGTCTTGTCGATGCAGCATGAGTCAATCCACACCCAGCGGTACCCGCGCTTCTCGGCAAGCTTGCAGCAGTTGCGGATCTTGGGATGGACGAAATCACGGGGGTTTGTGCGGCATTGGTGGCAAAGCTCGCCGATAGCTCGGATTTCTTGGAAGGTCTGCTCGTTCCCATTCCAGGTGTGCGACAGAATAGCATATCCGCCGGTGGCATCGAAGTTTCTGGCGAAATAATGTAGCTCGGCGCGATCGGTGCTGAGTAGCCACATGGTTTTGTGGCCTACGCCATGGGAATCAGCCGTCAGCAGCAAGACTGAGACAAATGCGACGTACCAGGCGGCGTGATAATGTTCGGCGGTACTACCAGCGAAGGCCAAGAACGGGGTGGTGGCGAAGGTAAGACGATGGACGACGTGAAGGGAGCGGGGAGACAAGTGGGATGTTCGCTTGTACAGCGGAAGAGAGTGTGCGTTGCATGCCACAAAGGCGTGCAAGGGCGAGGGGCAAGGGTCAGGTTATATATTATAAATGGCTGTCGAGCGCCCCTTCTCAACCGCTCATGGATGTATTATAACTGCTAGCGTACACGACAGCGCACGGCCGTCCAGCGGGGAATGGTGATACCATCGAATCTCCGGGGAGGAGGCAGGATGTGAAGGGCGAGGGACCAGAGAACGCGGTTCAATGTGCGTGTTCCTGTGGACATCAAATCTCGATCAAAACGTGCGAACACGAGTTTTGGGAGACACCATGCTGGTCCTCCCATATCAGGCGATCTACTCGCTACGCATTGGTGCCGTCGACATTCTGAATGTTGTAGAGCTTTCCCTTGGACGAGGGCAAAAATGGAGAGCGATAGATGGTGAGACGCCACTCCCTTCAACGTTTAAGGTGAATCATTATTGCAAGTGTGGTCCGGAGGCCTTGAATACTACCAATCGGAAGATGGAACATTAGTATACAGGTTTATATTGAACGCTGACGATTGCTGACGAGGCAAATAATTCCACAGGTTACCGAGATTTACGAACACATGCGTCTGTAGCGCATCCAGTCATCCCACCTTCCTGTATAGCAGTCTTCCAATTGAGAGACGCTGTTTGACAGAGATTTGGACGCCTGAGAGGCAGGACAATGCTTCGGACACTTCCCAGCTCATCCCGAGAACCCTTCATCGACAATGCACCGGAAAAGGTCCCAGTTCCCGCCCTTCATCATCTGCGAAAACACGGCGCACAGCCGGCATCCGCACGTTTGAGCGCACCTAGGAAATGGGGAAGCGCATGGACTGAGACGTTCCAGTATTGAGCAACAGAGCGTCAACCATAGTATACTGGATTCCGTCGAGCGACGCCCCATTTCATACATCGACACTTCGATCCGCGCCTGGACGGCTACACTCCGGTCACAGAAACGATGCATGTGGTGCCTGTTTCGCACCGGCAGGACGCCCATGATGTCGTCCAACGGGAGGGCCTCTTTGTCGCGGTCATCGCGGGCGTATCTGATTGCGAGATCGTCGACGGGAAGCAGATAGCATGCGAAGACAGCTCCTGAGAAGAGAAGACAAGTCAATCGTCCGTGCAAGGTTCAGCATGCCGGTGGCACCGGCAGCGAAGGAACCTGCAGACATCGGTATGTCAACACCGGCAGCATCGAAAGAGTGAAATGACGCTCAAGCCACGCGACTGCGAAGTGGTGCAGGTGAGATGACTCGTACTTGCGGCTGAGGTGAATGATGGCAGATCCTTCCTCGGAAGATGATTCTTCTCTTATGACCACGGGAGGGGGGCATGAGATAGAGCAGTCTTGTAACAAGAGTCAGAGAGCCGTGCAGAGCCAAGCAAGGGGCGCAAGCGACGTACCGTGGCATAAAGCTTCTAGAGCCAGTTTCCAAGAACCAGCTCAGGTCCTGAAGCCTTTCGTCGTCCAGATCACAGGAGTAGATTCCGCAAGAGGCGCTCACGGTAGAGAAGACGATATCGTGCAGTTCGAGGGATATTGGGAACAATATCTTATTGTGCACAGGGAACACGAGTTTGCTGCAGGAGATAGCACCATGCAGTAGTGGAGAAGCGCTAGCACCAGACGGCTTCGAACACTCCCCAGACTAAAAGCTGTCTTCAGGTTGCAATGAGTCTGGCGAATAAAGCCAATCGAGTGGCGATAGAGAGCTTTCAGAGGATCGACGTATGAGGACTGCAGCCATAGAGAAGATATACCAGGAAGCAGTGGCATGACGGGGGAATAGGATCGATAGACCATGTAGTTGATACAAGGAGGAATGGCAATGAATAAGTAGCGGATCCCAACGATTGTCACACACCTTTAGCTGTATAGGACCATAGACTGCAATAACCCCACCCCCCTTTCATAACAAGGACCTGCGGTAAAAGCACCACCGCGTCATCCATGAGTGGCCGAGAAGAAGCCAAAAGAGCGCGAAACGAGCATCGGTATGGATAACTCACCACTGCAGTGGTCCCTGGCAACCGTGATTTGAACGCAATGCGCCAACCACAGTCAATAACAAGTCACCGAAAACGGTCTGAAAGTCTTTATTGTAAAGCAAGTCGGAGTGGATGGGGAAGCTCGGCGGGCGGGTGCGTTCACGGAGGTGGAAGAGCCGATAATGAGCGGATTCCGGAAGCAATGGCCGGGGTCGAGTCCGGGTCGGAAAAGGCGGGCGTCTGACTTGCTAAAACGAGCGAAAGCACCCTGTAACCGACTGCGGCCGAATCGCATCATCAGCTCGGCGGCCACATCAGCATTCAGGGTGCACGTCGCCACCATCTCATCCTCATCTCCTCCTTCACCAGTCTTGCAGTAGCACCCTAAGTCCCAGTCAAAACGGACTCTCTGACTGGGCCTAAGTACTCGCACCCATCGAAAATGGGTAATAGCTGGATTTTATTCCCTTAACATGGCAGCACACAGCAAAAATCAGCGACAACCCGACTCGGAGCTTCGACTCGGAATCTCGGATGCAAACCCATCAATCCGAGCTACGGCCCCGGGTACTGTTACATTTCCCTGAATTTGTCTACGCCGACCTGCAATAACAAGGCAGTGCAGCCGGTCTCACAACCCTCTGCGCGGACGCAGATCGTGCGCGCACGGTGCGCTCTCACCTGGTCACTGTGATGTGCCCAGAATATAATACCCCACCACTCTGTCCTCCTCGCAGTCTCCTCGTCCACCCCCACTCCTTCCCCATTCCCCGAGATGTCCCTCAAGACTTCCTCCACAGCGGCCGCTGAGCCAGTCACCGCTTCTCAGACCGATGTCACCGCTCCCTCTCCTTCTTCTGGCTTCCGCAAGGGCTCCGCCTTCTGGCTCACCTTTATCGCCGTCCTCGTCTGCACCTTCGTCAGTGCCCTCGACCTCACCGCCGTCTCCGTTGCTCTCCCGACCATCACAGAGTCTCTCCACGGTGGCGGCAAGTTCGTATGGATCGGTTCCGCGTACGGGCTCTCGAGCGCCGCCATCCTGCCCTTGTCCGGCCGCCTTGCGGACGCGTTCGGTCGACGCCCCGTCATGCTTGCCTCGGTCAGCCTGTTTCTCCTGGGAAGCGCGCTCTCCGGAGCATCGCAGAACATGAACATGCTCATTGCCGCACGAAGTGAGTTTCCCGAATCGAATACACCGTTGAAGGAAGCTAATGCGCCACGCTAAACAGCTGTGCAAGGAATTGGCAGCGGAGGGATCCTCAACCTCTCCGAGATCATCGTCTCCGATCTCGTTCCACTCTCAGAGAGAGGAATGTTCATGGGCATTATCTCCAGTGTTTGGGCCATCGCGTCTGGCGTCGGCCCCCCGATCGTGAGTTGTGCTGTCCAAGGTGTCGTATACAGTACTCTAATCTGTTTTCTTCGCATCAGGGTGGTGTACTTGCTCAAGCGAATGCGTGGCGCTGGATTTTCTGTGTGTCCCATGGCTTCTCCCCTAGTGCCTGCCTCTGACTGTCACGTAGACCTCAACCTTCCCCTGACGGGCATCGCGTTCGTCCTCGTCCTCGCCTTCCTCCGAGTCCGCACACCACCTGGGAGTCTCCGCGACAAGCTCTCGCGCCTCGATATTTTGTACGCACCGCACAGCTTCAACATCTTTCCGCATGGTTCTAATCGTCTCATGTTCAGGGGAAACGTGATCATCATCGCCGGAACGACGCTAGCCCTTATCGGCCTCACCTGGGGTGGTGTTGCGTATGCGTGGACGTCCGCACACACCCTAGCTACGCTCATCATCGGTTTCGTCCTCATGGGCGGATTCTTCGTTTATGAGTGGCTCGTGCCCGAGGACCCCAGTATCCCTTGGGAGGTCGTCGGCAACAGAACAACTGTCTCGGCGTATGTGCCTCCGCTCTCCATTCTTACGACCACAGCGCGCTGAACGCATCATAGCTATATCGGGACGTTCTTCCACGGGATCGTATCCACCGCCGTATTTTGTACGTGCTCCACCACTTTCTACGATGTACCTGGCAACCATCTAATAGCGCTCCACAGATTATCTCCCCGTGTACTTCCAAGCCTGCATGGGCTCGTCCCCCCTGCGCTCCAGCGTCCAAACACTCCCGCTCGCGCTTATCATCTCCCCCTTCGCGTTCGCTGCGGGCACGCTCGTCCAGGTCGTGCAGAAGTACCGGTGGGCGAACCTCCTCGGGTGGGCGCTCGCGGTCGTCGGCTTCGGCCTCTTCTCGACGTTCGACGCCGACAGCTCGACCGGCAAGTGGGTTGGGCTCCAAATTATCGTCGCTGCCGCCCTCGGCCTCCTGGTGTGTCTTCGGTCTACTCCTTTGCTCATTTACAGGACACGCTGACACCAGACAATAGTACACGGCGACGATCTTCCCGACGCTCGCGCCGCTGCCCGTAGCCCGCACCGCCTCTGCCCTCGCGTTCTTCTCCTTCGCGCGCACGTTCGCCCAGACGTGGGGCGTCACCGTCGGCTCCACCGTCCTCCAGAACCGCCTCGCCAGCACCCTCCCTGCCGCGTTCACCTCCCAGTTCCCCTCGGGCGCGCAGATCGCGTACGCCGCCATCCCTGTGATCAACTCGCTGTCGGACCCGCTGAAGACCGAGGTGCGGAATGCGTTCGCGGACAGCTTGAAGACCGTGTGGTTTGTGATGGTCGGGATGAGCGGGGCGGGGCTGCTGTCTGTCGCCCTGATGCAGGAGCTGCCGATGCAGCAGGAGACGGACAAGACGTTCGGGCTCGATGACGGGTCTCAGACTACGGTGCTGGACTCGGAGAAGGCGACGGCAGTGGTAGCGTCGGAAAGTGCGACGAGACAGGGTACGCCGGATGCAACGACTCAAACGTAAGCTACCTACTGTTGGCGGCATATGACTGATGACTGGACTCTACGCTACTGTAGCACTATAATGGCTGTATATAGGGTATAGAGTAAGTTATATCGAGCACCGTAGATAATGTAGATTAGAATAACACCTATAGTTTTCTCCCTTACACACCCCAGCCCTCGATCTCGAGCTTGAAGAACTTGGGCAGCTCCCTCCAGAACGCCTTCCGCTCCTTCACGTCCCGCTTCTCGACCATCTCCCGACACCGCTCGCAAATTGGCCAACCTGAGCCGCTGTCGTTCCTGAACTCATCCGCCCAGCACCGCCCCATCCCTTCCGAATGCAACAATGACAGCAGATCCTCAAGCTCCTCCACCTTGCCTGTAAACGCGCGCTGGCACCGCGACGACCCACACCCACCATACCCTTGGGGCTCGGGTTGGAAGATGCGCACAATCGCCTTGCTCGCATAGTCCATCATTGCTGCCCGCCCATCGAACACGCGCTCGAGGTCCGGGACTGTGAGCCCTTCAACGAAGCACCGCGGCTCCCCACGCAGCACGCCTCTCAACAGTGCCCCCCCGGCGGTGGACACGTCGAGGAATGCTAAGGGCAGTACCGAAGAGGTGTTGGTGAGGTGCGCGATGTTAATTACCGAGATCGCGTCGAGAGGCGCGGGGTCGAGGCAGGTGCGGCGGTCGGTCTTCGTCCACTCGGCGAAGTCGTCGGTGTAGTACTCCATGAGGTGCCCGAGGCCTTGTGCGACGAGTTGGTCGATCTGGTACTTGTGTGCGAGGCGAACGACGGTGGACAGGGCGTCCATCGAGAGGTGGTCCTGGCGTGCACCGAAGCTGTATCGAGAACATTCGTCAATAGCTGAGTTACCGGGAACGGCTAGAGTCACTTCATCGAAAATGACTGGGACTTTTAGAATGTTAACATAGGCATAGACGCAAAGTACCCGGCTCCCCGACGGTTCCTAGTCTCGTACCAAGACTGTCCCTGACTGTCCGCGTGCCGAACTTACGACGGTCCCGAGTCCCGCCATAAGCACAGGTAGTCGCTCAACAAGAGCCCCAAGAACAGATGCCGAGCCTCTTTAGCTAGCTCGAATAAATTTTTTCGAGGACCATGATCGTCCTCCAAAGCCTAACTAACTTTAAGGCTTCGAAAACAAAGGGGAAAACGTACGTCAGGTTGCCCTTGGTGGGGAAGAGCGCGCGCAGGAAGTGACGGAATTGCCATGCGAACTCCGAGAGGTAAACGAGCGGACACCCCTCGACTTTCGGGGCCGGAACGGGCTGTGGGATGGCGAACAAGTCGCGGAAGAAGGGCGAGTGCTCGGCGAGGAGGCGCTTGTACACGCGAAAGCCGACGTTCTGCGCGATGAGCACAACGCTGCCGTCCTCGAACCAGAACTCGGGGTCGTGCTCGAGGTTCGGAGGGGGCCCAAAGTCCGGGGGTGGGACGCGCGGCGGGTGCCTCCAATGGGGGTCGCTCGCGGCGCGTCTGCGTTTGCGCACTCGGCCGTCATCGACCTGCGGGTGTACAGGGGCCGGGGTCTTCCATCCCCGAACACGTCAGTGTCAAGAGGTTCTTCCACTAATTTTCCACTCACCCTCGCGTTCATCGTGTCCGATCGCGTCAATGTGAGCGGGGAAAGGGGTCGGATGGCGGTGGGGTTTGGCTCGCAAGACGCGTGCTTGGGTCACGCCTCCGCCACAGCGTTACGCGGGGGAACGGCCCAGTCACCGCGTGACCGTTTCCGTCTGTTGCGGGCCTAGGCCTGCGTACTACACGCATCCAATCCGAGTCCATCATCGGGCGCAAGCTCTCCTAACTTAGGGCCTGTTCGGCAAAGAGTTGCGAAAACGAGTTACCGGTATATCCATCACGTGCGGAAAATCGTTTGGAAAAGAGTTTGAGAGGACGGAATTTCCGTGATTCCCGGGTTATCAGCGCCTACCACCCAGCCCAGGCTGAATATCCTCTGGGGCCTGCCCTGCGATGGATAAAATGGTTTAAAATCCTATGCATTGAGAATATTTGAGGGACTGACCTAGCGTAAGGTACTATGGGACGAGCGAACAGCATGCGAGCCCATATTGCCGCCATGGACTATTGCAACAGTGACTTGCAGCCAGCGCGGGGCGGCGCATGCACAGGGGTGCGAGAAGCCTCAGCGGAAGTTCGCGCGCAGCGCGCGAGGTTCGCGCCGAGACAGTTTATTATTTTATGGGCCATTTATTGTCTCCGCGTATGTTCTCGGGGGAGGATGGTGTAAACGAGCAAGTTGTAGCGGGAAGTGAAGTCGGGTGATTTTAGCGCCTGGAGTTACCAGAAACTCTGAAATTGCAGGTATCCGAACGCATGAACTCTAGGAGAAATCGTGATTCTCCTGTATCAGAAAATTTTGACCATATATGGGGCGAAGTACCGGTAACTCGTTTTCGCAACTCTTTGCCGAACAGGCCCTAAATCTCCTCTCACGCACACCTTGCGCACACCTGGCGGATCTGAGGTCTTGGTAGAGAATAACCCAAGCTACAGCACCTATGTAAGCAGTACGTGAATGTTATGGCAGTTCAGTCGAAGTAAAACGTATGGTACTCACGCTTATAACCGTTCATGCCAGATGCATCATGTATACGGGCCTAGAGCTCGAACTTTCCGATAAATGCCTTCTCTCTGGCATCCTCTGTCACCATCTCGGTCTCGGATTTCCTCTGAAGGGGGGTACGTAGCCCATCTGCAGCCTGGAGACCTTGGTGGGCAACACGCATGGTCGGATGTGATTACGTGTCTTTAGGTGCGTCGTCTTCCATTCAAAGCCGTCTCGTATCCGCCCTTCTCCGCTCGGACCTCACTGTCTCAGGGGGGTGCAGTTAAGTTGGAGAGGTACGAGACAGCGTCTACTTTCAGCCTGTTTCAATATTATCACGGATGAGGCATACCCCATGAATGAATGTTCGGCGACGTTTCCAATTGGGATCTTTTCCAAGATTTGATGCGCACGTTGACGTCAACAATGTGGGGTCAACACTGCGGCCATGGGAAGCCCACCTTGGTCACCATGGCTCATCAAGACTTGCCGTGGGACCAGGGCATAGGTCGTCGCTAATTCTTGCGAGCTGATGGCCCTCATCAGATGAATTTAAGTTATGTATATGAACTGTTGAGCACAGTGCTGCGAATACCTATCCACGACTCGGCGTATGACGTTCTCCATGGTCAGCTGCACGGGTTTCAGTTTAAGCAACCAGTCATTGACGTCTGATGAGTGATCGAGGCTCGCACTGCTCGCAATCGTCCATACTTCTCAACTGCTTCCCAAGGTTGTTGCATCCCTTCTAGGGACAGGAGCCATGTGTCGCAGGGTCCCTGAAATCCGCCATTTCGTATCACCCTCTGTTCCGGTGAATAATCTTGAAGAAATGAATTGTCGACGAACCCCACAGGGTCACGGTGGTGGAAAACAGTACAGACAGATCCGGTGAACCCAGATTCAGACGAGATTGAGACACCACGCTGGCCCCTCTGCTCGAACCGCAGCTTCCGAGAATGCTGGCAACCCGCCAATCAATGAGTGGCGGTGGCCTGAAAAGGCAACAATCGCAGCACGTGGCGGCCGACGATTAGGCTTTTCGCCTTCGCCGCGGTCGGGGAAAGGGGCGGGCTTCTCCCAATTTCTCAGCTCTTCCCTGGTACCGCGAAACTGTCGCTAAGCCCTCTTACCGCGACAGCGACAGGGGCAACTCACGGGCACTTCCTAGCGAACGCTAGTAAGTGCTACTAAGACGTTCTACACGCTGTCGGCTGCTTGGAGTAGCAGGATGCGACCTGCCAGTGCACGCCATCGAATGGAGGGACCGGGCAATATTCGAGTACTCAGGATCGACGGACTTTCTGTTCCGCTACTAAACTTCTCTCGTTCCTGGCCGACGTCCTCCTTCCTTCCAGGTACTGAACGCCCTCTTCCATCAGACACTCAAAAAACTCAGCGAATACCGTTAAGCCCCCCCGACCGCCCCGCCCCGCCATCTATTAGTATTACCCCATCTGTCTCTCCGTGATCCCCTTCTCTTCCCGCCCTCCTTCTCACTCACTGCCTTCTCCCCCAACGCTCCTCGTCCTCCAGTCACCTGCCAGCGTGAGTGCGTAAAGGCCCACACACGATGACCCTCCCGCACATCAGAGTCTATGCCTCGCGCGACTTCAAGTACTACCGCCCCGTTACCTCCCCCGTCGCCGACATTGCCTCCCGCTTCTTCGCGTTCATGGCGTCCAACACCGCTGAGGCGTCGCATGCTCGCTACGCCTACGCAACGGCATACGAGGGCTCCGAGCCGCGCACCTCTGGCGGCTTCCAGGGCTCCGAGCTCGACCGCAACGTGCAGGCCATGCTCGCAAACCCGCCTACGATCGTCTTCGCACAGGGGCCGATGCACCCATGGGGCCTCTTCCAGGACGCGGAGCTGCAGAGCATCAGCTCGGAGGCGACGGGCGGGAGTGGGATCCAGCTGGACCCTGCGGGATGCGTACGTATTGATCATGGCTGTCATTGGTCCATGTTCCCCCTGACGATTCGGGCCTACAGATATTCCTGCCGTGGGCGGTGCACCAGGTGTTGAAGGACGCCATCGAGAGTGACGACGAGCAGGACAAGTCTGTAGCGTCGTTCTTCCTCTTTGCTGGGGTCGTGCACGAAACGGCGCACTGGATCGCTGGCAACGTACGTCCCCTTGTGCATCCCCGACTCCGCCGCTTCGCAGCTGCTCACGTATATCCGTATAGCGCCATGGGTACAAGCACGACCCGTCGCGGGACAGGAAGAAGACGTCGTTGCTCGCGAAGCTTGACTTCACGAAGTCGAAGATCAGAACCCACACGCGTCGCGACTGGGGCACGCATGCGAAGGAGCTGCTTCTCGGCTGGGCCTACACCTTCATGTGCGTCTTCTCCCATAATAATTATGGCCTTCGCGTTCCGTGCTTCGCTTGCCGTCACTGCCGCAGGCTTCTCCCGCGGCCATTCGTGTCGCTGCCGTTTGCTGACCGTCCTCGTGCTCACAGGTCATATGCGGACGGCACGCACGAGCTCGTCTCGGAGCGCATAAAGCCCACCCTCCCGCACCTGCGCCCAGCGCTCTCGCCAGAACTGCAGACGTACTTCACTGGCGAACCGCTCCCCGAGATCATCGACATCTCCAAGTACGGTGCGCCGAAGGAGCACGAGGTGCCCAAGTGGCGCCCCAAGAGCGACTTCCTCGTCGTGAGCTGCATGAGCCCCGACTTTTCGTGCCACCACGGCGCGTGCCGCCTGCGGGATTAGGTTTTAGGACGTTCATCGGGGGTGTGGATAGACGGCTTGAAGTGTTTCATGACGTACGTAGTCCACGCACGTTCAAGTTCATATCGCTCGGAATGACTTCCGATCTCGCTGTCTCTGTCTCCATCTCTGTCTTCATCCTTGTCTCGTTGCTTGCTGCATCGTGTTTCGCTTTCCCGGTTTTGCTCTCACGCTGTATCGGACCACCGCGCACATGTACACTACGCTCCCTGACATCCGCATACTAATTAGTACACAGACTTGCCTTGCTCGCTGTCTTCGGAGGCATCGGACGTCGGTGGCGCCACACCTCCGTCCGGCATTTCAGAAGCTTCGACGTCCAATTCCAGCAGATTACGGCCGTCGTCGCCACGATCACTGATCATGATGGTTAAACGTTAAACGTTAAACGTGAGGCGTTCTGCCCCAGTCTGTCCCCTGGGTAGAAGGCGCTGTGCCTCGCCACATTGAAAATAGCCTGAGAGTAGTTACGGAGGATGGATGTGTGTACATAGCATCGCGGGACGTCCGGACGACAGTTTTGAAGCTGGAGGTTCGACGTTCAACGTCCAACCTCCCGCAATGTCTCAGTTGAGTAGGTCGTCGCTCGTCCTTAACAGCCGTACTGAGTGTCCCGCCCCACTCAGGCGTTGATCGGGCCACCGTGTGGCGTAGTGCCGGACGCCGGACAGGAGTCCTTTAGCCGCCTCAGGCCTCAAACTTCGAATGAGTGGCTTATACTTGTAGGTGGCACGCCTTGGGCACGCCGAATCGACGTGAAAGATGGCTCGGCGTACATGCACTTGCCGGCGGCCCCCGGATGGCCTCGGGTCTGAAGATCTGAACAGTGGGCGTGCGACGTACCTTTATTCCTTCCTTCATGATGTAGGTATTTCGTGGGGGCGGCGACTGCATGCCATGTAGCCTGCAAGCTGCAAGTACTTCGAATCCGGATCCAACGAAGTGGGCTGCGAATAGACTGCGAGTCTGCGACAGTGGCCATGTCGATCGCGGTGAGCTCGCGCTCTGCCCGCGGCGCGGGCAAGGCTCGAGATTCAAAAGCGTGGTTCGTAGGGGAGACTGTGTGCTTGCAGGATACTTGGGGGGTGACAGCAGCTCTGGAGAGACGCTCTAGTGCCATTCTGAAAGGGACCAGTGGCGTATAGCGTGGGTCCAGAACCTGACACTACCATAGCTTGGCGAGCGAGCCTACTATGGTTATGATCCGTTTACAAAGGTCCTCCTCGGATTCGCGAGATACTCACCATACTTATTCCGCCGCCAGTGAACGGGAAGCCAAATTTCCGGGTGATATTTGCCTCGTCGGCTTGGATGTTAGCAGTTGAACGCAGTTTTCGTCGTGGATCGAGAGTGCGAGGACCGCTCGCCGCCCCAAGTTTCGAGGCCAGCATTAGGGTGAGGAACTAGCTCGCGCCCGTGGTCGTGATCGGAGTGAGATTGAACACGGACAGACACCGAAGCTTGAAAGCGTCTTAGACTCATGAAGACCTGAGCTCGACAGATGACCGGCCCTCGTTATCTACTTAAGCTCACTAGCAGCATCAATCATATGCATCATCATATTTGACCACTTGAACAAACCATTTAAGAAACCAGGCGGCAATAAAACATCGAAGGCCAGCAGAGTCGAGTGGACCGGTAAACCTCCCCAACCACTGGACACTGCCATCCAATATTCAGACACAGTCCACCGCAAAAGTAGATATCGCGCTCACCAAAGAAATGAGTTGCTACATACGCCGCCCACAGGCTCACTTCGTATCCCATCCTTCTACCTCCACGTCCAGCAGACCAGGCAAGGCGACCCACGCATCACGCTGCTCCTTCACATTCCGCTCCCGCAACATGTCATGGCACGGCACGCATACCCGCTTCCCGACGTTCTTATACAGCTTCAGGCGGGACTGCGTCGGGTCGCGCAGGTCCCCGAAACGCTTCACCACGCCGTCCAGGCCCTCGACCATCTTCTGGAGCTCCGCCTGGCACTGCATGGGACGCGCGCATCCCGAGCTCGGTCTAACCTTGAAGACCCGTATCGCACCGGCCACCGAGGTGGCTAAGAGCGCGTCGCGCGCATTGATGCAGCGCACGAGGTCATCTTCAGACAGCTTCTCCCACACGCCGTCCATACGCTCGAAGCCTGCGATGAGCGTGCGGGCTTCCAGTAGAGTCGTGCATGCAAGGAGCGCGCAGGGGAGAAGTGCCGGCTCGTTGAACGCGCGAGCGAGGTTGACGACAGCGATGGCGTGCTCGGGAGAGAACGCAGGGGGACAGTAGTTGGAGCGCTGCTCCTGGGCTTTGTACGTGGTCGGAAAGTGATGCTTGAGGTAGCCGAAAGCGTGTGCCACAAGCTCAGTCATGTCGTATTTATGTCCGAGGCGGATGGAGGCTGAGATGGATTCGAAAGACGGCTCCTTAACCGTAGGATTGAAAGGGCTATGTGGAGGGTAGGTAAGGACCACGTCGACGTCGGGACCGAGTGGCGAGCGCGAGACAAACTCACTTGGTATCCGGCTTGGGCATGCAGAGACGGAGGATATGCCGAAGGTCTGAGGGGGAGTCGGTGAGGAGTACGACAGGACATGCATCACTGTCAGACGGTCCTGTGTCCGGTTGTGGGAGAGAGAACATGTCTTTGAAGACAGGGGAGTGGTCGGCGAGGATGCCCTTGAAGACGCGAAACTCAACATTGCCAGCGACGAGGATGACATTACTGTCGTCATACCAAAACTCTGTGTCTCGCTCCCTTGTGGTACGCACTTCGTCAGATTCAATGTCATCAGCGATGCTTGCATCCGTGGCAACTTGAACCTTGCTGGTTACGTCGGTTTCCATTGTACGTCGGGCGGTTGGGGCAATCTTGAAGGTGGCAAACGCGCGAGGAGATAGAGGATCTGATGAGGGAGCAGCTAGAGAAGTAGTGTATTGAATGGAGGTAGACAGCAAGACGAAGGTGGTACTGGGATAAACGGTAGATGGGCGGTTGCGAATCGCGATACCGAGGGCGTCTTTTCCTGGCGCCAGCGCCTGCTGTCCGTTTTGCTCAATGCTCTCATCTTGCCTCCCACCACGAACAGCGCGCCCGCCCGCCCAGCTCCTCTTGTCTACACCGAATCTGACTTATACTGGACCGTTTTATTGCTTGTATTGCATCCCTGCTGCCTGGTCAGGTTGAAGTTATGGATTGCTTTCAAATGCTGGTTGCCACCGGTGAGTCTTTTCTCTTTTTCTCTGGCCACACATCCCTTACGCTCGCCCTTTTCCAGACTCTGGCTTTGTTGTTCAATGCGGAGGGGCTTATTGTAGTGCTTTGATACAATTGAACGTGAGCCGTAATCGCTGATTTCTGCCATTCTTCGCCGTTCTCCTTTGGATCGATGTCCAGTGTCTATATAGCCCTGTGTTGCTCGGGTCATATCTCTACGCGTCCTCTATGGCGGTTGTACCTGCATCTCCTCGGTTCCCTGAAGACCCTCTCTCACCACCCAACTGGCCTCGTTCGCAAAACTCGTGGCACCCTGAAGACGGTTTCCAATCTGCTGAATCTCCAAAGACGTCTGGCCCTTCTCCGCTACTGCATGGTGCGCTTTTCTGTGGCGACATCATGTTTCCCATGACAGGCGGGCTCCTGCTTGCAATATCTCCAAAACTACACGGTCTCGTTGTTGCCTGCACGGATACGTCTGGTGAAGAGTGGTCGTACGATCTGGACGACGAACTTCAGGACCTGAGCTGTTTCTTGGAAGCGGGGTCGAGAAGCTTCGTGCAACGGTACGCCGCTCATGCTTGTTGCAGGCCTCGTTGTGGTTATCTGACTGCTGGTGGACAGGAATACTCCATATCCAGGTCCGCCAATCATACGAGAAGAATCGTCTTTCGAGGAACTGTCCGCCATCATCCTCCTCAGTCGCAAATACGGATCGAGCCACCTCTACCATGCCGCCGTCGCGTGGCTCGAGTGCCAATTCACTCCTGATGCCGCCGGCTTCAACATGCGGACGCCTCCAGGATTCCTCGAGACTGGTGCCATCGGCGTGCTGAACCTTGCCCGGACTATCAATCACTCTTCCCTTCTTGCTGGCGCTATCTTCGCGTGCTGTCGACTCTCCGTCGACGACCTCACCAACGGTTACACTCGCGAGGACCGCGGCAAAGAAACCCTCCAGTTGGAGGACATCGTGCGCGTCCGGCTGACACGAGACAGGCTCCTCGGCGCATGCATCGTTTCTGCGACATGTGTCTATCGGTCCGAGCCCGACCCCACGTGTAGACGTGCCAAGTGCCGCGACTCGCTCGACAGGATTCGGCAGACCACCGTCGACGCTCTGCGGGCCATCCGGCCGTCTCAGCCCATGCGCTTCCCCATCCTCGAGGGAGGCGCGCTCGAACACACGGACGCCGGGCTGTGCGAGGCGTGTGCGCAGATGGTGAAGGGGAGGGAACGCGAAGCAAAAGAAGAGATCTGGGGTCTTCTCCCGTGCATCGTCGACGAAGTGGTCCCAGGGTGGGCTGGGCAGTGCCCAAAGCACTGTACTGCCTTTTCGGCGTCCGGGTCTCTGCCGGACAGTGACTTTGAAGATTTGGAGTACTGCAACATGGACAGGCCGGTTCACGACTGGATGCGCTACAGGCGCACTTGTCAGTGAGCCTTGTAGAGGGATGATGTACTTGCACCGCCAGTGTTCAATACAAATTCTCGCTCTCTTCTTTCCTCGTTATGGGAACTCGGCGATACTCGATGGTTTCAGTCATCTCCGACCGCATTTGCGATCATCGAGAGGGTTGTCGCCGGTCGTGTATCGTCGTCTTTCGCTCACCATTTTCACATTCGGGAGAAGACGCTGCAACATTAACGGACTGTCGATTTCCACAGATGCGGCACCAATGCGTAGCGATGCAGGTCACTGGGTGTAGGCTGCCCAGGATGGTGTCTCATAAAACCGGTGTTCGTACAATTTGTATTGGTCGAGCGCTATTATCTGCGCGATTCAATTCAACCACCTGCCTCTTTCTGGGCGACTAGATGCAGCATCTTCATTCCCTATTGGACGGCCGTGCGCTGTCGTGCGTGTTGGCTGTGCGGCCCATCGAACCCTAATATAGCAACGCGTGGCTGAGAACGCATGCTCGACATGCGATTCCCCATTTATAACCTGCCCCCCTCCCCTCGCCCTACTACGTACACGCCTTCGTGGCAAGCAACACTTGCTGGGCCTTCCTCCCGCTGTCCCAGCCCATACCCTGCTCTCTACCTCACACCTTCACGCCGACACCCGCTTTCATTCACCGCATCCGCTCTTCGTCCTTGCTGGTTGTGCCTGCATTACCACACCACCTAGTACGTCGCATTTGTCTGGGGATTTCTGCCGATGGCTGATACATTGAGCCTAGCACGCTGCGTCATGTGGTTGCTCAGCACAAACCGCGCCGAGTTGCACTACTTCGCCAGGCATTTTGATGCCGATGGGGGATACGCTATCCTTTCGCACACCTGGGATGGGGACGAGCAGAGCTTGCAAGAAGTCCGTGCCATCGAGGTGCGATGTCGAGCAAATGGGACCAACCCTCGAGACGACCCAGAGCTCTCCCCGAAGATTTGCGAGTGCTGCATCCTCGCCGAGAGGCATGGGTACCACTGGGTATGGATCGACTCGTGCTGTATCGACAAGACGAGCAGCAGTGAGTTGTCCGAAGCTATCAACTCCATGTACGAGTGGTACCGGGCATCCGAGATATGCTATGCTTACCTCAAAGACGTCCCGAGCGATGACGTCGTGAAAGCACGCGATTCTGCATTTCGGGAGAGCCGGTGGCACTCGCGCGGGTGGACGCTCCAGGAACTCATCGCTCCCCATTCGGTCATCTTCCTCTCCGTTGACTGGTGCGAATTGGGGAATAGAGGAGACCTCGCGGAATTACTTAAGGAGATAACGCGAATTCCCGTCGGTATCTTCACGGGGGAGGACAGACCAGCAGAGTACGGTGCCTCCAATCGTATGTCCTGGGCATCTAGGCGCAGGACGACTAGGATCGAAGATGAGGCATACTGTCTGATGGGACTGTTCGGAGTAAGCATGCCGACGAACTACGGAGAAGGAAAGAAGGCGTTCATCCGCCTTCAGAACGAGATCATGAAGCAAGACTTGGACATGAGCCTCTTTGCATTCGGAGAATGTGTCGACCAGGATGAGATTATTCAAAACGGGATAGCGTTTGACGCCAGTGATGGAGGGCTCGACCTTGGAAACTCTTGGCGGTATCTTCTAGCAGACTCCCCGCGATCGTTCGGTAGCACCTTTGGATACATTCCATCCCTCGGACAGAATGCGAAACACCCGTATCCCCCCCTCGTCAGTTCATCCCTCTACATTTATGACTGTCGACTAACCACATTTGTTGACAGGATTCGACGACTTCTGGCCCATTCGATGGCGTCGAGCTACCCCGTGCTACAACGGCCAGTTACGGGATTAAGCTTCGACTTCCTGTAGCCACCGTCGACGGCATAACTATTGCCGCCATGTTATGCGAGGGGAGCGATCGACACTTTGGGCTCTTCCTGACAAGGGATCCCAGCGGGAAGGACCCCATGCGGCCACGTTATTTCACGGGTCAAAGCTACTCACAGTCGACTACAGGCTCGGCAAGTTTCCTAGCACGTATGTGCGACCTAGGCGATGACCTTTACAAGCTTACCTTCAACGGGAAGCCAGTCGAAGCGTCGTGGCGCACCATCTACATCGTACCCACTGCCGCTCATTTCTATTCCGAACAGGTGACCTCCCCCAGCCTTGCCCTGAACTACAACCTTGACTCCAAGTTTCACGTACCTCTGTGGCTGACTTATCGATTCACCGCCCTTCAATTTGTGGTAAACGAGGTCAAATCCACTGACACCACGCAAGTTCTTAAGTTTGTCAATCACTCCGAGGGCCGCATCTTCGTCTCCCTGGGCACATGCACAAAAGGTCAAGATCCCGATAAACCTCCACTCTTGTGGGCCAAGGTTGTGGTCATGACGCTCGTCAACCCATCCCGATTCACCCATGACTGCTCCACGGACCACCTCGACACCGACTCCTGGGCTACACGCTCAAAGGTTTTTGGCGATGCCGATCGGAGCGTGCGACTGTCGTTCATGTCATCCATGCAGCCTCCGAGGGAGAGGCTGGTGATCCACCTTGAATTATTCGGTCGCGTCTTCGAGGAGATGCTTCGAGAATCCGGCATATCTTTTCCATCGGTCGCAGACCTCCAAAGGCCCACCCCGCGCACCGCTGCCTACGACGCTACCATATCCGAATCCCAACCTCACACACTCCCGCAGCACTAATCGACCGCGTCCCGGTCCACGTTCTGGTCCGAGTCGACAACCAAACTTTGCATATGGTTTTCTCGGATCTGTGGTCCGTTATTGCCGCGCAGAGTCTCTCCCACTCATGCGCCCAGCAGTACCCAAGAAACCTCATTCCGAGCCTGGACGCGCGCGCCGTAGAGGTAGAGCGGTCGAGTTACGAATACAAGCTGCGGGGAACCGTCGGCGAAGGGGCATGTCGATGAGTGCCTGCCTCATCTGTCTCGTAGTCTCACATTCAGTCCCCTTCCATCACCACTCCCATCCAGCCTCAGGAGAGGGAACAACGGCGACTGCAGGATGTCTCATCGTGGATGGGGAACGACTCGGAGACTCCCCCCTGGGACAAGTCGTACATATACAATGGACAGTATAGATTCTCCTCATCGAGTCGTTCCATACTATATTTGCATGGGCTTACGTTTGATTTTCTCGTTACAAAATGTTCACAATATCTTACTCGCACGCAGTGCTAAGATGTACGTCAAGGACTATTGTACCCATCGTACAGTCCCGGTGATAGCAAAGCGGAAGAGACAATGAATGAAACGGAGCTGACCTCAACCTGACATTGTGTATCCGATAGCCTAATTATCCACGGCAACGTTGAAAATCCTAGGCAAGCTGCCACTCCAGAACACTCTCCGTTTCTCATCAATAGCCTTCTGAACCTTGAGGCCGCACAGCGGGCACAGCGCAACCACGTCGATGGTGAACGTTTCCATCTTCTGATGCACGGTGGCTCGTCCACAGGGTCCGAAATTCTAGATGAAGGATATACGTGGGTGGCGCAACACTGGCACACGGGCTCGAAGAGGTCCAGGGTTAGGGCGTGCATGCGCTCTACCGAATTCAACGCTTTCTATTAGGGCAGCTTGGCGTCGGTCAGCGAAGCTCGCACTACCTCAGTCACCTTCCGCATGCTCCTCGTACCCGTTATCCCTCACCTCGCCCTGCTCCGAGACGAACACCTGCAGCCCGTCGAAAGCGGGCCGAATCCAGACCCTCTCCCCCGTCAGATCCAGCATGTCCAGCCCTTCGCTGACGACCTCTGTGAGCTCCTCCGGGGGTACGCGACGGCCGCCGACGGCTCTCAGCATCGTCTCGTATTCCTCGTGCGAGACCTCGTGAGTGAAGCCCAGCAAGTACGTCCTGCGCGCCCGCACTTTCCGGGCGTACTCCACCGACTGCGCGAGGCTCAGATGGGAGACGTAGGGCTTCAGGCGGAGGCAGTCGAGCACGAGGACTGGGGTCGGAGAGGACTGGAGGTCCAACAGGATGTCGTCGGGTATCTTGGAGCAGTCGGATATGTACGTGACCGTGTCCTGGATCGTGAAGCCGAGACACATGAAGTCTTCCTTGTTTCCGGTGGGCGTCGCCATACCGGTTGTATTCGGAGTGCCAGGACAGCCTGACGCGAACGGGCTTGATGTTGAGGACGATGGTATGGCGGCGACGAGGCGATCAGGGATATTGGGGACACGTTGCACAGACTTCGCACCACGTAGGCCGTGAGGGACTGCAAGAGCCGGAAGACTATCAGCTGCGGTTCTCTGTCGTTTGCGTCATGCAGTACATACCGGCGAAGGGTTTGACGGTGATCCCTGTGTCCCCGATCTCGAACGGTTCTCGATCGATGATACACGGGTGCCATCTGAACTCTGGGACCTGGAAATTCGTCCGTGAGTTTCGGTGTGATCATCAGGCCAGAAAGAATTGGCTGCCGTCAACGCACATCTCCTCCGCCTGTTGCGAACTCTTTTTGAACCAAGTAAGGGAATGTGACTTTGACCTCGATGAAGGTCTCTGCAGACAGGTATATATCAATGTGCGGCTGGATTGCGCCACGCAAAGTCCATCCTAAAGAGACGTGAAAAAGGTCAGAAACGCGTTTAACCCATCGTGCTCATGCCTCTCGCTTTAAAGTTCTCGAGATCGAGCGCCATCGCGCACACTCACCTCGCAAGTCGTCCAGACCATTCATCGCTAACACAACGAGGTTCCGGAGCGCGTAAGTTGGCTATATGCATACACGAAGTCAGCGAAAACATACCATCTGCGTGGGCGTGGGTAAGGAGCACGGCGTCGATGTGTCGGAGGCCGTATTTTGGGAACCATTCCGTGGCCGCTGGCAGGAAGCTCTTCCCGACGTCTATCACGATCGTCCTACGAGAGGCGCACCAACAAAAGGAAATATGCGTCAGAACTCGAAATGGCATTCAGTCCAATCCGGGATGTACAATATACTTACTTTGGTTGTCCATCCTGACCGCGGACTCTGAGGACGGCAGAGGTGTTACGCTACCATATCGATCCAGGTTAGGACAAGCATCGATAAGCGAAGGATGGGTGGCTCACTCGCTTGTTCTTCCGGCCTTCAGGAGTCAGAGTGGAGAGACATGTTCTACAAGGTTTCGCACCGGGAGGAGCAGTCAGACAGTCGACGTGGGGAAGTGTTGCTGATGGACCGGTGCCCAGGAAGATGAGCTCAACCGGGTCGTCACTCTGGGCGGGTGCATTCATGGAACCGGTGTGGAAACAGCGATAGCACGAAGGCTACGGCGGAGACGCGTATTGGGATTTGGGAGGTGGGGCGGATGTCGACGTGGCAAGGCGGATCCGGGATCGGATGATGGTATGGAACGGAGAGTCGCGACAGCCTACCGGCTGCAGAGCGGCAGCGAGGCTCTGACGTCATAGCGGCAACGCACAAGAACTGCGATCCATATATCCCCGCGCCAGTTAGCAGATCGTCCCGAGTCCGCGAACAAATGTTTCCTGATGCGAGTCTCTCTTGGTAGAGACATAGCCACCACACGGTCGACAACATATTCTGAAGTACGTCACGGGCCCTCTGGGGAGCTCGCATGGTCGCGGAGTTAACAGACCTTGGACGCCATGGAGACGTTTGCGAGATACAGGCCTCTCGCGCCGCTCTGGCACAAGTTAGGCACGTGGGATGTTGTCACTGCAGTGGCAGCTCTCGGTGAGGACAAGCGGACGGCGAGATCAGGAGTGTCTGGCAAATACCCGGAGGAGACGGACATTGGAGCTGGCACAGGTCCGCGATGTTGCATTAGTACAGAGCTAGTCTGCTTTCAAGTACCCGCGTCCAAAGCAGCATCATGTGAGAGAAATGTGGGAAGACAGCACAGCACTCGATAGCTATAGTCCTAATAAAGTGCAGACATTGACGGACGATCAGCAATTTGAGGGAAGACGGGCATGCGATGGAGCTAGGGGACGGACGACGCTACTTACTCAGTATCGACGTCTCGGCCTCGGGTTTGACGTCCTGTCCAGTTGGGTGAGGAGGCTTCCGGCGCGTTTATGGCGTTCCCAAGTTGTGGAAGATAGCCTATGTCTTGGACTACAGATGGAAGCGCTACGTATCGACGTGCAGCAGTTGCCTGTCAAACCGATTTTCTGTGGATCGCAGAGCAGCGCTGTAGCTGATAAAGAGATTATACAATGCTGAGACACCATGACGAAGCAGAGCACATGTCGAAGCTGGGAAGCCCGGGCCCTGAGTCGAAAAGAGAATATGGTCAGTGGGGTCTTTGCAGGATTGCGGCTGTGTAAGGGGGATGGGGATCACAGGTTGCCAGTGGAATGGAGAACAAATGAACAGCGACTGACCTCAACCTCATTTCGCAGCTATGAGTGCCCAACCGTCGACATCGACGTTGAACAGCCGAGGCAAAGCATTCCAAAATTGCTTTCGGTGCTTTATGATAACCTTTTGGGCCTCTTCGCGACAGTGTGCGCATAGGGAGTAGTTCTCAATGGTGAGTAGCTCCATCCTTTCGTGTTCCAGAAGCTCGTCGACTTTGACCCAGTCAACACCAACAAGTCGGAACATCTGCATGGATTCACGGAGCGCCTCCCGGCACTCCTCGCTGTCCAGGCAACCTTCGTCGTCGTCGCGGGGGACTTCGAATACATGAAGGTAGGCAGAGACGACCCGCAACGCGAGCTTCTCCTTAGCGGCGAAACACCGTCCGAGGTCGTCAGGATGCAGATGTTCCACGGTGCCGTCCTCGCGCACGTAACCCGAGACGATACCGGCCCCGAGCTTGCAACACTCGAGGAGGGCGAGCGGGAGGAGGTCGTTGCTCCCGGTGAGGCGGGCTAGGTTCACGATCGCGATGGCATGGGGGCCCTGGACATCTTCTGGTCGATCCTTCTTGATGGGTCCAGAACAGACCGAGAGAGACTCGCTAAGGACTTTTGGGTAGAAACGGCGGAGATACTGGAGGCTGTTCTCGACGAGCTTGTCGACTTCGTACTTGTGCCCGAGACGGATCCATGCGGATACGGCGCCGAACTTCGGCGCATCAAGAGCTCCACTCGGGGGGGTGACGGAGAATCAATCAAGGAAGTTAGAGTGGACAGAAATGGAACGTACTCGAGTGTCCCGCCGGGAACGAATGCGCGCAAAAAGTGCCTGAGATCCGAGGGTGAGTCCGTGACGTGTACTTTCGGACATGGGGGACATGTATCCGATCCTATGGGTGTTGAAGGGGCGGATTGAGAGGATGGGGGCTGAGGGAGAGCCAGCAAATCCCGGAAGACTGGGGAGTGCTTTGCGAGTGGGCCACGATAGACACGAAATTCGATGTTGGCCGCGATGAGGACCAGGGTGCCGTCCTCATACCAGAATTCCTCGTCCTTCGAGAGAGATGGAGGATTATCGTTCCTGGGGGACGCGCGGGTGCGTTTTCTGCTCAGAGGGGTCTCGTCGGCTTGCATCGTCGTCAACTGTCAAGCGCATCGCTGCGGCGAGTCTGAGTGGCGCCCAAGTCACTTCAATGTGACGAGTCAGCACGTGGAGATGAGTCACAATCCTCGTGACTGATTCCGCCTTCCTTCTCGCTCAACGCTTGACCATCTCCTGCTCTGGAGCCTAATTGTATCACGTATGTTACAACGTGCGTCTATCAATCGGTAATGGAATATCTCGCCCGAGCGTAGGGAGAGAAGTCGTACTTCTCGGAATGCCAATAACTCTGGTACCAGCAGTGAGTCGCCGCTGCCATAAAGCACCTCTCGACAGAGCTGTCATGCATGCAGTGAGAGTGGGATGACCACTGGAGCGCGAAGCCCGTCCTGGCCAAGTGGCAAGCGCGCCGTACTCGTATTTGAGGTGAACGAGTCCTGTCGACGTGCCAGGATGACGTGGAGACATGAAGAGATGGTGGAAGCGGATCAGCACAACGACTTGAGGAGATATGAAATAATAGCGGAGGCGGACGGAATACTCACTAGGCTGAAAAGAGATGAAAACCGAGGATTCCCGAGCCTCGGGCTCTTCCCGCTTCAAACCCCCCACCCCTCCACGAGGACATTAAATAGCCGAGGTAAGGCGCACCATAACTTCCACTGTTCCTGCTGGATGAGATTGTCGACGTAGTACGCGCAGTTCTGACACAGATACTTAAATGGATAGAGTTCCTCCCTGTCCTCCGCCAAGAGGCAATCGACAGAAAGGGAGCGGAGGTGGTAGTCAATGAAAGCGCGACGGTGCTCCTTCAAGTTGTACTCGCATATTTCCGGGTGGAAGCATGTGTCGCCTTCGTTGCCGCACGAGGGGTAGTCGACGCGCGCAGAGGCGAAGATCCTGAGGCACGCCTCGATGTTCAACGCGACGAGCCGGCTCTTCGCCGCAAAGCATCTGCCCAGGTCCTCGGGGCTCAGATACTCCCTAGTGCCATCTTCGCGTGCGAACCCCTGCGTGATATCGGCGCCGAGCTTGCAGCACTCGAGGAGCGCGAGCGGGAGAAGGTCGTCTCTCTCGGTGAGACGTGCCAGGTTGACGACCCCTATCGCGTGTTTCCTCGATATGGTCGCAGGGCGGTCTTTCGTGACAACAATCTGGGAAACCCCTCTACGACTACGCTTCCCGGCATACAGCGTAGGCGGGTAGAAACGGCGGAGGTATTCCAGGCCATCATCAACGAGCTTGTCGATCTGGTACTTGTGGCCGATGCGGATCCATGCGGACAGGGTGTAAAAGGAGGGGTCCGATTCTCCAAGGGGCCTCAAGTGCAGTCAGACAAAAATTTTGTTCACAAGTACAAAAGAAGCGTACTTAAACGACTCGCCTGCCATGAACACACGTAGGACGTGTCTCAGGTCCTCCGGCGGGTCTGTGAGTCGGACGACTGGACAGTCTGAGGTTTGGTTTGTCGACAAGGCCACTGTGGGGGGTTGTGGGAAGGATAACATGTCGAAGAAGACGGGGGAATATCTTGCGAGGAGGCCGCGGTAAATGCGGAATTCAATGTTGCCCGCGACGACGACGATCGTACCATCGTCATACCAGAAGGTCTTGTCCCTCTGAAGGCTCAGAGTCTGCGTGCTGTCGGGGTTGTCACCACCTTCCGAAGTGCGTGCACGTTTCTTAGGAGGGGTTTCTTCATCCATGGTCTGGAGCTGGAAGCGAGAGGGAGAAAAGGAGTGGCTACAGGACAACAAGACGGCTGAGAAGTGAGAGTCATGGGTGTGACATTATCAAGTCACACCGGGCCGGCGGGTGTTCGCAGTCATGCCTCGGATGAGGTTGTCGACGTCTTGCCCAACTTCACCTTCTTCAACCACTAGCCAGTACGATTCAACGCTTCCTACTAGCGACAACCAGATAGAATGGCGGTGACTGACTGGAAGTAGTCCCCCCCGGCCGACAGTGGTGTGTACAAATGGTCTTGAGGCAACTGCACATCCATCCCGCCCTCCAGGACTGTGTTGAGTGCTAACGTGCTCGAGGTACATGAAGGTTACTACAACCACCCCGAGACAAGACCCAGTGCATAGTGAGTATGGAGGCTGTCGAAGATGAACGGATGCGTGACGGCAGTTCGGCGTGAGCAGGCCCTCCGAGTTGCACGGGCCGACAGCGCACATGGAACACGCGACTTGTGCCTACTGCCACGACGACTGGGACTTGGACGGAGACGGAAGTGGGCCCGCGAGCAGCACGAAGTGGAGGGGGAAGCGAAGGATAACCGTGCCCACAGGGTATTAAGCGATGAAGAAAGTAAACGGTGTTGAACGAAGCGATCATTGAGTATGACTCATATTCTCTAGAATATGAAAGTTATCAGTAACGTGGCTAACATTAACAACGGTGGAACACGGACCGGGCTGTCTACCACGCGGAACTTCTTACCACCCGTCTACTCGAATGTCAAACATCTCCGGCAACTTCTTCCAGAACTCCTCCTGTGCCTCCTTGCCCCGCTCCATAGCCAGGTTGACGCAACAAGCACACAGCGGAAGGCCCTCAGGAGGCTCGTACAAGCGGAGCAAGGGCCGGAACGGGTCCTGCCTCGTCACGATGTCCGAGTACCAATCCAAGAGCGCAAGCGCAAGCTGGAAGCCGGCCAGACAAGCATCGCGGGTCGTGCATCCCTCGGAAACGCTCGGCAGGTATATGCGGACGGATATCGCGACCGAGGCCGCGGCGAGCCGGCCTTTCGCCTTGACACAACGTTTGAGATCCGCGAGCTGGAGCCCCTCGTGCGAGCCGTCCGGCCGGGCGAACCCATCGAAGACGCGATCCTCGAGCACGTGGCACTGCAGGAACGCAGTGGGGAGGAGGGAGGTCTCGCCCGTGAGGCGCGCGAGGTTGACCACACCGATGGCGTGGAGATCGGTGAAGCCCACGGGGAGTTCTTGTACGCACTTGCCGTGGTCGTAGGTGGCCCAGTGGCGCTGCCAGGTGTCGAGGTCCGTGGTGTAGTAGCTCTTGAGAAACGCGATGGACACACCTAAGAGCTGTCCCATATGGTACTTGTGTCCGAGACGTACACAGGCGGAAATGAGGTCGAACGACGGCTCTTCGCGGCGAAATAAGCTGATGCGCATGATGAGCTCCGATCCCGTAAGCCTGTATATTGAATGATGCGCACCTAGGGCTCCCTGGTATCATACATGCCTGCAAGACATGTCGGACGTCCTCGGGTGAGTCGGACATTGGCACGATAGGACATGATACCTCGCCGTCTGCATTGGGAGGCTGGGGGAGGGAGAACATGTCGCGGAAGAATAGGGAGTGCTGCGCTAGGACGCCCTTGTAGACTCTGAACTCGACGTTATGCGCGACCAAAATGACAGTACCATCTTCATACCAGAATTGCGCATCTCTTTCCCTCTGCCCTTGACCTCCGGCTTGGGTCCCACCCATCCCTTCGGGGTCAGCTTGAAGTTCGTCCATGGGGGCCGCAGGCTGTTTCCGTGTCTGACGATCGGAAAATGGAGAGAGCAAGAGAAGCAAGTTTGAGTTAGGTTTGTAAGAGAAAGTAAAGGGAGCGACGAGGACGAGACGATGAGAGACGAAGGGAGACAGAGAGCTGTTGATCGCGGCAATGCTCGGTATCGCGACCGGCGCTAATTCAACCGAGCATGACTTGTCGATATCCCGGATTGTCATGATTTACGAGGCCATGGAGAACCAACATCTAATTGTATGACTACATTGAGTCCCGAGATTCATCCCAGTTCTACTGAGTCCATTGCTCAATCAGCACATCTAGCCCAGACTGCGCACAGGCGGAAATGTAAAACCACTCAAACGTATGAACGTATACTAAGAAGTTGATGGCAGACTTAGATGACGGCTGTCGAGACTCATGACGAAGACAAAAACGCCGTAAACGCGTCCAACCTTCCCAACGACGCTGTACTGACGCACGCTGGTAGACATCCTGAAGAAACAGATGGCGGGATGATAGATGTTGCCAAAGCGATACAATATGACCTGACGTTCGAGGTTAAGACCGTGCTACAAGTCACCCAGTAGATCTAAGCGACGAAAATCTCACCCTTCATGGACGTCCCCACCCCTCCACCTCGATCTCAAAAGCCTCCGCTAAGGCATTCCAAAATCCCTTTTGCTCCTCTTTTCCTCGTTCCATTGCTGCACTAAAACAGAGGGGGCAGAGCGAGATCCCGTGGCTGTCGTCCAGACTGGAGAGTGGTTTGAACGGATCTGTGGCTGACAGCTCGAGGGCGAGGTCGTAGATGAGTGCGAGGGCTTTGCGAAGTGCCGCCCGGCACGATGCGGGATCTGCACAACCCTTGGAGACATCTGCCCGGTACGCACGCGCGAAGATGGAGACTCGCGCTGCCGCTAATCCAATCCTCGTCTTGAGACACAGCCGGAGATCTGTGGGCGCGAGCTCTTCATGGGTACCGTCCGCGCGGTCAAAGCCGTCCAGAACTTCTTCTTCAAGAAGACAGCAATCCAGCAAAGCGGTAGGGAGAATGGAGGACTCGCCTGTGAGGCGCGCGAGGTTGACGACACCGATGGCATGCGCGTGGTCAAAGCCTGGGGATGTGTGGTTTTCCCTATCAGAGTACTGCTTCTGCCAACTGGCCATGTCAGTCGGATACCAGGTCTTGAGGTACGCGACCGAGTGGTCCAAAAGTTTCGCCATCTGGTACTTGTGCCCCAGGCGTATGCATGCGGAAATGAAGTCGAACGAGGGGCTGTCTGGAGCGAACGGGCTGCAGGCAGACGCGTTATGCATGTTAGCCCGCGCAGATGGTGTGCGTTCGTCAAACGGACGCACCTAGAATCGTCTCGTGGTATGTATACACGCAAGATACATCTAACATCTTCCGGGGAGTCGGCGAGATGCACAAGAGGACATGTGGCGCTATCAGCTTCTGGGGGCTCATGGTCGGGAGGTTGAGGGAGGGAGAACATGTCTCGGAAGAAAGGGGAATGGTCGGCGAGGATTCCTCTGTAAATGCGGAACTCGACATCGTGCGCCACCAGGATTACATTTCCATCCTCGAACCAAAACTCGTCGTCCCGCTTCCTTGTGTTTTGAGTCGTCTCCGTAGCTGCACTGCCAGCTTCATCACCAGAATCGTCGATTCGCGGACGCTTGCGGAGAGGACCGTCAGAGCTGTCGGACGAAGGTTGCATGAGGACGCGAAACCAGCTCAGTAAAGGTGGCTTAACAAGAGTTGCTAGTAGGGAAGCAGTGTGCTCGGTGCTCCCAGCAGCCGGGTGAGCGACGGGCGCTTGTCCCGGTATTCACTCCGACTTTTCCCGAAGGGCACTTGGACTCTGCCCATTGCGCACCCCTCCGCCGTCGACCTGTGATGGATGCTCCTCACCCCTCTTCGTCCATCCCACCAGCTCACGAGTCGAATAATGCATATACTATCCTTGTTCGCGGGGAGCAGTTCCAGCTCAGCCGCAACCAGATCGACTTCGACTCTCCCAACTTTTTCTCCACCTGCTTCTCTTCTGGCTTCACCGAGTCCGCCAAACGCACCGTGACTCTCGACCGCAATCCCGCCCTCTTCGCTCTCATCGTCGAGTACCTTAGCGGGTATCCGATCCTCCCCCTCTCTGCTCAAGCCGCTCCTCCCCTCATGAGCCTCGCGATGGCCCGCCGTTGTCTTCTCGCCGACGCGCAATTCTACGGCCTCCAGAAACTCGCCGCGCTCCTCGCGACGTCGACGCTGAACTTGGACACCCGTTGGATGGGCTATGATACCCAGGCCGTCGACGTCCGTGATCTTGTCAAGCACACGCTACCCCCTGGAATCATTCAGCAGCCTGACGGCAGTGTCGTCAAACCGGGCTCTCTGTGGTGGCCTTTGCTCACAACGTCGTTGCTACGTGCGTACAAAGGCATTCGGCGCTAGCTCTGTCATTGTTACATTGATAAAAAATCTATCTTCAGGTTCATATGCACTCGTCTAGTACATGAAGAGAAGTCTGAGGAGGTTGACAAGTCGTCTCGTGCTCTGATGCTCGAGATCGGTTTCCCATCGGGGAACTCGCCAGACATTTATTTGTCTCTCCCAGTTCCGATTCTCGACGTTCCTTCTGCCATGGCATATAGCGAGCAACATAGAATGCGTGTCGCCCAAAGACATTCGTACTGGGGTTTGGCGGGGGACAGTATCGTCCGCGAATTCGGTACTCTTAATATCAATGGAAACAAAGATAGTCTGAGTTCCATTTACAGTCATCCATACGAAGTATATTCGAGTACCGCGCGCCACTACGACCTAGGGACGCGTATCTGGCGGTCGGATTGGCCCTCGCAGCAGGGACGAGAGCTCGAGCATAGGTCCTTTAGGTTTTGGGCGGACGAACTCCTGTTTCGCGTCATCCCTCGGGCACAGTCCAATTCCCCAATGGAGGCCGACGCCTGGGTTGAGATCGTGAAGGCGGATCTGCGGACGCGTCAGCACTCCCTGGAGAACCTACACGTAGAACCCCTTGAACAAGGTGAGTTTCCCCACTTCCTGCGAGCATGCCACCTGGATACCATTGAAAACATATTTCAGGTGGCTTGTATGCGTAACCCCTAGACGTGATATATTTTGTTCTTAACGAACCACGCTCGTCCGATCGACCATTCCTCCGCGCTCGAAGTATGCAGTCAGCTCGTCATGCCAACCGCCTCTCCATGATATCAGTCGCTGCCGTTCAGGTGGCCTGCGACTGGTACACGACCCGTTCTCCGTCACCATGGCCGATCGCGTCCAGCTCGACCGTCTCCTCGAAGGCTGCATACTGTCACGCAGATGGGACGCACGCCGCACGCGCCGCAAGAAACATTGTCTGTGTCTAGATGGCATTGGCGATGTGTATATACAGAGCATCTGCACAGGTTATTCCTGCGCCAGAGAGGGGCGTACGTTGCGCGGCGACCCCAAGTGCTCGAAAGACACGGTCCTCTTCCTGAACGCCAGCATCACTATGGCCAGCATCCCTACCACCGCAGACCAGGCGCGAGAGCTAGGTTGGTGTCCGTTCATCTCTCGATTCCGCTCTCGAGTTCCCACTGACACCATGAGCACTCAGCTCCTTCGCACCAATTTTGAAAATGCGCTGATCAGTTCATCCGCACCCACCGTCGCCGCCCCGCTGGGTTTCCGCGCTTGTCGCATGCGCTCCAGCCACTTCTGACACCATGCGACCACCGGAAGCCCGTGTTCGATGGGGCGCACGCCGTCGCTGTACGTTCGAACAGCCCGTACTCCTCTACTGTCCAATACCCTTGAACTGTGAGCGACTCTCCTTAGGTTCGTTCTCCTAACTGGTCGGAAATGCGAGGCCAGCTCGAACAGGTCGCCGTCGAGTGAAGGCCTCGTTCACTGCATCCACGCTCGCCGTCATTTTCGCGAGTCTGATGTCGGACCAGTGTGAGCTGAAGGGCTGGTCCTGGACGGTTCACCGACCTGTTTGTCCCACCATACGATCTTGCTTCTTCTCGTACATATTCTATGCAGACCGAATGCTCACTTTGTCGTTCTGCCAACTTGCGATTCTCGTCATCAATACCACTGGCAGGCTCGCCCGGCGGAGTCCGGAGCTGCCTGTGACACTTGGCACCCATCTCCGCTGTAAAGCAGAGACGCCCGTTCTGATAGTCCCCTTCCAGACGTCAAACTTCATTCACAGTTGCAGGGAGGTGGTCAAAAACGTGATCCCCGTGGGTCCCGGATATTTTTCTCCCATACAAGATCCATTGTTGATTGGGTGCAGACGTCGACAGAGAGATGCACATGCATTGAGCGACCCAAGATACCTCATTTTCCACAGCATGCTTCGTTGCTATTGGTCAGACCATGAGGCCTGCGCTCGCTTCTTCCGAGACAACCGTGTCATCCTCCCTACCCATAGGACCCGGATGCGCGTTTATGGTCCCCGGGAGATTGAACTTTGGTGTGAAGAAAGCATGGTGGACAGCGGCTCATGCTCACCACGAAATTTTCTGCTGAAAAGAATCGCCCCTCCCGTCTTCGCTCGACCACACGCCTTCGACCCCAATTCCAACCTCTTGAGCCCTTCTACCCCTCTCCTATCTACTGCTCGTACTCGCGACTTCTACATCCACCACTCTGACCCTTCCTTTTGATCGCATCTTCCTGGTGCACCAACTGGTACGCCGCGCTAGAAATTAATGGCCTTTCGGTTCCTCCAACAGGCTAATTCCTTTATTACAGGATACTGCAACATGTGGTTACTTAGCACAGACCGTGCTGAGTTGCACTACTTTGCTAGGAACTTCGACGCCATTGGCGGCTACGCAGTCCTCTCGCATACCTGGAGCGGAGACGAGCAGACCCTTCAAGCGGTCCGGGCTATCGGCGAGCGATGCAGGGCGAGCGGTACGAACCCCCGGGATGATCCAGCACTGTCCTCGAAGGTCCGTAGGTGCTGCATCCTGGCCGAGAAGCATGGGTACCGCTGGGTGTGGATCGACTCATGTTGCATCGACAAGACGAGCAGCAGCGAGTTGTCCGAGGCCATTAACTCGATGTTCCGGTGGTACAAGGAGGCCGAAGTCTGCTTCGCGTATCTCGCCGACGTTCCCAGTGACTGCAAGTTGCATGCTCCTGATTCCGCGTTCTGGAAGAGCCGATGGCACACACGAGGATGGACGCTCCAGGAACTCATCGCCCCCGACTTCCTCATCTTCCTGTCTGCCGACTGGCTCGAGTTGGGGCACAGAGCGGAGCTCGCTGCGCTGCTCGAGCAGATCACGCGAGTACCTTCCGAGGTCTTGACGGGAGACATTGCACCGGCACAGTGGTCCGTCTCCATTCGCATGTCCTGGGCGTCCTCCCGGAAGACGACGAGGGTGGAGGACGAAGCGTACTGCTTGATGGGCCTGTTCGGGATCAGCATGCCGACGAACTATGGAGAGGGCAAGAAGGCGTTCATCCGACTTCAGTACGAGATCATGCAACACAATCCTGACATGAGCCTCTTCGCCTTCGGCTATCCCGTCGATCAGGATCACGACCTGAACTTCCAACCGCAGGAACAGGTTAATGGTTCCTGGCAGTTTCTAATGACTGACTCGCCACGTGAGCTCATGTCCGGCTTTGAGTACATCCCCGATCTAGGGACAAACACCGACCAGCAGTATCCCCCTCCCCTGGTCAGTTTGTAATGCGCTATCATTGTTTCCGTACATTAACGCAGACTCGCAGCATTCAACCTCGTCCGGTCCCTTTGGTGGCGGAGTTGAGCTACCGAGGATAATGGTGACCAGCTACGGCGTTGAACTCCGGCTTCCCATTTACGAGGCCGACGGTATCACTATTGCAGTGATACTATGTCAACTTCGTGGTCGGCACATCGGGCTTTTCCTGACGAGGGACAGCCAGGGGAAAGACCCGACGAGACCACGCTATTTCACAGGTTGTGTCTATACCCAGCCAGCCACAGGTTCTGCCAGATACAACGCTCGTCTGGCCGACCTTGGCGATGACCTCTATAACCTTACCTTCAATGGAAAGCCAGTCAAAGCCTCGTGGCGCACCATTTACGTCGTACCAACTCCTTCTGACTCGGACTCCAGAAGCTCTACTACCCCCAATCTCAACATCAACTGCCAGTTTCATCCATCCCCCCGCTTTCGCGTCCCTCGTTGGCTCGTTGGTCGATTCACAGCCTTGCAGTTCGAGGTACAAGAGGTCACGAAAACAGAGACACTCCGAGTGCTTGAGATCTTCCTTCACGGGGCAACTCGTATCTACGTCTCCCTCGGCTCATGCACACACCACCACAGCGGTCAGCTCTGGGCCAAGGTTGACGTGTTATTGGACCATGTTCAACTTGACACGTTCAACCACGACTGTCGCAAAGATCACATCAGGTCCTGGGCGACACGCTCGAAGGACTTTGGGGACGCGGATCGCAAAGTGCGGCTCTCTCTCACGCCATCAACACGAATGTCAGACAGCCTAATCGTAGTCCACCTGGAACTCTTGGGGCACGTCTTTGAAGAGATGCTGCGAGAAGCTGGGTGCCCGTCGTTGTTCCCATCACTCACGGATCTTGGGAAGAAAATACCGCGCCTTGTTCTCAACGACTCTCTAGAATCACTCCATTCTATTGCATATCATCCCCCATCCACGGACGCCGACACACTTGGCGCCAAGATCTCTAAGATGCTGCATATCACCAGGAAACCCAAGCCCTTGCGGCAAGAATTCTATTCCACGAATGCACAAGCACACCAGAGCACCTCGTCCTTGGTCGGATCCATACAACATACTTGAAATGCAGACATGGCCAGCGTATACGTAAGGACCCCGAGTCAATTTTGTGGGCGAATCTTTGGCAATCCAGGAATAGATGCTAATCTCTGTTCCAGATCCTCTTCACCCTGACCCCCACGGTCCCGCTTTCCCCCTCCCTCTCAGGCCAAATGACTCAGAAAAAGGATGGAATATGCATGACAGCCTGGATTGTGACTCACGCCGGGATGATCGTCCAAAGCCTAGGTCTAGGATGATAGGAAGAGATCCAGGATCAGGGACTGGGGTCATCACACGGCGTAGACCGTTTCTGCTCTGCGTTCCGCTATACTACTCCACATAGATACGCATTTCCTGAAGCTTGTTCAATGCATATTCCGCCGTATTACATGCATGACGCGATACCTGCGCGATGGTCGCATTGAAGAACCCGGGCACGACAGAATGGATAATCAATTGCATTGCAGCGCGGGTGAAACGGTGGCAGAACGCTATGTCAACGAAGTCCATGAGATTCGCCGCCGTCGGGGGACAATTAATATTCCCATCGGGACTGAACTCGGAGTCCTGTGCGTCGCCGTAGACAGGCTCCGAGAAAGCACTGTCCCGCACAAAGAGGACGGGAGAGGAAGACGGCGGTACCACAGGGAGGGCGGTGTGCGCAGCCATCGCCAGTGCATTGCTAGCCCGAAGCTGGACA
Source organism: Ganoderma sinense ZZ0214-1 (assembly GCA_002760635.1). Lineage (NCBI taxonomy): Eukaryota > Fungi > Basidiomycota > Agaricomycetes > Polyporales > Polyporaceae > Ganoderma > Ganoderma sinense. Next base: position 2,351,609 of record AYKW01000045.1, read on the forward strand.
GTGTGAACCTCCGGCAGATGTGAGGCAGAGGCGCAGCTTCATTGTTCGAGTGCCATGGATACGGGTAGTCTACTACGGCGACGGCGTACTCGTGGGGGTCCCCAACCGTGCACTTGGGAATATTTCTCTACAACAAGAAACGGTGAACGAGAGGGAGTGGGTCGGGCAGTTATGGTCAGGACGATTCGCAACCACTTACCGTAGATGACGTGGTTCAATAGGGATAGGCATCCATTACGCCGGTGAATTTATGGCGCAGGAAAGGGGCAGATCGTCAATCAGAGGGAAAAACGAAAAACGAATCAGTACTCACGATGACCTTCAGATGCGTTTCCGTGAACGGGACTAGTTCAGAGCGGGCGTGCGAAACAGTTGGGAGCATCCTAACAAAGCGAGGAGCAAGGAGATGCGGCTGCTACGCAGGACAGTGCTCCTGCTGTTGCTGATGCTCCGCCTGCTCGCTTGAGAGGTACCACGAGATGAAGTGGCAGCAAAGACAGAGACGGTGGAATGGATGGTGGAAGATGTGAGTCGGGTTCGGGACAGAAGATGTCGAAAGAAAGAACGTCGATATGGACACATTGCCGTGTTCAATTCGGCATGGTGTTCAATGAAAGATATTATGGGGAGACGAATCATCGTGCATGTGTGAGTCGAAGGGCAGAGCGGAGGTCTGTGCTTCGGTACTCACCGTAGCTACACGTCTTCCGCACGGTGGGAGATCGCGCCGTCGCTCGAGCGTGGTGCCATCTTAGAGAGGTACTCGAGCTAAGCCTGTGCTGCATCTGCTTCACGGTCGAGCACGTCCTTGCCCTGGTCCGTGCGCGAGCAGGACGGCAGCACCGATGTTTGCTCGGTCCGCCACGGCCTCTCTGTTCGTCCAAATCAAAGCGTGTCCAATGCAGTGCGGGACACACAGGGGCGCAGGAGTTTTCCTTGCATCATGGCCGCTCTGGCGGGAGCTAATGTCGACAGTGGTAGGTTGGAGATCGGGAGTCGGGACTGTGCAGGGCGCGGAGACAGGAAAGAGGAAGTCAAGGCGCGAGGGACGATGACTAGCGCCGAAGATTGTAGGCGCATGTCACATGATCTCCATTTGTTGACGCAACTGTCGCGACGTTGTCCAGTCCGGTCTCGCACTTCTCCCTTCGCCTTCTCCCTCCTGCTCTGAACAGACCCCTTCGTAGGTGATTTCACCTGGTGCGCGGGACGTTGAATGCCATCCGCCCGTGGCCATGGCTGAATGACCCTGTGGAACTGCATTGATACGGTACGTGCCGCAAGTAAAGGTGATACTTAGCCCGATGCTCAACCTCTTGCTTTCCATCCCCAACATCATCTCTGTCTCTCTTAGTTCCAGTGTCCTCCACGTTCCTGCGCGGAAGAAGAGGGCTCCATCCAGCCATCGCCGCACAGCAAGGACACGCTCGATGAATGTACCGAGCCTCAAGATCGATCTGGATCGCCGTTGGGAGACATCCAAAACTCAAAACGAAGGGCGAGGGCGGCATTCATACGGGTGGACGCCGGCGCGGAAGGGGGGGGGCAATGCAAAGATAATAGTACGGATTTTGCGAGGTCAGAGGTAAGTGGTTCAACCGCGTCTGTCATCACCTACAACTGCACTCGTAAACGGGATGGTCATGCTGGTTCCGGCGCTTCTTTCTTGCATGTCGAAGGCCATATATCATTCTGGAGGGGAGACCACACTCTGTCCTCCATTCGCTATTCGAAGTTCACGTGGCAAGGCGTACGACGTTGATGGATTCGCTGGATTCCTCGGGCGTCGAAGTCGAGAGGTTGGTGGTGGAGCGAGAGCATTCAGGATGGTGCATGTCTACAATGATTGCCGGTGAGTCTGGCGTGCTGTTCATGCAGTTCAGCCTGTCCGACGACACAAATTGCAGGGATCCTCTTGAACGCAGACACGAAGCGCGCGTTCTCGCGGACCAAGCACGGTATCTGTCCTCTGACCCTTGGACGCAGCTCGCACCATCTGCAAGTTTCGCATACCCGCACAATTATGAGATCATCGTCGGCCTTGGATGAGTAACAGAGGGCCACTGCTTTAGAGTCAACCCACCCGCCCTCTGGTCCTCTCTCCAAGCTGTTCGTCTCTCCATGCCATTTCTTGTAGGTACATTTTTTGAACTAATTCCACGCTGTTTCGTTCAAATTGAATGTCAACTTTTGTCGTCCTCGCGAGTGCTAGTTCCATTCCAATGAACACTTACAACTCGATGCAATTCGTTCAGCTAGCTGCGTTTGAACCGCTAGTCTGTCGCACGTGGCGCCCATCCCTAACCCACTTGGTCCATCCATGAATACGCAACATTCTCGGTGTTCCCGTACCGACACGTCCATTGATATCTAATATTGTAGTGACCCGGAGGTGAGTCGATGGAGTCCATACGGTATTGGATAGTTGACTTTGATCCAATGTTGACTAAGCGCGGATCTATGACTATCGAATACGTACCCTGCTTCTTTACAATCTGCCAGACCCTGAAGTTCGCGGATGCTACTTCCTGAGCAGTCGTGTTGTCCTCGTCGTTAGTGGGACGTGTCCATCGTATGTCTTGCAGTGATTGAACTCAGACGACATGCATCGGACGACCTCCGGAGATTGAACTTTGATTCAACACGTGCGGGACAGCATACTGTACACGCGCTTAACGCGCACACATTTCTGTGCTTGTCTGCTCGCTCAACTACATGTTCAACTCCCTGTTTTCTCTTCTGTCCCTGCTATCACCTCATTCAGTTGAAACAACTGCGCTACTTCCCCATCTCTTCCTGTCAGCCTCATTTGCGTAGCATACACTGATCCAGTAAGTAACAAGGACATTCCTGAGATGTACATTGGATAGTCCAATAGGCTAATTTACTGTTTCCAGGAGATCGCACTATGTGGCTGCTCAGCACCGACCGCGCCGAGCTATACTACTTCCCCAGGAACTTCGACGCAGCAGGCGGATATGCAATCCTCTCGCATACTTGGGGCGAGGATGAGCAGACTCTCCAGGAGGTCCGCGCCATCGGCGAGCGATGCCGAGCGAGCGGTACGAACCCCCGAGATGACCTAGAGCTCGCCGCGAAGATCCGGCAGTGCTGCATCACTGCCGAGAAGTACGGGTATCGCTGGGTGTGGATCGACTCGTGCTGCATCGACAAGACGAGCAGCAGCGAGCTGTCGGAGGCCATCAACTCGATGTTCCGGTGGTACAAGGAGGCCGAGGTGTGTTTTGCGTACCTCGCCGACGTTTCCCGCTACTGGGTGTTGGACGCGCCCGGGTCCGCGTTCCGGAGGAGCCGATGGCACACGCGCGGATGGACGCTCCAAGAACTCATCGCTCCCGACTTCCTCATCTTCTTGTCCAACGACTGGTGCGAGTTGGGGAACCGAGCGGGCCTCGCTGGCTTGCTCCAGGAGATCACTGGAGTCCCCGTTGGAGTCTTGACCGGGGTGGACAAACCCGCCGAGTACTCCGTCTCCATTCGCATGTCTTGGGCCTCTAGACGCAAGACTACTAGAGTGGAGGACGAGGCATACTGCCTGATGGGCCTGTTCGGGGTTAGCTTACCGACAAACTACGGCGAAGGCAAGCACGCGTTCATACGACTTCAGTACGAGATCATGCAGCACAACTCCGACATGAGCCTCTTCACCTTTGGTGGCCCTATCTGGCAGGGTGACAGCCCTATCTTCCATCCGGAAGAAAAGGTCAATCATGCTTGGAAGTATCTCATGGCAGACTCTCCGCGCGAATTCGACTACGGATTTCTGTACGTTCCAGATCTCGGAAGGCACGCCACACAGCAGTATCCCCCTCCCATTGTCAGTTCAAGACATGTTACGGTTGTTTCTGTCAACTGACATAACGTTTTTACAGTATTCTCAGACGGCTGGCCCCTTCAACAGCGTCGAGCTACCAAGAGTTGCGGTAACTAGTTATGGCGTTAAATTACGGCTCCCTATCTATGAGGCCAATGGGATCACCATTGCGGTGATGTTGTGCGAAGGTAGCTATGGGCGGTACTTTGGGCTTTTCCTGACGAGGGACAGATGGGGGAGTGACCCGACGAGACCGCGGTACTTCACAGGCTGTGCTTGCACCAAGCCTTTTCTAGGCCCCTCGAAACTCGTTGCTCGTATCGCCGACCTGGGAGAAGACCTGTATAACTATAACCTGACCTTCAACCGGAAGCCAGTAAAAGCACTCTGGCGCACCATCTATGTCGTACCCACGGCTTATGACCTCGACTCCCGAAGCTCGACTACCCCCAGCCTCAGTATCAATTGTAACCCCGCTTCCCGTTTTCGTGCCCCTCGCTGGCTGATCGCCCGGTTTACCGCCCTCCAATTTGAAGTCGAACAAATAGAGGACACCGACATGCTCCAAACGCTCCAGTTCACACGTAACGGCAAGGCCCGTATCTACGTCTCTCTTGGCTCATGTACTCTGCACCGCAGGCGGGACCCCAGCCAACCGCCGCTCCTCTGGGCCAAGGTCGACGGGCTATCGAGTCATGCCGCAATCAATCTGAGCACCTTCACCCACAGCTGCTATCATGACCACATCGACTCCGAGTCCTGGAGAACGCGCTCGAAAACCTTTGGAGACGCAGACCGGGCCGTGCGACTCTCTCTCACACCGTCGTCGTCGTCGACGTCGGACCACACCTACGTCATCCACCTAGAACTCTTCGGCCGTATCTTTGAACATATGCTTCGAGAAGAGGGGGTCCCATCATTGTTCCCATCCCTTGTGGACCTTGAGAGGGACCTGCGACGCCGCGCTCCTCGCTATCCTGTCACTTCATCCCATCCTCTTCAATTCCCTGCCGAGATCGGTACCAGCACAACCTCCTCTCGTAGTCCTTCACCGAATTCGACGACTATTTCCACACCACCGCCCTCTCCAAGCCGTCCTTCTGTGCCGAATCGCCCGGCAGATACTCGCACAATCCAGGACAGGAACCGGGAGGCTCCAGTTCCCCGTCCACCGCTGCGCGATCACACAGATCCCCAGACAGACATTGTCGACACGTTTTTCGACATGTCGCTTGGAGCTCCTCCAGGTCAGCTGGACGCTATATCATTGTTTCCCCACGAAACAAGTCGTAGAGAGATTGGGATAGAACAAGTGCAGCGGGCGGCCGAGCAGGGTAGGGTACAGCACCACATTGTGCCGCCGCTAAACGTCGTGCTTGACGGTGCAGGAAATGGGGTGCGGGGGCATATGCAGGGCGGCGTTCCATGGGTGGCAGGCGTAGGTCCTTCGCGGGCTCCTCAGCCGAGTTCCTTCCCTCTTCCCCGTCTTCTACACCCGTCGTCACACAATGGCCTCGCTCCTCAACCACAGCCTCAGGTTCTCGACAACGGTCGGGGGGGCTACCTTCTGCAGACTGCCATGCGCGCCGTTGATAAGTGAGTCGCAAGGACCGGATAGCGATAGCTGTCTGTTCCCAAGTATGATCTTCGTAACATGTCCTTCGTTGTAACTCATCTTCATGTATACGCCACAATCTTATTTCTGTATCTTTTCGAAGCACATTGAGGATCTGCAGCAGCAGCGTCTCGGTGACGTAGACAAAGACGAACTCGGTTGGCGCGCCTATCCCAATGAAGTTTGGCACGTTGTAGAAGGACTGCAGACACAGGTATCGCGAACGTTAGTTGGGAATAGAGCAGGGACGTACCAGCCATGGGCGAATGAAGGTGTCGTTGTCTGCACCTCGTCTGCACCTCGGTAGGACTACGGGCGAAATACGGTGGTCAGTGAGGGAATAAGACAAAGACTACATGCGTCATGTAGCTGAGGTTCAGGTCCTTCGCCACGCAGCGCGCGGGACCGTCACTCCTCTTGTCCATCTCCTGGACCCAGGCACGGTACACCCTATAGACCTCGCCGCCCCAGTACGCCTCCTTGTCAAATCCCGCGCCGGTGGGTGCGTAGCTTTAGTTCGCGCGACACCAAGAGAGTATGTGATCAAGGTGGACCGAGGTCAAGGGAACCCGTCCTGGTGACGACAAAATTAAAGAGGACATTTAAGGTGACGAACTCATGGGCGGGCGGCGATTGCACGCCGAGTGGATTAAATTAGGTGCTTAGGGATGCACCACGAAGGTAAAGGGACGAAACAGACGATTTGCCTACGTCGGGGAACGGCGATTACCATCGGGACTGGACTCGGCGCTCTGCGCATGTTCGTAGACAGGCTCCGTGGGAGCACCGTCCTGCGAGAAAAGGGCGGGAGGGGAAGAGGGCGGAGCGAGAGGGAGAGCGGCGTTCGCAGACATCGCTGGCGCAATGGTGGTACGATGCTGGACGTGTGAACGTCCGGCATAGATGAGGCAGAGGCGCAGCTGCACGGTTCGAATGCCGCGCGTAAGGGTAGTCTGCGGCAGCAGCGGCGTACTCGTGGAGGTCCACAACCGTACACTTGGGAGTGTTTGCCTGCCTGGGCGTGTGGATGAGCCTCGGAAAGACATGGTTAAGGAGAGACTTACTGGCGTGTGGCAGACGAGCGGGTCGGGCAGCCGCGGTCAAGACAATTCACGGCTACTTAGCGCAGATGACAAGGTTCAATGCGTTACGCCGATGAATTGACGGCGCAGGAGAGGGAGAGACAATCAGAGGGTAAAATGAAACACGAATCGGTAAGTGCTCACACTGGGCTTCGGACGAATTTCCGTGAACGGAGGCAGTGCAGAGGTGGTAGGCAGAGGTGGTAGAAAGCGTAGCGACGATGGAATGGATGGTGGGGGTTGTAAGTCGTGTTTGAGATGGGATACGTCGAGGGAGGAGACATGTATATGGACGCATTGCCGTGTGCGACAGAAGATGTTGCGAGGAGACGGTATCATCGCGTGTGTGTAAGTCGACCGGCAGGGCGGAGGAATATGTTTCGTTACTCACCATAGCTGCACATCGTCTACAGACCACACCGTAAAAGATTGTGCCGTCGCCGGAGCACGACGCCTTCTCGAGGAGGTCTTCGAGTTGCAACGCCTGCGTAGCACCTGCGCAGTCAATCCTGTCTAATAAGCCTTGCCCTGGTCCGTTACTTCGCGAGCAGGACGGCGACGCCGATGCTTGCAGAGTCCATTGTGGCCTCTCCGGTCAAAGCGTGACGCAACACACAGCCTGTGCACGAGAGTCTTCCTTGAGTCATGGCTGCATCAGCAAGAGTGCACTTTACTGGAGGCTCCTGAGTGCCTGGGGAAGTCGCCTCAGGACGCTTCAGAAGCACCAGGCTATCAGGAAGCTGCTTCCTGAGAGCCTTATGCGGTCTGAGGCGACCTGTGACGCTTACCCAGGACGACAGGGAAGCTCAGGGTCGCGCCAGGCAATGGCACTTTTGCTGATGTGCTCGGTACCCCGGGCGGGAGCTGACATCGAAAGTGGTGGCTAGGATATCGGTAGTCGGGACTGTGCAGGGCACAGGGCGCAGAGACAGAAAAGTGGAGAGAGAGAGAGAGAGAGAGAGAGAGAGAGAGAGAGAGAGAGAGAGAGAGAGAGAGAGAGAGAGAGAGAGAGAGAGAGAGAGAGAGAGAGAGAGAGAGAGGAGAGAGAGGGGGTGAGAGCAGAGGGAGGCGACTATGGGCTGCCGATTAGCGCCGATGCCACGCGGCACGGTTGCGCAGCGTTGTTTTCTCCGACCTCGCCCCTCGCCTTCTCCCACTCTCCCGTTCTTAACTGATCTTCCCGAATTCTCTTGCGCTTGTGTCTTGCAGGCCCTGTGGTTGTGGCTCTGTGCATGAGATGTCGAATGCCACCCCCTAGTGCGCATCGCTGGGTGACCGTGTGGAACTGCATTGCTTCGGTTCAACAACCCGCCGCCAGACGCTTCCTCTCCTATTCGTCCCTGACACCATCTCTCCCTCTCTTGGTTCCTGATGCCGTCCACGTCCCTTGCATGCGTCTCGTCCGAAACGTGGCCTTAAGCCAGTGGCCGTCGCTCAGCAAGGACACGTCCGACGGATATGCTGAGCCTCAACACTGACCTGGATCGCCGTCGGAGACTGGGACATCCAAAACTCAGAGTAGAGAGGGTAGAATTCGAGCGGATCCGTGTCGGCGTTTTGAGGAGAGGAGGGCCAGCGCAAGGATAGCAGTGCGGGCTTCACGAGGTCAGAGGTGAGCGGTCCAACCATGCCTGATGGATCGTGGACATGTTTCAACGGCGCTCGACTTGCTGCATGGGTGCACCGCTGTCCTAGCCGTTCCTTGGCTCGTCAGAAGAATACCGAACACCGCATTGCAGGACCCCGATGTGGCAATAGCAAGTCCGAAGAATCTCAAGGTAGACGAGGGCACATACGTTCATGCGGCCCCAGGGGACAGGTGTAGAGTTCGAGTCGTGAGCCTGGTGCGTTCCAAGATGGAAGATGGAAGACATGTCACTAAATAAGGGCCGCCCTCTCGCGAAGCACAAAGCAGTCACGAAGGATATACTGTCATGAAGATGACCTCTGCTCGGCATTAGGTCCGTTTTACTTAAACTCCAGAGTCGTTTCTTCAGCTGCCGCTGGCACTCCAGATCCCCATATGACTGTGTTCGGACCCAGGAAGAGCGGGCCATTTTGTCCTCGTGATGCTACTGTTCTCTGCTTGTCTTCTTTCTAGCCACTCATCCGGTCAGATAAAGCACTGCGTTCCATGACCCGAATACTGCAGCATCTGGGACGCCCTATCCGTGAGCATGCAGCTCCTCCTTGCGACTCTTCTCCTAGCTCCGGGTGCCGCAGCCGCGGTGCCCTACCAGGAGTACATCCTCGCCCTTTCGTCTCGTACTGTCCGGCCCACGTCCGTCTACCATTCCAGCGGCGCTCTGTCCTCCGAAGACGCCCTTCTCGACGACCGGGTCTCGATGGGGAGAAGCCTCGCCCTCGACGCATTCAACTCTTCGGTGACCTACGACTTCGGCAAGAACATCGCTGGATGGATCAACTTCAACACGGCGTCGAGCGGCGGGAGCTTCACGTTTACAGAAAGCTCTCTATGGGTCTCTGCCGAGGCATGCGACGCGACTGTCGACACGCTCGACGCGCCCGTAGCATTCAACATAACCGGTTCCGGCCAGTATTCCGCTCCCCTCAAAAAGCAACGTGGCAAATCTGTGTTCTGCTGTAAATGCCTTAGCTCACGCACTTCGTAGGGTGTGGTATGCTGGTAATACGGCTTTCCATTGTGAATCCAACTTTAACTAACATCTAAACATGCAGGAGCGTATACCAACCAGCTAGTTACGATAGACCCGACGCGCGGTAACGCCGTCGTCCCCTCCAACATCCTCCCTCACGTGAACAGTCTCCTACTTACTATTAGTCCCGACTGCTGGCTAAACACGACCATCACAAACGGCACGTCAGCTCTCGTGGACGGAGCGAAGCGTGACAGGCTTGTGTGGAGCGGCGATATGGCCATTTCGCTCCCAGGTATCGCCGTCTCGACGTACGACCTCATCTCTGTCAAGAACGCCCTCGACTCGCTCTTCGACTTCCAGCACACCGGCGGACAGCTCCCCTACGCCGGATACCCGGCCAGCCTCAGCAGCAACATCACCTCGTTCACCTGCCACCTGTACGCGCTGATCGGGGTCGGGAACGTCTACCAGTGGAGCGGCGACGAGGCGTACGTCCGCGCGAAGTGGCCGCGTTGGAAGACCGCGATGGAGTGGGCGGCGTCGCAGATCGACGGCACGGGCCTGGCGAACGTCAGCGCGGCCAACACGAACGACTGGGCGCGCGGCGGAATGGGCGGGCACAACATCGAGGCCAACGCCCTCCTCTTCCACACCCTCAACGTCGGCGCCGCGATCGCGCTCACGCAGGACGAGCCCGGGACAGCCGAGCGCTGGGCAGGGCTCGCCGCGGGGATCCAGTCCGCCGCGATCCCGCTCCTCTGGCAGCCCGACATCGGGCTGTTTCGCGACAACGAGACGACGACGCTCGCGCCGCAAGACGGGAACGCGTGGGCGGTCAAGTCCGGGCTTGTCACGGACGTGTCGCAGATCGCCCAGATCTCCGAGGCGCTCCAGGCGCGATGGGGAGAGTACGGCCCACCTGCACCCGAGGCCGTCGATGTTGTGTCGCCGTTCATCTCGGGCTTCGAGCTCGAGGCGCACTTTGCTGCGAACCGGACGTGCGCGGCCCTCGCGCTCATACGGGGCATGTGGGCGGACTTCATGCTCGACGACCCGCGCATGACCAACAGCACGTTCGTCGAGGGGTACTCGACGAGCGGCGCTATGCACTATGGGTCGTTACCTGACCAGCGGCTGTCGTTTGCGCATGGGTGGTCGACGGGACCCACGAGCCTTTTGACGGTGAGTGCTGACTAGAGCGCTGTCGTTGTCGTTGTAGCTGTGTTGCTGAGCCAGTGAATCGCACAGACCTACGCCGGCGGTATCCAGCTCCTCGCCCCCGCTGGCGCTGTGTGGACCATCGTGCCCCAGGTCGGTGACTTGACGCATGTGGATGCCGGCTTCTCGACTTCGTTGGGACGCTTCTCGTCCACATGGTCCATGAATGCAACCGCCTTCTCCATCACGATCAGCACACCCAAGGGAACGACAGGCACCATTGGCGCACCTGTTCCAGGAAACTTCACCTCGGTCACGCTTATCGGCACGGGTGGCAAGGGTGAGCGTGTTCAGGCTGACGCGTCGGGGAGGGTTTAGATCAATGGCGTGGATGGAGGGGACCACGAGTTTGTTTTGGTCGGCTTGTAGCACTGTTTGGAGGGGCGGGCTATGTGAAGGAATGAATTGCTGTACGAGGTTCTACTCAGCCAAAATCCAAACCAACCTGTGCACTAACGTTAACATTGTTGAAAAGTCTGGACAGAGACTCACGGCTTAGCACTTCAGTGGGTGAGACCGCACGCAAGAGCCCCGCCGAACAAGCACTTGGCGTAGTAGCTTGTGTCATGGTACGGGTCCCAGGTATCTGGCATCAGCAAAAGTGCCATTGCCTGGGGCGACCCTGAGCTTCCCTGTCGTCTTCCTGAGAGCCTGGTGCTTCTGAAGGGTCCTGAGGCGACTTTCCCAGGCACTCAGGAGCCTCCAGTAGAGTGCACTCTTGCTGATGCTGGGAGGGGACTCGTGAGTGGGTTATCGATAAACGATGGCCTCTGGAAGGAATAACACCAGCCTGGCGTCCCACTTGGCGGCAGGTACAAGATGAGCCATTTGGGGGTAGGTCGTGAAGTGGTAATGTAGCGTCTGCAAGGCTGCTGTCTATGTGGGTCGATCTGAGGGTGGCTTGTATAAGTCGAAAAAGAGGATATTTGGGGAAAGAATGAGTCGAAGGAGAGGACACTTGGCGAAAGTATGACCAGGACTGGTCGCAGGCTGGAGGTCAGTTCTCTCAGATGACAGACTGAGCCGAGTGGGAAGCATGGTGACGGTCGGAGACGTGGGCTTTCGCTCTGGGCGAGTACGCGCAAGCTCGGACCGAGGGAAGCCACAACTCTCAGTGTACGCCGCAATGCTGACTCAGCCATGCATGACGGAAAGCAAGGCTGAACATGCAGTGCTAGTGATTATTCTTTCTCCTACTAGACCTCTACCCTGATGTCTATACGCGGCAGCAGCTCACTAGGACATGCCCACAAATAACCACAACCCTTGTGCAGATATGGCCCACCATAAAGTCTTTCTATGGACCCCACAGAGCTAGGAATGGCAGAAGGTGCGCTGGTCCTCACGGTGCGCTTCTATGATGATGGAATATTACTGACGAAGGCCGGGATTGTCGCCGAAAAGTTGGCCTGTGACCTCAATTCGCTCTGATGTGTGGAGCAAGCGGGATTTCTTACTCCCTCTCTGCTCGCACCGAATACCGCTTGCGTACGATGGGCCGCACACTGACACCGTACTGAAAGTTCCCTATATAAGTGCGAGACTGCCGCCATAAGTTCCAACGTCTCGGTCAACACCATGGCGTTTCCGTGCAACATTCATCTGTTCAGATGCATAGCCCTGATTCTCTCGCTAGCCCCTTGGTTTGTCCATGCGTCGGCACCGACGGTTGAAGTGAACGGGACGGACATCATCGGCACCGTCCAGACTTCTGCAGACAATACCACTGTGGAGTTCTTTGGAGGTCAGTACTCCGGCATATGGCTAAAACCTGACGCATTCCCTGCAACATTATGTTCTATGCTCACATTTGCCTATGTAGGAATACCGTTCGCGCAACCGCCTGTCGGGGCCCTCCGCTTCGCGCCGCCCGCGGAGCTCGACAGCCTCGGCGTGCCGATGTTTAACGCGACCACGTTTGGCGCCCCCTGCGTCCAGCCCAATGTACGTCATTTAATGGTCAGGAAATTAATGGGATGCTAAGTGCTATTCACTAGGTTGAAGGGGTGTCGGAAGACTGCCTGACGCTAAACGTCTTTCGTCCGGCTGAATCAGCGCTTGCCAGCGATACCCTTGTGCCGGTAATGATATGGATCTACGGAGGAGGATTCGATTCAGGCCTCTCTGCGGCCTATGACGCTACCAACATCGTTATTCAGAGTCTTCTCCGGGTGGGTTTATTTACGAAGTGTGTCGCCCTGCTGCTGAGGCTGATCACGCAATCTAGGGAACACCTGTTATCTACGTCAGCGTCAACTATCGCGTTGGCCCGTTTGGGTTTCCGCAAGGGACAGAGGCGGGGCTGCTGGGCGCCGTGAATCTCGGGCTCCAAGATCAGCTTGCCGCTATAGCATGGGTACAGAAGCATATCAGCGCCTTTGGGGGTGATCCTACCAAAGTATGTCGGCGTATGACCCCAGTCCGAGTCCATCCGAGCTGATATCACTACAGGTCACATTGTTCGGCCAAGATGCAGGAGCAATGTCCATCGGCCACTTGCTCCTGAATGCTGGCCTCGAGAACTACGGCGTTCGTGGCGTGGTGAGTGTTGAAGACAGTTCTCCTCGTGGCAACGCACTCAGGCCTCTGGCCTCGGTTGTTTCGTCCCACACAGATCATGGAGTCAGGCTCCGCCGGAAGCTTGCCGCTGTTCAACGCTTCTCAGCGGAACCTCGTATGGGATGCCTTCGCGGCGAACATTTCGGCATGCGCAGGCGTCCTGCGAGGCTCCACATTCCCATGCCTCCGCAGTGCTCCTACGTCTGCGCTCCTCTCGTCCTGGGAGGCGGCCGCAGCCGTGCTCCCCGACCTCGACCTCTTCGTCCCTGTCCTCGACGGGCCAAACGGGCTCATCCCGGACCTCCCATCCGCGCTGCTTGCAGCGGGCCGCGTCTCCAAGATCCCATTCATCTCAGGCACGGTGCTGGACGAAGGCACGGTGTTCGTGCCGCAGGCGCTCTCCAACCCCATCCACTTGTTTGAGTTCTTCCTCGCCGCTGAAATCCCGTACCCCCAGACGTATAGGCCGCAGTTCAGGCAGGACTTCCAGAAGCTGTTGATCCAGTACATCAGCGATCCGGACATGCGCTCTCCGTTCGGCACGGGGAACGAGACGTTTGGGACGGGCGACTTGTACAAGCTCTGGGCGGCGGGCTTCGGGGACATCGTGTTCGAGGCGCCGCGGCGGGAGTGGACACAGGCTGGTGCTGGTGCTGGTGTGACAGTGTACAGCTACATCTTCGCCGACCAGAACGTGGCCGTGGCTGATCCTTCGCTAGGAGGTGCGTACAAGATTTGTGTATATTCGACATCGAGTTTGCCGCGTGCTAGGCTGACGCCACTTCGTTGCTTCGTAGTGCATCATGGCTCTGAAGTTCCGTACGTGTACGGCCTCTCGAACATTGGGACGTCGAGTCTAGAGAGTGTTCTGGTATCTCGGGCGATGGTGGACTATTGGTTGTCCTTCGTGGTGAGCGGAACGCCGAACGACGGCAAGGGCCTCGCCAGTAGGTGTTATGTTATTTTATGGTGTCCTGTCTCTACGCCTGGCTCGGGTTTGCTCACAGAAAGGCACACTTTCAGGGACTATTTGGCCAAGTTATGAATCCGACAACCAGGTACGTTTGATTCCTGCGCGAAGGAACAAGGCGACTGCTGATGTTTGGCACCGCCATCCCCCAGGTCCTCATTCAGTTCGACACAACGAGTATTAGCTCTGGTTCGTCAAATGCGACATTCGCCATCGTCCCCGACGACTATCGCGCCGGACTGCTCTCGTTCATCAATTCCGTGGCCACTGATTTCAATCGGTGAATTAGTGGACGGTTGCAGCGGTCCAGGGACATTACGTCCAAATATGTTCCAATGATCCACAGCTGCGGCGTATTCCATGTGCTGGACTGTGTTTCGCTCCCTTGGCTAGTCTTAGTTTTGGAACATGTATTACATCGTCTTCATCCCTCAAATCTGAACGCACGATTTAGGCTTGACATGTAAGTTCGAACACGTCAATGTGGCTTGGCATGGTCTCAGGTTAGACCGCCTCTGTGAAGGCCGTATACGCACCTTCACGGCTGCTCTGAATTTGACATTTGTCCTCCACTGTCTTTACCATACCCTCTGCCAATTTTGGAGGAGTTTCCACTATGGCGATGGCTCACACGGGACAAACCACCACCTATCACGACGAACACACTGATCGATCAATCGAGCTGAACGACTTCAATCACACTGGCAATGGCCGCAGAACGGCAGGTCCATATGATACAGAGAAGCTCCATATTGAGGGCTATGAGAGCATAAATAGGCGGACGCAGGTCTCCGAGAACGTTGCACGCCGTTACCAGCGGGGAGCACTGAGTCGTCGTCCGAGGATGGTATAATGGCTTTTGAACACAACTATCGTAAAGGATCGCCACTCGGGGCGAACGGCAATATGCGCAGAACAGAGTTGTGTTACAACCAGCTGAGTTACTGCATCCTTCCAATCTTCACAGATGATGCACACACACGAAAACCGATTTCGAGTTGGCAGTGCGCACACTTTGGAAGTGATAAGGTGACCCCTACAAGTTAACGTTGCCATGTGCTCCAATGCAAGAAAAGTCAAATATGTACGAGCCGACTACTAACAGGCCAGTACATCATGGCCCAGTTCGCGTGCTGTCAACCATTGCAACCACGCCTCGACACTATAGATCGTTTCACGGTAACAGATTCTGAGTACTTAGTTCCAGTACTTCTGGGCATATAGGCCGAGCACGGCGGTCCCAAGCACGGACGAGTACACCTGGACGTCCGCGGTCGTGAACGTCTTGGTACTCTGGAGACTGTTGAGCAATTGCAGCAGCTGTGCCTCGATGAAGTCGACAAAGACGAGATCGATCGGTGCATCGTCCGCGACCCCCGCGGGCGCGTCCGTGCCGATGAAGTCGGGAACATTGTAGAAGGACTGCAAGCACGGGGACAGCGAACGTTAGGCTCAGTTTCGACATGATCAGAGCTTAGGAGCGGAGGTGGGACGTACCAGGGGAGAGTGAAGGGTGTCGTCGCCTACTCCAGGGCAGGACTATCCGGGGAATACGTCAATCAGTGGCGGAATAATGGAAGAAATATCACAGAGATGAAATGAACGCACGTCATGTGTCACGTAGCCGAGCGTCAAGTTCTGCGCGGCACGACGCGTGGGGCCGTCGTTCCTCTGGTCCATCTCTTGGAGCCAGGCGTGGTACACCATGTTGACCTCACCGCGCGCATACGCCTCCTCGTCGAAGCCTGACAGCGCGCGGCGGTTATTCGCACCGGCGTTGTTCAGCGCGGGGAGTACCTGTTTGGCAATGGACAGAGGAACGTTCTGGACGTAGAGGAAGGGGTCCGCAAAGGGAGACGCGGTGAGTTGGTCGTTCTTCGTGAACGGGCCCGAGTAGACGTCGAAGCGCTGCGAGCCCGAGTTGGTGATCATGATGTTCGGGATGGCGCCGCACGTGTTGTTTATGGTGAGCGCGTAGGACATGGCCTCCGTGAAGAGGGTCAGGAGCGAGTTGTTAGAAGGGTAGGGCACCCTGGCGGGCGAGGGACGATGTCAGAATTCGAGGATGATAGATGACATCGATGAAGTGGCGACTTACTGGGTGATGGTGTAGTCCTGAGGTGCGACACCGAACTGGTAGCTCAGGTTGTAGGTCTCCGCGAGCTTGTTGAGGCCGAGAGTGAATAATTGGCCTTTGAGGGTGTCGAAACTGTCGTTCCCACGCCCGGTGTGGTACTGAGAGGGGACAGTCTGATATCAGGATAGTCTAAACGAGATGGCCTTCTGAGGCTTACCTCGTACGTAACACGGTTAGGGTCAAGGTAGCGACGAGTGAAGGCGATGTCGTCCGTGGAGCCCTTTTGGTCCAGCTTTGCGCCTGCGTTACAATGTCAGAAGTCGTCATGACACAAGCACATCTGACATACTCATCCAGCCTATATAGAATACGACATGAGAAAACGAGGGTTCACTTGTCAGGTAAATATCCATGCCACGTACCGACAGTCTCCATGTAGCGGCCGCTCTCAAGAGCCATAGAACGACCGTCGTATTGCACTACATGTTGAAATGAGATAATGAAAAGGAGTAATGCAGTGACCCTTACCGCAGTCACGAATATGAGTGTGACCTGACGCGACATCAGTATCTGATCCTCTGAGAGCCTTCATGTAAGCGACACACCTCCGAAAATTAGGATGGGTGTCGTGGGATGAACAGCGCGAATCGCGTCGAAGACAGTCGGCCCTGCAGATGACTGGAGTTCAGCTACCAGGAACGAGCAGCGGCTCGTACTACTTACAGTGGTCAGTCTTTGCCACCGGCATGTGTCTAGAAGACATAAAAGACCAGGAAGCCTTTAGCATTCCAGTCAACCTAGAAGGCAGCGACGCGGACTTACCCCACAAGAAGGAAGAAGTCGGGTTCGTCGTTGATAGCTTCCGCGAACTATCAAAAAAATAGATAGCCAGATTCAGTAACACGAAGAGGTTCATGGGAGCAGGCGATGCACAACGAACCCATTGCTCCTTGACCATGTCCTCGACCTTCTGTACGGTGGTGTTGACGTCGTTGCCCGTAAAGTCAAAGAGGACGCCGAGCGACGTAACCTTGCGACCCCTTGTGGAAAAGTATCGGTCACCGAGATCGTGTACTCATGACATGCGGCATGGACTCACTTGCGCGTCGTGAACTTAGCGAAGCGGTCTATTGTGTCATCGAAATCCAGGTCAAGGACCTCTTCTCCGATACAGAAGAATCGTGGGACGCACCGCCGACAGGGACGCTGACGTTGTTGCCATGAGCATCGGCGACGGTGATGTTGACGTTAGAGGAGAGATAACGGCCGTTCAGGCTCGGAGCAAAGTGCTTGTACATGTCGTATGTGTTTGCGTAAATGTAAAGTTCGTGGCTAGAACATTCGTTAGCGTATAGGTCAATAGAAGGATCGATCCGACGATTCATACTTCCCGATGGCCATGATGTCGTAGGGAAGGTCGAACATGTACCGGTTGGTCTGCGAACACAACGTCAGCATCACTTCCAAGGACGCCTTTGTTGTTGCCCTCACCTCATGCGCATCGACACTACCTGGGGGGAAGCCGTCCGACAGACCAGTGCCTAGCAGTCGCGAAAAGCGTCAGAATGGCACACATTTCCCATTATCACTACTCACCGTCATGTAAATCTCCAGAGTCGACCATGAGAAGGTCGACATCCTTCTCCTGCACTCACGGTTAGACCTTCGTATACACGCGACAGCATACCCGACACCACTTACCAGCGCAAGCTGCTTCATATGCGTGACGAAAGACGAGAAGTCTCCCAGGTCGCCACTATAACCCACACCACGTTACCCCACATCCACGCACACATTGATCCCGAACCCGACTAGCGCACTCGCCTGTAGTTGGGCTCCGGGAACGAGGTCTTCTGGTGCCCAAGCAGCCAGCCATGGCTGTCAGTGGTGTGGATGATGTTCACATCGCCCCAGACGAGGGGACTGCTCGGGGGCGTGAGGGGTGCTTTGGGGTATGCGCGCCGCTCGTGGATGTGGGCATGATTGTCGCCGTGCTCCTCGCCGGGGCAGGCGCGGACCGCGAGTGTGGCGAGAGAGAGCGCGAGCAGGGATGCGAGCTGCATCCTGGACCGGGTATTGAGGAGATGAGGAGTGCTTGGGAGAGCGTCGAGGACGACAAGGACCATTCAGCGCGAGCATGCTGACTTTATATGTGCTGATGTGGATGCCGGCGAAGGGAGGAGGCGGGGATTGGGGCTGAGCGTCAGCAGCAGCGGCAAGTACAGTAATGCTGATGCCGGCACTTTCGACCACTGAAGCACACGGAAGCGAGGATTATCGCCGATTGTGCAGATGAAGCCGCGAAGAGCCCTTGGGATGCCCTATTGTTTCCTGTGGCTCAGCTCGGATTCCACCACAAGCCTCGCACTGTATTTTTGCTCACAGAATTTCCGCATGCATCTGCCCATGAGCCCTGCCATGTCAGCTTCGGAGGCGAACCGGTCGCGCATGCTGGCCATGAGACCTTGCGCCGGAAGGCTCGACCTGAATTTGTCACCAGTGATTCCGGGGAAGACGAGCGCCTTTGTGAGGAATTGACACGCAGGGAAGAAGAATCCAAAGAAAACAACCCGAGTCGTGCTACTAACCGCCCTGCCATAACAATCAGCTGGCGATCCAAGACGTCTTTCAAAGTAGACGCGCTTCGAACCGACGGAACACCGCAAGGCTATGACAACGAACCTATCCAGAATGTGCATATTGGCTCGCCGACGGGCGTAGTACCGGTATTACGTTCGTCCTGATGACGTATATTAGTGCTCGTGTGCAAACTTTCCATCTCAGCCCCAAAGAGCGGCGTATGCGATGCACAGAGTGGCAACAGCGTGGAGCAAGAATGAAGGAATGGACGCGCATTCACGAACGCTGGTGCACGGCATGCTCACGACTCCCTCGCCAGACGAGTGAAGGGCAGAGGTATGGGGAATGAATAGAAGGGTATGTTGTGAACGGAAACACACTTGGACATACTCATACCGTGAGTGGAAGTGCCCCAAACGCATACAGATCCTTAGGTCCCATTTCGCGAGTGCGTTTGCATTGGTGGAAGAACTGGTTCACGTCCGATTGTGTTGTGTCATTTGCGATGCATCTGGGGAAATCGTTAAGCCAAGTAGAAAGGAATTTTATACGCTTCTGGCCTCATGCCACGGTTAAAGTCGACCAGCATCGTCGGAAACGAGTGCGGGGAACACCAAACGCTGGTGAGGTAGGGAAGTGTCGACAATACGTACATACAATAGTTCCGGCCGTCAAAGTTCGCTCATGCGGGGCTGCTCTCTTGATGTCACTGGCGTGTCAGCAGGAGGGATAGTAGCGCCACAGCGTAATACGTACTGACCAAGAGGCAAAAACATGGGTTTATATCTCATGAAAGGCGGCGGACAGAGGAGAGGGTGACTCACAGCACGCGCACGTCCCAGAACTTGTCTATTCTCCCCTCATCTTCCCCTTTACTTTCCGGGATGCGTTCAGCATCATCTGCTTGTTGATTATGGTCACCGTTACGTCCGCCCTCGGTCGGCTCACACGGTGGTCGTCGAATCGGTCTCCACGATGATCCTAAAAGCGCATATATGGACATGAGCACTCTCTTCCGACAAGCTTTTCTCGAGCTAGGTGAAAAATAAATGCACCCGTCGTTGATTGTCTCGTAGACAGAGGCCCCGGCTTTGGAGCATCGGGTTCGAGGAAGTATATGCACTGCGTCCCAAAATATGACACGCACGGAATGCAACATGGGCTCGTTCTTTGTCGGGTCTCCGATGATGCCACTAAACATTGGGTGGCAGGCAAGATGATATTATGAAAACGTACCTTCTCAAACGCCCGCTGCTTCCTTTGAACGGGAAGCTTCTTGAACCCGCCGCTCATGTGTTCTTTCTGGTGGTAGTATTTCGCGAGGACTCTGCGCCCGTTGGAGTGTCGATGACGAGGACTGCACAGACCGTATAAAACACCATGGCTCGGGGACTAGGGGGCTGAGGCGTCGTGCGAAGGGGTTGAACATCCAGATGAATGTTCTACCACCCGGCTCAAGCGCATTTCAAGGCAGAGATTTAGTGACATCGAATAGCTGGTTGAGGCTTGATGATGGACGAGACGACAGGCTGCAGTGCAACGACGCTCCGCTAGCGCCCAACGATGTGGCTCCATCCTCGCACGATGCTGATCTTCACTCAGTCACTGACCTCAGCTACCTCTTCCACTCTCCCCCACTCTCTCAGATTCTCAGGCATGTTTGCATTGCATGGCTACATACTGTGTCACTCTCGGGATCCATTGGAGCACCTAGGCGATATCATCCTGCCGTTGACTAGCCCACCACCTAAAGCTCTGACTACCTGCTAACCTCTCCCTCCCCTCGTCCTCAGCCTACGGATCTTCGAGCGTCCAGGCGATATCCTCGACAACATATTTGACTGCACGCGCCGTTCAGCACGCGCCTCCGTCAGCGACTTGCCCCTGCAGCACTTCACGGCGTCGAACAAGCAGCACTCCAAGCTTACATGCGCGGAGCTTCTGGCAGTCCGCACAACGTACCGGCGCATGAGCTGGGCGCTCTGGAGGGCGGAGATCGTCGCATGACATGTGGTACCGTCCCGCGTTCGTGATCCTTCATACTTGTAAGTCCTTTTGCGTCTGGCCGCGAAGGTCGTAGTTCATACTTGAGACAGTTTTCACGCAGGTTCGATACGGAAGATTGCGCTACCATAACTGAAGAGTGGAGCGAAGAACAGGTGAACCCAGTAACAAGGAGATCTCGAGCCGCTTTGAGGACCTCTGTCACCTGACGCCGCCCAACCTGAGGCCATACAAAGACGGCGCTCGCCTTGCCGTCCCAAGGCAATGCTACAGGATGGGTGCACGCCGTGGACGGCTTTCAACGGACACCGAGGTTGAGAGGCTTGTTGTGTCGCAGGAGTGTTGAGGACGGTGCATGCAATGACCATGGTGAGTTCGCCATCCCGTTCATGCGGTTCAGCCCATCTAACGACATGAGCTGGGTGAACTTGTCTGGTTCGCAGGTACGAGGCGCACGTTCTTGGACCCCCAGCAATGCCTTCTATCTTCCCCCGAGACCTGGAAGCAGCCCGTACTACCTGCCGGGCGTGCATACTTGCCCGACTACAATTTACGTGTGGAACCACTAGGCTTCGTCTCTATGCGTGACGTCCTCACGAATCGCTGCAATTGGGAGACGGTCGTCTGTGTCTGGAGATGGGTCAGGAAATGAACTCTGGGCCGAATGCGTCGATTACTTGGTTCAGCTGGTGCGTCTCGCAAAACATACTGTTTGATACGCTGAACAGGAACAGAACACGTTTTGCAGGTATTTGATCCCATTTCGATTTTGCAAAGGTTATACTCGCCTGTAGTTCCATCATGACCTTGTTTATGCGAGCGCGACGGGTGCGGATGGGTACCTATATACATGGAGATAGGTAGTGAGCACACATGATGTTGGACAGACATGCACGCAGAGATCAGGACCTTTCTCAACAAATACATGCATGCAGTCGATGTTAAGACTAGACAAGGTCAGGTTCTGGGCGCTGAATGAAGTTCCGGTAGGTGAATTCCCAAGAAGCTTGATCGACAATGTCCGCCATCACCCCGGCCCTCTTGTGCATCCGTAGCTTCAGTTTCCATTCTCCAGCATTCCGCGGCAGCGCATTGCCCTCGTAAATATCCTTCAGTCGGCGCTGGAACCACTGTTCGTGAAGGGGTGTCCAGATACCGCTGTACGAGCCTCCCCTGACCCACGCCGAGTGCTTAGGCCACCATGATACGTCTTCTGTCTGGCTGCCACGACCTTCCAGAGGGCGTTGAATCCGTAAATTGGACTGGGGAAGTAGGGGACAATAACGCTGACCTGTGTACACCTTCATAACCCCAGACATGATGTCCATCTCGTCGTTCGATAACGCGTCATCGAAGTACGCCGCGCCCTCGGTCTCTTGAGTAACTTGCTGATAGCCCTCATGGTGGCCGGACGGACCGGCCGCAAGCACCTCCTCGAGTGGCAGCTGCGAGGACAGGCTCGCACCCCTTCCCGTCACCTCGAGCATGATCCGCCACACGATGCCGCCCTTGAGCCACGCCGCGCGCGCATGTGGCGCGTTCGAGAGCTCGAGCACGCGCTGGCAATACGCGTCGTAGTCCTTGATGGTGGGACGGTATCCCTTCTCGCGCCACACCTTCGGCAAGCGTCGTCGCGGACCCGTCGCTTGTGCCGTCGGCAGAGACTCAGATGCAGATGCCGAGTCGGAGTCCTGCGCAGATGGCGGCTGGGGGGCGATTGAGCGCAAGACGCCAGTGCGAACGGGAACGCCGACGGCGACCAAGGTGGACAGCGCGGCGCGGCTCGTGTCTGCCTCGCTCCGGCGGCGCGTGAGCAGAAGCGCGCCCATCGGGGACGTGAACAGCGACCAGCCTTGTCCTGAGGTCGGGGCGCCGGCGTCCGGGTCCCGATGAAAGCGGACGAGCACCCACCGGAACACATTGTCCGGATCGGCCTCCGAATGGCGTGCTGGGGCGCACCGGTGCTCAAAAGACATGGTGTGGCGGGGATCGCCGTCATCGTGGTCGTCGTTAGAGCGAAGGAGATACGACGGGTTGCGTGCGTCGAGGTCCCAGGTGTTCGCGAGAGCGCGCGAGCGCCAGTCGCGCGCGTCCATGGCCGCCGCCCAGCCCGCGATGCATTTTCGCACCGGGGGGTCATTGAGCCAGTCTCCTTCCATGTCACCGAGGATGGAGGGGAGTCGGTTCGTCCATTTCTCGTAGTCGATGCCGGGGAATGTGTGGGTGTCGGCTATCGCGATTCCGAACCATGACCTGAGGTGGAAGTTGTTCTGTATCTCGACTTCTTGGATGTTGCGATCTTCTGGCGTGGGGTTCAGGAGGTTGTCGTCGTCATCATCGAGAATGGTCTCCAAGGGGTTTTCAGAGGCGGAGTGTTGTCCGCCTGCACTGGCAGTCAGGGCGGTCGGGGTAGGATGCGGATCCGCCAGGACAGATGTGTCTAGGGCAACATTTGTGTCGGACTCGTCTATGGTGCGATCCTCCGGAGTGTTATCGCCAGCAGTTCCCCAATTCAGAGGGAACCATAAATCCCACTCGTCGTAGAAGGAGTTGTACTGCCTACAACTAGGTGGATGCACCATCCAGATGCTCCTGTACGCGGCAGGGGGGATGGCGTGGCGGTACTCGCCTCCGTGCCACTGAGGTGCTAAATCAGGGTAAACAAGTTCGGGGCTCACCCAGAGGTACACGCGTGAACGGCGATGTGGAGAGAGCCCAGTTTGCGCGTAAGCGAGGCGCTCCAGACGCCATTTTAGCCCCAGCTGTGTCTCCTGGCGTTCTTGATCGGGGCGATGGTGTTCTCTTCGCGTGAAGAACTCCAGTCGCAACTCGCCGGGAAGCTGATACGGCCCAAATGGCGGGGCACTGCTGTCAATCGCCGAGTAGTCGGGAAGTAGTCGCGTTTTCGTGTCGATGCAAAGAGTCACGGCGCGTGGTTTCCCTGCTGGAGGGTGCTGTAAAGCAAGGGCGACTTCGGCTGGCGAACGGGGCACGAATGTCTTCATGAACGGCCAACGCTCCGCGCACACCACCATTTGCGTTGGGTTATGCCACCGGACGAATACAGGAACATTTGCGGCGCGAAGGAGGGGGAGTATGGGAGGCCATTTGGCCGATGGGGAGGGGTCGAAGACAGCTCCAACGCGGAGGTTGGGGCCGAAGTCGGTGATGAGAGAGTCGCCGATAGCGTCGATCCACGACGAGGGCACACGGGCTCGCCTCAGGAATGCGACTGTTACGACTGGCTGTCGAGTAAGATCAGGGAGGCTTACGAAGACGAGCAAGGGCGTCGACGAGCACTTGTGCAGCGAGAGCGGAGCAGGGCTCGACAGTCAGGCTGGAGACAAGATGTATTGAGCGAGTATGTACGAGCGAGAATACAGAGTGGCTTACCTGGAGACAAGAGGTCGAAACTGAAGTCTCCAGGCAGCAAGGTACAGGTCTTATATACATGTACAGAACAATGGGGTCCAAGGACAATAGGTAACTATGGACGCGGGAGTGGAAGGGAGAACAATGGAATGTAGGACAATAGCGACTAGGGAACAACAGGGACAATAGGAGCTATTGTACTACGAGACAAGGAGACGGGTTACAATGCCACAAAGGACCATAGGGACGACATGGGAAGTAAACCGTCCAGAAAAGGAAACAGAGATCCCAACTGTCGTGCTCAGGGCCCCAACCCATCCAGTGCACGAGGTACTGCAGTTTCTTCCACCGCCCATACCGTCGTGACTCTAACACTTCCTCAACTTCGTACTCCTCCCCTCCTTCAACTTCAATCGATGCAGGCTCAGGAGGATGGCGACCAGGGAGTTGACTCTCCTTGTGTGGCAGTAGGAGCGATACATGGAACACTGGGTGGAGTGCAAGGTCTTTGGGGAGCTTGAGCTCGTAAGCCAAGTTGCCCACTTTGCGCTTAACCAGGTACGGGCCAGCATACCGGTCTACCAGTTTCCTAGAGACTCCTGGAACTCGGAAGTTCCTTGTGTCGAGCCACACCTTTTGACCGTCTTCAAACTCTGGGGCATCGCGGACATAACGATCGTAGTATTCCTTCATCCGTTCTGCTGCCAAAGTTAAAGCAGAGGTCGCATCCTCCCTTGCCTGACGCAACTCCTCTCTCCGTTCATCTACAGAGGGTACCGCCGTAGACAGCATTGGAATGTGGAACTGGGGTTCAAAGCCGTACATGAGGTAAAACGGCGAGTACCCAGTAGCCGAATGGACATGCGAGTTAAAGGCAAACTCTGCAATTGGCAGCCATTTGACCCAGTCATCACGGTGCCGTGAGCAGTACATTCGGAGGTATGCCTCTATCTCCTGGTTCCACCGTTCTGATTGCCCATCTGTCTGAGGGTGGTAGGCTGTGGACATTGCGCTTTCTATGCCGAGACCTTTAAGAACCGCATGGAAGAGCTTGCTAGAGAACTGGGGCCTACGATCAGAGATGATCTTGCGTGGGAGCCCATGAAGACGGAACCATTCTCTAATGAAGTTGTCTGCAGTTCCTTCCGCATCGATCTCCTCGGTGCATGGAATAAGATGTATAATCTTTCCATGCCGATCAGCAATGAGTTGAAGCGCATTGTACCCATCCACGTCAGGCAGACCAGTGATGAAGTCGCAGGTTACTACTTGGCCTGGGCCATCAGGGACTTCGTTGGGTTGAAGTGGACCATGTGGCTTAGCATGTGAGGTCTTGCCACGGCGACAGGTGTCGCAGGTCTCAACGTAGTCCTTAATGAATTTAACCATGCCCGGCCACCAGTAGTTTCGCGTTACCAACTCCACTGTCTTTGCCTGCCCAGGGTGTCCTGCCGGCGGAAGGTCATGGTGGATGCGCACAATCTCAGCCCTTAATGCATCGTCTTTGGGGACATAAACTCGGCCGCGATACAGTAGCAGGCCTTGTTCAGTGTTCCAGTCCACCAAGTCGTTCTGAAGACGTGCAGGGCCAAGCTTGTCAAGCTTGCTAAGTGCATCCGCCACCTCTTGCTCGCGTTCTCCGCATTCACGGATACGTCGAAGCAGGGCCTTCTCAGGCACTACCGACATGTGCCCTCTCTTGGCTGCCAGTACTCGGAAGCGATCGGGTTGCAACAAGACACGGTCAAGGTTGTCATCTGCATCATCTGTCTGGTGATCAGGCCTGCGCGATAGTGCGTCCGCCCGGCCATTAGATGTGCCTGGTTTATGCAAGATGACAAACTCAAACCGCGACAAGTAAAGAGCCCATCGTGCCTGCCTGCGTGTGAGGTTCTGAGCGGTCTTCCAGTACTCGAGGTTCTTGTGGTCCGATTGGATTTCGAACACACTAGGAAGACCTTCAAGATAATGGCGCCAGGCCTGCAGGGCACGAATGATAGCGAGCATCTCCTTGTCGTAGATCTCATAGTTGCGTTCCGCATCGCTCATAGACTCGGAGTGAAAAGCAACAGGGTGCCATTTACCGTCCTCCCCCTCCTGAGACAGAACTGCACCGGTAGCGTACCCGGACGCATCGACTTCAATGCGGGTTTGCAGTCTGGGTCATACATGCTCAGGACAGGACTTTCGGTAAAGCGACGTTTGAGCTCGACAAAGGCTTCCTGCTCTTCGGCTTCCCATTTCCATGGAGCATTGCCCGTGAGGCGATCTAAAGGTTTGCAGACGGCACTAAAGTCCTTGATGAAACGCCGGTAGAAGTTCGCAAAGCCGCGGAACTTCCGTACGTCCGAGGCGTTCTGAGGGACAGGCCACGCTGCGATACCCTTAACCTTCACCGGGTCCATCTCTACACGGTTCTCCGATACGAGTACCCCCAGGTATTCAACCTTGGGCTGTTCGAATTCGCACTTCTCTGGTTTGCAGAACAAGTCGCGCTCTGCTAGACGCTTCAAGACCTCACGCACTAATGTGCGATGTTCCTCGATGTCGTTGGTGAATATGAGGATGTCGTCGAGGTAGATAGTGACTTTGCCTAGTATGATGAGGTCCTTGAAGATGTCGTTCATAAGCGCAGAGAATGTGCTGGGCGAATTGGCTAACCCAAAGAACATTACGTTCGGCTCGAACAGCCCTCGATTGGTAACAAAGGCAGCCTTCCACTCGTCACCGGTTTTAATCCGCACATTGTTGTACCCCCAACGAATGTCAAGCTTTGTAAAGTACTTGGCTTTCTTGAGTCGATCCATCAAGTCAGATACCAGCGGCAGCGGGTATCGGTTCTTAATGGTGATGTCATTCAACCGCCGGTAGTCCTGTACAGGACGTAGGCTGCCATCCTTCTTTTTAACGAAGAAGAACAGTGAAGACATTGGTGACTTCGACTCCTGAATATAGCCTTTGGCCAAGTTCTCGTTAATGAACTTGTCAAGCTCAACGGGTTGTGCTCATGCAGCCAGTCCGGGCCAATGATCACATCCTCATCTCCTATATCCGTCACCACAAACACCACTTTCTTTCTGTGGTCTCCAATCGCCATATCCAATACGGCGACCTCCGTGATTGTCCCATCACGGTTCTCAGTACCATCTATGTTATACAGAGGAATCGGCTTTGCCAACTTCCTCGTTGTAACATGGTTCTGATCTACGAAACGTCTATGTAAAAACTTGGTAGTAGCTCCACTATCTACCATTGCTACAATATCCTTATGTCGCTGCTTGCCGATTAACTGTACTGGTATGTGAAAGTGTTGACTATCATGATTCACTTCATATACGAACGCGGAACTTAGTACAGAAAATCGACTACTACTACAAGAGCCGGCACGCGCAGCGTCCAGTGCGGCTCTGATCAGAAACCCTCCTTCGTCTCGTTCACCGATACGGCACTGAGCCGTTCCTTTATCTCCTTGAGCTCAGCCCGGAGCGCAGCCAGATCCGTCGTCTCGCCAGACGAGGAGGCTGCTTGCTGCTCCTTCTTGGGCAGCTTGCACTCAAAGGAACGGTGGCCTGGCTTGCCACAGTTGAAGCAGTTCCCTGTGAACGGCTTCTTACCAGTGGCAGCGGCCTTCTCGCCCTTCTTTCTCCACCCGCCACTGAACTGCTTGGGCCGCTCTTCTTCGCGCACTAACAAATTCTGATCCATGGTCAGTGCGACCGCCTGGATCTTCGTGATTGATGAAATGTCGTGGCCTGAGGTAGCGAGGATGTCCTTGATCTTGTAAGGCAGGCCGGTGCGGTACCGCTCGCGCTTGTCCTCGGCACTGAAGCTGGTACGAGCCGCGATCGCGTTGAACTTCACCGTGTAGTCCTGCACGGTGCCGATCTTGTGCTGCCCTTTACAGAGCTTAACGAGCTCTGCGATGGCTGCTTCCTTGTCATCCGCAGCGCAGAAGTGGGCTTTGAAGGCCGTCTCAAAAGCCGCGAAGTCTGCCCACGGCTGAGTACCGCTCGCGAGCGTCACAATATGGGGGCCGGCCCACTCTGCCGCTCCCTCCGTAAGCTTATTGAGGAGGGTGATCCAGAGGATCGTCTCTGGAAAGCTTGGCGAAAAGGTGGTAATGTTCGAGTGGTAGATGCTGGCCGCAGAAACGAAGCGGAGGCCATCCTGAGCCATCTTTCCATCGTATTCGCGAGGGGCGAGTTGGGTGACCAGCTTTGAGACATCATAACCAGCCGGCAGTTGCGGAGGTGCGGGTGTGGTGCCAGCGTTGCTCATGGTCGATGAGGGCGTTGGTGATTGTGAGCGCGAGGAAGCTGCCGACGAGTGGTGCGATGAAGAGTGATGTGATGAGGGAGGAGTGGGACTGTTGAGGTTGACAGTGGGTCGGTTCGGGTCAACCGGAGGGGTGATTGGTCGGAGACGTTGGAGTCGTTCTCGCACTAGTTCAATGGTCCGATCAAGGATCGGAGAACCCGTAGATCGAGGTGGAGTGGGAACACGGCTTGGAGCATGGCTCCGAGGTCGAGAGGCAGGTCGGGATGAGGGATTCCTGGCTGCAATAGCTGCTGCTTGACGAACAGGGGGTCATTCTGGGTCTCGGGGAGGTGGCTCTGGAGGGTTGGCAAGGTGATTGCGGATTACGTCTACGTGTGCTGGTGTGGGATAGAGGCGAGGTGCAACCGCACGACGATTCTCCTCAGTATCCGCAAAGATCCAGTGCCAATTAGGACACGGTTGTTCTACACAGACAGCCCAGTCACCGAGCTCGTTAAGCAGGTGTTCGTGCTGAACTTCAGTCGGGTGAAAGACGTGTGGTCTTCTTTCACAAGCCAGGGTGGATGGGGTAGGGATAGCTCGCTTCCTATCCCAGGAATGAAAACGGCAGGTGCACGATCCAACACTGTCTGCTCAGCCTCCTCGGCCTATTGCTGTGTCTTAGCCCCAAGGGACACGAGCCCAAGGGTGTTCTGCCTTGGCTTTGTTTCGCCGCCTTTCTCTAGCCTCCCACGCCGTGAGGCGGACCACTTCTGTCAGTACCAGGGTCTCGGGTTAGGAGCTTTCCGCGTACTGTACCACTAAGTGGCAAGCCTCGGGTTGAACCAAGACCACGTCCGATGGTGTGACTAGAGCGCATACTACGCGAGGCCAACACAGAGGATCAAGTGCATACCATATGAGAGGAAAGGGAGTAAGGAGTACGCCGGTGCTCGTGAAGAAGTTTCGACCTAATGTTACGACTGGCTGTCGAGTAAGACCAGGGAGGCTTACGAAGACGAGCAAGGGCGTCGACGAGCACTTATGCAGCGAGAGCGGAGCAGGGCTCGACAGTCAGGCTGGAGACAAGATGTATTGAGCAAGTATGTATAAGTGAGAATACAGAGTGGCTTACCTGGAGACAAGAGGTCGAAACCGAAGTCTCCAGGCAGCAAGGTACAGGTCTTATATACATGTACAGAACAATGGGGTCAAGGACAATAGGTAACTATGGACGCGGGAGTGGAAGAGAGAACAATAGAATGTAGGACAATAGCGACTAGGGAACAACAGGGACAATAGGAGCTATGGTACTACGAGACAAGGAGACGGGTTACAATGCAACAAAGGACCATAGGGACGACACTGGAAGTAAACCGTCTAGAAAAGGAAACGAAGATGCCGAGGTAGGCACCAAACAGAATGTTCGTGACAAACACCACTGCCTAGCCCAAGCCGTCAGGCTTTTCTTCAGCCCTTGTCCAGCAGAGCTGGTATGTTACGATTGATGAGGAACGAAATCAATCGTTTATAATGAGGTGGGTTTCCTGCCACTGCAGCGTAACGCTTGTCATTGACGTGGGAAAAAAAATTCAGACCCAGAAAAGCTGTGACTACAAAAAATTAGACACTCAACTACAAATTTTGTTACTTTGGCAGCACAGCTTTAGGGTTAGGGTCAGGTTTTGAATGGTGGCTGTGCTTCATTTTGTTATCTCGGGGAGGTGGCTCTGGAGGGTTGGCAAGGTGGTTGCGGATTACGTCTACGTGTGCTGGTGTGGGATAGAGGTGAGGTGCAACCGCACGACGATTCTCCTCAGTATCCGCAAAGATCCAGTGCCAATTGGGACACGGTTGTTCTACACAGACACCCCAGTCACCAAGCTCGTTAAGCAGGTGTTCGTGCTGAACTTCAGTCGGGTGAAAGACGTGTGGTCTTCTTTCACAAGCCAGGGTGGATGGGGTAGGGATAGCTCGCTTCCTATCCCAGGAATGAAAACGGCAGGTCCACGATCCAACACTGTCTGCTCAGCCTCCTCGGCCTATTGCTGTGTCTTAGCCTCAAGGGACACGAGCCCAAGGGTGTTCTGCCTTGGCTTTGTTTCGCCGCCTTTCTCTAGCCTCCCACGCCGTGAGGCGGACCACTTCTGTCAGTACCGGGGTCTCGGGTTAGGAGCTTTCCGCGTACTGTACCACTAAGTGGCAAGCCTCGGGTTGAACCAAGACCACGTCCGATGGTGTGACTAGAGCGCGTACTACGCGAGGCCAACACACGAGGGATCAAGTGCGTACCGTACGAGAGGAAAGGGAGTAAGGAGTACGCCGGTGCCCGTGAAGAAGTTTCGACCTAATGTTACGACTGGCTGTCGAGTAAGATCAGGGAGGCTTACGAAGACGAGCAAGGGCGTCGACGAGCACTTGTGCAGCGAGAGCGGAGCAGGGCTCGACAGTCAGGCTGGAGACAAGATGTATTGAGCGAGTATGTACGAGCGAGAATACAGAGTGGCTTACCTGGAGACAAGAGGTCGAAACTGAAGTCTCCAGGCAGCAAGGTACAGGTCTTATATACATGTACAGAACAATGGGGTCCAAGGACAATAGGTAACTATGGACGCGGGAGTGGAAGGGAGAACAATGGAATGTAGGACAATAGCGACTAGGGAACAACAGGGACAATAGGAGCTATTGTACTACGAGACAAGGAGACGGGTTACAATGCCACAAAGGACCATAGGGACGACATGGGAAGTAAACCGTCCAGAAAAGGAAATAGAGACGCCAAGGTAGGCGCCAAACGGAACGTTCGTGACAGCGACCCATTCTGGGACTGCGGTCTGTGTCGAAGAATCAGACTGGGTTGCCGGCATCTGGGGACGAGCTTTAGAACCCGGTCCGGGGAATAACCACAACGCAACTGCAAGGGAGCAGCGCGCGGCAAGGAGTTGGAAGGCTGTATGCGCGCGACGGATGGAGATCATTGCGGTATGTGCGGACGCGTGTAGTTTGTGGTACCCGAAGTCTTCTGGGAGCGGCCAATGTTCCTGGTCACAGATCGCGTACCGGGCAGACGTGCCAAAGGGGCTCTGATCGGTGGATGTGAGTAGCAACTCGGAGACGTAGAGAAGGCCCTTCTCCAGTCTGATCCAAGCATTCCGGATATCGTCTGGCAGCGCCCATCCACCTTCGAAGGGGGTCGGTGACAAGCTTGCTGGGTTCGCGCAAAGACGCGAAAGGAGGAGATCGGTCACCGGTAGCTTGCGGAGGAGGAAAGGAAGTTCGGGATACTTGCTGCTACTGATATGAGGACGCAATAGGTTACCGAGTGAGCTACTGATCAGGGTACCAGGTTCCGAGGAAGTGGAGATATTGATGATAGGTGGAACATTGTGTTGAACATAGTGGGGGATGCCCACTATGGGGGGCGCACTACACGCAGTGTGCACACATACTCACCTGGCTAGTGAGAGGTAGAGGTTTGTATATCGAGTGAGGAGAAGAGCGAGAAGAGATCTGTATATTAGGGCCAATGAGGGCCGTATATATACTACAGGATGTACTGGATTAGTAATGCTATACAGTACAAGGATGCACTGCCTGGAACATCTGGATAGATGGGCAGTGCGGCACATGAGATGATCATGTGGGGCGGCTATACAGCGCCTGTGTAGATGGATGAGATATCGGGCTGTGCCGATGTCCATGTACGCAGCTATGCCATGCATGCTATGCTAGGCTATGCGCGTTCAACACTCCCCCTCGCTAAGTACGCACTCGCAAGTACGCAAGCGAACATGGCGCTCTAAGCAGCCTTAGGGAAATGCAAGCAAAGATAGGGACGGAAGTGGTGGAACTTCACAGTGCCCAAATTCGTGGTAAAGATATCAGCGGGATTATTAGTCCCTTCAACATAGAATATGTCGGTAATGCCTCGATCGTACACTTCACGGACATAAGGGTAGCGGATGTCAATGTGCTTGGACCTTGACTCCATGACAGGGTTTTGTCCGATGTGAATGGAGCCTTGATTGTCTCCAGACAGTGGTACGCGACCGATATAATAGCCGAGTTCAGCAAGCAAGTTGTGAACCCAGACTACTTGGCGACTACAGTCGCTCATTGCCATATACTCAGCCTCGGTGGAGGAGAGGGCAATGGTCTTCTGTGCACGTGAAACCCACGAGAATGCACAGTTCGCTAACTTCAGCATAAAGCCAGTTTGCGAGCGTCGAGTGTATGGGTCTGAAGCCCAATCACTATCAGTCCCAGCTATTAAGCCAAGCTGAGAATCGCCGTTATAAACCAAGGCGTAGTTCTTGGTTCCGACGAGGTAGCGGCAGATGTGAAGTGCCTTGCTAAGGTGATCCTCGGTCGGGTTCACGGCATACTGTGCCAGTTTGGTCACAGCGAAAGCCAAATCCGGTCGCGTACCCAACATGAGGTAGAGTAGAGAGCCAATGACTTTCTGGTACCTAGAGCGAAGCTCCGGTGTAGCTTGTCCTGTGTTGGGTGCAGGTATGTAACCCGCAGGGAGTGGAGTTAAAGCTGGTCGCGCGTTCATCATGCCGCAGCGGTCCAATACTTTCTCCAAATATGC